>OY757029.1:0-1445970 GCA_963582015.1 Xanthorhoe designata
TCTTCTTGGGTTTGGGTTTGGGTTTGGGTTTGGGTTTGGGTTTGGGTTTGGGTTTGGGTTTGGGTTTGGGTTTGGGTTTGGGTTTGGGTTTGGGTTTGGGTTTGGGTTTGGGTTTGGGTTTGGGTTTGGGTTTGGGTTTGGGTTTGGGTTTGGGTTTGGGTTTGGGTTTGGGTTTGGGTTTGGGTTTGGGTTTGGGTTTGGGTTTGGGTTTGGGTTTGGGTTTGGGTTTGGGTTTGGGTTTGGGTTTTGCATTGGGTTTTGCATTGGGTTTGGGTTTGGGTTTGGGTTTGGGTTTGGGTTTTGGCATGGTATCCCATCCCCAAGATGGTTGTAGTTCCAAAAACAAATGGATAGATGGCGTTACGTGTTGCGATTTCGAAATAATGTCTCTGGAAATTCATGTAAACATCAAAATTATGCCAGAATCATACATTTTCTGTTAAAAACATTTTTTTTTCAATATAACGTTTAATTTCTACAAATTAAATTAAATTACATGACATGAACGCTAGATGGCGCTGACTCAGAAACACACTGGTAAAACTGGATAGCCCGACGAATTGCCCGCAAATTCAGGATTGTTGAGGCATCTGTACTAGTGTATTATATAATCTTTATTCTGTGTTCTTATGTACTTACAACATTTTAAATAGACAAAAAAATACCTTAGCTTGGGACTAGATGCCGCTGTGTGGAATTTCTAAGGATATTTAGTGCAACCCTGTGTTGGGATAAATAAATAAATATAAAGTATCATGGAGATTGGATTCAACGTAAAGTTTCCCAAGTTAGCAATTTTTTTTTTAGTTTCACAAACGGATTAATCCTAAGATCTTCGTCCGTTTTTTATCGGTTTCTGAAATACCTATTCAGTTACTGACCTTCCTTCCACAGAATAATGATGATGATGATGATGATGATGATGCACGTCGAGTGATTTATCGAGTCTTAGTATACCTACACAATATCACTGTACATTTTACAACAAGAACACTATTTTTAGGTATGTTTGATATTCTGATGAAACATGTCATATTATCGAACCTCCTGTCCACAAATTCACCTTCACATTCGTATGCTCATTTACGAAAGAGAAGACTTCACTACCAGTCCAGGTAGTGAACCAAACGCACAAGTCCGCACAACACAAAACAACACGGTTTAACGAAAAAAATAGGAAATTTTAAACTCATTCCACGACTTTTTTCCTTCTACTAACTGCGCTGATTGATGAGATCAGTGAAGGATTTCCAAGCTACCCTCGTTGAGATTTTTAAATAATAAATGATGTTTAAAGATTTTTAGTTAAGGATTTATGGGCTTTTTAAAGAAAAATGGGAAATGATTCACTGTTCCACAGACCGGGGTAACTCGGATCATTTATGCCGGGGTGCGTATTGCCATTGTGTTTATCAGTACAGACACCCATAGTCTGTACTCGATCACTTTGTGCTCTTAAAAATAACAAATACTCTAAAGCAAACTACGTATGACTACAGACCAGTCTGTATAATCAGCCACCCAGATCGAAATCAGTTGGTTAGGTTAGGTTTGAACAGTGACTACTAGCGCGCGAGGCGAGCGAGCGTAGCGAGCGTGCCGAGGTAGCGGCCGCCGCCGAAGCGCCAATAAAATGTGGAATAAAAGTAATCAACCACCTCGATCGAAATCAGTGACATTCCCTATGCTGCCTTGTGCTTGAGACACAATGCTCTTATGTTAAAATTAAGATTGTGAATTCGACACACTCCGAATTGCCCCCAGTGGGGGCAATTCTGAGTGTCGCAAAAGCTAAATTTATTTATTTATTTATTTGAATCTCCAACATTGTAAACACCAATACAAAACATTTAAAATAGGCGAACAAAAGAAACAAGCCAAGTATCACAATAATTATAGGAGACAGACAGCGTGTAAAAGAGATAAAAAGCAAAAGCGAGTTAAAACAGTAATAACAGAACTAAACTAAACTAGCTAAAATTATTGCCATCCTTTTTATTCCCATCGCTATGAAAGGGACGGCAACAATTTTAGTTAGCTTAGTTTAGCTTTTGCGACACTCAGAATTGCCACTATTGTTTTGCTAAAAACGTTTTTAACTTGTATTCATATGCATACCTATTATAAACAATTAAAGTGCTTCAGTGTGAGCAAACGTCATGTAGTTTGCTCACACTGAAGCATGCCATTGTACATACTACGGCAGCCAAATTGTCTGTACTCGTATGTGTTTTGCTCTCATGGATTAGAGCAAAGTGTATTTCATTTCAGTCTGTCTCTGTAGGTACTGATATGCAGGATGCTCTCTAGCTACAAGAGCATATTGCGTGCGATTACAGAGCAACCCCTGTCTGTGCTAGTATACATTAAGGCAATACGCTGCCGGGGTAGAGTGAATATTATAGGGTACAGTGAAAACAAATGTATTAAGTGTGTGTGAGACGCGACTGCGAGGAGTGACCACACTCATACCCAGATGAAGATTCTCCGGAAGAATCGAAACATTGTCGGTATCTAAATCGACGATAATTTTACGTGAGTAATTTCCCGTGTGCTATTATAATGTGTATTAAGTATTTTAACGGGGATTTGTCTCTGCCTACTGAGGAACTAGGGTTTCTTCTCATCCAGCGAAACAACGTTAAATTAAAAGTAAAGTTTATATTGTAAATACACACGAGAACACAAATAGAATAAAACGGGACACAAATTTAGATGAAGAGCACGGCTGAACAGTTTATGATTGTCACTATAATTACGGATACAGTTTATACAATTTACACTTTGAAACAATAAAGATGGTGAGTCGGATCGCGGAGGATGCTTACGTAGATCCACTTCGCGCGACAAGTATGGGCCGACTGACGTCACGGGATGCGCACGATTGCATCATCCACAGAGCTCGCGCGCATGCGTGACGTATGTACGAATAAAAACGGCGCGAGTGACCCGCGCTGCACCTTATTGGCAGACGCGGTGCGCGTCACCTGCCATCTCGCTCTATCTATAAGAGTTCTGTACTTTTCTTGGCTAAACCTATGCCGCCAAGTGCGAGTGTTCTCCTACTAAAAGGGTCCCACGCTACAGTATTTTAATGTCAAATCAAATATTATTATTTTGTTGTGAAGTACCTAGTATGAGTTACCTTATTTTATCTACTCGTACTAAGTAACAAACACTAATACATTTATCTACTTATACTACTTACCTATTATTCTTAAGTCACAAATTTATGCAATAAGATCTGTCTCATCATTATTCATTAACTGATCATGAAATATTATCACGACCGTATTCATAAGGTGACAAAATCTTTTAGTTTTTTTTATTTTAGATATTTTGAAGATTTCATTATCTAAGGGGTAGTGAGAGGCATGTCCAAATACATTATGTTGGCCATACATTACACACACATTAACATTCCATACGTGACAGGTTGTAAGCCCATCGACGCTGCTAGAAAGATAACTGGTTTCCTCAAGTTGTTTTTCTTCACCGTTTAGAACTCGTGTTATGGCGCATTTATATAAAATAAAAAACTTTAATGTACCTAGCTAAAGAAATATTTTTGCTTTTGGATGCCATTCGAGCATACCTTGTCTTCCTCAATCTGCTTGAGGACTTGTTTTATAACCAGCTCTATCGATGTTTTCAGAACGTTATGTCGTACAAGCTATCACCGAGTAATTAATTAATACCACTAATAAATTGTAAAAAACTTACTTACTACTTTTACTTACTCCGAAGTTCCTCAACTTTTTTAATTACCTACTACCTACCTCGCTTTTATACCCAGCTATTCTAGAATATGGCTGCATTTGTTGCAACACAAGGCTTTTTCTGCGCCTATAAATGACTAATACTGTATGTTACTAACTAATCTACCTACATCGTATATAGGTACTTTAACCGATCGGTTTTACTTCATATTCATAATAAAATAAAAAGTTCTTGAAGTAGTGTGGTAAAAGGTATAATAATGTATGAATGAGTGGTGAGTGGGTGGTGCGGGCTCGGATTACTGCTTGTTGGCGACTTCGTGCAGCTTCTTCTGAACCTCCTGCGTCTGCTTCACCAGGTCGTCGTACGCCTGCTTCACCTTGGGAGCCAGCTTCTGGTTGGTCTCCTCCATGTTGGCTTCCATCTCTTTCACGAGCTTCTGGGTCTCCTGCGGACAGAGGACAGAGGCGATCATAGATGTGCTTACGCCGGAGGCTCGGAGGTTCGTCTCGGAACAGCTGGCCTAGAGGGGGGGAGGGGGGGAGGGGGGAGGTGGTGTGAGGACGCGGGGAGTAAGTACTACCTGTAGGGTGGATTGCACGGCAGTCTGCAGCTTCTCCTTGAGTTGTCCAGCCTGCGCTTCCAGCTCGGGGTGCGCCTTGCGCAGATCATCCACGGTCTTCTGCACGTTAGCCTGCGCCGCCTGCAGCGCCTCCTTGGTCTTGCCGCTCGCGTCCTCCGCCTGCAACCAGAGCACGCTTAGCACCTTAGTATGCGCCAACACTCGATGGACACAACTACAATAGGTAAGTACTTACAATGGACTCAAATAATGTTGATCGAGTCTCATTATCTGAGCAGATAACTAACGAATATTGAATTGAAATGAATTTCAAAGGCAGTCGGCCGGTCGTTATCGAATGTCCACTGTGTAAGTAGGTACCTACCTGATATGTTTCATGAGTAAGAAACACATTCTGATGTGATGTATGTAGGTAGGTACCTAACATCACATCAGAATGTGTTTCTGAAAAGAGACAAACAATGAGGTGCAAAATTGGACAATATGGGAGTTGTACTGACCGCTTTCTGCAAGCTGGCGGCGAACGCGCCGAGCTGAGTGGTCACGGATTCAGTGTTGTCACTGATCACCTTCTGCACCTCCTGCGTGTTGTTGGAGTTGACGAGCGAGTTGAACTGCTCGAGGAACGCCTTCCGGAACTCGAACGCGTGCTGGCCCAGCTCCTGCAGCATGGTCTGGACGGAGGCGGACGGCGCATCGCGCTTCACCAGCGCCGCGTGGCTCTGCAACACAAACACGATCACTCACATGCTCAACTCACACAAGCAAGCATTATCGAGTAGTGATGGTGATACTCACGATCGCCAAGCAAGCGAGAACCAAGAACAACTTAGCGGCCATCGTGGTTTAGTTTGAGAAGATGCTGACGGAGTAGAGACCTGCAACACGAGAGAGACCTGACTGTGACGATCTTTTGCCGTTCGCGTGTTATATAGAGCGCGTGGCCCGGGGACACCCTGCCCTCCCCGCTACCCCTCGCCACTCCCCGCGTCCTGCAAATAACCCCCCCTCCGCCCTTCCGTGTTTGTTTACCAACAGCTGCGTCCGGGTCCGCGCCGTGACCACCGGCTGATAGCCCGCTGCACCGGCCGACCTACCTAACGCAATCCTCGCTTATTTCCTGGTCGAACCGACCGACATGCGGCGCACTCGACCTGCATGCGGGGTGCGCGTGGCCAGCCTCTCGGCCGACCGAACGCCCATACTTTTGGAGTTTCTAGCAAGAACATGGAAAGCAGAAAAAAGTTGATGACGAATTCAATTGCATTCGAACAATGTGACTGAATTTGGAGAAAGACACCCGTGCAAAAGTCTCCCCTGCGTAAGAAAGAACATAATAGGTAGAGTAGAGCGTCGGTCGGCCGCTGGCGATAACAGGCGGAGCAGAGATAGCGAGGCGCAGGGGTCGAGGCCACGCTATCTCCGGCCACCTTATCATACGGCGATTAGGTAGGTATATCTCGCAATTTTTACATCAACATGCACACCAATATTCGCACAGTGCCTCGAAGGTAAGTACTTACTAACTAATTGAACTCATGGTACTTTTCGCAGAAGCTGTTGTCTGGCTATGATGGCCCTTCTTAGTAATGTGGTAATAGTAAGGCAGCTCCGCTACCTGCGCTGTCGTGCCATTGTGTCCGTGGCGCAGGTTCTCTATTGTACAGATCAGGTAAGCCGGCCCTGCACAGGAAAGCCCGCTTTTGTTCCACCTAACGCGCGACCTTCACATTTTTTCACCCGCTCCTTGTAACAATATTATAATGTTTTTTGGGAAATTGGGACTCGAAGCTAATAGAATAAGTGTAGGTAGGTACCATACGTCCAGCTTAGTTGTTGAGCCCATCATCATGCATGAGGCCTATATACTTAAGTACTAAAAACAATGGAGGGAGGCGATTCTGTTGTTTACTGTCTTTACTATTGTAATTTTTAACAGACTTTAAAAAAGAAGGAGATAGGTACCTACCTACTATGTTCCACTAATAGGTGTATGTTTTTTTATGTACTTAGGTACCTAAGTACCTATGTTCACCGATTATTCCGTCCGTCATAGAAGACCGATATTGAGAATTGTTTTTTTTTGTTTAAAAGAATATACTTAAGTACCTAGTACCTACCTACTTACTCCTGAGGTGCTCCCATAAAAAAATGGAGGATCTGAAAAGAGTCTGCGGAGTTATGAACAGAAATGCACCGCGAGAGTGCAGCCTGCACGACACGGATCTCTTCTTACGACATTAAAGTTAAAGTCGGCTCTAAGTTACTAGTATTCTTTTATCTGTGCTCTAAGTAAGTAAGTATAACATTTTAATTTCAGAACTTGTTTATTTATGCATATAAGTAGAATAGGTAGGTACAAGCGTTTTTTTGCAAGATGTGAATATTTTTCTTTGCTATGCTGTGCTGATGCCGAGTACCTACGGTAAGAAATTAAAAATAAATTCAAATTGTATTTATTCAGTACGATCGTATAAAGAGCACTTTGTCATGTCACTGCCGATGCCGGGGAGGCAGAGACTCAGAGACTCGGAGACTCGGAGAGGGCGCAGGTCGCACAGTCACGCACGACTCACGAGGCGAGGGCTATCGCTGCGCCAACTATTTTCCACCCAACCCACACATCTAGGTACTTCAGTTCAGTACCTAGAAGGCTGCCTTTCTAGGCTTTATAGGAATAATGAACGACTTGACGGATTCATCAACCAACACTAAACGAACACTTTTGGGGTTAAGCAGATTTCAGCTTTATCTATTCGTTATCGAGACCGCACAGTGATTAACGTTACGCAACTTGGTAGCGGTGTTGCATGAAGACTGTAGGGTTACCGGCGGTTTTGTGTAGACTTACTATAAGTACTAAGTAATACTTACTTAGTACCTACACAAAACCGCCGGTAACCCTAATTAATTATAATTATACTTAGTAAGTAGGTATGTGGCCCTGTGGGTTCACTAGACCTCTTGGCAGACCACCTGCTAGATGGATGGACGACATAGTTGCCGTACAGGGTAAGACCTGGATGCAAAAGGCCCAAAGTAGAGCTGATTGGCGGTTATGGAAGGAGGCTTATGCCCAGCAGTACCTAGGTCACAAAAAGCTGAATATGATGATCGTTCGTTCGTTCGTTCGTATGAGCAAGTGGCCAACTCTGTTGACGGAGTTTTTTAGGCCGCCTAAAGGCCTCCGTCATGGCTTAACGACTTTAACTTTACTTATATACTAAGTCATCAGACATCATTCTAATTAATTCTAATTATACTTCATCATCATCATCATCAATTTTAAAGTTTAAAAGCCGGGACCGATGATAATATGATGATGATGATGATGAAGTATAATTAGAATTAATTAGAATGATGTGATGACTTAGTATATAAGTAAAGTAAGTAAGTAGGTACTTAAGTACTAGTATTATTTTGTCTGTGATAATACAGATAAACAAACAAACAGCATGATTACTACCCTAACCTCTTATCTAATTGTAAAGTGAAGTAGGTACCTAGTAAGTTCGTAATGATTTGTTTGTTTATGTAATGTAAGTAAGTACTTACTTAGGTATTAATTATCATATCACTCTGCAACCTATTTACCTACCTAGGTATCTAAAAGCCGATGGAAATTTACATGTATGACGATGTTTTCCTTCACCGTTTAAAGCTCGTGTTAAAGTGCATAATAAATTTTTCGACACAAAAAGTACATTGATGCACGGCTGGATTCGAACTCACGACCTTCAGATCGAAAGTCGAAGTACTTATCCACTTGGCCAACACGGCTCTACCTGCTTCATTCATACCAATCCTAGCTGGACCCCCGGGGTGCCAAATTACCAAACAGGTAAAAATAAATACATAAGCAGGTAGGTACTTACATTAGTTAAGTGTGTAAAAATAGTAGGTATTTGAAAATCTCTTACCTACCACCACCGTAGCGGCGCCGGCGCGGGGCGGCGGCGTGGTCTTTCCGCGACCGCAGCGGGCGCCGGCGGGCAGCGCTGCGCTGGTCAATCCAAAGTCTAATCCAGTCCGAAACATCGCTCGTCGGGATAAAATTAAATAAAGGTAGGTAGTACCTACTTACTTCTACCTACGCTCGTTGCGGTAAATACCTACCCTACCTTCTTAATATAATAATTATGTTTTATCATCTCCTACTCCTTTTATTGCTGTTTTGTTTATGTAGGTACTTGTTATGTACTCACCGGAAGCCGAGCCGAGAGCACTAAGTAAGTAGGTAGTGGTGCGGCTGTGCTGGCAGGCTGGCAGAGCAGCGCGGCGCGCGCGATGTGTGTCTCGCTCGACTCGCGGGGCTCACCTGTCTGCGGGCGCAGAGGGGCCACTGGAGGACACTAATCCTACTTACCTATATATAGGTAGGTACTACTACAATACATTAGCCTGCCAAACTGGCCGACAACAATGCTGCGGTGACCTCACTGCTACATAAATAGGTAACTAGGCTCACTAATTCTACGCATTATGACACTGAAACGCCTTGAGCTAAGTAGGTAAGTACTAGTTTGTGAGCATGAAAAAGTGGGGAAGATTAAAACGCGACGCGACGCGCGCGACCGACCGACGGCTACTTACCTATAATAGCTACTTACCTATGTTTACCTACGTGGTAACTGTAGGTAACAGCATCAGCAAGGACGATAGTAACAGGTAGTAGTGTGTAGCGTAGGTAAGGTCAGAACACTCAGAACAGAACTTAGGAAGCATGGATCAGAACCTGTAACCTGCCTGACTGAGTGACTGACAGGTAGGTACAGTAGGCAAGCAGTAAGTATTCAGATATAGTTGATCGGGGTAAGTTCGTATAAGGGTTAAGAACGGAAAATCAAATAACTCTCTAATCTTGAGAGTTTTTTGTTTGTTGGTAACATTGTCAGCAACGCCGTTTTGTCGAGCCCCTCTCTTCAGTTGGCAAAGAGAATATTATAACCACTACGTCGTGAGATATTATGTTCGAGTTCGATATTTAAGTTTTTTCTTGGTTAAGACCGGATATTTTTATGCAGTAGCGCTACAAGGTAGTCCGGTGCTACCCCGCCACCGCCAACGTCCGATCTTTCCCTTGGATTTCAAAATATTACGAGAAGTTTATTTATGTATCAATAGCTCTGTCATCTTATCGTTTAGGGTAATCGTCACTGATTTATAGACCTTCTTTTACTCAAAACATGAATAAAATTTAAAGTTGGCTTAGCATTGTCTAGCTAGAGAAAAAAAAATCTACACATCATATTGGTTTTTTAAAAAAGAAACCGTTCTTACCCCGATCAACCTTTATCTGATTACTGTTATAAAGAAAGCAAGTAGAGAGTCTCTCCAAGAGTACCTACTCTACTGTGGAGACCTAACGCTCCTACGTCAAAATTAATGACGACGCCCGCCCGCCGCCAGCTAGCTAGAGGAACCTGCCGCGACTCCATTTTAATTAAGTATGAGAAATAATAAAACCGGCCACAGAATTTTTTTTGGCCACGTGGCCAAACTTCTCATTTAATAACTAAGCATCGAGAATTTGACATAGCCTCTAATAAACTAATTTATCTTCTTTACAACGCCAACTAAAAATGTTAAAGAAAGCGTCAAGTCAATATCAACAATTAATTTTACTTGTCCTTCTGATTTATACATTGCCCACTAATTTATTAAGTCGGCCACGGAATTTGCAACTCATCACCATTTTACGTTTTACAGCTTCAATACAAGCTCCTCAAAAATTAAATATTCAAGCTTCAATAGACAACATCAATAAATTATAACTTAACATGTAAAATAATACTTCATATTCTTTTATCGTGAAAATAGCCTCTGTACGATTTGGCGCGAGTGCGCGACATGACAGCAACCGGCCATTTGCACCAATCAGAGAGATATAAATGATTGTATTTCAATATACAAATTGATGTTTATAAATAACGTGTTTTATTATGTCTGTCCTCAATAGTTCATATGTAATAATAGTAGCAGAAATTACTTAGGTTGTATCCACCCAGATCGAAATCAGTTGGTTAGGTTAGGTTTGAACAGTGACCACTAACGCGCGAGGCGAGCGAGCGTAGCGAGCGTGCCGCGGCAGCGGCCGCCGAAGCGCCAGTAAAATGTGGAATAAAAGTAATCGGCCACCAAGATCGAAATCAGTTGGTTAGGTTAGGTTTGAACAGTGACCACTAACGCGCGAGGCGAGCGAGCGTAGCGAGCGTGCCGCGGCAGCGGCCGCCGAAGCGCCAATAAAATGTAGAATAAAAGTAATCAGCCACCAAGATCGAAATCAGTTGGTTAGGTTAGGTTTGAACAGTGACTACCAACTCGCGAGGCGAGCGAGCGTAGCGAGCGTGCCGCGGTAGCGGCCGCCGAAGCGCCAATAAAATGTGGAATAAAAGTAATCAGCCACCAAAATCGAAATCAGTTACATTCCCTATGCTGCCTTGTGCTTGAGAAGACAAGGCTCTTATTCAAAATGAAGTGTTTAAAAAATTTATGAATACTAACATGATTCTCATAAACTATTATGAAAATAAAGTTATGAGTAGTGGCTTTAATATACTATTTGATGACAATTTTAGGTAAATTTATCGATCGATAAATGTAGGATGACTTACATTTTAAACATGCTTAATTATAAAATTAGAAGCTAAAAAAATTACTATTTTGGTGTCAAATATTAATATTTTAGAAGTTTGCTATTTGAATGCATGCCACAAATTTAGATGCTAAAAAATAACCACCATGCTGAGTTATATTTACAGTGGCTTACATAGAAGATAACTAGTGGCTAAAATACTATTATTCAGACGCGCGTTGGTTGTGGCCGACTTAGTAATTTAGAAGGTAAGTTATATTTTTTGAGGCGAATAATGCTATTAAAAAGAAGCTCGTTTAATTACTACCCTTTAATTATAATAAAAATAGTATCTTCAGTCGTTCACTACCAGGGGGCGATTAGGTTGCACGGATAGTTGCACGGACGGGATTATTAAACTGCTAAAGTCAGTCACGCGATGCGATAGATGGCATGGCAGCAAATCAACCATAGCCTATGGTTGATTTGCTGCCATGTCTCCATCTAGCTAGAATAAGAATATTTTAGACCTCGTTGGCCTAATGGTCCATAGGCCAAAAAGGTCTAAAATATTCTTTGCATAGGCATAACTAGCTTACTCACCGCGTCTTTGCTTGCTTGATAAAATATAGGTAGGTACCTAGCCTAGTCTTCATTCGGAAAATCCATTCTAGAGTAGGTAGACATCAGTGAAACAAACAACTTTACCTCTTTATGATATTAGTAAGTAAGTAGGTACTTACCTACTTAGAGATAAATTGTCATTAATTTTCAGGTAAACCCACCCCAGTCCCATAGTGGTGGGTGAAGAGATGGATGCGAAGTGAGTGACATGACAATGCTTGTGGCTCCGCTGTGCACGCTTACTCCGTTATGAAACACACTATGTCACATGGGTATAAGTAGGTACTTGTTTACTATACGACTATCACTATCACACTTCACACTAATAAAAATGTGAAATGTGTGTGTAGGTAAGTGTGTTTGTTATTCACGCTCAAACGGCTGGACGGATTTGAATGGAATTTAGTAGGTATAAGCAATCGGTATAAGTTATACTTACCCTGGATTAAAAAATAGACTACTTTTGAAAGAAAGAAAGAAAGAAAAATCATTTGACGACCTCTGTGGTGCAGTGGGCGAAAGCCCGCCTGAGACGCAGAGGTTGCGGGTTCGGACCCCGCTGCGGGACAAATGTTTGCATGATCTGCAAATATTTGTTTCGTGTCTGGGTGTTTTCTATGTATAATGTGTACCTATGTATTTACAAAAAAAAAAAATGTATCTATGTAGTTTATCAGTCATCTGGTTACCATAACACAAGCATTAAATTGCTTAGCTTGGGACTAATGACGCCGTGTGAAATGTCCAAGGATATTTATTTATTTTATTTACTTTGGTTGGACCTCAAGGATCGCATCAGTATCGTCTTACATGCTAGGATTCTAATGCCTGTTCCAACGCGACTCCCTACACCAGGGAAAGAATCAGGCAAGAACCTGGTGGTGTGAGCCTAGATTTTTTTTTAAAAGCGATCCCTATATCAATCTAAATAGTCAAGCTTCAGTGGGATGCCAGTCAAACTAAGTAAGGCATGTAAATTTGATACCGGTATTCCCACGGGAACCGAAACTATTTACCGCGGTTAGCACCACAGGGTGCAGCTAGTAATCTATATGCTATGGCTTCATCTAGTAGGTATGTAGATGGTACCTATGTACAAAAATCAATCAACCTTCCTAGGTACCTAGTAAAACAAACATAAATGCGCCTGGTAATTTAGCTATTGCAATTTACTTACAATCAATTATGATAGGACTACCATAACGTTCTTTGGAGAGATCATGTACTATCAATACCTACGTAATCACTACAATAGGCTTCGAAAATTTACAAAAGTTACCTTAGTAATTATTGTGTTATTTTTAGTCACCCTATCTATAGCTAAGACGTTGTTCTATGATTATATATATAAAACTTAAGAGCTCAGCTCTTGTCGGTGTAATGCAATTTCCTCCATATGCTTCTTTCCAATGCGATCTCTTTTACTTCTTGATACGACATGACAGCGACCTTCTCTTTTATCTGACTTATGTAATTAATTCTCGGTCTTCCCCTTCCTCGCCTTCCTTCTACGATGTTCCTTATAAAGCTGTCATGTCGTATAAGATGACCAACCATTTTTCTATGATTGCGGTGACAAAAAAATCAGGCGTCGTCAGTTAGACGCTTTCAGTGATAGGTACCTAGGCAAAAACAAATCACGGCGAGGCTTTTACATGGTGTGTACCAAAGGTAGGTACACATATACCTACTTTCTTTCTTTCTACTGTTGATTATCGCTCGCCTTCGCCTAAGCTCAGCCAACATTGTGTACCTACCCGTAGCCGGAAAATGAGCCGTAGCGTAGTCCACTTCTTTGCATCAATTTGCCTACGCTCGCGTGGCGTTAGGCTCGGCCAACATGTACGAAAAAGGTGATGGGCCGAGTGGGTTAGTGGTATGTTCGCTGCTTATCTCGCTTTTCGTTCCGAATGTCGTGGATTCGAATCCGGCCGTGCATCAATAGATTTTTCGTTTCGAAAGTTTATAATTATTTATGCACTATTTTTGGGGCATAAAAAAAATTTGAATTCTCTTATGTGTACGCTGGCTTAACGCACACGCTTCTATCACATGCTCTACTAAACGGTGAAGGGAAACATCGTGTGGAAACCAGTTAGCTTTCTAGTAGTGTTGATGGGCTTGAAACTTGTCACATATGGAATGTTAATTCTGCAAAATGTGGGCATGTACCAAAGGTGTATTTGGTTGGACATACCCCTGTCTACCCCATTAGACATCTTTAAATAATCTAAAAAATAGATTTAAAAGAATAATGCTTAGATCATTTAGGTTTAATGCTCTAACTAAAGGAATAATTTCTACCGCATCTACGAGTTTATCAGATTTATTACAGAGGTAACAAAAAGGTTCATGCATGTTGCAATCACAAACTGAACAATATGTTTTTTAATTCCTTGATAAAATAGATGGCGGCGCTAGTTTGACGCATCTCTACAAGCTAACGGGTCTTTTACAACTTTATCTAGGTACTCTCAAAACCGAAAACGATACATCGTACTAATAATCGTAGCTCAGCTTATGTTGGTGGAATCTGAATTCGGAAGATTAACCAACATGCTTATTGACACGATTTTCGGTTTTGACGGGGTTGGTTTTTCTTCGCAACAACTAGTGACTCCGATGGATGACGGAGTTCCAGGCATCTGTCATAGCTTGATGACTTTGAAAGAAGCGGGCATTATGTCAACCTGTCGGCTTCCGCTATTCCTATCTTGTTCTGTTCCATTTCAATCTCTGTCCTTTCGTAGCAGCATCATTATCAAATCACCTGTGCGGGGGGCGCACCAATTCGTCGAGTTTGGGGAGAAATGAAACAACAGAATGACTATAAAAATACTTGTAATACTATATAGAGTGTAGGAGCTAGGGAGGGGGGAGGGGGGAGGGAGGAGGTAGGTCACCGATGCGGACGCGGCAGGAAGCCGAGCTCCTGCAGCGTAGCGGTGGCGCGGCGGGCGAGAGGCTCCCGCCAGCGCCACAGCGCCGCGTCCCGCACCGGCTCCGCGCGCAGCTCGGCGCAGGCCTTGGAGAGCGCGGTGACGCAGTCCGCGCGGTAGTGCTGCAGCCGAGCGTGCCGCGTCTCCAGCGCGTACGAGGAGCACGCGCCGCCGAGACAAGCGAGGGGGAAGTGATTGTGCAGGGCCAGCACGCGTCCCGTCTCGTGGAACGCCTTCACGTACTGTCCCGGCTTCGTGAAGTTGCGCGTGCGGTACACGTGTTGCAACATGTGCAAGTACCGCGGCACCTCGCGCTCCCAGCCGTGATCGTGCGCCAGGGAGTCCAGGTAGTACACGTTGGAGGCGTGGTACGAGGACCGCGGGGGCTTGCCGGCGGCCGGCGTCGCCAGCGGCAGCACACGCTGCATCAGCGAGGGCCAGTCGGGGTCCTCCAGCGGCACTATCACCTCGTCGATGTCGAGCAGCGCGAGCCAGCGGTAGCGGTACATGTGCCGGTACAGGCAGTCGTTGTACGGGATGAGCTCCATCTGCCGCTTGTGCGTCGTCTTCTTCTTGAGGTACATGTGCTGCAGGCCGGGCAGGTTGGGCTGGCCCCCGGGCAGGGTGATCGGCGTCACCTCCACGGAGCCGAGGCGCTCGTAGTGCCGCAGCACCTTCGAGATGTTGGGGTGCACCTGCAGCTCGTAGATGAAGATCTTGTCGGCGCCGAGCAGCAGGACAGCCTCGATCCACTCCACCAGTCGCACCGACAGGTCCTCGTGGAGGAAGTCCAGCCCCTTCACGCACACCGCGAACTGAGAGGGCGCGGGGGGCGCGGGCGGAGGGGGAGGGGGCGGGGGCGGGTCGTAGTGCACGCGCAGGTTGTTGGTGGCGCGGTCGCAGGGCGCCTCCACCAGGGACACGGAGGCGGGCACCAGATGCCTCACCTCGGCGGGCAGCACGCAGGCGAGCAGGTAGGGCTGCAGCACGCCGTCGCGGTGGTTGCCCCACTTGCTGTTCCACACGTACTTGTACTCCAGGTTGCGCACCACGACGGGCGCCGCGCGCTCCTCGAACCACAGCTGGCAGTGCGTGGCGAGCGCCGGCCGCACGCGGTCGTGCACCGCCAGCAGCCGCACGGCGGGCCCGATGCGGGACGCGTTGCGCGCGTCCATGTACGCGCCGTACAGGTGGAACACGCCCTCGCTCGCGCGCAGCGTCTGCCAGTACGTGTTGTGGAACTCCAGCTCGAAGATGGAGGGGAAGGGCGCGCATCCCTTCTTCTTGTAGAACTTGTCCTTGTCGTCCTTGTGGCGGTGCCAGTGGGTCAGCGGCAGCGAGGGCAGGCGGCGCTCCGCGTCCGCGCGCAGCTCCTCCTCCGTCAGCACGCGCGCGTCCGTCGCGGGTGAGGGGGCGGGGGGCGCGGGTGTCGAGGGGGTGGGAGGCGTCGGCTCGCTCTGCAGCAGCAGGCGCGCGGGGGGCGCGGGGCGGGCGGCGCGCGGCGCGGGGGGCGCCAGGCGAGGCAGCGCCAGCGCGCAGAGTGCGGCCCAGCACAGCAGCGCGGCCAGCCAGCGCGCCCGCCCCCCGCGCCCCGCGCCCCACCCCCACACGCGCGCCAGGCACCCGCGCATCGTCTGGAACAACACGAACACACACGTCACTATACTATCCGGTTGTGATTTCTTTTTATGCGTAAGTACATTGCCGGAAATGTTTCCAACCGCAGCGAGCACCCAGGGAAGGGGACTAAGGGAGCGACCGCTCGGCTCCTACTGGACGCTGCCCGCACGAGGCGCCGCCAGCGTGCCGCGTGTTCTCACATGTTGCGTGAATAGGACCGCTGCATGTTACCAAGTATGTGTTTACTGCATAACATGAGCTCGTTGAGACTTAAGACTCCTTTGAGCCCACTCGAGCCCTTTGACCGAAACCCGAACGAACCATAATAAAGATACCGGCTTTGACACTGACTACGAGTATGTTTCTGACAATAAAAACAAAAATCTGACAAAGTCAACTCAAGATGTCCACAGGCGTAGTGGTTTCATACTATTTGATGTCCACTCCTCAACTCTTTAACTTTGAGACATTTATACTCTGACTGAACAGCAACATGCATTATGAAATTTTTAAGGAATTAAACCAGCTACTAAGACGATGAGATCTTGAATTGAAACGAGCACAACAGGGCTCACAACAGGGCTCATTACCTCGGACCACAACAACGAAATCTGATTAGAATTTTGGAATGTGGTTCATGTACCTACGTACAGGTCAATAATAGAATTGCCTCTCGCAGGTCTATCAGTACACGGCATCGCAAGGGTTCGGTCGGAGTGTCCTCGTGAGGCAACCGATGCACTAACAATGGCGGATATTATCGGATCTTCTCAGAATTGTATTGTTTGGGCGAGCACGCAGGACGCAACGGCAGCGCCAGCTCAGCTCATCCGGAACACCCTACAGACCACGATGCATGCGCAGAATACTTTATGTTTCGGGTTTTGAAATGTGAAAAAGTGGCAGTAGGTAAAAAAATGACAATCATTTAAACCGTGGAGATGTGCCCTTGATGTAATATCATTAAACTATTTGCTAGTCAATTTCTTACCAGTCAAGTAACATGTCGCATAGACATGTTACGTTAAGGTAGAAATAATCAACGGTTTTCGACGGAGCGCAGCACCCTATGTCTGCATTATGCACACGCATGCCTGATGCGCCCGATCAGCCGGATGTGACGGCCGCGCGGGCGGACGTCGCACGCGGCTGCTGGCGGCTTTGGATATCGAGACTATAGGAGGTATTTCACATGAAGCTCGCACGGGAGCGGATGGCGCTGAAGAGGGACACGGGCGGGTACGTGTAGCGGCTGCTGTCGTGCTATGTTTATGCTAATATTTATTTATTTATTTTATGATTTATTTATTACATACCTAACCTATTGTATGGAACTCGTTAAGAAGCTGCCCGTTAAGTTGCAGCGATCTCCTTAAATCATCACGCAGAGGAGGTAAGTGGTTACCAACCACTGGAACCCGGTTAAGCGACTGTGCATGGACAAGAATCAACTAGGAGCTACGAGTCCGCGGCTCGCACGATGCCAAAATAAAACAATTAGTTATAGCTTTGCAATGGAGATTGGCGAGTACCTTACCTACCTATACGTCGCGCGCGTTGTATGCGCTCGCGCAGGTCGTTGCTCCCGGAGCCGGGTGGAGGGTGGCTCGGCGGGTGCGGGCGTTAGGGGGTGGGGAGGGGGAAGGGGGAGGGGGAAGGGGGGGGGGACCGGTCCTAGAACCAGCCCCGAGCCTGCTTGTCCTTCGCGCGCCCGGCGCCGCGCGCTAATAGCACCGGACGGGTTTTTGTCCGTCTGGACGTCGCAGCAAGACGCACGTTCAGTCCGATGCAAGGGCGACATGTACAACTATGGAAGATTCAAATTCCCCGTCATCATTATCAGTAAGTAGGTAAAGAGGTTTACAGACCCGACTCTCTTGGATTTTGTCCGATGTCATTGCAGCACTAGCGGTTCCGAGTAAGCGCGTTTACAAACATCACAGATAGTTACAAACGTTCAGACAATTTCGTAATATCCTAGAGCTTTTAGTAGTTGGGGTGCGGTGCGGGGCCAACCGCCGCACACTCTGGCCCACTGCTGGGAATGCGGAGATTAGTCGTGCTCGTGTCGCGAGCTTTATTCGCTTATTACGCGGGGCGTGAGCGAACCACGGCCGTCGTTAATTCGCTATGAAAACGAACTAATAACGTGTTTAGGTAGGTACCTACCTATATCAAGTCATGCTATCAACAAATTGACTGCCTGCAAAAATACGAGTTTTTACCACGGTTCAATAGCTTTTAACGAGGGCGAGACTAGATAGTTGTAGTTACCTGCTACAATTACATAGCTTATCTATTCTCTATGAATTCATTATCTCATTCGCACCAGTTAGAGCATGCTGAATAATTACTGATTATGATTAATTAGAGATGAGAATTCACAGCAACAACATCAAGTCTGGCAGAAAAAAATACTATTGTTTGATTGAAATCAAAACTGTGTCGGATCTGTGCGACCGAACATCGCGCCTGCAGCCGACTGACGCTGATAATGATAACAAATACATGACGAAACGGCGTGACTCTTGTGCAAAATGTAACGTGTTATTTTGAAGATGAAATGGTTAACAATTAAGGTGTAGTTAACGAAACGCAGGACCATCGTTGCATAAGAGTTGTAGGTAATGTAAATACTGCGCGTGACATAGTTGGCAAGCAACCCGCGAACCGGCCGGGGCGTGTCGATGTCGCCCCGCGCAAGCCTTGCAACGCAACGCAACTGCAGCGGTGCTCGTGCCGAAACCCACACGACAACATCCATGACAGAATGTGAAACAACAAGCACTGCCCTATTGAAATGGCGCACATCACGCAGGCAGGCCTAGCGCGTCAGTCGGCGCTGCACAGTGCACTGCATCTATCGGCCGGTCAGCGGAGACGCGTTTCTTCAACTTTCCTAGCTTTCGTGCTTCAAGTGGAGCACACAGGTAATGAACACCGCTAATGTAATGACGAGCCCCTCTGAATTCTCGAGCGTACCTATAGTTAGTTACATACCAAACAGGCAAATACAGAACCATTATGCATTGGTAAACGCACTAGTTTTTGGAAGAAATTCTGATACTATTTAAAAATCGTCGAAATAGCAATGTCTGCATGTTTCTAAATAAATATTAAACCGAGCGGCCAGCCGACATAATTTGTATACTCAACAAAATTAATTACTGAGCAAGAGCAAACCTTTGAAAAATATTGTGAATCTGTTAACCCTTTGCATTTGTATTAAGATAAAGTTAGGATAAAACGTCACATGAAACCTTCACAGAAATGTTTTAGAAGTGGGCATCATCGCAGGCCCCTAGCCGATCATAATAGTTCTGCATCGGTCCTATCACCTTCATGCTGTTCCCCACACTTCACCCGGCCACAGGCCTCGAGCATGATACACGACACGGGGCTATGATCGTACAATAATAAAAGGTCAATCTAGTTTAGTAAACGTTCGAAGCAGTTCATATTAATAGGGATATTACTTGCTAGTTCAGGTTTGCGATGTGCGTGGCGAACTGTCACTGGTTAACGTGTCCTGTGTGCATGTTATGAATACAGGTTCTAGTTCTAGGGTTGTACGATCCGGTGCGATCCGGAATATCGATACAAGGCACCTGGATTGAAAGATTCCGAGGGCCCAGCCAGGGGCAGTGAGGGACGGGGAATAGCGGGGGGAGAGTTGCTGACTCACGGCTGCAGTTGCATTCGTCATAGAGATTTATGTATCCTGCCTGCTCGCTTGTCAATGCAGGATCCTATCCTTGGCTCACTTAGAATATTATATAAGTACAACAGGCTTAAACACTTCTTAAACCTGTTTTTGCTGACCCGCTCTATCAACATTAAATTAATAACCACGTCGCTCTATACTATAGTCTTTTAAATAGTTTCTTGTTTATATTTCTTATTTGTTACGCTGCTCGCGCTCATTTCATTACTCATTACCCATTTTTATGTTGATGAAAAATATATTTTTTTCCTATTCTATTATATTTCAAGGGTTCTTTCTTTCTAAGTTCTACCACATTTCTCTCACTCTTTTGTTTATTTTACTGATGGGTGCTTCTCGAAAGAACGCGAATGAATAACAAAAGCTACGCTCTCAGCATAAGCAATAGGTACGGATCGTACCTAATTGGCAGCGTGGTTCGTCACCTCACGTCCGATGGATGGAAGTGATGATGTAAGTCGAGGCGAGGACCCTGCGTCTGCATGATCAGAATCAATCTGCCCAAGGCGTTTGCAATCACGACTTTATCAGCTTGAGGTAAAATATTTCAATGTTAGCATAGAAAAAATACTTGTGTAGTTTTAGTTTTAGGAAGTCGACTTGTTAGGTAGATACCTACGATACGAAGTAGTATTATAGGTACACATTGTATAAATTTAAATACTGGTTTGCCTTAGTTTGCTTGCGGCAAGTCATGACTAAAACTGTACTCTGACCGTAACTGTATAGTGATAGTTTTGTATGGGTAAACTTGACGTTATATCAATATCCAATATACACTTGGTGTGAAACATTTATTGGCTTTTCCGTTTTACATCTATTTAAAACCTACTAAATTGTACCAAACTGTACAAAACATACAATTTTATCATCCAGCTCATTTAACTTGAAGTATTTTAACACGTCAGTTGTAACTATAAAAACCTTTGCTTAGACCAAATTATCTACTGACTGACCACCATAATATCGCCTGGTGTCTATAGTACCATTGATTAATTGGTACCTACTAGTGATACTACTATGGGTCACTAGTATACCATTACAATACATAATACGAATAGTTTAGATAGGTATATACTTTGTTTGACTGGCTTCTCACTGAAGCTTGACTATTTAGATTGTTAAGGAATCGCTTTTAAAGCAAAGCTAGGCCCACACCACCAGGAAAGAAAGAAAGAAGGAAATAAAAATCATTTATTTATTTCCTTCTTTCTTTCTGTCGTGTATTCTCCTACTCATGTATGGTCTCTGATGAATCATTGTGAAATACCTTATATCAATTATTGATAAGTGAAGCTGAATCCCGTTAATGATCATGGAATTCATATCCACTCTTACAAAAATAAATAGGTAAGATTCAAATTCAAACCATTCCAATCAAAGAGGGTCAAATCAATTATCAATGTTTGTAGCAACGAATTTGATTATTGCACGACACTCGTCTAAATAAATTGAAATGAGAGCAATTGAATAACTAGTTCTAGGGCACACATTGTTGACAAATTTGACAATGATGTCGCTCACCCACCGCCACCGCTACCCAGCCACTCGCCGGCTGCTATAAATAATGGTACTCAGCCCACCACAGCACGAACAGTTCAAGTTATTCAACTTATCTTGTTTCGAAATAAATTGTTTTTCTTTCTTTTTATTTTATTTCTTTCTTATAAATATGGTTAAAATATGTGTGAGTTCCTATTCGAGCCAGCTAGTGCCCAACTCTGGTGACGAATTTTAAATATTGACTACTACGTTACTAATACGATGATAATATATTATTAACCTATGCAGGACAATTGTTGAATGTAAGTAAGTACCTACATTATTATAACACAATAATAAAATACTTAAATGAATTACACTCGGCTATACGATCGGTTCACGCAGCTGGCTCAGTAGGTACTGATTCATTCTGCAAAATAATTATGTCAAGTCAAAGCACATTACAATATTTTACACGATTGGTGTGGTGTGTGTGCCTGACGACGATTTAAGCGGATAAATGTTAATTGAACATTTAAATCAACAAATAAAAGTTTTAATGAGCAGATAAAAATGTTAATTAAACATTTAAATCAACAAGTAAAAGTTAGCAATGGTAGAGACCAGATGTAGGCACTTTAGGTTAGGATAGATCGCGTGTAAGTACATTTTAAATCTTACATAAAATTAATATTGCGCTGCTTTGATAGAAAATACGTGTAAAGACAACAATTTGGAAGCGGAAGACGCACGAGCTTCAGAGGTCGTCAAACTATAAAATATTGGCAAAATTAAATGACAATTTAAAATTAATAAAGGAGCGAGTAAGTCGGCGGCGTCGGTAGGTAAGAGAAAGGAGCAGTAGGAAAGGTCATGATCGCGGTCGGCGAGCTGGTCGCGCGGTGCCTGACCGTTAGCCACGAGCACGCCGCGTCGCCGCGTGACGTCAGCGCAGGCGCGACACGTAGTCACCGCGACATCTTCCAACTTCCAACTCCTATAGGACACTGACTCGACTAACGAAGCTGATTTGTGATAATTGAACTAGTAAACTCTATTGAATAGGTGAATACAACATCACGCAGTTCAGGAATACCGTTCATATCCTAGTACCTACACACATTCGTAGAATACGAGGACATCGTTTGAAGAGGTCAAACATCGACCTGACTAATAAAAAAACTACTTCGGGTTAGTTTGTTTATAGAATAACGCATAATATACATACTGTTCTGAGTTTATTCCTGAAATGAGCATGAACATGAGCTCTGTGGCGCGCGCGGACGAAGCGACGCGACGGAAGGCTGCAAGGCCGTCCGTAAAGAGCACTGAACCTCTTCATCTTAATAAGCTAAATCGCTACACAGTTCGATGGGTCACTCACTTTACTCAGATCAAAGCCAGATTAGAATCTGTACCGTTTCTTTTAGTTGGAGCTGGTTGGAGCTTTGAGCTTTAAATCTGCGCGAACTTGTAAACTGTCATAGAGTTACAACAGTTGACAATGGAGAAGTCAAAGAGCATGTAATAGTCTCTTTGGTAATAGTAGGAGAAGTTTCCTTTTTTTAATCTAAATAAATCCGAAGCATCTAAAGAAGCACGGTGAAACATTTTTTTTAATATCTTGAAAAATTACAAGGTTTTTAATTTTTACTGCGGCTTAAAAATAATTCAATCAAGGATCCCAGATTCCATTGTGTGACGTCACATGGCCCCTTAGCCACAGATTAGTTTCAAGTTAAGTAGTATGAATTTGGCTTATGAACGAAGATGACGAATTCGATCGGAGGTCGACCTTCGCGGAACGGCTGCTTACTCCTTTAGCTCGCATTAAAACCAGATTTATACGGAATTAAAACATTGAGATTCCGAGCCCCATGGAGCTGGGCGGAGCGCCCGCCGGCCTCGTCGCCACTTCCGCCATCTCCATCCACATCTAGTGGCTTGATTTGAATTATTGACAAACATTGACTTTCTGTACCAAAGAACTTATTCTTCACGTTCAAGTGAAGAAGCGTGAAGATTGTGCAATAAACTTCGATGGTTACAACAAGCAAAAGACAATTGAACCTCAGGAGCAAGTATGCACTAACGGTCCATGATGCAAGCGAGGGAAGTAGCGCAGCCGTGGGAGGCTGGCGGGTGCCTCACCTTCACCCGCCCGCCCTCAGGTTTGGGCAGAGGCAGCCGTCAGTGAAAGCTTACACGCTTCTCACCCGCACCACCACTTCCCCACACAATTATAGTTTACAGAAAAATACTATTGTTATCAAATTCAACCTTGAATTGAAACACAATAAGTAAATTGTAGGAACATCACATCATGTCATGTTATTTATGTTTTTACTGCATAATGTGCATATCTCTCATTTTCCATAATCAATCTCTAAACAATGGTATCGTAAACATCAGAGATACTAGCGGATAACAAGCCTCGCGACTCGAGCGCAGCGCAGCCACAACGCGTTGCATTATCAAATCATAAAACTGCTATTTGCATTACGCCAGTATACTCGGCGATGCATGTGCACAGAATGATTGCTGAAAATGACTGCGATATTATCAACATCTCGCTTTTCAGTACCAGGATATACATAGTTAGATAATCTTCTCCTAATACAGGAGAAGATTATCTTACTATGTATAGGCCATCAATATCTGCACTTGCAAACAGCACCGTCAGTTCTATAGTAAACAAAACTATCGTAAAAAACATAACGTAACACTCGCCGAATGGCATTCCTCCACTAGGTAGGTATGCTATTGAACCCAATTCTTAGAAACGTCCAAACCAGTCGGCCGACCGACTTACGGACGGAGTCTACTCCGTGCCGGGTTCATGCTCATGCCATTCTGTGTGCCGGCCGCCGGGCGGCGCGGCGGGTTCTCCGTGGAGCGCCCCGGCCGGCACCGGATCACAGTTGGTTGAACTGCATCACAGCAGACGTGTGGCCGTGAACAAGCACAACGCTGCTTCGCCTTCGCAAATTATGCACGGAATAATTTATCACGGTTCATGGAGAGCTGGCCACTAGCTTGACGGGGAAGCGATGGGGGGGGGGGGAAGGGGCTGGACAGAAATAGAAGCAATTCGCTGCATCCGCCCTGCACCGCTCCACACCTATAGATTACCCGCATAGGTACTAACTATAACATCTAACTGTTGTGCTGATGTTTGTACACGAAGTTCTGAATACTTACCTAATCTATTTAACAAGATAATGATTGGAAGTATAAGTCCCGGGTACTTATCTGTCCACTTCTTATATCAAATTAATCATCAGTTAAGTATGTAACTATGTACTTACATGATTATTTTGAATTTATGAGACAATTTACCTATTGATAAATTGCTACCAGAATTACGATAAGGTGCTTCGCAAGATGAAATAATTTCTACTTCGACAGTTTTTCTGTTTCTTTCTTCGACAGTCAGACTTTCAAACGCAAAAGATGCAAATGTTGGTCAGTTGGTCTATTGTATTGGATCATTCATATCAAATATTTGCAAGTTACCGGGGGAGGCGCTGCACTGGATTTTCATACATTTGTTATATCCTTATCCCCCCTGACTGACAATGGACCGCCATAAGTTCGCCGAGAGGCCAGCCGGCCTGGCCCTCAGTTCTGCATATTGGTAAAATGATCTAGGTTCAGTTTATGCCAATATAACCTGGTCCACAATAATTGGCCTGCAATTTATGGTGAGTATGAAGAGTGAAGGCCCTAAGTTAGATAATTAGTAAATAGACCTCTATCTAGTTGAATACTGATTAAGTATGATGTACTGAATCCAGATTCCGGCGTTTGATTACGAGACAGACTCAAACAGCGTATTAGTCACAAAAACCAATTTGTTTGTTTTTTTGAGCAATTCGCTGTGGTGTGGCCGTGTTGGTGCACTTGGCGGCGTGTGATGGGGAGATAATGAGCGTGACGAGTCGATCCACCGCTCGTCCAATGGAATGATGGAAATGATCGCTGTAGGCATCAATTACTGCACTGAGATAAGATGTAAGGTTTTGCAAGGCCGACTGAAAAATCTTTACCGTACCTACGTAGTTAAAATCGCACTTACTCCCGTCCACTCTTTGCGCAAACAATCACTGCACCAACTCGTAGCCCCACCAAGTACGGAGCCCTATTCGTCGCATGATCGAGTCATATTATAATAATAACTTTAAATGTGTTGATATTTTTGCTTGCAATGACAATAAAATATGTCGAATATTGGGAAATGATGCGCTCTCTAAATTATATTTGTACAAAATCGTCCTGCTTCCTGTGATTTTTTGTTCTAGAACAAAACATCACAGGAATGCTAGATAGCATTGTTTTCAGAGTGAGGGAGGAGTGACTTGACAGTCGGCGTCAATTAAATCGAGCAACACAAGACGCACGTGTCTTCGGACAGATTTATCTCAAGAGGATCGCGTGTCGATCATCAGTTCCTATGTTTGTTCGCCTCCGTCTCGTCTCGATCGCGAGTTGTCTTAACTGAACTGGTACTCTTAGGTACTAATGAGGTGCCTTTGACATGCGGCACATTCTAACCGTCTTGAATCTGATCTATTGTGTTGTGTGTGCTTGTGAGTGTACCTATCAATTTAAAATGATGAGTGGATGACATTTATCTCGACACTTTCTCCGAGTGTATTTTTACCTACACACTATCAAAGTTAATTCGTCGTAAGAAATGTAAAACCAATCGATCTAAAATTCATAATTACAAAAAGTGAGGATCTTCAATAGAGCTGTAAACTCCGATAAGTTGATAAACGTGCACGACTCATCCCAGGGGGTCAGAATTGTGTATATTGTATCTTATTAACATTGTTACAGTCTTATCGTGTTATGTAGTAAGATTTGAACAATAGAATGCCTAAAATGAGTTCAAATAAAGTGCCTTCGTTTGATGCAATCCGCGTAATTACTAATGATAGAGGCGGGGCGGGCGGCCTCTCGCTACTGATGCAGTCTATTGAATTAAGATAGTGGGTCAGCCCATCAGCGTCAGCCGGCAATTCTGGCCAAATGATGGATGGGAGTGTTCACTTCGGCAGTCGGCTGGTGCATTGACGCGGAACGGTGACGCTGACTCATGGAGAGCCGAGCTCGCCAATAATAGGATCTGGATAATGCGGATTAGTTCCGCGGCCGTTCCGCAGCCGCGCCGCAACGTGCGCTGTGACGTCACTCACTAGTCTGCTAATACAATAACTGCTTGCTAAGGATTATTATAATCTACAAATCAAGTTCTTGAAAAAATAAATTCAAATTATGATTATGAATTCAGAACGATGATTGTTGTAGGGGGCGGCGAGAGGAGCGAGACGAGACATATTGCCTGTCGGTAAAGAAAGTGGAATTCAAACATGTACCTACCTACTTATGTAGATCAGGTGGTGGAAACTAACCGCAGCAGAACGTTAAATATTATGCAGAAAACAGTTCTTGTGGGTCACTTGTCTATGAAAAGCAGCGAGATTTTATTTTAATTAAACTTTAAGAAGAAGTGAGAATCTGTACCGTGAAAGGTGATTTTTAATGTTTTTATCAATTAAATTTTTCTTTTATAATTACCTACTTATTTCAAGATCCAAATAATAGTATCATGAGCGGTGCGTGATGTCAAGATGGGGCGGTCTCTGACTTCGTTGAGGCAACACGGCAACGGTGAAGTAAGTAGGTAGGTAAGTACTAAATATTACGTATGAGTTGGCGACAAATAGATCGGAACACTTCCCCGTGACGCAGCTGACTGCAGGGCCGCGGGCTTTGGAGCGTGACGCCGGCGCCGCCCACCCGTGCGGGCGGTGCGGTGCGGTGCGTGCGGCGTGATGCGGTGCGGTGCGTGCGGTGCGGTGCGGTGCGGTGCGGTGCGATAAACAGTAATCACGAATTGCGGTCAGCCGCGCCGCGCCGCAGACGGAACTGCATGCAAGAAGCCAGTCCGCTTTGCTTTCCTAGAAGCACTAAGTTTCATTTCCATTACGTCAAGTTATTTCATTTACCATCGATAAAGTTATATTGTAATATGTAGCTTTTGAACACTCGAGAATAATCAAAATACAATTACCTACTTAAGAATCATAGAAGACTTTGCAATCACTAGGTAAGAAGTTAAATGGTTTTCATCAATTTCAAATAGATCTTTTATGACATTGCAAACATGTAATTTTAAAGTAGGTAACACCTATTTATTGCACAAATTATGTATGTGTAAACTGAAGTAATTCGAGAAGGATGTGAAAACTTGAATAGGAAAAGCGGAATCGATACGAAACCGCATTAGCAGAAAGAACGTATGATTATGGTGCGAATAGAAAACGATAAGATTATTATAATCCGTGATAATGAGCGCAGCGAGCCGCAGCGAGCGCAGCGAGGCGCGCGCGAGGCGGCACACTTGCCCACGCCGGCGCCGCCCCGCCCCGCGCCGTCACAAGCGGACGAGAGTGGCGAAGGTTGCATTACCTACATACACCAGCTATCAACGAATAGGTTGTGTATGCAGGCTATCATAATAATACTTTCTCAACCGAGAGATGGATAATATTGTGTTAGTTAAAATCATATCAACACATAATTGGAGTTAAGATTGTCGGCTTCAACATAATATAAGGTTGGTATCTAATGGTTGGTTGGTATTTCTAGATTCTGTTGTAAGTAATTTGTTATACATATATACATTTAGATACACTTATAGGTACACCAGCACAATATCATTGAACTAATTACTTACCATGTTTAAGGTGTTACCTACATTGAAGAGGTATATCAAAGGACATTAAATATTAAGATAATAGCATCAAATAAAAAGATAAGAAGGCTTTTTAAATTAAATTTCATGTTTGTGATTAATTTAAACAACTAATTTCATAATAAAATGATAAGTCTGTCTCAAATGTTCAGCAAAAATATTTTTCTAGGTAGTGCCCTGAATAAAAATTTCATTAACAAGTGATTATAATTAATGACTTCCATATAAGTACCTACTTTCCATTAAGTCCTGTGTTTGTTCCGCATGGATACCGTTGGTTTATATATTTTTTAACAAACAGCTATTGGGGGAATTGGTCGCATGCTTTCTATCAGATCATCAAAATCAGGGCCCTACTCCCAAAACCGAAAACGATACATCGTACCAATAATCGCAATTCAGCTTTATGATGGAAAATATTCCGAATACGTTTCCACTAATATAAACTGAACTGATTGACATGATAATGTTGTTTTCAGTTTTGGTAGGAGAGGAGCAGATTAACAGATACGGAGGTTTTAAAGATTCCTGCAATCCTACTTATCCTAATCCGACTAATATTATGCGAAAGTTTGTGAGTAGGTACCTATGGATGTGTGGATGTATGAATGTTTGTTACTCTTTCACATGAAAACTACTGAACGGATTTGGCCGAAACTTGGTTTTAAGTAAATAGTTGTTTGTCGGTGTTTCGGTTAATGTTTTGTCGGTGCTTTACCTAATATAGTGTAACTCAGTGTAAGTAATCATTATTACATGCATTATATTGTTATTCATAGAATGTACGAGTACTCAGTCGAGGTGGGCGCCGAGTCGCCGACGCGGTACCTAGCAGGAACTCGGTGTTCGGTAGAAAATGAAACATATCGACTGAAGTGAAACACAACTGCAACAGCACGCGACACGACACTGCATTCCACAATATTTTATGTTTTATTCACTAAATTTACGAATAACGTAAAAAACTACGAAACAAGGTATTCCTTCGTGCTCGCTTTAGTCTAAATTCATGGAGGATGATGTCTGCAATGGCAAAGTACCTACCTCTACAACGCTCTACAAAGAAATCAACATTCCGTCCAGGCGCTAGGCGGAGGGATGAGGGAGATTAAAGACATCGTTGGTAACGTAACGCTCTACACTCACGAGATGGCCAGCAAGTCACCCGACGCTTCCCTGCACGTCGGCGTCGCGAGGCGCAAAATGCAGCGATGCGCAGTTTCAAGTCCGTGCTAGGTTTACCTAGTAACTAATACTTACTAGGTAAGTAAAATAATTTTATATTTATTCATGACATAGACTATATTAGTAGGTAGGTACAATACATGTAAAATCTTTTTCAGTGTTGCTGTGTAAACACAAACAGAATTGTTTAGTGCTGCAAAATACTTCGACCATCTGGTAAGCCGCGAGGGAGAAGCCAAATGCTAAAACACAACTGTTCGCAACATGTCATTACGTTCAAATGTCGTCGTCAACACGTAACCTGTCTAGTTTGTAATCTACTAACTGGATATAAAATATATATGTGAGACAGTAATTGGCACCATAATCACTGCAATCACATTTAAATCAATTACATACGCATTAGTCGCGAAGCTCAGAGTATCATAGCATCCAGAGCGGCGATCCATCACTCTGTGATCAAATTAGATCAGAAGTGAATCCTGAGGAGCCTGAGTGTGGAGTGAGTGAGGGGTTGGCGCGGCGCCAGCGCTCTCACAACACGACCACAACGCTCCTGCGGGATTCGCATGAGTTCCATCGATAGCTGCCGCATGCCCGCGCTTTTAGTCTCAGTGTCTCGTACAGTGCTGTCAATTTAGATGTTGCCAAAACTATACTAATTTGACAGCACTAAATACGTTGCCGTCCCTTTCATTTCATTACGATAAAAATAGAAAGGATGGTATTTTAGTGCTGTCAAATTAGTTTAGTTTAGTTTTTGCGACATCTGAATTGATAATGTAATGCCATAAGACATTCCAAATAGTCCCAATGAATCTATAAGCGCTACCATATATCATAGTTATATTTGACCAGATAATGTATGAAAACTGACGTGAAGGGGATTAGATGAATTACTAAAATTTAAAATTCGTATTGTAATACAAATGAATACAATGAATACAGCTACACGCTCTAGCGCGCGCTTAGTTTGCCAAGTCGTGGTAATGTAATGATGAGACAGGACGAGTTACGCGATGATAGCCGATCGCATGTTATGTTTTGTATGTTATTGAGGTCGTAAGACAAACTATCTAATACCATTTTGCTATCCCTTTCACCTGTATGGAGGGCTAGCATTGCCGACTCTAGTCGACCCTCCCATCGGCAGCGAAATATAATGTCAAAGGGTGGCGCATGCGCATGGCGACGTGAAAGGACGGGAGAGAAAGCGCGCTCGTCTCCGCAGCCTCGCACGTGCAGCCATTGTATTAGCGACTGTGCACCACCAACACATGGTCCAAATTAATTCACAGCCGGCTCGTAAGCACCCAATGAATATTCTAATATCCGGCATAATGTGCCGTGTTCGGATAAATATACGCTGCAGACTTTTCTAAAGTTAAATTACTCGGATAGATTACGGTAAATTAATATTAACCTAAATTAAATCACATTCTGCGAGATTAATTGGTACATAACGCAGAGAGCGACGACGCCGCCCGCGCCGCCCCGGCCGCCCGCGTCGGTAGAGTTGCTTCAGTGAGAACAATTCAACTAATGATGTGGCGGGTTACGTGCGACCTCACAGATTGTGGATAGCGCTCGGCCAACAATTGAATGGTGAAAAAACAAAGAAGGAATCATAAGATATTTATAAATACATGTACACGGGATTTTATCGCGTTATTTACCTTATTTCTTTTCTTCCCGACGTTTCGGCTATGTTGCAATAGCCATGGTCGCGGGTGGACTGGAGTATGCTTCAATTTGAGTTTCGTTGTGTAGCGGGTGGGTAGTTTTGTATCACTGGTAAAACTACCCTCACAGATCTTCAGAATTCGGATCGGCTGCATTTACACCGCAACACACCACACTAACAGTATCTTCACACCGAGAAGTCATAGTACGACGTGCATTGCATCTACTAATCACAGGATTCCAAGATGATGGGAGCCTAAAACCATCCTCACGATTGAAATTCGGATACTTCTTGATTTCAATTGCCTCACGAATCATTCGCTTATAATATTGGCGTTCGTTGGCAAGAATCTTGGGATCGTGAAGTTCAATCCAGTGATTGGGCCCGGAATCCACTAGGTGCTCCGCTATCGCTGATTTATGTACCTGGCGGTTCTTAACTGCTGCAATGTGCTCCTTTATTCGTTTGGCTACAGTACGCTTAGTTTGGCCAATATATGAGCGACCACAGCTACAGTCTACTTTGTACACGCCAGGTACTTGTAGCGGTATGACATCCTTCGGCGATCTCAACAACTTAGCCACCTTCGTTAGAGGAGTAAAAATGGTTTTAATGGAAAACTTGTTCAAAACATTACCAATTTTATCGGTTACTCCCTTCACATATGGCAGATACGTAGGTTGTCTGCTTACATCAGGTAATTTATCTCTTCTCGTACATATTGGCTGTCTCTTTCTTAAACCTACATAACCATTACGTTTAAGTACCTCCTGAACATGCCCCAGTTCTTCCTCTAAATGCTCAGGGTCACATAGATCATAGGCTCTGCTAGTTAAAGAAGAAACAACAGATTGTAAATGACGAGGATGATGATGAGATGTAGCGTGTAGATACCGGTCTGTATGTGTTGGTTTTCTATAGACTGAGTGTGCCAAGGAACCATCAGTCTTCACCATTACCTTGACATCAAGAAAAGCCAAAGTTCTTCCTTCCTCCCTTTCGTGAGTAAACTGAATTTTAGGATGGACTGAGTTTAAATATGTAGTCAAACGCTCAATTTCATGTGCACCACCCTTCAATATACAGAATACATCATCAACATATCGTTTCCAAATCCTTACACCATAGGAAGCTAAATCTAAAAGACTTTCAAAATGTTCCATCCAGATATTGGCTAAAACCGGCGCAACTGGGCTTCCCATAGCCACTCCGTCAATCTGGAGGTAGTGTTGTCCCTGGTATAAGAAATAGTTACCATCTAAACAATTCTTAAGTATAACGATATATTGTTCCGGAAGTTCAAAATAACTTAACTTCTCTTTTACCACTTCAATGCACTCTGTTATTGGAACATTGGTGAATAGGGATTCCACATCAAAACTCACCAGAATGTCACCAAGCTCCATTTTTATGCCCTTGATAATGTCAATGAAATGGCGAGAATCTTTAACAAATGATGATGTTTTCCCTACGAACGGCTGTAGAACCGCAGCAACATGTTTAGCCAGCGTGTAAGTCGGTGAGTCAATTTGACTTACTATTGGTCGTAGGATTTTTTTTTGATGTGGAATCCCTATTCACCAATGTTCCAATAACAGAGTGCATTGAAGTGGTAAAAGAGAAGTTAAGTTATTTTGAACTTCCGGAACAATATATCGTTATACTTAAGAATTGTTTAGATGGTAACTATTTCTTATACCAGGGACAACACTACCTCCAGATTGACGGAGTGGCTATGGGAAGCCCAGTTGCGCCGGTTTTAGCCAATATCTGGATGGAACATTTTGAAAGTCTTTTAGATTTAGCTTCCTATGGTGTAAGGATTTGGAAACGATATGTTGATGATGTATTCTGTATATTGAAGGGTGGTGCACATGAAATTGAGCGTTTGACTACATATTTAAACTCAGTCCATCCTAAAATTCAGTTTACTCACGAAAGGGAGGAAGGAAGAACTTTGGCTTTTCTTGATGTCAAGGTAATGGTGAAGACTGATGGTTCCTTGGCACACTCAGTCTATAGAAAACCAACACATACAGACCGGTATCTACACGCTACATCTCATCATCATCCTCGTCATTTACAATCTGTTGTTTCTTCTTTAACTAGCAGAGCCTATGATCTATGTGACCCTGAGCATTTAGAGGAAGAACTGGGGCATGTTCAGGAGGTACTTAAACGTAATGGTTATGTAGGTTTAAGAAAGAGACAGCCAATATGTACGAGAAGAGATAAATTACCTGATGTAAGCAGACAACCTACGTATCTGCCATATGTGAAGGGAGTAACCGATAAAATTGGTAATGTTTTGAACAAGTTTTCCATTAAAACCATTTTTACTCCTCTAACGAAGGTGGCTAAGTTGTTGAGATCGCCGAAGGATGTCATACCGCTACAAGTACCTGGCGTGTACAAAGTAGACTGTAGCTGTGGTCGCTCATATATTGGCCAAACTAAGCGTACTGTAGCCGAACGAATAAAGGAGCACATTGCAGCAGTTAAGAACCGCCAGGTACATAAATCAGCGATAGCGGAGCACCTAGTGGATTCCGGGCCCAATCACTGGATTGAACTTCACGATCCCAAGATTCTTGCCAACGAACGCCAATATTATAAGCGAATGATTCGTGAGGCAATTGAAATCAAGAAGTATCCGAATTTCAATCGTGAGGATGGTTTTAGGCTCCCATCATCTTGGAATCCTGTGATTAGTAGATGCAATGCACGTCGTACTATGACTTCTCGGTGTGAAGATACTGTTAGTGTGGTGTGTTGCGGTGTAAATGCAGCCGATCCGAATTCTGAAGATCTGTGAGGGTAGTTTTACCAGTGATACAAAACTACCCACCCGCTACACAACGAAACTCAAATTGAAGCATACTCCAGTCCACCCGCGACCATGGCTATTGCAACATAGCCGAAACGTCGGGAAGAAAAGAAATAAGGTAAATAACGCGATAAAATCCCGTGTACATGTATTTATAAATATGAATTGTGATCGCGAAAGTTTAAGAAAAAGAATCATAAGATGTTAACTGAAAGATCGGTCTACCATGACCGTTAGGCAAACAGTGCAAGAACGACATATCGTGAGACTGAGAATGATTGTGGTTCATCGTTATTGTTGTATTGTATGTTATACTAGCTGAGCCCCGCGGTGTTACCCGCGGTGAACAGTTCCCGTTTCCATGGGAATACCGGGATCAAAAGTAGCCTATTTGTTAATCCGGAGTATTAGCAATTCTGGTACCAAATTTCATTCAAATACGTCCAGCCGTTTCAGCGTGAAAGAGTAACAAACACACTTACACACACATAAACTTTCACCTTTATAATATTAGTAGGATTGGTGAACGCATCCAGAACTATAGTATCGTTTGCCTCTTACTATCATTGCAATCACCGACTTATGGAAGTTTCATAATATAAGTTTTAGAAAATAAGCTCGATTGAAAGCTTCTCGAAGCGAGCTGACAGCTGCACGACTTGCATCGAGATCCCGGCGGTGACGCAAGCGCGACCCGCCTGCGCCGGCGCCGCGCCATCTGCAGGCGTTGCCAGCACGACAGCACCACGAAAATGTGTCTCGCTCGGCGCAACGCAAACGCAATCGAGCTTATCATTTTAGAGTTAGATGATCTAAGCTGACATTTAAATGTGGTCAACTGAACGCAACGCAATCAATGTGAGACTTGCAATTTATGAGCGCAATATAAAATGTAACATGATGATAAATTAGATTCATACGCAAATGAATGTGAACGACAAAAGAAAATATTTGCTATAAATGCAAAGCGCTATGAGATAGGACATTTTCATCCAACAACGCGCACCAGACGAGTCTCAGAGCAACTGAAGTCAGTAGGTACCTATAGCTACGTGACGATCATGTAAGGGCTCTACATGGAGCATGTGACCTATAAACTTCGTCAATAAATCTCACTTCTAGTGGTTTAAGTGTGATTGCGCTGTAATGGTGCGTATCCGACCTATAATGCGTGGTAGTGGTCAGCTGCTAGCATTGCTATTTGTACGAATCCTGGGACCTTACTCTAATAACTCACTTATGTATTGTCTGTAGAGACTATGGCACGAGCGTAGCTATAGCTTTCACAATGTCCTAGGGTAAAACATTTTTTAAGATCTTTGAAGACACTTAAATATAGAAAATAGATATTTTCGTACATTTATTGATTACAGGCAACAAAGTTCTTAGTAGAACAGCATTAGATAGAGAGGGGCTCCTGAAATTCTTTATATTGTGCAGCTTTGCCGCAACAGCCAGCCCGATGTGGTGCATTGCATGACAACAGCTAGTATTGACACCACACAATAACACATTCCGCACGCGTGCGCTTTAAATGGAAGGGCATGCACTGACTGAATAAATATACTTATTGCATTTCAAATCATGAACTGCTTCAACCGTATACGTTCGATGATTCCAAAGAGCTATTAGATGATAATGTCAAAAACTCTTATGCTGCGTTTACACGCTTGCGAAGGATTGGCAAACCTTTGCAAACCACAAGCGTCCACAATTCTCGCTTGGAATTTGGAAGGCGTTTACACGCTTGTGACTGCGTCAGTGTTCTACGTACATCCAAGCATGGCGGACGTCGATCTTGTATCGGCTGTTACCTTTAGTTTAACCTACTTTTAAAAAAAAATTCCAGGTTTTTTTTAAATAAATAAATAAATATCCCTGGACATTCCACACAGCGTCATCTAGTCCCAAGCTAAGCATTTTAATGCTTGTGTATGGTAACCAGATGACTGATATAAGTAGGTACTACATAGATATATATTTTTTTGTGGTAACCAGATGACTGATATAAGTAGGTACTACATAGATATATATTTTTTTGTAAATAGGTAGGTACATAAGTAGGTAGGTACATATTATACGTAGAAAACAACCAGACACGAAACAAATATTTGCAGATCATACAAACATTTGTCCCGTAGCGGGGATCGAACCCGCAATCTCTGCACCTCAGGCGGGCTTTCGCCCACTGTGCCACAGAGGTCCTCAGAAAAATGTTTTCGAAAAGTTGTCATCAATATTTATTTTTTGGATTTTAATTCCTTTACTGGCTTTCCCATTAACTGGGCAAGACGACTTCAAGCATCTGCAACTTTTTTGATATTTTTGTAATTTTTCAAAAACGATAAACTCTCTTCGTTCGACCAGCCACTCATTTTGAAGTCAGAACTAGACGTGCGTTCGCCACGAGATCACAGCGGCTACTAAGCGCGCGCCAACGTGTAAACGCGACGCAATCGATTGCCGCAATCGCCCTTTGATTTGTGTTCAAAAACCGACACTAGACCCGATCGGATACAAGCGTCTACAAACTCACGCAAACCAACACAATCACCCTCTTTACACGCTTGCGATTGCGGAGGCTTGCCAAGGTTCGGCAAGCGTGTAAACGCAGCATTAGATTCAACTCTAAAGAAGACACAATAAATTCTTTGATAGAAGGTTAATTCACAAATGTTATTCCTAACGAACTCCGTATACTTAAGACGTGTTTTGGTTTGGAGATGAAGTGACATCCTTAATGATTAAAGGAGGCAGGCAAACCAGAAAGCGTGATTGTAATGTAAATATTTACACAGCGAGCCGCGTGGTGAGCGTCGGGCAGGCAACAAGGCCAGCAGCCGAGACAATTACTACTTTCAAAGAAAGCTATATGACCACACTTTTATAAGCTCTATCTACGCACAATAACTGGTTGTGCAAGCGTAATTGTTGAAAAGGTGCTAAGAGCGCGTAGGTACCTACTCGTCTATAAACAAGACATGGAAGTCGCTGGCGACGTAATGTTGTTGTTAGCTAAGCATCGACAAGCATCATCAAAAAAAAACACGTCAGTAAGCACAATGACACAATCGCAGTACAAATTAAAGTGAAGGCGAGTGCTTTGTGTGCGACCTCTCGCTTACTATCGTGTGTAGAACTCAACTAACTCAGGTCTGTAGCAGCCCAATAGCCTGACCCACTTATCGGAGTGACGGTCGGCAAGCCGCCGCCCGCTCCGATTTAAGTTCATGCTCTATCAGAACCGGTTCTTCTATTCCGTTTGATAACAGTAACTTATGCTCAAATACAGGCTTTTATATTTCGTCACCATTTCCATAAATTGCAGTGTAAAGTTAATTTGGGCGGTGATGCTAACATTTGAGATAAAGAAAATCATGTCATGGGTAAAAACAATGCTAAATTTCTTAACACCTCCGTGTTTTTTAACACTCTTGACCTTCTGAACTGAAACAAATGATTGTGTTCTTTCCGATTGTCGTGCGTGAACTACGACACATCCAAAGATTCATTGAAAGAAAAGTTTCTTCACGATGATTTTAACATTATCAGTAATTGTTAGTTTTATTGCGTCTTACAATTACAAGAAGCGTGGGATTGTGATAATGGCTGACTTTCAGTCAGTATGATCTAATAAGATGTGAATGTGCGCCAACTGTCCGCGCAGTGCATTGTGGATGTGGAGCAGCGGCGCTGTCTGAAGGAGTTGGGAGAGGCACAGACAGACTGTGCCTCTCGCGCTGCGCGTGACTGAATGTCCTAATAATGTATAATAATGCATTTGAAAACAACTGGACCGATGCCACCTACCGAGCCGGCCAGATCAACGAAGTGCATAGCTTGTTCCAATTCTGAGCGGTTCGTGAGAAGCGAAACCCAAAATATACAATCCACGAATACGTGAACAATAACATCAATGCAGTAAGCGAGTTATGAGAAACTAAAGTTTGGAGCATTTGCATCAGATAATCCTTGATCTAGACTTTCAGAGCGCAGCGAGCGACACACGTACTCGTATGACCTTTGCGATATGATCAGCAGCCGAATTTCTAAAGCTTTGTTAAGCTAGTTCGCACCGCATGATACACAATGAGTAGATATAGCAGGTTATACAACGAGGTTGCATGCAGATGATAGATAACAGACAATGGCAACGTCGCACGTCACTCCGGCCGAGCCGAGAGCTGAGGAACCAGAGTCCTTACTCTAATACGAAAACGAAACGTGCCAATATTCGTAGTTCAGCTTATGTTGGTAACAGTTACGAACATTGACACGAAAATTTGTTTTCAGGTTAGAGTAGGGACTAAGAGGCTGCGATCGTCTTCAGTTCGACTTACGTAACCTCACACCATGACACGAGCGGACCTAGTGACTGTCACATGACGAGACATTTTAAGGTACTATGTGTTCAGTAGAAGTTGTACTGAAGGTTTTCCATTTGTGATTTAACTTAAAAAATATGCCTAATCGCTTCGCTGACTTTGTTTTTGGCATAATAGCATACGTGAGATGTTACGACGACTCCTTCAATGAAGCAGGTTGTGTTTGTCAGTTTGTCAAAACAATCTCTTATGACTATGAGTTATTAGTGCCTTCGCTTGGCTATTATTAGATGATGTGCAGCGGTGGTTGGTTCAGGCAGAGCGTTCCCAGGCGCGGCCAGCGTCTTACGCCGACAATGGCTAATGTAATGATACCATTCCAAATAAATGTTTCATAACGTCAGCTAATAATAAAAAGGCGGTATTCTCGGAAGGCCAACAGAATGTAACATAAATTACGAAGTTAGCTTCCGAGAATCCTGATAATTATTACCATCAAGTTTATAATGACTAACTTTAAAGCCACTTTTGACGTCATTATACAAATTCTGCCTAAATGGGCAGTGAATCATCGAACGCTTCCTTCGACAAGCAAGACAGGCTCGTGTTATTGCATTTCGGTTTTCGGTTGTGAGCATGCAATAAGTAGGTACCTATCAGAAATTAGTTCCTACTGAATTAGATAAACCATTTCTAATTAAGTGAACGCAATGCAAATAATGAAAGCAGGAAACGCAGCGCACACCCATACGCGGTAGGACGAGCTATGCTAGGGCCCGGCGGCGCGGCGGCACGGAAGCATCTCTCCAGCGACAAAAACTTGGAGCGGCCACGAGCGATATAGGTCAGCAGCGGACAATGTGGACCTTGCTGCTCCGCAATAGGGCGGGCAGTCGCGTGCTCGCGTGCCGGAGTTTCTCCGTGCTCTCCGGAGAAATGGCGTTTCACCGTCGAGGGAGTCGCTCCTCGCAACAACATCAGGCTCTAACTTCAAGCTCTGAGTTGCTTTTCATCAAATTATAGAGCCAAAATAATGTTGATTTGTTTTAATCTTCATTGAAAAACTGTGTCAATACGATTGCAAACTTAATCACCTGATTGCCACCTTACCTACCTAGGTTTTTACATAGGTACTGACAATATCGATTTGAGCCAGGCAATCTGTTTCTTATTGAGATGAATGCAAAGATGCGCAGTGGCTTCCTGGTTGAACGGTTGCGCAACTTCCTCGTGCCGTATGAGTGGCTGTCGGTTGCTTGTGTTGGCCGAGAGCGGGCCCCCACCCTACTGCGATGTTTGTCCGTGTCACAGACAAACAACAGTGTCCTCGGACAGTTGACAGCTCAAGCCGGGGGCGGATTAGCTTGTGCAAAGCTCATTCACACGTTAGAGATTATTGGAAAGCGGCGAGGTACCATAGTTACATGTTCACTTTGAAGATGCGATGCCAAATATCTAGCTAGGTAATGTTTTGATAGGCACGGTTTTATGCTATTCAAGAATTGGTTGAGTGACTTTTAAGACTTCACGATGGTTTGGCTTTATTAAACAATTTTATTTCTTACATATTACCAATAGGCTCACTCATTATTTTGTAATCAATAAATGTATGGGAGAGCAGCGGTGTATGCGCCGGCGCAGTGATAGTATCGAAAGCAATAAACATTAAATACATCTGTTTCCTGGCGATAGTTCGCATTTCCCGGAAGGCAGCTTTTGTCGAGTCCTTTGTGCTTTCACAGAACTTGGCAACCGATACCTAGTTATCAAAACAAATCTCATTATGGTTATGAGTGGGCGTAGTTTGAGTAGGTATACAAAATAGTTGGGCAGAGTAGAGATATCACAATAATCGAAAACATACGAAACGTATTATCTGATAATGATAAGGCTGTTATTTGAATAGACCTAGTGAATTTAGTTTTGAAATTTAGACGAAATTTAATTCAGGCTGTCTCTCTCTACTCTACCACGACACGACTCGGCTCCAGTGAATGATAGTATGTTATGCTTATGGTGCTGAGATCGTCTCATTGTCTCCTAAGGTTGCATAACAAGCGGCGCAACGCGAGCCGTCGCGTCGACCGGCGCCGGCGGCGGGGCGCAGGACTCGGCCTCCAAGCGAATGACACTTCTTACTAGAACGGTCGCAGACAAGGTTGCGATTGCGACGCTAATATTAGATGCAGAAATTCAAAGTGCCCATTACATTTAAATTGTAAAAGTATAGATTCGTATCGTAGCGCGCGCGATGCACACCGGGCCTAGCGCCGTCGGACCGCATTCCTAGCGCATCTCCAGCGAGCGGATAACTGTACTCCCAGATGCGAAACCGAAATAGACGGCCCCATTCATTCAGATACCGGACAGTAAGAGAAACATCGCGCCGTCTCTCACTCAGGTCGCTAATCGTCGCTCGATAGTGTGATACTCGATGGTCTCGCTCGGGTGCCCCAAGGTCTCTCGATGACGTATGCGAGCGAGGGAAACCCGTCGTGATGTGACTAATGCCACCTCGACGTGTCTTCCTGATTCACTGAATGATAAGATGACTTACTTCAAAGATGCTTCCTGATCAACTTGCAATATCCATAAGCAGCTTGTCGTTTCGTGCACAAACAAAGTTCTCCAAACGACAGACAATTTAAGATTCACAACAATGGAGGCCGAGTGTCTGGACCGGTCGGCTGCAGGGAGACGAGGCGGGTGGCTCACCTTGTCTGTAGTGTGCGGTTAGAGTCGGGGTTCGGTTCTGGACGCGGACGGTGTCTGCGGGCGCGCGCTCATGACGCGCGGTCGACGACCTGAGGCTGTAACTGTACACTGCACTACACTGCGCACTGCACGAGGAGGCGAGTGGACGCGGGCTCGGCGCGGGCCGGACTGAGCCGCGAGCGCCGCGTGCGCGCCGGCGGCCTTGACCGCCGCCCCCCGCGCACACCCCCGCCACCCCCGCACCACCCGAGACGCCTGCGCATCCGCCCCTGGAGCCTCCAACTCGAAGCTCGCAGAAAGCGCGAGACCGAGACGGGATGCCACGCCATGTGCCAATAGATCAAACTATTCGTTCATGGATCAAACCTATGGTAATATCAGCAATCGGTTGATATGACGATGATTACGAGATATTCTCCTCGTTATCAGATAGTAGCACCTTATAGGCGATAGTGTGGCTCCAAAACCCACTTTTTGTTAATAAAAAAAAAAATTGACAAAATGTGTGTTTAGCTCAGGTGTTTAGGTTAGTTGACTAGACTGAGAGGAACCTTTGTGATTGTAATGTAGGTAGGTGTATTCCAAGCGAAATAGGTACGGTCTATCTATTTAAGTGGTAGTAATTTTAGATGGTAGGTACTTTATGATAATTTTGTCAGTAAACACAAAGATAATTTTAAACCCGTAAACATTAACATTTACGAGCGGTAGGTACCTACATGTCTTTGTCCACCTGAGATTGCTGGCCAGCCTTTTGTTCGAAGTATATTGGTTAACTTGCACAAAAGCGGCTTGTTTTGCTCAACAACAGTTTTGTGCAAAACGCCTGAAATATGTATTGATGTCAACAGCGACTGCGAGCACTACGGGCGAGGCGCAGGCGCAGGCGCGTGCCAGACGCCAGTACCTACCTAGGTACTCTCGCATTGTGCAGCAAACCGCAAGATGCACTTTGACCTCGTTGCCTCACGCCATGCGCCACCGCACCACGGGCCCATCGGCGGTTACCATCAGCGGCTCCACGCCACGGGTCTTCAGCTCGACTCGGGCGCCTTTGCCAGTTTTTAATGTCTGGCCTCGTAGTTATATGTTTTTACGCGCTTTTTTCCTGCGTGTATCAGCCTTGAAGGCGTATCAGTCGTAATGACGGCAATCACAGAGTAAGTAAACACAGATTTTACGAGGAAAATGAAGACGGCGATGTTCAGTGCGAGTACTGTACAGTGTAGTACATACATACAGTAAGTGGCACCTTGCAATCCTGCACGAGGAAGTGGCTCGGCCAGGGTTTTTCAAAGCTTACCAGTTATTAGTCGCAGCTAGCGAGGCTGGAGAAGTTTTTGTAATGAATGTCATTCAAATCAAAATGTTGTTTGACGCGTGAAACAACATTCTAACCGGCTGCGCGTGTTTGTAACAAGCACTTCACGTCTTGTTACGCGTTATATCGAGAGCTAGAGTCTGAGCTGTGCCTACTGCCTGCTGCTATTATGATACAAAATCCTGATTAAGTAATTATAAGTACTTAGGTACTTACCCGGATGACTGAGCTTAGCTCGGTAGTTTTTTTTTCATTAAGTAAGTGTACTTAAGGCTTCTGCGCTGTACGAGTTCCCCATACAAACGTAATACCATAACCATTTGAAATTTGAGCATATCTTTAGCATAGTATGCTATTATAGTTTTTCTTAAACTTTCGCGATCACAATTCATATTTATAAATACATGTACACGGGGTTTTATCGCGTTATTTACCTTATTTCTTTACTTCCCGACGTTTCGGCTATGTTGCAATAGCCATGGTCGCATATACATATGTGGCATACTCCAGTCCACCCGCGACCATGGCTATTGCAACATAGCCGAAACGTCGGGAAGTAAAGAAATAAGGTAAATAACGCGATAAAACCCCGTGTACATGTATTTATTAGTATGCTATTATTCGTATTAGGATAGCATTTATCTAGGTTTCTGCCAGAAGCTTTTTTCAAAATACTTAGCTAAAGTGAAATTAAACCGAATCGCATTTTGCATATTTTTACATCATAGAAGACATGTTTTCTTAATATTTATATAGTACTAAACACTAGGATATTTTAATTTCCTTCTGTAAGAAACATAGCTTATATGGTCTAGTAACAGAAAAACAACACTGTGTGAAGAACAAAAACAATTTTCAGTCATCATTTTTGGGACTACGGGAGACAAGCAAATTCCTTGCAAAATAGCCATGCATTTACATTTAATACATTTTTAACCTTTTCTAATAGTGCGTCTGTCACGCACACTCACGCACACAGATGCAAAATGACAAGCAGACCAAGATTTTGTCGTGTGTCGATGTTTGAACGCGCGGGGGATTGAATTTTGCCGAGCCACGTCGCCGGACTCTTAAGTGAAAATATGGATAAATCAGCCTTTCTAAAAAATATTCTGAGCTAGGTCGATTTATTGCCCCAGCAACCCCCTAAATAATATTAAGATAATATTACAAGAATTGCTCATTAGATTACAATACACACAACCTTTTTCAAAACCTCAGATTCACGTTAGCGAATAAGTCTGAGTTTGACGTTGTATGTATTGTATACTATACGATAATCAAGTCCTGTTATCATCGGATTTTTTTGTTATCACTTATCATATCAGTTATAACAGATTATTTCCAATTATAGTATTTCCGAGTACAAGACAAGATTGAATATTTGACAGAAATTAAAAAAAAAAAAAAAAAAAAAAACTACTTAAGTAAAATGTCAGCGTATTATGTAATGTGTATATGAAGTCAGTAATGGACTTAAAGTTGGAGTGCTGGAACAGAAGAGCTATATAGTCATTTTCTTAGTGTCGTATTTCTAGTTCCTGAGTTTATGTGGGTATGATGGGTGTGACATGACACAAATGAGCTTTTAAACCGGCTGTTGGGCAACGATGAGCCGTAAGGAGAGAGAGGACCTCGGCTTTATCGTGAATTACTCCGGCCGAAGCGAGGCTCCACTAATGTTATTTAGTTTGGGCATTACATTAGTCACGGAGGCCGCACATTCTAACGGACAATCAGGCTCAAGGCTCCCTATCGCTAGACTACCGGCCGACCGAACATTCTATCAGACGCCATTACAATTTACAACTAAACGAGAATGATCAATTGACAAGCCTAGGTAGTAATGTACAAGCCGCGCTATTCTTCGTGAACTCGTGATAGACATTTATTTACAATCTAAACATAAGTTGGTACGTAGGCTATGTAGTGGCCAACTCTGGTGGACAGGGTGAACTTCCCACCATCCACTTCTAGATCATAATATCAGTTCCTTATACACAGAAGACTGAAGAGAGAGGAAAAGAAGAACCTGTGATAAACCACATAACAGATGAGGACAAACCTTTCTAGGACGTGTTGAGAGATACACACGGTTCGATCGTTCTCTGTTTTATTAATCATAAACCAAGTTAAAAGTTTCTTTATCATAGCAAAGTTTACATCGTTAGATTCCTATTAAATTTGTCTATCTAGCAGTGCTATTTTTTGGACATGAAATAGTGAACTGGTGGCGTAATTTGTAAAAACATTTCAATTTGTAGTGATAAAAAGTGAATGTCATTGTGCGTACGACCTTGTGTGTCATTGAACTTGAACAAGTCATTGACCCCAATAACATTTATTGCGTTTGGATATCCTGTATCGTAATTTCGCACCATCGTTTAAGAGACTCTGTGGCAAAGCGCGCTATAGTGTTTGCTTTGTAGTGGTTGGGATTTAGGACGGGAGTTCAAATCCTAGACTACTTATCGCTGACTTTTTGGAAGATTTTTATTTTATTTTTATCAATTTGAAATTTGAAGAGACAAAAATGGAATATGACGCATATGTTACGAGAAGGAAAGCTCCAAGAAGAATTTCTAATGTCTCTGCTGGCTCGTTGGATGATTCTTTCACATCTTTACAATCAGATTTGACTGCCAAAAGTTTACCCGATCTCTCAACAGATTTGAATGATTACTCTAATCTCACCGAGCAGATTATTGAATTGAAAGCTAGTCTTGATCATGCGAACAAGAAAATTGAAGACCTCACACAGCAAAATGTTTTGCTACAACAACAACTGATTGAAAAACAACGTTCGTTATGTATAAATAATCCTCAAGTTTCAACTGAAGAACAACAGCAACCAATAAACTTGCAACAAAAACCTCGAGATACATCTCAATCACAGCAAGATCTATCCGTCACTGCACCTTGTTTGAACGAAAACAGGAGTATTCCAGAGTTAATACAAGATGGCGCTGTTATAAATGTTGATAAAAGACAAAAACCGCGGATCATCATTTTAGGAAGTCAACAATTAAGTGGCCTGTCACAGACATTAATTAAAATAAGATCTTGGAATAGTTGTTATGATAATTATGAAATTATTTCGTTTATCAAACCATTTGCAAATGCTCAAGAAATTTTAAAAACATGTCTATGTTTTGAGATTGGTGAAAATGATCAAGTGGTTATTTGTGTTGGAGAGAATGAGAAAAACCCCACCAAACTATTACATGAAATTTCTGGAACTATAAAATTATTAAATAAATGTAACATTATATTTGTTAGTGTAAATTATAATCCAAATTTAAATGAAAAAATGATAAATAATTCTATTAAAAATTTATGTGCACATGTATCTAACTGTGAATTTATAAATATTGAAAAACATTTCTTACTGACCCGATCAGAATATCTTGCTTATTTAAGCAGAAAAATAAACTTTATATTAGATACAAAATATTATAATAACACATACATAAAATGTTTATTGAATCAGCATAAAAATAACTTAAATCGCTATAAATCTTTTCTGACACAATCACAACAACCGAAAAAGGGTACTATACCGTATTATTTTAAAAAATTGGAAAATAAAAGCTCTAGTTTGAATAAGCATTGTCCGAGTGGGATACGGACAACTGAGGCACCAATCATCAGTAAACTAAATCGAAACACTCTTTTTCGTAGATCAATCTGATTCGTTATGTATTTTTCATCAAAACATACAGAGTTTATTAAGTAAACTTGATCCATTAGCTACATGTTTGGATGAATTGTATCTTAGAGGTCATGAAGTGGATATTGTGTGTATTTCAGAAACTTATGTTAAATCAGGAAGTGAAGCGAATATAAAATTAAGATATTTTCAATTAGCAAGTTTCTTTTCAAGAAAAAATGAAAAACATGGTGGTGTTTGCATTTTTATAAGAAAGGGATTAGATTATAAAAAAATTGAAATAGGTAAAGATATAGCTATGGAACAGTCATTTGAGATTTGTGGAATTCAAATTCCATCAATTAATTGTATTATTTTATGTATATATCGCATACCGAAAAGTGACATAAATATATTTTTTAGTAGACTTGACATATTATTAAATAAATATGTAATAAAATTATCAAAAAAAATTATAATTGCAGGTGATTTAAATATTAATACTTTAAAAAAAACATGTCAATCCATACAACTCACTAATATAGTTAGTAACTATAAACTAACATTACATATTACAGAGCCAACCAGGCAACATAGCTGCATTGATCATATTATTAGCAATTTTGATCAAGGTATAGGTAAAATACATCAGAAAGGCCTTTCAGATCACAATACATGTCAAACAATGGATTTACCCATTGCTCTTAAAAGAAGAAAAATACTTTACTGGTATTCAGAGTCACGAAACTATAGCGAAGAAAATATTATTTTATTTTTAAAACATTTATCTTCTTTAACATGGGATAATATATTCGTAGAAAATGATTTAAATAAGGCTTTCGATGATTTTCATGATATTTTCTGCTTAATCTATAGGTTGTGTTTTCCCATTGAGAGGAGAAAAATTAACTGTGGCTATTCATCACCAAAGTGGATAACAAAAGGTATTAGAAAAAGCACAAAACATAAAAGAGAATTAAGATTTCACTGTTATAAAAATAAATCACCAGATACTAAAGCTAAATATTTAAAGTATAGTAAAATTTTAAGAAATTGCATTAACGAGTCTAAAGCTAACATAAACCATGATCTTGTTAAAAAATCTAAAAATAAATGTAAGACATCATGGGAAATTATTAAAGATAGAACTGATTGTGATCCATATTGTGATAATATAGATGAAATCAAATATAATGGTGATAATATAACAGATCCTTCTAAAATTGCTGAGACTTTTAATGAATACTTCATCAACATAACTAATAAAGTACAATCACATACAAGTACAGATACACAGAAAACTAGTAAAAACATTATGAATTTAGAAGCTAGCATTTTTTTGGAACCTGTAACTGATATTGAAGTAACAAAAATATTTATTTCACTTAATAACACAAGATCTGTTGGATTTGATGAAATATCAACTCACATTTTAAAACGGAGTATATTTTTGATATGCCCGGTTGTTAAATATCTTATTAACCTCTCTTTGTCTAGTGGAGTTTTTCCAGATAAATTGAAATTATCTGTAGTAAAGCCACTGCATAAAAAAGATGATAAGCAAGATTTAAATAATTACCGCCCAATAACTTTAATTCCAATTTTTGCCAAGGTTTTTGAAAAAGTAGTACAAATTCGACTAACAAATTTTTTTGAAAACTTTAATGTAATTAAGGAAGAACAAAATGGTTTTCAAAAAAACAAATCGACTACCCTAGCGGCATTTAAACTAATGCAAAGTGTAATTAGTTATATAGATAATCGTACACCTGTATCAGTAATATTTTTTGATATGAGTAAAGCCTTTGATTTTGTTGACCATTCTATACTACTTCAAAAATGTGAAAAGTATGGTATTCGGGGCATAGCTTTAAATTGGGTAAAAACATACCTTACGGATAGACGACAATATGTGGAAGTAAAAAAATTAGATCCTAAATCATCAATTATTACAACATTTAAGTCCAGGCAGTTAATAAACAATTTTGGAGTACCGCAAGGGAGTATTTTAGGACCTCTTTTATTCTTAATTTATATAAATGACATACCGTTAATAACAAATTATAAATGTATACTATTTGCAGATGACATTTCTATTATTATTCCATTAATAAATAAAATTGAAGATTATAATTATGAATTAAATAATGAAATAGCTAAAATAATTAACTGGTTGGAAAATAATAACTTAAATGCAAATCTTTCAAAAACTAAATTTATTCGTTTTCAAAATTATAACAGTAAATTTAATATTAATCTTAATTTGACATTCCATAATGAAACTATAGAACAACTTGATGAAATAAAGTTCCTAGGTATTATTCTAGATAAACATTGTAACTGGAAGTCACATATTAATTACACAAGTAAAAAGCTCAATAGATTTGTATTTGCAATCAAAAGATTACGACTTACATCAGGGCAAAAAACGGCAATTACTGCATACCATGGTTATGTTGCCTCAGTTTTGAGGTACGGACTGCTTCTTTGGGGTAATTCTACTGACATAAACAGAGCTTTTATTGTCCAAAAGAAATGTGTCAGAGCATTGTGTGGAGCTAGCCAACTTCAATCATGTAAACCACTTTTAAAAAAATTAAATCTACTAACTCTCACATGTTTATATATTTACCAGATAGGCTGTTTTGTTAATGACCACAGTATTTTTTTTGAAAAGTATGCCGATCAAATGAATTCTAGACATAAGAATAGAGATCCAACAAGGCTTGTATTGCCATCTCACAAGACTGCTTTGTCACATAAAAATAGTAACGTAATGATAGTGAAGGTATACAATAGGATTCCCAAATCTATTAGAGAACTTCCATTACGTCAATTTAAAGTAAAATTATATAAATGGTTATGTGATAAGTGTTTTTATACTATAAATATGTTTTTAGATAGTAAATAATGGTTTATTATTAATTTAATTAATTTGATTCCTATGAATTATTATAAGAATGATAATGTATATTTATATTGTAATTTTAAATGAATAAATGTTATATAGGTATATGAAATTGATAGGTTATTAAGAAATGGTAATTTATGAGGTTTAACTGTATTTTAAATTAAAATTAAATAGCATGTAAATTTTTGCACGTGGTCTTTGCACCGCGAAGTATGTGATATTTTATTTTATATTTTAAGAACTTATACAACCATACTTCATGCAAATAAATGATTTCTATTTCTATTTCTATTTCTAAGACTTTATTACTGGTTTGGTTTGCGGATGAACAAACCCCCCCCCCCCCCCCTCTATCCTCTGCCCCCCCACCCCGCGCCTGTGATGGATGGCTGGAGCCGTGACATTGCAGCGGTCATTCATCATCATCTGATGTGCGTCACAACTTAGCGCAGCGAGTCGAATCGATAGTTAGGTGCTCTGTTACTGATTATGATTGATAAATGATTAGAGATGCGGTTCGTGCGAGAGCCACTATTGTGTACAAAACAACTGTAAGTAATGTTTTCAGTAAATAATGGACTCGATGAATTTTCTAGTTGATGTCCCAAAAGTTCCAACAACACAAAATGATTCATATAGAGTAGAGACACCTCAAGCCCCTTCATCTGTTTTCATTAGATGGGTGTGATGTGAAGCAACAGTTGGCAGCACGCGTGGAGAGATGGACCGGAACATCGGGGTCAGCTGATGGAGGGGGAGAGGGGGGGGGTGCCCTACTTCCGCAGCTCGCATGCACTCGCCGCCGGTCCCGTTGGCCGACGCCTAGCCGGGACCGGTATAGCTGCTAATACTGAGTGAGTATCTGTTTTCAAAACAGCTTCGAACACCTTAGCAAAACTGTTCAAACAAAAGCTTAACCGAAACGGTAAGGTCTGGAGATAACGAGTAATTATAATAAGTAGAGTAGAGTAATTATAGAATATTTACCTACTCACTTTCACTCTTCCATGTGGTACCTTCTTGTGATATGGCAAGAAGGTACAACATGGAAGATTTGATGTAAGATTGTATTGCAGAAGTACTTACCTACTATTAGACCTAGTGTGAGACATCTAGGTAATCTATGAGACCTAGTGCAGTCAATTTTTTCAATAGGTTCTTCATAGTCGGCCAATCGTGGCAGAGAGTGGTCGTGGTTGCACCACCACTGGCACACAGTTCTTCTCCATCGCTCCCTCACCAGGGATAATGAAACAATATGGCAATTACTGCACTTACAACTTACAGAAGTAGCTCGACTAGGAGTTTGGACAACTAACAAAAAACTAACAAAGAACGAAAAACGATTCAGTTTGCAAGTAGGTGAGCTCAGCACAGCACACACGTGTTGGTGTTTTGTTTACGTGGAAGTGGAACAGATCGGCTGGATGCGATGCTTTGCCCTACTGGCTGGACCAGCCGGCTGTCTGTGTTATGCCTTGTTTACTCTATAACTACAATTCATTTATCGTAGTAGAGTGTTGTTGTCTCTAAATAACTTTAAGGAAAACCCGCTCCTCGAGGCTCGAAGGAGCAGCTGTTTCCGCGTACTGTGCGTGTCAATACGTGCCATAATGCGAATTATTGCGAATCCATGCAACTGTGTCGCAATTTGCAAACTAATCAAAACCATTGAAATGTCATTGGAATTATTTGGAATATGACTATCTATAGTGTAATACTTGTTGCGACAAAATCGCAACAAGTATTACACTATAGACAGATCTACAGTTTTAAAAATATGCAAAGACTAGCACGAGGAGTGAGCTCTCATGAAATCTCTTGTTGACAGAATGTCGGCAATCTTATCTGATTAGCACACGCGAGAGTATCCGGTTCCTAAGGGGAACTCGAAACCGCAGATTGATGGCTTATCAGCGTGTTATCTGTTCTGTATGATATCGTCATAGGTCCATAGCGTCCAATAAACTGACATTGTTATACAAACGGTATAATGTCCTAACATAATATAGGAATTTCAAAATGTCTTCAATACAGCAAAAAGCTTTATATTAATCACAAATTCACAATACAGTGAATACTTTTTACATCGAGATCATCGTAGGTAGGTACTACATTTTTTACATGAGTGGGTGATGCTGGAGTTTTGATGCCGGCTTCACTCATGGCTTCACAACTATTTGTGAAATCAACGGTACCGTAGTTACCTACTAGTAACACGGACGTGTACCGCCCGCCAGCGCCAGGTAACCGCGCCCACACGCGACTGACGCGACCTATTTACTAATAATAGAGACGCAAGACGCAGAGTTCATTACCTCCGCGCGTCAGTCAGCTGAGCGAACGCGACAACAAACAATATGAGGAGTTTGTACACATCTCACACACAATCTATCTCTTTCTATCACCTCTAATCTAATCCTTTGTTCTGAAGCTTCCAGCTTCTGACTGCATCAAATGCATTATTCGCATCGCTCTCATAAAAATTGAAAACCTGATTTTTTTATTTTGCGAACCGGAAATTCCCGGTGTTTTTGGAACCGGGAAATTCCTGTTTCGATGCCCTACTCAAGCCTACAATGTCCCGCGCACTACGGTGTCCCGGAAAAAATGCTTTCTGCCTGATACCCTGATATACAGGCCTAAGTTTTTTTATAGACTCGCATAGTGTTATGTTACCGGATATGAAATTACCTACTAGGTACCTATAGGTAGGTAGTCATCAAACTACCTGCCGTCCTCTGACTGAATGACCTCCAGCTTGTGTAAAACATTCTAAGGTTACATAATAAAGTTATTTAATGCTTAGATCTATTAAAATTTGAATTGTTCATGGTTACGATCATACTTAAAATGCGCTCTAATGAATTGGTTTCTGCTGAATTAAAATAAGCAAACTCACGACTCATGTAATTGTACCTACTACACATAAACGTACGACCGATGGGGGTCTCGTCTCGACGGACAACTAAACGGTTTGATCTGTCCCCCTAGAGCGGTACTCAGATCAACTTTTTTGTCAGATCTGTCCCATCCTAAGGGAACAAACCAGGGTGACAGATTGGAGTAAATCGACAACTCAGTTTGCGCTGCCACGTGACAGTGCAAACCGGAGTCCTTTTGAAGTTAGTGCAAAACTACGCTCCGTGTCGTGAGGACAGGACGACACGACACGGATGTAAATGTTCGGGTAAACAAAGAGTCCTTACTTGTGTCGTGTGGTGTAGTGTTGGTAGTGCCGCCAGCCCGCCACGCGCGGGGCGCCACTACGCCGCCTGCCACTCGGAGTCGGGATGCAGCACGAGCGGACGCGCGCGCGGCACCAGCACCGTGGCCCACCCCTCCGCCCCCGCACCCACCCCCGCGCCCACCCCCGCACCCGCGCCGCCCTGCTTCACCAACCTGAGGAACGGGGGATGGTGATAATATCGTCAGCGCACGAGCGCGAGGAGTACCTACGGCTCCAAAGTACAACGGGGTAAGGTTATTCGCACGATGTATCGTTTTAGGTTTCGGGAGTACCTAAGTACCGACCGAACGAGTCGGCAAGCGAAACACCGTAAACTGCGTACCTATACCTACTTACCTATCATTTGAAATACCTATGACAGTCACAATGTCTTTACTCAATAAGATCATATTAGATGGCCCACTTTGGATGGTCACGAGGTCAACGCCTGGGCTGCATAGTTACCTCTCCGCGAGCTGCAGGCCTCGCTCCGCGATGCGCTGCCAGTCGCGCTGCACGCGCAGCTCCCGGCGGCGCATGCGCAGTGCCTCCCTCCCCTCCCGCGCGGCGCGCGCCTCCCCCCGCGCGAGCGCGCGCGCCAGCACGCGCAGCGCCCCCCCGCCCCCGCCCCCGCACCCGCGCCGCACCCACCCCACACCTGACACAAACAACATTATGCTGAACTACGAACATTGATAGACAGGAAATTGTTTTTTCAGGGTAGGTTTCGGTTTCGGCCAAGAGTTTTGACCCACATTCTTAGAAAATCATTATTCGTCCCGCACGATAATATTTTTCTGCAATCGTCCCACATACTTACCAAAATTATTGTAACTTCACAGTTAGCGGTAAAAGTACCTAAGTACCTATATTATTATAAGTACCTACACTACACCCAAAACTATTAGTCAATCACGCTGAAGGCTTTGGATTGTATTACTAGTAAATGTAAAACATGACAGTGTCATGATGACACTAAATGTCACAAATGACAGTAAATGTCAAAAATTACAGTAACGGAGGGCTGTTACTGTAATTTTTGACATTAACTGTCATTTTTTATTACAAAACAGTGAATTTTCACTTATTCGTAACGACTTACGAAATGTTAGTTACAGTAGGTACCTACGTACGTGGATAAAGATAATATTTTTTGCGAGAACTGTACTAAAATATTAAAATAATACATAAGTACCTAAATTAAAAAAATAATAGGTCGAATGTGGAAGAAAAAGTAAGACGAAAAATGATTTCTTAATATTAAAAAAATTGTGGGCCGAATACGTAATAGAATGTGAGCCGAAAGCAGTTTTTTTGATGTGGGCCGATGTTTCATGGATCGAATGCGGAATAAATCAACGTATCGTTCGTTTGAACGAATAATTCAACTTATTTCACAGGTTATACAAGCCTACGTTTGTAACAAATTACATTTTTAACAAATTACTTAAGTACCTACGTAGGTAGGTACTTAAGTAATTTGTTAAAAATGGCTAAAGTTTAGTTTAGTTAGACTGAGGCTAAAGTTTAGCTAACCAAATTGCTTTTAGGTGGGTATTATTGAAAAAATAAACCAATTTGCTTATTAAAACTTTTATTTGACATAATCAAAGACTGTTAGTGTTCAGGACTTAGCTTTCATATAATATCAACAACCAAGACAAGACCAAACCTTACAACTAATAACTTATACGAAAGATTATAGTTTCGAAAAATTAATTAAGTATGTAAGTACATAGGTACCGTACCTGTATTCCACAGGTTCTTTATATTATTTGAGCGTATATTATTATGTTATATCGCAGCTAGTTTAAATCAAGTGGGAAAATGGTGTTTTGATGCGATTTTTAAAAACGTAAGTTTGCAACTTACTGAATTTTGACCGGGGTTTCCTTGGCTGGGGCGATTGCCTCCTTGGGCGGGAAGGTCTCAGGGATTCCTTGGGCAATGTCCCCCTGGGCACGGGCAAGGGCTCCCTGGGCACGGGCAATGTCCCCCTGGGCACGGGCAAGGGCCCCGGCTTCTCCTCGCGCTGCGCCGTGTCCAGCGGGTCCGACGATTCCTCCTCCTCATCCTGAGATGCACAAACTTCATAACATGCCATGCTATGCTACAGACTTCCTATAAAAATTGATTGTTACTATCGCTCTCGAAAACATATGATTGTGAAGAAATGATACATGAGCTAGTGGAAAACTCAGGTATCGGAGTTTTCAGGCCACCTAAAGCGACCACCTAGGCTTAAAGATTTAAAAGCGGGGATCTGCATTCTAATTTGTCCTCCGATCCGAAGCAAGAAAGCTTTACATTTTTTTTTGAAGAAATACTTAGTCTTGTCATTGTTCGAAGTAAATCTTACCATTGTCCGGTCGGCTGTCGCGTCAGCATGGTAGGGTAAGCCGAAGCCGGGGCCCATGATGGCGAGCACCCGCAGTTCCCACGTGAGCTCGGCTCCGGCCTCGCCCGCCGCCACGGCGGCCTGGATGGAGGCCGCGGTCTTCTTCACTGCGTACTTCCGGTCCGTCCACACCTGCACATCCAGCTCTGCTTATGTTGGTGAACCGTTATGTATTCCGTATCCACCAATATAAGCTGAACTACGAACATTGGCACGAAATTTCGTTTTCAGGTATCAGAGTAGGGTCCGTGTACCTAACGTTAGACGGTTTCAAATGTGACAATGAATAAATTATTTTTTTAATTTTCAAGTGTTCTAAAACGAAGCTTGTTTTTTTCATCCCATTTTCAGTTGAAAAGAGATAAATGATTGAAATAATATAGTACCTTGGGTCTCTATTTTGTCTCCGAAATTTTATACCCCTAAAATAAAAATCTATAAATTGGGTTTTCATAATCATCGATTGCCCGTATAATCAGGATCTATAATATAAGGATCCCTAATATAGTTACGGCTAATATCAACATCCCTAATGTTCAAAATACATAAAATCATTCTCAATAAATAATATAATCCATAATGTAACTAACTCATAACTTTATTTTCATAATAGTTTATGAGAATAATTTTAACATAAAAGCATTGTGTCTCAAGCACAAGGCAGCATAGGGAATGTAACTGATTTCGATTTGGGTGGCTGATTACTTTTATTCCAAATTTTATTGGCGCTTCGGCGGCCGCTACCGCGGCACGCTTGCTACGCTCGCTCGCCTCGCGCGCGCGTTAGTGGTCACTGTTCAAACCTAACCTAACCAACTGATTTCGATCTGGGTGGCTGATTACTTATATTCCACATTTTATTGGCGCTTCGGCGGCCGCTACCGCGGCACGCTCGCTACGTTCGCTCGCCTCGCGCTTTAGTGGTCACTGTTCAAACCTAACCTAACCAACTGATTTCGATCTGGGTGGCTGATTACTTATATTCCACATTTTATTGGCGCTTCGGCGGCCGCTACCGCGGCACGCTCGCTACGCTCGCTCGCCTCGCGCGTTAGTGGTCACTGTTCAAACCTAACCTAACCAACTGATTTCGATCTGGGTGGCTGATTACTTATATTCCACATTTTATTGGCGCTTCGGCGGCCGCTACCGCGGCACGCTCGCTACGCTCGCTCGCCTCGCGCGTTAGTGGTCACTGTTCAAACCTAACCTAACCAACTGATTTCGATCTGGGTGGCTGATTACTCTTATTCCACATTTTATATATAAACATTCGAAAAATTATTAATCGGAAGTGGAAGTATTATGATTCTTTATTATTATGACACATATGTTTATAACGATTAAAATTAGGGATTATAATATTAGGTAACATAAATTTATGGATTAGGAGCATAAGGATGAACAATACCTTATTATAAACTATAGTTATGGGACCATAATATTATGGATTCCTATGTTTCGGAGACACTTGTTATTGATTGTGATTTACGGGCAATCGATTTTCGGAGACGAAATGGGTTCCCTAGTACCTTCTGCCACTGTTGGACGGTCTTGACACTGCCGCCTGAGAAGGTGTTGAGATGGTCCTTCAGTTCATTCCACAGTCTCTTGGCCTTGGTGCGTCCCCGGGCGCTGCGCAGCTTGCCATTGGCCAGGTCCTTGTGTTCCTCCAGGTAGTCGAACAGCGCCGCCAGCTGCTCCGCCGTGCAGCTGTGCGACGCGTATCCTACAAACACAATCTAACTTTACCCGCGCAATGCCTAACGCCTACAGACTTACAGACCAGAACAACTGAGTATTTTTCTTCATAATTCTGATACAAGTATATTATGATCTCTATTCGAAAATTAAAAAAGTGCCGTATGCCAGTTTTGGCGCATTTGATTATGTACCTACCTACCTAGTCTACCTACACATCTGAGTTGTGATAGAATAAACAATAATAACAATTATGCTATTTATTGATACTTACTTACAATTTTAATTATTTTTTCATACATTGTAGCATTTTATGAACAGCTATTAGGTTAACTTGCATCGGTTGCATTGGTTTTTTTCACACGACACGACACGACAAAATAATAAATCTATCTAAAAGTGCGGTAGGACCCGCGCACGAAGAGTTCCGTACCGTAAATATTTCAAGCGTCTACTGCGGTTCGTTATATCGAGTAAAAAACTGCAAAAAAAGGTGATGATTGCATGCAAGTAATTCAGTAAAATCCCGGCAGACGTCGTCCAAGTATCTGTCTGAGATAGTACCCAAGTTCCCATGACACAGGGTTGCATTCTCACCGCGAGCTGTAGTGTGTCCCCTCGCGTCGGGGCGCGGGGGGCTGACGCCGGGGAAGGTGAGGGGGGGCGAGGCGGGGCGCGGGGGCGAGGGGGGCGACGCGCTGCACTCCACGAACTCCTCGACCTCCTCGAGAGGCCACTCGCCCTCCTCCTCCACCTCGGCCGGCTGTAGCTCCTCCAGAGGGACGGCGCGGATGATCCCATCCTCTTCAAACATTCAACAACGACACGTAAACGACACGAAAAGTATTCTATTCTATTATCTTGGAAATGCCTGGTTTGATTTCTACCAAACATGGCTAAGAACACTCTCGTTCAAGTCACCTTTCGAACACAAACTGAATTTAAATCTGTTCATCGGTTAGACAGCTATGATGCCACGAGACACACAGATACTGTAAACGTATACCTATATGCATTTACTACATTTTGGTTGGGGGGGTTAAAAACACAGATAAATAACTGGAGCGATAGCTATAACCACATGTCTATTTTGTCGACTGGCACCTCGATGTACTACAATAACTAATAGTACCACAGTGGACGCGAAACTCACTCAGTTGGATGGGGTCCAAGTCGACCTCCAGGGCTTGCTGAGGCTGGGGCGGCACCACCACCGTCACCGGCGCCGGTGCTTCTGCCTGCTTTGTCTTGATCTGTTAACCGACAAGTCGCTATCAACATTGCTGCCGTTCACAAGCCACTTTCATCCAGAGCACTGAAGCTCTTACAATTCCGACTCGATGAAAAGACTCCTGACAGGTCTTTAAATAGAATAGAATATAAATCATTTATTCAGCACACACAGTAAAAGAAAAAGAGAAAGGTTGGTGAAGATATCTACTTAAAAACTACGTAATAACATTAGCCCGGGTGGCATTTAGGTGTGGCTGAAAAGGTCAAGTCTCAGCGTAGTTCTACTTCCAGACCCATGTGGGAATGGGAAGTAGCGCTACTTGTCATGTCACGGTATTTCATGGAAGCATGACACAAATAAAAATTAACGCGTTTATTCTTTTACAAAAACAGTCCTTAGGTAGGTAGGTAGGTAGTAAAGTAACTAGACCTAGTTACTTTAGTAACAAGCGGAGTGGGACACGCCTGCGCCTGGTGGAAGAAGGTATTTGCGAGTAGTAATTGTGTTGTGCTACTTGCCATTCCGATGATCTTGAGCGTGCGGAACTCGTTGTGCGTGAGCCGCAGCGGCACGCCGGCCGCGCGGCTCTTCTGCAGCTTGCGCTTCGTGTTGTTCTTCAGGTCGCTCCACACCTGCGCAAGTGCACACGAACTGACCGTCAACATCACCGCTTGATCACTCAGCGCTTGTGATGCTACTACGACCGACAAGTGACAACAAGGCAATTTCCTGCACTCTCGAGGTACATTTCTGATCATAACTCTAAAGATTCTCATCAGGTCTTCACCAAATCGGGACTTACAGGGTTTATGGGACCACATCAGGAGTAAACCCTTTCAAAACCCTTTTTTTTATTTAGTGCTCATGACCCACGTGAACTAATTGCGTGCAATCGGCTACGTACGCTACGACTGCCGGTAGCTGGGCATGGAATGGGTTAAACACGGAAGCAGTTTTTTGGAGGGCTGAAGCTCAGAATAGAATGAAATAGCTTGATGGTGCAGACCCTCCTCCAGCGGGCCAGGGGGCGCGGCGGCGCGTCGCTGTCGGAGGCGGCGTCCAGCGCCTTGCGCAGCACCTCCCACTTCTCCAGGCACGGCAGCGACACCGCCGGGCCCGTCGTCAGCTCCTTGTGTCTGTTACAAGAAACAACTTAGGCCTTTACATCTTTTACATTTACACACGAGCGGCACGATGTCCACAGTAGATGCAACTGCAGCCGTCGACACCGGTCGGCGGCTGCCATTGACTTGTCAGCATCGAAGCTCTGCGACAGCCATCGTCGACTCTCTCTGTACAAGAGCCAGTTTCAAAATGAATTCCGAAGAATAAACACTGTTATAGCTTTAACTCCGTCGACGTCGACAAAAACGAAAAAGCTCGCCCTAAGGATCGATCTACTTGGTGCTTTTATTCTCTTTGGGTCAACCTAGACGTACTTTCAGCAAATTACTAGCAATTTACTTTTAGCTAAATCGTGCCATCTCGTTCTTACACAGTAATCCATGAACTGTATACGTATCACTGTCACGCGCGTACCTACCTAAGTAGCTGCAGCCGCCCGCGGGCTGCCCGGAATGATTCCTAAACAACGGAGTGGGCCTGGCTGGCCTGGCCTAACTTACTGCTCCATAAACTCCAGCAAGATCCGGAACTGCGTCTGGTTGGTGCGCGCGTACGAGCGGAGCTCCGAGCGGTCCTCCGACTCAGAGCCAGAGTCGAGCGCGAGCGTCTTCATCTCCGACTCATCCATCGCTCTGCAGCAAAAGTAACTTAGTATGAGCTGTGAGCCTCCGTCGTGGCTTCAAACCGGGACTGAAATTATTGACCCCTATCACCTATTGACAGAATAACCTACAACACGTAGAATTCTAGGCACCTCGCTGTAATGACGTCATAGCACAGAATACAGATGTATGATAATATAATGGGAAGCACATTCCACACAGGTTCCAAGTTAATTTCTGCGTGTTAGATACCCTACCTACTTATAAGTAATTATTGGTGAACACATAATCGACCTTGACATAAGGTAAGTAAATAGGTAGGTAAGTACCTACATCCAAAAAAATAGTGTAGAATATAGAACCTCCTCCTAGACCCGCCCGAGCCATTTAGATAGATGATACAAAATTTGTCCCGCGGCGGGGATCGAACCCGCAACGCAACAGCCCGAGTCTCAGGCGGGTTTTCATTCACCCATCGTTACTTACTTACAGAGGCAGCCTACCTGCCTCTGTAAGTAACTCTGTAAGTACTTCGTCGAAAATAAGGACCATTATTGCAATGCACATGCACAATGCTTTGTAACTTCCTAACTAGGTGTGACTAATGAGAAGTCGGTAACCTACTTAAGTAGGTAAGACTTATTTTGACCATTTTGATATTAAAATAAGTAGGTAAGTACCTACTTACCTAGTCAAAATATAGGAAAAAATGAAAAAAAAAAAATGAAATATGATCACTACTGTATCCCAGGGAGAGCGGTAGACATTTCTTTCCGATCTTTATGCAATTTTTAGATCCTTTTGAAGATGTCTAAGGGGGTAGTCAGAGGTACGTCCAAATATATTTTGGTACATGCCCACATCTTGCAGAAGTTAACTTTCCATACGTGACAGGTTGCAAGCCCATCGACGCTATTAGTGAACTAACTGGTTTCCTCACGATGTTTTCCTTCACCGTTAAAAGCTCGTGTTATAGCGCATATAAATTTTTCGATGCGAAAAATTCATTGATGCACGGCCGGATTCGAACCCACGACCTTCGGAACGAAAGTCGAAGTACTAATCCACTTGACCAACACGGCTTTTTAAAATATAGGATATTATGCATTTTTTTTTTTTTTATGCTATAACATAACGACCTTGAAAATAATTGAATAGAAATAGTAGGTAGGTACTTACTTAAGTTTTTATTTTTATGACTAGGTAGGTACGAGTAGGTACCTACCTATACTTACTTAATACCTACTATAGTAGGTAAATACAAAAATTCACAAATAGTAAGCAAGTAGGTGGGTAGGTACCTAAATATAATTTGTTCAAATGTCAAGAAAAAGCTACCCCTAAGCCAACCCTAAGCGGTTCAAATCAAAACCATACCTAGCTCAAAAAAACTCGGATTTGCACACTATCCTGGGCAGAGTAGAGCCATTCAGTAGGTAAGTACCTATGCATCAAAGAGTAAAATAATACTAAAACTACCTACGCATAATCCTCTAGAAACAAGATTTCAATACTACCGTTATCCATTATATTATAAAGTAATAGTTATCGTTAAATACTCACCAATCCAAACGAATATTTGTTTCTCTTCAGTTTTCACTTTTACGTTCGTCTCAACGACAACAGCAACCACGATATCGTTTCACAAAACAAAACGTCACCCGGCATGTCATTGTCGAAATGGCGGCCATTTTCTCATTTTTCACTGTGTCTGCCGTCTCTATTGTATTGTTCGAGTATGATAGAGATGGAAGATGACGCCGTGCGTGCCATGTGGTCCGAGTACGCTGCGCTGCGGGTCGCGAGTCGCGTCGATAGACCGAACGATTGCTATCCGGCTAGAATATGATGGTCAATGCCTCTGTGTCGGAGTGCGAGATTAACTAACTTTTACATTTGGTTAGATTTTGTATCGATATGTCTCGCATCTCGCTCGTTCTAGGTCGGTGTTTGTTTTGTGCGAGGGTGCGAAGTTGCGAATTGATGCGAACGAAGTTTGCGACGAACGACCGATAATAAATAAATATAAATAAGCGTTGCGTGCGCTGCGCTACTGCTACGCAGCATGATAGTTCATGATTTTAATATCTGAGAAAAACTGGAATTATCAAATTTGTACCTACTTCTCAGATATTAATAAGTAGGAGTAGGTATTATTAGTAGGTACTTAAGTAGGTAAGTACCTAGGTACTTACCTAATATAAATTCTGATAAGTAAATTATGTACCTACTTAAGTACTTACCTATTTATATTTCCTATTAGGTATGTACCTACCTAAGTAGGTACCTAATCTAGTTAGGTACCTAACTCATCAGTCATCATCATCAATTTTAAGTCAATTTACTTTTTTCAGAGTCATACACTTAAATACTATTAAGTACCTATATTAACATTAACTGTAGCTGATTAACTTTAATCGTCCGGTAAGCATAGTGCAACCTGACCCGCTGTTAACTAGTTAATAATTCTGCCAACAAGTACCTATTTTACCATTAGGTAGTGTTGTGTTTTATCATTAGTGTGAAATATAAATGCACTCCATCAGTCTTTTTTAGGTATACCTAGGTACCTACCCACAACTTTCTGATTATTATTGTGAACATAAAGCTAGATTATTATTACTGTACGTGTTTGTTATTGTGGAATTAAATTACCTTTGCTAGATACTCTTTGCTAAATTTAATGCATGCATTTTTATGTCTCTTTGACGCTCACTACCACTTGTTGCCACTGTTTCTCAGTACCTACCTACCTAAGTGATTATTGTAATCTTTTTGAGAAATAAAGAAATCTTTTATAAGTACTTACCGTAATTTTTATCGTATCTTCCATGGTAGGTATTAGCTAAACTGTTGTCTTTTTATGTAACCTAGCTAGGTAGATACACAAAATGCGCCTTGTCATCAATGTTCATGGTTCATGAATGAGGTGAGGATTGATTTGATTGTGATGTGACGGAGAGTAGGTAACTACCTACCTACCTACATAATCATTATTTTCTTTCGAAATGTGCACAAAAAGCATCGCCATGACCAGCTGACATTTTGACAATAATATTAGCTGGATGTGTGTTTTCAACAGCTATTGTAGAGGTAGGTACCTATGTAACAAGCCAAGAGTTGGGAAATGCCAGTTGGTAGGTTTACAGTTTGTGTTGAGCGAGACCTTCGCATTTACTTTGTAGGTAGGTAGGTAAGTAATATAAATAATGCACTAGGAAGGTTTTAGGTAGGTACTTATGTACCAAGGTAACCTACCTAGGTACCTAAGTACCTACTTACTTTTAAATTTACCTAACGGTAGGCCGTAGGACTCACTTCACTTCACTTCTTCTTTTATGGCTACTGCGACTTTTATTGCCACAATTCTGCCAGTGTCCGTGTCATGCATGATAGTTTATTTTTGCTGAAGGGTAGTAAACTAATAATGGCCGGTTTAGGATGGTTCTTTTAATAAAAAAAATCCGTTGATTAATCTAAAACAAAAGAGACAACACAACGTAAGTACTTATATGAAACGGTAGGAACTCAGTAAATTTAAACAAGAACATTGGTATCGCACATCGCTGCAATTATGAGCACATAGGCATATTGTCAGTTAGTTTCGTCATCCAGCTAGTATCGTCCGACCAATTATTGTCCCACCTTTAATTATCGTCCCGGCGATTATTATGCGCGTTCTAATGTTCGCCGGCACTCCGACCTCGGCTCTTGACCTGGCGGCCTCCTCTCCCAACTCCTACCCGCTCCGCGCCGCGGTCTCCGCTCCCACTCCGGCCTTACTCCGGGTCCGGGCCAGCTCCGGTGCCCATGCCGCCGGTGCCGACGATAATCGGGACTTACTAATTTGACGTTCTTTCTAGGTAGGTACCCTTAGAGTGTCGTCGCGTTTGGAACAAACAGGCAATAGAATCAATCACCAAGTAAGTAGGTATGTAGGTTTATGTGATCCTTGAGGTCCTACTGAAATAAATTATTTTTTACTTCTTTTTTTCTTACTGCAGAAGGCCAGAAGGACTGTACCTACTTCTTTAGAGTTGTGCACAGAACATTACGAACTTTCAAAGCTGACCTTCCTGAAGAAAGTTCCTGAAGTTCAATAAAATTTGTAGGCCACCTTGCTCATACGAACGAACGAACGAATAAAATTAGATGCTATTAGTTTTTGCTCATACCATACCTACTACTATCTTATTAAATATCTACTTACTTAAGTACTTTTAAAAAATTGCTGATTGATGTAATTCTACCTATCTATTGATATTATGACATGTAAGTATTCAATAAACCTAGATCACCTTAACGATTAAGTATACAATTTATAAATCTTGGTGATTACTCTATTCAGTGCAATAAATCAAACTAGAAGACCTTCACATTTTACGTCGGATCTAGATCTGACAGTGTCATACATAACTTGGGCCAGGGCATGCCAGCGGCGCCTAGGCAGAGATAGGCACAGAGTAGTGGGGTGGTCGGACATACTAGATAGAATAACTATGAATCCTCTGAATTCAATCTGATTGTTTACGAGTTTTGCCACAGAATAAAATATAATAAAACATGTAGGTAGGTGGTATGGCTAAAGAATTATAATTAGGTACGCACTCAGTGTTTGTTATTTCGATTTTATCAGTGGAAAAAACAAACCCAGTTATTGAGTTTGATCCACTCTGCACAACAGGCATTAGAATAACCTAGCAAGTAAGACGAAACTGAAGTGATCCTTGAGGTCCTACCAGAATAAATGATTTTTCTTTCTTTCTAAAGAGAGCGGGCATTACATGTCGTGATGCCGACTGCTCTGCTCGGTTGCCTCACTACGGCTACGGATGCATTCAAGACAATCGATCGCTATCACTCTCCTTACGTAATCGACCCACTGAACTGCCCGATAATGAACCAATTAGGATAAGATACTTTTTATGATTTCATTACATCAGTGCAGGTAAAGATGTAATAACGCATGGTATATGGTACCTACCTGCCTTTATTTTACCTAGTAAATAGATTTACGCCTTTCCTTGACGTAAGTAGGAATTTATTATTGAAACCGTGAAATTATTTCATTCAATAGATTAGTTATAAGTATGTATTACCACAGATAAAGGTACCTATTACTGAGATAAGGGCGCAAGATTAAGCGAATAAATCTACTATGGCGATACTAAAAAATCTACCATACATTACTTAGGTCCAATGCTATTCAGGTTCTCGTATAGGTAAGTGACATGATAAGTATACTATTTATTGATCAGCAGTGCGTCAAATCTAAAAATCTCTCTCCCACTGGTGGCGAAATGAGTGCGGGCTTCTTCACGAAGTTCCTTTACTGGTTAGATTTCGTGCCAATACGCATCTGAACTTTTATTTTAAAAACATTGACTCGTCCTAGACTCGACCATAGACCTACAAACAATATTATCAGGGTTTTCCTCAGAGTCGGCTCCACCTTGAGCCGTGATCGCGGCACGACGCGCGTCAATGATGAGCACGACCATCCGTTGATGCCTTCAAGGGCACGTCTCACCAAATTATAGTTAACAAAAAAACATATAAGTATTAAAACCTAAGTGCTTGTTTTTCATCGTAACGACATTGTATTTATATTATACAACATAGTTTCGAGATATACTTAACATGTTGTAATTATAAAACCTTCCACTTTCATCACATTTTAATTTTGTTGTTGTAAAAGGACAATAAAAATGGAAAATAAAGAATATTCGAAAAATACGGAAATCGGAGTAGGTAGGTAGGTAGGTAGGTACTCATAACTTCTTCTTTGTTCGTAGCTTGCGAGAGTGATCCTAGATTCAGCCAAGAGGTCACTAACTTACGCAGAAGGAAAAAGCACGTACCTATGTATGTATGCGCACTTTCTCATTGTTTATAAATTGGCGTAGAGCACGAAGCCATCTTGCATCACATAATGATAGTAATGAACCCTGTAATTAAAGGAATTAGCATGGAATGTGGCGGAGTGTCTCGTGAGAAGGTTAGTGTAGCTGTGGCGTAGCATTAGCGTAGCTGCATTGGGCCGTAGCGGCCTTAGTACATTTAGTAGTACTAAATACTATACCCTTACTTACATTACACATTAGTGCTAGCGTAGCTTCCCTTAGCGGTGGCGTGGCAGCAGCGTAGCTGCTCCGTAGCAGTGGCGTAGCGGCAATGCAGCTCCGACGTAGCTTCACCACAGCGTCGACAACCGTAGGCATCATAGCTCCACTTCAATACAAAAAGTTTTTTCCTTGATCTCTCTTCAGTCATGTCAGCATAATGAGTCATATTTTTGTAGAGAAAACTTTTAACAAAGGGAGCTAGGATTTCAATGATCCAAAGTAAATGCCTATTAACTAACTGTGCACGAACGAAGTCGCGTTTTCGAGTAGTTAAGTTACCTATATTATTATTATTCAAACTGAGACGTAAAAAGATGATGTACCTAACTACCTAACTACGTGGTCAATATTAGTGTATTTTCAGCTCAAAACCTGATCTTGATCACATCCGTGTCGGCCGCGCCGCCGCGCCGTCACGCTCAGCACCGGCCAAGAAATGCGCAGCGCGGACTGATTCGATGCATATCATTCGACTCACAAAATATAATCAACACTAAAATTATTTTTTGTGGATTAAAATCTTGCATCAACTGGTTCATCGAGTGAGCTAGGTACCTACCTATAGGATACAGATATCGTACCGTATCCAATTGCTGGACCGACTTAAGAAAATTGAAGCTGTAAGAAAAAAAAAACAAATATTTTAGGAAGAAAAAAAAACATAGAAATTGTATATCGTTAAAAACGATACTTATATCGTATCAATATGCGTTCAGCAAACGTTGGTGGCGATATTCGCCCGATATATCGATTGGCAATTTGTAGAGTAGCTGTAGAGCACGCTGCAACTACTGTAGACACCAACTCCAAGTGCACCGAGGGCTCGCATTGCATTACTTGCATTGCATTGCATCTAACTGCCAAAAATAAATAGCGAGATGAGAGAAGAGAAGATGAGAGAAGTGAGTATGCCATATCAACTCTACCTCGATCAAGAGTGCTCGACTGAGATTAATATCGCGAGGAACTCTTCAACTAACAAGAATAATATTTGATAATAATAGCCTTGTCAGGTTTGGTAGCAAAATAAACTTATTTTATTTGAATGAGACTATGTATCACTCGGCAATACTGTTACTTCCACATTGGATAATCCGTTTTTTGTACGGTGCTTGTTACCATAAACATTTGACTTAGAATACATTTCAATGTGAATATCTTGCACGAAGGTAGGTACTACTGAGTGCGTAGTGCTGGTCCAGTGTCCCTAAAGACCTGGAGCCACGAGCCAGCTGACGTCACAAGGAGGCAGTTCGTATGCGCGTCGCGTGCAGCCTCGCCATGCGCCACTCCGTGAGGACTTCCATTGTCTGCTTCATTTATTGATATTCCACGTCGACACGAGGAAGACCAGTCTCGAACAGTGTTTGTTACCTATCGACAGTAATCTTGAACAGGCGGCTTAAAAGCTACCGCCACACTTGACGGAAATTCAGTCGCGTATATTCGGCGGGCGACGGAACTCAGCATTAACATATTAATTGGCGTGCCGCGAAGATACGCGACCGAATTTCCGTCAAGTGTGGCGATAGCCTAATAAGTATCTCTCAAACATCTGATCTTTCAACGTATGCCCAGAATAAAATTAAACAGATAGATCCATGTTCTGCGTGTATAAAAGTAAGAGTAGGTTATTAAAGTTTACCATCACATTAGTGTCCTTTCTTTGTAAATTGTACCTACCGAATAAATTATAAATTGTACCGCCTTTACATGTTATTATTAACGCTGCTATCACTGTATTACTTAATGCTCAAAGATGTAGTAGGTACCTAATGGTGTCTACATAGATAGATAGGTAATGCCGAGTTCGTTGATATCTTTTGTTCAAGCTTTCTAATTTGGTAAGTAATTACCGTCCATTGTTCGCCTCGGCCCGGTGTACCCAATGTTGTGTGAGGCAGACTCGGGGATGTGTTGATTCTACTACTTAATTAAATGTTTGATAACAATTAGTCGCTTCATGTGACATCCACGGTCCATCGACCATTATTGAATAAATCTCATCAGTAAATATTCGTGTTTGTTGAGCGGGGCTGTTCTTGCTGTGGAAATTACTAGAAACCCGTGTAGGTAGGTAAAGTACAAACACACCTAGGTAGTAGGTAGGAAGAATTATTTATTACTTAAGTACCTACTTTTGGATGATACGAGTAGGTACCTAGTACTTACTAATACTAATAATACATACTAATAACACCCACAAATATCATTATTGACCAATTTTTACAGATAAGATTGTGACTTGCTTTATCACAGTGTAAAATTGATACGTGCAAAAAACTGTGAAAGAAAACATTATATATAGTCATTAGTACCTACTTAATCTACATTGAACATATTGTAATGCGATTGACAATTGCGTTATTCCTACCTTTTATTACGTACCGATAGGAACAATAGGGCTGATAATTTATTGGATCAGCAATGATCCGTCAACTCGGTGTGAAAGTCAATGTGAAGGCTCGAAGCAGCGTTCTCACGCGACAATGCGCCTGCGCAGCCGTTGCATACGCGACACAAAAACAAATGTCGCGCACACAATGGCACTGTCACTGCGATCAACCCTATCGATCAGCTGACTCACTTTCCGTCTCTGTAGGTCATTTCATTACTTACAGTGACCTATTACAGTGACATCACTATTGTGACATTACCTACTATGTAGTTTGACATTTTAAAATCGGCCGCACGACACGAGGAGTTGTAGCAGTAGGTAGGTACTTACCGCTACCATGCAGGACGAAGGTACCTATCTATATAGAGCAGTCAATGATGTAGTAAGTAGTTTAGTAAATAAATAATCCCACCAAAAACAAATTCGTATAAATTGATGCCAAGACGAGACAATTTGATTCGCACTGTCTCATGTAGAGCCAAGCTTCTGTTCTGACTTCTGACTCTACACGCCCCTACAAGGCCTAACTTCACAAACTACCCCTTAGCCAAAATATGTCAAGTCACAACGCCATCTCATCTAAGTATGCCTTTATTAGTTTAGCTTTTCTTACACAACACCATCGTCTAAGATAACTCTAGCTAGACTCTTACGACAATACCTAGGTAGGTACACATAAATACTTAGAGTTGATTAGATATGAATATGTAAGTAACGTACTCGTACCTTCACATTGTTTATTGATTACGACAGCATTCATTGAATTTTAAACGCTTGAAATCAATCTATTATGATGGTAATGAATTGTGACCCCCGACCTTCTCGCTAAGGTCTGCGCATGCGCAGGCCTCCGTGACGCGACGCGAGCCACAAGCGAAGCGGAACAATCCAATGTTTTTAATATTAATTGTATTCATGCTACGCTTGTTACACAATAGCCAACAAAAAGTTAAAATGCGGTGACATTGTACTATTTTGCAGACGACATTGATAAAGTCGCAGGCGAACGATGAGGACTAGCGTAGGATAGTGCGTGGCGGACGGCACACATTCCTATACAGCAGTGGTTGAATTCTGTGGATGGTGGTGACGAAGGAGCTACCTACCTACTTCTCTTCTAACCGAAACCCAATTTTTCTATATCTTTTTTCCACGCCTTGTTACTCGACTTTCATGAATATACTTAGTATCAAGGCTTCTATTCTTCAGCACTTGCATAACAATACTTACTTACAATACCAAATCGTCTGTAAGCGTGATTGTTGATTGCATTATAACAAAATGGGTAGGTTCACTCATACCATATCGCTTTCTCATCATCTCCTAAAGAGGTTTCAGGTAGTTTCGAGTTGCCAATACCTATTGGTGATATGGCGGAATGTTCAAACTTGATGGAACAGTCTAGAGCCGCACACGGAAGCCCCGTGGTGACCGTGGTGACAGTGACCGCGGCGCCTCGTGACAATGACCACGATACCGCACGGCAGCTGGTGACAATGCCCACGATCCGTAGCCCAATACAATGGACGTGGGCTTCCTCGTTGCCAGTTCACAAACAGTAGGTGCGATACAATCATTAGGTACTGTGTGTGTGGCTCATTATCATTACAATCATTATGCTCGTTACCAACCATTTTATGATGATGTAAACTAACACCGGTCAGTGACTTAAAATGACGATGAGCGTTTTACAAAAGTACACAATCGTATGAGCTAGTAGCTAACTTTGGTGACGAAGGCCTCCGTTATGGCTCTACCGATAATTGAACTAGATCACCTAAGATTGTAAGTAGGTAAACAGTACGATTTACCACAGAATAAATACTTAAGTACCTAGCAGGCTCACGCCGAGATCCACGAAGTACCGTGGATCGTGGAGTAAGCCTACCTTTTCATCGAAAATAATGTCGGTTATTTTGTAATTTTGTCATCCTTGACTCCGATGTCGGTGATGTGATGAGTTGTGATGGTATCATCGGCATCGGTCACGCCGCGTGACATTGCTCGGGTCACGTGACGTCACCGCGCCATGACCTCTGCTCACATTTTAACATTTATATTACAGAAAATAGGGTAGGTATCATTTTATTAAGTATAAAATATCCTACCTACTTACAATGGGTGCTGTGATGACAATAATGCCATAGCTAGGTAGATAGGTACATGTTTGCATAATTAATTAGGTAAGTACCTAATAAATTACCCACTGATACCAAATTAAATTCGTGCTGATATTTGTTTGTTTGTATTGCGGGATGGCAAGACTTGACAGTTCGGATTCTCTTCATCATGATGACCTTTTAGCCTAGTGGGATGTAGGTAACTCAAGTTTCCTTAAATTCAACTTAAAAAATATTTATTAAGTAGGATCCTCTAGCTAGGATCATCATTGAAACGTCTTAGTGAAGCCTAACCTGAGTATTAGAGGCGCTGAGTAATGAGTAGCACGCGGTCCTTGCCCCCGCAGCCAACACCGGCGAGCAGCGGCCCGCTGCCTCAGTGACCTCGCTGAGCAGAAAGCTTACGACTGATCTCTATCCGAGGGGACGTCTCGCCTTCTCAGTCTGATGCACATCGGTATCTCACCAATTAAACCTACAATTACAGACAAAAACATTTTACAAAATGTAGGTTTATGAGGCGAATAGAATAGCAATATTTTATACAGCCACCCATTCCTTATAGTTATACTTATAGGTACCTTACTAGGCATGACCGAGTGGCTACTTCGTTCATGGTATTTACTAGGTACCTAGTACCTATATAGGTACTTACCAAAGACGATTAATATCTAGAAGACAGACAAAGGCCATACACAAAATCGTAACCCGATCCCGCAGTACCAGATAGCCTGAAAACTTTAAAACATCAATTTTATCCAAGAAATTTCAATACTAGGTAGCAACAATATTCAATATTTAAACATTTTTAACTAGAAAGTAATTGAAATTTCTTGGATAAAATTGATGTTTTAGAGTTTTCAGGCTATTTTTTAGGGTTACGATTTTGTGTATGGCCTTTGTCTGTCTTCTAGATATTAATCGTCTTTGGTACTTACCAAGAAAAGTTTTTGTGGTAAGTACCTATCTAGATAAAAATCCGGAGGTGCTGAGGATATCCTATCCTAAAACTGATCGACAGCGCATGCTAGTTGCAGCCAGTTCTGAGGAATGGAGGAATGAACGCCACGCATCTTCCTCCGCATCGTCCGTCAAGGCCAGGCATAATATGGTGCAACTAGCTGATTCCCCCGGCTTCCCACTCTTGGGATCTGAACGGTAGGGTTAGGCATTCCGCGATGATGATTTTAGCGCCTTTATTGATTGTATCTTTTTAAAGCGCTCTTCGATCCGATTTTAGGCCGTCTATTATGGGCCCGATGGCTGAAAGCACGTGCACGTGCAATGGTCACACTGTCCTGCGTTGGGGGCCTGAGAAAGTGTGGAAAGCTACCTACAATTTAACATAGCCTCTGAAGCAAAGAAGCGTTTTGATGCCACTTACGGTTACACATGGCTTCAACAATCTATCACGCACGAAAGCAAGCTCTACCTGTTTTTGTTTACGAACGAGTTAGGTAGGTGGCTAACAACACTAACACCATCTAGTGATGAAGTACCTTTAAGACAATTTATCCACGCCATCTAGTGTGAAATAGAAAAGCATCTGAAATGAAATTTGACAACTTCCAAACAACTTGACACTAATGTTTGATTGAAGTTGAAGCTTAGGTTTGTTTGACGTCGGTCATTCTGTCAATTTCTCTTGTTTTGATGTACCAGCTGTTCGGTCTTCTATTTTTATAATTACTAATACTACGAATTAAAATCGTAAAATGCGTCTCCTCACGTTTAGTTTTCTGAAAAACAGCAAGTTAAAGACATTCTGCCACCTCCTGTCGCGGCAGCTGAGCGCCAGCCCCGGCGAGCTGGTCAAACCTGAAGGTAACTTCATTAATTATGAGTAGGTATAATTTCAGTTCAACGTATAAATCGCTGGTTAAATGCTAAGGTACCACAAATCAAAAATCGTGAAAATCGTTTTTATTACAAAAATGAGATTACAAATAGTTGTTTTATAGTATGAGTAAAAGACATTTTTAATTTTCGCATTAAAAACTACCAAAAAACAGTTGTGTCTGTTTAGCATTTATACACTTTGACACCAAATTTCAGAGCTAAACAGCCATTTTTTTAGTTGTGGTTGAGTGATTGGCGGAAGCGCCCTTAATTTAACTAAAATTTATATTCTAAAGTGCCATATTTCGGAATGTGGTACTATTGAATATAAATAAAACTCAAAAACAAATATTATTTTTGGGCTAAGGTACCACATCCCGAAATGTGGTACCTTTGCACAAGATTATTGTATTGATATTACGTTGTGTGTATGTTCAAAAGTATCATTTTTGAAATGCGTTTGTTTTGCACATAACTTTTACGTGAACTTAACTATATTTTTTTAAAGCATTAAGTGCCTTTTTGAGATGCGTTTGTCTTGAATATAACTTTTATAAGAAATCAAAAATTATTTTTCAGGACGTAAGAATATTTTTTGAGATGTGCTTGTTTTTAATTTGCTTTAAACGGGTTTTTAATCATACAAAAATCACTGTTTTATTAATATTTTTCCCTGAGGGTAGGTACAACATTTTAAAAGTAATGTCAAACGTCTAATTTTAATGTCGAACAATAAATTTATTTTAATACAATAGCAGTACGTAGGTACCTATCTAAAAATATAAAAGAATGTAATCAACAACATAAAACCACACCTCTGTGTGTTTATTTATTTGTTTTATTAGCTTAAAATCTTATCCCTTTTTTAACTAATAAAACAAATAAATGCTTTAAAAACCTCAAATACCTACACAAAATAAGTACCTATCTCTACGCCAAGATCAACAATAATAAGAGAGTTTAAAACCAACAACATACGCTATGAGAGTTATCATAAATCTTGAACCATCCGGTAAGAAATAATGTAAATAATGAGATCAACTTTTAAGTTGCTTCAAAACAATATTGAAATTACTTTATCTTTTTAATGGCATACGTTAGTATGATAAATACGTTAGTATTTATCATTGGGTGTAACTTGCTTGCCGCTGTCTAGCGTTTGTGGACACTGAGAAAGCCTTTGATTCGGTCGAAACATGGGTGGTACTAGAGCCACATGGGCAAAGTCGATGGAGGAACTTAGTACGATGCTCCTTCGAGCATTGATATGGCCGTTACCTAGCCAAAATGTTAGTCACGTTAGTATGTTTATGGTTTTAGAAGCATTAATTTTGATAGGATATTATTTTTCGGTGTATATTCATTTAAAATAGTGTATTTTTTAGAATCTTTATAAAACTGTGTTGTTCGTGTAACACTTAAATTGCATAATACTACTAGATTGTGAATCAAACCTTCAAAATAACTTGTTTTAGTTTAATAAACCTTATTTTTTAATGAAATATGGTCTTTTGGTGATATATTTTTTGTGTATATAATACATTTTTTTATATGCTAAAGTCACTTATCTGCTTATAAATGACGTTGGGTTAAAGTTACGGAGAAACTAAAAATGCACTTAAATTCTAATTAAAATTACGCGTCGATTGATAGGTAATACATAGATATAAAAATAAGACTTACTTAAAAAAATTAAAAAAACCTTATCGAAAACTTTGAATGGCCCTACTGAAAAAAGTTAAATTTTGAATTGTGGTAGTTTAGCATTTAACCAGCGAAATATTAGTGGATTTTGAAGCATGAAGAGTTAGAATATTCTGTACTTACCTGAAAATAATAGGTGGGTACTTAGTAGTTTTATTCTTTGATATTTTCATATTAGATTAACCATCTTTGTAGGTTAGAGTTACTTAAAAAACATTTTATGTACCTACCTACATAATATTTGATTGAAAATGAAACTTTTTAAAGAGGCAGCAATACTACTAAAAAAACCCCTGCCTGTCAGTAATAAACAAGTTTGGTTATGTTGACAAACATTAAAAAATCATTTTTCAAAATCTAGATATTTACATAGGTAGGTAAGTACCTAAGTACCTACTTACTTACTTAACTTTACAAAATTAAATTGAGCTATCTAGAAAGATTCTTGTCAACTTAGGCCTTTACATCTTTACTAGATGATTTATACAGACAGAGTCAGGAGGCAAGCTTAACGGGACACCGTAGTGCCTGTAAGGATTCTTGTAAGCAGCCTATATAGGTAGCTCAACTGATCCCAGCCAGGTGCCACTGTTTTTGCTTCTGACTGACAGTTCAGACGGAAGCCAAGACACTGGCACCTGCCACGCTAATCTAGTATTTATAACCTTTAGTGGACAGATCCTTGGTGGAGATAGCAGCATCATGGCCGGCGGAGGAGGAGGAGGCGCTGCGCTGTGCCGTGCTGCGAGACATGCAGGTGCTGCCCGAGTTCGTGTCGGAGGCCGAGGAGGCCGCGCTGCTGGCCGAGCTGGAGCCCTATCTCAAGCGCATGCGCTACGAGTTTGATCATTGGGATAATGTGAGTGCACCACACAGCACAGCACAGCACATGCAGCCGCAGCCGCGTTTATTTGTTTTCTCAGCAATCCATACAACTATGCTGCATTGGTCCATACAACCATACAACATTGTTACTTGTACAGCTCGGCAGAGCCGACAGGGGCACGCCTATAAGTGGCTTAGCAAGGCACGCGTTTCTATAGTTAATTGAGCAACCGTCGTCTCTTGCAGGCCATACATGGCTACCGTGAGACAGAGCGCAGCGCATGGTCCCCCGCCAACGCGGCCGTGCTGGCGCGGGTCCACGCTCGAGCGTTGTCTGGCGCTGCCCCGCTGCCGCACACGCACGTGTTGGATCTCGCGCCCGCGGGGCACATCCGCCCACATGTCGACGCTGTTAGGGTAAGCAAGCTATACCTACTTATAGGCCAGCAAGAAATATTTCTTCAGCTAGTTTTTTCTGCGCTAAAGATAAAGTTAACGGTGATACACTGTGAAGTACGAACTCACACAAATTGTATCTATCTGTGTAGGTATCTTTCTTGTAAGCTAAAATGGTTAGGTTACCCTACATAGATTACCTACATAGTGGCTACAGATTGAAGTGTCAATATCCCGAGTGCAATTAATAGAATGCATTTCAAAAAACAGAGTTTATGTTATGTGTGATATTAATACAATACTTTCTTTAGCTTGTTATTATTATCATCACGAAGATGTTGCCGTGCGAAAGAGCGGTTACTATCTGCCCCTGGATTGTGTAGAGGCAGGGCAGGCACACTTCTCTGGATTGTATCCAAGTTGTATCAAAGCAAACAAAAATCACAGTAAATCGCGAAAATAACTGTCAGATTTAACGCTGCATACGTAAATTTTTAATTAACTTAATTAATTACAATAATTACTTACTGTCATATTTGACAATTGTTTTCTCGTGTGAATTTACTGTGATTTTTGCTTTGATACGACTTGGATACAACCCGCATGCTCTTTGACAACCCGAGACAAGTTAGACAATCAGCAGGGGGCTGATCTGTCGCCCGCCAATGGGTTTCATAAATTTCGATCGTTCAAAACTCTGTAGATCGGCCATTTTGGCGGGAACTGAGCGGAAGATAAGATGTCAGTTTTGGAACGAGATTGAAAAAAGTTAAAAAGAAGTTTGCGATTTTATTTATTTACACAGACAAGAGCGGATAAAACATGAGAAAAGATTTAAAAGTTTAAGTTTAGTATTGTGATAGAATATGTATCATTGTTTTGTTGGATTTTTTCCTTGCGCACTTATACACACGGTGATGTCTCGTTCCTGGCGCATGGCGGTGTTTTGTCAGCGGTGCTCGCTTATGTTAATAGTTCTGCGGGTCGGTGATCGCGGGCCTGAGCCTGTGCTCGGCGGCGGTGATGATACTGCAGCACGAGCAGCAGCCGCATCGTCGAGTGGACGCGCTGCTGGAGCGACGCTCGCTCTACATCATGAAGTAAGTAGGTATAGTGATCGACTTCACCGCCACCGTCGACGATACAATAACTATCTCCATCCGTGCCAACCATCTAACTGAACCAACATCTTAGTAGACCTGACCGGAGAAAATGTACTAAAAAGCGATTAGCGTCGCAGTGGTCAATATCACTATCTCTGTTTCACTTGCTGTCGATACGTCTATTAAGCATTTTTGTCGTAACGACATCGTCCCGGTGACCGTGAGTGTATTGTTACAGAGACAGTGCTCGGTACCAGTTCTCTCACAGCGTGGCGGGCGCGGAGCAGAGCTGGTGGCGCGGGGCGCGCGTGCCGCGGCGACGTCGCATCGCGCTCATAGCTCGCACACATCCCGCTGCTGAGGACCTGACCGACCCCGCCCCCGCCCCCGCCCCGCCCACTACTCTCTAGCTAGATACATTACACATGGACGAGATAAGCTGGCGATCACCGAGAGTATTGCATAACGCGTCGTCAAATAAAATTAATCCATCACATAAATATTTGACAGTTGTTTTAGCGATTTACTATGTCTTTTAACGTGATGCGATGAAATTTGTTTCGCGACAAGTTAGGCAATAGCAGGGTACCTCACGCTACAATAGCGACAATGCTCGAACTGGCCATCGGTCGAAGAGGCGTTTGCCAGCCAGGCCTCCTTGTCTATCGGGCCTCCTCGACTTGACACGGGTTACAGCATAAAGTCACTTTGATTGTCAACTGACCTTAATTTGAAATGTTCCTATCCGGCCAGAATAATTCATATTTTATGTTATTCAACAGGGTCCAGTATCACATCAATTAGTGAACCTTGTTATTTGTTAGCAGGAAGTTTAGTTTCTCCATATCATTCCTTCGACACTACACTAGTATTGTGAATTGTAAATAAAATTGTTATCATAGTTGTATCCATTGATATAAATAAATCATCGATACATTCTCCGATGCCTAATAGTAATGCCTAATAAATTTGTAGCGTTGTTTTTTAAGTGAAAAATCATCAAAACAAAGTCGTTTTTTATGTCGCTTGTTCACCATGATAACACTCAAAGTCAGAAATGCATTAAATGAATGGTTATATAACAACTTAGATGTAGAATAGTATTTTATATGGCTTGTTTCAGTATTTTGTAAATAATTGTTATTTATTGTTACAATAAAGAGTTCAAAATTTATTTAGAATTTTATTCAGTTCCTTTGAAAACATTACACTAACTTAAATACCTATATTTTATAACCTATTTTAAACTTTTCAGAAGGCCATACTTACAAGTAATAGTGGGTACGCGGCAGCAATTCACAATATTCTATCTGAATGTAATATAACTCTAATAACTCTATTTTAACAAGGCAAAAATTCACAGATGTTTAATTAAACTATAGGACCATTAATAATAAGTTAATGATTTGCTGAAAATGTTCTAATGCACTGCTTTAGCTTCAACACAGAATTCTCAAAATCTTCTTCTTCTTCAAGGAAAACTTTTTATAAACTAGCTTCATTCATTTGGCAAAAATAAAATAAAAAAAGTCATACTAAAAAAAAGTTACTATACATTATTATAATTATTATTATCTCTGTAGTTCAAGTCATACATAAAACATGACTGTGAGCATCTTTTACCTACTGTCATATTTGACATTTCTACCACCTTTCTTTGTTTTTTTGCAAATAATCTTTTGATTGATTGATTGACAGTTTATTCGTGATGGCGACAAATTTCGGTCTCGAGACAAGTTAGACAATCACTTTAGCAGGTACTAGTACAAAGTCACTAGCTAAGTTAGCCACTTGCTCGCATACGAAGTTACATATACTATGGTAGAGTAGGTCTACTCGTCCGCGCCGATGTCCGCCTGCTGCTCCAGGTCCTCCAGCGTCTCCACCTCCAGGTACTCCACCTTCTCCACATCCTCGCCCCACTCCATGTCCTGGAACCACACCGTCTTTAGTGAATAGAGTATTCAGGTAATCGTGACAAAATTACAATTTATCTAAAAATCGACTTTAATTTCGTAACGGTGCATTTCTGTCCATAACTCCGAAGATTCTCGTCTCATCCTAAAAATTGATGGGATCAACTCAGACAGAAGTAGGTATACTCTTGCAATAAAAACGGAATAAAACCCGTGCAAATAAATATAGTGGAATATAGAACTAAGTACCTCCTTTTCTTAAAGTTTGTTAAAAAAATAAAGAACACTCACCATGTTCTCTGTGTGTAGTTGATCGTCATATCGCTTGTGTTGGTGCACGCGCGCGTGACGCTTTAGTGCACCCACGGAACCGAACCTGCGACCACAATATAATTATAATCTATCTTAAAATACGTATGCACCTGTAAACTTGGTAAGTACCTTTAGATTATAATCTGCTAAATCGTAAACTATCGTCACTGTGTGATAACATTATGGTTACATGTTATAATAGCGTAAGTTGTTTTCACGGATTACTATTATTTTTGCTTCGCTACAATTTGAGACAAGTTACACAATACCCTCGCAGTTAAAAAAAAAAACGGTCTCGTGACAAGTTAGCCAATCATCTTGTTGTTCTTATCAAAGTGGTGAGTATACATACGTTCTATTGCAGTGCGTGCATGTGGTGGCGGGCGCGGGCGCGGGGGCGGGGGGCGCGGATGGGGCGGGGGCGGAGGGGGCGGGGGCGGAGGGGGAGGGGGGCGCCTCCGCCTCCTCGCCGCCGTGGCACTTGCGGATGTGCGCCAGCAAGTTACTCCTGAAACAACAAGGGACAAATTGTAGGACAAATGTTAGGTTTAAACTCAACCATTTCGTTGCACATATAAATATTTGATAATCTCACGTATGTGGAACCTTAGTAATTTGCCCCACTCTGGAAGCGCATTCCTGTTTATAGCTCCTAAGGTCATAGAAAATGTGATCCTTACCAAAATAAATAAAAAAAACAATTTTACTATCGCCGCCGTGTCCTCTCCCCCGCCCCCCTCACCTGGTGTGGAACCTCAGGATACACGCCCTGTACCCGCACACGAAGTGTCTCTCCCTGCGGTGTTGCAGCGCATGCGCCGCCCGCGCCTCCACCGACGCGCACACGGTGAAGCACTCGGCGCACAGCACGCCGTGCCCCCCCGCCCCCGCCCCCGCCCCCGCCACGTGCGCGCGCAGGGCGGCGCGGGAGGGGAGCGCGGCGTCGCACGCCGGACACACGGAGGGACACGTGGCCTCGTGCCGACGGAGCTCAGCGCTGCTCTGTTCGAGATGATACAGATATCAGATAAATGATGACGTTAAGATCCTAAGTTAGGCGGTGCTTCATTGAATGTTGAATGAGACAGAGCTAGATTATAGATGAATAGGGTGTAGGATCGAAGTGAGATTGTATCGCGGGTCGCATCGAGGATCAAATACACCTTTCACTTTTAACAGAGCATACTTTGGGTTCGAATCCTGGCCGTCCAACATTGAAATGTATCATGCGCACTGACACGAACTCTGCACGGTGAAGGAAAACATCGGGAGGAACATGAATCAGGAAGGCGTGGGATAGGCTATCGCTTCGATGAGATAAAGGATGTCGGTGAGATGGCAGGTCTCGGGCGAGCACCATGCCAACTTGAGATTATAAAAAAATAGCGCGTGGTCAGTGCGCGACCAGCTGGCGACGAGCGCTCCTCGGTCAGCGGTGACGTAGTGTTACATTCTCTTTGCAGCCGTGCTCGGACAGGCAGGCAGGCAGGGCAGGAGGCAGTGTACCTGCAGGGTGGTGCTACATAGCGCGCAGTGCAGCGGCGCGGGCGGCGCGTGTGCCGCAGCGTGCTGCTCCAGCTCCTGCTGCGACCCCAGCCCGGCGCCGCACGCCCAGCACCAGTGTACGTCCGCGCCCGAGTGGGACCCCACGTGTACACGAAACTCGCTCATACGCTGTGTACAGACAGACCTCTATCATCACAACTAACAAAACTGTGAACATGTGTTTAAATTATCAAGTTTAGAGGCCTTTAGGCGGCCTCAGACTACGTCACCAGAGTTTGCCACTCTCATACGAACTTCCTTACTTTATCAAGTTTAACTACCAGGCTAGGACTAAGAGACTTTTATTCGCTTCTTTGTAAATGAGAGTCACTATTGCATGCTGACAGTCGGAAAAGCATCCTTATTCGTAGATCTAATCAGCAATTCTGCAAAGACTGGAGACAGAATCTGTACAGATAACAATCATGGTGTAGTAGGCTTTGACATTTCAAACATCAATCCAGTAGGAAGTAGGGTGAGTGGGGACTCACATGGAAGGTGAGGGGACAGATAGTGCACTGATAGACGGGATCCCCCCTAGCATCGGGAGCCCTGGCCGCGGCGGCCGCGTCAGCCCTGGCGGCCGCGGCCAGCGCCCCGCGCTCCACCATGATGATGTCCTGCTCGCTGTAGGCGCCCTCGCCCCCGCCCGCCCCGGACCCCACCACTATGAACACGTCGATCTTTTGCGTCAGCTCGTGCAATCTGGAACAATGTAGGATACAGAAAGTAATCAAGATTTTGTCAAGAGTGTAAGTATTAAATGTGATTCTGATGTTTACAAAATTTACCTCTTCCTCAATGCCCTGATCTTCTCGCTGAGTGGAGGGGGCCCCCTGGATGCTAGGTCTATGCTGAACTGATAAGCGTCCAGGGTGCGACGGATACAGATGGGGCACAGACGCCCGCTAGGCACCACCTGTTGCATAGTGGATATCATTCACATTTTTTTTACCTACTTTACTTCCACTGCTGGGCACAGCAGTGGATTCTCTATTATTTATCTCATTACACCTTACATTTTGGGTTGTCAATGTTAGCTTTAGCTTGCAGCATTTGCATTGAGTACACAACTAATACCATTAATAATCGAGTAAAGTCTAATGGGTACAGTTGGAAACAAATTTTATAGAAAAATATATCACAATAACCAAGTGGCATAAACAGTCTCAAACTGGCCATTTAAGGCCTTGACTATTATAGTCAAGGTGGCATTGGCCCAAGCCTATGAATAATTTGAGTATTTCATTACTTTCTAATGTATGTAGGTAATGTATGTATGCGAGGCTTAAGACGCCGCGACTTGTGCCAGCCAGTACGACGCTGGGCATAAAAATAAAGATTACGTCGGACATAACCGTAACCGAAATGAAGGACTGTGTCTCTATGTAAACCTCAGAATACAGAGGTAAACAAAGTGGTCGGTGTTGTCGTGTGAGTGTCCACCTTGTTGTTATTGAGATGCAGCAGCATGGCGCGCAGCGGTGGCTGGTGCGGCGGCGCGCCCGCGTCGTACTCCTCCGGCGAGCTCAGCTCCAGCGAGCCCTGCCCGCACACGCAGCACGCCTCCGTCTCCGCTTCCACCTTCAGCGACATCGTCGAGAAACAACACACTACACTAAATAGGAAATAACGTGGCTTTTATGCACAAATCAGATACAGATAGTCAAAGTTTCCTAGTGAAAAAGGCTACACTAATGTGGAAATTGGCAAATTAAAGCGAGTCCTTCCCCCTGCCGGCCATCGAAACCAAACAAACCTGACTGTCGTAACGAAAAAATGACAGAATTGACGTTTCATACAGTTTTGAAGTTGATAGATATAGTTTAATTTAATCTAAGAGTGTAGCGGCTTTTTGGCGGAAATTTGAGAAGTCATGTTGTCTTTTTGTTTTATTTTCCGAAACTTGTGTTTTAGCGAATGTTAATGTGTATTAATAATGGTGGATTATTAACTGTTGAGTGTTCGTGAACGTACCTATGTGTGGGCAAATGAACGAGTTCTCACAAAAAGTCCATGTGATGCTTCACGTGCGTGTGAGGGACAAGGGAATGGGTGGGATATTAAGTATGTATCATAACATTATCTCATAACTTGAATTATAATAGAACATGATAGTGGCTAAATGCACAAGCCGTGCGAAGAAAAAAATAAAAAGACCTATTGATTTTTCGTGATGGCTAAACGTAGGCAAACGTAGGTAACATCCATGGGGCGTACTATCAGGTACTATCACTGCTCTTTGGCTAAACGTAGACGTAGTGTTTTTATTCTCTTTGCCATCACCACAGACTACTAGGATGTGGCATCCTAGTAGTCTGTGGTGATGGCGATCAATTTTGTTTCAAAGAGCTGTTTGTTTCGCCCACAGACTACTAGGATGCTGTTTCGTTCGCCACAAGTCAAGCAATACCCCTGCACTGCAGTTTTCAATTGGTAGGTATTATTATTATTAGGTATAGTAAACTATCCTCAATACTCTCGCAATACAAGTATTTAATATGTTTAGAATTAGGTAAGTATTAGTTCAGTCAAGTGACCGGGAGCGGCGCTGCTCTGGATTCCTGATTCTCATACTTACATTTGAAATAGGGTGCCTACTTTACTTGACCGGGTATTGAGGATGGTATGCTATACCACGGGAAACTCAGTGACGAAAGGAGTAATAAAACAACATTCAGTTTCAATTATTTATTGGTATTACAAACAAAATATTGACTTCAGTATATTTTGTAAATATCTACCTACCTAATTAATCACAAAAGCATTAGCACCTCTCAATGAAGCATTTACTGGTGCTCCATATAAAGCAAGACATTGCGTGTTTGCAAACGATATGATAAATGATATCGATGTGACCTGCCATGAGATTACAAACTTAATTTGCTACAATTACCTAGATTCAATCACTTACAGCCAGCAGTTTGAATACTTCTAGCTATGGTTTTTCTTACTGACTTACTGACTGTGGTAAGATATTTAATGCTAAGTAAAGAAGTAGTTTTAAATATCTAACTCTAGGCAATATCACAAATATTGCCTGGGATATTAAAACTGGCCTAATATCAGCTATTGGTTACAGAAAGCCCAATTTTGATAAACATATAAAAAAAAATGCAATAAAAGTTGCACTTTTCTTATTTCATATTCATTTATTCATTCATTTATTTATTTTTCCCAGATAATGCTTATCTACTCTTTGAATACCTACTATCTAAAACTGGTAGCATTAAAAACATCTAAGTAGGTACAACAAACACGCATTAAAGTCGTGCATTACAAAACACACCTTTTTGGCGCCAAAATGACAATGAACTGCGCACGCGCACAATTAAAATATGACTTGAACAGTATGGCTTACAAAACTAGGAACAAAGTCATTTGCACTTAAAACTATAGTTATTATTACAAACATTAAAATACGCTCATTGGAATCATCTCTTGAGCATTCATTGTGATAACAGCACTTCACTAGTTCTTTATAGATCATTTTAGTTAGGCGACGTTCTGAGAGGTCACAATTTGGATGGGTGACCGCCAGTGGATACAACAGCTGAGCGCTTCCGTGCGGGCACGTTAAATTGTCGGCCCTCGGCTTTAAGTCGTTAAGTTATGGCGGAGGCCTTCGGACGGCCTATAAACTTCGTCACCAGAGTAAGGAATAGGTATATAACTTAGTCAATAATAAGTAGAAATATAGAAATGTGCAACAAGAAACAAGATAATAAGGGTTGCTAAAGCAAATCCTGATACAAAGAACAATTATGTTACGAAAAATACTTAGAAAATTAATTAGATTATAATTACACATTAGACCTGATTGTTCAATCATCCATCACCTAAGAATAAATAATTTATTTGCAACCGCCATATTTATTAATCTTTACAATTATTTGACGATTTCAAAGTATGTACCTATGTGACAGTAGGTAGATCATTATTATTATTTTTGGGTTCAATAATTGTGCTTATAAATACTTACCTACTACATTATAATAAGGCATCAACAGACATTGTTTAAATACATAGTTCTTACTCACTAAATACTGAAATAATATTTATGTACAGTCGACTAACAGTTTACGTATGTTTAATCAGACTGTACAGTTAAGGGCGTCTTGCCTAACAAGGCTTAATTGTATTTAACTTAAATACAATTAGCGATTGTTGTGCAAGCCGCCTCAAGTATAAAAATATTTAACTTTCCATCACATATACTTTAATATCGTTACATAGATTTATGAGATTGTAATTGTTTTTGTCTCATTTTGTTGTTGACTCATTTTGATGATGTTTGATAAGTGGGTGGACTGATGGACTGTTTTAAAATGTATTTTTAGTTTCAAAGTGTAGGATACAGTACAGTACATGTGAGTCCCGCGATAACTCTCTCTTCTTCGGAATTATGAACAGAAATGCACATCGAGAATGCAGAAAATTGCGTTCCTTACAAAATTTAAGTCGGTTTTAATAATGATTTTTTTTAATATTTACATGACAATAACCAGAAAATATCCCAAAGTTTGTATGGATGTTTGTTACTCTTTCACGCGAAAACTACAGAACGCATTTGGCTGAAACATAGTTTATGAATTAGAATAACACGTAGGCTACTTTTTATCCAGGTTAGTATCACGCGAGCAAAGTTGAAACTTGCATCTAAAGACATGTTAAATTGACGAGTAGATAGAGGGATAGTAGATAGTACAGTGAGCGCAATATAAGTTGACCGGTGTGAACATAGTGCGAGTAGCGTGTGAGTAGCTAGTGACTGGCCTGGACGTGTAGCGAGCGTGCCGCCGAGAGGGACAAAAAATGCATTTGAGTCCAAAGTTTCGTTGTACAAAATTCGGAGCATCAAGTTTCCGGCCATACCAAAGAGGCACGCGATGAGGGACAAAAGATAGAAGGCTTTGTCTCTTTTACTCAAAAGAGTGTGCGCTCTATTTCTTACTTTCTCTAAGGTCGCAGTGTTCGGAAATATCAACTATCTCTGTTGATACGTCTGTTCAGCTCTATCTAACGACAGCTCATAGTGCGCGTGGACCTAAGTTCGTGCCGGTCGCGTTACACTGCGCTTACTGTGGAGCGGTGTGGGTGACTCCTGTGTGTGTGTGTGTGTGTGTGTGTGTGTGTGTGTGCTAGCTGGCGGAGTTGTTGTACTGGGGGCGGCCGGCCAGCTCCAGCAGGTAGCGGTCCGGGTGCTCCATCCACTCCGCCGCGGAGAGCTTCACCTGAAGACACACGGGGCTATAGTCGTGTATGCCTCAACTCACACACACCATAAGAGCGGCGAAGAGCAACGAAGCGGAGCGCAATTTCAACTTTATTTTCATTACTATATTCGTATGACACTGAAACTGCGCTCCGGTTTGCTGCTCTTCGCCGTTTTTTTGGTGTGAGTTGAGCCTATAGGTCGCGCCAAGTAAAAAGAGCGCTGGCTGTCAAACTACTCCGTGGTCGATGATTGGTGGAGAGGTGTTGCGGCGCACTTCATACCGTTGATGTAGCGAGTGCTATTGGTTCGTCAGCGAGTGAACACAGGCGCAAACATACCCCCGCTACTTCCCCGACCAACCAAGCTCTTGTTACGTGGCGCGACCTATACACGACTGTGAGGGGCTAGTCTGAGACAAGTCACAATCAAAGGCCTCGCTCACAAAGCGAAACCGATACATTTGGTGGAAACAGAATTCGGAAGATTAACCAACATAAACTGACCTGCGAAGATTGTCACGAATAGTCACGATGTATCGTTTTTGGCTTATAGAGTAGGTAGAGGAGCTGACTTACTTGCAGCAACTGACATCCTTCATCCTTTGCCGCTTGATGCCGGCACCACACATGGGCTTCAACTTGGGGCCAACATTAAAATGGCCAATGGCAATGTTCCGTTTACGGTTATTAGACACAACACAAACGGAGCATTACCATTGGTCATTTGAATGGCCCCAAGTTACAGCGCACGCGGGGCGCCGGCATGAAGCGAAGTCCGGCGGAATATAGGTAAAGTTCGGAGTGGTACTTATAGTATAAGATATCTTACGTTCCGTTGAATATAGGTAAAGTTCGGAGTGGTATAGTATAAGATATCTTACGTTCCGTTGAATATAGGTAAAGTTCGGAGTGGTATAGTATAAGATATCTTACGTTCCGTTGAATATAGGTAAAGTTCGGAGTGGTATAGTATAAGATATCTTACGTTCCGTTGAATATAGGTAAAGTTCGGAGTTGTATAGTATAAGATATCTTACGTTCCGTTGAATATAGGTAAAGTTCGGAGTGGTATAGTATAAGATATCTTACGTTCCGTTGAATATAGGTAAAGTTCGGAGTTGTATAGTATAAGATATCTTACGTTCCGTTGAATATAGGTAAAGTTCGGAGTGGTATAGTATAAGATATCTTACGTTCCGTTGAATATAGGTAAAGTTCGGAGTTGTATAGTATAAGATATCTTACGTTCCGTTGTCTCTCCGCCTCCTTGACCTGCCACTTCTTGACCTCCAGCTGGTTGTCACGTGACTCGCGGTCGCCGCAGCCCCACACCTATATTAAGTATACGTTATTGCATGACTTACGCACTAAGCAAAGCACTGTATTCTCACTTTCAAAACTATCGTGAGTTGTACAGTCAGCATCAGAAGTAAGTGACATAAATAAAAAAATCCAAACTAGTTTTCAATATTATTTTCATAATATGATGTGCAACTTGGTTGCAAAATTAACTGACTATAAAACAAAATCATAAAAGTAGGAACGATAAATTTACAAAATTCCCGCTATGCTGGCGCATCAGAAGAAAATGACATGATTCACAATTGGTTTTCAATATTATTTTATTAGTTTTCAGTTTCTTAAGGGCAATGGGTATGTATTCAAAAAAATATGATGGTTTTTAAAATCAAAAGTATGTGACAGTTCACGTTTCATAACTCAATAATTATTTATGCGCACAGAAATGTTCAAGGTGAATGGAATTGTAGGTATCTATGGGCAATGGGTGTGTATTCAAAAAAATATGATTGTTTTACATACCCATTACCCATTGTACATTGTTCGTAGTTTATTACTGATTGTATTAGGGCGTGCAATAAAGAATTTTTATTCATTCATTTCATTCATTTCATTCATTCCATTCATTTCATTCATTTCATTCATTTCATTCATTTCATTCATTTCATTCATTTCATTCATTTCATTCATTTCATTCATTTCATTCATTTCATTCATTTCATTCATTTCATTCATTTCATTCATTTCATTCATTTCATTCATTTCATTCATTTCATTCATTTCATTCATTTCATTCATTTCATTCATTTCATTCATTTCATTCATTTCATTCATTTCATTCATTTCATTCATTTCATTCATTTCATTCATTTCATTCATTTCATTCATTTCATTCATTTCATTCATTTCATTCATTTCATTCATTTCATTCATTTCATTCATTTCATTCATTTCATTCATTTCATTCATTTCATTCATTTCATTCATTTCATTCATTTCATTCATTTCATTCATTTCATTCATTTCATTCATTTCATTCATTTCATTCATTTCATTCATTTCATTCATTTCATTCATTTCATTCATTTCATTCATTTCATTCATTTCATTCATTTCATTCATTTCATTCATTTCATTCATTTCATTCATTTCATTCATTTCATTCATTTCATTCATTTCATTCATTTCATTCATTTCATTCATTTCATTCATTTCATTCATTTCATTCATTTCATTCATTTCATTCATTTCATTCATTTCATTCATTTCATTCATTTCATTCATTTCATTCATTTCATTCATTTCATTCATTTCATTCATTTCATTCATTTCATTCATTTCATTCATTTCATTCATTTCATTCATTTCATTCATTTCATTCATTTCATTCATTTCATTCATTTCATTCATTTCATTCATTTCATTCATTTCATTCATTTCATTCATTTCATTCATTTCATTCATTTCATTCATTTCATTCATTTCATTCATTTCATTCATTTCATTCATTTCATTCATTTCATTCATTTCATTCATTTCATTCATTTCATTCATTTCATTCATTTCATTCATTTCATTCATTTCATTCATTTCATTCATTTCATTCATTTCATTCATTTCATTCATTTCATTCATTTCATTCATTTCATTCATTTCATTCATTTCATTCATTTCATTCATTTCATTCATTTCATTCATTTCATTCATTTCATTCATTTCATTCATTTCATTCATTTCATTCATTTCATTCATTTCATTCATTTCATTCATTTCATTCATTTCATTCATTTCATTCATTTCATTCATTTCATTCATTTCATTCATTTCATTCATTTCATTCATTTCATTCATTTCATTCATTTCATTCATTTCATTCATTTCATTCATTTCATTCATTTCATTCATTTCATTCATTTCATTCATTTCATTCATTTCATTCATTTCATTCATTTCATTCATTTCATTCATTTCATTCATTTCATTCATTTCATTCATTTCATTCATTTCATTCATTTCATTCATTTCATTCATTTCATTCATTTCATTCATTTCATTCATTTCATTCATTTCATTCATTTCATTCATTTCATTCATTTCATTCATTTCATTCATTTCATTCATTTCATTCATTTCATTCATTTCATTCATTTCATTCATTTCATTCATTTCATTCATTTCATTCATTTCATTCATTTCATTCATTTCATTCATTTCATTCATTTCATTCATTTCATTCATTCTTTTCATATTTCAGTGTTACCTCTATAGCATCTAGCGCGTAAGGCACGCCTTTGAAGGTGAGATTGTCGAACCCCTCGCTGACGATGAGCTCCGGTTTCCTCGGGTCGGCGCCGGCGCGCAGCCCCTTCGCGTACCCGCGGACACACGAGTTCAGGTACAGCATCTTAGGACCGCGCTCTATCACGCTGAATCTGGGGATTAACACGTTTGATTCGTTAGTAAAGGAAGGCAACACAGTTTATATTAAGCCTGCAGTCCTTGAGCGTGGGAATTTCTGATTAACACCTACATTGACACTTTCTACTCACACAAGTGCATCCCGAAATTAGCATTTACAACCTGGAGCTTTATTCCCCAGCGCACAAAGTAACATAACTTCACTCAAACACGTGCTTTATTGACTATTCGAAATTCAAAATCCAAAAATGTGCAATTTTACATGTCACCTAGGCTCGTTTAGATTGGTATTGACCAATGAAAACATAACATACGCAATGTCATGAATTTTCAAATTCCGTATGCCACCGTTACATGCTCTTTGTGCCACGACTAGGTGAGGTTAATACCTGTCAAAATTCCATGCTTCTCAATACCGTGTTTTGTAAAAACACTGCTAAAGCGCGGTACAATTTTTCATATTTATTATGAGATTTGTGTTATTTTAACTATTCAATGGTGAAAGAAGACGTGTAGCACTCGGAGACTGCCGCGGTAAAGCTATTGCATAGCATTTTTTCGGAGTGGAGGGTGTTAGGTTATTTTCGTTACGGAATTTCTGGATTCGGTCTCCACGCTCAAGGCCCGCAATAGAAGCTATGCAATAGCTTAAAAATATTATTTTTACGACAAATAATGTACTAAATCATTGAGGCGGCAACTAAGATAAACGCCTTTTTGGTCACATCATCTACACTGCAGCCTCATTGGAGGAGAGACTTTTTGCCGTCGGGGAACATTGTCAGTAAACGTAGTGTTTATATTCTCTTTGATTGTCAGGGTTTGACTTGACATTAGTGACGGCACGGTATTATTTATTTATTGTATTTTGAGAAAATTATATTTACGTATTCTATCATTGAATATTTGTCGGCAACAAAGATAAATCAAGTCGGTAATCCTAACAAGATAACCTAAAATAAGTGCTATATAAAATATTATGCTTTACCAGAAAAAAACAACACATTTTTTATAAATTTATTCACAAAGCACTATGATGAGATTGCTTTTACAGGATCGCTGATGCCCTCATGGATCTAACAAATGCAATTAATAATAAATGGTTGTGAAATAAATGTGATTGATAAAAAAAACTCTGACTTTTACTCTCTTGCCGAGACGAGAAGTAGGAAATGTAGGTTGGCAGCAACATTGAACGTGCTCTCCAATTTCGCTATGAAGCGACTTGCACTAGGCTGGCTGATAGTGCTAACCAATCGTTTCCAATTGACTTTTGATAGCTCCAAATAAAGTACAAAGCTACCCAAGTTTGCCTCCAAGGATGCCGCGCAATCACTAAAACCACTTCTAGGTAGTGCTCACACGTTTACAATTTTAGGATCCATTTATTAGGATCATGATCCCCTAAATCTCTCCTACTTATATTTGTGCGTTGTTTTCGAATAACAATTTACATTTTCATTGCTAGTTTTAGGTAATTAAAATAGAGAAAATGCAATTTCGATGAAAATCAATCAATGATTGAAGTAGATAATTGTTATGACATTTGACAATTCGTCCGGGAACTAGTCGGACGTACCTAATGAATTAAAATAATTATTTTTTGACTCAAAACTTTGAATAACAACAAAATTAATAATTATTGTTATTTAATAACCATCTAATTCAATGTTATTTTACTTATAATATGATGTGGCTTAAACCAAAAAAATCAATCAACTAAAATTATGATAACTTTCCAAAAACATTCGCGGAAGTATGGTTTTGAACGAATTACGAAAATATCAAGACCATGAACGAAGTAGCCACTGGACCCGACATAAAATATAAATAAGTAAATAAATAAATAATAAATAAATATCCTTGGACATTCCACACGGCGGCGTCATCTAGTCCCAAGCTAAGCAATTTAATGCTTGTGTTATGGTAACCAGATGACTGATAAACTACATAGATACATTTTATCTGTAATTACATAGGTACATATTTATTATATGTACATAGCGAAGTTGCACTTGGTGGCTACCAAACTCTGTTTTCGCTATTTCTCCTAAACTATACAAAATGAAACTATTACATAGGTATTAAAAAAAGCTTATGATAGGTTTCACAAACTGTACATTCAGTTTTTTCAAATTCCTTTGTTCAACGTAATAATAAAATAAAATAGGCGGTGGCGCTAGTTTCACCCATACAGGCACCTTAAATAAAGTTGGCTAATACGAAATTTTATTTTAGGTAGGTACCTACATTGTGATTCTATTTAGTGATTAATAACAATACCTAAATGTAATAAAATAATGTACCTACTAATATGTGAAAAGAAGTAGTGCTGCTTCCGCCGCTATAGTTTTTACACAATTTATCTGAACATTTAGTAATTTTTGGGAGATGTTTTATTGAAAAGTAAGTGCTTCAGACTTACGCAAAAACAAACGACCAAGGCTAGAATTTGACTGGTTACCTACTGACAAGACCGGTGAAGGTACGTTCGCTTATAATTATGTCTAGTCCAGTGGCTATTCGTTCAAGATCAAGACTTAACTTGTGTGACAGAGCGTGGAGAATACCATTTTAAGAAAACAAGCCTTGGCACCATAGATTCGTATTTCAAAATGACGTCACTGCACGTTACGTTCTTATAAAGTGATTTGGGGAATAAAGCCCCTGAAGACGAATAAAACTACTTTCGAAGTTTCGCACTAGTTACACATCCATTACGCGTTTGTCGTTGTGAGATGTATATAAATATCACAATAAAACACGCAATGTATTAGCAACACGCGGCCTGCAATTAGTTACCAGCACGGCAAAGGGTTGGGTCACAGTGTATGTACAGATTAGGACGGCTTCAACTTATTTACAGTAGGTACTCCGAAACATACCTATTTAATACTTCGATTAACCCTTAATTTGGCAAGCAAAGTCGTTATGGAGTTTTAATGTTTTATCTGTATATCTGGGTTCTAAAGACCCTAAGGGAGCTCAAAAATGTAAAAAAAAAAATCCTATGCTTTCAGGTTTTCAGAAAACCAATGTCCCACCGAAGGCACATTGCCAATGCTATAGCAAAATTATAACGTTCCTTGTGTGGGACTTTGCCAAATGAGGGTAAAGAATAATTCCGTACAAAAAATCTATTATGTTTATTTTATTTTATGTATTATGTTTATTTTTTAATATGAAATTAAAAAAATAGCTACGTGGAGTTTTTCCAGTTATAACTACAACCTGACGTTGCATTTGATGCAATATACGTCTTGTTTTGTTGACAGTTGTTTTTTGACAGTGTTTGCAATGTCCTATATAATTATCTTCTTTATTTGATATGAAATTTCCAATATTATCGTAACATATAAGACCGAGCTGATCGTGGCTTTAGGATTCTAGAATTTTCTGTTCATTTGGCGTATTCTGGGATCTAGTCTTGCGATCTTACTAAGATGATGACGTTACTATTGGTGATGGTGTTGGGTCTATAGAAGCAAGAGACTGCAAGGAGGAAAGTAAAAGGATACTATCATAATTGAGTTGTTTGACATTTGGCAAATCTGTTGAAAAATGGGAGTACCTAAAAGGAACTTCCTCATTTCAAAATTGGTCTTGTTCTTTCATTATTTTGAGGTAAAAGCGTTCATTGGAAGAACCAATAAAAGGCGCATGGGATGAAGCAAAGCTTGATTGCAATACCTAAATGTGTTCATCATCAGACTTAGCGCAGGATTCATAGCTAGTTTTAGATTTTGTATGCTTTTTTGGGACAAGTGGGGTTCGATAATGCGAGGCATCCTGTTGACAAAATCTAAACCAAAATAAGAAAAAAATACAAAAAACTAAGCATTTCATGGGGCTTGCGTAGGCTGCTCAGACGTAGGAGTGCCATCGCTGAATCTAAGTTGACCTAAGGCTAAAATGATGATGATGATTTAGCTTTTTATAATCAATCGAGTATTGCTATGCCATTGGCAACGTTCAGTCGGTGGGACATCTGATTGTAGAGGTACTTCACTACTCATTTGGCAATGTCCCATGGGCGGAACAAACAACTTGTGCAAAGAATAAAATTGTTGCTATCATAAATTCTTCTTATATTTTGACATAAACATAACAACTATACATCTATACTTCAACGTCAGTTGGTACCTGATTAGAAATCTGGCTATTTCATAAAACAATTGAATAAAAAACTATGTGAGGAACCGCTGTTTTGTGCTGCGATGACATTTTGTAATTGTTTTGACAGATTCAGGGTTGAAAGTGCTGTCAAATATTTTATTACCAAAAATTAGATATTTGACCTACCATAAAAACTAAAAATGAGCGCAATATTTTCAAATGGTATGAACATATAATTTTTTGTTTCCAATGTTCCACCGGTGGTACATTGTCAAATTAAGGGTTAAATCCGTCTCGGATCGGAAATGAGACAAAAATACGAACACTCGATATCCACATAAAACTGTTACAACAATTATGTTAAAAATCGATCCCTGGTGTTGCAGGTTTTTTTTATTTATTTATATAAAGTAAAAAAAAAAAACTGTTAGTTATAAAAGGGGGGACGGGGACGATGACCATGAGTGACGGGCCTTCACTCTGTAGTGGAATGTCGGTAGTAAGACTGGTTGAATAATCGTAATAAATCGGAAACCCGAACCTTAGATATTTTAGCTGTAATGAACTACGATGGATGCGAACGGCACAGGGCCGATTAGAGTGGCATTTGAGGGAGGAAGCTTATGCCCAGCAGTGGGTTATAATTTGAGCTGCCAATGATGATGATGAATGAATTACCTTGTTGAACCTGTTTTTATTTGTTAATTTTTTTTGTTTTTCTCAGTGATAGTCGAGATACAATCAAGGTACTTAAATCATTTTTAACTTTTCTTCCATACCTAATTTTTGTATTTTTTTAAATATCCTTGGATATTCTACACAGCGCCATCTAGTCCTAAGCTAAGCAATTTATTGCTTGTGTTATGGTAACCAGATGACTGATATACTACATATATACATTTTTTTTTGTAAATACATACATATTGTTGTACATAGAAAACACCCAAACTGGAGACAAAATATAATTTGCAAATCATACAAACATTTATCCCGCAGCGGGAATCGAACCCGCAACCTCTGCGTCTCGGGCTTTCACCCACTGCGCCACAGAGGTCCGAGATAATAAATAAAAAAAGGTAAAACACAACAATGTTTTGTCTTTGCTACGGTTGGGTAAAAAGATGAGTAGGTGCATTAATGTGGGTGCTTACTGCATTATTTTAATACTTCTTTAATTTCTTTGTGTTTAAAGTAATTTTCTATACGTTTTCCCATATCTCTCTGAAATAGGTAAAAAAATAAGTTACGACATAACTCGTACCTATATAGTTCATTGGTTAGGGTTTGATAATTTATTCAAAAGAAAAAATACTACAAAGTAAAAGTCACGTATCTACCTAGTTCGTCTACTTGCTCGATGAATAGGTACAGATATAACTCGCGCAGATAGAGAAAAGATCTGTAAATGGCGTCCGCTCGCATGCGTTCTCGCTCACTCTCTATCGCTGTCTATACTCACACAGTAAAGTACGCGTTACAAAAAAATTGTCAAAATTATACAAAAAAATTGTCAGTCAGGATTCGCTTTCCACGTTTGATTGTTATTTATTTTCGTTAGGTTTTTGTTACGAACGTTGACATTTTGTGATTGATTGACAATGGCTTCACGAAAACGTGGAAAGATTCTTCACAGTGATGCACGTGCGATTGTTTACAACGTCATAAAATACTTTGACGAAGAGAAGAACTTGGAGCGTTATCATCCGTTAAAGTATAGCGCCGCACGCTCAGCGATGGCGACTAATTTATCGATGGCTACTATATCGAGAATAAAGAAATTATTATTAGAAATTATTATATTAATTATTATTATTCGTACATTTTTAAGCTAAATCCTTTTTTTGTGTCTTGTAGAGAACTAATAATCATTTAGCTAGGCAGGTACCGCCTGTCTTGTTCAAAAACCAGCAACAACAAAAAAAGTCAATAAAAATCGATGTTTGAGAACTTGTTTTGCCAACCGTGCGTACCTTACTCGCCGCCATTGATAGATCTATTCTCTATCTGCGCGGGTTATAGTTTCCAACACTCGCAACCCACCCTTTTTCTAGTCCAAAGTAAACAAAAGAAGCTCGGCGAGATCTATGACGGACGTGCGGTCACTTTGGAAACCCAGCGGGTTCTGAATATTTCTGCAGCGTGTATTCTAATAAAAAGACAATTACGTCAGGCACTGCTTCATACTAAAATGTATGGCGGCGGGAAAAAATTTCTGCAAAAAAAATTAATGATGTTTAAGCTCAGATTAATGCTTTTTGGTTTTAATTAGTAAAAAACATTCACGGTGAATGTATTGACTACTATTTTGACTCACGATTTATCAAAAAATATTATCAATAATAACAACAATAATATCATAAATAGTTCAAATAGAAAAGGTCGATTTCGATGTTTTTGATGGATTTTGACGATTTTTTTCTCAAAAATTAAGGATTATTTTAGAATTATCACACGGTGTTAGTGTAGACTCATCTATTGAGAACTCGATTCTTTTTTATTGTCATTCTATGAAGTGATTTCATTAGTTTATTTTTTAAAATGGTAAGTGCCTGTTCGCGCGTTTTTAGAGACGCGCCCCTTAAGTACTCGTTCGTATGAGCAAGTGGCCAACTCTGGTGACGGAGTTTTTAGGCCGCCAAAAGACCTCCGTCAGGGCTTAACGTCTTTAAAAGCCGGGACCGACAGTATAACGGAAGCGCTGAGCTGTAAGTGTGTACTCACGCGGGCTGCAGCTGTATGAGCGCGCAGTCCTTGCCGCCCCAGTACTGGTGCGAGTCTCTCCACTCGCCCGCGCTGCACAGCGCTAGGACCAACTCTTGCGCCTGCAGCAGCACTATCGTCGGACCTCTGCAGACATACACAACTATATTACAGAGAGGACATAATGTAGCTAGCTATAGCTCTGTTGGAGTTTTCAAGCAGCTCGAGTCCTCCGATCGAGCGAAGACTTTTCCTTTTGTCATGTCTCTGCGACGTACATTCTCCCCTCCCCCCGGCGCGCGGCGTCCCACTTTTAAAGATTATACATAAAAATCTCGGCCCGGGCGTTGGTCGAGCTAAAACCGGCTCTGGCTAGAATATAATGATAGTTTGTAAGTACATATCCAATGTTTAAGTTCAATATCTTGGCCTGCAAAACAAGCTATTTAAAATGTCCTACCACGGAACGCCCCGCGGAAAACGAGTAGTTTGGAGAGTGCAGCACATATACCTGTAAGCGAGCGTGTGATGCAGGAAGCGATTGGCCCCCAGCCCGTGGTCCCTGGACAGGTAGAGCGGGGCCCAGTGGGACGGCACCGCGCACAGCAGCCGCGCCAGCCACGCAGCAGACGCTAAACCTAAATACAAATACAAGTGGTGAAACGAAACATTTTATAATACAAAAGTAGTAAATTATATTTATTTATGATTGAATATCCAGGACAGATACCTGTGTGTCCTCCGGGGGGTGTCCTGGGCGTGCTGTAGAGCGGAGGCGCGGCCGCGGCCAGCAGCCAGGCGCAGGACAGCGGCAGCAGCGCGGAGCCGGCGCCCAGCGCGCGGGACAGCACGGGCGTGCCCAGCTCCAGCCCCGCGCCCGCGCCGTCCGCAGCGTGCAGCCCGGACGAGAGCTCGCGGTGACGGGTCGACAGAGTGTGCACGCAGTATCTGCAGTTAAACATGCCTAGATATGAAATTACATATGATCACGACTGTATCCTCAAGGTGCGAAACAATGCGATGTAATGTAATTAATGTGTGGAATAATCAGCGAATTTTCAAACGAGCTAAATGAATGTGAAAAATTGAAAATATCTAAAATTAGGCCAATTTAATAAATGCTGTTGTCAAAAAGACTGTTGACGTTTTGCTACATGGACATTTTGCTAATTAGACATGCTGCTTCGCGCTGTTGGCTTTGGCTACTTGGACCTTCTGATCGGGAAGCAAAATACCCTCCTGATCAGGTCTAAGTAGCTAAATGTCCAACGACGCAAAACGTCTAATGAGCAGAGTCTAATCTTGCTCGGGTGATATTATCTGTGGTGGTGTCAGACCTGTGCACGGGATGCACGAGACGTCGACAGTGTTCCTCCAGCCAGCGCACCACGAACCCCACGCTGTGGCTCTCGGAGTTGTTGAAGCAGCCCTTCACCACCAGGGACAGCGTCTTGTTGATCTGCAATATATCTGCATCTCACAACACTAGCCAACACTCTTCAAGTCAAGTTTTACCGTGTGGCGCAATGGGTGAAGGCTGCGTGCTTTGACTAAAGCGAAGTATCCGGCTACTATCCTCTAGCCGCTAGAGGATAGTTTACTAAAACACTTGAAACCTGATAATAGAGCCTCAAAATGACCAGACCAGCAGGCCTAACATGTGCAACGTGAGATAAGTCACACGCGAGACGACAAATTTTGTCAGTCTCGACAATTTTCTCGTTTACCCTAACATGCACGCCGCGATCGAGATGTTTGTCGTCGTAGACTTGCTCTATCTCACGTCGAGAAACCAATAATACCCTATAAAGAAAAACAAAAAATCTTTGAAGATTTCTAATGTAGCAACACCGGCCTCGTTCATTCTATTTGTCTGATATCCTATGAACGCGACCTAAAAATGTCAAATATATTGATTTTTCAAAAGTCATCTCGTTGTCTTTGTCTTCTTCTTCTTTATTTTGGCTAAATTTACCAAATATTTAGACCACAATTCCGAGGGAAAGAAAAGAAAACAGCAAAAGTTAGAGGTTAGAGCGCGAAACGGCAAAAACCAATTTCGAAAACGAATTTGATTTTGCATTTTCTAGAAAGATGAGCGCCACGAATAAAAGATTGTGAGTCCCAATGTTTTGATGCAATGGCTTGCTCAGTAAATAGATTTAACGCGAGTGTTTTGTGAAAACGGACTAAATATCTACCTAACTGCACTTTTCATTTCAGCGTTCGAAGCAATAAAGATCAAATAAACTTTTTATGTCAATATAATGACGACGCACCCAGAGTTCGCGGCAGGTGACTACCGGTCACCACTCGGGGCTCGCCAGAATGAAGAGGAGTGGGTCCGCTAAAATATTTTTGTAGAATTACTAGCAGTTCCTTGCGGTTTCACCTGAATAGTTTCCGTCGCCGTGGAAATACCGGAATCAATGATAGCCTATGTTACTCAGTGATAATGTAGGTAGCTTTCTAATGGCAAAAGATTGAAAAGTTGGTAAACAACAGTTTTTGGTGCATAATTGGTTTGTTGATCTCAATGTTTTCTGTTTATCTTTGTGTCATATACCTACTTACTATTTTATAAAGAAAATCTTTTCAAATATACCTACCTATTGGTTTCATTTAATTTTAATACATAAGTATGCTGTATAAGGATATACATATAATAGGTACAAACGATTTACAAGAGACCTACTATAAAAGTAAAAATAGCCAAAATTCTAATTAAAAAAACATTTATTTATTTATTAGCAATCTACGAATTCAACTAGTCCATCAATGGACTGTAAACCGTCGATACGATGATTGTACGCATGGACTGTTGAATTAATTAGTTAATTCATTCAACGCACCCCTCTACATCACATGGTGCACTTGCCAAATAATGCGTTAATTGAAGAGCTGCACAATTTCGGCCCGTCTAGCTTGGGCTATCCGAAGCAGATCAGCAGGTGTGTTGCTATCTTGTATGTTGTCATTTTTTAATTGGTCCCTTCGTCCAATGGCAACCTGTAATAAAATACAATTTTTTATACATTAAACAGTAAGATTGGGTGTAATACAGGTAAACGATGTAGAAGGTTTCTTTTATTCAAAGTTTGTATGTACACAATATCATGCCTTACCCACAATATTGAGAGAAAACGGACAGGGACTTCTATTTGCTTTGGTCCTGACACTCCCTTTTCGACACATTCACCATTTACATTATTTACATAGATAGGTACCTACCTGAAATTCTTCACTAAATTATAAACACATTTTTGATGCTTTTTACTTATTTTACATATTAGAGTAATCGAAAATAGAGTTTATTCATTTATAAATAGGTTGTCTAAGTAGGGTAGGTAGGTACTTACTTTTAAATGTGCCGGCCGGTAATCCCTGACTGTTAGAAGGCTCCAAGTCGGGCAGTAGTGCCTCTATAACGTAAAGCGCCATGGCCTTATTTATTCTCCAAATTCGTTGAAACTCCGAGTCCCGGAGATCAAAGGGGTCGCACATATCTCTGATGGCTCTCCGCTGTATTTTTCTCGTCTCTCGGTTTTGGAAAACACTAGTTTATAATTGAAATATGGTACCGCCATTGTTACGTTTACTCTCTTGTCGTCTACTCGTCCTCAAAAAGTACGACGAGAAAATACAAGCGCTCTCTCGTGCAGAAGTGTCATAATTTAGTCGCACATGTTAGCGTTTGTCGACAAAAGAGACCACAGAAAAAAAATATACGCGTTTTGTCTACATTTGACAGAACGAGACGAGTTCTGTAAGCTGCCATGTTAGAGCATGTAGACATAACGAGATATCTCTATTTTAGACGACAAAACGCGACGAGAAGATTTTGTCACGTTGCACATGTTAGGCCTACAGGACTTAGTAGGTATCGATGGGTGTTTGAATTCTTTCAATTGTCGTATCGAGATGAAATTTTGTGTGTACGTAATGACAATACAATAATATGGTAGTTACCATGAGACAGGTCTGCGGTCCGTCCGGGTAGTGGTCCATAGCCAGCTTGTAGCTGGTGTAGAGCAGCGCGCGCAGACACGCCGGGCTCACCGAGCCCTCGCTCTCAGAGGTACTGAACATTCTGCAACGACCAACCAACACCTCATGTCGCGCTCATTTACAACAAATCAAAGGTGACGTCGGTGTGTCTCAAGAAAGAAAGTTCATCTTACATGCTAGGTGATTCTAATGCCTGTTCCAACGCGACTCCCTACACCAGGGAAAGAATCAGGCAAGAACCTGGGGAAATTCGTTATGGGGAGGATGTGTACTGTGCACCGTGAGGTACCGCTCGAAACTATGTATGTATAATCAAACTTAAGAGCTCAGCTCTTGTCGGTGCAATGATGCAATTTCCTCCATATACTTCTTTCCAATGCGATCTCTTTTATCTCTAAGAAGTAAAAGAGATCGAAACTATGTACTTACGCCAAAATACCAAAAAGACAAGACATAACATCACGCCTCTCCCGCTTGGGGGTAGGCAGAGACCACGGACCTCCACTGGCTACGATCCTGACACACCTCTTTCGCCTCATTCACTCTCATTACATTCTTCATGCACGCTCACCGGTTTAGGGTACTTTTGACCAGGTCAAATATCACTAATTTGGTCAGTATGTTCGTTTCGTCTGCACCATCCAGCTGCTCCATCACGCTCGCCCAATTACACCTGTTTAGTTAAACAACTTGCATTCACTCTCTCCACATGTGCAGCCATCTCTACAACAATTGTGTTACCTAACATATGTCTCAGTGATGAGCGCGTCGTCCAACATGGCCATGATTCTCTCTGCGTGCTGGCGGAAGGCGGCGAGCGACACGTGGCGCTCGCGGCTCTGCGCGGCGCGGAGTATGTACTGATAGAACTGCTGCGCCAGCTCGGGGTACATCGGGAACAGGTATTTCTGGCAACCACAATGTTATTCATCCTGTTACCAGGTCGGTCATGGTATACCTATCTAATGCTAGTTCTACATTGGTGAAAGAAAGAAAAATCATTTATTCTGGTAGGACCTCAAGGATCACTTCAGTTCCGTCTTGCATGCTAGGTGATTCTAATAGTGTGTAGTTTTTGCGACATCTAAATTGACACCATTATCGTAGTATGTGTTCAGAAGTTTCGTTAAAATGTTCATTTTTGGTAGACGAGAGGCATGTCCAAATACTACATATCTGGTACATGCCCGCCCACATTTTGCAAAAGTTGACATTCCATACGTGACAGATTGCAAGCCCATCGACGCTTCTAGAAAGCTAACTGGTTTCCTCACGATGTTTTCCTTCACCGTTTAGAGCATGTGATACTTTGTTGTGTTCAAACATCTTATTAGTCATACAAATAACCAGTGTACACAGTAGGTAATGTCTTACTGACTTCATCAGAGATGTCAGATACTACGAGAACCCGATCACCTCTTGCATTTACTCGTAAAAAGCAGTCTATGTCCTGGCAGCAAAAACCAACTTACCTTAAATGAGTTTTCCGTGACGCCGTTGATTCCATCTTCCTTCTGAGATCTCTGCACCAGTAACTGGACAGACAAAAGAAGCATTATAATCTAGTGCTTTGTTTCATCTTCAGAAACGATAGAAAGAACTACCATATCTCATCTCTTAATTGGCGAATGTTAGCCAAACCCAATACCTACATAACATTTTTTGAAATAAACATAATTTTACAAATTTTCTTGTCTTTTGAATCAGTCAGTGACAACTTAGCATTTTTTTTACCAACTAAACTTATATTCTATTTGAATGATCATAATGTTTAGTAGTTAGGAGTGTAGGCCGACCACCTGCTCGATGGGGTCAAAACAGTAGGTCGTACATGGATCGGACTGGCGCAAGATAGGCGAGGTCGGCACAAGCAAAGAAAGGCCTATGCGCAGCAGTGGCATGTGATTATAATGATGATAAATTATTCGTACAGAACGAGCTTCGATGAATAAATTGAGCGGTAAATAAAGTAATTGGTGTAAGTGATTGTGCCGGTGAAATGGCAAGCGAGGCCGTCATCCAATCGCACGGAGTGGTGCAATGTCAAGGTCTCGACAATCGAATTGCATTACGCCGGTTTTAATTGGGAACATCCGTCCGATACACTCCATCTACTGATTTCTAAGCTAGATCAACATTTTGTTAACACTTCGATCCACTGTTGGTTTAGTTAGATTACCGACCAGTTACCGACATTTAGTCTATGGTTTACTTGAGGTTTACATTATTTACAGATGGACATAATAACAGATTTAACAAATCCTTATGTCTATTTAAAAGAAAAACAGTGTTCTAACAATGTAACTATGTTGAATTGGGAATGTGATGACGTTAACTTATTCTTTTGGATAACTTTCGATTAAATTGATAGGTACTTACATTATGAAAAATCAAGAACGGGATAAATGTGATATTGACACTCCCCTAGGTAGAGTATCGTTCTAGCAAACGATAACTGTACTGTAAGAGAAGAGATGAAGACTTATGCCCGAATACTGACACGCTTCTTATATTGCGTCTTGAGAGCTTATTTAACCATTTAGGACGTACTTACTTGTCAGACTTGTATAGACAAATTACAGTCTACTTAGGTACTGTAATTTGTCGTTTCAGTATTTGGCCGTTAGGTGCTAGTGTCTGGTGAATCAAGGGTAGAACCTACAGGGGATTCATCGAGACATGGACATCTTGGATTATTGCTCATTATTTTTGTATTTTAATAATTAAATAGGATAATGATGAGCAACTTATACTGAATATTAAACCTTGCAAGTAGGCTTAGCAGTCTTTGTTTTCTTCACTGGAACTCCAAACAACCGGCACTTTATGTCTTCAAAGAACTTCCCTTTCTCCATTGCACTTATTTAATAACTTATAACTTTTTAGCTTATAATCACAGTTCACAAGACTAGAATTCCCAATTCCGAATTTGATACGTAGTTTTATTCATTGCGCATTATTTAGTATGATTAGATGTTTAGCTATTTCAGTGGATATTTGTTTCTGTAAATGCATTTAACGATTAGAGTAAGACTACACGTTTAAAAATTATATTCAATATTGCTTTGTTATTTTTTTACGGGTATCGTGTAGTGTAGTGCAACAAATCTTCGGATATCAATTAAATGAAGTTTAGGAAGCGCAATAAAAACAAATAAATTGAATCAGAGTTATCGTGAGAGATAAGACCTGTGACGTGTTGCAAATTAACAGATAAGTCCATCGTTACGATATCTATCTGATGGCGAGTGATGACAATCATCAAAGTAGGTATATTTTTCGCGTCACATAAAAAGAACGCTGGAAAGAAGTGGAGAGGTTTGTTTGCGCATGGGTACCTACACTCGCGAACGAAAGTACTAGGGCTATAAAGGGTAATTAATCTCCAAAACCTTTGCACCTTTTTTTAATTTGAAAAATTCTTTCACCATTTTGAAGATGCATTTTGAAGATGCCAGAGGAATGTACCTACGCTGTAATATTAACAAGGGTGAATTTGGGTTGAGGGGTTTCATAATATTTTCTTAGAAAGTTCTGGAACCAATAGAGAAAGGTATAGAGCCCGTAATCTATTTTGTTGACAGAGATCTCTGTGAAAATGTAATTAACAATCATCGCTTGACGAATCACACTCGAGTGCAGATTATGAATGAGGAAGTGTCTGCGAACTTGTCGTAGAACAGAATATAGCCGGTAACATCCTTGTCTTCAGTTTCCACGCCATTGATAGATCACATAAGGACAAACCGGTATTATAGTTGCTATAAGTAGTGTAATGCGTACATTAATGTACGTATTACTATTGTCATACAAATATTGTAAAATAAAAATAGTCACACAGAACTTTATTATAGTCTCGAATTCATTGATTTGATTCATTTATGAAAAATATTAATGCATTCGTTCGACGTGACACGGTAAGGCAAAGTAAGTAAGTTCGTATGAACTCTGGTGACGGAGTTTTTATACCGCCTAATAAAGGCCTCCGTCATGGCTTAGCGACTGAATGGATGATATGACAAGTTGCGGCAGTTTAGCACCAAGAACGAAGCCCTTCTGCGAGCTGAATTGTACTTTGTTGCGTCGTAGTAAGTCGCTATTTAAATTATTCTTACCTATGTACCTACCTTACTAAGTACTTGTTTAATTATTTAATGTTGTATTGTATTGTATTGCTGTGGTTGTATTACAATTACAGTTAATAGCACAGTACTTATACATTTTAGAATTCCATAATTTTAAGAAAACAACAGAACCTATTTCTTTGTGGCACAGGTCTGTTTCAAACTTGGCTTAACTTTTGCTGTTGGACAGCTGGACATTACTGTGTGAAATATCCATATTATTTATCTGATTCACTCTAAGCTCTTGCAGCCGCTTGCAATTAGTGGCACGGTGCCAGCACTGATTATATAACAATAAACACTCATGTCCATCCTCTCAAGTGGATCTCAATTGATTGATGAGCCTGTGGGGGATGTTCTGCGTACTGTCTTAATTACATACAGAGATTTAACTTATTTAGTGAATTGTTTGTCATTTTGGCTCTAAAAAACATCATCAAGACTTGTTTTGTAAATGACAAGGAAAAACATTTTATTTAACCAATGTTTTTTTATAATAACTATCTTTAAAAAAACCTTATGTTTAGAATAATTGTTCAGTTAGCAACACAATCATTAGGGCCTTTATAATATTAGTAGGATGATCCATCTTCTGAAGTATAAATAGCTAAGTAGTAAAGCTCTAGTACCTATGTTGCTAACTACACAATTTATTTTTTAAAGATTATAGTTTGTGTGGATGAAAAAAGTATTTGCTGCCTTGCAATGCAAGCCCTACTCTTCTTCTTCATAATATTTACTGGTTGAAAAGGAAATCACTATTCTATGTGATCCCAGTGGTCCTACAGAACATGATTTTTTAATTTGGATGAAAAGGAATAAAATAATTAAAGTTGTAAGTAAGTAAATAATTTCTAAGTGATCTGACCATATTAATTAATTAATTAATTTTTAAGGATACCCAACATAGGGTTACACTTTACGTACATGCATCAATTGATAGCCAAATATTAGAAAACAAAAACTAGAGCTCCCATAATTACACATTGAAAAAAAAATATAAAATACTTGTTGATGCAAGTGCTTTAGTTTACTTATGGCTGGTCTCAGTAACCTTGGTTTTGCTTATTTTCGTAAGATATTTGACACCTTGTAGTTTGGAGGGATAGGTTATTGAGGCTGGCTGTTAGTTCATAACCTTGCGATACAGTTTGTATGTAACATGCTACAAGCATTGTTATTGTGTTACAGATATTTAAATTGGTATCAATTATCTGATCATATTTCTCACAGATTAGATTAAGTTCTTTGTGTGTACGAGGTTGAGGTGAGGCGGTGCATGACATCAATTGAATACTGCTTTTGTTGATTACAAGGTTAACTGATTCAATCAAATGATATAAGTATTATGTATTATGTAAGTATTCAAGTTAGGTCTGTATTTTTTGTGAAAACTCATAGAGTACCTATTTATTTCAGATGGAGGCAAAAATTCCTTAAGCTTGGTACTTTTTTATGAAAATGAATAAGTAGGTATTTAATTTATTGTCTCGCCATCCTCAGGAGCAATCCTCAGAACAATTTAAATTAATTTCTAAATTGGACAATACAAAAAAAATACAATATTAACCTGTCAACCGGCGGAACAACCCCGGGGTGGTTGGTACGTTAGCTAACGGCTAATTCTGTCGAATTCGAAAATTCGATATTTCGAATCTGAATCGGTTAAAAAAGCGATTACCTAAAACTTAAAAAGTCATGGAAAGTTAAAATTAAAAATTTTAATTTTGAATATTTAATTTTAACTTTCTGTAAAAGGTACCAACGACCCCGGGGTCGTTCCGCCGGTTGACGGAATTCGACAGAATTTTCCGTGAAATGACAGGTTAATATTGTAGACGTTTGTGAATTTTCTTATCTATTCTAATCTTAAGACAACAGATTTAACCTGGAGCAAACAGATCTATAAAGAGCAGGTGTCACTCTCGAAATTATCTCTCATGAGATCACTCATGCATGTGATACAGCATTGTTTACATGACCAATTTACACACTGACTAACTACATTTGCAAAAAATCTTATTTTAGTTGGCAACAAATTATCGTAGGTACTTATATTATCTAATACTTACAATAGTTACTCGTAAACTATTCGTTCGAAACTGCTAAAAACAGCTGTATAATAAATTTCGATAGTAGATGAATTGCAAAACTTAGGTCAAAACATAACAATTCACAAACAATTAGGCTCGCAACTAACCTTAGCGAGTTTTTCCAGGGGCACCATAGAAGGTGGAGGCTTTTCCTGTTTTTCCGGCAGACCCTGAAGGTCCCCGCCGGAGCCCGAGCGCGATCCTCGCTGGGAGCCCCGAGGTGTGCTGACTCCACTGCCGTTTCCGCTACCGTCCCCTACCTTCACTTCATGACTGCCGTGGCTTCCCATTCTATCACACTTAATTGAATACCAGAACTTGTTAGATTACAGTCACTCGTACCGTAATGCAAAATCCAAATGCAAACAAAAAGTAAGTACTCTGTGAAATTGGCGAACAAGGACAAGGATGATGGAAAAGTTTGAGTTGGTTGTGAGCATTAGGAAACGTCATCGTGACAGACAGCTGACTGACACTTGGCTGTCAACTTTCAATCATTCAGTTTATCCGTTCGGATACAGTGCCCAAGCAACAAGCATTGAACGAGATTGAAGTTCGGATATTTTCTTTCTTTAAGCTTGATATGAATAAAAATAAAAGTGCAGTTAATTTTTTTAAGAAACTGATTGTGAGGCGGCTTTTTTTAGTTTAAATAATGCTTTATCACGTACCTACCTAAAAACGTAGAATAAAAGCGGAGCGTAAAAATAAGATAAAATTAATATTGCAAAGTTTTATTACAAGTTTACTTAGGTAAGTACCTAAGAAGGTACTACTTATTTCTAATAATATTGTTCACCATTACTTACACTACACCTAGATCTAAAATATCTGGCATCGACTTAATTTCTGAATTATCACAGATACAATAACAACAGCAACTTCCTATCCTATCAAAAATGTATACTTACGTTTTAAACTTAAACTTGACTTGTTAGGCTTAATATCCAAAATTTACATTTTAGGGATGCATGACCACAAATAAGTCAATACTCGGTACTACTTAGGTACTGAAATGTATCTATGAATAACGACCAGGATAAAACCTAGAGACTGAACACCACTTGAACACAAAAGATCAATCTAAGTAGGTACACTAAAACGCAGTGTTTACCTACTTCTTTCTGAGTTAGGTACAATTTGAGCAATACTCCAAGCAACCTAACTAGGCTGGCTCGGCAAGTCTTCGGAAGCTCTCTCCAAGTCCATGTTCTGAGTATCAGAAGATGGCTTGCAGGAACTTCTGCGCTGGCAGCTCGATGAACAGGTGCAGTAGCAGGGCGAGCCAGTAGCTAACGAACACCGTCCACAGGAAGTGTCCACCCTGGGGATTAGATAAAGTAAACAGTAAAATGTAGATTCTGCTAAAGTAAACAGTAAAATGCTACTGCGAAATTTTCTGAAGCGAATATCCTCCCGTGTACCTTTGCTTTGAACTTGCGCAAGGCGTCAATTTAGGTTTTACTTATTTGAATGTTACACTAGCATGTTTGGACTTGGAGTACCTACCTAGATATTTAGGAAGTAGGTTAGGTACCTACCTAATTCTATTCTTTTTTTAATGTTCATTTGAAAAAGGTCTTTTAGATGATTACCCTATTTAAACGCCAAAATATTCAAGCGCAGGCTCGCTCGGTCCGGTCGGTCGTTACCTAGCGGTGACGCCTGCGCTTAATGCCTATCCCGAATCACTTAAACAACTATTTTGGCTTTTCAGGCGTCTATCCAACACTATACCTACCCTACAGGTGGGGCAAAATTTGAGTCCGGGCAGCTACCCTATTCTATCGTAGTTAGAAAGTTTCACGTAAACTGCAAAAGCTCAGTTACTCACGATTTCATGCACGGAGACCGGCGAGAGATGCGGCCGCATGGCCAGCTGCGTCAGCGCCACCAGCCAGTGCACCAGGTACACGGACAGCGACATGCGCCCCGCCACCTCCCACCCGCGCCACGACAGGAACCGCCACCACAGACCTATAGGTAGTACATGACGCACTTTTACTTCACTTTTATTGGATTGATCCGTTGGCAGAACCTTGTATCTAAAAATGCTCTAACAATTACTCTTTATCAACGAGAAGGGTCACCTGAAGGAGAGCCTGGTGTCTGGCGAATGAGCCGTGTTATGATAGAAAACATTCTTATACCTACACGTTAGTGGTGCTGTGGACAACAGTTGGTTCGAATTACTGGCCCACAAGCGCAAACCACGCTATCAGCGCGCAGCCATTCCTCTAACTCAGGGCAACCAACTCACTCTCCAATTTATTTGCGGTCGTAGCTGTCGCTACTGTATCGGCCTTAGTAGCCATTTATGTATCTCAGTGCCGAAGTTTTCATGTTGATGTTCATGAGGACCATCTCCAATTATCTATTAAAACACGTCACTAGAAAAATAGTTGATGCGATACTGACTGTCGATCTTGTTGAAGAAGCCGTACATCGCGGTGGCGGTGAGCGCCACGAAGACCGGTCGGTCGAGCGCCGCGTAGAGCGCGACGGGCCCGCGCGCCGACACGCCCTTCAGGAAGTACCCGCAGAACACCCAGAGGAACATGCAGGGCACGCTCAGACGGTACAGCACGCGGAATATCTGCAACATATGGACGACTACTTTAATAATGCAACATTAAAGTTCCTATGAGCTAGTTGCCAACTCTGATGATCGTTTGTAGACCATGTCAAGGTTAAGACATATCGGAGGCCTAAAAACTCCGTCACCGGAGTTAACCACTTGCTCATAACTTACTTAGTTTATGGCTGCTTTATGCTGGTACTGAGTGTTTGACAAGACCTTCCAAGAACATAAGCTTTCAGTTCTTAAATGCCCCAAAGCTCTAGTTTATGTATTGATCACACTGTGTGCCGACATGAGAGGTGCAGGTTCGATTATTTCTGGAGAACAAGTAAATATTTTTTTTCGTATCATGGAGCGATTTTCTATTTTATCTAAAGGTATAATTTACACATTTATTATCAGTTAACGTAATTTCTTCAGGACAAGGGCAAACAAAGTTCATTGGAGCACTAATCGTTGATTATTGCAATTTTGATTCAAATGTGATACCCACATTATGCCTTGTCAAGCCATACAGGGTCAGTTCGGGGCCTCACACACATCAGTGGCTCAGAATCAGAACCGATCAATGGGTCATTACGCGGGTGGTCGGCAGTTATCGATGCATTTAGGGACAAAATATCATAATGTCGAGTTTAAGGTCACCATGACTCACAGCAATACAATTTTAAGATTATTTAACACTAGCGCAAGTGAGAAAGAAAAACTCATGTGTTATCTTATTTTAGTGTCTTATTATTTAAGGCACGCAGATTAAACAAAAAATTATATTGTTTGATCTGCGGGTCTCTTAAAAAAAAACCCAGCTAGCCGCTACATTTGTTGACGTAGTCAGGCTAGATTATTGGCTAAAAAAATAAAATAAAAAAAATTAGCAACTAGATGACGGACACTAGCTCTAAATAATCGTCTCACCCTGGTGTCCTGGGGGCGGGCTGTGCGCGTGCGCGTCTGCAGCCGGTGGTGGGTGAAGGCCAGCAGCAGCCCCAGCAGCGCGGCGGGCAGGCTGTCCCACGGCGCCTGGTACAGCCACGTGAACGACGCCTCGCCGTAGAACTGACGACGCATGTATCTGTACACGATTATAGCTTAGGATCAGCACACTCATAGGAAACTTGTGAAGGTGTGAGCCCGAATCTCGAAAGGCAGCTGTGCACTTTTCCTAAAAATTGTGAAATAACACTAGCTTTATATGGTGACCAACTTAGACATCTTCAAAGGATCTAAAATGCCTAAAGATCTGAATACCTACGTCTACCGCATCTTGCGAATAGTTATGGATCGAAATATTGTGTGGAAACCAGTTGGTGTTCTGATGGTCACCACTCAGATAAACTAAGGATACCTACATGATAATTATGCTTTTGAATACCACCTAGATCTTTTAGAAGATATCCTTAGCGTTCAGCTCTGTTAGAGATAAAATTCATTATATTTGCAGAAACATGTAAATAAGTATGATGTTAAAAACTGGAGGACATCAACCATAACTTTGGAATACAGCTATGGTCCGTGTGCGTGGTTGTCTTATTGTTCGAAATGACTTACTCAGGGAACATGAGCGTGACCATCGGCTTCAGTTGGAAGTAGTACGCAGCGGCCAGGTTCCCCGCGACGGCCAGCGCCAGCAGCGCGGCCAGCACGGCCAGCGCGCGCCGCGGCCGCGCGCCCAGCGTCAGCGTCAGCGCGGTCGACACCACGTACAGCTGCATGTCCACCGCCAGGAACCTGCGCACCATCACATCATTTAGATACTGTACGTTACTTCGGTCATCTGGTACTTTGTCAAGTCCACAGCACGCAAGCATAATGTCTAGTTCCAAGAAAATAAAAACAATAGAATCCAGTACGAAAAGTCTGGTGAGAAATTACGTCAAGTAGTTTACGAGATCCTAATTACATGCTGTTGTGCCGTCGCACTGCGAAGCATAATGCGCGACAGCCGCAACAGCCTCTTGTCTCAGAATTGTCTCAGTGATTTTAAAAGAAAGAAAAAAACATTGAAATGGTTGCTTTCTGCGGCATTGGTGCACTCAGTGCACTCAGTGCTCGCCTACGCCTGGCAAAAATCCGTTTCAAACGTTCAAATCCATCTAGCCGTTTGAGCGTGAAGGAGTAACAAACATTCACACTTACACACACACAAACTTTCACCTTTAGGTATGATAAGGACTATCTACTTAGTGATTCGCAAGCTCAAGGCGTTTTGTGCCGCGACATTGACCGTCACCGCGACCTCTGTGTTCAACTGATTTAATATCAACAAACATACTCGTAGGTATGCATTATGTTAATTACTATCGGAAGTACTAACTATAGAAATGGTAACATTTCAGTCTCATTTTTTTCGATGTTATTCAAACATAAATCCTACGCAATCACCTAATATCTAAAAGTTTGAAACGTCTAAATAAGTTCCCTCGCATCCATATTGAGAAGAATTATACAAATAAAAAATACAAATACAAATTGTTTATTTAATTCTCTCACAACACATAAATATAAAAATATAAAGCAATAAATTTTTAAAATAAATACAGTTAAAAATAATAATAAAAGTTAATAATACAACAGAGCGCCTTGGCCTAGTTTTTGAAATAACCGTAAAAAGCGCGTTGAAGTCTTTTGTATGGAAAATCGAGAGCTTTTTGTAAAAGATGTAAACGCGCTTCGACTGATGTGTTACTTAACGCTAGGGGTAGGGACTACGAGAGATCATCCGAATATTTTATTTTGATACCATATTTCGAAGTTTTTGAAACAATTATTTAAGTAATACTCGTTCAATTTCTTTAATTAATATTAATCTATATTTTTATGCCTAGTTGCATTGCACCCACCAAGCTTTAGCGTCATTGTGGGCCCTGTCAGCACTCACCAGGTGTGAATAAGGCACTTGACGTCGGGCCACAGCAGGTTGTTGAGGAAGAGTGCCTGCGTCCACCACTTGTCCCGGCAGCGCGCGCACTCGCCGCCCACCAGCGGCGCCCACAGCGGCCCGTCGCCCGCGCGCGCCCACCACGACACCGCGCCGCCCAGCACGAACAGGTACACCGGGGATATCCTGGGAATGTCATCGTCAGGGTTAGATGTGACTTTTTGCTTCATGAGATTATTATATCAGTTTCGAATCCTACATAGAAAATATTGAGGGAATTTGCAGATTCTGCATAGAGCCGCGGTTTATCAGCAGGCACCGAACAGGAAGAAAAATGATCATAGTGACAGAAAGATGAATAGTAGACCAGTACTGTACCTGGTAATCCTGTGCAGTAAACACTGAGGGAACATCCTCAGACTGAGCGGGCGCTTGGTCTCCTCCGCGTGGAGCAGCAGGTTGTAGGCGAGCAGGAAGCTGGACATCATGATGAAGGTCTGCACGATGGACGTGCCGTTCTGTAAGTACGCCGACATCGGGTGGTGGCTCGACTGTGGGGATACAAAACAATATACTTACTTTGCAAGACCTGATCCAGGTCTTGCAAAGTAAGATAGGTGCTTGGTGTGTGATGTTTTTCAATTTAGATGAATAAAGGAGAGAATAGAAGTAAACCCGTGTTTTGTGTAACGTTTGATGACAAAATGATGACTTTGTATAACGTCAGTTAAAAGGTCGGTAGCATCTTGTACGGCACCGACCGATGTCGCGGTGCTATTGTACGAGATTAAAGCATCGCTGCACAGATAAGTACATTTATGTACATCGATGTCAGTAGTTACCTTCTCGAAGAACAGCGGGTTTTCAATGTATGTGATGTGGAACGCCAGCACCGAGTGCGCCAGCATGATCAGCAACAGCGTCAGGGCTCTGGAACATCAATACTTTGCATAGATTATTTCACAAATATTATGAGAGTGAAGCTTTATAGATCAAAGATTGCAGTTCTTCAGCAAGGATTTCTGACAAACCCATTAAATTACTTTGAACATTCCTTCAATTCTTTGACCATTAGATAGTAACAAGTAGGTACGTATTATACGTTGTGGAGGTCTGATGATGTGGTACTGACTTCATGCCCTGCACGGGGCGCAGTGCAGCTAGACGCGGGTCCCCGTCGGAGTAGTCTGCTGTCAGACGTCGCCAGTTCTCGCAGAGAGACCACGTCAGCAGGACCTTGTTGGCTGGAAACAAATAAACAGAATCATAACTTGGTTAGCCAGCATAAGTGTAGGTAGGTACATGTAATATAAAATCAAAACCTTTTTGGAGGAACTTACGCTTAACCTCTTTATTCCGGAACACATCATACGCTGTCCCAGCTATATTTGCAAGCAGTATGATCGCACAGAGTACCAAGAATGCGATGTCCAGGCTGTCATAAGGCTTCGGCGGTTGACGCACAGGTCGGCAGTACTCCAGCTGCGTCAGGTTGGTCTCGAGCCCGTACTCCGCGGCGGTGAGGTTGTCCACGCAGCGCTCGAAGCGCGCGCGCAGCGAGCTGGCCTGCGCGTGCGCGCAGTGCGTGCTCACGCAGAACCCGCGGTGGATGTGCGTGTGGTTGAAGTGGTACTTGTCTTCTGAGAAATTCTGAAAGAGGAGGATTACAGTCATGTCAGCACATATCTCTTAGCAAGCTTAATCTGACTTTTTTACAAGTTTTTACTCATTCAACTTGGGACACCGAGGTCTTTCATTGTAAAAAATAAATCATCTTTCTTTTTCTATGCACTAAATGCTACAACAGTGCCCCTCTCACCGGTCCAGATAAGTTTGTGGCACTGTAACATTTTTGGGCTCTGGTAAAAAAAAAGACGTGTGGCACTCGGAGACTGCCGCGGTAAAGCTATTGCATGGGGGGTGTTAGGTTATTTTCGTTACGGACTTTCTGGATTCTGTCTCCACGCTCAAGACCCGCGATAGAACGTACTTTATCTAGTTTTGGCCTATACAAATTCAACGAAAAAGACAAGTACTAATTCTTTATCAACAATCATCAAAAATATTCACATATCGAATACTTACCTACTTACGGAAATGAAATATGTAAGTAGGTATGTATGTAGGTAGGCCATTGATATAAATGGAATAATAACGTCAGAACTATAGAATGATCGAGAAATATGTTCTACGAGATGGGTCAAGGCCAAGGGTCTGGGTAAATTACGCGATAAAATCCTGTATTATAATTGACAACAGTCCCTTTTAACATTTACAGGCTGCAAATGTCAATTTAAAAGGAACTGTTGTCAATTATAAGAGTAGTTAGTGATATTATAATAAGTACCTATCTACCTACGTCGATACTCTTTTTTAGTACCTACCTACCTCTACCTATGATGCGCTGTAGTTTTCCATGCATGTTATCTGTTGATAGGTATGAATAACAAAGCAAAATAAAAAGTTAAGTACAAAAAATATTGATGGAGAATTGATCTTTAAATACCTTGGTGCGTGATCTGTGCCATATTATTATAATAATACCGTTGGACGATAATTATTTGCATCAAATTCTGTGCAGTTCAATACATTACTTTGTACCAATCTAAGTCACACGGTGGAAACTTTTATTAGCTTCCTAAGTGGCGAACGTTTGAGTGTCAATTACTACCGGGAAACCGGAGAAGTGGTTCAAGATTTGCCTCGTTGCCTCAGAAAAGAAAGAGTAGGTACCTGTATATCCCGCAGCAAGGCAGGGTTGGAAGCTGGCAGCAGGTCAAAGGAGCCGAGGCAGTAGGCGCCGCGCGCCGCCCGACACTCCTCCCAGCCATCCAGGTGGAACAGACGCGGCATCCTGTAGTACTGTTCATCTGGACAACAACATAGGCATTCAAGCATCTATGTTATGCCGGCACCACACATTGGCTTCAATTTGGTTCCAACATTAGAATGGCCAATGGCAATGCTCCGTTTACGGTTATTCGGTTATTCGACAAAAACGGAGCGTTGCCAATGTGTGGTGCGGCAAAACGCGGGACAAATGTTTAAGTTTCCACAGAATCACAGATTAAATATTATTAAAAACACGCAGGAAAATGATAATGGATGGTCAAATAGGTCATGGTGCTTCCATATTTATAAGGATGCACCATGACCTATATTTTCAACAAGATAACACGAATCCCGCCGCAATAAGAAAAATAATTTTAAAAATAAATACAGTTTTAAATTATTTAAAATTTATTTTAGGTAGGTAGGGTACTTATTTATTACAATAAAATTGATTGTGTGTGAGATTGTTATGTTTGTTATGCGGGCACCACACATTGGAGTGTTGGAATGTGTTGGTTCCAACACTCCGATGAGGGGATCGTTCTTGGACGGTTATGGGACACAAACGGAGCATTGCCATTGGCCATTCTATCCGTAGCCAATGTTGGGACCAAGTTGAAGACAATGATGCCTGCATTATAGGTTATTAAAGCAAATAACTTGAATGAATGTGTTCAAAGTGTCTGATTAACGACACGAGATAATCTCGACCATTTCTCGGTCGCCTTCACATTCACAGATGACACCGTAGGTAGTTGGTGAACTCAGGGACCATTAGTTGCCTTTTTTAGTGAATGTTTTAATTACCATTTTAGTCACTTAAATTCATTGCAACCATTATCATCTCACCTCGGTGTCTTGCTCTCGGTTCTGTGGATGCTTTGTTCCGGGTCTGGATGTTGTGGTACAGGCTCTACCTACTCGTAATTTTCTGTTACCCACGACAAAGAGTAGGTTTGGGATCCGGATTTATTTTATTTATTTATTAAAAGGATTGAGTATAAGCTATTTATTTATCATCATCATCATTAATAGCTTGTATTGACGCATTGCTGGGCATAAGCTTCCTTCCATAGCGAGCTCAGCGATCTATCAAGAACGTGGCAAGCTTTTCAAGATAACTAAATTTCAGTACCTAAACTTTTAAAATCTTTATCTCTTCCTCAGAAAGCTAAAGACAAACGGCCACAAGGAAGGTAGGTACCTACACATTTTTATATAAACGATTATCATTTTGATATGAGAAGCATTTCATGACAATAGGTGATAAGGAAGAACAGCATTGTTGTGACTGTTGAGGCACAATTGTACCGTATGGAAAAAATATTTACAAAAGTACTTACCTACAAAAGAAAGAATTAAAAAAAATATAAGAGCTGTGGTTGGAAAATAATAGAATTAGTTAGGTACTGAGCCGTGTTGGTCGAGTGGGATGTACTTCGAAAGGTTTGAATCCCGTGCATCAATGGATTTTTCGTTTCCAAAAATTTAAATTATGTACAGAAGGGTACGGAACTCTTTGTGTGCGAATCCGACTCGCACTTGGCTGATTTTTGTATTGCTTGTGGGATGATACAATTAAGCAGGTCAGTAGGTTTGGACACACATTGTTTTAGGCATCTATCGATCAACCTAGATTTATTTTATTGCTTTGCGTACAAAATTGCTAATTTTATGTATTTACCTGTAAGTATATAATAATAAAGATCTTTCTAATTGATTTTTAGAAGACACAATTCTTGCATATGCCGGTAATTATTTATGAGTTTGCTATGTAATTGGATAATTAATATTTCACAGTAATAACAATAAAATAAATCTAAAGCTTTCATGTTGTTCTAAGATGTAGTTAAAAGCTTTGATAAAATAAGATAATTAAATGTGTCCTTGATTCAGGCTACCCTTAAAACTAACACTCACCTGATAACTCAAATCCTCTGACCGCTTTCACCATCAAAATGATCAACGTCCATCGCAGCGCCATTTTCAATTATTCTCTCACTCTCCTTCTAAACCTTCAATGTATTCTTAACTCTGGATTATAAAAAACACCGTCTTTTGTGTAGGTAAATGAGACACGGGGTAGAACTGTACGTCCTGATGTGTCGGTGTCGAGAGCAGTAATGCCTATTTTGTTATGCAGAAGGCTGTCTTGTTGCGAATAGAAATTATACCTACATAAATAATTGTGCTTATTTATTTGGCATTGGCCTTCAAGAGGCGCATGCCGCGCTGGACTTTTCTGCAACGCGGCAATATCTGTACATACACACAAATAAGTCATCTAGATCAGTAAGTAAGTATCGATTAATTAATTCATCGACCGATTGATTCGACGACCTTGGTAGCGTAGTGAGTGTTCGGCTGGGATGTATGGGATTCGATTCTCACGGCGGTTTATATTGATTTTAATTTCGTATTTGGGTTTTGTAGAAGGCTTCTCGTATTACGACTGTGTATATTTTAAAGTTGGAACAATAATGTCAAAATTAATTAATTAAATAACTTATTTCTCTACATTATGTTTGTAGGTAGGTTACAGGGTGAGTTTTGGCTACTTAGGCTAAGTCTAAAACCGTGAGAGTTATTGATCGTTAAAATCGTGTAAAGCCACGTGCACAACAAAACCAAGTACCTACTTACCTCATTAGTTTCGACTAATTATTATTGGGTCCTCAAAAAAAAAACTCACTCTGTATAAAGGTATCTTTATTTTGTGTATGAGTGAAAAAAATGTTAGTAGGCACCTACGAGTAGGTATATTCCCGGAGCAGGACAATAGTTGTGTATGTTCAGCAAATATTAGTTCCGGTCAATCTGACGATGTGGGATCCTCTCGGCCTTCAGACACCACTTCACAGAACTCCAGTGTTGGGTCTGACGTGCACGGTCTGACAGGGCAATGTACGATGCATTATTTATATTACTTAGGCCTTTTACATCTGTACCTACTAGATGATTTATACAGAGTCAGGAGGCAATCTTTGCCTACACTTAACGGGACACTGTAGTGCCTGGGACATTGTTGAGATGGAATAGGCTTGCCCAGCACCTAAACCATCCTCTCAGCTTAACCGGCCATATCCACAGGAAAGACAATGGTCAATACGTGTGGGGCTGACTAGCCGCGGGTTTCCTCATGATGATCGGGTTTCGACACGAAAAGTCCACTGATGCACGGCCGGATTCGATCTTACGACCTTCGGATCGAAAGTCGAAGTACTTATCCACTTCGGATTTTTATAATAATAATACAGATAAACAATTAATATAACAAAAGAAAAAAAACATTTGTTTCAGTAGGACCTCAAGGATCGCATTGAAAACGTCTTACATCCTAGGTGATTCTATTGCCTGTTTCAACCGCGATACACTAAGATAAAGAATCAGGCAAGAAGGGCCTAGGCACTAGGGTCCGTGTGATTGCTAGTATTGAAGCACGTAGGTACTCTACTAAACAGGATCCTGCAGAAAACTGTATCTGCAAAAACCGGGATTGTGCCTTTTGAAATTGGTACCTGTATCTCTTTATTTTCTTATATCCACCTTTTACTATAGACGGAGTAATCGATGAACAAAATACAAACAGTGGAACATAGAACCTTTCCTTTTTTTAACCGACTTAAAATATAACAGAGATGGCACTTTAGTGCAATGTCAGCAAGTTAACGAGTTTCACTCAAATAATTTAAATACGTAGGTATCAGAAATTAATGTACTGTTTGACAAGGTGTGGAATATTTTTTTCCGAAAGCAGGTGAAGGTTGATATTTGCTATCATTAATGTAATGACCAAAAATGAAATTAATAATATTACTATTTTTGATACTTGAAGGTGGACTAGCAGATGAGATACGAGTATTATGTAGGCTTGTGTTATGGTAACGATGACTGTACTAAACTATTACAATAACTAAACTATTTACATTATATTATGTAGGTACTTATTTGGTTTTTGTAAATAAAATAAATACATAATCCTATCCTTAGACATTCCACACAATGTCATCTAGTCCCAGGCTAAGTAATTTAAGGCTTGTGTTATGGTAAACAGATGACTGATAAACAACATAAATACTTAGATGTTAGAGATAGAAAAACACCCAGACCCGAAACAAATATCAGCTGCAGAACATACAAACTTTTGTCCCATGGCGGGGATCGAACCCGCAACCTCCTGCGACTTCACATTTGCTCCAAATTAGGTCGGTGGCAAATTTACACCTATAGTCTTGCCAATCGTTTATTTAACTTTTGACAGATCATGCACATAAAGTTTTATAATAATTTTTGATACAATGTACTACAGGGAATACTGTACTGTCATGGACGGGATCCGCCCACTTAGAGATGTTTCATTCGTAATTAATGACAACTGGTTTTGAAATAAATCGATTATCGATTATATTAAAACATACAATAAAATTATTGTGATTATTTTTATATCAAATCACGTAAAAACCTTTATTATTTTGCATTAAAATGCCCTAAATGTCTCTGTTGTAATGCATAAATAATTTGCGTAATGAAAACAGTTCCATGGGATCGAATTTATTCGCTGAAAATTTATGAATCTAAAATAATCGTTTAGACTTACTGTAGTTGGTTCAAATAAAAAACATGTGAATGAACTGCGGTACCTACTTGTAATGAAAAGGTGCAAAATGTTGATATTCATAGTAAATAATGAGTGTGTTTAATCGATTAAAACTTCTTCATGAATAAAATCGATCGATAAAATAAATCGAATCGGTAACGGGTCAGGGTATCACTATTTGAGTCAGTATTACAGCTGTCAAAAGTTAAATAAACGGTTGGAACGAGTATAAGTACTTTTTTTCGTGACGAATTTACTTTGTGGCAAATGTACAACAACCCGACCAAAAGGTAAAGGACCTTTAAAGCAAATATAGGTAAGTACCTACCAATCGTTCACATCAGATTTCTTCTACGGAATTGGCCTTTCCAACGAATAAAATGGCAAAAGTCAAGAAAGGTAATGACCACCTAAGTAGAAATCAGCTATGGTCAAAATGTTTATAACTGTTTAGTTCTTCATATCGATTGGGAAAAATATAGCAATTTTAAGACACCAATAAAAATTAGCCAATTAAAGATAATTAAAAAAATAATAAATTTAATAATTATTAGTAATTAAATGTTGAAGATTTACTGGAAATGGCCATATTTTTTCGTACCTGTCTGTCATGAGCCGTGTTGGCCGAGTGGGATGAACCTCCACTTTCAATCCGAAGGTCGTGGGTTAGAATTCCGGCTGTGCGATTTTTCGTTTCGAAAAATTTATATGGGTCTAAAATTTATTTAATCCTTACATAATATAATATCTTCACTGGCTTCTCTCGCTCGCTTGAAATGTAAAGGCCTGAGTTTATCTGTCATTATTGCGGCTCTATGAACATAGATTATGCATTGGAAACATCTAGAAGACCCAAGATTATGTAAATTTTCCATTAAAAACATTTTGCGCGCGAAGTGTATTTTGTTTACAATGATTTGCAATTTCATTCATAAAGTTTTTATTAGTTCGTACACCTATCAATCATTATACTCGTAGGAATGTCATGCATAGGTATAGGTCGCGCCACGTAAAAAGAGCGCTGGTGTCAAACTGTTCCGTGGTCGATGATTGGTGGAGAGGTGTTGCGGCGCACTTCATACCATTGATTTAGCGAGTGCTATTGGTTCGTCAGCGAGTGAACACAGGCGCAAACATACCCCCGCTACTTCCCCGACCGCGCTCTTTTTAGGTGGCGCGACCTTTATCGGTTTGATAATGGTGGCACGACGAGGAGCAGGCGGATTAGTTTACAAAAAAAGGGGTGTTATAAGTTGAAACTGACCGGTATGTACCTAATTCTGTCTTTTTGTCTGTGTGTATGTTGTGGCATCGTAGCTATTAAGGTGCCTGTATGGGTAAAACTAGCGCCACCGCCGATTTTATTTTATTATTACGTTGAACAAAGGAATTTAAAAAAACTGAATGTTTAGTTTGTGAGCAGAAGTAGCGAAGTTGCACTTGGTGGCCACCAAACTCTGTTTTCGCTAATCCTCCTTATCTATAAAAAATGAAACTATTACTTACATAGGTATTAAAAAAAGGCTTATGATACATTCACCTTGTATGTAGTATGATACATTCACAAACTGTATACATTCAGTTTTTTTTTATTCCTTTGTTCAACGTAATAATAAAATAAAATAGGCGGTGGCGCTAGTTTCACCCATACAGGCACCTTAAAGGTATTAGTTAGATTAATTAAAATTCCTTAGACCATAAATCGTGTTACAATAAAAAGTTAACGGATCTTAGCGGTGGTCAATTTATTTTGAGAATAAAACTAGTGACCTATCCTATCCTACTAATCCGTAGTGAGAAGATAAAGAGGGAAAAAAGGAAGCATTATTTTATTAAAAATATATTATCATGGTTGTTAGAAATAAATTCTAATAAAATGTCTTAAAAGTTAATGGATCTGGTGATTTAGGTTTTATGGCTTAGTCTATAGGTATTTAATTTAATAACTTAAAGCCAAAAAATACTAACTATACCTAGGTACCTACCTACGTACCTAATAAATAGGTACCTAGGTGTTAATCAAGTTTTGATCCTGGTTGTGCTCACACAAATCCTTGTATTTTTTTTACCTTTGCATTTTAAAGCTTTGCATTTTGCATTTTGCAGATCTTTATTAGGTAGGTACAATTAATCTCCTTACAAATTTTGTATTTTACTCGAGTATAACTCTTTTCTCCGCTTTATTTGCTAGGCGTTTTTTTATCTTAGTAAATACAAAACCACAGTTCTACCGAACTGTGTGCATCCTCATGGAAGTGATACTGCAGGTGAGCCATGAAGGCAGCACGCCGGCAAGCAGGCTACCCCACGGTTTCATGTAGGGACCATGCGAAGGGACCTGGAATAAATAATTTTGGAGTTGATATAGATAGATAAACCTATGCATCCGCGAGAACCGTAGGCGCTCATGCAGAAGACGCGGACTTTCAGCAGACATCCCTCGTGGTCGTCCCAGGTGGAACAGCCGCCAGAACCTGCCGTATTCCTCATCATACTATTCATTGATCATCAATGGTCCAGAATACTTCACAAACTTCTTCTTCTTGCATTTCAATGGCTCGCGAGTCATATCCACAGAAAAGCCCATGGTCAATCATCATGGTTATCGCTTGGGGCTAACAAAGCCGCAGGTTTTCTCACAATGTTTTCCTTCACCGTTAAGAGCTCGTGTTAATACGCAATTACATTTTTCGAAACGAAAAATCCATTCCAATTCCAAAAATCATCCATCCAATCCATCGTTCCGGATCGAAATCGATCGAAAGATAAAGTACCTACATCCCACTCTGCCAACACGGCTGCATGCAAGTAAAAATTGGATTTGAACTGGGGTTATGCAGCTCTTAATAAGATAGACCTTTAATATTTACCCGTGAGAGTGTAGGAGGTGTCCGCCGCGCCAGCACCCGTCAGCACGGAGGCCAACAGCGCCAGGATGTCTCGCAACATCACTGGACCTAAGGGTAAGGCAAGGAATCTCTTTCAATATCGTTTACAGTGAGTCTTCACATCACCGAATGACAGCAAACATTTGGAAACATAGGTTTGAGCCCTTTGCTTGAAAGTTTTTATACACACTTTGTTAAAAGTTACTTAAAATACTAGTGTTTTATAATGTGATTAGAATTTTTTTTATTATTTGAAATGGAACCCGTTTGAAGTGCGGTCCCGTAAAAAATGTTGAGGATCTGATGAAGATCTTTGAAGTTATGAACACAAAATGCACCCCGAGCGTGCATTTTTTAATGTTGTCCCTTGTAGGTATGTTATGGTCACATAATTTGTATTGTAAGGCTGATATCCATTGGAAATAATTTAACGGCCGAAATTAATAATCTGACGAACGATCACAGATCCATCTCCATCAACACAATTTGTATGGCACTTTTTGACAGATAACGGCGTTGCTATGGCAACAGTGCCATACAACGCCGTTATCTGTCAAAAAGTGCTGTCGGATTGAATATTAATTCGGCTGTTAATTAAACAAACAAACAACACTAAAGCTTAATGTCAACTAAAGCACCAGGGGAATTACACAGGATAGATACCTTTATCGTGTTTACAGCTCTTCCGTGTTCAGTAGGTTTAAGCACCTACTGCATCTGTTTTTCCCACTTTTAATGGCACAGTCTGGCACAACTACATTCTCGCCAGCTTCAACGCAACTGTAGGTACTGATATAATTTTAATCCTTGCTTGAGCGAGCGTTTTGAAAGGACCTCAGTCTATTTTTAAGTTTGAAAGTGGTGGTTTTACGTTACTATGACGTCAATCAGAAGGATCTTGTTTAACTAGTCTTTCGCACAGGAATTCTCAAGTCTAATTATATCTTCGGCTTATACTTGGTACTGCTAACATGGTACTACTAACTTGGTACTGGAATAACTTGAAAAGCTCGGCTTTGCTGTCGCTAACTTATGCCCCAATACTGACACGCTACTTAAATATTTGGGAGCGTATTAACCAAGGCTAATCAGATCAGGCTAGTCAGACAAGCAAGTCAGATTTGTATAGACAAACGTCAAATAATGTTATAGATAAGCGCACCACTTACTTACGTTCGTTTCAGTATTCGGACGTTATTCTTTACTAGATAGGTTACAGTAAGTTTGTATATTTAGCATTGATCGATAGTATTACTTCACAAAGTTTTTTAACTTAATTTTTTATGAAAAACATGCCCAGGAAGGAGGAACCCATTTCTTTTACTTTGATGGGAGACAATGATAAAGAAAAATCAAAACACAACTTAATCATTTATTATTACACACAACTTAATAACTTAGGTACTATTCTTAGGAGGTAACAGTGGGTACAGTGATAATATCTACTTGTTTGGATCTACAAAAGTAAGAAATTTATTTATGTAGGACCTCAAGGATCACATCGAATCGTCTTAGATGCTAGATGATTATATTACCTGTTCTAACGCGACTCCCAATACACCAGGGAAAGAATCTGGCAAGAACCTGGTGGTGTGGGCTTAGCTTTTTTGTACAGTGATCCCTTAAAAATCTAAATATAAAAACATTGCATGAAAGTCAGATTCACCAAACTATCAGATCGGTATTTACCTAAACTAACAAAAATCTTCTTTTGTATGACTATCGCTTGTTTTTTATATCTCCGAATGCTGTGAGCAATTTGACAGTTTGTAAACTAAGTGTGATTTTTAGGCGCTCGTGACCATTTGCATGACCAGAAAAAAATTGGGTAGGTGCGGCAAATAAGGACCGGTGGCTAATAAGGGCGCACATATTAACATACTTACTACATTATTACTAGACTTTAGGCACGCGCACATTATAAAGGACTAATAGGAAGGCTAATATATGCGATCGCAAGTTTAACCAGATATAACAATTTGTTAATTTTACATTGAACCTTGTCGAAGTTGTCCCTGAAGCGGATAACAAAGGGCCAGACTGGACAGTAGGGACAGACGGGATAGATGGGACAGTCGGACAGATGGGACATATGGGATAGAAAGTTAAAATAGTGAAAATACTTAGTTAATTGATTCAGGCGTGGCTTTGGGGTCCATCTTCAGATATTAAAAATTTCAAAATATCTAGTACTCCTTCGTCAATTTAATCTAAACCAAAAAGGTTTTCTCCCGATATTTTCACAAAGGCCAATAATATGAATCACCTCCTTGCATCATATCGTGAGGAAACCGTTTTGGTTTTAATATTAGCGGAGGTACTAAATATTCTGAAATGTTCAATACCTATAGTTAAAAATAGTTAAAATGGTTAAAAATAGTTAAAAATCCACTGTTCCACAAAAACTATCATTTGTTGATAAAGATAAAGATAAAGATAAAGATTTATTTATTTGTTCTGAATATGGTTAAGTATTTCTTATGGAGATTTATTTGTTAATTAGAAGAGCCGCTGATACAACTTTGATATAATCGAGACAAATTACACAATTAGGGGGCTGCTATAAGTAAAAAATAAATCTGCTTAAGAAATACAACAAATTATAGATTTTGTTTAACAGTGGATTTTTGGAGATAGATTTGATAGATGGAAGGAAGTATCCCATTTATTCCGTTTTATCCTAAAATTTAGGTGACCCTTATTCGCCGCAACTACCTACCTTACTCAAAGTCAAATGTGGCAACCATTTTTTACGAGCATAGAGCTACTTAAAGTTTTAATTTTTTTCGATCTAGATAACTGTGCAACCTCTTAGCTATGACATAATTACTTTGCCTCTGTTTTTACTAAGAGATCGTTGTAAATCTTGTCGGAAAATAATCTAGTTTATAGAATTCGTATTAACTACAATTTGTATGTAGTCAATCAATTCTTTACCTGTTACTTGTGTATTTTGTTAGCATTTCTGTGAGAATGTCCAAGGATATTTATTTATTTAAAAATGCTGTGCGTCTCTTTAATAAATTCATAGGATTTAATTAGCGTAAAACCCTAGTACCTAAGTCAAGCTTGCTTATGAAGTTTAAGACCACGAGCCTAGGCACTCTACGTTTTGTAAATGAGCAGTAACTGCGCGAGTTTGTGTAGCGCGTCATCAGCTGGTGTAGGCGAACAAAATGTAGGCGGCAAGCTATAGGCGTATATAGCTTGCCGCCTACATTTTGTTCGCCTTGCGTTTGTATCGCGTTCGTATCTATACAAATAACACTTTTCGTTTGTATCGATACAAACGGGCAGTGATGTGACGGCGCGTTCGAAAAATTTAGAGTGCCCAGCCTCTCTACTCTTCAGTTTCCAATTCAGTTTCCACTAACATAATATGCTGACCTGCGATTATTGACATGATGCCTCGTTTTTGGTTTGCAGAGCAGACCTAGACTCTATGCTCCAAAATCTTAGAAACTTCCTGCAACTCTTACCTACACCGGTATGTTTACAACTTAGATCTAGTAAAGGAGAGGTCAACGTTTCATGGTGAACAGTCACCTCCTATATTCTACATTACACATTCACTAAGTCTAATATCACTATCACCTTTTAAAGTTTTACCTATCAATCATGTACTTTTTCTCACACTAGGACCCAAAATGTACTGTTCAGGGCAACCTAAATGTGGACATTGAAATCACTTGGTTATGTGAATATTTCGCGTAGGTATGTCCTCTAAGGGTGTTACTGGACCAATCGACCAACGGTTTCATTCAATAGCAGAATGGACCAGTCAACGTCGATCGATAGCTATTGAACCGAAAAAGAAGGAGGTTCTATGTTCTATTGTTTTTTTTTTATGGATGTTAGTTAACCGATTATTGTCAATAGTGGACCGAATTTATTTTTTGTTTGAAAGAGTTTAGGGTACATACCTACTCCCGAGGTGGTCCCATTTAAATTAGAGGATCTGATGAGCTTATAATATCTTCGGAGTTATGAACAAAATTCACTTCGAGAGAGCAGGAACGTGTTCTCTTCTTACGAAATTTAAGTCGGTTTCATAAAAAAATTAATTTTGCCACTTGTAGTAGCCATCAATCGACGTCGACCTATCAATGCCACCATCGAGCGATGCCATCGATCGCTTGGTCTTCTAACACTAATAAAAGTACGGTGGGACCCGTGCACAACTCAGTCTATCACAGGCATTTCAGGGTCCATGATGTACATGGAAGAAATATGTCCATGTCTAGGTCTTCACCTCCTTGGGCAGGTTCTTGAGCGGCTTGAAGAAGAGCGCGTTGGTGAGGCGCAAGCACGGCATCTCCACCATGAGGGTTAGAGGGATGGCTGCGATGTAGCTCATCGCTGCCGTCGCTACACTGTCTACCGTCTGGCAAAAAAGGAATACATGTATATTCACCATAAATTGTACAGAACAAGTAAGTTATAAAACATAGACATTTGGTAATGTTATGTAGTAATTCAGCTGAAGTTTCCTTACCACATCTAACAGCGATGTGGAGATGGGCTGCGGGCGCGAGGCGGCGATGCAGGTGTTGATGATCCAGTGCGTCATCAGCACGGACAGCGACATGCGCCCCATGGCGAACCAGCCGCTCCAGCTGAACCAGTTCTGCAGGAACCCTGGATACAGCACAATACACTTTTGCTATCGTTCTAAACAAAACCCATGGATATCATCACTATATCATTGGGTAATAAGCCCCTTAGAAATCGAATAAAATTGGGTATAGCATGTTGTTTTACATGATTAAAACACGATAAAACCCCCTTAGTTTGAGGAAGATCTCTCGTCTTACAGACAACGCGACCACAACCTATTCCTTGTGTATTTGTTCTCAAATTAACTACATTATATTCTAACAAAAGCTTTATGAGGAGGAGCTGTGGTGGCGAGTATGTGCACAATGCATAATTGAGGGACCTGTGATTGTAAACAATAAAAGACTACATTTATACAACGTAACTTCGGCACCACGTAAAGTGAGTCTATAATCTCAGCCCGTTGTGCCCCGTTCGTATCTGACCTGTCATGCCGTTGAAGAGTCCCAGTAAGAGCGTAGCGGCCAGCACGCTCAGCAGCGGCCGCTCGAGCGCCACGTAGCTGGCCGTGAACAGCGGCTCCGTGATCTCGCGCACCCAGTTGCCCGCGCAGATCCACGACACGATCAGCATGGGCGCCAGGGTGTACGCCCATCGGAACAACTGTAGCATAAGGATTGCGTTATTTGTAAGTAATAATATGTTATTCCCCTCCAGATCTGTACCTATTAGCATAATTTTTCATTGTTTTCCGTTTTATTAAGAATGTGGCATTTTAGTACTGACCCGGTAGCTGGTGATCTTGATGGATCGCTCCTGCAGCTCGAAGTGCAGATGCGCCAGTAGCAGCCCCACGAGGCAGGCCGGCAGGCTGCCCCACGGCGCCGTGTACAGCAGGTAGAACGACTCCACGCCGTGGTACATCGTGTGCATTGTGCTGCAACGAATGTTTCATAATCAGTAGGGGAGACCGGGGACAAACGTAACAGTTTGTATTCCATTCTGTTACATTCTGTTTTTGGTTTAAGTAAGAAAATGAGACCTTACCCAGGATATACGTGATACATGAGCGACTTCCAGTCGAAGACGTAGGCCAGCGCGCCGTTGAGCAGACAGGAGGCGGCCGTCAGCGCGGCCAGCACCGCCAGCGCGCGGCGCCGCGCCAGCCACAGCGTCAGCAGCGCCGCCAGGATGTACAGCTGCATGTCCGTGGCTAGGAACCTGCACAATAACTGCAACATGAGCTCAAATATTGAGAAAATAATGGGATGTCATTGTGTCTAGGCCAATGGCCATTGGTTTATCATAAAACATCTTGTGAAAACAGTTTCGCAAGTTTCAGCTCGGCAATTGACATTATTGGACAGGTACCCAGGAAAAGGGAGGTCCATTTTCCAAGGATAGTCATGCATTTTAAAGCTGAGTCTTACTTATTATTGCTATTCATAAGTTGTTAATTCTTTTTCAATATTGTACGTGTAAAGGTTGCTTAAAGAATATAAATATTGGTCGTGGTGTGGGGGCTAAAATGATCATCAAGCAAATACTTGACTGATTCTAATTATTAAATGATAGTGCAATTTCAAATGTGATGTTCCTCACCAAGTCTGCACAAGACAGTGGTCATCAGGCTGCACCAGGTTGTTGACATACAGCGCGTGGGTCCAGAACTTGTCGCGGCAGACGCGGCTCTCGGCCTCCACCAGCGGCCACATGGGACCGGCACGCGCGTGCGGCCAGAACGTGGCTGCAAACCCCACCACCAGCAGGTATACTGGTGATATCCTGCAACAAGGGGAAACAAAACTTAGACCTTAACATATAATTCTAATTCAAATAATCATTTATCACGTTTTTAACGAAAAAAGTTAGGTGATGCTACGCCTATTACGAGTAGGTACAACGCGACAGACCAAAGATGAATAAGACAACAAAACAAGGTGTAAGACCTGGGGGGCTAAAAAGGCCGTTTACAGCAATTCTGCTAAAAAGAATTCATTTCATGAATTCCGAGCAATAATTTAGCAATATCTCTAAAATGTGGTAAAATGGCACAGATTTAGCAATATTGTAAGCAAAGCAATTCCATTCACCAGCAGATTCATATATATAAACGTTACATTGCCATATGAAAAAATTAAACACCGCAAACTTCCATAAGGTTTTATTTCAATAAACTTGTATAAAATTTTAAAGATATTCTGCAAATAATTTGTTTTTGTATCATAGAATGTTATAATATCAATATTAAACATAAAAACGATGGCATTTTTGAATAAACTGTTTAAAATTTACAGTTGTAGGTGCAATAAAATATTTTTCTTTGATTGACACTGACAGTTACATAAGTTTATCGCTGTCAATGTCAAAGTATGGATGGATCGTAACGTAAACAAAACAATAATGAAAAATTTTAGAATTTTGCTAGTATTATTTAAAGTTGTTTGTTTAGTGATTTAAACTGACAAAAAGTATATTTTTAGGGAGTATTTGAACAAAGTTTTCAACCAAAGAGTAGAATAACTATACCAATGTCCAGCTTTGTTGATGCTATATTATCTCGTGTTTATCTACGAGTTGGATCTTTCTATTTCAAAGTAAGTGCTTACATAGATGCTTTTTCGGTAAATACTTCGTTATTTGATTACCATTGCATTGTTCTGAAAAACCTACAAACCTACAAAATTTAATTTTGAGGCTATGAAAATGCGTGCAACGAAAGTGACTGAACAATTTTAAAATTTCTTAGTACCTATCGTACCTATGTAGTTTACAATGAAAAAAATTGTTATATAAATAGGATTTTATTGTAAATACAAGAACTTTTACAAATTATAGTTGTGCTCTAAATATGACTTGCTGACCAAAGTCTCTGATTAAGCGTCCCACATCTTGACCTGCAGCTAAATGGTCATTCCCTGTACTTGAAAATACCTGTAACAATAAAGTATTAGGATAAACATTGTTTTAAATAAGTACCTAAAAACCACACTTTCATTTTCAGCCTCTTGATGAGATGGAAGTTGCTCAAGATGAGATTAAAGTGCATGGTGGATCCACACAAGGGAGTCATGAGTTGCCCCACTATGCGCTACAGCTAGATATACCTACATACTCAAGAATTGAAGTCTAAATTGCAATTATAAAACAATATTTCATTAGTATTTTCATTTGTATGTTACCCATGTTTATGTTGATGGAAAAAATTAACTTTTTCTATTCTATTCTATTCTAATAACTATCTAGATTATCTAGCATATCAATAAAAGTTAGATGTTTTTATAATGTACCTAAGTATAATATTAATAAGATTATGAGTGATGATTAATAATTTGATGTATATAAATTAATTTAGCGATGAGCATTGTTTTATTTCCACTTATTGGACTGTATATCTGAAACAACTCAATTTTTCTCAAATTATAAGTGAATGTTTGCATGGATGTGTTTATGGATGTTTATTACTTTGTCATGCTAAAATTACTCGATGGATTTGCTTGAACTTTGTAATACTTATACATAGATTATGACCTAGAATAACACAGTACTTTTTATCAGAGTAAGTACTTAGCATGTGAGCAAAGCTGTGGGCTTAAACTAGTTATAATAACAATCCTACACTTACCATGAGTATTGAGCTTATTTCATCTTGACTGCACAGGCAGCCGGCCTAGTAGCCCAAGCCCTTGCCCATAATGATAGCCCTCTACTTCGGAGACAGTCATGGTAGCTGGACCGGAACGGGTTTATTAAACAAGCTCTCTTCATATTCTGCAGGCTTCTCAATAGGAATGTGGGTAGTAGGTATTGATGTATTCCAAAACAGACATGCCAACCTTCCTGTAAAACCTGAAAATAAGAAAGTGGTTAGTATTTGAGTTACATGGGTATGTTATTAGGTGTGTATGATAATAATAATAATAATATACCTGTAACCTTGGACTATAATACTCGTCCATGCATGCTATACTTAACCAACTATACCTAGGTACCTACTTAACTAAGAAATTAATAGTGGTATTTCATTATTTTTTTTTGCAAATAAATGTAGGTACTTATCTACTCTTGCAAATAGTTGGTGCATCTTGTGGTACTTACTTAAGTAGGTTAGGTACCATTGTAGGTAAGTACCTAGATGCACCAACTTGATGGTAAGTAAATATCCTCTCTACTGCATCTATTGATAATATACCTAGGTAAATAATCTAAACACTAACCATGGATGGATATTGTCCTTAGTCCGCCTCGGCGGTGCCGGCGCAGCGCCAACGGCGAGGGCAGATAATTAAGGCTCCAACTCGGTATCACTGCTCACACTTTTACTACCTAACACAAACTCCAGATCGGCATTTCAAATGCTCATCCTTTCTCTATGTGCTACATAGACTTTGCCGACGATATAAATGCTGTCCGTAACATGGGCGTGCTCCAAAAGTTAAAAATAATAAAGGCCTAAATGAGCAATTATTATTATTTTCTTCAATTCACTTTACGAAATGAATTGAAAAAAGTTACTCCCAGAGTAACTTTTTATGAATCTGCTATTTGACAGAAAGTTACTGAGTCATTTCACGATTTTCCTGTCAAAACTGTCAAATAGGTGAATTGAGCATTTCATCTGCTTGATAAGAATTGCAATAAGGGGCCATTTTACGATTTTTCTTCTAGTGAATTGAAAACAATATTGCTAAAACGACCTTTTTACCGCCCCGGTGAATTGAGCATTTCATTTGCTTGTTATGAATTGAAAACAATATTGCTAAAACGGCCTTTTTAGCCCCACTGATCCAACCGCTTATGAAAGGAAGGAAAATCTATGTTTTATTAACGCTGTAGTGTCAGAATTATCATCATCATCGACAAAGCATTTGAACGAGAAGCACTATTATAAGCGAATGGTTCGAGAAGCGATTGAGATTAAGAAATATTCTAATTTTAATCGTGAAGACGGCTTCAGACTCTCGTCCTCGTGGAATCCAGTAATAGCAAAGTGTACTCGTCAAATAAAATCTTCTCGGTGTACAGATACTGTTAGTGTAGTGTGCCGTCCTAGTGTGAACCGGCCCTAATTAACATTTATGAAGATCAAGTGAGGGTAGAAAAATAAATGCCTTCGCTTTGCTGTGGTGTACCTCCAACACTTCAGTCTGCCCGCGACCACGCGGCTGGTGCAATCCAGTCGAAACGTCGGGATAAAATTAAAATTAAATAAAGGTAAATAGCGATAAATACCCGTAAATGTATGTTTAATCATGTGTTCTGATCGCGAAAGTTTAAAAAAGACTAAAGCATTTGAAACTGATTACGGGTTTCTTTAACCGCCCAGAGCTTGCGTCGGAGCAAAATGAAAAAATTCGAACCTGCGACTTTCAGATTTCTCACTGTCACTATCCCACTAGGCCAACACGGCTCTAAGCTCTCTCTAATATTATTGATATTGATTCAGCCATATCATTCGGCCAAGTCTTTTTTGCCAATTTTTTATTTCTAAATAGCTTCTTACCTACTAATTCATTCAAAGGCCTACCAATTACCATATTTGATGACCGACACCTTGACTTATCCATTTCTACTACATCGATCTGATTTCGGACATTATCCAATAAACGAATAAAAATCGGATTAAATAGCTCGTAATTTCCTCAAGGTCGCATATATTAGGGCTCCAAGGTTACCAGAAGATAAACACACCAATTCAAATTAATGTCCCATCGCTAAATCAGGAAGTATGGAATGTTACGCAGTTTGTCCAAAACGGCGACATTGACCCACTGATAACGATTTGCATACATCCGAAATGGACAGTAGTGTGGGCCCACGACACTGATCTAAGACAACCTCAGCAAAACCAGAGATTATTTTAGACTTTATTTTGTCTATGGCGAAACCAAATTATAGCCAGCATAGGCTGGTGTTACAGATGTATCACTCGAGTAGGTACTGATCATATTTTAAATAGAATCAAGTTGAGTTTTAATTTCAATCGTTGCTCGAGTTCATTCACCTATCAAAGCGACTTCAAATTGCAAGATGTAACAATATCAGCTAAGCGATTCCGTGCATGTTACTTAAACTGGATGGCGGTCCCAAAGAGTAGAATAACTATACCAAAAGGGTGGTCCTGTTGTCGCCATGATGGAGAGTTAGGTTAGACAAACTCCGTCATTATAGTTTAGCACTGACTTATAGCGAATTTAACTTTTAATGAATTTTAGAAGAAAAGAAACTACTTATTAGCATTGGTTGAGTGTAGTTTAAGTACCTACGTATTTGATAACTGTCAATCTGTAATACCAGCCTAGTTGAGTCAGTCGGATTGTAAACAGCAGTTTATGGTGTTATACGTAGAGCAAACCGGGGCATGTAAATTAAAAAACGGCACTACAAGGAGATGTTGTCTAGCGTGATTCATTTCTATTACCTAATTGAAGGTTGCGGACATTCATTAGAAGCTAATTTGATGTTGTATAACTAAAACTATAATCAATCACACAAACTAACTCATGACACTAAAACATTTTTATAAATTTTACTGTAGGTACCTAGTCAAGGATGATTACTTAGTAGTCGGTTAGTTTTTTAATTGATGTAGAAAAAGTATATTGCAATTTAGTGATGAATTTATTTTAATCAATGATGTTACAGAGTAGCAATAATCATCCCTAAGCTTTTTACAATAAGTACAAAAAGACGTAGGTATTTGAACTGACCTGGCGACTCTCTTGAGGACGCAGTAGGGCAGCATGGCTGGGGTCAGCGCATGCGTCTTGGACAGCAGCAGCAGGTTGTAGGCCAGCAGGAAGCTGGACACCACCACGAAGATCATCACCACCGAGGTGCCGTTCATGAAGATCATGAAGAACGGGTTGCGCGCCACCTGGAACCATTCAATTGATTCTATTGATTGCTATATGTGGTAATACTGCGTTTTATACCTACACGGTTTTAAACTGACAGTGACTATGAAGTTATCATTCAAGCATGGATTGTGTGAGTTTGGTTTCATGTTCGTTCGTTAATGTTATAAATTAAATATTCACGATGAAAATTACAAGTACATTTGGCAAATGCTTACAAAAATACACTATCTGCTGATCAATCGTGCACATTCATTGTAATAATGGCACACCCTACCAAGTCTGTATCTCATCGGTGAAGCCTATGTTACCTTTTCAACAAACTGTGGGTTCTGGAGGTACAACATGTCATGGATGCAGCCCCCGTGCGTGCCGATGATCAGCATCATCAGAAACACCCTGCAACAAAAGCCAGTCGTTTACATCCATCCAAGAGAAACAGAGCCAGGAGAAAACTCATAAAACGCTGTTGTACCTAGGACCTTTTAAATCGGTCGTCTTTTCCCACGCTTTCCCGGAAACATTCACGAACTCATTGTGACCATAGGGCTGGTGGTCTGCCTCTTGGTCGTTGTGCATCTCCCAGGCACGCTTTGCCATCCTCATTTTCAGTCTTAGCATTTTTCATTAGAAATACATGGATGCTTGCAGAACTGATTAAGCCATCGGTTTTTTCACTTCCATAGCTAAGCTCTCTTACACCAATCCAGGATTAATCATGACGGGACAGATAACCTCACGTGATTGGGCCGTAGAGCACAGAAGCGGTCATGTTTTTTTTCCGGTTGCTCTGAACCTGGCTTAGTTCATGTACCCAAGAAGGCTGTACCATGAGCGTTGAGCCCCGAAGATCCGGCAGTATAGAATACCTTCTTCTTTCGTGTCGTTACAACCTATAGAGATTTTGACTTGGTGGCTATATTTATAGCATAACTGCTTTGTCTATGAAAAACCTCTAAGTATGTTTCACCCTGAGTGCTCCTGAAGATGCATGTGTGACGTAGGTACATACCTGACCCCCTGGACTGGCGAGAGCGCGTTGAGCTGCGGGTCGCCGTCCTCGTACGTGGCTGTCAGGCGCCGCCAGTTCGACCGGACAGACCACACCGATAGGATCTCGTTTTCTACAAGAAACAGTCAAAATAATTACACAATGGTAAACGGATGAAGTTTGCATCGTTAGTGTAGTGAAAGTTTAGAATTTCAGCCGCAAAGTTGTTAACGTTTCAATACCTATTTATTCAACTGGGATCATTATTCTACTAGATAATAATGATCCTGAATTCTATGGACGTGATTTGTTCATTACATCCAAACTTTATGCTTCTTTTCTACACAAAATTACTTAAGTGTTATCTAAATTAAATACCAGTGAAAACCTGTTATAGGGCGCAACTGCAAAAATAAGATAAGACGTTTATTTTTAACTTTGCTTCGCTTCGTTCGAGTCATATCAAGCAGTTGTCAACACTCACTTTTAGCATCATCCGAGCACACATCGTAAACAGTCCCTACGACATTAGCGAAGCACAGCGCTGCCAGCACTGTAAGAAAGATCTTCTGCGATAAATCATAGGGCTCCGGGTTCTGGGTGCGCGCAAACTCCTGGGCATGGCTCTTGCAGTAGGTGAGGGAAGAGAGGGCCAAGCGGAGGCCCTTGCGACGGCCCCAGCTTGCAGCGCACTGCTCGAAGCGCCGGCTGGTGTTGCGCTCGGATGAGGGGCAGCGCTCGGAGACGCAGTAGCCGCGGTGCAGTCGCGTGCGGTTGAAGTGGTGCGGGTCTGACGAGTACTCCTGGAAGAACAGATTAATTTGTTAAAACTATTGAGCACGAAATTGAGAAGTCAAGTGATGCTGAGCGTAGGCAAAGAATGCCTCCTGACACTATAGTATAAATGATCTAGTAAAGATGTAAAAAGCCTGAGACATACTGTAAGCGAATGTTTAGTATCTAGAAGGTAACAAGGTGATTTACTGTTGTTCCTAGATTGATGGAATTTTTAGGTTTATAAAAGTCAATAAACAAGGTCAGAACTCGAATATATTACACCCAAACTAACTTTTGCATAACTGAAGTTCATGAATGATAAATAAACCTTGTTTTAATAATTAACTTTGAAACTAAACAAGTTAAGATCATTCTAAGGCTTGGCCGTCCTAATGAAAATTATATTTGAATAATGAAAAAAAGATACAGTTGATTTTTTTAAACGACCCAAAAAACTCTATGTACTTAGTTCTAAAAAAATAAAAAGTTATTTCAACCCCCGGTGCACAAGAAACAGCCGCTGTGGTCATTACAGGTGGTACGACTGTTTACACTTTATACATTACTCGCCCGCGCCTACGCTTTCGTGGTATCTACCTTGATAAAATATAGCCTATGTTCATTGAAAGTCCATGCTACACATCGGTGAAATATTTTTTTTAAATCGGATGAGTAGTTTCGGAGATTACCTCTTTATAATATTAGTAAGTATATATATAGATAATTAGTATAGATAGAAGGGTCAATAAGGATAGAAGGGTGTAGTGTACCTAGCTATCGCATTAGAACAGGCATTAGAATCACCTAGCATGTAAGATGAAACTGAAGTGATCCTTGAGCTCCTACCAAAATAAATGATTTTTCTTTCTTTCAATACCTTAATGAGCTCGTAGACGGGGTCATGGTGGCGTGGCGGCTGGATGGTGAAGCTGCCGAGGCAGTATAGTCCTCCGGAGCGCGCCAAGCAGCCGCTGTAGTCGTCCAGGTGGTAGAGGCGAGGAAGGCGGCTGTACTCCTCGTCTGCGGACAGATAGTCATCAGCTCGGATGATTGAAATAGTTTATTCAATAATATCATCTTAGTGTACGGTACAAGACACCATCATTAATCCGGCTCGAAGGACCAAATTAAATGTATTATGTCTAGTTGACCGTTCACTAAGATCGTTTGGAATGTAGGAACGTGTTGAGATAAAATAAAGACTTCAAGCAACATTAAATTACTACATTGTCCGAACTTAATGAGAGGAATACACGGATATACTGATGATGATTGTTATAGAGCACGCACTTGATGGCAAGATGCGAACTGATGAATTTAGTAAAGTTATGAATACTTAACTTAATAGGTACTTAAATACTTAAATATCCTTGGACATTCCACACAGCGTCATCTAGACCCAAGCTAAGCAATTTTATGCATGTGTTATGGTAACCAGATGACTTAATAATACTACTTAAATACCTAATTTTTTTTAACTACCTACATAATTATGGATAGAAAAACGCCCAGACCTAGAACAAATATCTGCAGAACATGCAAACATTTATTTTGTCTCGCGGCAGGGATCGAACCCACAACCTCTTGCGGTACAGGCGGGTCTTCACCCACTGTGCCACAGAGGTCGTAAGTAAATTATAACCTAGGTCGCGTGCTCAACGCTGTACCTATTGATGATTACGTGCTGATGTAAGAATATGCGATACATTCTTGTATCGTTGATCGCTCAATAGACCACTCTAAACTCTCTAATACTCGTAACTAGGGATTTTACTACCTGTTCCAACGCGACACATCAGGACAAGAACCTATAAACTGATACATCGTCTAAGCTTATGTACTTAATCAAGTTTAAACAAGCTAACTAGCCAACTCTGACACAGGTTTCTGGGACCCTTGAACTTGCTTTATGCTTATTTTATTCTTATTATAAAAACAATAAATTATTTGAATAAAGTTACCCATTACAATGTTTAATTTAACGTTGCTAATCAATCACTTTGCATAGACTTAATGAATGGTCATAATAAGGTCTACATCAGACTCTATAATTTACAACCTCTTTGATTAGCTTGACCTCTAAGGCCAAACCCACCTAAAATAAATAATATTATAAATAATTATATTATATTATATCTATGATCTTCACGAAGGTTTTTCCCGCAGTTTAGTGAGGGTCAAGTATCCCTTAAAAATATTTTACAGTGGTTTTTCTCGTAATGGCTTCCTGGCACAAGTTTGGGTAGTAACGTGGTTCATCGAACCGTGACCTATCCTTTTGATTTTATATAAAATCTCATAGAAAAAAAAATAAGATAAGTAGGTACATACTTAGGTACTTAAGTAGTTTCTTTTACTTCTAATTTTTTATAGGAAATCTTTTGCAAACTGCCATAAATGGCAACCTCTGTGGCGCAGTGGGTGAAAGCCCGCCTGAGACGCAGAGGTTGCGGGTTCGATCCCCGCTGCGAGACTAATGTTTGTATGATCTGCAAATATTTGTCTCGAGTCTGGGTGTTTTCTATGGTTTCATAATTATTAAGTTGCTTAGCTTGAGACTAGATGACGCTGTGTGAAATGTCCAGGATATTTATTTACTATATCTATTAACTTAAGTTATACAGTTTATCATAAACCAGTATACCAACTAGTTTTATAGCAAGGAAACAGTCATCTTGTTTTTCAAAGTTTTTTGCCTATTTGATTAGATACTTATTCAGAGTCATGATTTATCGCGGAATTATTTATAATTCCGCGATAAACTTACTTTAGTAAAACCAATAAAACGATATAATTTAGATCGTAAAAGCAAATTGCTGGTTTTATATTCTGTGGTTATAGTTTGAAATTATAGAACCATGCTGTCCTGATAGTGACCGCTAAATATGCCAAAACGATTAGTTAACCTTGTAGCTAGGAGTTCACCAACGATTTAAACCGGCTATTTATCAACTTAGCAGTGATAATAATCTCATCCTTGAACAGAAACTATAGTTTGAGTCGGGATTTTTGAATTACTTACCTTCGTTTTTTTATATTCACCTAAGTTAGTTTGTACCTACGATATGATGTTCAAAAAGTGAAACCTCGAAGCTTTTTTAGAGGCGAAGCTTGCCAAGACGTTCTTGGTATATTGTCGAAGTTAAGCAACGTTCTGAGCGGTCACAACTTGGACCGCAAATTTAACAGCTATGCACTTCCGTGCTTCGGAGAGCACGTTAAATTGTCAGTACCGGCCTAAAACCTTCATCACCTGAGTTGGCCACTTGCTCATACGAACTTTTTTACTCCATATTAAACAATTTAAGTGAACTTGAACTTCGATGGTGTTTTTGCTACATAATAAGTAGGTATATACCAACTTTCTCATTAACATAGCAGCTTTTAAGCTAGTCTATTCAGACAGTTACGTTATTTGGTAGATAAACGACATGAAGTCATAGAGGCCTGAGGTGGACACATCACAATCCACTTGTTTGGAATATTTAAATACATGTACTCGTAAATTGATTCCGGTTTGCTGAATTGATTCAAAATTGAACTTTTATGTACGTGGGCTGCACTATCACGTGGAATTCCTGCAAAAGGTTGCATTCGTTTGTTTGTATGAGCTAGTGGCAAGTAGTGCCAGTACTGGTCCAGTACCTCAGTCATGAAAATGCAAATAAACGAATCTTATCTTATCTTATCATGGCGCAACAATTTAAAAGCCGGGACAGACAATCCGCGCCCTCCATAGCACGGCAACGTCGTCAAATATATTATTATATTTGGTCGTGTCTCTGTATACAGAATATTCTTCTGCTTACGGTGCCTCTCCATTACTGAAGGTCAGCTGTCATCTCTTTGTCTAGTGCTAGCCTAAACAGATTTTATACTTTCTTTACTCCTGTCCAATGTTGCACAGCCAAGATATTCTACATCTTCCAACACCTCTTTTGTCAGCTATTCTCAGCTCATTATCAGCTGTAGCAGATTGTATCGCTTGTATCGTAATGTGTGTCCCAAATAGGATATTTTTCTCTGTTTAACAGATGCCATGACGGAGGCCTAAAAACTCGAACTCATACGAACGAACTGAATATAGTGAGAATGAATGAGGAAAGATGCAAAAAATGACTTTGAATTGATTTGAGGTGTGTCAGGATCGTAGCAAATGGAGATCGAGGCCGTGCTCTCTTCCTAGCATGGGCGACGTGATTTTACCGATGATGTATGATGGATGGATGCCTCTGTCTACCCCCAAAGAAGGATCTTGAATGGCAAAATACCTGAGTGATTGTCTACGTATCATTCTGAAATCTACTCATTATAATGTTACCATTATATTTCTTTTACATTCGTACATTTTTGATCAGATCTAATGAATGGACATAAAAAATAAACATTAAAAAATAAATTGAATTAATTTAATTCATCAGAACTGCCGCTAATGCATTAGACATTTACAAGTGATAATACATTTAAATTGTCTGATAGGAATTGAAAATCAACATAATTAATATACACCTACAAGTGAGCTTTTTGTGAACATGACTACGAACAAACTATAGTAAATAAATTCCTTTGAATATAGGTCTAAATAAAAATAAAAATTCAAATGTAATAATTATGTAAACGCACAGAAATATAAAAAGCACAAACATAATTTATTTCATAAAATTTTCCACAGGAAATAGCTCTAGAATATAAGCATCAGCTACATGATGACTGTTTATTTACTCCCACATTTTTTGAATCCTGTTCACAGTAAAGTACCTACCTACCTACATTGCTGATTTACTGATTACAATTTAACAACTCAGAAACATGCGTACTATCCAAACGAATGTTGCGGAGCGTGGCGCGAGGTCACCATGTACAAGGGTTTCATTTTCAAAATTGAATATTGAAACTTAATGCCAAGAGCTGTGCTACCGATTGGGACGGTGCCTTGACTTACGGTTGTGGGCTCTGATCCTACGATGCATAAACACGAGCTCAACGCGTGAGGAAAATCGCGGTTTAGTCAGTGACTATGGCCAATAAAGCAGACAGAGTGTCCCAGGCACTACAATGTCCCTTTTAGTGTAGGCAAATATTGCCTCCTGACACAGTTACAGATCTAATAAGTATTTTATAAAACCGACTTCAATGTAGTAAGAAAAACACTTTTCTATACCTGCACTCGAGCTTTTGGTTCATCCAAAATCGCCTAAAGATCCCCGTCAGAGTGTTATCAATTGTATGGGACCACATTGAACCCTTTCAAACAGATTTAATGTTTAAAACGTAAAAGATAGTGAAATCCTCCTGTTTTTAGTGACGATTGAATGTGCCCTCCAAAGCACGAACTGACCGTATGTCTAGACGGCCTTATTCAATTAATAGAGATAACTAAGTATGGTAATTTGGTCTTTGTAATCAGAGTAAAATTAACTGAGATATCTATAATTATATTGTTTAAAATGCTTAAATTCATTTACGGATTGTTATGTACCTAGGCAGGTAAGTATTTTATTATGTTAATGTTTGTTTAATTGTTTGTTTGTGTTCGTTATTAAATGACTGTTCTGTAACTTGACTGACGTCACCTAAATCATCTGCAAAAGATGTATACAGGCCAATGATGATGATGATTTTAATTACTAGAAAAAAGGATAGGTTATTTATTATTACGTCATCTTTTAATCTCGACGAACAAGTTTTTAGTCAGATAGTTTTACATACCTAATTAACATAGTAGGTACTTACGAGTAGGTATAATGGCACTCTGGATTGCAAGCCATAAAAGCAAACAAATTATATTCATTCGCTTATGACATTATAAACAAGTATTTTGCTGACAAAAAACTGGACTGGATCTTAATTACCCTAATGAATACATATTTACATCTTTAATGAGAGTCGATGAAATATATCTAATAACCCAAATTTTAAGATGAAACAAATAAAAACGTTTTAATCTTGGCGTGATCATGATCACGCTTTAATTTAACTAAAATTACTATAAAGATTCGTATGAATTTGTCTACCGCACTTTGGGAATACACAGTAGTGATCATATTTCATTTCTTTTTTCAATACATTCCTAGGTGTGTAACAAAGCTGCGAGCGAAATGCTAGTTCAAAAATAAAACAATAGGAGTACCTAGGTACTTTCGTGTGCGAGTGTGCAAACTGACCCCCTCCTAATTCTTTGAGCGTTCTTTTTATTTTACGTGACGCGTACAGACCAACGGCCGAAATTAATATTCACATAACATTCGCAGATCTATCTCCATAGCCTCTCCTTCTTCTTCTCGTGTCGAAGACTCAACTAAATAATTAAATAGTTTTGGAGCAGTAAGTTGCGACTGCAACGCCCTTGTCTGTGGCCTGCATGAGGTCCTCCCTGGTGCAGGTGTTTGGGCACCGTGGCCATCGGAGCAGATGCGACATATCCTGCTTAGGGTCGCCGTAAATGCACCGACCTCGGGAAGGGTCGAGGTAGCCCCATTTGACCATATTGGCTTTACATCGACCAACTTGGGTTCGCAGTCGATTTAGAATCAAATCAAATCAAATCAAAATGTATTTATTCAGTACGATCTTTTATAGACCACTTTGACATGTCACGTTCTTAAAACTAGGTGATTCTACTGCCTGTTCCAACGCGACTCCCTAGAGACTTGCAAGTCGGCCACTTTAGCTATTTTGTTATACAATACAATTTGTATGGCACTTTTTGACAGATAACAGAGTTGCTTACTCAATAGATCTGCGATCGTTCCGCGGAATGAATATTAATTTGGGCCTTAACTCACCCCTACCGAGGTCACTTACATGCGCAAACCTGGATTGTACGAATATTTACTTTTGTTTAGAAGAAACTTCACAAAAGCATCAAAAAGGCTCTACACTTACGGATTCGCGTATCCGTTCGAATGTGATTGACCGGCAATAAAAAAAAGGGTTTAGTGTGAAATCACTTGACTCAAACAAAAATTAACACTTTCAAGCTAAATATTTCACGGATATATAAATTGGTCTTTGAAAACCCCTAATACTTTATAAATACCTATCCAACGATAATCCACACTATGGAGAAAAAACATCGCTTCACATGTAGTTTACCTACTTACACTACATTTTTTTTTTTTACGACTTTATTCTACCACACAGGTGGGAGTAAACGACTTTGTCGGCGTCATCAGAAAGTGGTAAAATAAAATTGTTGACTTTGGAACCCTAAAAAGGAAGCAGAATAAGCATCTAACTATCACCTCATACATCTACAAAGAAACAATCTAAGTAGGTACCCTAAAAATAAGTTCGTTTGAGCAAGTGGCTAATTCTGGTGACGGGAGTTTTTAGGCCGTCTAAAGTCCTTCGTCAAGTCTTTAAAAGTCGGGACCGACAATTTAATATTTATTATGATCGTATTTTGTACGAAAATAGTAAAAATGAAATGAAATATGATCACGAGTGTATCCCAGGGAGCAGTAGACATTTATTTCAGATCATTAGGCAATTTTTAGATCCTTTTTGAAGATATCTAAGAAGGTAGTCAGAGGTATGTCCAAATACATACATATTTGGTGCATGCCCACTTTTTGCAGAAGTTAACGAAAATATATAGTACCTAGTTGGGGAATATTTCAAAAACTTTGTAAACAGTTCTTTATTTATTGAAATGTCACCGGTGTTTTTCCGAGCTAAATAGCCAACGTCTATCTTAACCTGTTTAGTTCTAGAATTTTAACTTTTATGACTAATAATAATCTACGGCAATGAGCTGAAGGTATTTAGGTGTGTTCACATGGCTTAGCGGCGATGTTACTCTCATGGTCATGCATTCATAATTTAAAGTTCTAAACTTAAAGGTGCAAAATAAGAAAAAGTTCATGTCTGTACATTAAAGATAATTATTTCAAAACTTACATGGGGCGTCTTTATTAAACTCAAACTCAAAATTTATTGTGATGCTTTAATAAAATTCTAACATCTTTCTTTTTAAACCGACTTCAAAAAAGGAGGGGTTCTCAATTCGTCTGTATTTTTTTATGTGTTACCTCAGAACATTCGACTGGGTGAATCGATTTTGATGATTTTTTTTATTAGAAAGCTAGTGCTTCCCGTGTGGTCCCCCCCCCATTTGAGGATCTGATGAGTATCTTCTGAGTTATGGGTTATGGACAAAAATGCACCTCAAGAGTGCAGAAAATTGCTCTAAATTGAAGTCGGTTTAGTAAATATTTCAATTTGCATAAATTAACCGTTATAATGTTTTGTTTATTTTCCTGGGTTTTAATAAATTGATGTAAAGCAGATAATATAAACAAATGACGCAGGTACCTACCTACATACAAGTACCTCTATCATTATAATCTGTCATAACAAGGTCTTTTACAGAAACGGATTTATTTAGGTTCTCGTTGTTTTTAAACAATAGGTAGTTATTGTTTTTTTGACTCGACACTTGGCCAGACGCGGTGATGGCAGATGGAGCAGATTGACTACCTACTGAGTGGTGCCCCCGGGAAGACAAAGCTGGTCATCTCCCTGCTCAATGGGTCGCCTATTGTCAAAACACATACTTAGATCAGACTGGCACACGATAAGGTGAGGAGACACGACACGGGGAGGTTGGCACAGGGTTAGAGATTTCTATGCCCAGCAATGGGATGAAACTAGCTGCACTGCACATAAGTAATGTGATGTGTTTTTTTCATTGAAAAACAAATTCGATTTTCAGATAGATAAAGTCAAACTTCAAAATTAAATAAAAAGCTTGATGTATTTTAAACAGGAAATAATACGGTATCAGGCATCAATTATAGTTTTTTGATAGTGCATTAACCTTTCAACCTACTAACGGGACGCTGTGACAAAATGTTAAGATGTATCTACAGAAATCATCCTCCCAGACTGTCTTTATCTTCAAGAAAAAACATATTCAACAGGTGTGCGGAGCTGACTAAGTCGAGGGTTTCCTCAATTTGTTAGTCTTGTGTTCCACTCCACGTGCCAAATTCCTAAAGTACCTACCTAGGTGTAAAGTTCATAAAACATGGTAGGTAAGCAATTAATCATAATGTTTATTAATTGACCGCTTGGACAAAAAAGTGTTGATATAATCTGCCAGCATCATAAATCATAATAATTCTAATTGAATTAGCAATTGATTTATTGATTTTTTGTGACTCGGCGCGGCGTGGAATTTATTGCAGACTTCTTGAGGAAACCCTCGGATTAGTCAGCTAATAATAGATGGACTGTATCTAGGGCTCCGTAGACAAATGGTCAGTCAGACAATCAATCAAATCTTTCAGCGTTTAAGAATGAATGCACTGAGATTGAGCATGGTCACTGCACTGCCAATGCCAACCAATCAAGTTCTTCAGTGTATCAAGAGTAAAACAAAATAACATTAAACATAAAGAGTTGGTTATAATTTTATTAAAATAATACTGACTAGCTTCCTCTCCCGCGGCTTTACTCGTGTAGGTTACCTACTTAGATTAAAGTAAAACATATTACTTAAGTTATTCCATGTCACAAACTACATAATTTACGTTTTACATTTATGTAGTTTTCGCACATACATACAAACTTTCGCGTTTATAATACTCGTATACCTAGTAGGTATGATTTGTATTTGTGTAAATGTTATGTTGTTTTGTGTAAGTACCTACCTGCTAACATGACAGCGTATGTGTCATGAAGGTGACCTAGAAATCCTTTCTACATGTTGGCAATATAATGCACGTAAGTTATGTTTAACTCAGTCAGCAGGAAATGTTTACAAAATAGTGTTTATTATGATAAACGTCACTTTCAATTCTACACATCCTACAGTGTGTTGTACAGTCGCGTAGGTACACCAAGATGTAGGTACAACGCTCCAAAATTATGTAGTCATTAACGTGGTGTGCGTACGTTCTTACGGCCAGTCTCAATAACCTATCTAAATCTATCTTTGGTTTTGCTTACTATTGGTAGATATTTGACATTACTTCTATACAAAAAACGACAAATATCTACCCACAGTAAGAAAAACCATAGATAGTTACGTTATTGAAACTGGCCATTAGATAATACATTAAAACTTTGCCCAGCATGCCCTGCTTTGATAATGCACGATGAAAATTCGCTCAAACTTTGTATCTTTGGAGGTTGGCCCAGTACCTAACTTGAAGCAGAGACGTGCTTCCACCCGACAAATCTCAGTAGGTAGCCTTATTTTTAGTCGATTTGTATATTACTTATTTGCATTTTTTGTTTTTAAATGATAAAAAAAAAATTATGTTCTTTTCTTATTCAAACATTAATTTTATTCAGTAGGACCTCAAGATCACATTGAAATAATTTAGATGGAAGTGATTCTACTCTTGTTCCAGCGCGACGCGACGCCACTAAACAGAGGAGTTTTAGGATCTTACATCATGCCTTTAAATATGAGATAATGCGCGCCGGAGACCGGAGTACAGTCGTGATCTTTACAGATTCTTTTTTATATTCTTTCCAGATCCCTTTTGTAAACAAGTTTATTTTCGGACCCAATATTAGTCAACACAGTTAATAGTGGCAATTCGGAGTGTCGCAAAAGCTAAACTAAACTAACTAAAATTAATGCAATCCTTTTTATTCCCATCGCTATGAAAGAGACGGCAATTTTTAGTTAGTTAAGTTTAGCTTTTTCGATACTCCGAATGGCCACTAATATAATACTATACTAGTAGTCACTATCACTAAGCAAATTGTATCTAACGAAGACAAAAAACAACATAATAGGGTGGTTGGACCAATAGATGACTGATTAAGCGGAATTCAAGTTATTTTATTTTTTATCTCAACTCCTATTCAAGGAATATTTTATGTTTTTGGTTGTATACGTAGGTAGATATTTGGTGCATCAACTAGATAAACTGTTTTTACTCTGAACTATTTGTAAATAAGTTAAAATTGCAAAAATATCAAAAAAATGACTTTGGCCCTAATTGTGACCGGTTTGGAACTAATTCTGACCGAAATCGGCCCTATTTATGACCGACGAAATAAAAGGCGAAATTCTTCATAGCAAGAGACTTTATTTGAAAGAAGTGGGGTTCCGTATACATAATTTTGTCTGCATATAATACCTACTAAGGTACTTATCATAATTTTAATTGCTTAATAAACAAATAACAACTACACATTATAATAATCAGTCTAAACATAATAATAATCAGTCTGCACATAATACTTACTTATCTTAATGTGATAGATGAAAAAATAACAATCAGTCTAAAAAAATAACAAAATAATCAGTCCACGAAAACATTCCATAGGAAAATGTAATTTATTTTATTTATGTAGGTATTAAAGAAAAACTATGATAGCAAGTAATGTAATGATGACAACAGTTTGTAAGGCCAACGAAATTGGTTTACTATTGATTGCGAAGAACCCTAGTAAAATTCCACAACAGTTTTATTGCAACAGTCAAAATCAGTCGGTCACAATTAGGTTTTGAGGTCCAAATTATGAACGAACAAATTTCTTCGGTCACAAATAGAGCGTTTGGAACAATAAATGACCAGCTAAAAAATAACAGCCCAAAACAACGATTTTTCTGTAATTAACCTCCGGTCATGTTTTGGTTTATAGAATTATGTATCCAAAACCATTAAGATAAACGTAAAAAATCAATAAAAAATCAAAGATACAATCTACAATATCAAAACAAAATTTGCAGGTCGGAGCTAATTCTGACCGCTCGGTCACAAATAGGATTTATGTATCTTTTTTAGACCAGTAATTGAACAGCAAATTTCTCGAAAACCTTATTAAAAATTACTTATTTTCTTTGATTTTCTACTTGAGATAATAGTCATAAATGCAGGGGAACTCATAAATGGGGCCTAATTATATCAAGAAATCGGCAATCCACTCATAAGCTTAAGAAACTGGTTTACTCACCTTAGCTCGTTGTCCATACAAAATGGCGATGGCCGAAACACGTCCGCACTAAATGAGGTCCTGGAGCATGACTGAGGGTCCAAAGACGAAGTATTAATTTTTAAAAGAGGGAACAGTGTTGCAGCTTCTAAAGAAAAAATACGCCACTACAGGGAGTACCACTCAATTCTTATAATTCGAGAAAATGTGCGTTTCGGTCATCTACTGGGGGGTGGTCATCTTTTGGTCCGACTACCCTAGGCGCTTCTACATCCTACAGGCATCGACTGTGATTTTTGACTTGACATTTTCACGTTGAATTTTAATAAGTGCTTAGTAATTTGACTGCAGCAACCAATAACGTGCAAAAACACGCTTTGGGATCTGGCTAGTCAGGGCATTGTACAATGTTACCTGTAGTTGTTCCTATCTGTATTCTGTGGTAGTTGTTCTAAATTCCTCTCCTTATTAATTGATTTGAACGCATATGGGTTTACGCATATTGGTGCATTATCATACCGACCTCGATCTCACCAGTTAAAAACACTTATAATTAATTTTTCGTTTGTTTCCGTGATCTTAAAATACTTGTAATTAAAATAAATAAACATAAATAAATACAGCACGAAATTGCACAAAGCAGCGTCTAGCTCTAAGTTATTATGTACCTAAGCAAAGCTTTATATAGAAGGGAACTGACTGATACTACCTAAGTAATTATGACTCTGTACATTTCAGTAAATTCATTTATTTAAACCAGTGTTACATCGCATAACATTGGCATGTCAAAAAAACTGTTATGTTGTGCACTGTTATGTGCTTACGTGATTTTTACGCTATTATTGGGATTTGTAAATTATTAATACACCTGTTATACCTTTTTTATTGCTATAAATCATATCATAGTTGTGCCGAGCCCACCCACACAGTGGGATAAGGGCAGGAAGAAGAAGAAGAAGAAGAAATCATAGCAATGAAAAGAGATTCCAACTTAACTCGTACCATGTTACGTAGGTAAGGAATCTACATTTAGGTAGGTAGGTATATACTTGTACCATTTGAGCTACTTAAAGTGAGGGAATAAAACGGCTGTTTTTTTAAGTTTAACTTTAGGTATGTATATCTAACCTACCCACAGTGTAATTTGTGTAAAATTACTCAAAATACTCGTACTTCGCATCATAAACTGAATGAATAGCATAAATCGGAGCGCAATAAAAACAAAAAAACATAATTTTTGTTTGAAAAAAAAAAAACGTTTTTAGCTCGTTTCTTCGCAGTTAAATCGCCAAAAAAAAGTAGTACTTTTATTATTTAAACCGGTAACTGCATTTACAGAAGGCCCCCCTTCCCTTAGCCTTGAGCTATTTCAAGGCAAATCTTTCTTGAACATTTTTTATTATTCCACAGTAGCAAAAATAAAATGTGGATACGACGTCAGATGGTGTATGAATGTCGTATTTCACAAATCAGTACTATTTCATGTAGCAAGACAACATTCTCAGTAAGGAGATTACGAAACAGGAATAAAAAAATAAAATAAAATATGTTGGACATTTTACACGACGTCATCTAGTCCCAAGCTAAGTAACTTTGCTTGTGTTATGGTAACCAGGTGACTGATATACTACTTAGACATTTTTTTTGTAAAAACCTACATACATTTATCGATAGAAAAACATCCAGACCACATACATCCAGTTTGTATGTATGTGTTTAATGGATACAAAATGATGTAGAATAAGTACATAAGACTTTGAAAATTCTGCAATGCAAAACGTGCAACATACACAATAATTACATTTTCAAAACTACCCCTGTCATGGTGGTGAGTGAGGGGATGCGAGGAGGGTTGTTAAAGTTTGGTTGAGATTTTTTTAACGGGTGGCCCCGTTGCATTCTCTTGGTGCTCGGTATAAATATTAATTAGTACAAATGTAAAAAATCCTATTAATAATTTACTAAAAACTACCCCTCGGAGGGGATGCGAGAGGGTGTTCAATTCGTATTACAACAAAGTCGACAAAGTCGTATTAAACCTTCTTATCGGGTGGTTCGATTTGCTTTAAACTTTGTATGGTGTTCTCATACAAAGATGTAGATTGCTTGGTAATTTACAAATTCTTCAGCCTCCTTTAAGACGAAATTCACGTGAACGAAATCGCGGGTGGCTGCTAGTATTTAAATAAGGCTGGCGAAGTTTAAGTTCAACGCGAACTTGACCGAGGAAGTGAGGTCGTGGCGATTAATGTTGTTTGTGAGAATGATAACTGAGCTTTTATTGAAATCGGGGGTCTCAGGGACGGGTGTCTGCAGGATCGGGGAACTCAGGGACTAACTCGAGCTTTTGATCTTATTTTCAAATACCTAATAGTTTGTTGATAACAATAGACAATTTGGCAGGTTCCTCGGTTCCTGCCGAAGCATCATGCTGAGTAGGTATTAGTAGCCATTTTTGTCATTTTTCTTGTTTTTTTCTTCTTTTTATATGTATAAATTTGTTTTAATATGGTAATAACAAAATAAAGATTTTTCTTTCTTTCTTTCTTTGATAGAATTAGCTAGGTCGATAAGTCAAGAACAAGGATCACCAGGATCAAGGATCATCAGTATCAGTTTTGAGAAAGAAATAATTAAAATCAAAATTTATTAGTTTAGTTAGATGTTTAATTTAAAAATCAGTGGAGTATAGGGCACTGGTGACCTGTAGCACAGGTTTATATACCTATTTCAGGCACCAGTCTCTCACAAAACATTCTTACCTCTAACCTTTATCATTATTTTTAACTGTATTTATTTTAAAAATTTAGTGCTTTATATTTTTATATTTATGTGCTGTGACTGTGAGAGAATTAAATAAACAATTTGAATTTGAATATTTTAAATGAAAAAAACAATTAAAAGTGCTAGGTAATTAATATATTCAGTTAGAAAAACAAAATGCAATGGTCGTTACCATTTCAGATAGGTAGGACCTACACACTGACACTTTTTTAAATTTTTTATAGCAAAAGACACACATCACAAGTTAATTTATGATTACTACCTATCATATCATTCCACTTTTCGGTAGGGGTAGGCACAGAGTACATTTAAACTTGTTAGGATCCTGTCAGAGGGACTTCCGGGAGGGAATTCCGCGCCGACTGGACCATATTAGCGCAGGAGAGGGACGAATGGAGAGAGAGAGAGTGAGGGGAGGCCTTTGCCCAGCAGTGGGACATTGAGGGCTGCTAATAATAAAAAAGGATAGGATCCTTTTGCCTATTTATCACCGGCGAGCTTGTATCAAATATTTAATGGGCATTCATTATTCTATACAAAACTTAGCCGGTTATGCTGATACTCTAGCTACATTTAAAAAGGTTACACTTTGGTATTCACAGATGCATCTGATTGATATAAGTAGTAAAGATCACGTGGATTGATACTTTGAAATTAATAGGATTTTACTGCGTTTTTTTTAAAGTACTTAAATAATAATGTGAAATCTAAAGATATATAAAAGTACGAATTGTGATCGGGGTCGGATTGGATTTCACTGGCACAGGATTGAAATGAGGAGAGCCTACTCAGCAGCGGATGTTGGCTGATTAGTTAACATTTCAAATAATTATCCTGAAGAGTACTTACCACTGATTTCTAAAGCACATCCTAAGGCCAGCAGCGACGACACCCACAGCACTAACATGATGACACACGTGCTCTACTCCGATATACGTCTCTCGAGATACTTAATACTCAAAGTTTTCTTTCAATTACATACTACTTAATGATCCATCACGAAAAACACTGATCAATCTGGAAGCTAATTATGTTTGTATTTGTAATTGATTTGGATAATCTGATAACTAAATTAATTATCCGTTTTTTCTTAGCAGTACTCTGTAGCTGCAGAACTCTTAATGAAATGCCTTCAGTAGTCGCTAAAGGTCACTCTGGTACAGCGGGTGTCTGTCCTCCGGACCTCACATCAGACTAAATCGCGGACTGAGTCAGATACTTGTATTTATAACATATCGATAAGAACAGGTGGGTGACCGCTCTAACATTACGTCCTCGCGTTTCAAATCTGCGTTAATGACAAAATTCTCGTTTGAGACGCTCAAAGAAATAAATTAACAAATCAATTCAAATAAATACGTAGGTTTTATCAACATGAAGGTTCATAAAATAGCCTAGAAATTGCTTTTCCGCAATAAATTGATGAAAATACATTTTTAGAAAATTTAATTGAGAAAAATGAAACGACTCAAAGTGACCTTTGTTTTTATCGTTTTAGATTCCTGCAATTGTAAACATGGAAATGGATACAAGATGGGCCAAAATTTCGGTTTTTCTATTGTAGTCATTAAAGTTTTTGTAAACTACAGTTTTATTTTGAAGGAAAAAGGAAAGGCGTTTTATGGTTTTCGAAAAAAAAACGTAAAACTAGCAAAAAAATAGCTTTGTCAAAAAAAAACAAGTTTATCTCGACAATATGAAACACTTTTAATCTACCGTTCCCCGCGAATACAGTCGAGATTATTATTTAATAAATACCTAATTATGACATTTTGCACAGCGTCATCTAAGCAACTTAATGCTTGTACTATTACCAAAGACGATGATATCCAAATTATTACTAAACTAATCAAATCCTAAGTATTTGCAGTAATTTAAAAAACATTCCCAAACATTTTTTCTTCAAAATAAACCTATGAAACTTTCTAACTTCAAAAGAAAAAAGAAAAGAGAGCTATAGGGACCTAAAATGTAACCCCTGTAGATAGAAGTCGCGTCAACTTGAACTTGAAACTTCAAATTTCGTTTACATCGCTCTTTAGGACCCGTTAGACAGGCAAGGTGGGTTATTCCGACTTTTTTCCTTTTTCATAAAGGTCATTTGGAGTTTAAGAATGCATTTGGATCTTTCTCGGAGCCGTAGGATATACTAATAACACTCCAGCAAACTAATTATGATACTGGCTAAGTCTCGTATGTACCTAAGTTGAGGAAAAAACCATAGATCTAAAATAAAGTTTTTAGATGCCTTATGCAAATTATAATAATGAATTCTTGTAGGTATTAAATTATCGACATCATTTCTATTCTAAACTAGATTCCACGCGTGGGATTATTCACGTGATATCAATTTTGCTAAGTAGATGAATTATGTTTGTAATAATGTAAAAAATATATGTTGGTAATAATGATTTGAGGAAAGACACAGGAACCTACTGTGGTTGGACTCGCAATTATAAATGAGCTAGCGATCCGCCCGGCTTCGCAGGGGTGATTCCTCTAATATAATGTACAGGTATAATATACATATAAACCTTCCTCTTGAATCATTCTATTTATTGGTGAAAACCGTATTAAAATCCCTTGCTAGTTTAAAAGATCAAAACAGACGGCGCGGGAAGGGATTTTATTTTGTGCTACACCAGCTTGCGCTCCCAGCTTCGCTCGCTGAATAAAAATTAGCCTATGTATTATTTCAGCGGCTTAACATGCGCATAAATTCTTCTTGTTGTCGGCAAAATCTTCCCTCCTGCTCTAGCATAGAAGAATAGAAAAACATTTATTTACATCACTCACACATATTACAGTACAGGTACAATTAAAATATTTTATGTAAGTAGGAAATATGAGTGAAGGAAATCGGTCACCACTCAGCATTCGCTGTAGAAGCTGAAGCAGCAACTACAGCGCTGGTTTTCAGTGATGCCGTTACGTAACGTTACGTTCACAGTACGTTAGAGCAGCTTGACATTATCGAGATATTACGTTTGTCGACCCGACACGTTGCACATGCTAGACCTACTACAGGTCACAATCTATGTTCATTCCAAGTTTCAGCCAAATCCGTTCAGTAGTTGTTGCGTGAAAGAGTACCTACCTAACAAACATCTAAGTATACCTTATATACATACAATCTTTCGCATATATGTTACTGGGATAGGTATGTAGAGATAGGTAATGTAGAAAAGTTTCTGACGTAAGTCAATTTAATTGGTTTAAACTTTAAAGTCATTACTCAATTATTTCAATTTCAAATTCTATATCCGGAAAACAAAGTGTGTATGTGTAGGTCTCAAGTGAGTTGTATGTGCTATAAGGAAGCGAAGGTTTCTCGGCAGAAATTATATTTACTAATTGCGTTTGAATTAAAGTAAAATACATACGCAAAAATTAACGCATACAATTTTGTCACTGTAATTAGTATAGAGTATTAATAATCCGGTTTTAGCGAAACTCCTGTATACATGGGTACATTGCAATAAGTACGTTATTCTAAAGTTAAATGTAATTTATTAGAAACATAACCAGTAAAGATCTACTCTACTCTAGATTTATTATACCAGAATTATAGTTTCATAATATCAATTTTGTCGTCAGAAAACAAGTCAGTAAAACTACAAATCAATCTAGAATGTGAGCGCTTCCGTGCTTCGGAGGGCACATTCAATTGTCGGTCCCGGCTTTTAAGTCGTTAAGCCATGACATGGCTTAACATGGCCCATGACGAAGGCCTTTGCAGGCGGCCCAAAAACTCCGTCACCAGAGTTGGACACTTGATCATACGAACTTACTTAATCTAGAATCTTGTCATAAAAGTAGAAGGAAGAATGAAAAAAGAAGATTTTTTTCGCCACCTGATGTGCGTAAAAAATATCAGATCTATGGTAGGTACAATGTTATTTTTTAGGGATTTTTACATTAAATTAATTATGCGTAATCTATATTCACTACGCGCTCATTGATGACATATTTAAGTGTTGACGTTATTAACATTGTATACTAACCTGTATAATTAACCCAAGGCTGGCTGGTTGTGTGGCGTAGGACAGGATCATTCGCGCTCATGTACCTGCGAGTACCTATACCTACTGGACAGTAGCGGTCTACTCTACAAACCGAAAACGATGCATCGTGCCAATAATCGCAGGTCAGCTTATGCTGAATTCGGAAGATTGACCAACATAAGCTAACCTGCGATGATTGTCACGAATTCACGGTGCATCGTTTTTGCTTATAGAGTAGAGGGGCTGGTGTGATCCGAGCTGACGTCAAGACAATCACAGGACCGGAATAAATGGCGTAAACCAAAGACGATGAATACCAAGAAGACACACAAAATCGTAACCCTGAAAATGGCCCAAAATGGGAGTTTAAAGTAGATGGTAGCACCAGATAGCCTGGAAACCTTAAAACATCAATTTTATCCAAGAAATTAAAATTAATTTCTAGTTAAAATTATCTACAATTTTTTTTTATATTTAAGAAAAGTGACGTTCTAGTTTTCTAGATCGCCTACTCCGCATCATTATTTACAATTAATTATTTGCTTGTTGAAAAATCAAGCCTTCTAGATTTCTGGTTATGATCTAACATAACAATTACGTCCGCATGCAGAATACATTAAAAATGTACCTAAACTTAATTGGTGCCCTCATCCCGATACTTACCATATTCATCATTCTCCTGCCCTTATCCCACACTAAGTGGGGTCGGCACAACATGCTTTTCTCTTCCACTCTCAAATCACTCGTCAAATCGGAACTCGCTCCTCTATTAATATCCTCTTTCACACAATTCATCCACTTCTTCGGCCTTCCTCTACTTGTACCTATACCCATCCACATTCACACTCATGACTCTTTTGGTAATAATTGTCTTTCATCCCTCCTCATTACATGACCATACCATGCTAATCTGGCACTCCACACCTTTTCAGTCACTTTCATACTTCCCCTTACATAGGTACCTACTCATTTCTTATTTTATCCAAACGCTTCAGTTGGCGACACTTGGTTCCAACATTGACTACGAATAGAATGGCCAATGGCAATGCTCCGTTTGTGTCGAATAACCGTATACGTATAACAAACGGAGCATTCGCATAACATTCGCATCTCAGTAGCATGCACTCTCCTCTCATCAGTCTTCTTCATGCCCAACACTCTGATCCATACAATGGATCAGAGTGTTGTGTCAGTTTTATGCGTTTTGCCCGGACGATGAAACCGGCGCGCGTGCGTCACTGAATAATGTCAAAACTGGTCCTGCACCAACCTCTATAAATAAAAAAAATATTAAAATAACTAGCTGCAGACCTATAAAACTTTTCTGGATTTAGATAAAAGGTCATATGTTTATTTAAATACCATTCAGTTACACAGGTGAGTTTTGTTCAGGGCCACATAGGATTATTTTAATAAAAATATAATACATTTTATTTCTGATTACGTACGTACATACCTATCACTCTTCTCTATGTATGAAACAAATTACAAGGCCGCAAACAGCATCTTACATTTAGTTTCAACAATTCTCACTCATATTCTGACATTCCTTCACTCGACTCAGCCTTGAAATCCTGATTTGGTATCTTTAGACATAAAATTCTACTTCACTCAACCTTCACTTGAGAATTCCTTAAGAAAACCCCATTCGAGACGCCGTCAAATGCTTAGCTGTCAACGTAAGGTTGCTCGAGAGCCAGGTACCTTAAGTTCTCCTTAGCACTTTAGTATGAATAATTTACGATTGATAAAGCGTTGGCTGGCAGGACGATCTCACCTTCGTTTGATGAAGATCGGTAGGACTCAGTAAGGGATAAAGACGCTTTAAAGAATTTAGGAGACCTTTCTCCAGCTAACTTAGTATTAAGATTGGACCGCTGAAAAAAAAGCTAGGCCCACACCACGGGCTTGCCTGATTCTTACCCTGGTGTAGGGAGTCGCGTTGGAACAGGCAGTAGAATCACCTAGTTTTAAGAACGTGACATGTCAAAGTGGTCTATATACGATCGTACTGAATAAATACATTTTGATTTTGATTTTGATTTTTGACTGGATCGAAAAAAAGGTTAAAAAGGTTAAAAAAACATGTTACAAATGTTGTCTTATGTTATTCTTTCTCAGTACCTAGCATATTTACAAGTAGGATTACCTATTATTTAGAAAAGAAAGAAAGAAAAATCGTTTATTCTGGTAGGACCTCAAGGATCACTTCAGTTTCGTCTTACATGCTAGGTGATTCTAATGCCTGTTCCGACGTGACTCCCTACACCAGGGAAAGAATCAGGCAAGAACCTAGTGTGTGCCTAGCTTTGTTTTAAAAGCGATCCCCAATCTAAATAGTTATGCTTGGGAAGCCAGTCAAAGAAGGAAAAACAAGGAAGAAAAGAAAGGCCAGCTTATACCCAGCAGTGGGTGAAGTCGGGCTGTGGATGATGATGATTTATCTGTATAACAGGTTAAATATGATTATATGAGGCATTTACTATATATAATTTATTTCCCACGCCATTGGTTTTAAGACTAATGCGAATATTTTTTATACCTACGCAAAGTAACCAAAAATGACTTCTCTATAAATCAAATTTAAAAACACGACAAATGGCTTCACTTGCGTGGTACCTGGAAAATACTCAATGTCATCAAGTTTTGTTGAATTTAGTTAGTACTAATGTGCGTGCGTAATCATCACCATTGTACCATGTAAAAAAAAATATAATATATGCCTGTACTTACCTTGATAAAATATAGCCTACGTTCATTCAGAAAGTCCATGCTACAAATCGGTGAAAGAATTTTTGAAATAGGATGAGTAGTTTCGGAGATTACCCCGAACATACAAACAAACAAACAAACCAACTTTACCATATTATATAAGTAATAATTATTATTATTAATTATTATTATTATTAGTATAGACGACTATGTATCCCAGGGAGCGGTAGACATTTCTATTAGTTTAGATCCTTTTATATAATGTACGTATCAGTCGGTTGGCAGTTACAGTTATGAAATCGAATAGCTGCTTTACCGCCCTAAAAAAATAAAAACAAATAATAAAAAAATCTACCTGGTAGAATGCAACAAAAAAGTAGCATTGTACCAGTAAAATTTAGGTGCGTAAAGTAAGTTCGTATGAGCAAGTGGCCAACTCTGATGACGGAGTTTTTAGGCCGCCTAAAGGCCTCCGTCATGGCTTTAGGTGCGTAAAATGGTGTTTTCCACAATACGTTCAGGCAATTTCACGCGTACTTTCCGTGTTTGTATGAGTAATGAAAAATATCATAATGTGTTGACAGACAACTTTAAATGTCACTAGTTTTATAATATTTAAATACTCAAGGTCCAAGTAAAATAGTACCTTTTCTGATTTTAATTCAGTCCCTGTTTTGCATAATACCTATTGTTCAGTGGTATAAATACCTACCTAAACTACATATCGGTGCGCTTTAAGAAGAGGTTACCTATAAATAGTAGGTAATAACAAAAATAAAACCGATAAGTGTGAATCAAGTTCTCTGAGGATTCTTTGCATCATTGCAGATTTATACTCGTATTATAATAATATAAAGTACCTATCAAAATGGAAAAACATAATACTTAGGTACATAAAGAAAACTTGATTCTAAAACATAGCTGCAGGGGTAGGTATTCCCTAACTTGTCGCGAAACAAAATTGATCGCCATCTCGAAAAAATCACAAGACAAGTTAGACAATACCCGCTGTTCATATGACTGGAACGTCCAAATGTTTTTATCATCAGTTTTTTCCGTTTAAGTGTTAAACCACTGTTTCAAAATTCAAAATTTGCGTTTCTGACGGGATTCAAACCCGCTTTGATACAAGCGATCCTCATCAAGCCGGAGTGCTTAACGAACGGCAAAGCCAGAGTGCTAGCCAACGGCAACGGAATCCCTATAACGTCAGAATGAAATTCTTAATAAAATAATAATCAGATGCACACTGATTAACACCATCTATAGGCCGAAGATCTCTTCAATGATTAAAATCCCGTCAAAAATAAGATTTCATTATCAAGTTCATCATGGTCTCGAGTTTTTTTTTCTCGTCTACTCCGTAGTGTGGGGTGTCCTTGCAAAGGTCTTTCAAAACATTGGAGTTTTCTAAGACCAATTTTCAATTATACTTTGTTAGTCTTCTAGGAGGTGCCTACTAAGTGATTTTACATTATATTTACTTTGACTTGTTAAAAATATCTTTAGTCAAAATCCTGTTAATTAGTACCTACTTAACTAATAACGACTGTACTCTTCTTAATTTATGACCGTAAATTATTGATTTAGACAATTTATACAATATTCTGATCATTTTAAGTTAATTACGATTTATGATCTGGTTTAATTTATAATCAGTAAATAATTAATGGATATACATTAACTTATACATAGACTATTAAATGCAACTGCAAATAAGATTTTTGCGGATGTTTGTTTTATAAATTGACTAGCTGCGCCTCGCGGGTTACCCGCGGTGAATAGTTCCCATTCCCGTGGGAATATCGGGATCAAAAGTAGCCTATTATTATTAACCTATTATTAGGACATAAGCAATCCCGGTACAAAATTTCACTCAAATGCGTCCAGCCGTTTGAGCGTGAAAGAGTAACAAACATACTTACACACACAAACTTTCACCTTTATAATATTAGTAGGATAATCTTCTCTCTTTGTAAAATAAATTCGTGTTAGTTACATACAATACAACACACTTAACACTCGAGACGGGCTGGACCGATTTTTATGATTTTGTGTTTTTGCATTTGTCTTCGTTCGCATAGATAATAAAGAATATAAAAAACATTAGAAAATTGACAAAATTAAATAAAAGAAAGAAGGAAGAAGACCTAGTATTAGTATTACGAGTAGATTATCATTTGACAGCTCAAATCACGCACTATAATAAAATTTGTCTCTAACAATCGTCCTTGGTATGAGCAAGTGGCCAACTCTGGTGGCGGAGTTTTTAGACCGCCCAAAGGCCTCCGAGATTTTAAAAGCCGGGACCGACCATTGAACATGCCCTCCGAAGCACGGAAGCGCTCAGTTGTTAATGCTTGTGGTCACCCTTTTTGCAATCAAAACGAATTTTAAAGAATTAGCAAGCCTTGCCACTAGCGCTTTATTAAGCATATCCTTGCATAACGCTAATAACCTAAGAGATTTTTTTCCAGTTTCATAGAATTGCTTAAAAACGTTTAAGCAAAATAGAAATCATGAATGTGTAAATTACTTAGACTGAAGAAAATAATTATATCTGTACAAAGCAAGCAAGCGCCTGATAAAAATAAACATCTATCACAGCAGTGAGCTCGTGGTTTCTAACAAGGCGTTTAAACCCTTAGTGTTATTTTTGCTACAGTAATTCCCCTTGAACGTTAGGTACCTTACCTACTATATCTCCATCGAACTTGGTAGGTACTACACAGCTTTTGCCTCAAATCTGTACTTGTCTAAGAGAAAATAAATGGTAGAAGAGTGTGTCTAAACAGTAAACTCCCTTATCATAATTTTCTTAAGAGTCTAATGCCTCCACACCGCTTCGGATTGCTCAGATTATCGACAAAAACATTTGAATCAGGTTTGGGTGTTTGAATATTTTACAAAAAAAAAATATAATATAAAAAAATCAAACGCGACACACCACCCCAAGAATCAGGCAACAACACGATGGTGTGGGCTAGCTTGTTTTTCAGTGAGTTGAAGAGGGTACTTTTCTATTTTTAATGGCAGTAAGTACATAGTTGTAACAAACATCGGTCGGGGGCAGTGTGCCAGCGACGCAAGTGATGGTTCCGTAACACCCGTCCGACCGGTCCGGGCGCGGCGCCACGGAGAGCGGGTAGCCTGCTTGGTGTTATTGTAGAGTGCTAAATTATTTATGTAAACTTATTGCACACTCACAAATATATAAACAACTTTAAGAAAAAAAGTGATGTGCACAAAATTAACACTAGAAATAAAAATAAACGATGTGTGCCTAAATTTAGACTAGAAAAAGTAAACGGTTCTTTTATGGGAAATACTGTACTTTTTTACAATAAACTCCCAATCAACGTAACTAACCTACCGACTCGAAGGTTTAAAACGTACATAAAGAATATTCTTGTAGAGAAAGCGTATTATTCCATTGAGGCTTTTATTAATGATAAAATTGCGTGGCCTGATGTCGCTCTGCCCCTCGACGGTTGATGGTATACAATATCTTTACTACCTTGATAAGTAGGTACCTACCACTTAAGTCGGCCAAGTGTAGCGTGTGATGCCAGACAACATTTTGTTGAGGTGTTATCTTGTTAACTTTACAATTACTTTTACTTTCTTTGACATGCCTTACTTTGTTCGACTGGCTTCCCACTGAAGCTTGACTATTTAGATTATTTTAGATTGTTAAGGGATCGCTTTTAAAAAAAAGCTAGGCCCACACCACCAGGTTCTTGCCTGATTCTTTCCCTGGTGTAGGGAGTCGCGTTGGAACAGGCATTAGAATCACCTAGCATGTAAAACGAAACTTAAGTGATCCTTGAGGTCCTACAAGAATAAATGATTTTTCTTTCTTTCTTTCTTTCAATTCCAAAGGACATTGACCAAATAACAACAAGTAACAGTAGAGTATAATGGATATTTTATATCAAGAGACTCCGTAGCTGTCTTATTTGGTTACTGTCAGAACAACAAGAAAGGGTACTTATTTGTATTGTGAACTTTGGAAACTTTGAATCAAAGTTTCAGCGTAGCGGTTTTATCACCAAATAGAAAACGTAACTTTTAAAGCTGTACCTAATATAATCCAACATAATATCATTGAACAATAAAAATGACTGGGCCAAATGGCCGCATATGGCCATTTGGCCCAGTCATTTTTATTGTACAGTTATTAGATTAAGTAATTTAAATGAACGCGGTGCTAATCTCAGAAACTAGCTGTAAGATTTGAAAATATATTTGCGAATTTGATAGCTCACATGATGAGATATTATGATGTTTTTAATTATCATCATCATCATCATCACCATATACCATCTCTAAGCAGCTAATAATATTATATTAGCTAAAAACATACTTATAACAGTTTTCTTAGAACCCGCCCGCTCGCACTATGGCGTTGCATTTGTCATTAATTTTGAAATGAAATTGTGCAAACTGCAGATTTTTTTAATAAGTAATTAATTAAGTACAAGCGTGTGTACCTAGTGTTTTTAATTAATTGGACCTTTGTAGTGGCTATAGTACCTACCTATTTTAAAACTTTATCTACTTACCTATGTATTGGTGATGATGTTTATGAAAATTCTATTGTTTTATTAACCTACTTCAAAAAACCTCCTTTTTTGAGGTTCTATGTTCCACTGTGTGTGTTTTGTTTGAAATAATATCCCGAAAGTGGTCCCTATAAAAAAATTGAGGATCTGATGAGGATCATTGGAGTTATGAACAGAAATGCACCTCGAGAGTGCAGGAAATTGCTCTCTTACGAATCTTTAATTTTTCCAGTTAGTCTTGTGAATGAGAATAGGTACATACCTACCTAATAAGTACAATATTAAAACAACCAAAATAACTGTAAATTAATTTTGTTTATTGTCTTCTGTGACTCTATTCCAGCAAAATTGCATGGTAGGTACCTACTTAATTTTAAGCAACAGCAGTTTTAAGCCACCATGCATCAATATTTTTCTTAATGGTCTTCTTCTTCTTGTCATGTCACTAGTTCTTTAAACTAGTGTGGTGAAAGGATGTACGCGTATAATAGGGTAAAATAATTGGTTCTAATTCGTATTATCTGATCGCAAAGACAATCGACAATGGCTTTGATATCGCTCTTAGAATACGAATTAGCGATATATAAGCAAAAACTTAACAATTATCGCTGTCGCGTTGCTTTTGCTTTCCTGTTGCGAGATATGTTATAAGCCTGAGGGTATATAATGGCATCGTTTAGTCTCTAGATATAAAATATACTTACTATTATTAGTGACCTGCCCAACATGGCTAAGAGTAGGACACTACCATGTTACATACTTGTGTAGTCCGTCCAGCCGGACTATGGAAAATTTGTTTTTTCCGTGTTACAGTTGATCGGTTCAAGGAAGAAAATCTTGGAAAATAGTAATCTCAATGTAGGTAATACACAATCACTTTCGAATAGAAACAGATAATAGGAATCATATAGGAATTGACATTCGACGACAAATCACGCGATCAGAAGTTTCAAATCAAAGGAATAGCGATGATGATAGAAAGAGAATAGATACGAAGCGCTTGTCGCATAGCTACTGGCTGCAGTGCAGATGAGTACAGACAGGTAGACTGACATCCCAGTAGCATTGATTAGATAGTATTAGAAAGGCTTACATTTGTCCATTTCAGTTAATGTCGTCATTCAGTATTGGGCCAGCCGCGCGCGCGATCGGTCGTGCCCTAAACATGCTCGTCTTGCTCTTTGCTTGGTTGCCGCTCGCCGCGTGCGCCGGCGCACACGATGTCCTATACGAGATCAGTGGTACGGTACGATAGTGCATTTTACAATACAAAAAGAGTTCTTCATAGATAGAGATCTTCAGTCTGTCTGTATGGATGTTTGTTCCCGCATCACGCAAAAACTACTGAATGGAATATAATGCAGTTTTCACCGATGTATTCACAGAGGTCTAACTTAAAAAATAGGCGCCATTTTACCGCAGGTTTACCCCTTTTAAGGGTTGCATCTCAAAGTTAGAAACTCGGGGTGTCAAAGTTTTTATGGAAAGTAGCGTGTACATACAACACGCAAGCGAAGCTGCACGGGTCTACTAGTAAATATATCAAAACACTTGAGTGAATTCGAGAGAGAGTTATAAGTAGAATCATTCTGTAAAAAAACGTTTTACAGAATGACTCTACTTATAACTTTACTAATACCTAACTCTGTTGTGTAGGATAGTTTAGTTTATGATCTTGGAAAACGTTGATAATGTCCGTGAGTGAAAACGCAGTGATTTATGTCTCTAATCATCATCAACCTGCTTTTCTATCTAACACTTTCTTGTTAGAATATAAAATGGACACAACTTGAGAATTGAAATCATTGACAAATTAAGAATTGTAATTTCATTTTTAGTTTATGACAGAAATAGGTCAGGGAAGGCTTGAGTTAGGTCAGGAATATATTTATTTACAGAAACTATAAAATATTACTTACTTCACATTTATTCTGTTCAAATTTCAAAATACAATAAGAACCAGTTTACATAGGTTGCTCAACTGATCCAAGCCACTGTCAGACGGAAGCGTGCCCAGGACACTGGCATCATTGCCGCGCTGAATGGAAATGCCGATCCTTTGACTAGTAACAGTAAAACAGAGTTTGGTGGCCACCAAGTGCAACTTCGCTACTCCTCCTAAAGTATGCAAAATGAAACTATTACAGAGGTATTAAACAAAAGCTTATGATAGGTTTCACAAACTGTACATTCAGTTTTTTTAATATTCCTTTGGCGGTGGCGCTAGTTTCACCCATACAGGCACCTTAACTTACCTACGTCTTATTTATGGTACCTACCAATTGACATATGCACGCAATATTTGCATGAGATAATGATATTGTTACCTACTTCTGCAATGAACTTGACAATTTTAATTATTATCATTGTCCTTTAAAAACATTTGCATGCAATAATTAAACGAATAACATTTCTAAGGAACTTGACCATGAATTGAAATTACACACACATGAAAGAAAATATCGATATACAATGCAAAAAGACGTGGTACCAACATACACAAAATGATATTTCGCGATGTGAAATGCTTAAAAACAGCCCACGAGCCAGCGGGCAACGGGGCCAGCTTCGCAACGCAACGTTGCCAATGGCCCGCGGTGCTGACGTGCGGAAGATCACCATTACAGGAACAGAAGTAATAACTGACCGACTACAGAACATGTATAGACAGGATGAAGTGTCTGAGGTTTTAATAGTTATGCCTGTTATAAGCTGTCGGAACACACTTCTTAGTGATAAATTCATTTATCCTGATAAAACTCCAGGCTGTCCATGTCGAAACATACACTGCTTAGTGATAAATTCTTTTGAAAAAAACTCCAGGCAGTCCATTTTTAACCTGCACAACGTGTCATTCAAACTAACACTCGAAAAGCATAAGCCTCCTTCTGACTTAGTTGGGTAAAAAAGATTCGGGAAGGAAAAAAATAATATTAAGCGTTTCACGTGACAAGTCCAAGCTAATAGAGCTGATGCATATATCAAGAACGGTAATTACAACACTGTCCAAATAGATTATCATGAAAAAGAAATCAATTCAATTGCATTTTAGGTATACAAACCGAGTTTCAAGCAAATCGCTTTACCTACGCATTAAAAGTTACATACATTATATTATACCCACGTTTCACTCACACATTTTGAAAAATCCCGCCTTCTGGGTGGTTTTGTTGTAAAAGGAACCTTCCAAATATCAGCTTTATAGCTTCAGCGGTTCGGTCTGTGCGTTGATTGCTCAAAAATGCTTATTAATTTCTATTTATTGTTATGCAAAGGTTAGCAAAAATATTGTAGTAATATCTTCAGTTTGTGTTGGAATGAGTTAGAGGGCCGCTTGCCAAACTGCAAGAATGTGCACTGGGCACCACTTTCGTTGTCCCACTTTGCTTTCAGTGAGCCACTCGCAAGTGCTAAACGGATTAGTCAATTGTAGATCACTGCGGATGGGGAATAATCGATAGTTTTACAGATTGATACTCAAGTACAGTTAAAACTGTAACTATCTGATCTCTGCTTGAGTAGGTACCTACCTATTGCTCTTATTTATTCGTCAGTCTAGTTGATGTTTTATAAGGGTTCGTTGGTGAAGAAGTTTACTTAGAAACTACTTATTAATCTATGGTTGTGTCCTTCCTTTCATAACACTTAACTATAAGTAAACTTTCTTTAAAAATACTAATTTTAGAAAGACATCCATGCAAATTTTGAGTTTAATTTGTACTGTAAGTATGTAATTAGTTTATTCGTGAATCTGTACTCGCTATTTAAACTATGATCAACGTACAAGTCTGATCTGTCAATCTGAAACACCAGCCTACGGTTTATTTACTTATATAACTTTACAGAATACGTGCCTCTGATTACCCACTCTAACATTTTCAGGACAGAATTTTCCTCCACCATCTTGAATTCCCTAAAATAACTTTAGTAATGGTTTCTGTGCGTTGGGGACACAGTGATCCTGTTGAGTTTCTTTACAAAATAAACTAAAACCAGGTCATGTGCCAGTCTTATTTCAGGTACAAGTAGTAATTCAATAAATCTGCAAATAGACACAAAAATAGTGTCACTGGGTTTTTCCTAGGTTTCTCATATTAGCATGTGGTTCCGTTACCCACTTTCATTGTTCTCTGACATTATTCTACAAGGGACAAAGGCGGATAAATTAATTAAAGGATTATAATTGTTGCGTTGTCATTTAGGCAACTCATCATCATCACTTGCTCGTGATCTGATCATATAAATACTGTAAATCTAAAACATTTTGTAATATTTAACACCCACTTTTAAAGAAGAGAGAGAAAAAGTACTTAGTAATGTAAATTATCTAATGAAAAATATAAAATGATTCTATTTAACTACAAACTTCATGAAACCGAATGCCAAATGCCATCCCTCATTTCATTACAAAAATGCAATTTGGAGCATTTAGATTTATTGATTCACATTTATTTATTCGTTAAATCGAACAATAAATTCGTAGTAGTATGTCAGTATAGCGGTACCATGCTCATTTGAAGTATGAAGCAGACGAGTAGTATTCAACCAATACTTCTCTTGTTCTTGATCAATGTTTATTGTTCCAGACGAGCAATACTACGAGTTCCCGCCGCTGTTCCACTTGGACCAGTACAACGAGTGCCTCTGGAGGCATGGGACCTTCTGCCTCGGCTCCTTCGAGCTGCGAGCTGATGGCAGCCACCAGCTGCTGCAGACCATGCAGGTAGTGTCGTTCGTTCGTATGAGCAAATGGCCAACTTTAGTGACGAAGTTTTTAGGCCGCCTAAAGGCCTCCGTCATGGCTTAACGACTTTAAAAACCGGAACCGACAACTTTACGTGCCCTCCGAAGCACGGAAGCGCTCAGGTAGAGTGAAAGTCAAATCATTTATTAAAATAGGAACTCAAGGATCACATAGAAATGTCACTAGCTGATTTTACTGTCTGCTCCCACACGATAACCACAGCGAGCGTCTCAAGACACCAAATCTGCGTCGGCTCCTGCGAGCTGATGGTGGATACCAGCTGCTAAAGCGAGGGTCTGGAGACACGGCACCTTTGAACTGCATCAATTATTACAAAACAGTGTCACGAGACTTTATATTCGTAAAATGCCTTTTTCGTAAATGATCAAATATTTTAGCAAAAGCATAAATTTGAGCTACAGAAAGTATAACCACTGAAAAGCATAAGATTTTCTGTTTATTTTTCAAATGCATCTTCAGACGTAGAAGGAGAATGTTTCAGTATGTGAGTAATAGCAAAAAAATCTGAAGTGCAAAATGACCTATATAGGTACGTTAGTTTTTAGTACAAAAGATTTCAACGCGCTGCTACAAAATTAGTTTTTGACGATTACAGCAAAACCTAATTTGGAGTTTAAGCTCAGGCATCGATTTTTTGACAGTTCTCCATTGAACATTGGTGATGATAATGATGATGAATCACCGCTTGATCTACGATTCACGCTTAAGTTTAGACACTGAATACGGGCCTATGTGTCGGGCCCCTGATTATTTGTATGGATCATCTTAAATTCCAGATTATGTTGTTCTTGAGTATCATGCTCCTATTTTTCTAATAATAGCCAAGATGCAGTACCTAATACACAAAACCTATTTGCGTTTTGTGAAATAAATTTTGTATAATGCCAATAAAGCAATTATTGTTAGACAATCGATATTACTCGTACAAACATCACTTTAAATAAGTAATGTACCTACAAAAGCCTTAGAAGTGTTTATGAAAGACTGCATAACCCAAAATCCAATTTAAAAATGACACAGAATCAAGCATACTACATGACAATTAAAATATATAATAATATTAAATGCTATTATTCATTAAATCAATATTTTGACTATAGGGACATTGAATTATTGTAGGAAAATTAAATGCTTCTTCCATATTACGAGTATAATGTAATTAAAAATTAATTGACTGAATATTTGCATGCTTGCATGGTAGAATGTAAATGGACATAATATTAGAATGTAAGACCTGATGTATCATATGTTCTGGCAAATAAACGTATCTTATCTTATCTTAAAGGATTTTGTATTAAATATATATTTGGGCTAATGTTTTCAGTATTCTGGAGATACAATAATTTGATACCCTGTTTTCCACCAAGCCAAGCCCTGTTTTCCAAAATAAATGAATATTTGCGATTCAATTATATTTGTCCCAACCGTATTTCGTACCTCACTTTTAACTTTTCATCCGGTTCCGAGGTCATCATCGATTTAAATCACAAAGCTCTCAGTTTTCAAAGTAAATACCCAAAGGTCAGTGACATCAAACAAAATGTCGAGCCTCACCTTGGGAATGTCGGTCAACGAATGTTCGTTTGCGTATGCCTTACGTAATCAGAATCACTGAAGTGCATTTATTACGAAATTCGGGTTTTGGCCATGCACTTGAATTATGGACGAATTAAGACAGGAAAGGTAAAATTGGACGTCCGAGAAAAACGAATTTGTAGGACGTAGGACGGGTTGAGCAGGACTGGGTTGGTTCTTGTTAAGAGTTCTTGTTGAACTTAGAACACATTTTACAAGACCAATCTGATATGGATTTGTAAACAAATTAGTAAAATGTTAATTTGTTTCGTTACGGGACTTGGCTGTTCACATGAATGAACGTCCAAATGGCTCATGACCCACGAGTTGTAAGTCATAAAAAAAGTGCTTTGTGACATTTTAAACACCATGTGTGACTAGTTTTGGTCATAAAATTACAGTGAAATTCGAAATTGTATTTCGAAGAATTATTATAATCCAGACATCCAGATGCATATTTATATTTCACTGTCATTACATAGGCACCATCGTACCGTCCGCGTCCCCCAAATCATCAATACCTACTTAGATACGTGAAACATTTAGCCCGCCAAATTTTTAGCCGGTCAATCCATCAGTTCATCATTCCATTAGTCCTCCAGGGCCATCAATCAACCTGAAATTCTTATTTGTGACCATTTGTGACATTGATGTTTACCCACAGCGTTACTCCAACAACTGGGTGGACAACTTCAACCACACGCGGCTGCACCGCGGGCTGTGCCTCGAGCGCAGCTGTCCGCCGCGTCCGCCCGGCGCCGACCACGCCACGTGGTGAGCTCTAGAGTTACGTTTGCACCACTGGCCATGATGGACATCACGTCAGGCGATCACGAACAAGTAGGGCGCAATCGCCCATTCTGTAATCGTTCATCATGACTAGTGGCGTAAAGGCCGCTAAATAAAGAGCTGGATTTGCTTTGTAAAATATTACTGTTAGTCTCACAGCTGACAGTACTGATCTACTGTGCCTACAGTACTTTTTTGTTCCTGCAGCGTCTTGTGAAACAGCTGGGTTCACTCACTCACTACTCCTATATCATCAACCCTTTCCAATCCCCAGGTTTGGCTCGTGCGTGAACGCGAGCACCATGTCGGCATACAACCTGTCGGCGCAGTTGTACGAGCTGCAGTACTGTCGCAATGGTCCTGAGGAGTCGCTTCCTCTCTCTACTTCTGAACGTGCCTTTGCCGGAGTAGCGGCTGCCTTGCTGGCGTTGACGGCCGTCTGCACCGTGCTGGATCTGACTCTGCCAGACCACGCTAGGAAAGGTGAGTGAAGTCTCCATTGCGACTCCGGGCCCAAGGAACCCCTTCCTTCAGCATCGGAACCGTAGTTAATCTGAGGAAAACAGGAAAGGTAGCAACGTCTTCTGTTATCTTCTAACCTTTATTGCACCAAACTCCACAGCCCAACCTAACCCACTGCTGTATTTGTACAATCATTTCATTGTAGCTCAAGTATGTCAAGTGAATTAGTTAGATGGTCTAGCTGTGCCTTCTCTTGCTCTTCTTTTATGGACTGCTTGACGGTTGATAATATCCCTGTAGTTTTTGTCACAATTATATACCCGAAGACAATACATCCAATGTACACTCGCACTCTGCTTCACGATATTACTTCACGATGTCATCACTGCGTCCACTGACATAATGAGCTTATACATCATTAATATCTTGGCATCCATGTCAGTCACGTCTTGACCCACTATTTTGACACGCGATCCTTTACACTTTTAAACAAATTTGCCTCCACCTAATTTAACATAAATTACTCATAGAGTTTGCTTTCGTAAGTACCTAAGTCTTATTTCAAGGATCGAGCTAGGTATTTCCAGGCCGCCCACTTTAAGAGGTAGGTAAAGTAAATGGACAAGGGATTAGTTCCCAAACCATTCAAATGGCCTTAGGTACAACATGCAAAGCACACATTTTATAGCTAATGGCCAACTTCGAGTTACCTATACCCTAAGTATACCTAGATGGCGATAATCGGTGCATAACTGAATATCATCTTACCGAGCATTTCGCTCTGACTTCATAAGGGTGGTCCGGCTTGAGGAGTCGTTGATTTCGCAGGTTCAAATCCCGTCAGAATCGTCAATCATCATAAGTTTTATATTTTCATGAAACACCTCAGTGTGGTTTACCACTTTATAAAATTAACAATCAACGACGAATGGCCGGCCTTTTTTAATCACGTTGCAAAATATCAGGCAGTAGGTCGCATCGCGAAATAACTGATACAAATTGAATGTAGGACAGAAGATTACTTTTTGGTATTGTGTTCATTGTAGTCTTCTTTTACATAACATGTTTTTAATTGATTTATGCATAACATCTTAGATTATTTAATTATAGCTTTGTTACATAGGTTTGGTAACTAAAAACTCGATATAGATTAGTTATACCTCCTCACTACTAAAATTAGTTCGTTTGCATAATATTTCTCTAACTCGATATCTACACTACACTACATACCAACTGAATAAAAAGTGCAATTAATATTGTAATGATCAACCAGTGAGCACACCGGTTCTTTCTCCCCCACAACAGATGACCGGACATTGCACTTCGATAACAGTTGTTGTGATAAACAAATAATTTGTTTGAATAATCCCTATCATTTCTGTGTCATGGAGACTATTGCCTATTAGCTGAATTCTTGGCAGAGCAGCGACCCTACTAGGCAAGAGCCTACAGTTTAGCAAGGGTACAATGAGTGACAGGATGATAGAGCGAGGCTATAACATTTTAAAGTGAAACTTATTTTAGTGATAAATCATCAACATTACGATGATGATTTATCATAAACAACTTATCTGAAACTCTAATATCCGAAATTATTCCGGCCGGCGCCGTTACGTCACGCAGTAGGTACAAAATTGAAATAATTCGGACATGACGCACATTACAAAACAAAAATGTTGCAATAAAGAAGAGCGTGCAGTTGTAATGTATAATGGGTTTTGAAAATTATTATCATTGTAGTTGTTGCAACACGATGAAAGTTTAAGGTGCCTGTATGGGTGAAACTAGCGCCACCGCCTATTTTATTTCATTACTACGTTGAACAAAGGAATTTTAAAAACTGAATGTACAGTTTGTGAAACCTATCATAAGCTCTTTTTAATACCTCTGTAATAGTTTCATTCTGTATAGTTTAGAAGGAATAACGAAGTTGCACTTGGTGGCCACCAAACTCTGTTTTCGCTACTTTAGGATATTTTTCAGACGCGTTAGGATAAAAAAAAAATTGCATTCAAATCGGTCCACTCGTGCTACGGTGCCGCACACAGACACAACTTATACCCCTCTTTTTGGGGTCGGGGGTTAAAAAGCTCCTCCAAATAATTATCGTGTGCGCCCACGCCGGTCGCTGACCGAATGTCGATACAGACAGCTCTACAAACCGAAAACGATGCAACGTGCCAATAATTGCAGGTCAGCTTATGTTGGTGGATTCTGACTTCGGAACATTAACCAACTTAGGCTGACCTGCGATGATTGTCACGATGCATCGTTTTTGGCTTATAGAGTAGACCTCCTGTTGCAGACAGCTCGAAGGTCGACGCTTCCGCGGCCAGATAAACATTCCATTGCACCGCTTACACATCACACATTGATGCTAACTTAGTAACAGTTTGTTTGTTTGGGTATTTCTACAAATACATTGTAATCAGTATATAAATAAATTATAATTATATTCCTGTGACAAAATATAATAAGGCACAGGTTTCCTGGAAGAAAACTCTAGTTAGGGTTGAGCTCGCCTTTGTACATTGCCTTTTAATATTTAGTTTTTTTAAATGTACCTATTTTTTTTTCTGTACAATAAAGAATAAAGGTCCTACCTAGTTGCGATCGCAATATACTTAGCTAGGTATAAAAAAATGCTGTAGCTAATCCAAGGTAAAACAATTTATTTTCAATTCCTTAATGTATGCTTCTTGAAATGATCGGTTCCATGATAATACGAGTGAAGCCGCAGGTGACAGTTAGTGCTAAGTAAAGACATTTTGCAGGAAACGCGACTCTTGCGCCAGCCGTGTCGTAACGCATGCCTCGCGCCGGTCACCAACAGCCTAGTTTTGATTTTACGAAGTTTAATCCATATTCTCAAAGTTCAATCCAGTATATTCTTATACCCTGGTCTGGAGGTCTTTCTATCTATAATAAATGTGTGCTTTAAATAACTACAAAAGCTCGTGATAACGCGCACTCATTATCCGTGCATATAAAATTTTCGAAACGGAAAATCTTTTGTTGCACGGCCGAGTTTCGATCCAAAGGTCGTGACCTTCGGATTGAAATTCGAAGTACATCCCACTCGGCCAACGCGGCTCTTACACAAGCTTAACGGTGAATGAAATGATCGTGAGGAATATCGTGGCCCCACACGTATTAACCATTGTCTTTCCTGTGGCTATATGGCTGGCTCCCTCTCAACAACAAGGCACTACCAGTGGCAAAGCTTGCCGCCTGACGCTGTGTAAATCATCTTGTAAAGATGTTAAGGCCTGAATTCTTTTTAGGTTAGTTATTAAAAGATAATCTTACCGGCTTGTGCTCGGCTGAATTGCGCAGTTATGCAACAGATTTGCCAACCGCGGTGCGAATGGTGGTTTTAAAAACGCTAAATGACCGAATCGCGGTGTCGCAAAACCCCCTATCAAAGTTTTTGTTATGCACAAAATGTCTTAATACTGTTGCATCGAAAACTGGAAAACAGATGCAACGAAACTGCATCTGTTGTTTCCGCGTGTTGTGATTCTTGTTAAAGCGTCTGGCAGAATGGAGAAAAATATACATAAATAAATTCGTAAATTGGTTTTTGTCCTCGTAAGTAGTAAGCCTTAGACATTACAGGATCGTAGCAAGTGGAGATCCTGGCATATGCTTTCCCCATGGGAAAGAGGCGTGATTTCATTTATGTTCCTTTATTGTCAACACCATGTTTGAAGGGTCAATCAATTCCCCGGCAGGCTCCAGTTGGGCGCTAGCGTGGTCGATCCGCGGCTGCTGGCGCGCGCTGCTGGCGCCGCCGCCAGCGTCCTCCGCCGCCGACCTGCGCGCCTTCGACGGCCTGCGCGTGCTCAGCATGATGTGCGTCATCATCGAGCACGTCTGCTGGATCACCACGCAGACATACCTTACCGATACTAGAAGATATGAACTGGTAAGTCTGTCCTACAATTTTTTTACAGACTCCAAAAAAGGAGGTTGTCAATTCGTCGGTATATTTTATAATATTCCCTGATGACTCGAAGACGCCTTGACCGATTTTGAAAATATTTTGTAGTTTAAGCTAATTTATGAACCAAAGATTTATAAGACGCGATGCTTTGTTTATATTGCCTGGATTATGTCTTAGGTATTTCGCTATCAAAAGTGTAAAATCTTCACCTTGCTCAGCGTCAGACTCTCACCGAGGGATTTGAATGAGTTAGTCTAATTTACTGCTCCAATTCACCTTTTAACTAGTTATACGAATGAACTAACAGTCAGTAGGTAACAGGTAAATGTTTAGCATATAGCAGGCCTACTGATTCATATTCATTTATAAATTCATTCATTGTAAATTCATTGATAAATTGACATAACATAAATGTTCCGAATGGATTATGATGCTTAAAATATGATTTGTCTCTTGTCTTGGTATATTTAATTTGTCTTCTGACATTGTAAAACTCATCTTTAAGATGTAAAGAGTCTATCACAACTCTACCTCACTCACTCCAACTCCCATACAATGAACTTTGAAACTGACAAGTACCTACCTATTAATTCCTCAGTCAGCAAGCTTTGCATCTCATGTTTATCGTTGTCGACAAAATACTATAATAAAAATCCTATGCAATCTTGTGACCTTTCGTGCAGACGCCGCACCGGCGCTAACGGGGTCGTCCAAACAAACGCATCACACGTCTAAAGTGGCTATTAACTGTTGAGTAACAACTTTCGGAAGTTTTGTACAAGTTCAAGTGCGTGTAAAGCACCTACTTAGGTACCTACCTACTACTTGAATTGCACAAGTTTTTGAGACATAATAGTTGGGCACTTCAATCTCTCGATAAAGGAAGTTTTTGTTTTCTTTTTGGTGCGTTCGTGCGTTGAATTACTTACTTACTTTTTTTTATACTTGTAGCTTTTCATAAAGAAAGCGAGTAATAGTGGCTATAAGTATAAGTAGCACCTTAAATTGGCTAGTTATACCTATTAGATAAGAATTGAATAAAATCCAGGGCACTTTTTTCTCGAAAAGACGTAGCTTTTAGTAGTGTTATCGAGGATTTTTTACACTGATCCATACTTAAATTGATCCTATAAAAAATATATTCTTCGCATCGATATCTGTACTTATCATCAGTGCTACTTCTATAAATAAATAAATAATTCTGATTCTAATAATAAATAATTTCTGAACCAAACGATGTCATAGGTCTGTGATCATCTTCTTTCTATAAGTAGAGCTATCGAGTTGTTATTCTGGTTATCCTCAAAAGTAACTCTAAGTTACTACTTACCTGTTAACAAAATAACCCCATAACAAAATGCAATAGCATTAACACAATGAAAGTATTCACTTGAAACTCCATCGACAGACGCGACGCGCCTCCGACGCGATGGCGATGGCGAACAGCACGCTGATGGTTCAGGTCTTCTTCCTCATGTCCTCGTTCCTGCTGGCGCACAAGCTGCTGCTGCAGCGTGACCGCGGCACGCAGCAGGGCGCTGTCTACACCTTCTTTGATACCATGCTCAATAGGATCATCAGGTAGGCTAATGGCTGAAGAGGTGTGCTGTTTGGTTTTTTCATTTACATCATCTCCCCGCCGTATTTAAACCCAGAAAAGGTGATTTTGGGGTTTTAGTGTCAAAATCCCTAACAGCTATAACTTGCTTCTCAGAATCAGCCCCAGCTACTTCTTCGTGGTGTGGTTCGCCTCGAGCTGGTGGGAGCGTCTGGACGCGGGTCCGCTGTGGACGCCGCTCGTGCGCCGCGAGGCCGCCATCTGCCGCAGCAAGTGGTGGACCCAGCTGTTGTACCTCAACAACGTTGTGGATGCAGACAATAAGTGCTTTATACAGACCTGGTGAGTGCCTAACGCTTTGAGTTAGTGTGTCATTGTGTGCACTTCAAAAAAAAGAGGTTTTCAGGTCGTCGATATCTTTTTTTTTGTATACACCCCGATTACTTGAAGCCGCATTGACTGACTGGAAAGTTCTTATTTGTATCAAAAAAAATCAGAGAGTTTTGTCCCATAAAAATTTGATGGAGATCTGATGAGGATCTTCAGAGTTAAAACGGAAATTTAGGTACCTCGACGGTGCCTTAAATTGCTCTCCTTTCAACAGTCAGTTATTTTTAATGTTGCATCTTATATAATATGCTGCCGTCCTCAGGTATCTAGCAGCAGACATGCAGCTCTACGCAGTATGCCTGGCCCTCACGCTGGCGCTTCGCCCCCTCCGCCGCGGCGCGCTGACGGTGCTGGCGGCGCTGCTGGCCGCCTCCGTCGCGCTCATCGCTGGTCTGGCCTACCACTGGCATCTCGTGCCTAACTTCGTGATGCATCGCCCTGAGTGAGTCCATACTGAGAGGATATCTGTGGTGCAGTGGGTGCACTTGAGATGCAGAAAGTTGCAATGTTGTGGGGTTCGATCCCCGCCGCGTGATAAGTTATTGTATGATCTGCAAATATTTGTCTCGAGTCTGGGTGTTGTAAGTTGCTCAAAGCCGCGTGGACACGATCAGAGCTTGCTCGGGGACTGAATGGACTCGGATACCTCCTCGGACGCAAAGATTGTGGCAACACAAACGTCGTCAGAGTGCGTGTCCTAAAAATAATATGCCAGACAAAGGTCTCCTACAAAATTCTCCACTGATTCCTGTATTTGGCGATCTCCCAAGCCTTATTCATTTATGAAAGTACCTAATAAGTAATGGTGTATCTCCCAGGTCCGTCCGCGTGACGTACCGCGGCGAGGCGTCCTTCAACGTGCTGTACCAGTCCCCGCTGGGCAACGCGCCGGGCGCGCTGGCCGGCCTGCTGCTCGCGCATGCGCACCACGCGCTCAGACACGCGCGCGCGCCGCTGCATCACTACAAGGTAGGCCTCTACTACACGGTACCCGAAGGGACGCGCTTTAGGCGCGCTGGCTTTACATTTACCTATTCATATTTTTCATACAATGGATTCGCAGTGCGTTTACTACTTGAAAAGTTTAAACATTGTCGTTACCTAATCATTGATATTATTACGCTACCATATTAATACCTACTGTCAAGTAAAATTAAGAAAAGTTTTCCGCTATTCTAATCATACAGTAGGTACCTATGTAACCTTGGTAAATATAATTATCAATAGGTATAAAATATCTACATACAGACAAGAACCAGTTTAAACAACAAGTAAGTAGGTAACTAATTTGGGAAATTTATAGGTTACTCAACCCGATCCCACGGCACCGCCTGTGCCCCGAAGCAATCATTTTGTTAAGCAATCGGCCACCCATCCATTTGATGAAATAGGTTTTACAAAAAAAACACATTAGATGAATACTAGCAGTGTTGTTGTATAAATACCTGCACTGAGGCCCCCTTAAGCCTACATCTCGATGGGTCCGGCTAGCTGGCTGCTAGGCTAGCGTTTAGACTTTCACTTCAGTTAGTTCAACTTGTTACGAAATAAGATTATTACGAACCAATCGCACTTTATTTGGCTGGTATGAAGAAATAGATAAACTTTGAGAATAGAATAGTGCTTCAATTTACCACACTGCAGTATAAATTGTTATGGTCTATCTAACATCCTAATGCAAAAATCAACAAGACAAGAGGTTCGAAGAGCGACTTATTTGCTTTTTCTCAGGATACCAAATATCTCCTTTTAAAGATAAGAGCCATAAAGGTCTTTACTAGTTTGTAAGTACCTACCTAGTAGCAAGCTCAGCAGCTGAATTTTAGTACTAGGTAGGTATTTCTTACAAAATGTAGCTAAATCAATTACTTTACACCAAGTAAAGAGGTAAGGTTAGTTAGGCCGTAGGCCTAAGTTTACATACCTACAGCAAAGTCTATAAAGTATAAAAAGTTTACATTTAATTAGATTTTTATTATTTTTGAAACATTACCTTCGTAGGTAGGTAGGTACCTACTTAGTTGGTAGAGTTAAAAAACAGAACTGATAAGACCTAAGTACAGAAATAGTAGTAGGTAATTGTAGGCACCTATCTACTTACCCATGTACCTCCCTATGTACCTAGTTGGTAATTGAATACACGAGCTGTTTGTATTATATGAATTAACAGACCCATGTTTGTTCAGGTAAAGACAGAGAGTGTAGCATTAGGTAAATTACCGAGAGCTATTCATCAACTCATGTTCATCAGTGTTACACAATGCATGTCTTCAGAGTAGGTAATGAAAGTAACCATACAATCGCGTAGAGCTAAGTAGGTATTCGATAATTTTCGACTTGGAGCTTTTGTTGATCAAAGTTATAGGTAGGTAATGATTGAAAAAATAAATATAAAAATAAATAACTCTTATTCCCAAGATTCTGTAGATACCTACCTATTAACTTAAGGTAGGTAATTCTTTCAGATCTTTAGGTATTTTTAGATCCTTTGAAAGCCTAGACTAAGGAGGTAGTCAAAGGTAAGGTATGTTCATGTGCTTAATGATTACCTACTACCTACTAATACTTTTTGAATAAGTACCTAAGTAGGTACTTACTTTATTACTTGAGAACTTTCACCAATACCGACATTATTTCATCTTTTGTAGGAGTTCATTCATCAATGGTTATAACTTGCAGAATAACGATCAATCTAAACTTGGAGATGGTTAATCATGCCTACAAGTGAACTTTCAGTAACTTATTTTTAGTGAAGACTACAATCATGTTCAACAACAAACAGTTGAACAGATTACCTACATTAAAATTTGGCATGGAAATAGATCCCAGGGAGAGACAGATTCTTCTCGTCATCATTATAATGCCATCATCACGTAGATCACGCCGTGAGCGCAGCTAGTTGATGATAAACCTCTCCGCAGATGTTCAGATGGATCTCAATCGCAGCAGTGCCGCTGGCGGTGTGGTGGGTGGTGTCGTCCCCGCTGGTGCTGGACCGCGCTGGCGGGCCGCGCGCGGCGGCGGCGGCGCTCGCAGCCCTGGAGCGCCCCGTGTTCGCAGCCTTCGTGTCTCTGTCCCTGCTGGGCGCTATGAACAGCATACCATGTAAGATCCTTTGAATTACTTTATTGTATTGAACCATTGGCGCTCGTGCTCGTGTGCCAAACCTCGTGCCTGAATGAAGCTTCAACCATCGTAAATAATAAATGTTTGTTTGTTTGTCCTCTCGTCCCTGGACCATTGATCAGATTGGGATAGCTTTGATAGGGTTTTCTGAAGAAACCCCCGCAATGGTTTGTGGCAAAATTTAAGTTTTTTAAGTAGGTACCTATCTATACAGAAACCGACTTCAACTGTGAAAAGATTCTCTCCCATCTCGCAATTTCCTGCGATCTCGAAGTAGGTAAGTACCTACCTATATTTCTGTTCATAACTGCGAAGATCCTTGTGAGGTCCTATTTTATTTTTACTCTTTCAATAAAATAATTAAGTAGGTAGGTAGGTACCTTCATTATAAATGAAATATCTTACTAAAAGTTAAAGGTTAAAGTTTTATTTTCATTTATAATGAAATATCCAATATCTAAGTGTGGTTTAGCACTGTAAAATAATAAATAAACTATAGATTAAGTAGGTAGGGTAGGTAGTTCAACAGTGAACCAGGCAGCCACAATTAACCATCGTTATTTCTTAGAAATCTGACGTTGCCCATTTGTGCTTCTACCTGTAAATGATAGGCACATGTGTCCCCCCTCCGCACACCTGTTTGTGCAAGTCGCCCACTAATAACGGCTGTGTGAGAAGCGTTTGTTTGAAAATTGAACCAAAAAGTATGTTTTTTCTGGTGGCATCTTTGATTTTTTGTGTGAATTGTATAAAAGATATCACTTTTTTTATTACAAATATTAAATAAACATTTAGTTAGCTTTCTCATGTACCGCACGTAAGCTTAAAATAATAAGACTAAACCGTTGAAATTTTCAGATTAGTTCAAAGTATGTGCTGTGTCTCTCATAGAACCACATCGAGGTAGTTCACAATGAACCTGGTTTTTATGCTACTTGCTAAGTGTGATTTTCTAAAAAAAAATAGAAACCTTGCTGATTTTGATTAAGGTTAATAATAAATAATAATTTTGATCTCTTTATCGTGATTTGAGTGTTTTTCTATTAGTTATTCAAATGTTGTACAGGTTAAATGTAAATTTTTGACCGATTAAATGTAGAAAAATGATAAAAAAATAGAGAAAAGTGTTTTATGCTACCAAACCATAAATATCGCAATTAAAAGCATAAAAGTACTATGTATTTTCATATATTGCCCTTTATTAATGTTTTATAATATAATTACGCTACCCAAAATAAGGTGGTTCATTGTGGAAAATACCCCGGTTCACTGTGTACACCTAAGAGTACACATTGAACCAAATCTCATTTTTTTTTTAAAACCATGTATCTTCTAAACTAATAAAATTTGTAAAGAAATTTAAATGCAAATTGAAAGACAGATAAATTCACTAACGAACAGTGAAAAAACCGAACACAAAAACCCAAGAAACTCGAAGCTAAAGGCTTCCAAACTTTACCTGGTTCATTGTACGACAATGTACCCTACCTATAAAAATAGGACGAAATAATAAGACTGTAGAAAATTTGACGGGTCAGTGCTAATTATTACCTTGACCATGCATCTGGCTGGCTAGACTACCCAAGGCACCTAGAGATGATAAACTTTTTACTTGTTGGCCATGAAAGTTTGTGATAACGTGATAAGTCAAGGTTGGTCGTTCTTTAGGCATTTCTAACGTAAATACCTACTATTATTGTTATCTACAGCTGCTTGGGTAGATAGGTACCTCCATTACGTTCACATAAAAATGTACCTACTTAAGGAAATTGCAACTGAAAGGCCCACTAGCGAGATCTCTTCCTGATGTTATCCAACGGCTGGTTGTGGTCGAGCAGGCCAGTTAGCTCCGACAAGAGATAGCCTACATAAATTACCTAAGTACCTACTATCTACTTGTGCATGTTTCGTAACATCTGAGTAGAAACTGGTAGAAACCTGCCCGCCTAGCACGGACTGGGGATAAACATTTTGTCCTCCGTTTTTAATCACCTTATGGGATTAAATTATCTTCTCCACCCTTTATAGCATGGTAACAGAAGAGAGAATAAATTTATCCACGTCTGACAATTGCGGTGGAAACATATCCCCACCTCATAGCACTAGTAAGTGGATAAAATAGTGACTATTTCAAACGAGGACTATTTTAAGTCTTCGTTTGACATAACATAGAGAGAAGCTATCCACGATACGCTAAGGTGGGGTACCTACCTATATAATTTAGTCCAAGTACAAAATTGTCAAGCGTACTTATACTTACCTACTATAAATTATGTTTTTACGCTTGAAATTAATACAATGGAGAGGGAACTGCACCGAAGATTTATACGAGATGCCAGCAATCCGTTTGAGTTTTCAGACAATGCATTCCGGCATCTTTTTCGTGTCACAAAAGATATGGCTCTGTATATTATGTGCGAAGCTTAATAACTCATTGAAACCAATTACATAATACTCGGGATGGTTTACCGGTGCATATTAAGGTTAGTACTAGTACTTTCAATTAAATTGTAAATTACCTACGCTAAATCGTCATATAACTTCTAACCTAATTTTTTATAATAATGGTCCTAACATCAATACGCTTTATGGCAGATGGTAGTTACCAGCGAGGAACTGGTCAAGACCATGGAATAGCCATAGCCCAAACAACCGTCAGCAAATATTTAAACCAAGTTACGGATGCTATCATTAGAATGTAGGTAGCATAGCAAGCAACTATTGTTTATATAGGTAACATCATTATAGAAAAGAGCTTCAACAGAAACTGATTCATTTAATTTCCAGACTCATGCCAAATTGGATAACTTTTCCGGGAATAGAGAGAGCAAGGCAGAAGGTTGCTAATGAATTCCAACAAAAGCATGGACTGCCTGATATATTGGGCGCTATTGACTGCACCCATGTCGACATATTTCCTCCGCCCTTTCCTAGCGGAGTTCAATACAAAAATAGAAAAGGGCTACACATGTTCAACTGGTAGGTAATAAAAGTAAAAAAAAATCCTTACCTACTTTGTTATAAATTTACTTAATTAATAACCTATTTTCAGATCGTTGATGTAAACTGCCGAATCATAAGCATAAACGCAAGATTCCCCGGTCAAGTCCATGATCAGTTTATATTCATTAACTCGAATATCAAGAGGGAAATGAGATGCTTGTATGACAGTAGAATAGGACAATATTAACTTTTAGGTAGGTAAGTATGCAAACTTTATTTTTTATTCATCTGTTTATCCCATATTATCTATAAGTAGATAAATGTGATGTATTTATTTATGTAATAAATAAAACAATATTAAAAAAAAAAAATTACAACTACTTAAGTAGGTACCTACTACATATTTACATAACTGTACAAAATACAATTAGAACCAGTTTATATTCATATACCTGAATAACAATTTATTTAAATGGAAATTTTCGTGTAAATCTGAAAAAAAGAGAAACAAATATTAATGAAAGACCTGATATAAATTTAATCGCCTGTAATATAAATTTAAAATTTATATTACAGGCGACTCAGGCTACGCTTTGGAGCCGTGGATGATAACGCCAGTTTTAAATCTATACCTAATAGTCCAGCTGATAGATTCACACACTGGCATCGCCAATAAGAAACTGCCCTTTCGGTACATGAGTCCTAAAGAACAAATGGTTATATTAAAGGCACATTCAGATGCCTTGGCATTGATAGAGTTCTACACTACTCCCCTCAAAAGGCTTCACAAATCATATATGCTTGTGCAACGCTTTAAAACATAATGCTCCATTATAGGTAAGTCTAATTACATTAATAGGATAGTTAAATTTTTTATGTGTGTATTTGCTGAGACATGTTTTTATTTTAGAATCCCAATGGACAACCTACCCCAAGGATCACCTGCATCTGCTAATGATCAGACCATTGTAACAGGACAGTTACCATTACATCAAACCAGCTTGCTGAGAATTGCCCAAACAAAAAGGGAAGCTCTAATAAATAGATATTTTAATAACTAAACATTGTTTTATGATTCTCACCTATTCCTTCTTGCAATTCTGTTTGATTCTGCAAGCAGGCTGTTGTGCTCACGTAGGAGACAGTTGCGCTCTAATAGCAAGCCCCTTATTTCCTGAAAGATAATCCTACAATAATAATTATATGTAATAATAAATTGTTACCAAAATCTATGTGTTAAACCCAGCTTTAGTAATATTAGTTTAAATATTAGTTTAAACATTTGATTGATTGATTTGATGCCCTTCATACGCACAGTGGCCAGACCTATCGTCGACTCTTCTGGACCTGTTGCTGTGGAACACTCATGCCCAATGATAGTTAATATTTTTTTAGTCATATCAGTGACCACAGGAATGTCCACCCTATTGCCAGTTGCAGTCCGAGCTAGGGCTGAGGCTGCATTCTCAGCACGGGCATTTTTCTTTAAGTCTTTCCACGTCTGTAAAGAAGTTTCCATTAGGTACCAAAGATTAAAATAGCATATCTACCTACATCAAGTCTTTTGCATTCTTAATATTAGTGAGTTGGAAAGAAATTGTTGTAACACAAAACAGTCTAGCTTTATTATTGTTATTATGCTGTGTTTTCATGAGATACAATATAAAAAGTTTGTTTCATTACCTGCTTCCACTGCTCAATGGACCTGTCTGGCCCATATTCTTTAAGCAGGTCTTTTACTCTTAGCCACTGGGTATCCGCTTTCTGGCTACCTAGCGGCCCTGTGAACTCCCCAGTGGCTAAGTGGTTGTGGGTCGACATAAAGTCGACCAGCAACTCCACCTGCTTCTTATTGCTTCGACTCCTAGTAGAATAAAATATATTTTTTTATTATGTTTAACTATCGTTAAAAAATACTTGAGTACAATCAATATTATTATTATCAAGCTTTAATCACAACAACAATACAATATACCACATTACTTACTTCTTTCCACTCATAGTTTTATTTCAGTTATGATTCTTCGTGAATTTTCTTTCACCAAACCAAAACAAACAAACAAAACAAGTCAAGTCAATGATGCACCATAAACTAAGATCTCACAGCAGCACTACTAAAATAAAATGTCGATTTCATCTATTGAAACTCACAACATCATGTACCATGGATCTTCTTCTGTGTTAGGTACCGTCATTATAATTTAGACGTGTTATACCCAACCATAGATGATAAAGCAAATGATCGAATAATTATGGAAAATTGAGCGAACGAACTTTTATTAAATTTTCTTTGTATGGCAACAATTAAACGTAGTGTTTATATTCTCTTTGGCAACAATGATGGAGAGAAAGGTTTCTCCACCGTGGGTTATCCTATCCACCGCCGAGCCCGTGCTCGGAGCATGGATGTATTTTTTAATCCATCTTCCTAGGCTCGGAGAGTGGATAAAATGACGGCCGGGGAATAGATATTTATCCTCTCCCTGTGGAAAGTTTTCCCCAGTCCATGCTAGGCCGGCTGTACAACTTGTAACCAACTAATTTACCTACCTATCTAGTTATAGGTACACGCCATAGGTAAAACATTCAATCAACTTACAATTTCTTCCCCAAAATACATCTAAAAATAATAAATAAAATAATAACATTTTAGATGTAAGTAGGTACCTACCTTTAGGTGTTATGCTCCAGACATTTAATTTTATAACAATATCTTAATAGTTAACTAGAATACTCAGATGTATTCTGAGCTAGAATAACAGATGCTATGGCATTACAGAATCACAAAATTAATTAATAGAGTCGACACATTTTCAAATGGGCTTATGAGCCGCGCATGCACCACACGCCGCCGCGCCGGTTACAATACGTCAACAACAGTAACAACGACAGTGTGTTTGTATTAATTCAAAATGCAAAAAGAGAGCGCGATTGTATATAAGATGCTAACGGGGGGAATCGAACCCGCAACCTCCGCGCACCTCCGCGTCCAAAGCGTGCTTTCATCTACACCTACGCCCCACTGCTTCACAAAAGTCGTTCAGTCACAGAATGTAAAGGCCAAGAAGATAAAATGTCCTGTGTGTTTCAGCGCCGGTAGCGTCGGTGCTGTCCTGGGAGGGCTGGGCGGTGTGGGCGCGGCTGTCGTTCGGTGCTCTGCTGCTGCACATGCCCATCAACAAGTCGCTGGTGGCCGCGCGCCTGGCGCCCTCGCAGCTCGACCGACAGTCCGCGGTAACTATACTATTACCTACATCTTAGAACTAAAGGCATGGATGAGAGCAGTACAGAGCCTGTAGCCGTACTATATTTCAAAAGCATCGTAATCGATCGCTAAAAAAAAAGAATCGCTAATCCTTTGATTTAATTCGTTGTGTCAAAGTGTGATAGAGCAGCGCCATCTATTACAATATTTCAAAACTAAATCCAAATGGCGCATCAGACTAGGAGATACACTATCATTCAGGCTATCATTAGTGGCAATGGCAATTCGGAGTATCGCAAATGCTAAACTTAACTAACTAAAAATGTTGCCGTCCCTTTCATAGCGATGGGAATAAAAAGGATGGCATTAATTTTAGTTAGTTTAGTTTAGCTTTTGCGACACTCCGAATTGCCACTATTGTCTCCTCAGCCAACGCGGAGGCCTAGATGGGTCATTGCAACTTTTCATGACAATTTATTTCGAATTCAAGCCGAAAAATTTGCTATTCGCGGTAGGTATCTATATTTCTGTTTATCACTTCGAAGATCGTCGTATCCTCACCAAATTTTTATGGGACCTCCTCAAGAGTAGGTAGGTACTTAGTAACTTAGGGGTGGTTGGGAATATTATCGTAAGTTACTTAACGATATATTCCCAACCTTCCCTCTTCCCACCAAAAAAATTATTTTGTTAAAAATAAATGCATTCTCTTTTTAGATCCTGGAATGGTTCGGAGTAGCAAGCGTGTCGTACTTAGCCGCGCTGCCGCTGGCGCTGTTGGTTGAACTTCCCTTCCAGCGTCTCCACAAAGCGCTGCAGCGGCTGAACCCTCCCGCAGACAACCAGAAGACTGACACGTGATTCTTTATTATTGTATTAACAAATCGGTTTACACAGCCCGTTTTCTTGCCCGGTTCGGTCAGCCGAAACTGGACCAAGATTGGCAACTAAATTGGAGTATTGGCACAGAATTAACAGTAGGTACGGAAGACTGACTTGGCGAATACATTAATTAAAATAAGTAGTTAATTTTACCGCAACAAAGTGCAATTCAGCTCACCCAAGCGTCTCGTGCCTGTCGCTATAAGTGACTAAACTTGCCATTTAATTCCTACAGTTATCCATGATGACTCTGTCAACTAAAAAGCCCAATTTATTTCTGCAAAGTGGGCTAGGCCTGGTATTGGTACTAAAATAGCATTGTTTTTGGACTATTTCTTGGCCTTCGAGCCTAACAACAGTGCAACACAAGAAATCATCTTGTTGTTGACAAAATATTATCTCCTGCTAACATTATGTTTGCACTAGAGATATTTATTTTTCGTCTCGACGAGTTGCGCATGTTAGGTCTACATTTTACATTGTAGCATTTACCCTTAAATTATGTGTATAAAAATGCTTTGTAGGACTCCTATCCACCTGGTATGGCCTAATGTTTTTCCAAAAACTAATAAACCTAAACAATTATTGTGGAAATAAAATGTAGCAGAGATTTGAAACTTATACATTTTAGTTTTGCAATTTTGAATTTGTGATAGATTTAGGTAAGTGTTAGTTTATAAGGTGATAAGTGGCCTAGAAGTAAGTGTATACTGAGGTGGTATTAAATATTTTAAGAGAAAGTTAAATTGTAGTTTCAATGACAACAACCAACCTAGCTTGTGAAGTTCTTGACAAAATTTGTATCATTAAGGCACTGTATGTCACTGACAATTTATTGATGTACACAAGCTTATGTTCCAATAAAAAAAAGTTATTTTCAATATTCAAGATTATTGGATAATGATCATACACATGAGTACAGTGAGCGTAATCTAAAGTGACGGGCCGAACATAGGTTCGTTTTTTCATAATATATTTCATAGGTTTTGATTTGTTTGTTCGTGTAAGCAAGTGGCCAACTCAGTCTGTTGACGGGAGTTTTAGGCCGTCTAAAGGCCTCCGTCATCGCTTAGCGACTAAAAGCCGGGACCGACAATTTAACGTGCTCTCCAAAGCATTGAAGCGCTCAGATGAAAATGCCACTTGCGGTCACCAATCCAAGTAGTGACCGCTCAGAACGTTGCTTAACTTCGACAATCTATCAAGAACGTCTTAGCAAGCTTCGCCACGAGCGCTTCAGATGGTAGCGCATTATGAACAGTCGTTACAAATAAGCTAAACAGACGTAGGGATGATATTTCCGATCACTGCGATACAATTGCAATAACTAAGTTAACCTGACTGTATATTATATTTAAAAAAAATCTTATCATAAGTACATGTTATAACTACAAGAAGTTCAAATTCAAAAAACAATTATAGAAGTTTTGACTTTAATTGTCATACCATACCATACTTATCATAACACACATTCACACAATGTGCTCAATACATTGAGTACTTATTAGTTATTACACATACACTTACATTAAGTTTGTTATCACACCTGCTGTAATCTGTGCTTATATCACAAATTCAGGCCTCGTAGTCATGTTTCCCATTTAATTATATCCCGCTGCGGGGCAAAGACCTCACTTGTACACTAGGAATACCTGAACACAGACTAAGATGCTTGAAATGTTGAATCTTTGTGAGATTGCTAAAACTAAATACTGTAAGATTGTGTAAAATAAAAATAAAGATTGACTTTTAATTGATCTGTCCTGGTCCATCAGTTCATACAAATTAGTAAGACAAGTATTATTCTGATACTTTCAAACTTTCATAAGATTTCTTTGGTAAATAAAATTAGAAACCTAGTACCCGATAGAAAAATATTTAACAAAACTGGATCACACAGTTCAGAATTATTTCTCAATCTTTAGTTTATTTGGATAACAACCATGCAACAATAATTTGAAGTAATTATTACTAAGCATATTATGTTGAGCGTTATGATGTGAACATAAAATTCAGAGTCCAGCTTTGTTCCATGATTTATTTTCATGATTCCTTAGGACAGATCAAGTAAAGCTCTTCCTGAACTGTTTGAAACGGAGCATAAAACTGAATAAAATACAGGATTCACTGCGGAAACATGAACACAGACAAACAGTAGAGACACGGATCTTATTCTACAATGTACTGGGTGATGCTTAGCGTCGTGAGGGTCCCGAGCCGCCCTGCCAGCCGCCGCGATGCCCGCCGCCGCCTCGGTGCCCGCCGCCGCCACGACCCCGCCCGGCCGCTGTAAACATTACACTAATTGTTACATCCTATCTCTCATGTGGCGTGATCTCATTAAACCATTTATTGATTTGACTTATAAATTACATGCCTATTTACTTGCTATAAAACTAGAAGGTAGGAGACAGGAAGATGAAGGAATTCAGGTCGATGAACTTTGTTTACAAACAAAGTCAAATCCTGAATGTAAACATAGCTCAAAACAAAAGTTATAAATCCAGATAAATACTGACCTTGTGCCCGTAGTATAGCACTTTTTCCGCGCCCAGCCGTCGGCTTATTGCCTTGTCGTTTGAACATGGGCGCATTTTTCAACATGTCCGGTAATATCATGAAGCGAATCTTGGACCCTCTGATGTACACATTCTCCAACTGAGCGACTCGGCCGTCGCGGTGGGTTACTGTACACAGCGTCATTTGGCAATTCATGTTGTCTTCAGCCTCTATCAACTTTCCGCGGTACACTTCGCCGGTGTTGGTTTCCAACGTCACTACATGGCCTTCGGCCTCATGAAGTACTTTAATAGGAACACCGATGGACATATTAGATTACGTTTTGTCACAATCAAAAGGAATTAAAGTAGATTGATGGTCGAAAAGTCGGATTATTTTGGATTAAATCCGTACTTTTAGTAAAATGTCTTCCAACCCAACCAAAATTCCAAACAAACTTTGACATAGGGATGTGAAAAAATAATCGATTATTAGAAAAACCGATTAATAATCAATTTTTTTTTTTTCAATCATTAAATCTATACCGTTTTTTTTTCTTAAATCCTACTTTACTTTCCGTGGATATTCAAAGGTTAGAAAGGTTAGAAAATAATTCTAATAATAACGGTCTTTCTGAAAAGTCTGTGATTTGAAAAAAAGTTCCTTCTTCGCGACCTTTGTCCCGCGCCGAGCGATACTTCGCACGCAGTGTGAGACGCGACCGCGAGGAGTGACCACACTCATACCCAGATGAAAATTCTCCGGAAAAATCGAAACATTGTCGGTATCCAAATCGACGATAATTTTATGTGAGTAATTTCCCGTGTGCTATTATAATGTCTAATACAACTTACGATAGATTTGAAAGTGAATAATTATTTTTGTTAATTTATGTGAAAAACATTTTCATTTGAACTAATTTGTTTGCTAAAACTTTAATTTGTTATGATTATAATAAGCTTGCTGTTTCTGTTGTTTATTTCTGATAAATAAAAAGTTATTTTTAATTAATAAATCTATTGATATAATATTTTTGGCGTTTATTTTGAACTTAATTGACAAATTAGAAAAGAATCGATTAATTTAACAAAATCGATTATTTTCTAAAAAAAATCGATTATTTATTAATCGATTTTTCATGCTTCAAAAAAAAATCGATTAATGAAAAATCGATTTTTTAGGTACAATGTCACATCCCTACTTTGACACTTGACAGACCAGTCCATAGACAACGTACAACAAACAAACAAAATCAAATCAACAAAACTTTCTGATTTTCTCTTTGGATAATATCACAGATAATTTAATACTATACTTAAAGAGAGGGAAAGCGTCTCCTCTGCTCCTCTTTTTACAAAGTTGATAAAACTTGTTTGTGTAATTTTTTTAGACGAACCTATAAAAAAAAATTAGTTTTCTTAAAATTACAATACGGCCGACGTATCTTGGCGAGTCCGAAATTCGCGCAGAAGGTTGCGCAATAACTTTTTTTAGGAACCAAATGGTGGCATGAGGCGACGTGCGGGGGGCGGTGGTCTCGGCTAGAGATTGACCATAAGTAAACACAATCGACCCTTTATTCAATCAAATGTCGCAATCGATTTGTTTTATTTAGGACTTATTGATTTTCGTTTATTTATGATATTAAACGAAATAGATTTACAAATATAGTGAATTTTGTCGTTAATAAACGAAATGTCGACTTTAAAAAAAAAGAAAAACCAATAAAAATTTATTTTTTTAGTTGAAAGAGATGATTTACTTAAATATCAGTTATCTATTAACGACTACTAGAGTAACGACTATTTGAGAAAATTTTAAACCTCCTTTTATATTGAAAATAAATATATTTTTACGATTTAATTTCAATCGATTTGAATAAAAATCGATTAAACAACACCCTCAGGCACGCATATTGGACATCCCTTTTTGGTTACTTTGTAAAGCTTCGTGCTTATTCGGCAATGCTCGGTACACGGTAATATGTCTCAGTCACACCTTCGCATTGGTGTCGTGTTCGTGTCGCTATCTCTGTCTTGAGCACAGTCGGTTACAAAAGTTTTCGTTGTTATTGTTGTTAATTGTTATTCTTATTGTTAAGTTCTTTGTTTGTGTTAGTTTGTTTTATTTTTGTTATTTTCAAGTGTTAGTTGGCACTTATATTATTCGCCAAATATGCCACCAAAGCATAATAGTGTGTTAAATCGCCAGGCAAGAAAAATTATTTATGATTTAACGCAGTATATGAAAAAAGAAAAAGAAGAAGGCGTAAAAGACGTAGATAAAGTTTATTTACGAGTTGCTAACGCAACTGGTGTGTCCCAACGCACAATACAGCGGATCGCAACTGAAGGCAATGTTTCGGGCTTACTTTCGGTATTCCGCACGCCTGGTAAAAAAAGTTCAAAAAAAGGTCAAAACCAATTACTGATATAGACAATTTTGACCAAGGAGTCATAAAAAGATGCATACACAACTTCCACAAAACCGAGAAGGAAATGAAATGATGAAATGGTGAGGAAAGTGAATTTTTAAATTACAAGTTATTTTTATAGCTGTCTGTCTCAAAGTGGTTGATATTTCATTTTATTTACTTAGTCAGGTCACTGTATTAGGGATTTTTTATTCATAAAATGGTATAAAAAATAAATTGGCAACAAGTAACAGTTTTCTTCACGAGTGTACCTGCGCGAAAGTTCGCAAAGCCTATGTTCAGACTCGCCAAGATACGTCGGCCGTATTGTACTTTTATGTAAATACAAATATTTACACATGAACAAAAACTTCTAACTACAAAAGAAAAGGTAAATTATGTGGCCCATTTTCCCCACACCTGTCTGAATCAGTGTATAATAAATCTATGAGTTCCATTCCATGCTCACTAGGTCCATGCCCTGCCCATGGTTCCATGCTCCCATGCTTCGAGATGTTACTTTTTGGTCAAAGACCTTGTACCACATCCTAGTAGTCTGTGCCTCGTACTTAACCTTGCTTTTTGTACAGTGAGGACTTGAGGAGTGCTAAATCCAAAGACTTTGTAATTGCAAAATCTAGCTAAATCAAAGACTTTATACTTTATACAAGGCCTTTGAGCTAAATACAAAGACTTTTATAGTCTTTGGCTAAATATCGGTTAAAAATATCGTATGCTAAATATCTACAAAAATTAAGCTTTGTATTGTAATACAATTTTTGACAATCAGCTGAGCTGCTAATAAAAAAAGTATAAAAGTACTCTGTGGTAGGTGAGGTGACGTAAAAAAGATAAACAAACGTATTAAAATTTTATTGTTTCTTTCAATTATTTATCACTTGACCTTTCGATCAAGATCAAAGTTTACTCCATACCATAATTTAATACTCCAGCATAGTGTCTGGTGTTTTGTGTGAAAATGGCTGCGTATGCGGCCCATTTGACTCGGACATTGCAAGGGACTCCCTCGTTATTTCAAGTAACTGCACAGGAGGCACTGGGCGCTACTGTGAAGCCAGCCATCAGGAAATTCATTGAAGTAAGTGATTTCTCGTTTTTCCATCTTTGTAACTACCTATAAAACTGAAGAATCTGATTTGCGACAGTGCTTACAAATTTTAACAAATCATACCTTTGTATAGGTACGAGTAGTAGGTACTCCTAAGTAAATAAGATATAAATGTATTTTGATTTGATTTGAAATGTAAGTAATATTTTCTTTCAGTATTTAGCCACAGTATACCCCAACAAGTGTGGCTGGTGTGTCAAATGGTTTGATGAGCTCTACTTGTTGTTTGACTCCTGCCTACAGTATCACTATCTCAAGCATTATGGTAAGACATTTTGCTGGCATATCTCAGTTTATCTAGTTACTTAATTTTTCAGTTTTAAGATTTTATGTGGAGAAAGAAAATGCAATGGTTTTAAAAAAATATATGTATGTCTATGATTTTTGTATGTCTTTTTGCCATTTTTTACACACATTCAGCCAGATAGCCCGAGCCCTAGGTCTTGAACTGAGTGAACACTATCACTCAGTTCACTTTTTTAAAGCACCACAGATTCAGCACATGAATACCACTACTTAACTTATTATTTTCAATTATTTATATTATTGAACTTCAACTTTGCTGTACATTTCCAGCGGCATCATTCTCAGAGAGGTTCTACGGCCTCCTCCGAGTTCCGATCAGAGCCAGCGAGTTCCACTCAGGGCAGAGACTGCCGGTCTCGGTGGAGCAAGGGTCCCTGGCCCTGCTGGTGCTGGCTCCGTATCTCAAGGATAAGGTTGAGGCGCTCGTGGAGAGATGGAGGGCTGATGATGATGATGGGTTACTGGGGAAGGTAAAGTTGGCTCTTTCAGAGTAAATGATTTCCACTAAAGCTAAGATTTTACAAGTGGCAAAACAAAATAATTATCTCTACTCACATATTATAATAAAATTGTAACATGTCGATGTCTGTTACATGTGAGATATTAATGAAAATCGATTGAAAAAATATGATTGCGTTAATAAGTAGGAAGCGAATAGTCCATTAGAATATTTACTAATCTAATTCCTTTCCAGAGCAAATCTGATGTTGCGCGTCGCGCCGCGATCCACGTCTACACGACCGTCCACCTCCTCGCGTGTACTGCGCGCCTGGTACAGCTGGCCCGCTACCTGACGGGGCGGAGCCGCTCCCACTCGCCCGGCCTGGCCGCGCTCCACCTCGTGCTGAAGGACGCCCCGGCGGGGGAGGGGGAGGGGGGAGGCTGGAGGGACTGGCTGGATAGTCTGAGGATGGGGGACTACGAGTGAGTAAGACATCCTCGATCCACCATTACCTGCTGTCTGCTACTCTTTTCATTGACATAAGAACGAAAGCGAAACGAAAAAACAGAAGATAAAAAGACATTCATAAGAGCTGTGTTTAGTGGCTACTTCGTTCATGTGTGTAGTAATGAAACATTGTATTCCTTCCAGATCGGCCATGATAACGTTTCCCATGCTGGGTCAGGTGGGGCTCCGCTGCGTGGAGTACGGCGCCTTCGCTATCCAGTTCCTGCGCTGGTGGGAGAGCCGCGCCGCGCACGCCACGTCCGCGCTGCCTACCCCCGCGCCGCCTGCCGTCAGTCACCTACATACTATCCTACCATCTTATTATTTAATTTTGTTTGTGCTATGCTTGCCCAAATACTTTCTTATTCCATTCTATTCTACTAGTAGTTCGCCCCGAACTAGATCTCGTGCACCGTTGGTTGGTGGTTTATTTTGTTCAAAAGGTGTGGGCCATGTTTTGTGGAAATCAGTTCAGCCGTTTCCAAGATAATCAGTTCTAAACCTTGAATTTAAGGGGATCATGAGATAATATTTTATAGTGTAATTTGTGTATAGCATTGGATCTGCTGATTTCTGTCCGCTGATCATCTGGAAATATAATTGTATCTTTGTTCATATTTTCAGAAAGACGAGAAGGATATACGCATGAAGAACAAATGCCCCGTCTGCCTGCAGTCCTGGAAGATACCCACGGTGCTGCCGGTTTCAGGGTGAGTGTTGGAATGCTTTGATATTTGCTGTAATATACAGTTCTTATTACTATAAAAATCCTTTGTGTGTGTTTGTCATCTAACTCTTCATAAGTGGCTGGACCGATTCGGATGAAATGTATTTTAAAACAATCCAGGGACCTACCCAATATACCCCTCTAATATACCTTCATAAAAAAATCGTGATCGCCCTTTCGTGCATAAACGGATTGGCTGATTTGCTGCTGAATTGAAAATTCTCTTAGGGCCAAAATAAATATTCAATCTGATGAACCATCCGAGATCATAGATCTGCGATAGATGTAAGGCGGTACGGAGTTCGCCGGTTTCACTACCTAGTATATTATATGAAGATACTAACATAAATGAATGAAAGCTGAGTACTACCGTGCTTTGTAGGGCACGTTAAATTGTCTGGCTTTTAAAGCCATGACGAAAGCCTTTAGTTTTGAAACCAGAGGTGGCCTAGAAACTCCGTCACCAGAGTTGGTCACACGAACTAACTTAAATGTTGTATATTTGCAGGTACATATTCTGCTACGTGTGTATATCCCGCCACGTGCGCGCGCACGGCGCCTGTCCCGCCTCGCGCCTGCCAGCTGCCGAGCGGGACTTGGTGCGGCTCTATCTCGACACGTAGACAACTACAATACATCCTGTATCAGGCGTATCTCCTCAACACGTAGACAACTACAATACATCCTGTATTGTAGTTCGGCTCATTATTATACAGGGTGGAAACTGAATGACGAAGATTAACCAACATAAGCTGAACTACGATTATCGGCACGATGTATCGTTTTCAATTTTGGGAGTAAGGGTCCAGATATCCAAACGAAAGTTGAGTGTTGTACCAGAATCGCTTCGCGCAAAAGTCAGATAAATGAGTTAAAAGTAGCCTCACGAAACATTTGGCTAATTCAGCTTACAATGAAAAAAGCGACTCGCATTTAATTTTATACTTCTTTGAATTTGTAATTGTAATTTTGTTATTTATTTGATAACAATCCGCTGATTAGGTAAGTTTCTATGTAGGTATGTAGGAAAACGGTGATAGGTTGTGGTGAAATTAAGTCTACTTAGAATAAGTATTTTTATAATGATTATGTCAACGGCCAAACTGTAAGTACCTGTATTTATTATACTTAATTAAGTAATTTATAATTGTGGATGTAAACAACGATTCTATTTTTTAGTACATATTTATTATTCTCTATTAAAGTACAAAAATGTAATGTTTTTATGTGCTTGACATAAAAAAATATTAGAATACAATATTTAAATAAAAAATATGTCAGTATAATTTATAACTACAGTGATACCCAAGAGCTTGACATAAAAAATATTTAAGTAGGTGTGTACTGTGTAGGTACCTACTTAGATATAAAAATTGTGTTCGATTGTAAATAAAAAAAGACTGTCAATTTACAGAGCCAACTTCGAGGCCAACAGAAGCCCAAAATCTCTAAAGATACTGAACATCCTTAACGATAACGCCGTCCAAAATATTATGAGCAATCTGCCTTCCCGTGTCCGCTGTTAGGGTAACTCGAGGCGTCGCGGCGAGGAGCAGCGAGGGGGTGAAGTTGATCCCGTCCCCGGGGGGGGAGGCGGCGCCGGGGGGGAGGGCGGCCTCGTGCTCGCGGAGCCGCGCGCGCGAGGGGAAGGCGCCGGTGCCGTAGCAGAGCTGGCCGGCGGACACGGGGACTATGCTCCAAGGCTCGCTGGTGTCGAAGTACCCGCCTGCACCCTGCGAGTCGAAATTATTTACTTTGGCGATGTTTTATGTCGGCACCACGGGCTTCGACTCGGTTCCGACATTAGAATGGCCGATGGCGATGCTCCGTTTACGGTTATTCGACACAAACGGAGCATCGCCACTGGCCATTCTAATGTTGGAACCGAGTTGAAGCCGATGCGTGGTGCCCGCATCAGGTTACTCGTCAGAAAGAGTGATCTAAAAAGAAATGTTTACGCACAGCACAATTTGACCATATTATTATAGGTCAAATTTTTTGCACCCAGTTAATACACGACTTGAACGCTAACAGTTTAGGTAGGTGGTAAGCGCGTGTTTGGGCCGAACATAGGCCTTCTAGGCGGTCGCGTATTTTGTGGTCGTTACGAAAGAGCTAAACAGACGTATCGACAGCACGTAAAACAGAGATAGTGATATTTCCGACTATTCATGATTACTTCTATGTTAGAGAGTGCGATCAGTTGCTACTCGCTTCAACAATTCCTATTGATCGCTACTCACATCAATATTAGACAAGGCATAGTGGTTGCCTCTTCTGGCCGTGACTATGGAGAGTAGGGCTCCACTGGCGTTGACGACAGGAGTCCCCGCCAGGTAGCGGTTGGAGGACTCGAAGGTGGGGGCGCAGCGCCACTGCGCTATGCGCTCGTCAGAGGATGTCAGGAGGATGCGTTTGTTGCGGTTTATAAACACCTGTAGGTACATACATAGCACATAAATATACATAGCACGAAAGGAGCCTTTTGGGCGCACTCAAAATCCTTTCACCACACTAGTTCGAAAGAACTATAATGACACTAGTTCGAAAGAAGAGTGACACGACAAGAAGAAGGTAAATACATTTATTTTGTCACTTCATGCGGGCACCACACATTGGCTTCAACTTGGTTCCGACATTGGCTACGAATAGAATGGCCAATCGAAATGCTCTGTTTGTGTCCAATAACCTTTCAAGATCAATCCCCACATTGGAGTGTTGGAACCAACACGGTCCAACTCTCCCATGTGATGCCGGCGCCCCACATGGGCTTCAACTTGGGGCCAACATTAAAATGGCCAATGGCAATGCTCCATTTGTGTCTAATAACCGTAAACGGAGCATTGCCATTGGCCATTCTATTCGTAGCCAATGTTGGAACCAAGTTGAAGCTAACTGTGTAATCCCCGCATCACACGCCGGGTGACCGCTGAACATGACAGAGTTCTACATTGGTATGTGTAGGTAGGAACCTTCTCCGCGGTGTTATCGTCCACCCTGACGTACGCGAGCTCGCTGAGCGACGCGAGCTGCTGGTCTGTGAACACGCCGGCGTAGTGGTGCGTCGTCGCCGCGAACACACGAACCTGGGAAATACTCTATGCTATAGACAACACACACTATTCCTACTTAAGTACTTCTATACTAATATTATAAAAGAGGTAATGTTGGTTTGTTTGTTTGTTTGTATGTTTGGGGTAATCTCCGAAACTATTCATCCGATTTCAAAAATTATTTCACAAAGTAGCTTAGACTTTCCGAATGAACATAGGCTATATTTTATCAAGGTAGGTAGGTAGGTAAGGTACCTACGTGAGCGAAGCCACGGGCAAGTAAGCTAGTATATTATAAATGCGACCAATGTTGAATGAAAGGTAGGTTACCTACCCATGGAGATAGTTTGAGTCGGGTACGACATAGGTACTTAGGCTAGGTACTTTTTGTGAGGGCACCACATTGGCTTCAACTTGGTTCCAACATTGACTAGGTACCCTACTTGGTCCAAGATCGATCCTCATTGGAGTATTGGAACCAACACTCCAATGTGTGGTGCCCGTCTGCCCGCATTAGTCGTTATACCTGTTCCTTAGTGCATCGGTGTATAGGCACGGCGCCGGCGAAGCTGGCAAACTTAGCGCCGTCGCGCGGGTCGGTGAGGATGTCCACCGGGATGGACATGGCCTCCAGCAAGCCGTGGTGCTTCTCATTGGTGACCGTCGGCTTCATTGTCGGCTGGAAACCGTACCAGAATAGTATATTTACTACTAAAGGTAAGTATCGGAGGAAGGAGATCATCGTGTAGCCGGCACCCCCTTGTTTCTTGATTTGTATGGTAGATTTGTTTTTATTAAGTACTCCCATGATTGTTTTAGTTTAGTCACTGATCCCCTTTTGGTAATACAAAGAGAATGTATGGTAGGTTTATTAAATAAAGGTAGTTTCTCTACTTTTCGCTGACACCGTTCAACCAGGTTCAACCTAAGATCCAAATGTCTGCGCATGGGTACACTCGCGCACGAAAGTACCAGGCCTATTATTATATTTTTGAACTAGCATTTCGCTTTTCACTCGCGGATTTGTAGATTATAGTATTTATTAAAAAATTATGCAATAACTAATCGATGAAATCATGAAACTGAGCAAATGCATTATGTGGATACCTACCACCTAATACATTTTATCTAGTATTCTTTTATCTGTGATTTTATTGAGAAATAGGTAGGTACTACCAAAGACGTTGGTACTACACGTAGGTAAACCTAAGTAAGTATACGTTATTGTTTTATCTGTGAGTATACTTAGTAGAAATAATGGTAGTAGGTAAGTACTTACTTATGGAAAGTTAATTTTAGCAAAATTTGGACAATGTAGTAAGTACCAAATTATGTAGGTGGTAGGTAAGTGCCTATTTTTGGACATACCCTGACTACCCCATTATGCATATTCAAAGGGGTTGATCTAAAATTGGCTAAAGATCTGAAAATAAATGTCTACCACTCCCTGGGAGGGAGTATGTACAGTCGTGATTATATTTAATTTTTTATTATTTATGATAGGTACCTAGGTAACTTAGGTAGTAAAGTAAAACTTGAAGCCTTCAAGCCAGTTCAAGCGGAGTTTCTATCTAAGTAAGTATAGAAGATACAAAGAAATTTTTACGATGGCAAAATATGATTAAATGATGACCTTGACCATAATAAGATAAGTAATATCGAATATCAAACGAATGTTAATTACTTATGTAAGTAGGTATATCAAAGTAGGTAGGTAGGTACTACCTTTATTTATATAGCGTGAAAAGTAAATTTAGATAGGTACGTACTTACAAATAATGTTTTATGGAATTATACCAAGATAAAATTAGGTAAGTAGGTATATATTAGGTAGGTACACAAAACCACCGCAATATAAAAATCACAGCTTACTCGCGCAAGACCACGGTAAACACTATCACAGTAGTAATGTAACTTAACTAGGTAGGTGTAGGTACCTAGCCACCTACCAAAACAATGAAAGAAGTTTCTCTTATCACTTATCAGTTTGCCTTTCACAACGCAATGATAGCAAGTGACGGATGCCTACGTAAACGTAATATTATGTTAATTAAACAATAAGGCTTAAAATCACAGCGAAACAGCAGTTAAGCGGCTGCAGTTTTAGTGTCATCACATATAATATAAAAGAATACGTGTCATTTATCTTCTTAGAAAAGTGCTCTCGGCGCCTCTTGCGGTCGCTTATAGTCGCTTGCGTTTGAAAACTCTCAAACGATACTATGTAGGTATTATGGTAATGAAGATAAAGATGAAGTTTAAAATTATATATGCTCCGTTTGTGTCCAATAATCGTCCAAGAATACGATTATTGGACCAAGATCGATCCCCACATTGGAGTGTTAGATAGAACCAACACGTTCCAACACTCCCGCATGATGCCGGCACCACACACGGTTTACGGTTGATTCGATTCAAACGAAGCATTGTTGTTGAATGTCTGTAAGAAGGACTTTAGTGTTTCTTTTCTATTATTTTATTTAATACCTACTTAGGTACTTACCCCTGTTTTAATGCTGTTACACGGTATGAGGGGGAACCTCTATTAAAAAAAATGTCTTGCCACTTGTTCAATGTAAAGATCGATTCTACATACAACTGTGTTTGAATTAGAACAATTTATCTTTTCCTGCTCAGGACTTCGTTTCTTTTGTTATTTTATTTTAAGTTTATGTTTATTTTATTTAAGTAAGTACCTACCTACTTATTATTTTTAAGTAGGTACCTACCTACTTAATATGTTTTTAACTGTAGGTACCTACTTACTTACTTTTAAATTTACTTAGGTAACTGTTTAAAAATGAAAGAGACACAACACAATCGATAGGTACTTACATGAAATTACTGAACTGAACAACTCATCTCAAATCCTTTTTATGTATTTTGAACACAGAACACTATTACTCCTAGTGATTTTGAAGATTGTCAATTTGACTTGACAACATTTAGAAACTCAAATCACGGTGTTGCCAGGCGCAGTGTGGGTTAATCCCCAAAAAACTACTTTTTGTTGCTAGAATATACCTACCTATATTGTTTATCAGAGTTAAATATTAAATACCAGTCTTGAAAAAAGGTACCTAATTAATTACTTACATGGTTAGGTAGGCACATAATACAAAGTACAATACAAGCCAATGTAAAGGTACCTACCTATATTTTTTGTTTAAAAGTAGGTACTTACCTACCGCCATTATTAACTAGTTACCTAATAAAAAAGTTACGAAAATTATAGATACCTACATTTTTTTTATTTAAAACCTACAAAGGTACCTAATTTTAACAGGTTAGCTGTCCCGAAGCAAGTTTCGATCTTCTTTGTACACGTCCTCGTAGTAAATAATGACAGCTAACATGAGGCACATAATATGCCTCATGGACGTACCAGTGCAATCACCCATGAGGCACATGTGCCTCATCGGACAGCTAACCTGTTAATTGTAATATAACAAAGGTTACCTACTTACCTACTTACATCTTTTTATTTGGATTGAAATAATCTAGCTTTGTATGTTGTCTGACTTATAACTTAGAATACTAAGTTAGGTTACACGTGTTAGCTTATGTCTTATGATGAAAGAAAGCAAGAAAGAAAGAAAAAATCATTTATTCTTGTAGGACCTCAAGGATCACTTAGTAAGTTTCGTTTTATATGCTAGGTGATTCTAATGCCTGTTCCAACGCGACTCCCTAAACAAGATAATAATATCTTTATATTTAAAAATATTAACGGGACTTAATCGCGTATTGAAATCAATATTATTTATTTACCTCGACGTTTCGATGACATTACAATCACCGTGGTCACGGTAGACTCAATACGCGATATATAATATTGATTTCAATACGCGATTAAGTCCCGTTAATATTTTTAAATATGTTTTCAAGTCGCGATAGTTTAAAAAGTTTTTAATAATATCTTTATTCCATAAGTACTAGCAGTGCCTCGGGGTTTCACCTGCGTAGTTACCGTTCCTGTGAGAATATCGGGATAAAATATAGCCTATGTTAATCAGTGCTAGTGTAGCTTTCTAATGGTGAAAGAATATTTGAAATCGGTTTTGTAGTTCTCGAGTTTATTCGTTACATACAAAAATACAAATCTTCCTCTTTATAATATTATTATATAGTACTTATAGATTAATGACTCCTTGTCAATTAAAGCTCCTGTGAAAGGAATCTATACTAATATTATAAAGAGGTAATGTTGGTTTGTTTGTTTGTATGTTTGCGGTAATGTTCGAAACTACTCATCCGATTTCAAAAATTCTTTCACCAATTATTAGCTTAGACTTTCCGAATGAACATAGGCTATATTTTATCAAGGTAGGTACCACATTAACGAAGCCACGGGCAAGTTAGCTAGTAAAATATAAAATAGAATCAAAGCAATTTTTACTGCGTTCTATAAAATACTGTCCAAATGGCGTTGACTCTAAAGACGTAGGTCTAGTGTGAAAAGTAATCTTTGAAGCTATTATACCGATTTTGAAAGTGTACCCTAAATGATTCTGTGGCAAACTACATTAAATTCTGAATTGCATGGCCATATTGGGATCACGTGAGCTGACCATGGGCGGAAACTAGATAGGGTAGACCGGGGGCAATAGTAGCACGGGTCAATAGTACCATCAACGATATTTCTAATACTAGACAACTTTTACTATATGCGCGAACGTCAGAAGAAGCGCCTTGCATGTCCCCACCTGCTCACTAGTTAGCAGCGCGCTACCTGTGAAACTGACGTGTCAGGAAGGATTTTTCGATTTTCGAGGTGACCGAGTAAAGTTTTTTACTCGATATTTTAGTCTGTCACTCGATTACTATATAATATTTTGAAAAACTGTTGCTACCATGACTTTGTGTAGATATCTAACTTTACAATTGCGTATAATTTGTGCCTAATTCTTAACAATTGTCTGAAAAATTTAGTGATGTTTCCAAAATGTCTCCTTGAGGTCATTTGTAACACCATCAACGGGGTCAATTGTAACGTTACAATTTAACCCATGGTACAATTGACCCAACACTCATTTATATATTTATTTTTAATAAGTCACTATGTATGCGTTTATTTTAATTTTATAAAACGATTTCTTTCAGATGCCACAAACCAGAATAAAAAAAAAACAGACCGTAGTTATAAAGACCTTTTTTCTGTATAAAAAAAGCATATAAAGAAGTAAAATAATAGTAAAACGACAAAAAATACGTGCTAGGTATTTCAATATCTAAAGAGGTAAACAAATAATTTAATGTTCAGAACTTTAAATCATTTTAATTTTGTAAAATATTATGAACATTCTGTTTTTTTTGATCATGATGATGATGATTCTAATGTGGGCAATTGTACCAGGGGTCAATTGTACCTCCATACAAAAAACAACTTGATGAATATTTTTATTATTATAAAGCTTAGAGATAGGGAATGGCGGTAATGGACGTATTGACAATACCGGTAATTTTTCGGTATCAATATTTTTAAAACCGGAATCCCGGTATTTCGGTAATTTTTCGGTAGGTCAGGGGTCCTATTTTACTATAAATATTAAATTCGTTGAAAAAAATATTTTCTTCTGCGTGTTTTATTGTTTTAAACTGAGTAAGTATATCTAAATTGTAAAAAAAGGGTTCTTAAAAAAAGCAATAAGTACTTTTAAATCAACTTGAACTTTAATTGGGAATTTTTGGTAATTAGGTACTACTATACAGTCTTTCTTCACGCACCTTGTGCTCGTGCGTAGTAACAATAACAATTGATAGAGAACTGGCCTACTGAGCGAGAGCGCACTATGCAATTGAAAATGTGCGTGACAAAGAAAGAGGCACTGTACGGGTCCGAAGGTTTTTTTTCCAAGACATTACAGGAACAATACTTATTTCGCACTAGCACGTGCATTCGTCGTTAATTTCGCCAATCAGTTTTGAGCTTTATGCATGCAGAAATAATGTCCCTGACGCTATGCTCGCTATTAGCTAGGTGGCTTGCTCAAAGCCACTCGCGTCAAGTCGCGTCCGACACACATTGACTAATTTGCAGTTTCAAAATATCTATTTATAGATATTTTAAAACTTTTATAAAAGTAAAGATTTAAATCAAAAAACAGTCTAACGCTATCCTACGGGCATTTGTTCGTTTTTTTATTTTGAAGTCAGTTTGTGACCACGTGAAGACATGGTGAAGCGAAAACGTAGACTTTCCATCAATTTTACAATCATTATAAATTTATAATAAGTTGTTTGTTATTTGTGTACCTAATCTAGAACCGCCTTATGAGTTTTTTTCGTTTATTTTAACGGTTAATTCAAAATACCGAATTACCGGTATTTGCAATTTCAATACCGGTATTCCGAAGTGCCTTAAATAACTCGGTATTACCGGTTTTTCGGTAATACCGAATACCGGTGTCCATTCCCTACTTAGAGACTAATTAGAGACGCAGAAGAAATATTTAAGCCAAGACGATTATGATAAATCAAGAATTATTATTTTGTTTTGTTTTAAGCGGAGAAAATTTAATGTTGAATTTCATCACACTTTGTGTATTGATTTTGTCAAAAAAATATTTACAATTTGAGTTCTTAATGTATTAGACTGATTGTTTATTAAATAAAAAAACTAATACGATAGCATATATATCATTTAAACATTTTTACCATGTTTTATTGCTTTTTGAAATATTGGTACAATTGACCCGGACTCCAGGTCAATTGTAACACTGGACCTTATTTGATTCAACCTCAGTTTTCGTAGTTTTCTATAACCTTTACTGAAACTTTAAACAGAAAATCATGAAGGTATTGAATGTAGGTTCTTAAATATTTATATACAGTACAAGATATATTGACAGATTTTGTGCTATCGACCGATAAACAAAAAGTGTTACTATTGTACCCGGTCTACCCTACCTACCTAACCTAATTAACTACAAAACGTCGGTTTGGTTCAGGCATTATTAATAGCTTAATAATCACACCACACAGCACAGTCATGTTCTATTATATAAGTAAGTTTATCTAGAATATTTCTACTAAATTCATAAAGTTACACTTACTTGCATAAAGCATGGTCCGAGCTGACTCGCGATGTAGAACAGCAATACGAAGCGCTTCATGTTGTCACACCTCTCTGTAAGAAAATAAATCTTTGATTCTGTCTAATGTTGAGATAAACTGCTCTAATCAGGTTTTTTTAGAGTAGTCTGGCTGTAGTAGGTATTATGTAGCTGTACTCTTACCTACTTGTTAGAGTAATATACTGTGGTAGGTAAGTACCTAAGGATTACTAGAGCAAAAAATTTTAAAATAGGTTACCTACCTATCCCTACACACTGAACAAAATTAAATTTTCTATCACGTAATACTTATGAGTTTAAAACACAAATGTGGAACTTCTTGAAGCAAATTTATGGCAACGGGGATCATAGACACTAAACCTTAATAGTTACAATGGCAAGTACCTAATGGGTGGACGGACAAAATAGAAGCAAGAATCAAGCACATCACAAATTACCTACCTAGTAAAATATAATTTAGAAACCACTCAACTGGCAAAACTGAATGAACCAAAATTATTTCCCTGCTTTTATAGTTAAAATCCCGGTTATCGTGATAACAACAACTTCGTTCATCTCACCAATAGGTAACCCAACTTGCACAACGTAAATACGGTCAGCAAAATAACCAGGAGTTAAAGTCAACATATTTATTTTTATCTCTGAGTTAGTAGACTTATTCTTTTCTATTTATTTTATTATACTTTTTTAGTCATCTGATTCATTTGAACTGAATCATAGTACCTACTAGTATTCTTTTATCTGTGATCATAGATACCAACTGAACATAAATAGGTACCTAACTATTTTTTTCATGGTGACTTTTAAATCTAGGCACTGTTTAGATAATAAATGTCTGCCTTACTTGGAGTAGACACTCCAAGGGAGAAGGCAGGCGTTTGGGACCGAGTCCCATCAAAATCGGTTTAGCTTGTACACCATTATCATAAAATAATCTTTACAAACTTTGTGATGATTTTTTTGAACTATGATCACTTTTTTTAAATATTTCTCTTTGAATATTATTGTAAAAACTGGGCAAGAGCTCATAAAAAGGAGGACTACAATGTTTAAAAGATATAAAAAATCAAAAGCTTGGCTATTTAAGTATTTAGCTTTTTATTAGCTTCCTACCCTTGTGATGTGCATACACTAGCAGGGGTAGGCCTATGACTGGATAGACTGTGTGAATCATTCACACTCACTTTTCACAAACATACATTCACTGTGAATGTATGTTTGTGAAAAGAGTGAGTTGACTGAGTATAGTGAGTATCAAGTGGAAGGAGTTTTAAAAGGTTCCGGCTATAGTAGCTTACCTACCTATTTCTTGTGCCTTAAGTATAACTCTTGGCTACATTTTTTTAATTTTCTTATTAGGTATCTACAGTCAGTTATTGAAGCTATATGCTTCAGGTCTTGAAAGCAGAAGTACCAGTGATAGAGAAAGTTTCTTCAAACTTGAATTTTTCAAATTTTTAATTTTAACTGACAGTTTACTTGAGACTACTGTGAAGCAAACTAATGACAAGGGGTAGTAAAAAGATAAAAAAACTATAAGTAATGTTTTTAAAATACCCTTCCTAATCAGAAAGTGAAACCTATAAGCATGACCACATTATTAGAAGGTAATAATTTTGTTTCAATTACTTAGGTACATTTAATATGCATGAAAATGTGGATTGTCTCGAATCAATGTAAAGGGTGATCCCAAATAAATTCATTAGTATCTAACAAAATGTAAGTACCTACCTACCTAGTAATTTCGGTATAGTCCCTAAAATAAACAAAAATTAAAGCGCTCAAATTTTAGCTCATATTTTGGGAAAATTCATAAAATGGCAATACCAACAGAGTTTGTACAGGGTACTTCAATAACATAAATAACAAGCAAAGGCATCACCACACCACAGAAACTACAAAATGGCTTTTAATAAAAAATATAATTAAATCTGATTGCACAAAGAAAACCTTCTAATGTACCTACCTACTTACCTACAACCTTAGAAATTATTTATATTTATTTTATTTATATACCTAAGTGTTTCTCCGGGGAAGTCCTCACCATAGACAAAACAACCTAGCCACGGAACAAAAGCTATTGTGGATTTGTGACCTCTTTTTGATATAATGGAACATGACATTGAAAACAAGCAAGATGGCGTACCCTATTACATGCTCTTTGGGCGTACCTACTAACTCAACTACCTTCTGAATGCCCTTTAATTAAATCCTATTCTTTAGTTACAGCAAATGTTTCATTACAAATAACGTAGTAATTAGTAAGTGATTTAGTGTGATTTGATTGTCGTTTACAATAGGTATCTAACTTACGAGTGAGTAAACTTTGGTTATTTATACAAATCACATGATGCGAAGACAACCTGCAATGATATTTTCATTTGATTTTCATAATATAATACAGAGGTTAAATTACGAAAAACACGAAATTAATGGTTGTTTATTTGTTTTAAAGTGTAGGTAAGTACCTACCTAATTCTTTAAAGTTTTAGTCAAAATATCTAAGTACATACCTACTTACTTACATATTTTAAGGTGCCTTTAGGGGTGTAACTAGCGCCAGCGCCACCGCCTATTTTATTTTATTATTACGTTGAACAAAGGAATTTCAGAAAACTGAATGTACAGTTTGTGAAACCTATCATAAGCTTTTTTTTTAATAAGTACCTATGTAATAGTTTCATTTTGTATAGTTTAGGAGGAATAGCGAAAACAGAACTTGGTGGCCACCAAGTGCAACTTCGTTATTTCTCCTAAACTAGGTAAGTACCTACCTACTTATACAAAATATAACTATTACATAGGTATTACAAAAAAGCTTATGATAGGTTTCACAAACTGTAATACATTCAGATTTTTGAAATTCTTTTGTTTACCTACATCAATAATGTCAAAGCTATGCGTGACCCAAATTATATCTCTAACTAGCTAATTTAATACTACGAGCAATTCTTGTACAGGTAGGGGAAGACCGGTACCCTTCGTACACTTTTTACTCTAAGCCCTGTAAAAAAAAAACTAACTGCAATTTTGTAATAAATTAAATGCTATTAGATAACCTACATATCTAGCTATAGTAATGAGATACATAAATATTTGTTCAATGCATCTTAACCGAGTAATGGCGGTTTTCGTAAAAGATGGAAATTGTACGAAGGCACCCCACACGCGGGGTAGGTTCGTACATACCGTGGGTCACATTCGTACATGGTAGGGAGCATTCGTACACAGTTAAAAAAAACCCATTTAAAATGTTTTTTATTCAAATATGAGACTTGTTTTCCTAAAACGAATCTAATCTTAGATAATCTATCTTATTAAAATGTTCGCAATTGAGATCAAACACTTATTAGCCTTAAAAATAGAAGGTACTGTTTTTACGTAAAATTAAAAAAAAACCGTTACAAAATTTTATTATAATATACTCATTAATTTTTTTTCTTTTCTCCTGATCTGTTCTCTTTTTTAGGTAAATTCGTGGCATAGTTCTGAAACAAAACAATTATAAAATTCTTGGTAAATAAACAACAACCAGCTGTTTCATTCATAGATCTGATCACACATTAGAATTCCCTGTGTCGTGGGTGTCCCAAACTACAAGTACCATGGTACCACAACACCCAGACTCGGAAAAAATACTTGCCGTGGACCCCCGCAAATAACTCCGGGGTACATTTGCATGCACGAATCTACCCCCGTTTCTATGTATGAAGGTACCCCAAACCCAAAAAAATAATATTTAATTCAAAATAAAAAAAACTGTTAGCTTTGTAGCAAAATAAAAACGTACACCCTAAAGTAAGGCATCAGTGCTTTATTTGTAATAAATTTCTTTTACAATTAAAGTAAAACTTACTGGTAGCAAACACTTTCGAAGATGAACCCAAACTATACTTACGCGGAGCGAAAACAGGTATCGACTCATTCCACCGAAGCCGTCGGTCGCACTGCCTCGTTATTCCGCGGGTACCTTGCGGGTATAGGGGGTAGTCACACACTTAAGTATGAACTCGCTAACGTTTTAAATCGCGGAGAAATATTGACTGTACGAATGCTCCCGCTGTACGGAGGGTACCGGTCTTCCCCTACCTTAATACCTATTTATTTTAATCTGAACCTCGGAAATGACTTCAACGATTTTCATAAAATTTGGTACCTACTTATCCTGCATACCAAAATATGTACCTAATTAAACCTGTTTCGGGGGCGATCGGTCTAGCTAAGATTCATTTTTAGAAAATGTCGTTTTATCCGTGTCTTCAACAATGTCAAAAAAAATAAAATACATCCAGTCATCCAGGACCACCTACCTACTAAATTATTGCATAATTGCATAATTTTTGTTATTCTCTATTCTCCTACTTTACTAGGTACCTACTACCTACTGTGTTGGTTGGTCCCATAAAAAAATTACAAGAACTCTCACGGCACTAATACAATCATGCTCACTTTTTCCATTCTTAATTCAGCTCCGAATTTACGATTTCTTTGAACCGGGGCAAAAACATGCAAAGTGGCGTCCGGGGGGTGGTTGCCAAGCATAAACAGGCTTACTTTATTATGCTTTCCTGAAAGAGTAAGGGCGCAATCCAGACATAAACGATCTATGATTTTACCGCCCCCCTAGACCTGCCGCCCGGGACAAGTGCCCCTTTTTGCCCCTTCCTAGATCCGGGCCTGTCTATCACAATACGTCCACCGCCTTCACCATCACAGTTCGTTCAAGACTTCAAGAATCCCTCGCAGTAGTGTAGTGTACGAGTACACAGTCGTCGTCGGTGCCGGGCGCGGCGGCGGCGCGGCGCAGGCGCGGGGGGGGCGCGGCGCACACGCGCGGGGGGAGGGAGGGGTCGCGGTACAGAACCTTGTTCCCTCTCACTCCCACCAGTAGGATGTAGTGGCCCTTGTAGCCGCCTCCTAGACATGACCTGGTGAAGTTGAAGATGGATAGTCTCCCTTCAGAGAGCTTGTAGAGCCGTTTCGACCAGTGGTATCTCGCCTTTCGGTAATGGTTATTCTCTATGAACCAACAAAACGTAACGCGGCCCGTTCACCGCGTTATCGCGTTGTATTTTGATTTTATCGCGTAACGTTTCGTTGGGTCATTGCGAATAACCACCCAGAAGGTCGTGGGTTCGAATCCCGGCCGTGAATCAATGGATTTGCCCGGCCGGCAAACGTCACTTCGCCTAGGTATATATATGGCCAGTCCGACCCTGGAGGAGGAAATCGTCACTAGGTCATAACTTCTCAAGAAGCTGTATGATTCATTGTCTCACCTAAACCACAGATAATGATAATATAATACTACACTAGTACCTAAACTCAGAGCGCAGTTTATTATGTTTGCAAACATCGCAGGCTAGTACTGCAGCGTCGACCAGCAGCAGCGCGGGTGCTGTCCGCAAGTGCGCCAGCAGCGCCGCCATGCTGACGACCCTCTCTACTACTTGCACGCCGGAGGTACTGGCTTGACTGAAACGGGACTCTACGCGGGACCGGTCCTAGGAATAACAGTTGAAATTAAAATTTCATTAAAAACAACTGATGAGCATGTGTGTGAGGTAACTTTGAAAGATATAGAAATAGTGTGGTTAGAGAATATTGTGGAGCATGATGCAGTGATGAGAAGGCATGTAGAGAGAATGAATGAAATTTGTCTAATAAAACAGGTGCGAGTGTGAATGAAACAGCTGGAAAGGGAAGACCGAGAGTCTAGGTCTAGTCCCAGTAGAATATGTAGTGTTAGTGTCCCACTGCAGTCTGTTTGTCCCTAATTTCAAGTTTCAACCACTGGGACATTGGTCCTAGTGGGTAGTTTTCACAAATTTAAATCAACTTGCAATACCATTTCCTGTATATTATGTTGGGATACCTTAAGTTACATACAAAGATTATAAATATATAAGTACTTACATCATCAATAACATGGCTGTAGTATTTGTGTCTTCGGTAGTCTTCGTTGACACCTGCCAGTGAGGTATACATTGTGTGTTTTATCTCAAACCTAGAAATAAAATAATTTATAGATACATACACATTGTGTTTACTGGCCTGGCCTCCTGAGAGTGAGTTTGTTTTTTAGGGCCACTTAGGGGAAATTTAAAACTGTGAGGTCCTTGAATAGTCATGTGAAATGAAAAGTCTGCATTAATTTCTTTAATTTCAGCACAGCCTGTATTACATATTTTAACTGCTGGTGTTTTGTGCTGATATGATTTTTATGATTTTTTTTATTATATGAGTAATTTTGCCTGTGTGTAATTTTCAAAATCACCTTTTCAGCAAATAGCACAGATCAATAGTCCAAGTTGACTCCTCAATTCCCTCCTCCTGACAAATTCTTCCGAAGTCTCTTAGGAACATTTCCCGCTGTTCCGGAGACAGTAGCATCATGACACAGGAGATGCCGCAGTCCCAATGCCATCTCTGTTGAAAGTGCTCTACTCGGTGGAGTATGAAATTGTCATCTTTAACTGGAAATGGGTAAATGAAAAGATAATCACTTTGAGTACAACAAACAGAAATCATGGCCTGAAAGGTACTTATTACAGGTGAATAGACTTCAATAAAATAAAGGTTTGCTTACCTCTTGTTTCAGCTGAACTCATCTTTTTTTTTTCTAAAGGAAAAAGAAAGAAATTGTTCCGTTTTCCTTCAAATTTTATCTTAACAGCGATTCCTCTCGTCTACCACTGCGCTGCGCTGGCTGGTCATATTATAAGAGCATTTAGGGGCACTACGTTTAGGTCCTATCACATTTCCCCGAACTCACAAAGTAAAGTTCCCAGAAACAATTTCAAACCAAACAATTCTTGTTTACTTTTTGTGACTACGTTCCGTTTCTCATTGTGGATTCGTTTTACGCTTTACGCCCCAGGCAGGGAGTAACAAACAACAAGAAGTTATTGTTAGTTTTTTCTGCGTGAAACGAAAATTTGCGTTTCGAAAGTGCTAATTTTACTCAGACGTCTTGAGTTATTTATTTTAGCAGCTGTAATGTAAGTAAAGGTCAGCATGAGCGAAACGTAATTTGACGTTGACTGACATTGAAAATTGACAATCAGCTGATTACTGAGTGAGGTTAATGTAACCTGCAAATTGCAATAAATTTTATTTTGAAAAACCATTAATTCTTGCTACACAATGGCGCTTCGAAAAGCAATATTCAAAATGATTGATACGAAAAGGCCTATCCAACGCATGTCCAGGAGGGTTCTTAGCACAGAGTCCGCTCCTAAAGAGAAGCAGGATAGACAAACTCATTTCGGCTTTCAAACTGTTGATGAAGAAGAGAAATGGAAAAAAGGTTTGTTTCTAAAGACTAACGAATCGTTTTAAGTTATCGGACTGTAATTAACCGAATGAAATTGCTTTGCTTCCTTCAGTGCACGAAGTATTCGAGACAGTGGCCAATAAATACGACCTGATGAACGATGTGATGTCTGCGGGAGTACATAGAGTGTGGAAAGACATCTTCATGGCCAGACTAGCTCCTACTCCTGGTACTAAACTGCTGGACATGGCTGGAGGAACTGGTAAAAGATAATCTTATTTATAAAAATGAAGCTTCATAAAAGTCATAAATATATCGAGGGTGCACTGTTCAAACCCGATAAGTGTGAAAAAGTAGTTTTGGAGATAATCAATGTTGAAGTTTGCAGGCAATACAAATTAGGTTTATATATAAAGTTAATGCAAATTACTTAGTAACTTAGTAAGATTATATCGTCCCTGTAGTTGGAAAACTAAATAACTAACACATTTTGCCAAATCGACTTTATTGCACTTTCATAAAGTCCAATTCAAGCTGCATCTTTCTGTGATACTAAAGTTTTGATATCATATTTCAATAAAAAAATAAATAAAAATGAACCTGTCAAGACGTCAAAGATGGAAAAATGAATTTTGAAGTAATGATAAAAAAATAGCGAAGGAGAAGTAGTTAACTCGGCAATAAAATAGCTAAGTGTAATTATGCGTTACTTTGCGGCGAATAAAATGCATAAAGTTACTTATTCAGTTTTCCTTCGACACATTTCTACGCTGTACAGGAACAATGCAGTTAGGAATAATTAAACAAGAGCATTTATATAATTTTCGTGTAACATGGTTGTGTTATAAGTACCTTTTATTCAATTTTCTACTAAATCTCTCTAACTGTTTAGAATTTTAGATAAATAGTCTTATATTTAATTTTAGGTAAAATTTAATATAAGACTTTGTTCAATATTATTGGACCAGCAGAAACACAAAATGAACACAAGCAGAAACACAAATGGTACAAATTATCGGAAAAAGAGGCAGTATAGAAATTGCTTCATCGATCGATAATAATAAATAATAATAAATAAATATATAAATAAATCGATGAAGAGACTTAACACAAATATAATTAATAACACCATTAAGGCATATAGAGGCCCAAAAGTCTTTTGTAGAAAAACTTGTACTGGATCTAAACAGTTATTAAAACTTAAAGATGATCACGGAACTACTGTAACTGATCGAAGCCGAATCGTAACCATTGTGGAAGAGTTCTATGGGAAACTTTACGCATCGAATGCAGCAGAACCAAACTCACCTGATGGCGTTAGAGCTCCTCTAATTGAAAACCATGACACGTAAATCTTACCACCTATCTTGCCGTGTGAAGTTACAAGAGCTCTCTACGCCATGAAGACAGATAAATCTCCTGGGGAGGATGGAGTTACTATCGAAATGCTTAGAGCAGGTGGAACTCCCGTTTTTAAGGTTCTCGTGGAGCTCTTTAACATGGTTTTGTACGAAGCTCGCACACCGGAACAGTGGAAAAATGCAATAGTACACATAATGCACAAAAAAGGTGACATTGCGATATTGGACAATTACCGTCCAATTAGCTTACTATCACAGGTGTACAAGCTGTTTGCCAAAATTCTCACTATTCGCCTCACACGCCAACTCGATGAAGCTCAACCCGTAGAGCAGGCCGGCTTCCGGAGCGGTACCATCGACCATATCTACACGGTAAAGCAGCTGATGGAGAAGTGTCACGAGTATAACAGGCCCCTTGTATAACAGGCCCCTTTGTCGATTACGAGAAGGCCTTCGACAGTGTCGAACATTGGGCCGTGTTCCACGCTCTCTATAGCTGCCATATCGATTCACGTGGATGTGCTCCGGGAGCTGTACACGTCAGCTACTCTGCAAGCTTGAGTGCATAGTCTAACGAATCCTGTACCGATTAAGCGAGGAGTGAGACAGGGAGATACTATTTCACCCAAGCTTTTTACAGCAGTTTTAGAAGATGTACACTTAAGATTCGCGGATGATCTTGTTCTTTTTGCAGAGAGCTTCGAAGATCTCCAGCTCATGCTACAACATCTTTATGATGCGTCTTTGGAGGTAGGGCTAAAGATGAATATGTCCAAGACGAAAGTGATGGGAAACCTCTCCGGCACCGCAGTTTCTGCTGTTACAATTGGAAATGTGAGGTTGGAGATGGTGGAAAATTACATTTATCTTGGACATACTCTATCTTTTGGCAAGGACCATAAAAAAAAGGAGATCGAAAGGCGAGTAGGTACAGCTTGGGTGGGCTGCATTAGGAAAATTCGAAGACATTCTAAAATCTGTCAACGTCCCACAGTGTCTGAAGACCCGTCTATTTAACCAGTGTGTACTGCCCACCATGACTTACGGTGCCGAGACATGGACCCTCACCCAGGAGGCTGTGTACAAAATGAGGGTTGCTCAGAGGGCCATGGAGCGTGCCATGCTCGGCATTAAGCTTGTAGACCGAGTTCCCAATACCGAGATCCAAAGACGAACCAAGGTCAAGGATGTCGGAATCCGGGCAATGGACTCAAATGGAGTTGGGCTGGGCACCTGGAAAGACGTGGTGAAGACAGGTGGTGTAAAACGTTGACAGAATGGTTGCCGAGGACTGGCAAGAGAAGCGTCGGACGTCCAGCAGCGCGATGGGTCGACGATATTATCAGCGTCGTGGGCCGGCAGTGGATCAGGCAAGCGCAGGACCGGGAGAAATGGCAAGAACGAAAGGAGGCCTACACCCAGCAGTGGGATAGATTGGGCTGCGGATGATGATGATAATATTTAAAAACAAAGAACTAATTTTATTAAAATCCTTACCCATGGGTAGTAGGGAAATAGGAGTCAAATAAATAAATAATAGGTCATTATTAATTAGATAGTGTAGGAAAATTAAATAAAGGCACTTAATGTTAGCTTTTTTATGTTGTATGGAGAACATTGACGAAGAAGAACTAAACAACTGACATGAAAAAATAAATAAGTGCTTAAAAACTTTGAAACTTTGTTGAGGGAAAATTACATAATCGCTTTTTATTTTTTTTCTTACGAACAAATGAGCTAACGTATAAGACTGTTAGATTGAAAAATAGGTTAAATAACAATCTATAACATAGCAAAAGATGCATAGTAAAAATGTTACCAAATAAAATTTTATAGCCATTTTACACACAAAAAAATAGTAAATTGCGTTTTTCTCCCGATTTTGGTTTTGTTAGTTATTTAGTTTTCCAACTACAGGGACGATATATCTATGACATTATTTTTCAAGTTCTTAGTTGATGTTACTTCACAAACTTTTGGATAAAATTCAAATTAGTGAATTAGGGGGCCGACTTATTGGGTTTTACCCCAAAATTAAATATACAATTTTTATTATTTATTGGCTTTATTTATTAAAAACACAGATGAAAATCGTAGTAATTTTATATTAAAATAACTAATCACAGTCAGTTTCAGATTCAATGTAACAATAATCAATGTAGGAGAGGTTATTACTGTCAAAATTACGTGCTTCTCAATAGCGTGTTTTGTAAAAACACTGCTGAGGCGCGGTGCAATTTTTCATATTTATTAAAAGATTTCCAAGACTAAGAAGAATCTGTCCAAGACTAAGGTGATGACCAACCTTAGGGGTCCTAAACCTAACATAATTGTAGGTAACTACCAAATAGAGGAAGTGGACAACTACATATTTATTGTTTATCTTGGACATTGCTTATCTTTTGGCCCACACTCAAAGTTAAAGGAGATTTCCAGACGCACTCAATTGGGATGGGCTGCCTTTAGAAAGCTGGAGGATATCTTCAAATCCTAAATCCCCCAATGCCTGAAGACCATGGTGTACAACCAATGTGTCCTGCCCATAATCACCTATGGTTCCGAGACATGGCCGCTCACAAAAGAATACATGCACAAAATAAGAGTAGCACAACGGGCAATGGAGCGAGCCATGCTCGGAATCTCACTTCTCGATCACATACCCAACGTCAAAATTCGATGTCGTACAAAGGTTGTGGACGTAGGTATGCGGAAAGCGAGACTAAAGTGGAGTTGGGCTGGACACTTGGCTAGAAGGGACGATGGAAGATGGACAAAAGCGATAACTGAATGGTGGCCCAGGGACGCTCAACGACCAAGAGGCAGACCACCCGCCCGATGGTCGAACGACATCGTCAACATGGTCGGGAATCAGTGGATGAGATTCGCAAGGGATCGGAGAGAGTGGCGTGATAAAGAGGAGGCCTATACTCGGCAGTGGGTGGAAATGGGCTGAAATGATGAATGATGAGAGATTTGTGTTATTTTAACTATTCAATGGTGAAAAAAGACGTGTGGCACTCGGAGACTGCCGCGGTAAAGCTATTGCATGGGGCCCATGGGGGGTGTTAGGTTATTTAATAATCGTTAGGGAATTTCTGGATTCGGTCTCCACGCTCAAGGCCCGCGATAGAAGCTATGCAATAGCTTAAAAATAATATTTTTACGACAAATAATGTACTAAATCATTGAATAGGTGTTATTAGGCGGCAACTAAGATAAACGCCTTTTTGGTCTCATCATCTTACACTGCAGCCTCATTGGAGGAGAGAATTTTTGCCGTCGGGAAACATTGTCAGGGTTTGACTTGACATTAGTGACGGCACGGTATTATTTATTTATTGTATTGTGTAAAATTATATTACGTATTCTATCATTGAATATTAGTCGGCAACAAAGATAAATCATGGATCTAACAAATGCAATTAATAACTAAAATAAAGGTTGTAAAATAAAATGTGGTTGATAAAAATAAAACCCTTTGACTTAATTACTCTCTTGCCGAGACGAGAAGTAGGAAAATGTAATGTAGGTTGGCAGCAACATTGAACGTGCTCTCCAATTTCGCTATGAAGCGACTTGCACTAGGCTGGCTGATAGTGCTAACCAATCGTTTCCAATTGACTTTTGATAGCTCCAAATAAAGTAGGTACAAAGCGACCCAAGTTTGCCTCCAAGGATGCCGCGCCATCACTAAAACCACTTCTAGGTGGTGCTCACACATTTACAATTTTAGGATCCATTGATTGGGATCATGATCCCCTAAATCTCTCCTACTTATGTTTGTGCGTTGGTTTCGAAGAACAATTTACATTTTCATTGCTAGTTTTAGGTAATTAAAATAGAGAAAATGCAATTTCGATGAAAATCAATCAATGATTGAAGTAGGTAATTGTTATGACATTTAACAATTCGTCGTACGTACCTAATGATTTAATAACAATACCTAAATGTAATACAATAATGTACTAACATGTGAAAAGAAGTACCTAGTGCTGCTTCCGCCGCTATAGTTTTTACACCATTTAACTGAACATTTAGTCATTTTTGGGAGATGTTTTATTGACAAGTAAGTGCTTCAGACTGACGCACAAACGACCAAGGCTAGAATTTACTGGTTACTGACAAGACCGGTGAATGAAGGTACGTTCGCTTATAATATGTCTGGTCTAGTGGCTATTCGTTCATGATCAAGACTTGACTTGTGTGACAGAGCGTGTAGAATAAAATTTTAAGAAAACAAGCTTTGGCACGATAGATTCGTATTTCAAAATGAGTCACTGCACGGCACGTTATTAAAAAGTTATTTGGGGAATAAAGCCCCTGACTGCGCGTGCGAAACATGACACAATGCGTTTGTCGCATGAACTCACGCCTCAATGTCAAACACATTTATTGGGTTCTTCCCCGGACAAGCGTTGGAATAAATGACTATCGGATTGACTATCGGATAGTGCAAATCCCAGTAAGTGAAGTTAAATGAATGTTTACGATACTTTTCAGATATAAAAAACCAATAAATATGTTTTATTGGATTTCATATCTTCATATTACGTGTATTCATGCAAAATAAGCTGGGGCTAAAACCCAATAAGTATTTTTGATTGCTTTTAATGTATGATAAATTTTCTATGTCATGAATTAATTCTAATGTTAAAATCAGTCATACAAAATTATCTGCTTTTATCTTTTTTGTAAGTGTGAATAACGTGATTATCTTTGAGCTTTAAAAACCAATAAATATACATTATGTGGTTCTCTCGCAAAACAATTACATAAAATTTTGCCATAAGTAGCCTTACGGTGTTCTCAACCAAAATAAATGTCTTATTTATGCATTTAATGGGTTATTTGGTTATCTAACCAAATATTTGTAAGTGTAACATAGAGATACTCTAGAGTATCTCTATGTTACACTTACAAATCAGTTTAACTGGAAACATCACTAGGAGTAGCAAAAAATTCTGATTCTAGTGGGCTAAAAAACGAATTTTCGATTTTTTTGCACTTATCGGGTTTGAACAGTGCACCCTCGATATTATGGCCGAGTCTTATAATATAAGTTGGTAGGTACCTATTGTGTACTGTGTCATGGGCAGTGAAAGCGTTAATAGGATGCTAAGTGATCAAACCTTAATGTAGTTATATTTTCCTATTTAAATTTCCAGGCGATATAGCATTCAGATACATAAAATACCTCCAGAACCAAAGAGGATCTGCTGATGAGCGTTCCTCTGTAACGGTGTGTGACATCAACCAAGCAATGCTGGATGTGGGCCAGCTCAGAGCACAGAGGTAAGCTTCCTACTACACAGCTAATAAAATACTATTATTTTAGTATCTAGGTACTTACTACATACTATTTCCTCAAACATTGTGTTGTGGTGTCCCAACGGGGCTCTTGTTGCGGCCAAACCTAATTTTTAAGGCTGTTATGTACCAACTTGAAGCAATAAATGAATATGAGTTGTAAAGTAACCTTCTGCTATCTAACTATTTAATGTGCCAAAGTGAAGTCAGAATGTTAATGGCAAACAATCCACCACATAATTATTCCATGACCAATTCATAATTTGCCTCCGTGGTATCTACCTGGATAAAAAGTAGCCTATATGTTATTCCAGGTACTAATCCAAGTTTTATAATATTATATTCCAAGGTTCAGCCAAATCGGTTTAGTGGTTTTCGCATCAAAGAGTACCGAACATTCATACATCCATACTCACAAAATAAACTTTCACATTTATAATATCAGTTGGATAAGGAAACAGATATTAACACAAATTTACTTACCTTAAGCTTGACGTTTCGACAGGATTGCACTAGCCGTGGTCGCAGGAAGACATTTTAGAATAAGTCAGCCTAATGTAAAACCAATGTCTCATCCATAGCAGAATGACCTTTCATAATACTATATTCTAGTCTGACTTATGTATCAAAATTTATATTATCTGGAAATTCAAGTGTGGCACTTAACATGTTATTTACTGAAAATGAAATATGATCACGACTGTATCCCGGGAGCGGTATACATTTCTTTCAGATCATTAGGTAATTTTTTTAGATCTTTTCGAAGATGTCTAAGGGGGCAGTCAGAGGTATGTCCAAATACATGTTATGTACTGATTGCCATAAAGCCTCTAACTTTCAACTGGCCAGTCCATTATCAGATTTTACCACCAGCTCATTCACTGTTTTGTTGCATTGCAGATTGGGCTACACATCACCGTCAACAGGGGTGGACCTAGACTTTTCATGTCAGAACGCAGAGCAGCTTTCCTTGCCTGACGAGAGCTACACAGCATACACCATTGCTTTTGGTATCAGAAACTGCACTCATATTGATAAGGTACACCATCATAAATATTGATCAAACTAGTGAGAACAAAGAAAAATAAAAAATCAGAAAAATATCTACTATACTTTAGAGGTAAAGCTGTTGTGTGTGATCCTATGTATTTCGTTTTGTATTTGAGTTACAATAAAAATCTAGGCTTAATTAAGGCTTTGGACAAATGTTAGAAGCTCAAAGCTATAACAACTATTATCAATCGCGCTTCCGTGTCGGGGGTTATTTTAAATGTACCTATACTTGCTGTTGACTGTGATGCCGAGAAGAATCACTTAAGGAAAATAAGTGTTGGCCCTGGTTCTTCACAATTTTTTTTTCTGTTTCAATGTAGGTATACTTAATCTGTAATTTAGCTAGCTGCACCTAAACTTCTTCCCTAGTACACACCTGATGCTGTAGAGGTGGCGTATAAGGGAAGGTTCATATCTGACGGAACATGCGTCGCGTATTATACGCCAGAACAGACAAATGTAAGTATAGAAAAACACTTGACCGTTCACTCAACCTAATACGTCAGTACGCTAGATGATACCCTCGGCGTATTTTACGTCAGATATGAACCTTCCCTTAGCTAACTGCACCTAAACTTCTCCCCTTTGTACACACCTGATGCTGAAGAGGTGGCGTTTATAAGGAAAACATGTTCATGCGGCAAATAAATGGCCATTGACATCTTCTATTTTGTAGGTATTAGAAGAAGCATACCGGGTATTAGCCCCGGGCGGCCGCTTCATGTGTTTGGAGTTCAGTCAGCTCAACAACGACACACTGCAGTGGTAAGTTGGCATTGCATCTTCTACCTATTTATCTTCATGAAAGAAGAGAAAGAAATTGCAATAAAGCTCACACAAATATTATGTTGAAGATAATTAAAAACAGAGTGCTTCGGAATGTGCCAAATATGTATTTGGGCCGTCTGACTACCCCCTTAGACATTGTGAAACAACAAAACAGTCTTTTACAACAAACATAGTCACATTTAAATATTAAAATTTCACAAGCATTAAATTGCTTAGCTTGGGACTAGATGACGCTGTGTGGAATGTCCAGGAATATTTATTTATTTTCCGATTAAATTATATTTTGGTGATGCCCACAATTCGTGGGAATTCCGGCGAATTCGAATACGCGCGCCTTCTCTGCGATAATAAGTATTATAGTAATGAAAATAAAGTTGAAATTCATATGACACTGACGTGATAGGTTGCATGCCCATCGACGCTATTAGAAAGTTAACTTCGTGAATTTTTGCAAAGATTTTACAACAATAAAGTGATTTCTTTATTCTCACGCAGTTGTCTAGTGGTATACTTTTAAGACACTTACCACTATGAATAAATGATTTAGAGATATTTTGCTTTTTGTCAGGATCTACGACCAGTATTCCTTTCAAGTGATCCCGGTGTTGGGGCAACTTTTCGCGGGACAGTGGAAACCATACCAGTATCTAGTTGAAAGCATCCGGCAGTTCCCTAACCAGGTACCTCGTAACTCTACCGATATTAGAGCTTCAATAGTTTTGAACTTCTCAAAAAGTCCGTTTTTGAAGCCTCTTCCGCGCCTCCACGATCTTTAAAATGAGCGTATTTGGTAGTCACTCTTTTTATATATAACCGACTTCAAAAAGGAGGAGGTTGTATGTATTTTTTTATTTCAAAAATGAGGTGTCTAAAGTCGCTTCTTTTCATATAGAACCTTAATTTTCTCATCTAGTTTTAGAAATACTTGAATTGAAACTTCGAGACTTAAATTTTTATTTTGAATATAATTACATGTCATGATCCTATTTAATTTCGTTTCAAGATAATCAACCTCCTTTCTTATCATCCAGGAGAAGTTCAAGTCCATGATAGAAGACGCCGGCTTCCGTCAGGTCACGTACGAGAACCTTACATTTGGCACCTGCGCCATACACTCCGCCTTCAAGATATAACTAGCAGATTAGTTAGAATAGTTTTAAGTATTGTTGTCAGGTTAGTAAATTGTTTTGTTAAAAGCTTTTTGTTTTACTACGTTGCGAATCCCATCTCATTGCATAGATTAGTGTAAATCTTTACTAGTCTCTGGTACAAATTATATTTTTATAACTAGCAGTTCTTATTACTTACTAGCTTCACTATAATAATTTGTCAAAATTGAGGGTAAGTGTACAATATGCGTAAAATAAATATAACTTGACCGGGCCGAACATAGGCCCTCCAGGCGGTCGCGCATTATAGATATACTGATCGTTACGAAAGAGCTAAACAGAGTAATATTCTCACTAGCTAGCACTCCAGTCAACTTTGATTGCGCTGACTGTCGTTTGTATAACACTTCAACAAAAAATAACTGTGCTGTGAATGCACCTTTATGTACTAAATTCAAATAAATATTAATATTTGAGTTACTGTGCTTAACCTAAACAGGAAAGGGATTTAATAAAAACCAAACTTTTTATACGTAATTTTATTAAGTCCATCAAACTGTGTTGGTCGTGGAATGCAAGTCCGGTATCTAATTACACATACATCTACATCTTACTTCGGTCACATTATAACAATAGATAACATCTCACTCTCCTCTCATTCATCTCACAAAGCCTGTAAGCATGCTTATTAACTCAATGACACTGACGTTGCGGCCGTATTCAACAATGCTACTCGGGTACATATGCGTACCGAGTAGCGTTCTTGAATAGGGCCATGATTGTTAGAGCTAACACACTAATGCCGCATTCAGAGCAACACAGCAAGTTATTTTTGAAAATCTACCGATTTAGATACAACTGGATTGTATTGGATTTTACAAATTAGAATTATTCAAAATTTAGATTTGTTTTCGCAGTTATCAAAGCATGATAAAATTCATTTTGATTCATAAGGTATTTAAAAGTTTCCATGATTGTAAATGTTATGTAGGGGGTAATTCGGACAAATGTACTCAAAGAGTAACCGCCGGTTTCTCGAACGCAGATATCTCCAAATCAAACTAATCAATGATTAAATCACGTGACAGTGTCATATTTGTTCCTAATTTGACACTTGTCACGTGATTTGACCATTGATTATTTTGATTTGGAGATGATCTGCGTTCGAGAAGCCGGCCGTAAGTATATCAAAAATATGTTGCAGTGAGCCCTCACGCGCGATGAAGGAAGCCACTGGCTCGAGTCCTAGGTGGCCTAAGGGGCCTAGGGGGCGACAGAACACCAATAAGCTGTGTTGTTACTCGTCAAAACGTACCGAGCGTGCACTCAAAGTTATTTTGCAATAATTTGTAATCCATACCCAAAGATCCATGAATCCAAAAACGAAATTCCAAAAAGCGTGCGTCATTTTTATCCAGATTATCCATCCAAGAATCCTTCGGTACGATCCAAATATCCGAAATCCGAGAATCCAGTGCAGAGTGCGCGTCCTACTCCGATCCGATCCATATGACATCCATCCGATCCATATTGATCCGATCCGATACAATCCGTGATCCTACGCCACACACCTCCATCCGATCCCATCCAGATTCCAATCCACAGTGGATGAAACAAAAGAAAATCTTTTTAATTACATCAAATCATTACAAGTCAATTACAGTTATACATTAGCGCCAACTTGCGAATGAGGACAAGACAAATACATCAAATCAATGAAAAAAAAAACAAGCAAAATTGGGCACATCTTTGCAACTACTATTTATATGTTTGTCCCCATTTACATATTTTGTGACGATAAAGGCGCTTTCTTTCGTCGACGATTTGTAAATTAACAATATCAATAAGGGCACCGTCGACCAAACCAAGAGAATACGACCGCACGAGCAAGGTGGAAACTATGTCACTCGTCAAATAGACGCTATATTTTCACATATATTACTCCAAGTATATTATTGCTAAACAACTACACAAAATCAACTCTATATTTAAAATTGCTTTCAACAAACAACCACCAGAAGCCTGATAGGGTTTCCAAAGAATATATCTATTAGTAAAAATCTAGTATTTTAATAAAACAGCACAACAGCCCTTGCCTATGATTGCATATTCCAATAAAACACTGTCTTTTACTCCCTGGCAGCTACTTGCAGCCCTCAATAATAGCATAGCTAGTTCATTCCACCGTTGGTCGCGAGTCGCGAAAGGGCCTGTTCGTTTATTACATCAGACAATTTGTTAGGCCATGACGGAGGCCTGTCAACTCCCGCCAGAGTTGGTCACTAGCTCATACAAACGACCACACAGTTCGGAGTTATAGTTTATTTAAAAAAAATGACAGAAAGTAGCTATTTTAAACTCCTGAGGACTATTTTGTAGTCTGTCTAGCTAGAGTCTAGGGCAATTATAGCTCCTGAAAGTTGAATTGATATAGAAGCGGTTTTTTGTTTGAAGCTGCAAAGATGCTTCAATTTATGAAAATCTGTTTTGGAGTTCTGTATAAAATCTGTTACAATTAAAGATTTTTTATTTAATAGTGGTTTTAGTAACATGAGGTCAGAAAATATAAATTCTCGTATATAATAAACGATCAGTCCCTATTAATCTAGGCGTGTACATAATCTTATTCTATAGCGGCCGCCCCCGTCCTTGTCTGCCCCGCGCCGTCCGCTGTCGACACAAACATACCTTCAGTATTACATCCGAGCCTACCGCTTCATTGGTCGGTCGCCTTAACTTGTAATGCTACTACAAGGGCTATCGCTCTGGGCCTCTACTGCCAAAACCGATGTTTATTTAAGGCTCAACTCACACCAAAAGAGCATCGAAGAGCAGCGAAGCGGAGCGTAGTTTCAGTGTCATACGAATTTCAACTTTATTTTCATTACTACCTATATTACTTATTATCGCAGAGAAGGCGCGCGTATTCGAATTCGCCGGAATTCCCGCGAAGCCGCGGGCATCCTCGCGACTCGTTCGAGTTTCTCATGCGATAATAAGTATTATAGTAATGAAAATAAAGTTGAAATTCGTATGACACTGAAACTGCGCTCCGCTTCGCTGCTCTTCGATGCTCTTTTGGTGTGAGTTGAGCCTTGATTCTCACGGTCGGAAACATACAGTTAGGTTATAAAATGAATGGTCAAATAATGAAATATATAAAAATATGAGGCTAATTACTAGTTCCCACATGTTGGTAAATGCTTCGAATTCAGTTTCGAATGCGATTATTGTCACGATGTATGGTTTTCGGTTTTGGTAGTAGGGGCTAGACAGAGGGACTGTTTAGTATCGATATTGAAAGTAAGAACTCTTACACCCGGTTATTATTATACTTGCGAATGATAGATCTATCGCCATGCAGCAACTTTGTTTATAACCAACAAAAATGTAAAAATGTATGAAACAGATAACAATGTTACTATCGCGATAGATTTGATTATTACTTTACAGTCAGATAATGTGTTTACGGAAAAAATAAAAACTAGCTTTTCAATAACCCCCGTAGAAACGTAGTCCATGCGTAAGTTAGCGATGGTACAGCAACTAAATTAAAGATTTAAAACTCATTGTGGTCGGCGCCTGTGGCAGCTAATCTAATGTAGTCTGCGCCAAGTCCAGAACTGACCGAATAGAGTCCACGATGAACCTAGTGTGATCTAGATTCTTGATAATATGATGTTTTCAATGTTAGTTGGTAAGTCTTAGGCGTTGTCCCCATAATGCTCAAAGTTAGCGGCTGAATGTCCGCTGACTGACTCCAGCCCTAATACTGAAACGCAAGTGATGCTTATCCTCAACATTATTTGACGTTCGTCTATATATGGCGTAAGCCAACTGACCCGCCGACCGCTAACAGCGTCAGCTACTCAGCCGCTCACAGAATGAGTCGACAAACAAACAAACTGCGTACAGAATCCGCTCAATGGACAACACATTTAAAATATTTATAAATGCAAACTAGAGGCAAACAGTCAGCCGCTCACTGTGAGTCTAACAGGGACAACGCCACAAAGTATAAAAAAACTAAATTCTAGAAAATCAAGCAACAGTTCGGCAAAAATCAAAAATGTTAACAAAAAAAAGGTTTCATGAAAATAGTTGAAACAAACCATCATCTTGGATGCGGTTCCTGAGATAAAGGTCATCAGGACCTCGGCTTGTCACCTGCTCGGTAGTAAGGCACAACTTTACAATAACAAGTCCTTCAACCCTTCGACGACCTCTGTGGCGCAGTGGGCGAAGGTTCATCTGTGACGCGGAGGTTGCGGGTTCGATTCCCGCTACGGGACAAATGTTTGTATGTTGGTAAGTCTTAGGCGTTATCTGGTTACCATAACACAAGCATTTAGTTGCTTAGCTTATGACTAGATGACGCCGTGTGAAATGTCCAACTATGGGAAGATTTTCATTTCATTCATTTTTGTGGTCGACCACACAACCAACATCAATCAAGTTATGTTTTGATGGTTGTGATTCCTACAGCCGGTTTCTCGAACGCAGATCATCTAATCTAATCAATGGTCAAATCACGTGACAGGTGTCAAATCACGTGACAGGTGTCAAATCGGTTGCAAATTTTCAGTTGTCACGTGATTGACCATTGATTAGTTTGTTTTGGAGATGATCTGATTCTGCATTCGAGAAACCGGCTATAAGAATACAACTGCTATGGCCAGCAGAATTCCAAATTATTAAGACGTGTCCAAGTGATATTTGGACTGACAATTTTGTCTTCAGAGTTATGAACAATGCTCTTCAAGAGTGCAGATCATTCGAAATTGAAGGTACGGTTTAGTAAATTCTTTATTTTTGTCATTCGTATTGAAGAGTGAATATGAACGGATAGTCTATCTATACTAATATTATAAAGAGGTAAAGTTGGTTCGTTCGTATGCTCGGGGTGATCTTCGAAACTACCCATCGGATCTCAACAATTCTGTATGCATAATGTAGCGAAGACTCTCCGAATGAACATAGGCTATATTCTATCAAGGTACCACGCGAGCGAAGCCGCGGGCGAGTGAGCTAGTGTAACGTAGCCGTGTGAGACCGCGAGGAGTGACCTGAAGATTCTCCGGAAGAATCGAAACATCGTCGGTATCTAAATCGACGAAAATTTTACGTGAGTAATTTCCTGTATGCTATTAGAATGTATACTTGTAGGATCAGACCTGGTCAGTATCTGGGCGCGCTGCGGCTGCGGCTGCGGCTGTAGGAGCGCCGCACCGGGGAGTAGGTCGGGGAGCCGCGGCGGCGCGGGGAGTACGAGCGAGACCTGCAAGTTACAACACAGTATTAGTTAGTATAGGTCGCGCCACTAACAAGAGCGCGGTCGGGGAAGTAGCGGGGGTATGTTTGCGCCTGTGTTCACTCGCTGACGAACCGATAGCACTCGCTACATCAATGGTATGAAGTGCGCCGCGACACCTCTCCACCGATCATCGACGACCAATCATTACGTGGCGCGACCTATACTATTTTTCAAAAAGGTTTTATAGTTAAAGCCATCAAGGTAGTATTAAGAGCCACAATCAGACAAATAAAATGTAAACGCCAAAATTCGGCGCACGCTACGTAGTGCGCAGAGTTTTTCTTTTTTGCGTACAAGCGACATTGAACATTAAAACGAACGACATGACAATACATTCAAATGTCAAATGTCATTGTAGAACATTGAATTTGCACGCACATTTTTTGAGTGTTGTCAGCTATTAGATTGTGACTCTTTAGTACGTAGTAGTAACTCGATGGGTGCCCACATAAAGTTATATTGCGGGAATTACGTGAAGGTTTTCTTTCACGCATCATGAAGAAACCTGCGAATTAGTCGGCCCCACACATATTGGACCATTGTCTTCCCTGTGGATATGGCTGACTAAGCTGAGGATGGTTTAGGTGCTACAAGCCTATTCCATCTCATCAATGTCCTAGTGCCTGTCTGTTTCATCAACCGACCATTCTGTCTGTTTCGTTAAGCGTAGGCAATGGTTGCCTCCTGACGCTGTATAAATCATCTAGTAAAGGGCTGCTGGGACTGCAATACGACTGACCTGTCCCTGTCCCCGCTGCCGCCCCCTCCCCCCCCGCCCCCGTACCTCTCCCCGCCCGCCCCGCCGCCGTAGTCCTCCTTCACACGGATGTACGAGACCTCGCCCTGGAAATATAAACAAATGTCATCCTACTTGTTCCTGTGAGCCAGTACAGCTGAGCGCTTCCGTGCTTCGGAGGGCACGTTAAACTGTAGGTTCCGTAAAGCCATGACGGAAGCCTTGAGGCGGCCTAACCAGAATTGGCCACTTGCACATACAAACTAACTAAGAGTTAACAAATGAATAGAAAAATATGCGCCCCACTTGGCGTGGTATAAATGCAGGATAATGATGTGTTATAAGTGTTACCACGAGTGTTACCTCGTAGCTAGGTGTAAGTGTTACCTCGTGGCTTCGGAAGCGCGAGTCGTCCAGCTTCTTGACGGCGTACTTCATATCCTCGTGTCGCAGGAACTCGACGACTCCGGCGCCGTCCTTGAACGTGTCCGCGAAGCACACGTCGCCCGCTTCACGCATGTGGTCCTTCAAGTCCTGGGAACAAAACAACAATAGTATAGTGCTGCTCATCTGGCCAGTATGGTTACCGGCGGTATTTGTGTAATAGTAATCTATCCTCGCTCACGTGCCATGTATTCTATTCTAAATGTATGGAATTTTTAGTTCATGCAAGTTACCGGGGGAGGCGCTGCACTGGATTTTACTCGACTCGGTATCGAGGACAGTATCGTAAACTAGCGTCAACTCCCCTGGCGGCCACGGGATGTTTGCTTCTGAACCATCTGTATTGTGATGACATTTATGTCATTACGTTTGAAGCGCTGGCAGAACCCCACAGCTGGATGCGATGTCCAAAATGATTTTGTACTTAGCAACTCGATGTTCAATTTTGAACTTTGTCTTTACAAAATAAAATGGAATCCCAAGTTACCTGCCAAGAGCCACTAGGCGGCAGGCCGGTCACTGTGACCCTGTACTCTGAGCGCCTGGCGGGCGGGCCGCGGGGCGCAGGCCTGGAGCGCTCGCCCCCGCCCCCGCGGCCGCCGCGCCCGCCGCCGCCGCCGCCGCGCGGGAACTCCACGCGCAGCCGGTAGCCGTCGTAGTCGTAGCCGTCACGAGCTCGGACTGCGTCGTCCGCATCTCTGAAAACAACAATAACATGATTTAAATACTACAGAAGAGGACAAAGTAGGTTAGTAAGTTCGTATGAGCAAGTGGTCAACTCTGGTGACGGAGTTTTTAGGCCGCCTTAAGGCCTCCGTCATGGCTTAACGACTTTAAAAGCTGGGATCGACAATTTGCCCTCAGAAGCACGGAAGCGCTCAGATATTAATAGAAAAGGACAGTAAGTTAATAACCCACATGGTGCACTAGTGAGGCTTTTGTATTGTTTGAAATTAGTTTTAGCCACAGTTTAGTAACCATTTATTAAATTGGACTGCTGAGATCTCAAACATTATGGTAATGAACCGAGTGATAGATGGCTTCAAGACTTGCATGAATAAAAACAATAATACAATACAAATATAGTATACAATTAAAACTATAAGAATTGCAACTGTAGTGATTCAATTATGGTTATGTAGATAGATAGATAAAGATTATAATTACCAAAGTCAAGACTGTATTGCTATTTACGACCAGTCTCAATAACTTGTCCTGTCTATCTTTGGTTTTGGTTACTGTAGATAGCTTTATGACATAACTTCTATACAAAAATAATTTTATGTTAATATAATTGTATGACAATTACACATCAAAGTGTATTTAGTTTATGAGTAGTTAAAATAATTATCAGTAACAATGTTGTGTTCAAAACAAGTTGTGAACATTAGAATAAATTATAAAATGTTAAAACATACATACCTATCTGGAAATACTTTTATCTTATCAATAGTGTACAAAGTTTGTGGTGTGACATTATGAAACAATGTATAGAAATAGAATAGTTTTACTGTAAACTGTTAAACAGACATAGAGACAAACAACTTATATTCAAAATGTAGCCTCTCGTCAGATGAATTATTTCTAATGGTATAGAAGCGCTTGTGGCGAAGCTCGCTAAGATGTTCTTGATAGATCGTTGAAGTTAAGCAACATTCTGAGCAGTCACTACTTGGATGGATGACCGCTAGTGGCATTTTCATCTGAGCGCTTCCGTGCTCGGAGGGCACGTTAAATTGTCGGTCCCGGCTTTTAAAGTCGTTAAGCCATGCCTTTAGCCGGCCTAGAAACTCCGTCACTAGAGTTGGGAGTTTTTAGTAAAGGTGCTAAAACTTATAGATATGTAAATCAAAGTAAATCTTAGATTGGCATTGAGTGTAGCCAAGACAAATCTTTCAGATCACACATTATGTCTATGAACAAAAGCAGAATTGTTTACAGATGATAAAAATGTAATCAGGCCAGTATTACGGCTTCCTATCATTGTTATCACGAGTTGAAAATAAACAGAACTATACAAAACTGATAACAGTTTACACAATCATCATTACTAAAAATTATAAGACGGCAAGAAAACTAGGAAAGTAAAATCACTGACATATTCAAAAGTTCGTCAATAAAAATATATCTTCCTCTTTGCATTCACGTGTTTCAAAATAAATTCATGTGAGTGACCGGACCGGCTTAACAATACCTACAGTTACTGTTGGTACAACTTGGCTGGCTGGCAATGACGCCTACTAATAATACAGCTAAAAACAATACAAATCAAACGTAACCTTACGAACCGGGCGGCGACACGCCAAATATAAATTACAAATCTCTTTTCTCATTCTTACCTAGGATCCTCAAATTCCACAAAAGCAAACGGCGGGCCTTTTCTGTTCTTCAGATCAACAAATGTGACTTTACCGAACTTGTAAAATAGGTCTTGGATATCCTTTGTCCTGATGTCTGGGGGGAGGTTCCCAACATATATCCTGCACTCGTTTCTATTACTGCTGCTTCCGCCAGACATGATTTTGAATGTTTGAAAACAGTTACCACGAAAACCACAAACTTCGATAAAAATTCTTCAACGCTTGCTTGTTTGCACCAAAAATCAATATGGCGTTGCGTTGCGCTGGCGGCGATCGATGGCGAACGAAACGAAACAAAAATGTTGTTGCCATTGCATTGCCAGTATGTACGAACTCATCTGCCAAGCCAAACATTAAGAAGGGTTTAATTCGAGGAGTTATCTGTCAAATCAGTAATTTCACGCAATTCAACTTTAAGTTTCCTTTGTTCAACGTAATAATAAAACAAAATAGGCGGCGGCGCCGGCGCTAGTTTTACCCATACATGTAGTCACCTTAAACACTGAATTTTATTTATTTCTTTTTATCTTTCTAAGAATCATTATTATATCCGATATATACGTTCAAATCGGAAGATTAGCTAGGTTTATAGGAATTAGGTAGATTAGTTAGATATCTTGACGACCTCTGTGGCGCAGTGGGCGAAAGCCCGCCTGAGACGCAGAGGTTGCGGGTTCGATCCCCACTGCGGGACAAATGTTTGCATGATCTGCAAATATTTGTTTCGTGTCTGGGTGTTTTCTATGTATAATATGTATGTATTTACAAAAAAAAAAATGTATCTATGTAGTTTATCAGTCATCTGGTTACCATAACACAAGCATTAAATTGCTTAGCTTGGGACTAGATGACGCCGTGTGAAATGTCCAAGGATATTTATTTATTTATTTATTATCTGTATACCTACCTAAAATCATTTAAGTATACTTACAAAAAATTGATAGTTATTAGATTAATCTCAAACAACCATTTTTCCCTTATTTTAATCAATATAATACATTTAAATGAATTGGATTTGCTGACTAGTTATAATGCTGAAGTTAATAACATTGGCATGCTATGAATGTCCCTGGTTAGCTGGTATTACTGCAGATTATGGCAGCATTAACATCGGCTGTCTAATCCATGGAAACGGAAATCTAGTTTTTTTAACCAATCAGAACTGCCACTGTCACCATAGAAACTTTTGTCTATGCTTCGATAGTGCTTACAGCTCGGCTTACAGCGATGCGAGCTAGCTAATAACTAATAAAATAATCGAATCGACCTCAACATTGCTTTTAAAATAGTTCATATTTTTTCTTTTACAAACTAAATTCAAAAATTCAAATGATTGAATTAGCATTTCTCAAAATTTGTTACAATGTGTTTACAATTATTGTATTATTGTATTATTAACACCCACGCTCATCTTTTAAACGAAAGACAAATTTTGAGAAATGCTAATTCAATCATTTGAATATTTGAATTTAGTTTGTAAAATAAAAAATATGAACTATTGTAAAAGCAATGTTGAGGTCGATTCGATTATTTTAGTCGATTCAGCGATTCAGCGATGGCTGGAAATAAAATGTAGGTACGTCATGTTCGAATATTTTGAAATTGGAACGCCCTCTATCGCACTGCGTGGTAAGTTCTGCGTTTTCTGAAAGAAGCCTGTGAAAGAATCCTCTGGAAAGTAGGCATTGAGTCCCCCGGCTATCAAAATCTATTCGTGACAATTTGTTCATTTCCCGAAGCAAAAGTGAGTATTTCTGTTTATAAATGTAAATATTCACTGCCTGTTTTTATGATATATTCTTAATAAATGAATTGTATCTTATTTATCGTAATAATCCTCAAAATGGTGTTCGAGACCATACAAGGCGGAGTATTTAAAAAGTGAAGAAATGTGTGCAAAATGTGCTGCAAATGCTTTCATTGATTTAACTAGGGTGTTTCTATGGAAATAATCGTCGTCTGAATGATTTTCCACTTATCTTCTTCGAGGTCTTGCGACCGATAGTGCGCGCCTCGTTTCTATTTCTTATTTGATGACTGGTATTAGTGCTAGCGCTTCCGTGCGGATCACCACTAAAAAGCCTGTGCAAGTTGTCCCTGAGTGCAGGTAGGTATTATTGCTAATCTCTTCTAGTCGCATTGCGCTGCAGGTAAGTACCTGGTTGACCTAGGTAGATAGCAAGGGTAGATAGGTACCTACTTGCTTACGCAGATTTTACCCCCGTGTATCGAACGGGATACTCCTACCTACCCCCGGATTTCCCGCCTGACCTTTGCAGAGGTTTATTTATAGATTGTAATCGAGTAAACAATCGATATCCTCTGGCGCGTGTAATGTTTCTCTGAAGGGCTGCGATGACCCGTGCCTTATCATATCATTCATCTGTCACTCTGTCAACAGATGATCACTTACGAATCAACATTTGCTTAGGTACCTAAAGATTCTCACTTCTATAAAACTTTCATTCTGAATAGGGCTCCAAGATAAAACTAAATTTCGCCTACCCACAACTTTCAAGCCTGTCACTTCCTTTTTTTGCTTTTACAACATCTGACACGAAGAAATACCTAGTAAATAAATATTAGCAAAAAAATCTTCACCATCCTAATCTGTTCGTAATCTCATCCTCAGCCCAGTAACCGTCAAGATGTGCGATCGCAAGGCCGTGATTAAGAATGCTGACATGAGCGAGGAGATGCAGCAGGATGCAGTAGACTGTGCGACCCAGGCACTTGAAAAGTTCAACATTGAAAAGGTATGACCAACTGCTTAGACAACAAAATATCACTTACAAATTTTAGCTCTTCAGAACTGCCCTCGTAGGATTGATAACTTAACACTAGCACCGTCTCTCATGACAACAAAATGAACCGTGCGACATTCCCACGGATGATTGTGGTTTTCCTGTCTGTGGTTATTTCTTATCCTAAATTACTTCACAACTAGGTATGTAACTTTTAATTGACGCCTTCCTGTTTTCACCAAAACTTATTTATTTTGGAATATTATTTGTTGATAGTTGATAAAAATCTTTAATTGCTTATTTGTCAAGGTTAGTGTAAATGCTTTAATGTGTAAACTTTAAAAAAGCTCAAGGTCAAATGTATTGAATAAAATTATATGAAGTACTTAAACATGCAACCCTAACTTAACAGTTTAATTAAAATTATTCAAGTAACATAACAGTAAAGCTAAATTTGCATACACAACACACATACCCAACTGTATAGTCCTGCATGTTGGTACTTCTGTGAAATGTGGCCGTGCACCAACCAAAAATTATTGGACACAAATATATAAACACTGGTGTCAATTCAGATGTCTTCAAAACTAAACAACTAATTTGACCAGCACTAAAAATGCTGCCCCTATCATAACAATCAAAATATTTTAATTTTAATGCTGTCAAATTAGTTTAGTTTAGTTTCAGCGACATCTTGACACCACTACCTCTAGAAATTCTAATTTAAATTACTTCCTTAGACATATTTAAATTAAATGAAAAAAAAAGAATGAAAAAGAAAGAAGATGAAAAAGAATGCATACCACGTTTTTCAAATACAGTTGTTGTGACCATAATATAATTTTTTTGTCATGACAAGATTGATGAGTTAGCTGTTGTTTGCAGGACATCGCCGCCTTCATAAAGAAAGAGTTTGACAAGAAATACAACCCGACCTGGCATTGCATCGTGGGCCGCAACTTCGGCTCGTACGTGACCCATGAGACCCGCCATTTTATCTACTTCTATCTCGGTCAGGTGGCCATCCTCCTGTTCAAAAGCGGCTAGACATCTCCCCTCCCGTTTTAAGTTATTGTGTTATGGACGTTCCCGGAGCCTCCTGGGCGCATCCCTGCATTCCTTCTTGGGGCTGCCCCGGGAGGACCCGGGCCTGGTGGGGCGAAGGCTCCACGGTGTGACGCATCCATTGCGTTTATTTAGCGCGCACGGTAGCTAAGGATCCACTTGGCTGCGATTCACTTTAGTGTATTTATATTTAAATTTTAGTTAATTCCTAGACTTATACCTAGCATAGCGTAAAGTCATGTTAGTACCTAACTAAATTTATTGTTTTAATATTTTTTGTTAACACACTGGAGATATTTTCAATACTTCTATTATTAAACTTTCTTACAAACCAGCATCTCTTTTATTTCTTTTTATTCTGTTAGGCTTTTTAGGACTCTTGAGGATTATTTTTTTAAGTGCTTTTTAAGTAAACCTTAATGATACGGCCTATACTACAGTAGGAGAATATGGGTATTGTACCCAGGAACGGAACTCGCTAAAAGTGTTTGATGATTCAAGATTTTTGTGAAAGTCTTCAGAGGGAGTAGTTTGAGGCATGTCCAAATACAAGGCTCACTCACGGCACTCACCGTATACCCTCCCCTCCCTGAGAGACCACCTGGGTGAACCGTTAGGCCGGGCGCGCACTAGGCAGCCAGGCTGCGGCAGCCAGTTATAACAGCCAATCAATAAATTTCTCTGTATCGAAAGTCATCTTGTCAAAGTTCGGAACGCAAAATACGTCTGGCTGCTACAACTAGTGCGCGGAGACTGACTGCAGCCACATACATTCGCCTACACACGTTCTGGCTGCGCGCAGCCAGCTGGCTGCCGTGCAAACAGGCGCGTTTTATTGGCTGCTGCAGCCGAGATTTCGTGGCTGCCTAGTGCGCGGGCTCCTATACAACGTCATATGTTTTACTGGCTGCCGCAGCCTGGCTGCCGCAGCCTGGCTGCCTAGTGCGCGCCAGGCCTTATCTGGAGCATACCCTAACCCCCTTTAGTAAGAGCTAAAAATTCAGATCAAGGGGAGATTTGGGAGATTTTAATACATCGCCCGCGGTTACGTTTGCACCATTGATTTGCCCCATTAATGGTGCAGGCGTAACTGGTTAGTTATGTTTGCACCATCAATGGTGCAGACGTAACTGGTTAGTTATGTTTGCACCATTGATGGATAGGGAAAAGAAAAAACAGACAAACAGACCGTATAAAAAAAGTGTGTAAGTACCCTATCTAGTGTTAAAACGCCGCCGGACCATTTGTACCATGAGGCAGTACCTACCTTAATGGTACAATTGGCACCGATTTGTCCCAATTGTACCGAAAATGAGACTAGGATGGCGCCCGGGTTTACTCGCATTTTGGATCGTTCGGAATCTCCAAATAAGGAAGGCCAAAACTAGGGGCTGTTAGGTACTATAGATAAGTACTAATCTTTATAACCCTAGTAGCTTATACTAAATATTGATTGACACTTCTAAATCCTTAAAACCTACTTCATATTCAACCCAAGGCGACATATAAATTAAGATTGCAGGATTTACTTACTACACTAGAATAGAAAGCCAGCTTCCGTACTTAGAAAGCACTTACTTTGTGCACTTCACATCAAAGCAAGGCCTACGGCACAACTACATTAGATTGTAAGTAGATAGGCGTAGGCAGGCATAATATATTAACCAATTGATTTAGGCCACAGAATCGTAGCAGTAGGTAAGAAGCTTAATAAGGTGATACCAAAGTAATGGCGAAAGTACAGCTAGCAAAATAACAAAATGAACAAACCCAATGAACAAAAATGTTTGCTCATATAATGAAATTAACGTATCTTACCTATGTTTGTATATAGCTTTATAGAGGCGTTTAAAAACTGAAACTTGAATTAAGTATTCGATTTAATCATTCCAGTCGTTAAACGAGTATTTTGGTAAGTAATTAACATAACTAGGATGGCATTACTAGCCCTAATATAAACTGGGTCTTTAGGCGAAGGTATATCAAAATTATACCTACAACCTTGATCAATAGATCTAACTAACCCTGAAAGCAAAGAGAATGTAACACTATGTTTATCTGAAAGAAACAAGGATGCTCTACATTTCTATAGGTACTATTCTGTGCTCTACATCATTTTTTATAGGATTGTAGATATGGATAGTGCATGCTAGCGCCATCTAGTAGTGAGTGGACGAACTATTAATCATTTGTCTAATTTTTGACCCCTGGAAAAGGAGGGGTGGTAGGTAGGTTCTATAAGTATGTGTGTGGGGGGGGGGGGAGTGACGACTACCTAGTTCTTAAACAGGTAAACCGATTTAGATAGGTACCTATGGTTTTTTATAAGTGAAAACAGGTTTTCTTGCTTTGTTTATTCACAATAAAATACATAGCAGAACAAAGTCGTTTAATAAAATCTCTTTTACAGCCGTTACTCTCATCTAACACCTAGGTACGTTTTGCAGTAGGTAGGTACCTAAATATTAATACTCCAGTCAATTTCAGCTTGAAACGTCGAAAACTCGCAGAAAGCTGAAAATTGGTATGAATGCCTAATTACCTACCTAAGTACCTATCCAGCCCAGAAAAATATGAAAATAGATACTTAGGTAGTACATAGGATAAACCTACAATATTTTAATTAAAATGCCAAGGAAATAAAAAAGTTACTACCTAAGTACCAACCTACCTACCTAAGTACCTATTTGATCGCGGTGTCTCCCACAGTAGATAGGTAGTATTGCATAATAGGTAGGTACGTAAGAAACCCTACATTATAAATAGATCTAGAATTTGCAGTAGGTTACCTCTACCTGTTTATTTACTTGCCCTTTGGGTCTTTGTTTGTAAAATTACTATAGGTACTTATTCTACTTCCTAGTCCTACCTAGGTACTAATATTATAAACGCTAAACTTTGTATGAATGGATGGATAGATAGTGCTATTTTACTCTTTACACAATATAAAAACTATAACTGTACCTACGGATCTTATTCATAAATATTACCTACTTAGATTTCAAGAATGTCTTTTTTTTGTTACTCTTATGTCATTGAAAAGAGATAGCAACAGAATTAATATCCGTTCTAAAGTAGGTTTAGGGATTCGAACCCGCGATGTTGACAAGGCTTCGTGACTGAAATGTTGAGGCAGCCCGGCTAGAGGGCGATCGCTTGCATCATCGTGGGTTGGAATCCCGTCGAAGTCTTATTTTACGTAAGATTTTTCATCTAAGTAGGTATAATGAAATACCTAAGTGTGTTAACAGTTAACACTATAGGCTATCTACATAATAAAATATATACTTATAAACTAATGTCATGTACCGAGGTAGGTAACTAGACGAGTGAGACGTACGAGTAAAAGTCTGTTTTCCCTGAAGACGTATCTTGGTCCCTTTAAAAAAAGATAAAACAAGGCATTTCTTTCTATCGACAGTCAATTTCGCCCGGGACAATAGGTACCTACATTATTTTAAGCTCTTGTAGCTTAATCTATCTACTATTCATTATTTGAACCCCGAATAAGAGGGATACTAGGGAGCGGAGCGAGGGAGTGGGAGGCTAGGATCCTGAGTACGAGGGGTTCAAGATCGCCCTAGACAAATTCACATTGACCGCGATGCATACTCTACTTTGACGCTCCGCGGTCTATCCGATGGATTATGTGAGAGACTATAATGAGTAAGAAAGGTGAGCTGATAGAGGGAAATGGAAGAAGAGTAATGTTGTGCCGACCCCATGTAATGTCTAAGAAAAATAACTATCCCTACGATGATTTTATAATGTAATAAATATAAAAATTACTTATCAATATTTGGACTTATCAACATATTTTTTCCATGGGAATTAAACTGACCACTTCCTTATTATTGCACACGATGCTTAGGAATCTACTAACTGAGACCGTGTGCATCCGCCTTTATAAACAGAATACTTTGTTTAGAAGTCACAGTTAGAGCCGTGTATTCCACGGTTTAATAACTACTAATTAATTATAACTTATTTAAATAATTTAGTTTTCAGTTGAAGTTTTGTAGTTTGTGATAACGTAATATTCTTGCGGTGAGTACCTACCTACCTATTCATTATAACCGACTTCAAAAAAAAAACTACGTGTGGCACTCGGAGACTGCCGCGGTAAAGCTATTGCATAGCATTTTTTCGCAGTGGGGGGGTGTTAGGTTATTTTCGTTACGGAATTTCTGGATTCGGTCTCCACGCTCAAGGCCCGCGATAGACGCTATGCAATATAGCTTAAGTCTTTTTTCTCTCTTAGACTACTTTTAGATCTTTTATAAGTAGGTAGACTCGTATTTACCCATAAAAAATATACTCTGTACCTATACCTCTCTCTGGACTCTGTGTAACATAATATTATGATTGTTATTTTTGTTCGCAGTAATCAAGATGACAGACGTGAAGCAGAACCTGCTGCTGTTCTTCGACCGTCCCACGGAGCCCTGCTTCATGCAGAAAGGCCAGGACAATGCCGTTTTCCAAGTCCCTGACGAATACTTCGTAAGTAACATAAATGAAATAAAAAAAAATGAAATATGATCACGACTGTATCCCAGGGAGCGGTAGACATTTCTTTCAAATCTTTTAGACAATTTTTAGATCCTTTTTGAAGATGTCTAACGGGGTAGTCAGAGGTGTGTCCAAATACATGTTTGGTGCAATCCCAAGTAAGTAGTAATGTAAATAATATTAAAAACACGGAAGTTTGGATGTTTTACTCGTATAATGTGTTCTAATTACGAAAGCTTAAAAAAGAGAATTGTTTGTCACTTTTTCACGCAAAAACTACTGAATGGATATGGCTGAAACTTGGAATATAGCTAGGTACCTAGGTACATAGATTTGACTTGGAATGCGACATGGGTTACTTTTTATCCAAGTTAATGCCGCAGGCGGAAGCGACTGGTGTCCGAATGGCAACTTTAAATTAATTCACTTACAGAGCTAGTATTGTAACTATTGTAAAATATGCCTATTTGTAAATTAAAATTAATAAATTGACATGGACAATCCCAATGACATCGAAGCTGGCGTAGGATCGTAACGAATGACACAGGCCTATGGTCAGTGCTGGGGTTTATATCACTGACGATATTGAGTCAAAATGACTGTTGATATTTTGACCACAGCTGGGATATTTTCAAAACAATTCATGAATACCTAATAAAGAAAGGTGTTGATCTAAGCTTCTACGCAAGCAGTAGGCGTTCTTAAAGGCGTCGTTACAGAGCAATGTTAAGAACACCTAAGCGTTGTCATACATTTGAACTATGTTCTTCCAGCCCGACAAGTACAAAGCAGTCTCCAGTACTCTGAACAACCGCTTCGGCGAGAAGGCAGGTCGGTCCGTGCCCGTGCGCAACATCGCCATCCCGAACCTCTCCGTGCCGATGCAGCTGCCCTTCCAGGCGCAGTTCTCTCTGTTCGTGCCCAAGCACCGCCAGATGGCGGGGAAACTCATCGACATCTTCATGGGTGAGGCTTTCCAAATCTCTGTCTCAGAGCTTTTCAGAAAGAAAGAAAAAAAAATTTTGTCATTACAATATACCTAATGTAAGAAATATTACATAAAAAAGAAAAAAATAAGAATAATGTCAAAAATGGGTAGGTACCACAGATAAAATAATAATATACTAGCTACTTACTACTCAGTTACTTTTCAAAAGCAGTGCTCAGTAATAAGTGACCAAGCTCATTGTTACTTTTCGAAAAGTGAATTCAAGTTTGCAGTGTCGCGATGATTTGGGAATAATCATTATTTTAATTATCATATCACTGGTACACTCGTCACAGTAATTGTTATCGAGTTCCACAGAATACAAAATATGAAACTATGGATTCAGCTTTCGTTAGAAATAAGCTTACAAAAGTTCCCTTTATTAGCGCCTTAGCATCGGCTGATGACGGGAAAAATCATCGCATGCCTCAGATTTAATTATACATTCATGCTCCTCCAGGTATGCGTGACTTGGAAGACCTGCAGTCTCTCTGCTCATACTGCCAGATGCGCATCAACCCCTACATGTTCAACTACTGTCTGTCTGTCTGCATTCTGCACAGGTATATAACACATAACAGTCACGTAATTGTATGTATAAGAGAACAACAATTAGACTATTAGTTATATATAAATTTAGTTATCCTTATTTATAGGAAAACCACAAATCACCTCTTGTGACTTTCCTCAATTTGTATTGTTATTCTTAGTATAGTACTAGATATTATTACCAGGGAAGTTTACGAAGCGCTCGTAGCATAATAATATCTTGCTAAGTCGTTCTTGATAGATCGTTGGATGGGTGACCGCAAGTGGCATTAACAGCTGAACGCTTCCGCGTTATATAGTAGGCCCGTCTTTTAAAATAGTAAAGCTACGAACGAACCATGTTTTTTATGAATGTACACCTATTCGTTAAAATAATTAACTCTAAAATTCCTATCAATACTGCTTTTAAATCTCAAATGCCAACACTAGCAATATAAGAAAAATAATTAGGTATGTTCCTATTCTGTTAGTTGGTACGTTGCGTGGTAAATAATTTTAAAGATTAATCTTTCAAACAGTTCAATTTAATCCTTCATCATATACCTACATCCTTCTTCCAGGAAAGACACCAAGGGTCTGAATATCCCAACATTCGCAGAGACCTTCCCTGATAAGTTCGTTGACCCCAAGGTCTTCCGTCAAGCACGTGAGGTTACCACCACAGTTCAGACAGGAGCTAGGGTAAGTCAATAGAATAAGAGTAAGTCTTGTCTTGATTTGACAAGACAAGAGTATATTCGTAAGAGTGTTGGGTAATTAGACGGATGAAAGGAGAGTGCATGCTACTGAGATGCGGATGTTAGATGATAGCATCCAGACCTAGACTCCACTTAAATCGAATAGACAAAGTCAAATAGATAAAGTCCTCTCAATAAATTCTGACCTAAGAAATACTTGTTTACTACTTCTACCACATAATTCAGGACGACACGAAATTAGCGGATTCTATACTCCTGACTTTGAGTTCTCTTATCATATAGTTCAAAAGTGTCGTACGAATTTAAATGGTCCCGAACTACCCATGAATTCAAGCAAGTCCAGAATGGCTGGTGTTTTGGCTCCTGAACTACAGTACTGGATAGGGTGAATAGGTTCTAAAAGAAATTAAACGACCCTTGAACTTAGGTAGCAATTTTATTTATTTCCACAATCGAATGCCACTATGTAGCCAAAACGCAACGATAGCGCGATCTAGGAATACAGTTTAGTGGCGCCATCTAGTTGAACAAAAAGGAACTAATATTACACATTATTTCTTAACATACCGCCCACGAAGGACATAGTGATGTGTCCTTAACCATCTATAACATTTTACAAAAAAAAAAACAAATGACAAACTCTTTAAGAAAATTAACCAACTTAATATTACAACGCTCTAATATATAATTGAACTAAACAAGATACTTACATACTATTTTAAACTCTCGGCAAAATACATATTTTAGAAGTAGGTCTTTTAATTACATTTTTTGAAGTTCGCAAGGTGACCACACGGGTGATATTATCGCGACCTGGGTGCATTTCAATAACTCGCCCAAGTAACCAACGTCCTGGAGGCAGGTCGTCATCCTTTATAATTACAACATCATCTAGCCTTGGCTCGGGCACTTGAGCTGTCCACTTATGTCTTTGGATTAAATTAGTCAAGTATTCCCGAGACCAACGGCGCCAAAACCCTTGTACCCGTTTTTGAATATCCTGCCATCTACTTAAACTAAGGTTAGATGACTCATAGTTTTGATCTGAAACTGCCAGAAGTGGTTCTCCTATCAAAAAGTGACCCGGAGTTAATGGAAGTGGTTCATCAGGGCCGCTGCTTATGTCAGTCATGGGTCGAGAGTTAAGACAGGCCTCGATTTGTGTGAGTAACGTACTTAACTCTTCGTAGGTCATCGTAGATTCTCCTATTACCCGCTTAAGATGGAATTTCGTTGATTTAATACCTGCTTCCCATAAACCACCGAAGTTGGGAGCACGAGGTGGAATAAAATGCCAACGTGTACCCGTAGTCTCTAATATCGGGGCTGCAGCTTCTTGAATACCTTGTAGTTCTTGAAGTTCTTTTGAAGCACCCACAAAATTAGTTCCATTGTCGCTCCAAACTTCAGCACAGTGTCCTCGTCTTGACACAAACCTTCTAAATGCTGACAGAAACGTCTGAGTGCTCATATCACTAACTGCTTCTAAATGTATAGCGCGCGTCACCATACAGATAAATAAACAAATGTACCCTTTGTATGATCGATTACCACGACCTTTAGTAGTTCTTATTTGAATTGGACCAGCATAATCCACTCCGGTATGTTTAAAAGCTCTAGCTGGCATGCATCTAACTGATGGAAGTGATCCCATAAACTGAGCCTTTACCGATGCCGTTTGTCGTATGCACGTTAAACATTTCCTGATGTGCTGTTTTACTAGACTCTTTGCACCGATGATCCAATAGGAGGCTCTTAAATAATTTAGCATTAACTGCACTCCTCCGTGCAATGTTTTCTGATGAGCGTCATTTACCACCAGCATAGTAAAGTGCGCGTTATGAGGTAATACCGCAGGATGTTTCGTCTGTTCTGGTAGATTTGAATGCTGAAGTCTTCCGCCCACCCTGATAATACCATTCTGGTCAATGTAAGGACTGAGCGACTTTAATTTATTCTTTGAGCTCAACTCTTTTTTATCCTGTAAATATTTTACTTCTTCCGTAAACTCTTCCGCTTGTGTTTTCTTAACACAACATTTCCATGCTTCTTCTATTTCTGATTGTTTTAGATACCCTTTTTTCTTAGTTATGAATCTTCTACATAAGGCAATGACACGCAACATTTTTTGCAAGGAAGAAAATCTATCAAAAATGGTCGCTGTGGGAACTGATACTACATGAGCCTTAATATTTTGTTCTAAATTTACGTTTAAATCCTTTGGTCGTCTGTACTCAATTGTATGTTCTCTTAGAAATGGAGGACCAGAAAACCACATTTCATTGTCCGCCAACATTGCGGCCGTTATTCCCCTGGACGCGCAATCAGCTGCATTGTTCTCTGATGTTACGTGATGCCATTGTGAAGAGTCAAGTGTACTTAAGATCTCCGAAACCCGGTTCGCGACGAAAGTCTTCCATCGACTGGGATGGCTGTTGAGCCATGCCAGAACTATAGTGGAATCAGTCCACGCTTTGGCTTTATATCTGTCAATGCCTAACACTTCAGTAACTTCCTGAATAAGTTTGGTCAACAGTACTGCTCCGCACAACTCCAGTCTTGGGATGCTTACTTGTTTTATCGGAGCAACGCGAGTCTTCGCTACCACCAATGAAGTATGAACCTCTCCTGATGGGCTGAGAACTCGAAGATATATTACTGCTGCATATGCTAACTTGGAAGCATCACAAAACCCATGTAGTTCCACATCTGCATCGTTGGATATCATTCCCAGCCATCTAGGTACACGTACTGCAGTAAGTTGTGGCAGTTCCTTTTGGTAAGTTACCCATTCGTTCAAAAGTTCATTAGGCACAGCTTCATCCCATCCAATGCCTGTAAGCCATAGTTTTTGGATAATTATTTTTGCTATAATCACTGTTGGAGCTATCCAACCCAAGGGATCAAACAGTCTGGCTATATCGGCTATTATTATTCTTTTTGTTACAGTTCCAGTTGTCACCATAGGAAGCTGCACAGAGTAACGGAAGTTATCTTCGCCGCGATTCCAGGTAATTCCTAATATTTTGATTGTTGTATCTGATTTGAACTCTACTTCTTTCTCATCATGTTCTGCTTTTTTAGTCCTATGTTCTATTTTGTCCTGTTTCTGTTCTGTTTTGTCCTTCCTTTCATATTTATTTATCTGTTCTAGTAGCTCTTTATTATTACTGTTCCACTTTTGTAAGGTAAAACCTCCTTTTTCTAATAATTGTATCATCTGTTTGTATTGTTCTACTCCTTCATCGACTGTAGAACATCCTGACATCAGATCGTCCATATAGAAACGTTTTAATACGTTTTCTGCAGCAAGTGGGAAATCCTTTCCCTCATCATATGCCAACTGCTGCAGCGCTCTCACTGCTAAATATGGAGCTGATGCTGTTCCAAAGGTCACCGTCTTTAATTCGTAATCTTTTATTTCTGTTTCAGGATTATCTCGCCAGACGATACGCTGGTACACCATATCTTCTTCCGCTACCATTATTTGTCGATACATTTTTACAATATCCGCCACCAGTGCGATTTTGTGAACTCTCCAGCGTAGAATGATGTGCCGTAGGTCTGCCTGCAAAGAAGGTCCAATCATGAGTGTATCATTGAGCGAAACACCGTTCTCATTTGGACTAGAAGCGTTATAAACCACTCGCACTTTTGTGGTAGTTCTATCCATTTTCATTACGGCGTGATGCGGTAAGTAAACAGCTTCTTCTATCTTTGTGTCATTTTCTTTAACAGGCCTCATATGGTCTAGACGCAAGTACTCATTAATAACTTCCTTGTATTGTTCTTGCAATGCGTTGTCCTTTGATAATCTTTTCTCTAATGATTTCAATCTACTTACAGCTATGCGTCTTGAATTCCCGTTCTTGCAGGGTGGATCGTCGTCTTTAAATGGGAGTTTGACAATGTATCTTCCTTCATTAGTTCTCTTTGTCGTTTGAGCAAAAAAAGTTTCACACTTTTGTTCCTCCTCAGTTAGCATAGGTTTACTCGGAATTAGCTCTTCAATTTCCCAAAACCTTTTTAATAGATCATTTTCATTGCAATGCACATGGAAAGAAAATGCAACATTAGTACCCTCTCTATCCAAGCTTCTTGTTTGCTCTTGATGTATCGCTCCTGAAAGGATCCATCCCAACGTGGTGCTTTGCGCAATAAGTGTTCCAGATGGACTTTTCTTCATACCTTCGTTCAGAATGCATCCATAAACATCAGCTCCTAAAAGCATGTCGATTCTTTGAGGTCTATCGTACTGTGGGTCAGCCAACTTCAAATCTTCTAGCTCTACCCAATTTAAGTTTTCCAGCTTCCGCTCAGGTAGGTAAGACGTTATGCTTTTCAGCACGAATGCTTGGACTTTCATCTCAAACAGCGGATTAACACGTGACCGAATCGTCGTCTGCACTAGGTGAGTGGCTTTAATATTGGATGTGTTCTCGTTTCCTAAACCTGCAATTTTTCCTTCAACAGGTATTCGCTTCAGCCTCAAGAGCTGTGCTGTGGCTTCCGTTATGAAACAGGCCTGTGAACCTTGATCCAACAATGCTCTAACTACTTGGGAGTCTCCGGACCTGGTCTCAACTTCAATCAGAGCTGTCGCCAACAGAACCTGACTTTTTATCGCCACCTTTCCAGTTGAAAGACAAGACACTATCGCAGGGTTGCTGTTTGATGAATCATTTGTGTCTTTTAACGTTTGGCTGGTACTATCTGCTTTTTTCGCATAGACCTCATACGAAATATGCAACAGAGTGTGGTGTCTGCGCTTACAGATGCGGCAAGTCGTAGGCTTTCTGCATTGGTAGACGTTATGATTGCCGCCCAAACAATTAAAGCACATTTTCTTATTAGCAACAAATTCTCGTCGATCTTTCGTATCTTGCTCTGCGAACTTCTTGCAAAAGCTAAGCTTATGATTCTCTGAGCAGTACTCACAAGCCATTGAAGTACTTGTTGTGTTGTCAGAAGCCGTAGCCATCAAAGATCTTGTTGTAGACTGATAACGAGAACCACTTCCACGAACCGGGTCTCCTTTAAGAGGATTCACGAATTCTAACGCACGAAAACGACTTTCGAGAAACTCTTGAAATTGTCTATAGGTAGGCAACTCATCAACATTGTCATCTCTGTCTGGACTGGACACCGTCAGCTCCCATTGTTTCCGAGTTTCCGGATCTAGTTTGGAAGTTACGATATGTAGGATGATAATGTCCCATGTGCTCACCTCTATTTGAAGACAACTTAAAGCGCTAAGACAATCATTAGTTGTATCCAATAACGTTTTTAAGGCCGAAGCAGACTCAACATTAATCTGTCGTTGACTGAACAACTTGTTCAAAATGGAATTTGACAGAAATCTCTTATTGTTATACCTTTTGTCTAAAAGTTCCCAACAACGATTGTAGTTTGAGTCGGCTATCGGTGTGTGCCGAATTAATTGCTCAGCCTCACCAGAGAGATGCGCTTTTAAATAGTGTAGCTTTTGCACGTTATCAAGCGAAGTACTTTTGTGAACTAAGGAAACGAATAGATCACGAAAGGTGGTCCATTCATCGTACCTGCCTGAGAACACTGGAATGGATATTTTGGGCAGTTTCGCTAGTGAAGATGAGCTGCGGTTTGATGTGTCTTTAATATTTACTGGATTCTCTACAATATGTTTTTTCAAAGTTTCTTTCATGTGTGCCCTAGCCTGAGAATAATTCTCCTCTGTTATTACATAAACTTCATCTACTGTATACGCTGACTCATCTAGATCTCCAGAATCATAATTCTCATACAACTTAGCGTTATTCTCTCTGAACTGTATCCAATCTCTTTCTAAATTATCTATTTTGGTCTCAATATAAGATACAGTCAGTCTATCTTTACCACATTTTTTAAAATTAATTAATGATCTTTCAATAGATCTACTCAGGTTTTTTTGATAGTTCATAAGAGTATCCATTTTTAAGTTTGTATAATATAATTTTTTAAAATACAATAAAAACTAGTTGAACTAAAATGATGTCGCAAATCTCAAAGTCTTTAAATTCACACGTAGTTCTCGAACAAAAATAAACAATTGAAAAGTACTCACAATTCTTCACCACACAATCACCTCTCGATCCAATGATGTTGGGGCTGGTGCTGCTGTTCTATGCGAGGGTGCTCCTCGCGCTCCGATTCGGAGACGCTGGCCAGGTATCACCCGTCGACCAGCGTTGATGAACTCGTGCGGATGCGGCAGAGAGAGGTCCTCCCCTCTAGGCTGCCTTGAACTCCTCGTCTGTGACGCTGGGCGGAGGGTAGTACTATCCCTCCCGCCTAGCGTTGAACTCTTCGTCTTTGGTGGCGCAGGGCGGGTGAGTAGTACTGTCCCACCCGACTGCTCCGACCGGACTTCTCCTCTTCTGGGACGCGGGGGAAGGGTTGCCCTCCCGCCAGCGCTGGTCTTCTGTTCTTCGATAGTGGTGGGTGGGTTGGTTCCAACCGCCCACGTTGAGCTGGTTACGTTGCCGCTGAACTTAATTAAGATGTACGGGGGCGTAGTTTAACCGCCCGTACTCCTCACCGTACTTTATCCGTTGCGATCCACAACGAGTACAGCGGCACTTTTCCACAAAAAATGCCAATCTGGCTGACGAAGGACCAATGTTTTGGCTCCTGAACTACAGTACTGGATAGGGTGAATAGGTTCTAAAAGAAATTAAACGACCCTTGAACTTAGGTAGCAATTTTATTTATTTCCACAATCGAATGCCACTATGTAGCCAAAACGCAACGATAGCGCGATCTAGGAATACAGTTTAGTGGCGCCATCTAGTTGAACAAAAAGGAACTAATATTACACATTATTTCTTAACAGCTGGTGACAAGGTTTCTAAAATTTCAGATGCCGATTACTATTCCCTCAAACTACACGGCCTCAGACATGGAGCCGGAACAGCGCGTCGCGTACTTCCGTGAGGACATCGGCATCAACCTCCACCATTGGCACTGGCATCTTGTCTACCCCTTCGACTCGGCTAACCGTGCCATCGTCAACAAGGACAGACGAGGAGAGCTGTTCTACTACATGCACCAGCAGATCATTGCTAGGTATTTAAAGATTTTTAACGACTCATAGGAGCAAGGAATATCTGTAAAACACATACCATTGTGATCAAAATTTATTCAGACTGGTGCATTTACAACGCGAGCACAAACTGATGGGTGAAACGTATTTTTTTTTATCAAGGTTTTTACGCTTTCAAGAGTTCAATATTAAACAATATTTTTTTAGTTCTTTTTTATTAAAGGAGTTTGCCACTTGCTCTTACAAACTTACTATTTAAACATTGTATGATGAATAGAAATACTACTTTGATCGTAGCATTAGGTTAGTTCAAATTTCTGACAATGCCTTTTGGTCCGCTGAGTGTAACTCTCGTCCGCAGGTACAACGTAGAGCGCATGTGCAACGGTCTGCGCCGCGTCGCCCGCTACAACAACGTGAGGGAGCCTATCGTTGAGGGGTACTTCCCCAAGCTCGACTCGCAGGTCGCCAGCAGGTCTTGGCCTCCAAGGTAAAATTTGGATTGAGTTAGATAGTAATCGAAATGCTGCTGAACTGTGTGTGGACGACTCGAATTAAGTGTCGCAAGTCAATTCAAAAGCTGTTCGATCATCCCTAGATCAACACTTCGAATGCAATCTCTTCGAAGATCCTTGACGTCGGAAAAAAAAAGTCAAAATTCAAAGAAAACCTTCGAATTCACCATGACGAGAATTATGAATTGCCCCACATAATCTACATAATTATTATTCAAAAATATAATTCACGATCTAACCCGACCTAACTTGATTTATTAAGATTTAAGAGATGTTCTGTCTGACCCACTTCAGGTTATAAAACATATGCAAACGGGTATTTATCACGAATTTTACCTTTAAATACCCGTTCGTGATAAATACCCGTTTGCATATGTTTTATAATGTGTTCTGACCACTTCAGGTTCTCCAACACTGTGCTCCGAGACCTGGACCGTCCGGTAGACCTCATCAAGAGTGACCTGACGACGATGGAGAACTGGCGCGACCGCTTCCTCGCAGCCATTGAAAACATGTCTATTCTTTTAGTGAGTGTCAAACTTGATAAATTGTAATCTTAAGAATTTATAGCTTGTACACATAACTGCGAATTCACATCGCATCGCAAATATCTACGAACTTGACTGAGCAAATTTAAACGGCTTTGTGTGAGAGAGAGCCCTTACCAGTATGTCCTGAAACTGCCAAGTTGTATTTGTTAGAGAGATTACAATTCTACTAGGTAGGCTATTAGAGAACATGACCACAAAATCGTCGTAAGGCTTTCATTGAATGAAAACATAATGCAAGTCAGTTATTTCAGTTCATGTTTTATTCTTCATGTTTGACTTATCTTGCATTCTGCATTTTACATTTAGATTTTAAAACACTTTGCGGTATAGAGCTTCACTGCAAGACTTTTAGTTTTGTAAGCACATCTTATATTTTTGATGAGGTTCCATTTTCTTTAGCCCAACGGCAGCCAGAGAGCACTGGACGAGGCCACGGGTATCGACACCCTCGGAAACATGATGGAGTCTTCCATCATCAGCCCCAACAGAACCTACTACGGAGACCTTCACAACATGGGCCACGTCTTCATCAGCTACTCGCACGACCCTGACTATCGCCACTTGGTGAGTTCCACCATGTTTTCTGATTTTGAACAACGACAATGGTTTTGACAAACGGTAATAATAATTGCCAGTCCCGTAAATCTGCCCGGTTCAATGTAATCCAATCCCTTTTTATAACATTTTAATATTGTTAAATGTATAGAACCAGGACTAGCCTGTAAATTCATTTGTTGCTGATTCTGCACATTTACATAGTCAAATCATATTCTCTTATTACTGACAGTGTACCTTTTTGTTCATTATTCATGTTACTTATCAATATAATGATTTCAGGAACAATTCGGCGTGATGGGTGACTCTGCGACTGCTATGCGCGATCCTGTGTTCTACCGCTGGCACGCCTACATCGATGACATATTCCACCTGTACAAGAGCAAGCTGACTCCATACGGACCTGACAAAGTACCTATGAATTCAATCACTTAATTTCTTAGTTTCCGTCTATCCTTTTTCGAGAATATAGTATCTGTAAGTACATAGTACATACAAGTAGGTACAAGTATGAGTATACCGATGGCATGATCTACAAAACTCTGTTACCTCTTGTAGATTTTGAACGAGGATTTTGATACTGTGGAAAAATACAACAAAAAGTTTCTTCGACTTTCTTCACCGCTGCGACTGTTATCTGATGGTGCTTTACTCTTTAGCTGGACTTCCCCGGTGTCCGCGTGTCCGGCATCGGCATCGAAGGCACTGCTGGCGCCAACAACATGTCTACCGTCTGGGAGCAGAGCACAGTAGACCTCAGCCGAGGGCTGGACTTCAGTCCAAGAGGCACAGTGCTGGCGCGCTTTACCCATCTACAGCACGATGAGTTCAACTATGTGTAAGTACATAGCGACACCTTTACATACTGTAAAGTTTGTCCTGTTGCCCCTTCTCAAGGAAAGCTGTAACTATTACAAAATATACCTACTTACGCAAATACCAAAAGGTTACAAATTTCTCAGTTTGTATTAAATGCAATAAATCACCGGTCGCAACATTGCTATTCTGTTACCACCTTCTGACTTCTATAAACATCACTCCTTAATCAGGTCCTGAAACAAGAGTACAGTACCTTTCTATTTTCTTAAAAAAATACCTACTAGGCCTACGCTCTCTTAGTCTAGTCTGATTATTTTTCTTGGTGTGTCGCGTTGGATTAGGCAATAGAATCACCAAGCATGTAAGACGCATCAATGAGGTCCTACTGAATAAATGATTTTCCAGCATCGAGGTGAACAACACGAGCGGCCAGGCGCTGATGGGCACGGTGCGGATCTTCATCGCGCCGGTGGCTGACGAGGACGGCCAGCAGATGCCCTTCGACGAGCAGAGGAAGCACATGATCGAGCTCGACAAGTTCTCGCAGCCATGTAAGTGAACGATGGAAGTATTGTAGCAGATACCATAGTGCCTGAGATATGAAATGTGCCTTAGATATGGAATGTGCCTTAGATTTGGTTGCAGACGGTAATTCTACAGTCTGTAGAGTACCATGGATGAGATACGCGATCTTCCATATTACAGTAGTTTAAAAAATTACTAAGATTTTAAAAAGGATTAATTGACCATGCTTACAAAGTTAAAACTTATTGACAGTGTCTAGATAAGCATATATAACAGTGAAACTCCTGTTTAAGTCACAGGAACAGTTAGCTTGCAGTAGAAATAGCATGTAATAGAATCAAGACTGTGACCCACCCAACAAATTATATTCAAATAAAAAAAACCAACTACTTACTTAATCATTCCCTTACAACTTTATGATAACGCTATGTTGGGTCGTATTTCTTTTCCACTCACCTACATTCATCTACTCTGAATCCACTCCTCCTAACATTCGTATCCTCATTGACACCATCCAACCACTTCTTTTTCGGGCTTCCTCTTTTTGCGTACCCAACCACACTCGTACTCAACTTTTTCGATTACAATGATGCCTTTCATCCCTCTTCTAATATTCTTATTCACTTTGTAATATTTCTCTGCAGTGAACGTCGGCAACAACACGATCCGTCGTCGCAGTCTCGACTCCTCCGTCACCATCCCCTACGAGAGGGTCTTCCGCAACCAAGCAGACCGGCCTGCAGACGCTGGCACCGAGGGCGCTGCTGAGTTCGACTTCTGCGGATGTGGCTGGCCACACCACATGCTGCTCCCCAAGGGAACCGCGCAAGGGTACCCCATGGTGCTCTTCGTGATGATCTCCGACTGGAACCTTGACAGGGTAAGTGGAATCTATAATAGGACGACTAGGAGATGACGATGTAGTAACCTTCTTTTTAGCCGGACTTGCTATAAATGATATAAATAATCCCTAGTAGGGTAGACCGGGTACAATAGTAACACTTTTTGTTTATCGGTCGATAGCACAAAATCTGTCATTATATCTTGTACTGTATATAAATATTTAAGAACCTACATTCAATACCTTCATGATTTTCTGTTTAAAGTTTCAGTAAGGGTTATAGAAAACTACGAAAACTGAGGTTGAATCAAATAAGGTCCAGTGTTACAATTGACCTGGAGTCCGGGTCAATTGTACCAATATTTCAAAAAGCAATAAAACATGGTAAAAATGTTTAAATGATATTATATGCTATCGTATTAGTTTTTTTATTTAATAAACAATCAGTCTAATACATTAAGAACTCAAATTGTAAATATTTTTTTGACAAAATCAATACACAAAGTGTGATGAAATTCAACATTAAATTTTCTCCGCTTAAAACAAAACAAAATAATAATTCTTGATTTATCATAATCGTCTTGGCTTAAATATTTCTTCTGAGTCTCTAATTAGTCTCTAAGCTTTATAATAATAAAAATATTCATCAAGTTGTTTTTTGTATGGAGGTACAATTGACCCTTGGTACAATTGCCCACATTAGAATCATCATCATCATGATCATAAAAACAGAATGTTCATAATATTTTACAAAATTAAATTAATTTAAAGTTCTGAACATTAAATTATTTGTTTACCTTTTTAGATATTGAAATACCTAGCACGTATTTTTGTCGTTTTACTATTATAATACTTCTTTATATGCTTTTTATGCTTTTTTTATACAAAAAAAGGTCTTTATAACTACGGTCTGTTTTTTTTTATTCTGGTTTGTGGCATCTGAAAGAAATCGTTTTATAAAATTAAAATAAACGCATACATAGTGACTTATTAAAAATATATATATATATGAGTGTTGGGTCAATTGTACCATGGGTTCAATTGTAACGTTACAATTGACCCCGTTGATGGTGTTACAAATGACCTCAAGGAGACATTTTGGAAACATCACTAAATTTTTCAGACAATTGTTAAGAATTAGGCACAAATTATACGCAATTGTAAAGTTAGATATCTACACGAAGTCATGGTAGCAACAGTTTTTCAAAATATTATATAGTAATCGAGTGACAGACTAAAATATCGAGTAAAAAACTTTACTCGGTCACCTCGAAAATCGAAAAATCCTTCCTGACACGTCAGTTTCACAGGTAGCGCGCTGCTAACTAGTGAGCAGGTGGGGACATGCGAGGCGCTTCTTCTGACGTTCGCGCATATAGTAAAAGTTGTCTAGTATTAGAAATATCGTTGATGGTACTATTGACCCGTGCTACTATTGCCCCCGGTCTACCCTAATTCAAATTAGTATCAAGAATTAATGTTTTAAACATTTTCGATCAGCGTGGTCCGAGATTAGGCACATTATTTACCATAGCGATCAGTATTGCCATTCAGCGTGGAATCTTGGGCCCACTCTGATTGACAGTAACTTAGATGATTTTAAAGCTTTATGTAAGATTGTTTACAAAGATTATTAGACTTAAATGATTGAAAAGAATTTTGTAATGTTATGTGAATGTGTAGTAATGAATACCTGTCTCTAGGTCGAGCAAGATCTCGTCGGCTCCTGCAACGACGCAGCCTCATACTGCGGCATCAGGGACCGCAAGTACCCTGACCGTCAATCCATGGGCTTCCCCTTCGACAGGCCAGCACCCACCGCCAACAACCTCCAGGACTTCTTGATGCCCAACATGGCGATGCAGAGCTGCAACATACGTTTTAACGATAGGACCAGGGTTAGGGGACAACAGTAAGGACTAAGGGGTTAAGAGGGGTAGAAGTCACGTTCTGTCGACTAAAGGGGGTAATTAAAAAAGGTTCTACTCATTGTCCCTTCATTTATGAAAAGTTAATAAATTACTTACAGAGGGGGTATCTAAAAACGGCCCTTTTGAGCTTTTAATTAGTTAGTAATTGTAATGAATCGATCAACATAATATTTTGTTCGTTTTGTGTTTCATGAAAGTAGAGTTTGTGTAAAATCGGAACATCTGATTATAGTGACTGCTATTACTAAATTTTAACGATGATTTACCCTAAAAGCCTTACATTATAAATTGACTTGTGCTTGCATATTGGACTTTGATAAGGAAAAGGATAAGGATTAAATTGCGACGGGAAAAACCGAATTCGGGGTAAATTGCAAACATTATTTTATGCAAGCCCCAAATTTAAAACGATAACATTTGGCTTTGAAAATGGACTCTGATATTATCAATTTTAAGTTTTAGTTTAATGGGTCAATAATTAGTTTAGTTTGTAGCTCTATTTAAGTTGTGTAAGCATTGTAAATATTGTTCATGAGACTGAATAAATCTAGATAGCTTTTTAAATTAGTTTTTTTATGAAATGCCTAGAAATAGTACCTCTACCTTTAGCGATAATATTCACCTACTCTTTGTTAGCACAGCATAGCATTGTATAATAAGAAAGATTGCGGCCTGTACTGGAATAAAAAAGTCAACAGATGCATGTTATTTTGAAGAAAAAAGTAAAGTTCCATCCATACAAGATGCAAATCGTGCAGGTTCTCAACGAAAGTGATTATCCATTACGATAAACTTTTGCAAGAACAATGTTGGCGCGTTTTCGCACAGCAAGAACGCTTGGAAACATTATTGTTTAGTGATGTGATGAAGCATATTTTCATATCGATGGTTATGTGAACAAACAAAACATGCGTTACTGGTCGGCCAACAACCAAAGAGAACGCCATCAAAAACGTTTACATTGTCCAAAAACGACAGTGTGGTGTGCAATATCTGCTCATGGAATAATTGGATCGTATTTTTTCAATCAGCGCGAGACAGTCACTGCTGAGGTGTATTGCAGAATGATCGATAAGTTTCTGTTACCACAACTGCAAGTGTTTCCCGGGTACAACAACAGAACCCTTTTTCAGCATTACGGCGCGACTCCACACACCTCTAGGGTCATCATTTTCTCTATTCTGAGGGGTCACGATGGAAAAGCTGAGAGCAATTTTTCCAAGTAAAGTGTTAAGTGTGTGCCATAACGCCGAGGAATGAGCGGGAGAGCGAATAATGTTTTTACTCGTGAGTGAGAAGCGCAGAACGATAGACACGCAACATAATTTATAGCGAGAAAACAGTTTTTATTTAATTACAAGTTAATTAAACAAGCAATCGAAAAATTAAAAAACCAGAACTAAATAAATACTTCTAGGCTATTTGTCAAAACATAAAACCAACAAAAATAGCGTTCTGTTCCTGAGATAAATAGCAAACTGTGTGAAAAACATGTATTTTTCAAAAAATATATGATCGAGAAAACTTTTACCAATCGTGTTTCTAAAAAACCATAACGCAAGATAAAAGTTCAAAGTATCATTTCCCTAAATATGAAGGACGTAGCTTTCACATATACTGAGATAAATAAGGATTTCGACGACTAATTTGCATATGGCGCTCTCTTAAGCAAGCTTGAAGACATAGGTACCTACACATCTGTGACTGATGACTGATGACTGATGACTGATGACTGATGACTGATGACTGAGTTCGTATGAGCAAGTGGCCAACTCTGGTGACGGAGTTTTTAGACCGCCTAAAGGCCTCATGGCCTAAAGGTCATGGCTTAACGACTTAAAAAGCCGGGACCGACAATTTAACGTGCCCTCCGAAGCACGGAAGCGCTCAGCTGATAATGCCACTTGCGGTCACCTATCCAAATAGACCGCTCAGAACGTTGCTTAACTTCAACGATCTATCAAGAACGTCTTAGCTTCGCCACGAGTTATCTGTTTATAAAAGTGATAAAACTACGCAACAGTGATAAAACTGCTACACAGTAATTGTAGGACTAATCCACATCAATAAATAACAAAATCATTCTTGGCCGCGGACAGCCCACGCTTCATACAAAATTGCCCATTGTCCTTTGTTATTGAGACGGCAGTTACAGGTAGTTCGCCAGTAGCAAGTCTTAAGGCTATACGGCTACGATTTTGCAAAATTCTACTCAAAAGGGTGCAACGTTTGCGTGAATGAACATATACAGATGCGTAATTCGATTTGCTTGAAACTCGTACTCTTTTGGATACCTACTGTAAACCTTAGATATAGAAGGTAAAGTAAAAAGAAATGGACACGAGTTTCTGATTTTTTCAAAACAACTTTTACAAAGGGGTGTCAAAGTTTTTATTAAATTGGAACATTTGAAAGGGCGAAGCAATCGGTTGAAACTCAGTTTGGTTGGATACTATTTTAGGATTTTTCAAAACAAGATAAATTTACGGGTACCTATTTATTTACATTTATTTAATTTTCAAAACAACTTTTGAAACAGGGTGAAATGGGGTGTCAAATTTTGTATTGATTTTTGCAAGGACGGTGTGATTAGCTTGAAAACTCTGTTTCAATATTATAATGAATACACATAAGGATACTTTGAATCGGATAGGTAGGTATCACGCGAGTGAAGCCGCGTGCGTATAGGTACTTCATTATTTATTACAATGGTGCTGACACACTACTGTTTAATTTTTTTTACAAACATTAGTAAACATTTACTTTTACAAACTCATGGTAGTAATATTACAATTCGTTTTATTGTACTAACATTTCTTATCATAAGTTTTAGAGTACAAATTTAAAAAAATAAAACATTTGTTATCACTTGAGTTTTAACAGCCAAATAAAAATTTTGTTTTTTATTTTAAAACAGCGTTTTTTTTTACTAAAAATAAAAGCAAATCTTCTAAATTTTCGTGTAAACGTCTCGGAACGTAAATCCAAACTGCGAGCTGACGTCATATTTTTAAATGTAATAACAACAAACATTTATTTGTAGGTAAACATTTTCCATGAGTGTAAGAAAATCATAAATCAAAATCGAAAAATCAAAATGTATTTATTCAGTACGATCGTTTATAGACACTTTAACATGTCACGTTCTTAAAACTAGGGGATTCTACTGCCTGTTCCAACGCAACGCCCTACACCAGGGAAAGAATCAGGCAAGAACCTGGTGGTGTGGGCCTAGCTTTTTTTTCAGCACTCATTGAGACTCATTGAGATCAAGAGCACTCATTTATCTTAAAATTCACAGAATATTCCATTTCTAGTACTTATGTGTTACTTAATGTTTGAAAATGTTTAGCAACATTCTTCAGAGCAGTGTGGCAGCACCATAAGGCACACGATCCCAGTAGGAATCTGTCTAATAAGTCCGTGTGCACACGCCTTTATATACAGGATATTTTTTCTGAAATCACAATTAAGCCGTGTACTCCACGACTCATAACTAAAAATTAATTAATTTTAATTATTTATTTTTGAGTTCGTAGTTTAGTGGTTTTCGTGACAACGTTATAATCTCGCGGTGAGTACCTTGAAAGTTTTTTCTTTGACTTTGGTTTTGTAGTTAGAGTAGATCTATACTAGGTACATACCAATAAAAATTTTATAGGTTTGTTAATGTTCACGCTTAAGGTGCCTGTATGGGTGAAACTAGCGCCACCGCCTATTTTATTTTATTATTACGTTGAACAAAGGAATTTAAAAAAACTGCGTAATGATGGCACGTGATGATGATGATAATGATGAAAATAGCCCTGGGATGCAAATAGAAGTATAGACTAGCCAGTAGCGGTGTTAGGTTAGAGTGCGGTGGGCGACATAAAGGCGAGCGCCTGGCAATGTTCCAGGGGGCGCCAAATTCATTATTGATTCTAGCACACCCTGGACCGATTTGCCCCGGTTTAAAAAATCGTGGTAAAGGCACCCCGCCACTTCACCCGCATTTTATTCTCACTTATTTATATTTTATACTTACTATTTCATTATTCTGTGGTTTTACAAGTGCCCGCCCGTCGGCTTCACTCACGTTGTATCCTATCCTACCATTATAAAGGAGAAAGTTTGTGTGTATGTAAGTGTGTCAGTATGTTTAAATTTGTGTGTGAAATTTGTTACCAGAATTGCTCATATCCTGGATAAAAAATAGGCTATTATTGATCCCGGTATTCCCACGGGAACGAGAACTACCTATTTACTGCGGGTAACACCGCGGGGCGCAGCTAGTAATGAAAAAAGGCCTAAGTGTTAGGTATTCTAGGTCATAACATAAGCTATGTATTTCAAGTTTCGACTACAATCTCACAAACTATCGCATAAAATATTAGTAGAATAAAATATTGTTATTATTGTAGGCAGTGATCAAGATGACAGATGCTAAGCAGAACCTGCTGCTGTTCTTCGACCGTCCTATGGAGCCCTGCTTCACGAAGTTCCAAGTCCCTGATGAGTACTTAGTAAGTAACATTAGGTACTCGAGAATGAAAGAGAGGAAAAAAGAAATGAAAGAAACGAGCTTTACCTTAAAAAACCCCATCAGGGAACGAAATAAATTGTAATAGCTAAAATTGAAAAAATCAGATACCTAGGCTTTGACAATCTAGATTTAGTCAAAGGAAACAAGTAGGTAGGAAAAAAAAAAAAAAAAACAACATATTAGGTACCTAAGTAGGTACTACCTACGTGAAGCGCTCGTGGCGAAACTGACGTTCTGGATAGATCGTTGAAGTTGAGCAACGTTCTGAGCGGTCACAACTTGTATGTGTAAAATATCTAATAATAGTTTATTAGTCTTTTTTAAACTTTCGCGATCAGAACATAATGATAAAACATACATTTACGGGTATTAGTCTGCCCGCGACCACGGCTGGTGCAATCCAGTCGAAACGGGATAAAATTAAAATTACATAGGTAAAGGTAAATAGCGATAAATAGGTACCCGTAAACGCATGTTTTATTAATTTTTTTAATTAATATTCGTTGTTACAAAATATGACTCATCTTTCGAGGAAGGAAAAGTGAAAAATCTTAAAATAAATATTGAAAGGATATTATCACTATCAATTCCTAAAACAGAATTTAATAAACTTTATTCAATTAACTACTTATATACTTACCGTACTTACCTATTAAACACAATAGGTGGTGTGTTTTAATGAGATTATTGCTATAAATTCAGGTTACCGATAAAACATTTTAAGTAACTAAAAATGAAGAATACTGAGGAACATTTAGATAATAATTAGGTAGTTTTTCTATAGATTAATAGGTAGGGTATTATCAGGAGTATCGCGTGTCCCACGCCGCTGTTTAGGTTGAACATTTCTGGGCCACCCACGGGCTTGTGTATTTAATTTAAAGTTTGTTTTCGCGTTTTTCCGGAAAGTACTTAGAGCGGCACGTTTTTAAAACGCGCCGTCACTGCGCGTTTGTATCGATACAAACGCAAATGAAACGTGCAGTGTCGTATCGTGTTCAAAATATTTATAAGAGATCTTTGTAAGAATGAGATACCTAACACGATTTGACGATCGGCACGAGGCGGAAAACAGATTACGTTTGATGTACACTGACGGTATGAAAATGTTCGTCACCTTAGAGTCGGTTTTAGCTTGTAAGAATGCAAGAATCAATTTTTATTACCTAAACCAACATATCACCGGTGACGTTCCTTTCCAAGTTTCAAAAGGGATTATGTGCTCGTCCTCGTGGAACGAATCAAGTTGAAAACCGACGAACAATTTAAAACCGTCACTGTACATTTGACATTGTCTATGCCCTTCCATACTTTTAAATAGAAATTTACAGGATTTTATCGCGTAATTTACCTTTTATTATTTCCCGACGTTTCGGCTGTGTTACAACAACCGTGGTCGCGGGCGAACTGGAGTATGTAGGTAGGCTCCGACGAGAAGCGGCAGTTTATAAAACTACCCTCCCTTAAGCTATATATATATATATGCCCTTCCAGCCTGAGAAGTACAAATCAATCGCCAGCTCGCTGAAGAACCGCGTCGGCGATAAGGCAGCTCTTTCCATGCCGGTGCGGAAGATCGCCCTCCCCAACATCTCCGTGCCGATGCAGCTGCCATACAATGAGCAGTTCTCTTTGTTCGTGCCTTGTCACAGAAAAATGGCGGCGCATCTTATCGACATCTTCATAGGTAAGGCATTCTAATAGTCTCTCTGTGCTGAATTTGCTGCCATTACTTAAATAATTTTGTTTAAATTACAAAGTGTGCCTAGAACTAATTCAACAACTATTTATTATTAACTATTATACTTTTAACTACTTATATGGTGTTATATTTCTAAATCTGCTAAGCTGCCATTAAAGTCATACAGTCATTGCTAGCGTTAAAGCTGATTTTTATTTACACATTCATGCTCCTCCAGGTATGCGTGACTTGGAAGACCTGCAATCTCTCTGCTCATACTGCCAGATGTGCATCAACCCGTACCGTGAAACATGCCAACTTTGCCACCAAGGGTATCTTTGCCCGAAAATCAATTTTTAAGCAAATCTTTAAATTCCAAAAGTATCGGAATACTATAGTAACATTTATTGACTTAGATAGAAAGTAGGTTATGTGTCTAGTAACACAGTCTATCAGGTTTGTCGCTAACTTCACTCAGTCACTTTTTAGAACTTGTAGAATGTGGTGCGTATTTTCGCGGGCAAATTTTAGTACAAGTTCTAAAGTTAATTGTGCGTGATGGCGAAAACACAGGTTAGTTTAATTTATATTATGTTATGCAAAAACACTTTAAGAGTATTATATTTTATTATCATTGCTGAAGGTCTTTTAAAACTAAAGTTATAATGGTGGGTAAAGTTACCCAGTGATGTTGCGATCTACTACTGACAACATTACCCGCCATCAAAATAAGCTTAGGGTTGGCACTTACGAAACTTATTATTTTTATTATTCTATAGTACCTATTATAGTATTACCAGTGATCGGAATAGGTAGATTATATTGGCCTAAACTTCAAGGAAGTAGGTAAAATGTGAATTCCTGCCTAAAATTTAAAGCGAATTACAATACTTTGCAGAAAAAGAAGAAAAATACGTTAAGATCAGTTTACTGAGATGTGCCAACCCTAGTACTTTTAAAAAGCGAAATGCGGTTTGTATGAAAAAGAGGAAAAAAGTTAGGGTAACTTTGCCCAGCCACTTTGGTAGGAAACCTTTCATGGTATCGTTTTCATTTATAAAGTAAACGCCATTTTTGCCAAAATTCTTGTATTGGACTTTGTGCCATCTGTATAGAGGCCTTAGTTGCGTCAAAAATCAATGTGGGTAATGTTGGCAAAAAGTCCAGATAACTTTGCCCGCCATCAAAATGAATAAAATACTTAATTAAATATTGATGAATAATAAAATCTGATAAAATAATACATGCTCATTATCTTTTAATTGCAGATGCTAAAAGAAAATACTTACGTTCCCATAGAAAAATTATCCAAAAATTGAAATTATTCGAAAAATGTTGGCAAAGTTGGCATGTTTCACGGTACATGTTCAACTACTGTCTGTCTGTCTGCATTCTGCACAGGTATAATAATAACAGATAACAGTCACATAGGTATTTGTAATACCTTATTGGAAAATAATAATAGTTTTTAATAAACTTATAGTAAAGTGCTCTTGCAATTATTGAATCTGAGAAGATAAATTAGAATCCTTCATCATGTTCTTCTTTATCTTCTTCTAGGAAGGACACCAAGGGTTTGAACATACCGACCTTCGTCGAGACTTTCCCTGACAAGTTCGTTGACCCCAAGGTCTTCCGTCGCGCCCGAGAACTCATTATGACCGTTCCGGACGAAACATTAAGGGTAAGTCAACAAGAGTTTAACACTTCTGACTTTGCTGTCGTATCGTGTCTAAAAGTGTCCTACAAATTTAAAACATTCAGAATAGTGGATGAATTCAAGCAAGTCCAGAATGGCCAGTGACAATGTTTCTAAAATTTCAGATGCCAATTACTATTCCCACAAACTACACGGCCTCAGACTTGGAGCCCGAGCAGCGCGTCGCGTACTTCCGTGAGGACATCGGCATCAACCTCCACCATTGGCACTGGCATCTTGTCTACCCCTTCGACTCCGCTATCCGTTCTATCGTCAACAAGGATAGACGAGGAGAGCTATTCTACTACATGCACCAGCAGATCATTGCTAGGTATTTAAAGACTCGTAGAAACTATAAGTAAAGAACCCATAAGTCATGGTGGACTATTATAATGTAAAGTGGCCAACTCTGGTACCTAAGTTTTTAGGCTACCTAAAGGCCTCGTTCATGGCTTAACGAAGCGCTCAGCAGTTAATGCCACTTGCGGTCACCCATCCAAGCTGTGACCGCTCAAAATGTTGCTTAATTTCATCGATCTATCACGAACGTCTTATGCCGGGTTCCTATATCCAACTAACGGATGTCCGTAGGTCGTCATAGCAACGCAAAAAAGTCTCATACATTTTGTGTTGAATAAACAACGTTGCTATGACGACCTACGTATGGACATCCGTTATGAGTTGGATATAGGAACCCGGCATTAGAAAGCTTCACCACGACCGCTTCAAAAATAAAAAGTTAACATAATCTAAAAATAGTTTTAAAAGACCTTTGCCCAGCAGTGGGACACATTATAGGTTAAAAAAAAACTGTTTACTATTAATTTTTAATTCAAACTTTTAATTTTAACATGAATGATAAGAATTAAAAATAACCACCGAATGATGAATATTTTAATTTTATTCTCAACATAATAGTTCGAATTCGAGAGAATGCCTCTTGGTACGCTGAGTGCTTTGCTCATGCAACTCTTGTCCGCAGGTACAACGTAGAGCGCATGTGCAATGGTCTGCGCCGCGTTGTCAGGTACAACAACGTGAGGGAACCTATAGCTGAGGGGTACTTCCCCAAGCTCAACTCAGGGGTTGCCAGCAGGACTTGGCCACCTAGGTAATTTTTAAGTTTAAGTTTACTAACAAATGCCTGAGTAGGTAGATCACAATCAAAACGTTGCTAAACTGAGTGTGAACAACTAGCAATTATTGCAAGTCAATTCAAAGGACAATGGGCAATTTTGTATGAAGTGTGGGCCAATTATCTCAGGCCTTTACATCTTTACAAGATGATTTATACAGAGTCAGGAGGCAAGCCTTGCCTACACTTAACGGGGACCGTAGTGCCTGGGACATTGTTATCAATTATCTACATAATGCAATTTATGGGTCACGTGGCGTGGATGCCTTAACGATGATTAAATTTAAGGTTGAGGAATGTTTTGTGCCCCAATAGGTTTGCGAATACTATGCTCCGAGACCTGGACCGACCACTTAACCTCATCAAGAGTGAACTGAAGACGATGGAGTACTGGCGCGACCGTTTCGTCGCAGCTATTGAGAACATGTCTATTCTTCTGGTGAGTGCCAAACTTAAATCAGTCTACGATTACTTCTACAATTTACTTTATAAGTATTTCATAACTCTTTACGATACTGCTGATTTCATTTTTGTACATCTTTTATATTTGTTGAGGTTTTATTTTCTTTAGCCCAACGGCAGCCAGAGAGCACTGGACGAGGCCACGGGTATCGACACCCTCGGAAACATGATGGAGTCTTCCATCATCAGCCCCAACAGAACCTACTACGGAGACCTTCACAACATGGGTCACATCTTCATCAGCTACGCACACGACCCTGACTATCGCCATTTGGTGAGTTCTACTGTTTTCTGATTTTAAACGAACGGCATAAATTAATTCAAATCATCTTGCTTTCATTTTCCTCTCTCTGTCACTCGTTATCTCAGTACTAATCTTTTTCTCAGATTCACACAGTCCATCCAACTCAATCCAAGGATTGGTTATTGGCAAGCTTTTTCTAGAAAAAAGATTGAAATGTCAATCTCAATCTTCAAATTAAGGATTAGGATTGAATATTAATTTCGGCCGTTAGACACTTCTACATTAATGTTCATAATTCATGTTATCAGGAACAATTCGGCGTGATGGGCGACTTAGCGACTGCTATGCGCGATCCTGTGTTCTACCGCTGGCACGCCTACATCGATGACCTGTTCCAGCTATACAAGAACAAGCTGACTCCATACGGACCGGAAAGAGTATGAACTCAATCACTTAATTTTCAAGATTCTGTCTATGTTTTTTCTGGAATATAATATCTGTAGTGTAGGTACCTACAAGTAAAAGTAATTATACGGATAGCCTGATACCTACACAAAACTTTGAAACCTCCAGTAGATTTTGAACGAGGTCGGTACGAATACCTATAGGCCATAATTACATCAGTCATGGTTAAATGATTTTTGCAGCCTTCAGAATTTACCAAGAGACTAAAACAATTCAACAAAAAGTTTCTTCACCTTTCTTCACCGTCGTGACTGTTATCTGATGGTGCTCTACTCCATAGCTGGACTTCCCCGGTGTCCGCGTGTCCAGCATCGGCATCGAAGGCACTGCTGGCGCCAACAACATGTCTACCGTCTGGGAGCAGAGCACAGTAGACCTCAGCCGAGGGCTCGACTTCAGTCCAAGAGGCACAGTGCTGGCGCGCTTTACCCATCTACAACACGATGAGTTCAACTATGTGTTAGTAAATAGTGACTTTTAACTATTTATGTAACAACTTTTGGACAATTCACACAATATCTTTATAAATTAGAACTTATTCTGAAGTATAAGCTATATTGTTGTAAAGTTTCATTAAAATCTATTCAGCAGTTTTTGTGTGAAAGAGTAACACTAACAAACATCCATACTCACTAACTTTCGCATTTATAATATTAGACTGATGTTCATTTATTGTCCTGAAAAGAGAGTACAGTGAGCCTTTCTATTCCAGCATCGAGGTGAATAACACGAGCGACCAGATGCTGATGGGCATGGTGCGGATCTTCATCGCGCCGGTGTTTGACGAGGACGGCCAGCAGATGCCATTCGACGAGCAGAGAAAACTCATGATCGAGCTCGACAAGTTCTCACAGCCATGTAAGTTTACCACGGAGGTATTGGAACCGATCCATAGTTGAACTATGGAACTATGATAGTTAATTTGATATGATAAAGGCTTGGAACAGATAATATGAATCAGATCTTAGATCTTTGAGCAAGGATTCATGTCGCCTGTCGCTATAAACAGTTATTTAGAAGTAAGAAAAAAGAGAAAAGATGAAAGCACTAATCATGAAAAAGAAATCACGACTGTACCCCTATTATCCAATAGTCATTCCCTATGGGGCGTCTAAACAGGCTATATTTTACGACAATTTGTAGCTGCAATTATTGGAAAACATTGCCCAGCCATCAAAAAAACATTTTAGTGCATTTTATGGCTGAGCAATCAATTGCAGGCAACATGTTGCAATATGGCTGCAATAGTACCTATGTATATTATTCAATATACGCCGGCTACACATAAAAACATTTTGACATACCATAAAATATGTGGCTATAATGCCGGGCCATCCTTAAAATATTGCATAGTGTGGCTGGTATTGCTAGCAATGTTGCCGGCCACAGTATTGCAGCCACAAAATGTCGTAAAATATAGCCCGTTTAGACGCCCCTTTAGAAAAACATGCATGCAAGATCCTATCAATCAGTAGTCTAAATAACAATCTCGTACTCATATCATCAAACTCCTCTGCAGTGAACAGCGGTAACAACACGATCCGTCGTAGCAGTCACGACTCCTCCGTCACCATCCCCTACGAGAGGGTCTTCCGCAACCAAGCAGACCGGCCTGCAGACGCTGGCACCGAGGGCGCTGCTGAGTTCGACTTCTGCGGATGTGGCTGGCCACACCACATGCTGCTTCCCAAGGGAACCGCGCAAGGGTACCCCATGGTGCTCTTCGTGATGATCTCCGACTGGAACGTTGATTGGGTCAGTAAAATCTACCTATGTAATGAGAAAAGAATCACTGACATCATATCGGCCACACTCTGACTGATAGTCAAAAGATAAACTATCTTTAGTTGGATTACAACGATTTTTGGACTCATGTGATTTCAAAGAATTTTTTAAAGTCAAGTGAATGAGTAGGGTAGTAATAGAATAATACCTTTCTCTAGGTCAGGCAAGACCTCAGCGGCACCTGCAGCGACGCAGCCTCATACTGTGGCATCAGGGACCGCAAGTACCCTGACCGACAAGCCATGGGCTTCCCCTTCGACAGGCCAGCACCCACCGCCAACAACCTCCAGGACTTCTTGATGCCCAACATGGCGATGCAGAGCTGTAACATACGTTTTAACGATAGGACCAGGGTTAGGGGACAACAGTAAGGACTATAAGTCACGTTCTGTCGACAAAAGGGGGTAATTAAAAAAGGTTGTACACATTGTGCCTCCATTTTTTAATAAGTAATTTAAAACAGCCCTTTTGAGCTTTTAACTAGTTAGTAATTGTAATGAATCAATCAACATAGTGTTTTGTTCTTTTTTTTCATGAAAGTAGAGTTTGTGTAAAATCAGAACATCTGATTACAGCTATTACGTAATTTTAACGATGATTGTCTTTTTTAAACTTTCGCGATCAGAACACATTATAAAACATATGCAAACGGGTATTTATCACGAATTTTACCTTTAATATTCGCCCGACGTTTCGACCGGATTGCACCAGCCGTGGTCGCGGGAAGACTGAGGTGGTGGTGGTCGAAACGTCGGGCGAATATTAAAGGTAAAATTCGTGATAAATACCCGTTTGCATATGTTTTAACGATGATTTACCCTAAAAGCCTTAAATTATAAATTGACTTGTGCTTGCATATTGGACTTTGATAAGGAAAAGGATAAGGATTAAATTGCGACGGGGAATACCGGATTCGGGGTAAATTGCAAACATTTTTTTATGCATAGGTATAGGTACCCCAAATTTAAAACGATAACATTTGGCTTTGAAATTGGACTCTGATATTAACAATTTTAAGTCTTAGGTTAATGGGTCAATAATTAGTTTAGTTTGTAGCTCTATTTAAGTTGTGTAAGCATTGTAAATATTGTTCATGAGACTGTATAAATCTAGAATGCTTTTAAAATTTTTTGTTTTGTTAAAAGATTATGTTTTCATGTTCTAATTAGTGGAAACTTTTTTGATTAAGTTTAACTTTTTAATATTTTATTTTTTAAGGTTCAATATTTTGTTTGTTTTACTAATAAACAAATAAATAAATAAAATGTCTGAAATGACCGACTTCAGTCCTTGCTCAGGACTGACTTCATCTGAGAAGTCCTTGCAACTGACCAACTCATTCATGATTAGAAAATGAAAAATCTTACGAAAAGTTACGACTTTGACAGGATACGAACCCCCTTTTAGCCGGCCATGATAATATTCAGTCATTTAATTTAGTAATTGCAAATTTCTGACTTCATCTATGAAGTTATTGTCCTGATCGACTATAAGTAGGTATCTATAAAGTACTTGCCCATGATCGACTTCATTCATTAACGGACATGGACGGCAGATTATTTTGACTATTGTTTTTTATTGCTATAAGCAATCAGGAACTACTCGTATTTATAAAACTCATTTGCACGCCAAGAGAACTTACTTAAAAATATGCTAATGCTGGGAAATTATGCTTAGTTCACGGACATTAACTGTCGTGTGTGAGAAGGTCATGTCCAAACCGCTATTGTTTATTCTTTATCATATTTCAGTGCAAAGGCAGTCGCAATTTTCCTATAAAAATAATTTATATCAGTTGATTACTATGCAAATCATCTCTGAAAAAGAGTCAATTTCATCTCAAATTGTAAAATATCTTGTTAGGAGTCATGTTACCCACCTCGGGGGAAATCTACGTGACATTTCTCGACGCCGCAGACTGCGAAATTATATTCTTTATTACCCCCTTGGGGTGTTATCACAACCCCTGAGGTATAGCCGATGTGTTTTCAGCTTCAGCATTGAGGATAAAAGTATTTTTATGAAAAAACATTATTCGTGAAACTTTTTTAATATGCAATTAAAAGTTTAACTTTGTGGTGTTTTTATTGTTGGAAAAAATCCTGTGTCAGACTGTTTTTGACCTGAATCGATGAGGTCCTTAAGAGTAGGTTACCTTGTCTTTTTTAGTTAGAAAGTTTTGATCACATAGAATCGTTTTATTTTGAAGAAAAATGTATTAGCATTTTTAGATGTTTGAAAAAGTACGGTGAGCCGGGACTGGGTTAGAACGCAAAAACAATACGATAACGCGATGACTAGTCGCGTTCTGTCGCGTTACGTTTGGTTGGGTCATAGCTAATAACCACCCGGGCCACTTAGTGCGTATGAGCAAGGGGCCAACTCTGTTGATGGAGTTTTGAAGGCCGCCTAAATGCCTCTCTTATGGCTTAACGACTTTAAAAGACAATTTAACGTGCCCTCCGAAGCATGGGAGCGCTCAGCTAATAATGCCACTTGCAGTCACCCATCCAAATTGTGACCGCTCAGAACGTTGCTTAACTTCAACGATCTATCAAAAACGTCTTAGCAAGCTTCGCCACTTAGCAAAAGTCTGAAACCGTGATAGTTATCGAAAAGTTAAGCTAAGAGTTACGAGCTTGTTTATTATAAAATAAGTTCGCTCGATGGTAAAGTTATATGGTGGTAAAGTCTAAGGTTTGTTTCTCTAAGGTTTTAAACCGTTAGTTATAATAAATAAAAATACCTGTATTATAATTAATGATTTAATTAAAAAAAAATAACATAATTGTTTTTGTCCGTTTCGCAAAAGAAGTCCCCAGAGTGGCGCTAGTATCTACGTGTGAAAATAAATTGCCTTAGGTTTTAGCTACTTCTGAAAACTCCGCGGGACTTCTTTAAATAGACTTGAACAGTTTGCTTGTTTTAACTAGTAAACTGACTTTTTCTTTTTAAGAAAATAAGTTCATTCAATATCGTAAAGATAATACAATATAATTCAATTTGAATTTCAAGTACTTACTGAAAATTATTCAACTCCGTTGATTTGATAACCTTGTCATTTAGCTTGCTTCACCAGCTCTTAGTAAAGTCTCAAGTAAACTAACCGTCAGTTAAAATGATAAGATTAAGTTCAAGTTGAAAATGTATTGTATCACTGAATAGGTATTTTTTTTACAACGTTACATAAAAAGTATAATAATACTTTACACAGAGGTGGTGAAAAAGCTTAATTATAATCGTAATTAAATTAGGCTTTTATTAATTTCCAATAGTAGTTTTTATTTTACAAAATCTAATTACACACTACGAATCTTAAAATCGGATGAATAAAATTTTAAAATCTTTTATAATTTTTAAAATGTCTAAGTATTATTTAAAAGCGCATTCTATACTCTATCACAACATTCAAAGGCCTTGTAAATTGGACCGATCGCTTGCAAAGGATAACTATTATAAAAATCTTAATAAACAACAAACATATTTAAATTATATGCAAGCTTCTCAAAAAAAGTATTTAATCGCTTATTAAGTTTTTAGCTGCTAGAATTTTCAATTAAAGTGTTTTTTTTTACTATAATTTGTCATTATTTAATATTTGAGTTAACTTACTCGCAAATAGGTATAATATAAGCGTATTAACCATTTAGGAAAATCTTACTTGTCAGGTTTGTACAGATAAACGTCAAAAATAATGTCATAGGTAAGCACCACTTACAATAAGTAGCGTCTTAGTTTATTAGTGTTTTTTTTTTACAATAATTGATGATTTATTCTGAGAAAGGCTAATGTAAGTCAAAGAGAATAGACATTAAAAACAATTATGAAATCAACTGTTAATTCAAACTTAAAGTACTTAAATAAGTAGGTATTATTTTATTTAAAATGCGATATTTGTGACCAGGGACCCTGTATACTACACTCATGTACATGTTTCTTAGCTAGATTAAATATTTTGAGCATTACATTTTATAAACGTAGCTGACATTTAATTTCACAGAAACCTTCTCTCGTCTCATCACAATCTGATAGGTTTACTAACGAATAGATAGACAAACAAACATTTATTTTTATCTAAATAAATCTAAAAATAAAGTAGAATAATTGTCAAACTGTAATTATACGAGTTGATAATAACAAAAATGACTAGACACGCCAGTTTCGAGCAACTACGTGCAAATGTTGTCATAAGTTGGCTTTTTTTTATAGCAGTTTTTTCTGTGCTGGTTCTTAGAATTTTTTTATCATATCGATTCAGACACATTCAGCTGCAAATCGATCTCTAATCGATACCTATCGAGAATTTTTCAAAATAAATTTAGTTAGACATCATTTAACACAACGGGAAATTGCTCACGTAAAATAATGACTTACGTCATACCGACGATGTTTCGATTGTTTCGAATCTTCATCTGGGTATGAGTATACATCTCGCGGGCATCTCACACTGCCTAAATAATGTTTACTTAGTACAAGTTACGACTCACGATAGTTTTGAAAGTGAACTCTTAATTATTAATGTTATTGAGACACAAATATAAAATAGAAATGCTCAAAATTCGACCCGCATTACTAAACAGGTGCATAATTAAATGTAAATAAAGCTAATTTGACAGTGAAAATTGGTCATTCGCTTAGAATATTAAAATATTTACAGCCAAAAGTAGTTTTCATAAAAATATGACACTTGGTAATGTTTGAACAAACCATATTTACAAAGACAATATTTTTTCGCTTTTTTCATCGTTTAACTGTTTTTTTACCTTCCATTTCTTGAAATATATGTATTTCATACACAATTATCATATTTTTATGAAAAAAAAATCTTATTTGTCTAGAAGCTTAATATTTACAAACTGTAGAACATCAAACAAGCATTGAGCAATTTTTATTAATAAATTCTAAATTTTTTATATAAAGTGATTATATTAAACAGTTTAAAACATTAAAAACAGCTGCCTGGTTAAGTACTAAACTTAAAATGATAAAAAACTTAACTATAAGTATTTATACAACAATTCATAGTAATAAAAAAAATGTTACTTATTAAGTAACACATTTTAAAGCAAAACCATTACAACAAAAACAAAAAGTTTGTTCTTTATTTTAGGTGCAACTCTACTTACTAATTTATAAGTAGAAAAAGATTAAAAATTTAAGTAGATTATTTACAGATTAGACTAGCTAATAGTGAATTAAAACTTTATTAAGTGAATGAAGCCTTCGTTTTCATTTAAGTACCTAAAAAACTCTACTACTAGTTCCCGTGAAAATAAGGAAAAGTCAAAAAAGTTCTGAAGTCATATGAGTTCTAACTAGAACTCTTTTAGTCCAGAAGTTGCGAGCTTCATTACTCGCTATCTTGAAGTATCACCGTTCACTGATTTCATGACTAGACTTCCGCTGATTGTTTTTACTGACACTCTGAGTGCTGACTTTTGGTTTGCTGACGCCCTGACTGCTGACGTTCTGACTACAAACACTTGGACCGCAGACGCTCTGATTGATGTCGTTCTGGTTAGTAACGCTTGGAACGCTGACGCCCTGACTTTCATTTTGTTTTACATTCTGATTGCTGATACTTTGACTGCTGACACTCTGTTTAGCGGTAACTTGACTGCTGACGCTGTGATTCGAGTGTTTATTAGTCAAAGTTTTAGAGGGAACACTATGCGTGGTATTTTTATTGTTGTAAGCGCATTGGCTCGCGCTAGCACTTTTAATGCTGACACTATTCTCGTTTTGATTTATTTTGAAACTGTGGCTGTTATTGACACATTTTCTTCCATTCTCACTTGGAGCATTTTGAGTGCTGTTTATACTTTGAACGTCACTGACGCTAGAGCTGGTTGCAGATTGGTTGTCGCTGACACTGTGACTTCTGCTAACACTTTTGCTGCTACTCGCGCTTTTGATTTCAATGCTGCTGGTAACACTTTGGTTACTAACGCTTTTGTCAGTGCTTTGACTCGCGCTGACACTCTGACTTGTGCTGACGGACTGACATCCTATAGTTTGTTCGATATCAGTTGTTGATGGAATGTCTTGACTTTGATCTCGTCCTTCTTGGACCGATTCTAGTCCTACGTCGAATGATGCTTGTCTGAAATAAAAGATAACAGTATTTATTATATACACTAATTTTATAAAGAGATATAGTATCAATAAAGGTTTTAAATTCGAAGTATCACTGAAGACTGTATCTGCTGACACTCTGAATGCTGACATTTGGTTTGCAGATGTCATGACTGCTTACACCTGACTGACTGCAAACAAAAGCTTAATTTTAGACCGCTGATGCCCCGTTTAACATTTTGTTTTCCTCAATACAAATATTATTAAAATGTAACAATCTACCTCTCCGTCATATAGTTCCCTGGCGCAGAGAGCGAGCGGCCGGCCCTGGCGAGCAGACCGCCGCGCCTGGTCTTCTGCTCCTCGGAGCCGGCCTCCCGCGGAGTGACGGACTCGCGCCGCGCGGTGCTGCCCTCGCGGCTCCGGAGGAACGGGTTCTGGAATGTTCACAACAAATGACGTCATAAGGTTTCTTGAAAGAATTGGCAATCTGGCTTGATGATGGTCGTCTGAATCAATGCGGGTCCCAATCCCGACGGAAATCAAAAATTTTATAAGGATTTCGTTTGAATCAATCTCGTGGCAAAGCAAAAATGCTACAAGGGTTTTCATTTTTACAAAAATTGTTTTAGGTTCTGGTTTATTGGAGAGAAAGTTGAGAAGCATTACTAAGGCTCATTACGATTTTCACTCGAGTAACTTTTTGATCTCAATTTAGGTAAACGAGGTTAACGAATAAAGAAAATAATTTATAAAGCCAATGTTGTGTTCGCTTATAATTTGGCTTACGTAATAGTAAAAGTCCTATTACCCAAATTATACAATGTTTGATGCATTTATGGTGTTGGCATTCCTAATAAATCAATAAATAAACAAAATTGAGTTGAGAGTTAAAGTTGGGTTTTTATTTAGAAACGTTGCTCGTGTATAGACAAAAAAAACATTGATTCGTAAACATAGATGTTGAGACCCAAACTAAAAAGACTCTGTGTGTCTGTCTGTTGCGCGTATAGGCGCCACATAATCTATTCAATTCCTAACCCAAAATCCATTAGGTAGCGCAGAAAGAGATCATTTCGTAGACCGTTTACGACTTCTACGGCGTAGACGTTATCCCCTACGCCGTAGATCTAACAAAGTCTACGTCGTAGTGCGTTGAATGTATGTATATACAATAATAGTTTTTGTGTTGTTCAAATATTTTTTTATTCGATTTTCGATTATTTTTTAATGAATCATAATCATAATAATTTATCGTATGATGTATTTTAAATGTATTTTTTGCAGTCGAAGTCGAAAATTTTCAACAATTTATTTAGTGACCTCTAAATCACTGCTACTTTTCTAAAACCACTTTCACTACAGACAACAGAAAAATGTGTAGAAAAAGGCATTTGAATCACGTGAATCACGAATCACGTGGCCAGAAGCTTGAAATGAAAGAAATAACGATGATAAAAACGAAGCGTTTGTCAATAATTACTACACGCTAAAACCTTTTAATTCCTATACATTACTTTCTGTTTCTATTCTAAGGGAGGGGCTGAAAGTCAAGATAATAATGGGAGCCAGTGAAACAAGAAACATTGTGGATACCTGGAAGCTGTGCTTCTTCAGCATGGTCTTGATAAGGATGAGCGTGGAGAGGTTGGGGATGGAGGTGACGACTTGTGCCATGTCCTCCTCGGTCACCTCCACCAGGCGGCAGTTGTCCTGCTCTGAAGGCAGCGGCTCCAAGCCCCCGCCCGTCACCCATTCGTGCTCCTACAAGGAACATTCAGTAGTATTGTTTTAGAAGTTGACTTCATTTTCAGTAACCGTTTCTATTCACCCACTCATAGAAACTCTAGCTCTCATTTTCGCTCACTTTTTCATTCACTTTTTCAGTTAAACTCACATTCATACACACTCACACTAACACTCACATTTCATTAGATTCTTATCCATTCTCGGATAGAAGGAGATGCATGAAACGGAACTTGGGCTTGGTGTTAAGAAAAAGGATAATACCTTGATCTCTTGCAAAGTGATCCTCTTCACAGGCTCCTTGTCCAGCATCCTGGTGAGGATGTGTCGCAGCTGCGCCGAGAGTCCCCGGGGGAAGGCGAGGGGGTCGGCCAGCACTCTGCGCTGCAGCTCCGTGGAGGTGTTCCCGCCCCAGGGCACGCGCCCCGTGACCATGGCGTAGAGGGTCACGCCTAGAGACCAGATGTCCGCTGCCTGCGAAAATATAAATTGTTTCAATGAGCAATTCATACTTTTTTTCATTTCAAAGCAAGGACTGCTTACAAATGCTTAGTTTCTAATGGATTTGATGTTTGATGGTATTGATTTTCTGTCTCTGTCTCTGTCTCTGTCTCTGTCTCTGTCTCTGTCTCTGTCTCTGTCTCTGTCTCTGTCTCTGTCTCTGTCTCTGTCTCTGTCTCTGTCTCTGTCTCTGTCTCTGTCTCTGTCTCTGTCTCTGTCTCTGTCTCTGTCTCTGTCTCTGTCTCTGTCTCTGTCTCTGTCTCTGTCTCTGTCTCTGTCTCTGTCTCTGTCTCTGTCTCTGTCTCTGTCTCTGTCTCTGTCTCTGTCTCTGTCTCTGTCTCTGTCTCTGTCTCTGTCTCTGTCTCTGTCTCTGTCTCTGTCTCTGTCTCTGTCTCTGTCTCTGTCTCTGTCTCTGTCTCTGTCTCTGTCTCTGTCTCTGTCTCTGTCTCTGTCTCTGTCTCTGTCTCTGTCTCTGTCTCTGTCACATTGTAACGTCACTGTCGCAAAATGTAATGTCCTATTCTTATCGATCGCACCTCTCCCTCATAGTTGTCAGTGGACGCGGTGGCCTCGGGCGCCCGGAAGGCAGGCGTGCCCACGGCGCCGGAGAGCCGGCCCGCCAGCTCCCCGCTGGCGCCCAGGTCCGCCACCTGCACCCGACCCTCGCCGAGGAGTAGGTTCGCCGGCTTGATGTCGCGATGCGCGATGCCTTGGTAGTGCACTGTGGAAGAGAGTAGGTACGTTTGTTTCACTGGCTACTCACTGAAGCTTGACTACTACTAAAAAAAGCTAGGCCCACACCATCAGTCACATCATAGTCAAATGCTTTTATCTAGTAGGTAGATCATATTCTATCTTTACGACGCTGACGCTAACACCTTCCTAAAATTATATTTGTTTATGGGAAGGAAGAGCTGCCTCGCTGTAACACAGTTTAAACTAGCACAGGAGGTATGTTAAGGAGGAGCCATAAATTATAATTTAAGCAATATGTACTTGTACCATTTAAGATGTGGAAATTTTATTTTTATTCTTTTCTTGCCTGATTCTTTCCCTGGTGTAGGGAGTCACGTTGGAACAGGCATTAGAATCATCTAGCATCAGCGAGTTGAAGTGATTCTTGAGGTCCTACCAGAATAAACGTTTTTTTCTTTCTTACGAGTGAAAACTTTGAAAAAAAAAAACATTTGAACAGTTTAAACACTTATGTGATGATCATGCACATGAATGCAATTGTGCATAAATATTGACAAACTCATTTATCCACGATTCATGGTATATATCACGTTTTAGTGTTGACAGAGTACATTATGAGTAATTAATGAATGACTTACTTAGGTGGAATAGGTTTTATGCCCACTTAAGAGCCTTCGTCGTGTCTAGATAACTTTTTAAACTAAATTGCAACAAATATACAGAATAAACTTGTATGATTTGAAAATATTATATTCAGTAATGTATGTTCTACATTTATTTTATATCTAGAACTTCACAAATTACATCGAAAGAAGTCTAGAAAAAAAAACCATTCCCAAATGTGCCCTAAATAAGAAAATAGAATGTCGCAAATTCGGTTACAACCAGTCACGTCGTGCCTACGTGCTGCGTGTACAGATAGATACCTGTCACTGTGGATATGTGTTGTAGCGTTGTAGGCATTGGTTTGCGGGCAGTAGGCCAAATATTTGCAAGGTCTGTTTCAGGTATATTCCAAGTTCGATTGAATCAAATTTCAGCCTGATATTTAGGTATCGTGTCTTCATAGAGACTAGCTTTACTTTACATCGTAGGTAGGTACCGCCTTAGAATGACGCACCATAAAAAAGCCGTTCTGTTCAAAAATCTAAGTACTTATGAGAAATAATGAATTGTCATGATAATTTTCCACTGTTTTTATAGTTATTTGAAGTGGAGACAAATCCAAAAAAATCAAAGATTAAAAATCGGTATAGCCGTCCTTGAGTTATAAATGGTGTAATCGACTTTTTTATATTATGTTTAGATAAGGATGGATGGATGTTTGTAACTCTTTCATACGAAAACTGTACTAAATTTGACTATTTCCTTAGGATAAAGCCGTGATTATGCCTGTTATTTTATTTGGTAATGTTCCACTTACACAGTTGTTGAGAAAAACCACGAATAAGGGAATCAAAAGTGGTCCTTAATCGCACCCGCTCTGAAAGAGGCTCTATTTTTAGAGCTTCCTGTCCGTCACAACTCCTGGGGCGGTTTAATGTCGGTACGAGCTCAGCTGAAGAGGCCTTTTCACGTACATACGTACAGCAAATGTATTAGATAAAGTTCAAGCGTACGAGTACTATTCAAATTTTTATGAGTGTTTTACAATTTCAGGTTCTCTAAATATTTAGAGCGTATTATCAATCTAAAACGCTCTTATTTATCAGATTTGTATAGACAAACGTCATAGTAGGTATATTTTATAACAAGAGACTAAACTAAGCCAGTATATACCCGAGATGGTGTGACCCCCAACCGTAGTGAGGATTTCAATGAAACCACTCCTAAAACTCCGTCACCAGAGTTGGCCATTTGCTCATATGAACTTACTAAATGAAATAATATTACATTAAGGCAGGTGCCGAGTGCTCACGAAGGCTGAGCAGAGATAAAACATGACCCTTGGAATGTTGTCGCTGACAAGTCACTCGCTTGTCGGGATCAAGCTTTATTTTAATTCGGAAGAAGTGCTCGTCAAATATTTTACAGAATAAAACGTGGGCAATCTGCTTTTTAGTAAAATATTTCTCAGTAGGTATTGCTAACTTGCTAGCCATATTATTTACACGTTGATTTTTATCACAGAGTAGTGCTCGAAAACTGTCTTCATTTTTGAATTCAAAATTCAGTTTTCCGATACTCTGAATTGTATTTATGAACGAGTTTTTTAACTCTTTAAAATGTTTTTCTAAACTAAGTAACCTAGTTTAGTTTAGTTTTAGCAAATAAAAAATCCGTATGCAGCTGGAATTTTGGAAAACCCACGACTTTTGAAAAATGTCAAGGTACCTAAAATCTCACAAACAAGTAAAGTTCTTATGCGCAAGTGGCCAACCCTGGAGACGGAGTGTTTAGGCCGCCTAACCTAAAGTCCTTAACGTGGGTTTAAAATACACAACTTAACAGGTTAGCTGTCCCGAAGCAAGTTTCGATCTTCTTTGTACACGTCCTCGTAGTAAATAATGACAGCTAACATGAGGCACATATGCCTCATGGACGTACCAGTGCAATCACCCATGAGGCACATGTGCCTCATCGGACAGCTAACCTGTTAAATTAACAGGTATTTATTCTTGTCACTTAATCAAACTGTTTAACTGCGTGGGAGGGGTTAATGTACTCGTATAATGTACATACTGCTGCCCACGGTTTCGCCCATGTCACCTAGAATATTGGAAACAAGAATAAAGTAGCTACATAATAGTAAAATAATTTTCAGAACTTATGAAAAAGTTCCGAGAACACCTATCAGACAGCCAGACATTGTCGTATTGAAATTGCAATAAAACATGAGTCAAAAAGTGCAACCATCAAAAAGTGAATTTTTCTTCACATCAAATGTGGAGAAATCACGCTCTTAGTCAGCGCGGCTGTAATAACGCCGGGTAATACAGACACAATATAAAACATTGTGCAGAGGTAATATACCGAGGGAGTGGATTGGTGGTTTATTTATTCAATGCCAGCGGAAATAATGTAGGTACCGGGGTTGTGTATGGTACAGTCAGACACGAACCACCACTGTTTTTGAAATAAAAACATGAAAAAAAATCTTGAAAGTTGCCTGTTGTCAAACTATCACAAATAGCTGTTTGACAGATAGCTAACTTGCTCTTGGAAAAACAGGAGGCGTTAGGTGTAATTTAATTGGAAAAGCAAATAGTATCAGACTCGGTCCAGTAGTTCATAATAATTTAACATACAAACAAACAAGCAGATGAATTGCGAAGCTTCTATTTAAAGTTCGCTAAAGTTATTTGAGTTATTGAGACTTATTGTCATAGTTTTTGTGGCTGAGTATACCAGACGTTTCGGTACTTTAGGTGCCTGCAGAATCCCAGTCAGTGAAGTAAGCTTTTCTTGTATCACAGGAGACTGTAATAAGTACCTAGCTCTGCCATCTCGCACTATTCGTGTCTTGAGATGATCTTCACTTGAGACGCAGGAGGCTGCGGGTTCGATCCCCGCCGCGGGACAAATGTTTGTAACAACTGCAAATACTTGTCTCGATGTTTTTTATGTATAATACCTATTTAATGTATTTACAAAAAAAGTGTGCTTGTGCTTTTGTTTGAACTCTTCAACAAATGACCCACTTTCGACCACAAAAACGTAAACAAACTCGCAGAAATTCGACCAATTTGCCCGAATTTCGTTAGCAATTCGACAATGTGGACACGTCGACGGATTTATAGGAGACCTGGACAAATATACACTTTGTGGAGTTGGAAGAGAGGAGAAATCTATCCTAAGTAAATAAACATGAGCTGAATGGTGAATTTTTAACTAAATTCATAATATGAAAATTAATGACGCTTGTATAACGATTCAGAAGGTAAAAGTATATAGGTAAATGAAATAAGAATAGAATAGATTATAATTTATTTGGACAACACAGAGCACAGACGAACATTACAACAGGACAAAGAAAATGATATAAGCGACTCCTCTTGAGTTTGCCTGCTGGGTACAAGCAAGGTTTATTCCTTGGTAAACTAAAGCATTTGTCTTTATAATTAGTTTAGATTTTGTATGTTAATTTTATTTACAGAAACTAAACTACTACATATTTACATAACTATACAAAATACAATTAGAACCAGTTGAGCCACCTAAGGATCGTTACAAACGATCTATAGGTAGCTCAACTGATCTAAACCACTGCCAGACGGAAGCGTGCCCAAGACACTGGCACACACTTTTGTATGTTATGTATTGTATAGTAAGTAAATTCTGATTATAGAATTTTCGTACAGAACTAGGTTTAAAACATTATACCCGCTTTATGCATGTATCACACAAATAAACTTCCTCTTGAATCACTTTGTCTATTAATGAAACCTGCATCAAAACCTGCGTAGTTAAAAATATCTAAGCACATAGACGGCGGGAAGTGACTTTGTTTACTATACTATAGAGATGTGCCTCGGCATCCTAAAACGTACAGTCTCAGGTACCCAGTGCAGTACTTAACATTAGTTCAATGTTTATGAGCTAGCCAACCCTACTGGCAAAGTTTAAAGCCATGAATGTAAAGCTTAAATTTGCTAAATAGTTAAGAGTTACCCTGTATTTCGATCCACTAAGTTGTATCAAAGATCTTATATAAACTTTCGCGATCAGATCACCATGATAAAAACTTATATTTACGGGTACCTAACGTCGGGGGTCAATATGTTTTGGGTCTACAAAAGGTCGTTAAAAATTAAATTCGAAATAAAGGGTTTTCTGATGTTTTTCTTTATCATTAAGAACACATACTATTTTCCAAAATAAGAAAACTATTGGTATAATTGTGATTTGAACTAGAACTTTCTTTAAAAGCCAAGATACTACTTCTCAGCAACCGCACCTAAAAAGAGGCATACGAAATTAAGTTAAAATATATTTTGTCCCCAAAGGTGCCTATTGAATATTACAAGAGCTGATTTAAGGCGTTGTCCCTTAAGGCTTACAATGAGCGGCTGAATGTCCGCTAACTGACTCTGAGCGGGGCGTACTGAGCTAACTGAGCCGCTCACCGCGAGCATCGTTCGATACGACTCAGCCGCTCATTAAATGAGGCGGCAAGCGAACCACCGTAAACTGTTCAGTGTTCGCGCAGTATGAACACTTCATTTAAAATGAATAGGAAGGTGAATTATAAGCATACGGTCAGCTACTCACTGTGAGCCTAACAGGGCCTAAGGCTTAATAAGGCAGGCGTTTCCGAACGATCGCGACAAGGGATTGTCCGGGCTCTTTATTCCGTTTTATGCAAGGTTTTCCTTGTAAGGAGTTCTCTTTGTTGGCTTTAAGATACGCACAACTGACGGGAAAGTTAAGTAAACATTTTAGGAACGCCAATGATGCGAACAAAATTTGTGTGTATGGGACTTAGCTTTAAAAGTCTCAATTCTTTTTCTACGCACTTTTGTTTTGAGTATCTTATTAGTAGGACTTTTCATTAACATTGCTAATACAAAATATTATTTGATCTTCTTAAAAATGCATGCTATTCTGAAATAACATGTCTATCTGACCTCATCACTCTCAATCGGTAGAGTACTAATACAACCTTATGCATACATAATCATCACGCCACTTTCCCATGGGGGTAGGCAGGGACCACAGATCTCCACTTGCTACGATCCTGACGCGCCTCTTTCGCCAACCTTATATTAGCTATACTTATTTCGTGTTTTTCAGTTACCTAACACTTTTTCGTAAAATCGCGTCAGATAAGACGACACTTTACACCCCCATGTTGTTCATCTGTTAATCCCACCCTTTAAGGGACATCCCACTCGTGTAGCCAAGGAGAGGGAAATAGGATTACATCGTATATCTTACGATATACTACGTATATGTATAAAAGTTTCTTATGCTTGTAATAAGCCTTGAGATATTTTCTTGCATTTATTTGTGAGTTCCATTACGTCCGTATCACTGTGGCTTGGAAAAATATTGTTGAGTTCTATAATACTGTTACAAAAACAGAAGAAAAACATGCCAACCTGTATCCTCAGACGAAATTGAGAGAACTATAAATGCTCTAAAAAAATTAAGGATGTCACCGCTCCCTGGAAGTACAGTTGTGATCATAATGTCAAATTCAAATTCAAATTTATTTATTAATTGCGATAACGGGTACAGATAGTTAAAGTTAAGTGCAAATATTGTATTAGGGTCCTCCATCATGGGCTTTGGGCACTTTGGGCTAGTTGGTTGGCTGTTGGTGTAACTGTGTTTTTGTGCATCGGAGGACGCGTATTAACAATGTACAAACTGTTAAGTGACGCACTAGTCGGTCAACCAGTTTCAATATTCAACTTAAGTACTAATTATAGTAGATTTTGCTTATAGCAAGTAACTTTGTTGAAGGGAGAGGACCTTTGCCCAGCAGTGGGACATGAAAGTTTGGGAAAAAATACTTTGTTTTACCAACAAAAAAGGTCTAAAGAAAAAAAAACACAGTTAACCTGCAACCAGCCTAACATTCTATGATAGAGTCATAGACATAGTCTACTTGGTCTACTCACAGTATTCTACTCCCAACAGAACATCTCGGAAGTACTTCCTGGCCACATCCTCGCTCAGGGGGTTATCCGTGGGGATCTCAATGACGGGTCCACCTTCCAGGAGTTGGAAGACAAGGTACAGCTGGTCCTCTGCAGGGTCGTCCAGGACCTGGAAGAAGCAATTTATTGAAAGTAAAGTTCGAGCTGGGGGTGTATTATACCAGACTGGTTAATTATGGCCAGAAATACTGGCCAAATATGGCCAGAGATGAAAAATTGTGTAAAATGCAAAGGAAAGCGTATTGTCGAATTTAAATGGACCTAAAGGCCTCCATCAAGGCAAAGCGACGTTAAAAGACGGGACCGACAATTTAATATGTTTTCTGAAAGCCACTTGCGGTGGCCATCTAAATTTATGACCACTCTGGAAGTCACTTTACTTCAACGATCTATCAAGAACGTATAAGCAAGCATCGCCACGAGCGCTTCTGAAGAATTAATTAAAAAACGAAATTAAATCAATTTGTTTCTTCTGAAAAATGATTTCATGTAGCGAAAGTCAAGCATATACCTACAAGATGTCTGTGATCTGATCTACTGTGACTCATGTGTCTGAATAAATAAACAAATGTTTATTTACGCCAACCTCTGCCAAGACAATATAGTCATAAAATCCAAATTGACATAAGCATTGAAACCAATGCAATAATAAATATTATTCCTACACATAAATGTAAAATCGGACTTAATTCCGAGTTTAGAGATGAAACAATCCGAAACGGCACATAAAGTCGCACTAAATTCGTCGTTTTACAGCCGGTTAAAAATGTATTTCAATCTAGAGATGCTACAGTACAGGTTGTTTTGAACTGAAGCCGAAAGCAAACCGAATAATATCAACTTAGGGCGGCAATGGATGCGAATAAAACGGGACGTAAGTTTGTGGTATCTACTGCACAAACTTAGGAAGACCTTTATCCAGTCAAGCTGTGCATAGTTATGACCACCACGGAGATGGCGGGACGAGTAAGATGTGCATTTTCCAGATTGACCCATTCCGGCCAAGGACAGAAAAAGCTAGAAAGAGCTTTTGTCCTGCTGTGGGACAATATAGGCTAAAAATAAAATAAACAATAGAAATGTAACAGATGGGCAGACTTTACGAACTTATTAATTCTTCGTTTTGGCAAAAGCCGAATGTTTGCCGAAAAACCGTGAACAACTCTGACCATGAACTCCTCAACTGAACTTAAGAGTTTATGGGTTTACGTAAAATAACGTGGACTCTTTCGAATTATTCTTCCTTTAGGCATCGCCTTTTGTTAGATGGAATGTTCGGATCCTGTAATTTTGATTAAGAGATTCTAAATTAATTGATTCCCATAATTTATTTATAATCTTCATCATCTGTTTGAAGATGTTTACTGGTGGACATCTATGAATATGGTGTGTACTGTCTATATTCAACTAATTTAAAGATTATACAGTTCGAAGATTAAATACCCTTTTCATGAGCGCCACTTATTTTTTATTTAGAAATGTGGATTTACAAGTTTAGAAAATTTTATCAAAGATTTATTGCTTGTGGGATCTACTGGGATTCCTTTGAAGTATTGTTTAAAATTTTACGATTCAAATTTTGCGCAATAAAATTGTGTTTTTCGTGGCTTATCTCAGAAACCCTCCTCACACTAAAACCTGCCAAGTTTGCTGTGTGCAAAAGGGTAACATTACTTTAAAAAAAAATTACAAATTTAAATTACATTAAAATTACAAAATAAGATTTAAACTACTTTAAATAGTAAATAAAATTTAAATTACATTACATTACTTTTACGTGGTTAGTCAGCCACACACGTAGGTATTGACCATATCTTTCCTGTGGATATGGCCGACTAAGCTGAGAGGATGGTTTAGGTGCTACAAGCCTATTCCATCTCATCAATGTCCCAAGCACTACAGATCGTAGCGTCGATTGTGTCGAGTGTCAGTGTCGTCGTGTGTCCCAGCCATTAGATTTATATTGTCATCAAGTAATTTAAAATACATCGTATTCAACATTGAATACATCTCAATGTAATAATAAATGAACACGAGTAAGGATTTATTGGCGAGATGGGCTTTGAAGACGTATAGGGACTTTAGGATACTTATTATAAGAACAGCTTATTCACATCACACCTCAACGATTCGTTTTTCGTTTCCGCAACAAATATTCGAATTGTCGGGATTCGAATGTACTTATTACATTCAGATTAAAAGAGAGATTTTGTGGTTATGTAGATTTTGTTGTGTGCAACATTCAAAATACTTTTGAGGAAGTCAGAAGGATATGATGAGGCAGGTGCAAATATAAGTTTAGCATAAATAAGATCACGGTATTTGACCGGGAAATTTCAGAAAGTTGGGGTAGCCTTATCTTTACGTGGCCATTATAATTTACCTCTACTAGCTTGACTACATTAGGATGGTCCAGTTTCTTGAGCACGGCGATCTCCCGGTATACTCGCTGCAGGGGGTCCGGTGGGGGCCCGGGGCCCTGTAGGCGCGGGGGGGCCCGTCCAAATAACCCCGTGCGTCGCATCAGTTTGCGTTTCGACAGGATCTTCATGGCCTGGGGAAGAGAAACTTAAATCAAGTTAACATACGCGATCACAACTTATAGGTACTTTTAAATATTTGGCATTCAATTTGGCAAAAGTTATTTTATATTTAGAAATTCAAATTCAGAATCATTATTCAGTAGAGCCACATTAAAAACTTCATAAAACCCAAGTGATTCTTTTTTTTAAATTGAAACCAGTTAAATCTACAAAAAGTATTAATTATACTTTTCAAATGCGACTGGGGCGATACATCAAAGCTTCGCAGAAGTTATGGCGCGAAGCCTAGTTTTCAACTTATTTGAACTAAATATAAAGCTCTATTCAGATATAATTTTAATAATAATTATAATTTATTTAATAAATATTTATGATACAAAAAAATTAAAATACAAGTAATTAAAAAGAAAGAAGAGACTTTACATTCATCGTTAGTGATAATAATCATCGTAGATGTTGCCTTGATGATTCTGTCAAAATTGCCAGCTATAAATGAATTCTTGTTTTCCCCATATCTAGGGAAAAATGTTCAGCTAACATTGCGAGGCTTCTAAATTGGCTCTCACGTCGGATCGTTAGCAAAAACCACACAATTACAACTTCACCAGTATTTCACAGACCGAACATATTACGTCCCTCCAAATTTTCCTTTAAACTGGTAACGTAAAAAAATCTACATTTTCATGTCATCATCATCATCATATTCAGCTTTTTGTGACCCACTGCTGGGCATTAAGCCTCCTTCCATAACCGCCAATCAGCTCTACTTTGGGCCTTTTGCATCCAGGTCTTACCCTGTACGGCAACTATGTCAACTATATACATTTTCATGTACTTAAGTAGTAAAAAGTAAATAATCTTACAATTGAATTTCCGAGGATGGTAGACCTACTCAATCCCGTAGCCAAGTTATATAATGTCTACAATCATTTAGAATAGAAACGAAAAAAATGTGTACACACCAGGCCAACTGTCGACCAACGAGCGAGTTTCGTCGTCAGCTTGTGCCTAGAATGACAGAAATTGTGAAAATTTATGAGATATATTACGTTCTGCCTCATCAAAATTTCACGTTTAAAGCACAAACCGCCAGCGAAGCCCATTCCTTGGCCTTATTTAAATAATGTTACCACTAAGATGGTATCATGTATATTACGGTGCCATATTTTAAGGAAACCTTATCGCCCCCTCTCGGCTGCATTCGGTACTAAATCGTAACAAAGTTAGACGCTGCATTGAAAGTTGCAAACACATTTTTCCTCATGTCTAAACTTTGTGTGAAGGGGAGGCTTTTTAGGAAATTGTCTAGGAGGAACTTTCGAAACGAAGGATATTGATTTGTAGTTGGTTTTTAAAGACCAATTAGTGCCAATTTTATTATCAAAAGTAAATCCCCTTAAATTTCAGCTCCTAAGGAGATATGACATTAAAATTCCCAAAACCCCCATAAGCGGATTTTGAAACTAGACCAGAACAGCGGATCTACAAACGGCAGAGCAGATTGTCTTGAGACAAAGCTAAGAACACACTCGACACCTTTCAAACGATAAAAATGATCGGTTTAACAGTTTAGGACATACAATGCCTCAGTTATACAGGTACACGATTGTACGTTTCAAACAATTCAGCAAAATGAAAAGATTAATATGATCACGACTGTATCCCAGGGAGCGGTAGACATTTCTATCTATATCTTTTTAAACAATTATTAGATCCTTTTCAAACATTTCAGTGGTAGTAAAATAAGCAAATAGTTCCCAAGTTTACTATTAGATATGCCTTGATGTAGCGAAAACAGAGCTAAGCTAAGCCAGGAAATTGTTTGTCTGCTTTGTCACAAAGCATTCCGTTTGGCTGGAATTAAACCTGCTGTGTCAATTGTGCTACCTTCACATTGTTCTAGTTCATTTAACTATTTGAAAGTAAGTTGAATAGTTTTAAAGGTAAGCCGGGCCGATAATTTAACTAGGTAAGTATTCTTATTTAATAGACTAAATTAAAACTTAAGATTCAAATTATTGGAATAATAAATAAATATAAATAAATAAATATCCTTGGACATTTCACACGGCGTCATCTAGTCCCAAGCTAAGCAATTTAATGCTTGTGTTATGGTAACCAGATGACTGATAAACTACATAGATACATTTTTTTTTGTAAATACATACATATTATACATAGAAAACACCCAGACACGAAACAAATATTTGCAGATCATGCAAACATTTGTCCCGCAGCGGGGATCGAACCCGCAACCTCTGCGTCTCAGGCGGGCTTTCGCCCACTGCGCCACAGAGGTCGTCAAATGTACTTATTGTCAAACTAGCGCCGCCGCCTTATTTTAAAACATGTATTTTATGATGTAATGTAACTGAATGCGTTACATTACATCATTTGCATGTAGTCATAAAAGAAGAATGATACATTTCCAACTGTTCAGATCCTGACAAACATCTCTCACTTCATATGTATTTCGAAGTGACATTCTAACATGAACTAGATTATACTCATCGGGCCACACACTGTTGGCCAGTAGCTGGAAGCAAGTAGCTGCCTCTATACAAACAGAGCACAGTGTAAATAGAGTACTCACGTAGTGTGTGTCGTCCTCTTCGTTGTAAGCCAACTTGACGATCCCGTACGAGCCCTGAAACAAATAATTAACGTAATTACTTCGCCTTGCGTTTCGGTATTGCTGATATTCTGTATTTGCTACTGCTTTCAGTAAAACCTTGTTTGCTAAGTGCTTGTGTGCTTCGGTCTCAAATTGTTTAAGTGAGCTTTATTGCGGAAGAGTTTATTACATAAGAGAGCGGTATTGATTGAGCCGTACATCCCAACGCCTGCGCCAGGAAATATGGACGCCTCCACCGCCTTAGTTTAGAAAGAACGATAGAAAGAAAAAATCATTTATTCTTAAGGATCACTTGAAACGTCTTTATATGCTTGGTGATTCTATTGCCTGTTCCAACGCGACACACCAATAAAAGGAATCAGTGAAGGAAACAGGGTGTCGGCAACAATCTGAATAGCCAAGCTTTAGGGTAGTCAGTCAAACAAGTGAGGCACGTCAATGATGAAGCAGTACATCCCAACGCCTGCGCCAAGAAAATACGGACGCCTTCACTAACATAGAAAAATATATTGATGAATAGGTATTTTTTAAACATACCTGTCCAATAGGCTCCAGTAATCTGTACTGATTGAGCTGAACATATCCCGACGCCTGCGCCAGTGAGACGCGACGTGATTCGCGTGGCGCGCGGCGCATGCGCGGTGAAGCGGGCGCCACCTCCACAGACTTGGCAGCGTGCGCGCGCAACAGTGACGACCGGTCGCCTGAGTATGTGGTGAGTCTGCGGGAAGAGGATGGAAGATAAAGTTGATGATAAGTATAATGGTGAATTGTGGAGGAAAATGATGGGTAATCGTCTTGTCGATTTCTATAACAACTGTAAGTTGATGAGGTTGTACAGGTTACAGGTTTGATAGTCTAGATGACGTCACCAATTTTGTACTGAATTTGGGCCTACATTATACAAGTTTAAAGGTTAGGGTTCGCAAGTTTTTATAGAATACAAATATTAACAAATACCTGTGTATTTGTTAATATTTACACCAGATTCTGGCTTTGAAACAAGTTAGCTTCCAACTTATTTTAAACGAGTACAAGTTTTTAGGTAAGAAAGTTTGTTTCGAGATGTAGGCCCAAATTCAGTTACGAAGTTCCGAGTACAAGATGAATGGTGAACAGAATAAGTAGTAGTTACTACATACTTCGGAAAGTCTCTATGTAACATTGTGTACCTACTGGTTTGAAAAATAGCGGTGACGTACATACCTACCTTACCTACCAAATAATTCTTTTAATCAGGCACTTTAAAATGTGATTCTGATTGATTCGACATAACTCTCAATTAACACAATGAATAGCAATTAAATAAGACTAAAGAACTTAAAGAATTAAGATTATTTTGATACGATAAGAGGCCAATGGTAGTCACTTGACGGTTCTCGGTTTTCACGAAACCACCACTCACGCAAGACCCATGCTAACTATATACTTTTTTGTTAAACTTTCTACTTCGAACATTGTTTATCGATTATATTTGGTTACCGGTTTACCTGCCCTTTTTTGTAGGTCGACATAGTTTAGCTACGATCAGCGCAATGCGTCCGTTCCTCGGGCTGTTCACGGGTTCGCGAACCACGGGGTCCGCAAGCGAGTAAGGAGAGGCTTAATACACTTACCTTCATATATTTAATTAAATTAATAATAAATAAATATCCTTGGACATTTCACACAGCGTCATCAAGCTAAGCAATTGCTTTATATATATAATTTTTTGTAAATACATACATAATATTATACATAGAAAACACCCAGACTCGAGACAAATATTTGCAGATCATGCAAACATTTCTCCCGCGGCAGGAATCGAACCCGAAACCTCTGCGTCTCAGGCGAGCCTTCGCCCACTGTGCCACAGAGGTTGTCAATTATATTATATTTGCCTGAATATACCTACTTACCTAGGTAGTAAAATATGTGAAGTAAGAATATTATGTAAAGCGAGTAAATGTATGCGTAAAGGGCTAAGTTCGTGTAATTCCTAAGAGTTTACAAAGTAAACAAGAGTATATTCGCTAGTGTATTATCAGATCACGGCGGGCACGGGGATCAATAGGGTATCAGGTGGAAATGCCAATATATCCACAGTAGGGATGCCGAAACATTCTCGATAAACTGTTATCTTTAGAGAAATGCGGACATTTGTAACGGCTTCACAAATAGTGAATTTGGAAGTGTCCATGACGGAATCGATAGGTTTTGTAAGTCAATCCCGACAAAACGATCACACAATATTTTAAAGGTGAACGTTTGTGTGTGTGTAAGTGTGTTTGTTACTCTTTCACGCTCAAACGGCTGGACGGATTTGAATGAAATTTGGTAACAGGTTTGCTTATACCCTGGATTTAAAAATAGGCTACTTTTGAACCCGGTTTTCACACGGGAACGAGAACTATGCACCGCGGGTAACACCGCGGGGTGCTGCTAGTCTTATATATAGTTTTATTGTACGTATATTAAAAAAAAAATGTGCTCGCATATCGGTATCGAACGTTAATCTGATCTACTCGAAACAGAAAGAAAGAAAAATCGTTTATTTTGGTAGAAAGAAAGAAAGAAAGAAAAATCATTTATTCTTGTAGGACCTCAAGGATCACTTAAGTTTCGTTTTACATGCTAGGTGATTCTAATGCCTGTTCCAACGCGACTCCCTACACCAGGGAAAGAATCAGGCAAGAACCTGGTGGTGTGGGCCTAGCTTTTTTTTAAAAGCGATCCCTTAACAATCTAATTTAAATAATCTAAATAGTCAAGCTTCGTAGGACCTCAAGGATCGCTTCAGCTTCGTCTTACAACTAGGGTATGCCTGTAAGTTTATGGTGATTTACTGGTAGGTAGGTACCTAATCGGTTGAAGTACAAAGATATTGGGTTGCCATCGAGGTCAAAAAAGTTTATTAGTGTGACGACGGTCTCAATATAATATTTTAAAACAACGTTAAATGTTGTGTATTTTGTGTTGAAGTGAAAAAGTGAGCGAAGCCAAGGAAATTATACAAAATGGTCCGGTACTTTTGAATGCCTACTTGAAATGATTTCTGAACGTGACCGCGCTTAAACTTCCACGAAACAAATTTAAATTTATTTCTTAATGCTGTTTGCTTGTTTTTGATTAGCCGACCTTTATTTTATACTAGCTGCGCCACGCGGTGTTACCCGCGCTGAATAGTTTCCGTTCCCGTGGGAATACCGGCAAATCCATTGATAATAATCATCCTTATGATAAATTGTCCATTGATACATGAACATGGTCCGAACCCACGACCTTCGGATCGGAAGTTAAAACGATCTACAAGTTAAGCTATAATATGTAGAGCAGATAAGCGACGCGTGATCCGAGGGCTGGCACTTATATTTTGGCTCAAACTCAAAGGATCAGCATTGCCATTCAGCGCGGCAATGCTGCCAGTGTCTTGGGCACGCTTCCGTCTGGCAGTGGTTTGGATTAGTTCAGCTACCTATACAGGGTGTTACCAGACCACTACCGAAAACTTAAGGGGATGAAAGTACCCATCAATATGAACAACTTTTTCTAAGAAACCAACACTGTGAACGCGAAAAAAAAAACAGCTGTTCCATACATAAGTTCAATACCTACTTGGCTAAAGTGTATGAAACAGCTGTTTTTTTTTTCGCGTTCACAGTGTTGGTTTCTTAGAAAAAGTTGTTCATATTGATGGGTACTTTCACCCCCTAAAGTTTTCGGTAGTGGTCTGGTAACACCCTGTAGGTAGTTTGAAACTATTGGTGGCTCAACTGGTTTTAATTGTGTTTTGTACAGTTATGTAAATAAAAATATCTTTGGACATTTCACACAGCGTCATCTAGTCTCAAGCTAAGCAACTAAATGCTTGTGTTATTGTAACCAGATGACTGATATACTTAGATTTTTTTTTTATAGATAGAAAACATCCAGACCCGGAACAAATATCTGTAGAACATACAAACATTGTCCCGTGGCGAGGATCGAACCCGCAACCTCCGCGTCTCAGGCGAGCCTTCGCCCACCGCGCCACAGAGGTCGTCAAATATATCGTAAATATGTAATAGTTTAGTTTCTGTAAATAATGTAAAGCTATGTAGCAGCTGACCTGTCTGCATTGTCGTTCCAATGTGCGCCAGCCACGTCCACCGCCGAGCGCCTGGAACAAAACAACCTCACTTTGTTAACATGAAGGGTAATGACCGCCACAGCGCACGGGCTATAGCGTAGGTAGCTGTAATATTTTTGATAGATCGTTGAACAAAAAAGTTAAGCAACGTTTTGAGCGGTCACTATTTGGATGGGTGACTGCAAGTGACATTAACAGCTAAGAGCTTCCGTGCTTCGGAGGGCACGTTGTCGGTTCCGGCTTTTAAAGTCGAAATTTGGCTACGGCCTTTGGGTGGCCTAAAAACAGAGTTGGCCACTTGGTCAGAAATGTTAAATCAAAAAAAGATTAGCGGTGATAGAAAGAGAATCGGTACGAAGCGTTTGTATAGGTACCTACTACGGATCAGGCTGTGAGTAGAAGATACAAAAGTAGCTCTTAGCGTTTGTGCACGGAATTTTACTGTTTTCCGGTCTGGAATGTCAGTTTCAAATGTATTGTCTCCTTATTTATTAAATTGCTTAGCTTGGGATTAGATGACGCTGTGTGGAATATCCAAGGATATTTATTTATTTATTTCCGATAAGTTAGAAATTTCCCGGACCGAAATAAAGTAAAATTTCGTGTAGTGCATAAACGCCCTTTAATACATCAATATCGTGTCAGTATTTCAATAATATTTGCTCTTCAGTCCGCTGTGGTCGACGCGACCCTCTGTTTGATGTGGTGTAGGTACAGGGAGGGTTAATTGGTATCTGTAGGTGTTTAGCTATGCCTTTAGGGGCTTGCTAATGGGTAGACTGGGCATAATATCTTATGTTGTACAGTTTAAGCGATGCTCTACTTAAGTTAATGGGGTTCTTGTGTAGTACACTAAAAAACTTTATTAATTTTATCTAAATTATACTTAATAGAATGTTTCCACAACTGACGCACACTAGGTGGCAGCACTGAAGCGTCAGGTTTGAAGCCTCTGTCACCAGAGTTGGCCGTTTACTTACTTACGGCCAGTCTCAATAACCTATCTATCTTTAGTTTTGCTTACTGTCGGTAGTTATTTGTTATTTTTATTATTTACAGTAAGCAAAACCAAAGATAGATAGGTTGTATGTATGTATGTATAGGAGACTCCCTTTTCCGCATTTTTTTAGACTCAAAGGAAGTCCTTTAAAGATAGATAGGTTATTGAGACTGGACGTTACTTGCTTTTAATTTTGTTTTAGCCGAAGACGTTAAACAATATGCCATGAAACCTGACCGATCAAAACTCCGTGAACAGAGCTGACCAGACGACTAGCTCAAAATGACATGTCTAATTTTCGTTTAATCTCTGTAGATCCAGTGATCAAGATCCATTTGGTTCTATTGAGAAAACTTTTTCTCTTTAGATCCATTTCTGATGATTTGGTTCTAACAAGAACTTTTATCATCTGTAGATGCAATGATCAAATTGATTTTGTTCCAGTGAGAATACCTTTTGTTTCGGTAAACGAATTTCATGTTTATACGAGCTTTGACCGCTGCTTTTATTTTGCGATATTAATCGTTATTTCGCTTGTTACTCGCTCCGTAAAGGGGTATGATTTAACAAACAAATTGCGAATGTTTCAATATTTTTACTGAGGTCTAAGGTCTACTCAGACACACCGTGATGTGTGTGTAGGGTTAATTGGCGGTCTGGCTGGATGTTAACACGCCTGTGGGGTCTAATATACACCTACGAAGGCTCTTTGACTGTGTACTCGTCTTACTAACTGGATTAGCTCTTGTTGAGGCGTTCGAGAAACCTAAGCGAGATGGAAAATTAATGTTTTAGAGAGAGAGAGAGAAATAGGGATAGATAAGTGAGGTAATTTGTAGAGTAAAGCAGGTTTAAAAAGAACAGTAATATCAGGAACCAATAGGTAGGTACTAGGTACTTAAATGGTGAAATACATTATGGTGAAAGCTCTGCCTAAACTGAGAGTAACTCAATTATTGTACTGAAAATTCTTAATTAAACTGTGTGCGTGAAGGTTTTGTTTAGTTTTGAACGCACTTTTGCTTACAGCAATACATCTATAAACAATCTAACCACGTAAATTAACTATTATAATAATAATGCGTCGGGTCAGCTTGTTGTAATTTTTTTTTTGTCTAATTGTACATTTGTAAAAGGTTAATTCACACATACATAGTGTTCGCTACATGAGCTAAGCAAAGGCATACATTAAATAATACCACAAACAAAATTAATGGCCCACATTATTCGAAGCCGTAAAACAAAACTAACCAAACAAAACGTTAGTGTCCCATAAAAATCCCATAACATGGTTTACCATTTAACTGTCGTTTTCTGATTCTGTGAACAAGGATAGACGTAAAATTAAAATGGTATGTATGTATGTATGTATGGGGACTCCCTTTTCCGCATTTAGACTCAAAGGTGGTCCTTTAAATTAAAATGGTTAACACACACTAACTTTTTTTCAGTTTTATTGCCTTAAAACACTTTACATACATACATACATAAAATCACAACTTTTTCCTCTGGGGGGAGGCAGAGTCCATGAAACACTTTAACTGTACTTATGTGAGTTTGATTTCTGGTCTTTCTCCGTCAAAAAAAAAATGAAAACCTGTATCAAAACGTCGGAATCGAACATTTTAATTAAGGTTTATATGTTCAAGGAAACAAATAAGTAAGTCAAGTGTAGTTTAACACTTAAAAAAAATCATCACATTAACACAGCTAAACAGATTTGCCTGTTTCATAATCATTTTCATTTAAGGAGTATAAAGAAAGTTTTTGGAAACCCCATTATAATTATTTCACACAGACGAACCGTTTGAAAACATTGCACTGTAATAGCGGATCTTAACCTTCAAAATTAAACCTGAATTTCACATTTAGTGCAAGAAAGGAACCTTTTAGGCGCACTCAAAATCCAATCACCACACTTACTAACACATAATACGCAATAAATAAATTGAATTGAATTGAATTAGTTCTAAAGAATTAGTGACAGGACAAGAAGTAGAAGACCTTCAAAATGAAAGTCAAGAAACTTCCCACTGGCCTCTCAATATATAAACTGATGCAGAAATTATGAAATCATAGTTGGCACTCATTATCTCTACCTGAGTGTGTACTTATCTATCATTAAGTAAATCACCAGTAAGGTTAGGCTTGAGTGTAACCCATAGGTTGTTGTTGCAATTTAGACTATTATAGTGCCATTTTAAATTACTGCAGTAATATAGACTAGACAAGTGGTAGATAATCGCTCACTTATAGTTCCAATTAGGGTTTGCTAGCTAATTTTATCTTCTTAACCAGGTTTAAAATGAAACATAATCCCAATAACTGTGCATTTCTTTAATCTTTAATCATTGAAGATATAAAAAATAGTAGAAAGAGGCTAATAAAATGATTTGATGGGTTCTAACATGAGATCCCAATATCTTTACAACCCGTATACAAGTTTCGTTTAAATTAAATTGAATTATCGGTTCGATAGTTATGCGAGCACAAAAAAGTGAAATATACCTAGAAAGAAAGAAATACACACCATAAAAAAGACAAAGGAAATAACATTTTAAAGGTTACAAACAGAAAAGATAAAATAAAATGAAAAGAAAAACAAAATTAAAAAAAACTTAAACATTCATAGAAAGCAAAATCGCCGAAGTAACCACTAAGATCTTTGCTCGCTTTGCTCGATCGATTAGCTATTCTATATTGCTTAATTGGTCAGAAGGATCAAGGGGTCTCAGTTCAGTGCCTATGTTAAAGATAGATTTAAGGCACACAGCACACCTCTCCTAATTTATTAGCAAGTTCAAAGGCGATATGCCTTTGACCACGGTATAATGGAAGCACACCTTTATTTAAGTGGGGTTCAGTGGTGCGCACCAGAAAACGAAATACGATTACGCAATTTAAAAGGAAGTTTCAAAAGACGTTGATCAAAGACATCTTAATGAACATACATGTAGTTTCCTTGTTATATTTTACTCTACATCTATATGACTTGCTCCCGAGCTGTGACGGCCGAGTGGTTTTGTGCCTCGACTTTCGATCTAAAGTTCGCCAGTACCATCAATGTAATTTTTGTTTCTTCATATCTTTTGTTTCTACGGAATGTATATCTAAGTATGTACATTTCTTGAGCAAGAAATTAGCCGATAATTATTCGCTTCCTCGCCAGCGGTCAAACAACTACCTAATACGTACTTACATACAAAAACAGATTTATAATATTGTAAGGATAGGTTTGTAAAGTAATTTCCTTCGACAACAGGCTTTAGTATGTCATCATAGTTAATTTAGTGTTACGAAGGCTTCGGTTTATTAAGTTGATTACCCCCTTGCGCTAGATCGCTTCAGTCACCGTCTAATAAACGTAATTATTAACCATAGTACTTTGAACGTTGTTGATAGTGCCCGACTTATGATCTAAAGCCTTTTCACACCACGTTTTAGAACGAGCAGTCACTGCGCGGTTTTGTTGTGCGCGTCACCTGCTAGTTCGTAGCGCGTTATACAAACGTGAGGATAGTGTGCACGGTCACAGCTTGCCGCGTGCATTTTGTTCGCCGCGCGTTTGTATCAATACAAACGGACAGTGCTTGCTTGTTCGAAAAACGTAGTGTGCATGGGCTCTCAAGCTGAATTTTCACCATAGACGAGAGAGTATAGCGAGGAAAGTTTGTAAAGAACAGTCTGAATCCCTAGGTAAAGCGAAAAATTATTTATGGTTTCTGTCATAAAGATAGATATTGAAAATATTTTTTATTGGCTTCTTTGTTAAACTACAAAAGTAAAATAAAAAAATCATTGCTGAACTTCTTTTCTTCTTTTAAAATCGAGCTCAATCTCAAAAACTCATCCTGCATACCTAATAAATGTACATTGTACACTACGTAGATATCCTTGGTCGCGTCACAAACGGTGACGCGCGACTCAGTCGCTTTTATGAATGCATATTAAAATATTTAAACATTCGCAATTTGTTTGATAATTAAATCATACCCCTTTACGGAGCGAGTAACAAGCGAAATAACGATTAATATCGCAAAATAAAAGCAGCCGTCAAAGCTCGTATAAACATGAAATTCGTTAATTTCCGGTGCGCGGAACCTCCCTAATTCGGATGAGGGGAAAGTTTTCAAAAATGTACAACCCTACGCATATTAGCAGGACAAAATAGTCTAATAATTCATTTATTAATTCATACAATTTACATCAGTCCATTTTTGTTAGTATGAAGTACCTACCTACATACGCATAGATTTTAGCTCAAATTAATGAGAAGTTTTCGCGTGAAACAGCAACAAACATTCACATTCATACTGCGTTTATTTTATTAAGAAGATTGTTAAAAACCTTTTAACTCTATCGGAATAATGGCAAGCTATTAGAGAAATCGTAAAACATTTGTCAAAAGAATTTAATAACATCGTAAAACTATATTTTACGAGACGAAAACAAGAATATGGCTAGTTGATGTCACACTTGAAAATTAAACTATTAAAAAGCCATAAAATATAGCACACTACGAAAATTCTCACGTCTTTGTATGTTTTGTATGGGGCAAATACGATAACTATGTTAATATTAGTCTTTTGCCAGTTATTATAAAATGAAATGAGAAAAATGAGACGTTGTTGCATAAGTTTGGTAAGCAACAGTTCTAAAAAAACTATTTATAAAAGCGACTTAGGTACTCGTATCGTCCCCAAAATCAATTCCTATTTTGCCGGTTTTAGCGAAAGCGATTGTAGAAAATGTAATATGGCTAAGGGGGCAGTGCCATCTATTAAAACGGAAGCTGAAAACTCGTTTATAAATCAAAAGAGCTCCATAAATATTCCACATTCAAATTAGAGCATCTCTAGTTTCCGCCAATGAGCGTCCAGTTCTGACGCCTCTGATGAAGTAATGAAATAACACGGCTGCGGGTCGCTTGCTGTCACATCGGGACGGAGCTTTCGTACGATTTTAGACAAGTAGCAAAATTACAAATTAAAACCGCCCTCAATTTCAGTAATACATTATTTCATGTTGATTGATTCAAAAGCTCAAAGTAATTCTCAAACCAACATACTTACTTAATGCTAATTATCACGAAACCTCGCTGCGCTCGCCCAATAAAAGCATGGGTAATCAGCTGATTAGCTTTCTTTGAGATACAAATAACACTCTCCTCTAACGAAGGCTTAATTGAAAGTAATTGCGTTGTAGCCAATTAGTGGATATTAGTAATATTAACACTAGTTGCATTAGCCCAGGGGTCGGGTTTCAAAGCAAACCTAGATTAAGGGTTGGCACGAAACGTCTTGGAAGTATATTGGGACGTGTACACGTTATAAATATCTAATAGAAACACTGTCCACTACATGTGCCGGGTTTTACGAGTATTAGGTATTATTAGGTTCGTTTTTTGTCCTAAATTTCAGAAAATAAGTAACAAAAAATATGGTGATGTCATGGTCTTTTAATTTATTTTAAAACTCTTTATAATATATAATATCCTGTGTAATTATATTTTTGTGACACAAAATAAACTGTCTAAAACACGAATTAAGGCGTGGGTGAAAACTAGTTTATATTGGATGGTTTAAGTTTACCAATAAGTAAGTTTAGGTACCAATAAAATTCTGGTCTAGACGGAACGCAACCTAGAAACTTGAGTTAATTTAACGTGATAAGCTTTAGGCAATTATTTGTGGGTCGCGTGTCCTAGTTCCGTGGCTGGCTATAATAACGTAGTTACTTGTATTATAAAGCAGGTCGAATGTGGGTCAGATTTTGAGATAGAAATAACAATTACTTTATTTCAAATTTAAAGGCAAAACAGAGCCGTGTTGGCCGAATGGTTTAGTACTTCGGTCTTCGTTCGGAATTAGGTTTACATCCAGTCGTAAGGCAAACAGAGCGGTGTTGGCCGTAATGGTTTAGTACTTTGACTTCCGTTCCAAAGGTCGTGGGTTCGAATCCGGCCGTGCATCAATGAATCTTTCGTTTTGAAAAATGTATATCCGCGTTAACACGAGCTCTACACTGTGAAGGAAAACATCGTGAGGAAACCAGTTCACTTTCTAAACTAGTTTTTTTTTATTATTGAAAAAAAACGGAATTACTTTAAGAAAAGAGTTTCCGGCGGGATATAGAGTCGATTAATTGTTTTTTAGAAGTAAAATCTAAAAATGCAATATTTTTAATTCAAAGTAAAATATCGATTGTCATCAAAACTTTCTAAGTACAAAAGAAAAGGTACCCAAATTTTGCCGCAGCCTGTAAGTATAATATGGATTATGTAAAGACACTAATACCTCATTTCATTGTAAGTAAACAAAGTCAGTGAAGTAAATTAATGAAGTTAAGTAATTACTATTAGTGAAGGTGTCGGCGTGGAAACACTAGACCACAAGCCAGTAACGATTATTGTCACCAACGTCCTAGGTCTCTAGGTAACCAAACCCATTTAGATCTAGAAAAGAGGAATTCATATATTTTAAGGTGTTTTTCATTAAAAAGTTGTAATCGACAAAATGTTTAGATGATTGTAATTGGATGCCAAGTTTATTCTTGTGCGTGAAAGAGCAATGAAAATCCATACACCAAACAGACTTTCGCGTTTATAATTTTTTTAGTAGAATTAAGTACACGAGACAGAATGCAAGCTCATCGTCATTAATACATAATATAAAACCATTGAGATGTATTAAAGAGTCACAATCTAATAGCTGACAACACTCAAAAACAGTGCGAGCAAATTCAATGTTCTACAATGACATTTGACATTTGAAGGTAGACGTTACATGTCGTTTGTTTTAATGTTCAATGTCGCTTGTACGCAAAAAAGAAAAACTCGGCGCACTACGTAGTGTGCGCAGAGTTTTGGCGTTTACATTTTATTTGTATGATTGTGGCTCTAAAATACATCTCAATGTATAAAACGAAACAATTAGTGTTAAATCATTGACATCTGGCAAATGGATACGGACGAAGCATAATGAACGCAAAGACCGACCCGACAGGCAAACAATGAAAATGAAATATTTCATTGGGAGGAAAATGGAATAAAATTTTCAATTCATGCGTGCAAAGGAAGACACAGCTTAAGTGTTAATAGTTGGTGAATTTAATAAATAATAAATTTAATAATAATTGCATTCTCGTAAAATTGACGGTACCTACTCCAATTCTAAACGGTGATGCAGCAGCGTTATAACCAAAACTGCTTCACAATTATTGATTCTTGTCACTATTTTGAATTGAGTTACGTCTAAAAATAATTGTTTTTGGTGTTTTGTGTATTATGATTGTAAAAACAAAGATGTAAGTAAAATTAAATAACAGGGTATGTTATAACTATTTATTTACATCAATGATACATATTTTAACTTAAACATTCGCGACACACTTTTAAATATTATCGGGACTGATCGCGAATGGAAATCATTATGGAGACCTCGGCGATTAACGTTATCCGAGACGCCGAGGTAAATAGAATGTTCACCAGCTTTTCTATAAGGTCTGTGTCCTGAAACGTGAAGGTTGGAGCATCGCAGATTCATACATTTGTTATTTAGTAGACGCCTGCAGCGTGCTTTTGTGGTCCAAATGTATAATGTAAGAGAACACGGAGCAGAAACTCTAAACAAATACATTTAAGTATTCGTTTAGAGTTTCTGCTCCGTGTTCTCTTAGGACTTTTATATTGTGTCTTACTAGTTTCTGTTCACGGTTTCACTTGTACTCAGTGGATATTTGGAATTTTATCAGAAACAATAGAAATTAAAGTTTTCTAGACTTATATAATTAATTACGTTTTTTTTACTTATATTTCAATATTCTGACATAAGTAGTTTTTCTGACTGTTTATTGAGTTCGATAAGAAACGTAATTGTATTTCAAACGATTTACACAGATTTCCGAATTGAAGTTGGCCTTGACCTATGTCAACCCTGGCGAGTAAGTATTAAGTACCTAATATAAAATAACATAAGGCTGATTGTGATATTAATAATAATTACTTAATTTTCTTTAATTGATATCATAATAAAAGTACTGCCAATTTTTATCGATATGTTTTATTACAAACCCCATCACTAGAAGCTGCCGTTACGTAGGTGCTCAAATGGGAGCAAGAAATAAAATTTTTCTTGTTCCCATTTGAGCACCACGTCAAAGTTTGGTGCTCAAATGGGAATAGCTTGGGTGCTCAATGCATAGGTGCTCACTTGGGAATACTTCGTTAGTTCGTATGAGCAAGTGTCAACTCTGGTGACGGAGTTTTTAGGCCGCCTAAAGGCCGTCTCATCAAATTTACCCACTAATATCATGATTGACAGAAACATACATCACCTCAATCTTAAAATAATTCCGTCCCCGGAGGTATCACCCACACAAACTTCCAATATTGATACTAAGTAGAAAGTATTCAATGAAATATTAAATATTACGATGTTATGTTAGGCTCTCTTGTTATGATAGCTAGTTTTTTTTGCTTTGCTCGCGTATTACTGTTTAAAAAATAGACCTTAACGTCCGCTCACGCTTGTATTGCAGACTGACAATGGCACCGATTCTGTTGTAACACTGACTAGTTAAATTATTCTTAAATCCGAAAGCTCTTATTTCGTTCACGTTAAAGTTCAAAACAAAATAACAGCCTGAGTAATGTATCATTTTGTTTCTGCTAGCCGAAACATCAGTATTAAATTATGGCAAATAACGCGATAAAATCTCTTGTATGTATTTCTAAAATATAATCTATTAACCGACATGATTCACAAACAAACGAAACTTACAAACTTCCTCAACTCTGGGATGGATATTTACCCCTGCCCCTGCCTACCCCCTACGGCCGGTATAACGGTTACATAGCTTTTTGCATACAAAAGGTTGTTTACTTTGCGAAACTCTTCAGTACTGCTAGCACTAGTATGGTTCTTCGGCTTATTAAAAAAATATGGTCAAGTTTTAAAAACAATTTTTAAAACTTGACCATATTAATTGATTAATGAAAGTTCAGAAAAAACCACTGGAAAATAAACAAGGCCCTACCTACCTATCGTGTTTTTGCCTGATTCTTTGAATAATGTGTCGCGTTTTGAAACAGGCAATAGAATTGCTGCCTGTTTCAAAGTGGTCTATTAAGATTTTATTGAATAAAGAGATTTTAGTTTTGAGTTTGCCTTCAAAACTTCAAAAGCCCGACAATTGACCGTGCCTTTTGACGAAGATTAGTATGACTAATAGTTTATATAGGTATATTTTATAATAGTGTTAAACCACACTTAGGTAGGTATTTCATTATAAATGAGCTTAAGGGCAGCTTTTTATAGCAGCCCGGCTTAAGGTGCCTGTATGGGTGAAACTAGCGCCACCGCCTATTTTATTTTATTATTAAGTAGGTACGTTGAACAAAGAAATTTCGAAAAACTGAATGTACAAGCCTAATACCACAGATAAAAGAATACTAGGTAAAAGAATAATAGATAATAGGTACTAATACCCATGTAATAGTTTCATTTTGTATAGTTTAGGAGGAGTTTGGTGGTCACCAAGTGCAACTTCGCTACTCGCTTGTATCTCACGGGTTTGAATCCCGTCGAAGCCGTAAAACTTTTAGTAAGATTTTTCATTTAGCATGACTAATGTCAGAAACCAATGCTCAGGGGAACTTCTGTTGTCTTTGCCTAAATGAGGAATGAACCCGAAGCCGGGATTAATTTGCATAAGTAGGTAACTGTTGGACTCACAACCCGTGATACCAGACGTTTACCTGGAAAGAAAATACATAATTAGTTTTGTTATGAAAATATTCAAAACATCAGAAACGCAATTTGTATGTAGCTACCTAATCAAACATCAGATGATTGATACACTACATAGATACATTTTATTATGTTTGTCAATAACATACGTACATAATATACGCGTACATAGAAAACACACAGACGCGATACAAATATTTGCAGATCATTCAAACATTTGTCCCGCAGCGGGAATCGAACACGCTACCTTTGCGTCTCAGGCGGGCTTTTACCCACTGCGCCACAGAGGTTGTCAAATATCCGCACGTTTAAGCTAAGTAGGTATGTATTTCTAAAATAATGTCTAACACAAAGTTCTTTTCAAATCGTCGGCTTATCTGCATTTAGTCTACGACATTTCTGAACCTGAACAGGAGTTAGGAGCGTAATTCAGGAGTTTCATTTCAGTAAATGGAATAAAAATAGTTCCAACAAAAGCGAGCAAAGTAAAGTGCAAATGCTAGCAAGCAATAGACTTGGTCCCTTTGACATGCGAAACTAAAGCGGAACTTTATTGGTTCGCATCGCACGATGTTTCTTGAACTCTAGAGAAAGATTCTCAATCTTTTATTGAAAGAAAGAAAGAAAAATCCTTTATTTACCTCAAGGATCCTTACCTTAAGGCAATACTGAAGTGATAGGTAAGGCAATACTGAATTTACATGCTAGGTGATTCTAATGCCTGTTCCAAACTTTCAAATGTACATAATGTTTGATTGTTTGGGCTGTATTTAGTACCTACTCAACCGACGGTGAGCGCTACCGGTCGAGCGTAGCTTTATGAATCAAAAAGTTTGAATGCATATAGTACAGCGCTGACGGATTGTCACTCGCGTACAGCTATAATTACGCCGACGGACGTATGCTCAGCGCGTAACTCTAAGCGCTGACAATCGGTTGAGTACACACAGCCTTTGACCGACGTTTGGTTGAAATTCATTTATTCATTATGTACCAATGTTTAAATGACATGTGTTGAAGGTACTAAGTACAATCAACCTAAAAAAATATAAATTGTTTCTATATTTATCAAACAGTCCCGGCAAACTTAGTTATGCCATAGTAACTACATAGATATTATACAAAGACAACACCCAGCGACCTCAAATGTACAACCCTCGACATTATATTCGCCAGAAATTATTTGCATATCATACAAATATTAGACCACCAATATTAGACCCGACCTTCTAAACTGTAGCTTTATCTCCAGTCAACACGGTTATTTACCTACTGTATCAATAAGACCACATAGCTTGTAGCCATATTACAAACATTTCGTATCGATTCATTTTCATTTATTCCATTTAAAACAACTAAATTGTATGCGGAAATCACTTATAAATTACAACACTTTTATTTAATAATTTAACACAATCTCATAAGAAAAAATATAAATATAACAAAATTCTCTTTTATATCATCTAATCTTTTGATATGACACTGGTCACGTGACTTATCTGCCAAGTCCTATACATTTACTTTGTTTCTATGGCGATAGCGATTGCAGAAAAGTAATACCTATAGATAGGGGCAGTAGGTACTTCCTTCCGCCCTGTATTCCAGCTTGAGAGCCGCTGATTCAGTTTATTTGCGAATTCGTTTAAAGACGAGCTGTAATTGATTGCACAAAATTGAGTTTTTATCGCAAATACGACGCCAGCGCGCGTGCGCGCACTAATGAAATCTATTTGCACTGCTATTTTGCAATATTACTCGGTTCTTTTTCACATAATTGCAATTCGAAATTTATTTTCGATAAAAAAAACGCCCAGGTACATTTATTTCTTAATTTTTAATGTTATGAACACTGCCTTTAATCAAACTTAATGACTAAATGGCCTGACACCGAAACAAAGTAAGATTGTAAGATTTTTAATTTTCTATCGGTTTTCTACTCACTGACCAGCTTTAGAATCAAAAAACTGCATTCAAATCGGTCCACTCGTTTATTACGGCGCCACACACAGACACATAGTGGTCAAACGTATAACACCCTCTTTTTGGGTCGGGGGTTAAAAAGACAAGTCTTACTTAATACTAGGTCAAATACTGAGCTCTGTTGAAAATAGAATAACGTAAAGTTTGTGGAGAGTTTACGTGTCGAGATTAAATTGTTGAAATCAATTTTTGAGCTCTACAATAAATGGATTTTTCGTTTCGAATAGTTTAAAGGTAAGTACGTGAGGAATCACACGGTTTAGTCAGTCCCACACGTATTGACCATTGTCTTTCCTGTTGATATGGCCGGCTAGGCTGAGAGGATGGTTTAGGTGCTACAAGCCTATTCCATCTCTACAATGTCCCAGGCACTACAGTGTACCAGTTTAGGCGAAAACTGCCTCCTGACACTGTCTCTATAAATCAATTAAATCTACTAATAGAATAAGTAAGTAAGTTTTTATGAGCAAGCGGCCAACTCTGGTGACGGAGTTTTTAGGCCGCCTAAAGGCCTCCGTCATGGCTTAACGACTTTAAAAGCCGGGACCGACAATTTAACGTGCCCCCCGAAGCACGGAAGCGCTCAGATGAAAATGCCACTTGCGGTCACCCATCCAAGTTGTGACCGCTCAGAACGTTGCTTAACTTCAACGATCTATCAAGAACGTCTTAGCAAGCTTCGCCACGAGCGCTTCACTTAATAACTTAACTAATAAAATATAAAGGCCTAAATTACAAGGAACCCTCAATATGGAATAAATTTATGAAAGCAACTGTACTTCGGTACAAGATGTGACTATGTCATTACAAACAGTAAACCGTTGAATATGTTTACACAAGTGTACACGTGCTTACGTCATTAAGTACGTGAATACATTACTATTTATGTAGATTGCAGGAAGAGCGTGTTAGAGAGTAACTTAATTAATATTGTCAATGAGACCACGAGGATCACTTAAAAGCAAGATATATGATAAAAAATATACATTTACGGGTATTTATCGCTATTTAACTTTATTTAATTTTAATTTTATCCCGACGTTTCTATTGGATTGCACCAGCCGTGGTCGCGGGCAGACTGAAACGTCGGGATAAAATTAAAATTAAATGAAGGTAAATAGCGATAAATACCCGTAAATGTACTTAAGTACATACTTATATAATATGTTTTGTCATGTGTTCTGATCGCGAAAGTTTAAAAAAGCAAGATATACTCCTGCCCTAGCATAGATACATTAAAGTCTACATACTATCGCCATTATAAACGAACAATGTATAAGAATAATTGAAATTCGATGACAACTCGAGCGATCACAAATTTCAAATCAAAGAAGTTAGTCTACAAAGCATTTGATCTTATTATTTATTCGAGATTGTACACACAATAGTATGACCTGTGAGGTTATCAGAAATTGCGTACAAAGATTTTGCTACGACGTGGTCAAATATTTGCAGATAATGCAAATATTTTTCAAACCGGTAATCGTTCTTATTCAGTCTTAGCACACTTATTAATAATGGTATATTATGGTTTAAAGCACGATTTTCGAAGCGAGCTAGAATTAGTTACTTAGTGTTTGGGCAGACGAGCGTAATATGTTGATCCGTGAGTCGCGTATTAGTCGGGAATTTAAGCTACATTCAATTTTATAATTAAGTTCCGTTTACACGCAGCAACTCATTTTGCGTCGCCGCACACCGTGTTGTACAATGACTTGTGTGGCTTAATACGCGACTCATAGACAAAAAATACGCTCGTTCTTCCTCACCCTTAACCATTGAAGTTGCCACGGTTTCTTGATTGTCAAAAGCTGTTTTAGAATGTTAAGAGCTGCCTTTCAGTACAGATAATTGAGTCAGTCAAAGTTTGCTTAACAGTCTGTAATTTTAAGTTGCTTCAAAGAAATTATACTCCACAAGTTATTCGCATTCAAACGATAACGAAGTAGGTTTGATTATGCTTCTAACTTACCCTTTATCGGGTTACACTTAACGAGGGTCACACTATGCGATACGGCTTAAATAAAACCGCTCGATGCTTATCTAATCTAAACATCTACTGAATCCCACGTTTGGGCAAATTATCTTCCCTTTTTCCACCCACAACCTCTCAACTTTACAATTACTTTTACTTTCTTTGACATGCCTTACTTTGTTCGACTGGCTTCCCACTGAAGCTTGACTATTTAGATTATTTTAATTAGATTGTTAAGGGATCGCTTTTAAAAAAAAGCTAGGCCTACACCACCAGGTTCTTGCCTGATTCTTTCCCTGGTGTAGGGAGTCGCGTTGGAACAGGCATTAGAATCACCTAGCATGTAAAACGAAACTTAAGTGATCCTTGAGGTCCTACAAGAATAAATGATTTTTCTTTCTTTCTTTCTTTCTGCGTCCCAGACGGGCTTTCACCCACTGCGCCACAGTGGTTGCCTATATCTTTTGCTTTAAGAAAATGTCCCAGCCTAATTATGTATTTAATTTTGCTGACACTGCTTTACAGTTTTTACTTTTACAGCTGTCAAAGTTACATTTCATTGTATTGTGTTCATGTTCTGAATTTTTTTTTGCTCGTCAGAAAGAACTGAAATCGAAACCGTAAAGTCGTACGGCAAAATTATTGTGATGCGGCGCCGCAACGTGTGGATCTAAAGCTAATTCTTATCAGCCGCTATCGAAGTGGCACACAGGTCATATTAAAGGTTCATTCAATTGCAATCTAAAATAGACTTATCTGTTATTTGTTTACAGCTTAAAATGCCAATTAGTTTTTGATAACAATATTTTTATAGTTTTGTTGACTAAAGTTTCTACTTGTAAAGGATAGTAGAGTCAGAGTATATTCAAAACAACTTTAGCTAAATTATTAAAAGATATATAATAGTCCCGTAAATTATTATAAATAAATAGATATTCTTTGACATTTCACACGGCGCCGGCGTCATCTAGTCCCAAGCTAAGCAATTTAATGCTTGTGTTATGGTAACCAGATATACTACTTAATTTTTTACATAGGTACATTTATAGATAGAAAAACACCGGATTATTTACAGGTAAATATGGATCCAAATTGTACCTACTGTTGTTTTATATTTGTTATTTTGTATAAGATTTCTATACCTATCGAATAATTACACAGAATAGCAAATATAATATTTTCCCTCATTAAATATTATGATTCGTTCTTCAAAGGGGATTTTGGGAATTTAAGTGTCATAATCCCCTTGATCATAACTTTCTGGGCGATTGTGAGACTAAAATTCTAAAGGGGATTTTGACACTGACCCATTCTTTTAAATCCTACGAATACTTATGATGATGATGATGATAACTTTACTTTTGTATTTTAATTCTAAAGATTGTGCAAATATTTTGATTATTCCAAATTAATTATGAAAAGCAATTATAATAAACTATTACAGGGTTCAAATTGAAATTAAATTTATAAACTAACCATTTCAATCGGACAAAGTAATCTTAAATTCCGTTAAGGAGCTTCTTAAGCATATTAGGTTAACGTAATATGACGGACTTAACTGCCTCCTTAAGGTGCCGATATGCGTGAAACTAGCGCCGGCGCCAATAATTATTGTATAGGTATGTTGTTTTTGGAAATAAATATATTTATATTTTGTATTTGTATATTAAAATATTTCACTAGATTTACATCTCTCCTAAAGGTTTGCAATGCAAAATTCCTTAATGATTGCTTTATAACGGCACCGTTTCCAACAAAACCAGGGCTTAAAGACAACTAATTATCCCCGTCCTGAACAAACGACCCTTTGTGAATGTTTAAACAAATTAAGAGTTTGGGCTCTCAAAGGCATCTTTGAAGATTCCATCAGTTCTCGAGTCTGATAGTTTTTCTACTATACTTATACAGTAAGCGCAATTTAACGTGACCGGGCCGAACTTAGGCCCTCCGGGTGGTCGCGCAATATGTGCAGCCGTAAGTTAGGCTTTTTCGAGGAGTAATAACAGTGGCAGTATTGGGAAGAATCGCGGAAGCTAACAATTAGGTGATCTTGTAATGGATGCCTATTGACGGGTAATGGCCACAATCGATGCTATATCCAGCCCTTCTATAAATAGAACAGATGGGACTAGAGTGGCACCACATGTGATTAGAAACTTTCAAAAGGTCGGAGTTTTTGAAAGATATCTATAAGAAGAGTATATTGCTGTACTCTCAAAGTGCATTTCTGTTCATCATTCCAAAAGTTCTCGTCAGATTTGGCGGCGTGAAGGTTCCGTAGTCTAGTGGTCAGGCAGCTCGGCTTAAGAGCGATCACTTGTATCTACGCAGGAATTCGAATCCTACTAGACCTTTACTTTTAGAGTAGTATAGTATTGTATTATCTGTGCTTTTAGTAAAAATTTGCATTAATGTAAGTATTTGTCAAGCTCCAGTTTAATTTGTAATTAATTAACATACAACTTTTAACATTAAAAGTAAGCAGTCTAACTGCAAAAGTTGGGAAACCCGATAAACTTTTTTTGAGCCGTGGGACAGGGACAGGCCGTGGGACAGGGACAGGCCGTGGGATAATTTGTAATAACATAAATAATTACTTCAGAAAACAATTAAATTAACCCTGAATAACATTGACCATTCACGTATTAAAATCTTGATGTAGTTACTTAAAGACCCGATTTGTAACTGTTCCATTTTAAGTTAATACGTAACTTTAAGGGTTAATTTGAATTTTATTTCGTTATCCTTTCAATAATATCGAACGGACACATTAAGGTCCGTATTTGGTGCCGACCTTCATTAACGGTTAAAACAATGAATACATTTCCTGTTCCGGGCAATTGAGACTTAATTTTTGACATCTTCCTTTATGCAAATTTAATGATTTCATTGGCATTTTAAAATAATGTCGTTGTGTTCTAGTTACAACAAAAAAATAATGAAAAATATGTAAGAAGTTCGTAGTGGATTGCAAATTAAAAAAGTGATTCATAAAAGTAAGTATATTGTTTTTTTTGTATATAATAAATGCTTGCAAAAGTGTGGGATAAGGGCAGGAAGAAGAAGAAGAATAAATGGTTGCTTAATATGTTGCACCTTTTTCCTAAACATCGTGAGTGAGGAAACCCGCAGCTTAGTCAGCCCCACACGTATTGACCAATGGTCTTTCCTGGATATATCCGCTGAGAGGATGGCTTGATATTCTATCATTCTGTTCGTGATAGACAATTTAATATTCTTCTAATCAATCAGGCGTCTTTAAGTAAAGTTTTCCATAAGAAAAGGGTAACTTGAGACAGTGGACAGGTCTGACAGCTCGGCGTGGGAGCGACGCAACAAGTTTGTGACGTCACTGGCACGTCATAAAGTTAAAGCTTCTAAAAATGAACGTTTAGCTAAACTGGACAAGTGAGAGTTTGACTAGCTGACGAATACTTCTCTACCACCGGCACCGTACTATTTTAACTGTCGTAGGTTTGAAGCCCTGAAAAAATAACTTCTTCGCTTTCATTCACAAACTTAAGTTTAGTTCAGGAACAAAACTCATAAAAGCATTTTCAAATTAGTAAGATTTACCTTAACCGTTATAAAGCCCTCCACACTCGATTTCACGGCGCGAAGCTGTCAACAATCCACACTCACAGAGATTTGACAGTAATTATTGCTCGCGTTTTTTTCTCGCTGGTAAATGTAGTGAGTGTAGAGAGGCTTTTATACAGAACAATATATTTTATAACATATCAGTTTTCATGCATAAAACTTTTCTAGCAGAATATATTCCATTTACCAGTTTGAGCTTCAAATTTAAATATTTCAATAGTACATTGTGTTTTCAATTTGCTTTCAGAGATAGAATATAAAGCGTTTTATATTATTGAAAATGTTCTTATTATAAAATAAATAAACTATTAATAAACGTCTGTATTGTAAATAAAATATTAGTATAAAAGGCTTATTTTTAATGATCATAGTATGTATATTGTTTAAATAAATAATAATAATAAAAAATATCCTTGGACATTTCACACGGCGTCATCTAGTCACAAACTAAGCAACTTAATGCTTGTGTTATGGTAACCAGATGACTGATATACTACATAGATAATCATTTTTTGTAAATACATACATACTATAGATAGAAAAACATCCAGACCTGGAACAAATATCTGTAGAAGATACAAACATTTGTCCCGTGGCGGGAATCGAACCCGCAACATCCACGTCTCAAGCGGGCCTTCGCCCACTGCGCCACAGAGGTCGTCGTTAACTTATACTTATTATTTTGCCTGACTGGATCAACCTTGATTGGTCTCCAACCTATCCATTCCACCGCACAGACTGTAATAAGTACTTCGTTGTACATAAACTCGTTATAATGCTTTGTTTTTAATGTCAATATGTGGATGAATGCTGATGACAAGGTTTATAGGCCAATTGTAACTGCTCAGAACTTTGATTTTTAATTTTCAACGATCCATTAAAAAGTTTAAGGCTACTCCATTTTCATAGCAATAATACTGCTTCATATTCTTTTATTTTTACATGTCAGCCGTATGAGTATGGACAGGGGCAGGACTCGGCAGGAGTCGTGAATGAAAGAAAAATCTTTTACTTTGGTAAGACCTCAAGGATCACTTCAGTTTCGTCTTTAATGCTAGGTGATTCTAATTGCTGTTTGTTACACAATGGGTGCCAGCAGATGGGAGCCGAGGCCGGGGCAGGCCGAGGAAACGTTGGCGTGAGGACCTGGATACATTTAGGAAAGGTCAAGGTTGATGGGACGTGGCGAGTGATCGCGAGTGTTGGAAGGAATTTAGGGGAGGCCTTTGCCCAGCAGTGCGATAAAGGCTTACTAAAAAAATCTTTTATACTTTGACATTTCTAAAAGAATCCCAAGTTATTATGGAATAGTACTCAAATCCAAGTCAAACAAGTTAGAGTCATGATTTCAATATTTAGTGGGTTCCTTCAAACCTAAGAAACTGCAGCTCGACTTTACAAGCGATTATTGGACTGCATCGAGCGATATGAATAATACATGCTGTACCGAGACACAGGGCTGGAATGAGGGAAACTTCTGAATATTATAAATATAATGTTCACTTCGTATAAAGAGTGTTTGTAATCGGATGAATTTTCTTTTACAAAATTCAGCGTTAGACGCGACCGTGACCGCACGGAGTGTATCTTCTTTCTCTTTTTATGTATCTCTCTTGTTTCATATGAACTATCCGTATTCAATGAAACACTGCCGTACGCATTATCCTAATGTCAATGTCAGAAGCTATTTGTATGTACATGCTTTAAATAAAGGTTTCAAAGTGGAGTTAAAACATTCATTTACTTTTGTAACTGGCTATACAATATGCCCAATTTGTATTTTCATTGTATAATTAAATAATTTCACATGTATTTACTATGTTACGGAATGTTTATACGTTGTTCTTTATTTAATTGAAAACAGTCACTTTCAGTTTTATTCCTGCATTTACTTTATAAAACTGGTCCAATAGTATCTCCTGAGTCCACCCCCGGTGTACAAGTTTAGGTAAATAAGTTAGAAAGCGAAGCTCTAGGGAAATGACTGTAGTGTTCGTTGTTACAAGGGCAGTGTGCTGAGAATATTGAGAGCACATGTTTTATTTATATGACAATACCCGTAGAATATAAAATGAGATTGTTTTCGTCCTGTCGAATCTCGATGGACCGACTAAATTTTTCACGTTGCATGTAGTTTAGCCACACGCCTTTACATCTTTACTAGATGATTTATACAGAGTCAGGAGGCAAGCTTTGCCTACACTTAACGGGACACTGTAGTGCCTGGGACATTGTTAAGATGGAATAGTCTTGCCCAGCACCTAACCTAAACCATCCTCTCAGCTTAGCCGGCCATATCCACAGGAAAAACAATGGTCAATACGTGTGAGGCTGACTAGCCGCGGGTTTCCTCACGATGTTTTCCTTCACCGTTTAAAGCTTGTGTTAAAGTGCTTATAAATTTTTCAACACGAAAAGTCCATTAATGCACGGCCGTATTCGAACTCACGACCTTCGGATCGAAAGTCGAAGTACTTATCCACTTGGCCAACACGGCTTTTATACGGGTAGAGCATTTTACATTTCTACAGATTTTTTTATCTTCATTATGCACAAAATATTTTTAAATAGCGCAGGCACTGCGAGTTTGTATCGATAAAACGCGCAGCGAACAAAAGCAAGCAGTGACCCTTGCACACTACCCTCGCGTTTGTGAACGCGATGTAAACTAGCATGTGACACGCTACACAAAAACGTGCAGTGACTGCTCGTCAAAACGTGGTATAGGTAGACCTATGAGATAGAGATTATAGTGTTTAGAGGGAATGAAAAAGTGACAAGTTTCCGAAAACGACAAGGACAGGGCGAAGTGGAGGAAAACTGTAAAGAAAACTGACCTCACCACAATGTGGGACGCATAGCTTGGCACAAATACACACCTACTCGTATATCTTATGTAACACCTCATTTTAGTCTAGGGGTTAAAAACTCAACAATTGGAAATGGAAATGGTTTCGTTCTCTCTTTGTAACCCGATTGGAGACTATGAGACAGTTTCTCGTCCTTCGCTATTGCCTGTCCTGTCCCTCTTTATTCCCAAAGGACAAAAAGAGGAAGATAGCTCTTTCAAAATTCTGTGAGTAATATACAGGATGCAAATTCAGTTGCCACTAGTGACCCTGACATACCCCGCATAGCAATGACATGAACTTCTACTATAAAATAAACAAGTTAAGTTTTGGATGTGGGACATCCGAAACTACTCTGAACTCTACATCAATTTAAAAACTCTTTCCAAATAGAAAAGAGCGCCAAGTAATCCTAAGTAAAGTAAGTAATGATTTTACTTTGTGATGGCGTCACGTTTTTGCATCAAGTTAGGCACTAACCTAACAACTTGCCCTCTCTTGAATATCACACTGAACTTACATAAGTGTGCAATATATAAAAATAGGTGCTCACTTGGGAATACTTCATTTTTTTATGAAAAATACAGCTCAATAGCATCATCATCATTCTCCTGCCCTTATCCCACGCTAAGTGGGGTCGGCACAACATGTTTTCTCTTAAAATACAGCTCAATAGCATGTGGTTTAAAACAAATGAAACTTATTTTATGTTGTTGACATACAAATATTGCAAGCTACACAAGAATTTGTAAAAATAAGCTCGCGGGTCACGGTTCAAGATTTATTAGATATTTAGGAATTAACAGCGGGTTTCTCGAACGCAGATCTCAAAAATTCACTCATCAACGGTCAAATAACGTGACAGTGTCGAATTTGTTCCTCATTTGACACTTGTCACGTGATTTGACATTTGATTAGGTAATTTCGGAGATGATCTGCGTTCGAGAAACCTGCTGTTAGAGTCACGATTCTTTTAGATTAAAAGCGCATTAGAGTAAAAGTAGATACCTACAACCTAAAATTCACTATAAGCACATTGTTTTTATTACATAAATTATACAACGTGACTCATAATTGGTATGTTGTCCCGGAAGGGGGATTTTGTGACCATGAAAATGAACAGTTGTGTAGGTGCAAATCTTGTGAATTCTAATTTTTAGTTTTTCATACAAAAACTTTTTTGGAAATCTTTTGACAACCCTAAGTTTGTATATTTAGTATGTTAGTTTATAGTATTATTTTTGTGTATAAGTTATAAAAACAATGCTTTAAATAATGTTTTTGCAATGCTCATAACTAAGCAGTAGGTACGGCAAATACATTTAAAGTAGGTAATCGGAAATGTTGATATTTATAAATTAATTTCAGTGAATTTTACGCAGAAAATCAGCCTTCATCCTACTTCTAGTTTGGTTATAAAGTTTTGTGATTAATTAAATCGCATCCGAGCGCAATTTACTTGTTTTAATTGTAAAAGTTGTACCGTAATTTTCATTTTTACTTTCGACTTGAATGTAAAAAAACTATTTTAGTTACTGTACCCCATGCACTAAATATTATACATCAGTACCTATTTGAAGCTAAGTATTATTATTGGCATGTCCATCACGTCAGTCCCAAAAAGTTTTAGGCATTGAAATTTAAAAAAAATGTTATAACTTCCACGGTAAAAATGTAAGCATCGAAAACTCAAATAATTAATAAAAATTACATAAAATTATAATACATAACTACTTTATCTGAAAATGAAAAATCTTACGAAAAGTTACGACTTCGACGGGATTCGAACCCGCAAAAAGATTTCGTAAGATTTTTCATTTTCTAATGAAATACCTACCTAAGTGTGGTTTAACACTAGGTATAATAAAAATATACTTTATCTGAACTATTCTGAACCAACTCATATCGACTTCGATGTTTGGCGTGAGAACGGTCAGTGACCTAGTGACGTCACACCGGTACACTTACCAACATTATACAAATGTACTTACATTTTCTTTTATACATTTGGTTTTTAGCTCTCTCAGATCAGAAACTTTTACAGCCGATTTCCCGAGCGTAGATCTCCAAAATTACCTAGTCAATGGTCAAATGGTATCAATGGCTAAATCCTATCTTACTATCCTATCCTACTAATCCTACTTCCTACTAATATTATAAAGGTGAAAGTTTGTGTGTGTGTAAGTGTGTTTGTTACTCTTTCACGCTAAAACTACTGAACGGATTTGGCTGAAACTTGGAATATACATAGTTTATGACCGGGAATAACACATAGGCTACTTTTGATTCCGGTATTCCCACGGGACTGGAAACTACCGCGGGTAACACCGCGAGGCGCAGCTAGTAATATTATAAAGGTGAAAGTTTGTGTGTGTGTAAGTATGTAAGTGTGTTTGTTACTCTTTCACGCTAAAACTACTGAACGGATTTGGTTGAAACTTGGAATATACATAGTTTATGACCGGGAATAACAAATAGGCTATTTTTGATTCCGGTATTCCCACGGGAACGGAAACTACCGCGGGTAACACCGCGAGGCGCAGCTAGTGGTATATAAAGATAATATTATAAAGGTGAAAGTTTGTGTGTGTGTAAGTGTGTTTGTTACTCTTTCACGCTAAAACTACTGAACGGATTTGGCTGAAACTTGGAATATACATAGTTTATGACCGGGAATAACACATAGGCTACTTTTGATTCCGGTATTCCCACGGGACTGGAAACTACCGCGGGTAACACCGCGAGGCGCAGCTAGTAATATTATAAAGGTGAAAGTTTGTGTGTGTGTAAGTATGTAAGTGTGTTTGTTACTCTTTCACGCTAAAACTACTGAACGGATTTGGTTGAAACTTGGAATATACATAGTTTATGACCGGGAATAACAAATAGGCTATTTTTGATTCCGGTATTCCCACGGGAACGGAAACTACCGCGGGTAACACCGCGAGGCGCAGCTAGTGGTATATAAATAAACATCCTACTCTTTAAACACCATTTAAAAAGAGATATAAACGTTATTAGACATTATAATAGCACACGGGAAATTACTCACGTAAAATTATCGTCGATGAGTGTGAGACGCGACCGCGAGGAGTGACCACACTCATACCCATATGAAGATTCTCCGGAAGAATCGAAACATTGTCGGTATCTAAATCGACGATAATTTTACGTGAGTAATTTCCCGTGTGCTATTATAATGTCTAATACAACTCACGATAGTTTTGAAAGTAAAAAAGATATAAACGTATATTCTAATTACGTCTACATTAATTTGACTCGCCTCAGGTGTAGATTCGATTCCGATATTAAAAATATTTGTGTTAATAATATAAAGAAGAGAAGAGATCAGTTGAGCTACCTATAGATCGTTTGTAACGATCCTCAAGTGGCTCAACTGGTTCTAATTGTATTTTGTACAGTTATGTAAATATGTAGTAGTTTAGTTTCTGTAAATAAACTGTCAACTAGAAGAGAATATTATTCTATGCTATTCCAAAAATATCTAGCAAATTATTCCTGGTAAATTGAATCAAAAATCGTATTCAAACAAAAATTTATGCACATTCATTTCTCCGACATTTCCTCGCTATTGCAGGCTGTGATCGATTAGCATGATATTGGGTTACCGTGATGACATGACACACAGTTAAATCAGTTTTATACAGTGATCGTGGGTTCAAAACTCGCGTAAAAACAATTGTGATTTGTTTCTGAAATTAGGGTGCAAATCATTAATTTTAATGCTTGTGTTTTATGAAAAGCTTCTTCAAAAATTAAAATATATATCAAATGTGTTTATTTTATTTTATTTGCTAATTTTTTACACAGCGTCATTTTGTCCCAGCTTTAATGGTAGGTACCGAACAACTTATATGCATTTTTGTTTGCTTACTACGATAGGGAAAAACCCCTCGAAACCCGGAACACATAATCTGCAGAACAGACAAACATTTTTACAGCATTAGATACAGCAGGGGTTGAACCCGCTACCTGCGTCTCAGGCAGGCTCACCCACTACGCCACAAAGGTCACCGCTAGGATATCGTGCTGAAAATTGGTATCACCAACTTAAACTTCCTGGGTGATTAATGTCCAGCCTGGCTAATCCCCAAACGTTATCCGACAGCCGCAGGGTTTCGTCAAGGGCGAGTAGGGACAGCACATTACAAAATTAGAGCAACTTTTTTATATTTTGAGTAAAGTTTCAAAACAATAGGTAGGTACATAATTTAACTTAGTTACTTTGCTTAAAGTCGGCATTTTAGGTATATATTTAAAACATAAATTATATTATGCTAGAATTAAACGATTCCATATTGCCACAGAATTTGTGTGTGTTCTAAACCATGGCCTTTTCAACATAACACCTTTTAAAGGTTTTCGTAACAAACTTTTCCAATAGAAACTTTAACATGCAAAGAAAACATACCTACTTATAATGTCTAAACAGATTGATTTGTAACACAGATAACCTTCACCTTTATAATATTAGTGTGTTTATGGTTTTGATAATAAGAAATAGTAAGGGTCTGGATGTTTTCTATCTTTAATAATGTATGTATTTACAAAAAAATGTATCTAAGTAGTACATCAGCCATCTGGTTTAGGCATTAGCTTGGGACTATGATGACGCCGTGTAAAATGTCCAAGGATATTTATTTGTTACTAGCAGATCCGCGCGGCTTTGCTCGCGTGTTGTACATAAACTTCGACACTGCATTTCACCTTTTTAAAGGGTTTTTTTCGAAAAACCCTAAAACACGATATTTATTTTGCATTGTTAGTGTTGTAACCGAGTTTCGAACAAATTGAACTACCCATTTAAAAGTTCCCATACAAACTTTGACACCACATTTTACCTCTTTTCAGACGTTTTTTTTTTATTCCAGAAAAACATGTAAATTTATTTATCATTTACAATATAATTATAATGCTGAGTTTGAAGAAAATCGCTTCACGCATTAAAAAGTTGCATACAACGGTTTTCATCCCTTTTCAACCCTTTAGGGTGGAATTTTGAAAAATCCCGTCTTAGTGCGCAGTTTTGTTTTAAAAGGAAGCTACCTTCCAAATTTCAGCTTCATAGCTTCAGCGGTTTGGTCTGTGCGTTGATTCCAGAAAAATGCTAATTGTTTTATATTATATTGATTGATGATTATTATCTATTTAAGACTCTGAAACTCGGTTCGAAACCCAAGAATTTTGAAAGAAAGGAAGAATGAAAAATCATTTATTTTGGTAGGCTGTTTTGAGCCATACAATCTGTTTTGCGAACTCTACTTAACACGTGCATCGGCGGTTCAAACAGATTAACTGAATGAGCTGGGGCCTTACTCCGGATCAACGAAAACGAAGTTTCGTGACAATTTTCGGGTTCCAATTATGTTGGTCAACTATTAAGAATTCAGTATCCACCAACATAAGCTGACCCCGAAAATTGTCACGAAACTTCGTTTTCGTTGATCCGGAGTAAGGCCCCAGATCCTAAACCATCTGTCATTGCTGACCGCTGTCATGATGATGATTTAACAATACCTTTCGAAAATGAGTATTATAGGTACAAGTGTAAACCACAACATAGGAAGAGTATTATTTTGTTTGCCGGCTATTTTATTTTATTATTACAATTTTTTTTTCGTTTCTATCGTAAAGCCCTTCCCTAGGAGGAAGGGGCCTTTGCCCTGTAGTGGGAAACATCAGGCTTATAATAAAAATAATAAATATATCGTAAAGCGATTATCGAAAGTGTAAGCTGGCTAGGAGTTGTTTGGCTTAGTTCTTAAAACTATTTCTTTGTTTGTCACCATAATAAATAATAGTTGCTTGTTTTTACAAAATATTTATTGTAGAAAAGATATGAAATGTCCAAAAACAGGTAAATCATTTCATCTCCGTTGTTCCGCCGAGGACATAAACAATAGCCAACACGCAATTTATCAGTGTCCACTACAAGTTGTCTACCGTGCATTGTTAGTATTACATCTGTCCAACACTTTGTCCAGCCTTTGTTTAAATACATTGTTAAACCAACGTACAATTTATCATTAAAACATATAGTATTTATAAACGCAAGTAGAAATATACCTCTGACTACCCTCTTAGACATCTTCAAAAGAATCTAAAAATTGCCTAAAGGTCTGAAAGAAATGTCTACCGCTCCTTGGAATACCTACAGTCGTAATCATAGTTTATTTCTCTGGGTGTTTCTATGTAAGTATAATAAGTATTTATTTAAAAAATAATATAAATATGTACTTACCTAGTTTATCAGTTATCTAGTTCCCATAACTTTGCTTAGCTTGGGATTAGATGACGTTGTGTGAATGTCCAAGAATATTTATTTATTTTTATTTCAGTAAATATTATTTTTGATTTATCTTCACCGATTATTCCGTCAATAGCCTTTTTTAAAGCCTTTTTTTAATTGTTTGAAAGAATATACTCCCGAGGTAGTCGCATAACAAAATGTTGAGGATCTGATGAGGATCTTCAGAGTTATCAATGAAAATGCACCTCGACAATTCAGGAAATTCCCTCTTCTTTCGATATTGAAATCGGTTTGATATACGTTTTAATTTTGCCACTTGTTATTTTTTTTTTACTTTATTTGGAGAACAAACAGTACTTATAAACTAGATTACAATCTAACTTAGATTACTATGACCCATATTTGTTTCCATCTGTGTTATAGATGTCTAATCCCACACCACCAGGTTCTTGCCTGATTCTTTCCCTGGTGTAGGGAGTCGCGTTGGAACAGGCATTATAATCACCTAGCATGTAAGACGAAACTGAAGTGATCCTTGAGGTCCTACCAGAATAAATGATTTTTCATTATTTCTTTCTAATACCTCTGGATTTTCTATATTATATTTCTATATATCGAATAAACTGAAGGCGCCTTAGGTGTAAACATCATAACAAAATTCCTTAGGATCTGCGTAATGTAACTGATTTTACGACATAATACATACCTACCGAGTAAGGTACATTTCATTTGCATAGGTCGATTATATCCATGAAGGTTGTACAATAGTCATAACAAAAACACTGATAGTAAAATTATAAATGCAGAAACCTATACTCGTAGTATTTTTGTGCGAATTATTGAAAGAAAGAAAGAAAGAAAAAGTTTTTATTTTCCATCAACATAAACATGGGTAACTTAAACAAATGAAAATAACAGACAGGAAAATAAGGCTACCCCTCAGCATTTGCTCCAGCAGCATCATGACTGTTGGAGCGCTGGTTTTCAGTGGCGCCAAAAGCAGTTGCGCATCAACTGCTGTGTGACACGCGCATACAAGTTTATTGGGTATGGGTACAATAATGATCATAAAGAAAAGTTATACACTTCAGTAGGTAGGTACTAATATAAATTAAAATAAATATGATACGCAGACATAATTTACACAGTTAAGTATATGAAGGTATATAAATGTAGTAGGATACAACGAAGAACGACTTATGGTACGGATTTTTGTAAATCTATCAAGTACTTTTTAAATTTTACTTTAAATGAATTAACAGTAGTTAAATTTCTTATTGGAGGAGGGATATTATTCCAGCATTTCGTGGAAGCATAACGAAAGCTTCCACGAAATGCAGTCGTTCTATGTTGTATATGATTCAATCTTATTGCAGAGCGGACACCGCGAGCAGAAAATTTAAGTTTCTCATACAAGTACACAGGTACCTGACCTCTTATGATTCCGAACAGCAGTGTTGCAAAGTGAAGGCTACGTCGCGATGACATGTTTAAAATACCGTGATTATTGATGTATGGAGATATATGAGCTCTTGCAGGAATCGGGAAACAAAAACGAACGCATGCGTTTTGTACGCGCTGTACAAGCTTCCTAGAACTAGCCAACATACATCCTCCGAAAACATTGTCTACGTAGTTAAGTTTGGAGAGGACTAAAGAATCACAAAGCTTGATTCTAAGGTCGGTGCTTAAGTATTGTCGCATACGATACAAAACAGACAATCTATAGAAACAATTACGAACGGTTTGTACTACGTGATTCTCGAAACGCAACGAACTGTCCATCAGCAGACCCAGATTACGAACTTCTGTAACTCTATCTATTAAAACGCCTTTAATATTTACTTTAGGATCTTGTGAAAGTATTTTACTAATTTGGGTTTTAGACCCAAGGACAATAAATTTAGTTTTTGTAGGATTTAGAACAAGCTTATTCGATGAACACCAATCGTCCAATCTACTCAGGTCTTGGTTTAATTTATGTACAGATTGATTCACATTATTAGGCTTAAAGGATATATACAGCTGTAAATCGTCTGCGTAGGTGTGATAGTTGCAGTCTTGAACACTAAAAACTATATCTGCACAATATAAAATAAACAAAATAGGTCCCAAAATCGATCCCTGGGGCACCCCACGTGTTACTGGTAATAAGGATGACATCTGACAAGTACCGTCTGGCTTTCGAATTTGGACAAGTTGAGAACGTCCACCAAGGTAGCTTGAAAACCATCCAAGTGCAGTGTGGTCAAAGCCATAGTATGAGAGCTTTGACAATAAAAGTGAAATATTCAAAGTGTCAAATGCACGTGAGAAATCTAAAAGTGTTAATATTGTACCATCGCCCATATCCCGAGCCATTAGTATATCATCTACAACATCAAGTAATGCCGTTGATGTGCTATGTCCCTTTCTAAAACCAGACTGTCTTTTAGGTAAAATTTTATTGATTTCCAAGTATTTAGTTAACTGCAGGCACACAATTTTCTCAAGTGTTTTCGATAGGAATGCTAGGATGCTTATCGGACGTAAGTCTTTTAAAGTAGATGGATTACTTATTTTGGGGAGCGGTTTGACAATTGCTGTCCTCCATAGAGTAGGGAAAACTCTCGTCTTAAGTGATACGTTCATTATTGCAGTTATCAATGTAAGTGTATGAGGAAGTGTCAGTAATAGCATGTCCATGGATATACCATCAATGCCTGTTGCGTTTGTAGAGAAAGATTTTACAATTTTTAAAACTTCATACTCGTTAACAGGATTCAGACTAAAAACAGATGTGCCATGTCTATGAAACTCGAAATAAGTTAAATCTGATAAAGCTACATTATCATCACCAGGTAATGACATAAAGTGATTGTTAATGATGTTTGGGTCTTGAAGATGTAACGGGAGTTCAGTAGATTTTTTCTTGAAACTTGCTACATGATGCTTAATGTTATTCCATAGATCGCGTGGGTTATTTAAATTCTGATTGATTTTAATATTAAAGAAAGATTTTTTTTCAGTATGAAGGGCTTCAATTACAGTATGTTTCATATCTTTATAAAACTGTTTATGGGAATCAATATTAGTTAAGCGACTACGGGCATGGGCTTTGTCACGTAACCTCATCATTTCTCTGACGTTGAAAGTAATCCACGGGTAAGACTGGCTTCTTACAAGAACTGTTTTTGTGGGTGCATGTTTATCAAATAAATTCAATAGGTTAGATCCCAAATCATTTACCATTGCATCTACATCATTACATATAAGATTATCCCAGTTTATATTGTCAAGGTCACACAAAAACAGCTGATTGACTGCAGTAATTGTGTAAATTTGTAAAAAAAAACCTTTACATCTTTACTAAATGCGTCAGGAGGCAATGTTTGCCTACGCTTAACAGGACACTGTAGTGCCTGGGACATTGTTGAGATGGAATAGGCTTCAGGACCTAAACCATCCTCTCAGCTAAGCCGGCCATATCAACAGAAAAGACCGCTGCCGACCATTTTAAACATTTAAAAAGGCCCTACTTTAGAATCCCATGTTGTAGTCTCTAGGGAAAACCGTTCTCATTCCACAACTTAATTGTTCGCGGGAGGAAATTCCTCTAGAACTGCACTGTGTGAGACCATTGACCAATTTATACGACTTCGTAGTTTTCATAATTAAACATAGAGACCCTGGGACGGTAGGGTACCGGCGCCCATTGCGTTTTCAAAATTCTATCGTATACATACGTCTGGTCGAAGCGACGCGTGATTCGAGGGCTGGCACTTATTTGGCTCAAAAGATCAGCATTGCCATCCAGCGCGGCAATGCTGCCAGTGTCTTGGGCACGCTTCCGTCTGGCAGTGGTTTGGATCAGTTGAGATACTGATAGATCGTTTGTAACGATCCTTAGGTGGCTCAACAGGTTCTAATTATATTTTGTACAGTTATGTAAGTATGTAGTAGTTTAGTTTCATTAAACATTTATACTTCCGAGAAAACATTAGTGAACTTTCTATGTCAGTTAACTATTACATATATTTAATATGCATCTTTATGTTATTATAAAACCTGTATTTAATATGTAATGCCAATTAAGTCAGAGATTAAATGTGTTTTCTCAAGGCCGGCCGGTCGCTGCACAAAAACTAATGGCTTGATAACTATCAAACCAACAATAAGAACTTGTTTTTGAATCAAACTATAACAAAAACAATTCCAAAAAACTGGTAGAGCATTATTTATTACATGAGAATATTAATATTCATACCATTTGTTAGATAGTTTAGAATTAAAACGTTTCTTTTCTTTTCATGAAACATCATTAGGTACTATAATTATTAATTTATTATTATAAAACAGTCGATTGTGGGAAGTGGGAAGCGGTCGGTGATCGCGAGAAGTGGAAAGATATGGGGAGACCTTTGCCCAGCAGTGGGACACACTAGAGGTTAAAAAAAAAACAGTCGATTACGTCTTTGATACATCGTTGAAGATAAGTGATGTTCTGAGCGGTCACAATTTGATGGGTGATCGCAAGTCATCAGCTGATCGCTTCCGTGTTTCAGAGGGCACATGAAGTTATAGAAAATGAAAAGGTACGCCATAATAAAAGACACAACAACCATCAATATTTAAACTAACGAGACTTGATAAAATGCGTGGGTTATAAGTTTCCGTTACTATTTGACAAACTTCTCACCCACTCGTGGATTTACACACATTGTCTAGAAACATAGTTATTATAGTTTTTCGTCACTGTGTGATTCAAATCAAAAATTAAAAAAAACCTACGACGGTTAAAAAGTAATTGAACGTTAAATTGTCGGTCCCGGCTTTTAAAGACGTTAAGCCATGACGGAGGCCTTAAGGCGGCCTAAAAACTTTGCTCATACGAACGAACGAACGAACGAAGTTAGGTAGTTAGTAAACTTAGTAATATTAGTGGTGTGAACGTCATAGTAGAGATCAGCGGGTTATCTCAACGTTGTAAATATCGACAAGGAATACTTTGCATAATTATGCGAAGAATATTAAGTTATTACCTTTGTGGCCTTGGTTCTTTGTTAGAAGGTGCGAGTTCGATACTCGTGTAATATAATTAGAGAATAAATAATAATTTATTCATTAGTTTGATGACCAAAATTTACTAGTTTATGATTATAATTATTATAATACTTCAAACTACGATTCATCCAGCTCACCCTTAAAATTGAGCAGAAGCTAAAAAAGCAAGCGCTCGTGACGAAGCTTACTTTAAGACGTTCTTGATAGATCGTCGAAGTTCTGAACGTTCTGAGCGGTCACTAATTGGATGGGTGACCGCAAGTGGCATTATCAGCTGAGCGCTTCCGTGCTTCGAAGGGCACGTTAAATTGTCGGTCCCGGCTTTTAAAGTCGTTAAGCCATGACGGAGGCCTTTGTGCGGCCTGAAAACTCCGTCTCCAGAGTTGGCCATTTTCTCATACGAACGAACGAACCCTTCAAATAACTCGACTTAAACCAGGTCAGAGCTACAGTAATTATTTGCATTATTAAAACCTTTTTTGTATATTGCCTTCATAAAACGTATTTGGAATTTCCCAGAAACATCAATAATATCGAAATAATTACAAAGTAATTACCCATAGTTGGAAAAGTTTAATACAGTCAGCCAAATCCATTGATAAATAATGTTTAAAAGTAAGTTATTTTTAACCCCCGTTGCTAAAAAGTGGTGTTATAAATTTGACCGACTATGTGGTGTTTTTCTGTCTGCTGAGGCATCAAACGGGTGAACCGATTTGGATGCGTTTTTTGAACTTGAAAGCAGGATTTCTAGCGGCAGTTTTAGGAAATTTTTATGAAAAACAGATCAGCTGGCTCATAATTGTTAGTGCTCTTACACAAAAAATAGTTATATTTATTAATACATTAAAACCGGGATCACCATTTAAAGTCCAGAGCACAAAAGTGTGAAGTGTTAATGACAATAGCGGCCACCCATCTTTAGGACCGCTTCATGCACACAAACTTCGAACACGATAAAATATTGTAAGTAAACCTTCTTGCTTACATAAATTATTTGTAAATAAAGGACAATGTACGAAATTGTTTGGAGGTTGGACCAAGGTTCAAAAACAACCAAGCAAAGTGTTGGCACGGTGCATTTGAAAGCGCTCGAAGCGCTTCCATTAATTTTATTACTGATTATAGTGCTATACTTAAAAGAAGTAAATATATTGATAAATTTAAAATGATGCTATTATTGTCATAACAATTTCATAGAGTGAACCTAACAATAGTGGCAATTCGGAGTATCGCAAAAGCTAAACTTAACTAACTAAAAATGTTGCCGTCCCTTTCATAGCGATGGGAATAAAAAGGATGGCATTAATTTTAGTTAGTTTAGTTTAGCTTTTGCGACACTCCGAATTGCCACTAATGAATGAATTAAACCCAGGCCTTTACATCTTTACTAGATGATTTATACAGAGTCAGGAGGCAAGCTTTGCCTACGCTTAACGGGACACTAGTGCCTGGGACATTGTTGAGATGGAATAGGCTTGTAGCACCTAAACCATCCTCTCAGCTCAGCCGGCCATATCCACAGGAAAGACAATGGTCAATACGTGTGGGCCTGACTAAGCGCGTAATATTTTTTATTATTTTTATTAAAATATTAAATATAATTGACTATACAGTATCTTATAAATTACTTCGGGGCGATTAAAGCCAGTTTACCGTAGTATTGGATACTGTCCTCGATACCGAGTCAAAGTATCACAAATGTATAAAAATCCAGTACCAGGCTTCTCCCGGAAAGAGAGAAAGAAAGAAAGAAAGAAAGAAAAATCATTTATTCTTGTAGGACCTCAAGGATCACTTAAGTTTCGTTTTACATGCTAGGTGATTCTAATGCCTGTTCCAACGCGACACCAGGGAAATAATCAGGCAAGAACCTGGTGGTGTGGGCCTAGCTTTTTTTTAAAAGCGATCCCTTAACAATCTAAAATAATCTAAATAGTCAAGCTTCAGCCGGTAATTTGCATGAACTTAAAATTCCATACATTTGTAATACTTGACTCGTGAGCAAGGATAGATTACAATTTTAAAAAAACCGCTGGTAACCCTGCTGTATTTGAGAAACTCACAAGTTTTTTAGAAACATTCCACATTGTACGACTCACTGACCGGTTATACCAGTATTGTGTACCTTCATACCGCCTAGCTAATTAGTTTTTATTGCAAAACCAATTATATTCCGATTGACCTGTCAAGTTTACAAAGTTGCGATAATCAGTCATATCACAAAGATGGTGGGTTCAATATTCGCTGTGGGTCATTTTAGAGCAAACTATCAATTAAATTATGGATTACAATGATGAATAATAAAAGTAGCACTTCATAAAGTCATAAAAATGTGATTTACACTTGAGGATCTGGCTAGCTAAGTCAGTATTTTAAATGACTTCTCTACATAAGTAAATTAAAAGTTTTAAGAAGACCGACTTGAATTTTGTAGGAAGAGAGCAAATTCCTGCTCGTTCGAGGTGCATTTCTGTTTATAACTTCAAAAATCTTCATCAGATCCTCATCTTTTTTATGGGACCTCGGGGAGTAGGTTAGGTACATGTATATAGTATATACCTAACACTTTCAGATAAAATAAATTATTTTCTTAAATCGGTCCACTAACGCCTTGTCTCAATAACCTATCTATCTTTGGTTTTGCTTACTGCAGGTAGATATTTGACATTCCATACAATGAATGTCAAATAGCTACTGACAGTTAGCAAAACCAAAGATAGATAGGTTATTGAGACTGGCTGTAACAGAATAATCTGTGAACAAACACTGAAAAATAAAAACAATTCACAGTAAACAGCTTCCTTTTTAAAAACGGTTTTTTTACAACTGCTTCAATATGTTTAAGACACAGAGACAGGGATAGTCAGAGACTCGTTCAAATTGACAACCTTTTTAATAGGTTCAACATTATCAAAGGTAAGTGCGAGTCGACCTACGCCCCTAAACTTGTTTAAGATTGAAATGAATTCCATTAAATATACATTGAATTTTAATACAATCAGTTCAATTTTACAATAAAAACATAAATCACAAGTAACTTCGTAACTCGGTTCAATCTCTCGTTTTCGATTATAAACTCAATTATGTTCAGTTATTTTTGGATAAAACAGAGATTTAGAGGTAAATAAATTAAAACAATTGTAAGTTCATTAAGACAAGTTTGAGTGAAAAGTAGTTTTTTTTTTGTGAATAATATGTTTTTATATTTTATATTTTGTACATAGTTTTACCGCTTTATTTTCATTTTTTATGCTATAGGTATAGCCAATCAGATCAGGAAATAATATACAAATAATTAAAAATATTTATTATTAAAGGTAAGTGTTGTGATCGAATTATAAGCAACACAAAAATGTAGAGTCTTTTAAAAGTAATTTAGCTATTAAAAGAAACTAAAATACTACATTACATTTTCTAGATAACTTGACAAAATATAATAAGAGCCATCTTAGGATCGTTGTAAACGATCTATAGGTACTGCAACTGATCCAAGTTACCGACAGACGCAGGCGTGCCCAAGACACTGGCAGCATTTTTAATTAACTGTTTAATATTTAAGCAAAATAGTAGTACCTATCACAAATTCTTTAATTTTAAATCAACGACATCGTTTATCAATCCACGTCAGCCTGTCACAAAACTCTATACTATAAAGCTTATAAAATCACCGGTTCATGGAAAATCGAATGTTTACAAAATCTATTTCCAATCTTACCTTTCTATAACTCCGCAACTCTTCTCTGTTTCAACAGCACCATTCATTTTGAACCACTTACAAGCACATACCACTAACACACAAAAGGCAAACTAAAACTCTTTGCCAATAAATTTAAAAGAACACACGTCACAACCGAATTGTCTTTGATTTTTGAATTTGGAAGCTGTGTAAAAAGCTCGGAAAAAGTTTGCGAGTGTAAAAAAGAAAAAGAAACACGTCCGGTCGGGTCAGGACGCCATGCGTTTGTGAGGCTGAGGCGCGAACGTGGCCGCGGCAAAGATAAGTTCAACTCAGATACACAGATAGGACACGTAATGTTTTGGAATGTAAAGATTATCTCATTTTGTGATTGAATTTATATTTCTATTGTCCCTTTGTGTGAGTTATTTTGATATTCATAGTTTTATTTTTATTGATTTAAATGATTTTAAGAACAATATTTGACTTTGATTTGGTAATATTGGTTGTTTTCTAAATTTCTAAATCCGATTAGAGAAACTATAAATACCGCTCTTGGCTTCCGTCACGTGGTTCTACTCATACCTGTAATTTACTACTCATTAAAGTAGGTATTTCAAAAACAATTTAGTAGAGATTTATTCTTACATCCAACTCACAATTAAGTACCTATTTATAAAATAAGTGTTGAAAAACATAAACCACGATTGCATTACAAAATACACAGTAGAGACCCATTGGAAAACATAAATAATAATTACATAATAATGGTAACGTCTTGGTATACTTAATATTAGTCTTCATTAGTAGTTTTCTTTTGTATAGCTTATTAGTTGCACTTGGTGGCTATCAAACTCTGTTTTCTTTTTTTTTTATAACTATGATAGAGATAAACTAAACTATCAATTTTAGAAAATTCCTTTGTTCAACGTAAATAAGATAAAATAGGTGGCGGCGCTGGTTTGAGTCGTAGTGCCGCCACTGTCGATATACGAGTAACTCGTAATGTTTTGCATGAAAATAGTTTTCTATGTGTGTAATCTAGCGCTGTAGACATAAACTAGACAGTACTTAGAAGATGATGATGGTCATTGAATTTTAGTCGCACAAAAAATAAATCGAATAGTCCAAAACGCAGCAATAATGCAATTAAATAAATTGTACGGTCACTACACTCTCTCTTTTGGTAAGAGAGTGTATAGTCTGTGTCAACCAGTTGCTCAAGTAAGCGAGGGCCGACGTGCCCATACAACCACTCAAGCGGGAAGCCGCCGGGCGCAACATGTGCGTCCAATCACTTACTTACACATTACTATTCTGTGTTTAGTTAAGTTCTTCTACCTACTCTGTAAACCTTTCCATCTGTGCTGTAATGTGTGTGTGTGTCAATAAAGTATTTATCTATCTATCTATCTATCTATCTACTTTCTTGAATTATTTTTGTTTCTAAGGTGTCTGTATGCGTAAACTAGCGCCGCCGCCTATTTTATTTATTAGTTTTTTCACAACTTACATTGTCCCACTGCTGGGCAAAGGTCTCCCCCAATTCTCTCCAACCAACTCTGTCCTTTGAGACCTCATACCAATCTCTCTCAAAAGCTTCGATATCGACTCTCCAGCGCTTCCTTGGCCGACCGCGACCACGCATTCAATTTAGACTGCCAGCGGTCATTTTATTTTATTAATAAAAAAAAAGCTTTTAATAGGTTTCACAAACGGAACATTCAGTTTTTCAAATTAACTTTGTTCGACGTAATAATAAAATAAAATAGGCGGCGGCGCTACTTTCACACATACAACCACCTTAAGAAATGAAACATGACTAACCGTAATAAGTAACAAAATCAAAAATTTTGCAAAAACCCACGACGGTTAAAATGTAATTGAATTATCATCCCAACTTCCTGTTTAGCACTCTACACACCATTTCCGATGTTTTCCTTCACTATTTTAGGCTCGTGTTAATCTGAATTTAATTTTCCGAACCAGCAACTTTTAAATGGAAATAATCATAGATACTTACTTGGTACTTACAAGCCTATTTCATCTCAACAATGTCCCAGGCACTACAGTGTCCCGTATTAGTATTAATCATCTAGTAAAGATGTAAAGGCCTAAGTTTTTACTTGGTCGAAATGACAACAATATTACTTAAAAAAATATGAAACGGATAAGTTCAAAACAACATTTGCAGCAATATAGTTTTGCAAGCCCCAGGGTCGCGTGGTACTGGATAAAAAGTGGCCAGGTTATTCCCGGTCATAAACTATGTGTATGCCAAGTTTCAGTGAAATCCGTTTAGTAGCTCTCGTCCACACAATCATACAAACTTTCGCGTTTATAATTAGTAGGATAATAGGATATGTCATGTATCGTAATTAAAACGTAATAGGGAAAACCCCTTTTACTCCAACAGTCGTGGGAATTCCGTAACTTCAGACTTTTTCCTTTATTTTGTTTCACATAAAGTTTAAAATTACGAACTTCCTCGAAATGCTCGTGTTTTACAATTTTATAATAAAAAAACATAGGTAATTCCAGTGACATTATAATAGCACACGGGAAATTACTCACGTAAAATTATCGTCGATTTAGATACCGACAATGTTTCGATTCTTCCGGAGAATCTTCATCTAGGTGTGAGTGTGGTCACTCGACCGCGAGGAGAGAATGTCTAAAGGGGCGTCTAAACGGGCTATATTTTACGACAATTTGTAGACATATTGAGTTGACAGTTTGGTATAAAAGCACAATAAAGTAGGTAATGATTAAAAAACTATACTTTTGTTGAGGTGTTATTTTTTATCTTGTAAATTCCACAAATACTGTACTAAAAACTAACATAATAATTATGATTAATTGGTTACTGAAGCTTTCTTAAATTGAAGTGATAACCGACTTTTCACGGCAAACAGATTTTCCAAAAAACAAATTCAATTTAAAATCAATTTCCAAATATAAGGCAACCAGAATAACTTTTTATATAAAATCGTGGTAGATTGAGTTTTTAATATTTTTACATATTTATATTTGAAAAGCTTTTTATTCGATATAACAGCATTTCCTCGACGTTTTCCATTTTAATCTCATCGGCCTGAATACAGTATGCAAATTCAATTTTAACTTCAATTCAATAAAGTGATGTGTTCAATATTATCGGACGTGCTCTGACTGACCCCTATGATTTAACTCTCAGATAATTTAATTTTAAAGCGAAATTAGTTAGTTCGTATGATCAACTGGCCAAATCTGGTGACGGAGTTTCAAGACCGTCTAAAGGTCTCCGTCATGGCGTAACGACTGTAAAAGCCAGGACCGACAATTAAACGTGCCCTCCGAAGCACGGAAGCGCTCAGCTGTGAAGAGAATACGCTGGAGACCACTCGAAAAGAAAATGAAAAATCCATTGACGCGCAACAAGGATTCGAACCCCTTCTAAATGAATGTCGAGGTACTTACCACTCGACCAACACGGCAAGCATAAAAACCCTTAGTGATGATACACATTAGTGTATGATATCATCACTATTCCAGTTAATTAATGTAACGCGCACATCAAATTCTTGTCAGTGATTTATGGATATTTTACGAGCAGTGTATTATTAAATGATTTTGTAAACAAGCTGTGTAACCTAGTAGGGTGAACACTTTATAAGCAGGCACCACACATTAGTGGCAATTCTGAGTGTCGCAAAAGCTAAACTAAAATAACTATAATTAATGCCATCCTTTTATTTCCATCGCTATGAAAGGGACGGCAACGTTTTTAGTTAGTTTAGTTTAGCTTTTGCGACACTCAGAATTGCCACTATTGGCTATGTTGGAACCCAACTAGAATGTTGCGTCCAAAACTCCAATGTGAGGATCGATCTTGGACGGTGATTGGACACGGAGCATTGCCATTGGCCATTCTATTCGTAGCCAATGTTGGATCCAAGTTGAAGACAATGTGAGGTGCGTATTATACGAATGAGACCCATCAAAATTATAGAGCGTTACATTTTGCAAAACGAATAATGTGTGGAAGGGAATCGAACTTATGACCTTCAGATCAAACGTCGACTAATCCCATTCTGCGAACACGGAAAATAGGGTTGGATTAAATTATTTCATTTTTACGCTACGCCCACATACAAACATGGATTCGTTTTCCCGTGGGAGTAAGCTGACACAAAACGTTACTATTTGCTATGAGTCTTTTAATCAGGAGGTTCTATGTTTGAGACAAGCGATCGAGACAAAGAGACTGAGACAAAGAGACTGAGACAAGGGACAGAGACAAGAGACTGAGACGGGAGACCGCGACCGTTACTTGACTTTTGGCAAAGTATTTTATTATTTATTTCTTTATTGTAAAACAACAGAATGATAGTACCTAAAACAAAATACAATACTGTAACTAAGTTTTTAAGTATGGATGTTTATTACTCTTTCACGCGAAAACTACTGAACGGATTTGGCTGAAACTTGGAATATACATAGTTCATGACCGGGAATAACACATAGGCTACTTTCGATCCTGGTCCTACGGGAACGGGAACTACTGCGGGTAATACCTGCGGGTACACAACTAATGTGATATAATTTAGTGAAGCACATTATTATTATATTAACATTGTCCGAAAAAGACCCTTTCATCTATTAATCCACCCCCGGTTTATGATCCCCTTATGATCTATCTATCCCCTTATGTATTGAGAAAATATATGAAAAGGATTTTCAAAAAAAATCTAAATGATACATTAGAACCTCCACATCTGAAGTGATTCCATTAGTAACTTAACACTGAATAGATACAATAAGTAACATAAGTAAGATACATTTATCAACTTTATTGTACTGTCAACATCGACAATGAACGCCAATTTATTGTTAAACACATTCTTTTCTATCGTCGTATGTTAAAGTGCTGATTGATTGACGACAAACACTTATTTACAACAATGGAAAATTAAATAAAATATATAAAATAAAATATCCTTGGACATTCCACACGGCGTATAATAAGTATGTATTAAAAAAAAGTATATCTATGTATTATATCAGTCATCTGGTTACCATAACACAAGCATTAAATTGCTTAGCTTGGAACTAAATGACGCTGTGTGGAATAAATAAATATCTTTGGACATTTTACACGGCGTTATCTAGTCCCAAGCTAAGCAACTTAATGCTTGTGTTATGGTAACCAGATGACTGATACTATTTAGCTACATTTTTTTTTGTAAATACATACATATTATAGATAGAAAAACATCCAGACCCGGAACAAATATCTGTAGAACATACAAACATTTGTCCCGCGGCAGGGATCCCACCCACAACCTCCGTATGTCAGTCGGGCCTTCACCCAACCGCGCCACAGAGGTCGTCAAAAATTAAAAAAAGTATATCTATGTATTAAAACAGTCATCTGGTTACCATAACACAAGCATTAAATTGCTTAGCTTGGGACTAGATGACGCTGTGTGGAATGTCCAAGGATATTTATTTATAAATTAAAGTTAGGATGTGTCTATCAGGCTCATCCGACGGAAGCGCACCTTAACCGTGCCCGTGTGATTAGCGAAGCCTGACTGGCAAGTTCGCGACTCAGATCAGCGGCACGATCACACTGTACTTATTGTTGAACTTGTCATTTGAAACATTAGCATTGAAGATTATATTATGTGATTGAGTAAAGAATTAGAGGCTATTTATTATTTATGTATATTGATATACATTTGATGGAAGGTGGCGTCGAGAGTCCGAGAAATAAATAAATATCTCTGGACATTCTACACAGTAAAAAACTTTTTAAACTTTCGCGACTTGAAAACAATTTAAAAATATTATCGGGACTTAATTGCGATGACATTACAGTCACCGTGGTCACCGCGACTACGGTGACTGTAATGTCATCGAAACGTCGAGGTAATTTGCAGCGGGAATGGAACCCGCAACCTCTGCGTCTCCAGTCGGGCTTTCATCCACTGCGTCACAGCGGTCGTTGTCAACTTTGACGAAGGATGGTGGGACAGCTTAGGATAAAGATGGTTGGAGAAGTTTTGGGAAAGACCTTTTCCCAGCAGTGGGACGATATTTATTTACAAAAAACGTATGTAAGTAAACTTCATCCAAATTCTCATATCTTCATTCATGTTTTCAGTGTTTATAGTTAAAAAAGTATTGACAGTTTGATTACACAATTGGCGCTTCCACTGAAGCTTGACTATTTAGATTAAGTATTTTAGATTGTTAAGGGATCGCTTTTAAAAAAAGCTAGGCCCACACCACCAGGTTCTTGCCTGATTCTTTCCCTGGTGTAGGGAGTCGCGTTGGAACAGGCATTAGAATCACCTAGCATGTAAAACGATACTTAAGTGATCCTTGAGGTCCTACAAGAATAAATGATTTTTCTTTCTTTCTTTCTTTCTTCGAACTTGGCTGAAGCTATCAACAAATTGTAATCTAAACTTTTTTTTTTACAAATAATAATAATAATTTATTTATTTCTCTCATAAACAATACATAGGTACAGAAAAATAAATATAAAAATAGGAAAATAAAATGTTTTTTTTTTTGATTTCATTGTTTTGAAATCAAAAAATTGTTACTTCGTAATTTTGTGTAAAAAATCTCATTTAGGTACCTACATCTGTGACTGACCTAACATAATGAGTCCAATCTAAGCATTCCTTAGAAAAATGGACGAAAATTTAAATTAAAATGTTAAAGTTGGTATTTCAAACTAATTTCGTTCAGCACAAAACATTTAATTTTAACGAGTCAAAACTTTAAAGATTTTTTAAATGCAACGTTTAATGGAATTTAAATATTCCGATCCATTGTGTAGTCGCACAGATTAGAGGTTAGCCTGTTTTTGCAAGGTTGAGGTTCGATTCTCACCCGGGCCTAAAATTTTGATTGATGAAAATAGAAAACTGGTTTCACAAACTGAACATTCTGTTTTTTAAATACCTTTGTTTAGCGTAATAATAAAATAAAATAGGCGGCGGCTAATTTCACCCATACAGGCACCTTAAGTAGTATATCAGTCATCTGGTTACCATAACACAAGCATTAAATTGCTTAGCTTGGGACTAGATGACGCCGTGTGAAATGTCGAAGGATAGTTTATTTATTTATTTATAATGTACCTGGATATGTCGGCAAGGCGAGGCGCCCTCGGTCTCCGGACATTGTCCACTCGCAACACGCCCACCTGAAACAAACAAACGAACAAACATTAAACACTTTGCTTTAGAAATTATTTAAAAGAATACAGTGGAACATAGAACCTTCTCCTCTTTGAAGTCGGTTGATGATGATTAATGTTTTTACCGTTTCAGCTCATGATATTTTCCAAACATTAATAAATAAATAAAATAAATAATAAATAAATATCCTTGGACATTCCACACAGCGTCATCTAGTCCCAAGCTAAGCAATTTAATGCTTGTGTTATGGTAACCAGATGACTGATATACTACATAGATACATTTTTTTTTTGTAAATACATACATATTATACATAGAAAACACCCAGACTCGAGACAAATATTTGCAGATCATACAAACATTTGTCCCGCAGTGGGAATCGAACCCGCAACCTCCGCGTCTCAGGCAGGCTTTCGCCCACTGCGCCACAGAGGTCGTCAAAAATAATTTCAAAACGTATAATTTATTTATGGACCAAGATTTAATCTACGTTAATCATTTGAAAGTCAATACTAAGTACCGCTCAGCAAACACGAATGTTATTACTTTTCAGAATAAAACCTTGTCTTGAAAGAAAGAAAGAAAAATCATTTATTTTCCTCAAGAATCATTTCAGTTTTGTCTTACATGCTAGGTGATTCTAATGCCTGTTCCAACGCGACTCCCTACACCAGGGAAAGAATCAGGCAAGAACCTGATGGTTAGACACCTAAGGCCTAAGGCCTAGCTTGTTTTCCACTCCGCTCTGTCTTCAGCGATAAGAGCCCATATGAGATTATCCTCTACATAAATACAAACAAACAAATTCTTAAGATATCTTTGTTATATTAGTATAGTGATTTCCAAAAATACATTAAGCCCGGTTGTCGGTATTCTATTTCAGCATTTGCTCACATTTGCCCTGTCACTAATGATACAAAGAAAAACCCTTAGATGTTTTTAGAAAATGTATTATATCCAAATCATACAGAAACTGCTATTTTAAATGAGCTGACTATTTTTACACTTGACTTGACTTTTTTACAAGTAATATTTTAACTGATGTTTTAGTCAAATTTTCAAAAAAGTTTTAAAGTCTCTTTGTTTAGGTTGTAGTGTGTGTCGTTGTTTAAGAAGTGTAGATATTTTTTGTTCCTGTGTGTTTCTTTGTTTATAAAATAAAAACTATCATCTAGTCTCTTATTATTCAAGTCGATAGTAGAAAGCATTCTAGGAATTTCGTGTTTGAATACGTATTTCAGGGTTGAGTGTACATGTCATTAGAGATTAACCCACGTCCCTTCAAACAAATACGATCCACGTCGTACTACGTGACGACACTCGATAATGTAGAGCTTTCACTCTGAGCTGACTGTATTAACGCATACATAATGTGTGAATGCGAAACAAGCCGTGTTGGCCAAGTGGATAAGTACTTCGACTTTCGATCCGAAGGTCGTGAGTCTGATTCCGGCCGTGCTAAATACTTTTCGTGTCGAAAAATGTATGCACATATCACGAGCTTTAAACGGTAAAGGAAAACATCGTGAGGAAACCCGCGGCTAGTCAGCCCCACACGTATTGACCATTGTCTTTCCTGTGGATATGGCTTGCTAAGCTGAGAGGATGGTTTAGGTGCTACAAGCCTATTCCATCTCAACAATGTTCCAGGTACCTACTACAGTGTCCCGTGAAGCGTCAAATATTGCCTCAGAGGAAAACAGTCTAGAAATTTTAAAGCAAGTTTTATTGAGGGTTAAGAGATTTTGAGATTACTCTACTCGAATGCTAACGTGTCGCAAACTGTTTTTATTACCTTGAATAACGGTAGGTAAAGACGGCGTCGACATTTCGGAAATGCAAGGCTTTAGTCGACGGAAGCGGAAATGTAGTAATTTTCACGTTTCTCCTACTTTTCCTCGCGTAAATTGTATAAGCCAGCGGATGTCAAACTGAGGTCGGAGATTCAATGATTTATTTCCACTGTGTTTTGCATTTGGAGGTTTTTATTAGTTAAGGTATTTTGAACAAGCTTTCGTTCGCGGCTTTGCGCGCGTGGTACTAACCCGGATGAAAAGTAGCCTATGTGTTATTCTGGGTCACAAACTTTGTAGATTTCAAGTTTCTGTGAATTCCGTTCAGTTGCTTATGCGTGAAAGAGCACCGTTAAAGTTTATGCGTTTATAATGTTTCTAAAATTTAATGGGTGTATGGATAAGTGTAGCAAAGCCGCTGGTAAGTAAACTTGTAAGAAATAATTCAGATCAATTTAATTACATTATTTCAGGTGAGTAAAGAGTCATTTACACGATGCAAGATTCTTGCCTGTTGCATACAATTAAATTGACTGGCATCATGACTTGCATGGTCTAAACAACAGTTGCTTACAATTCTTGAACGTCAATTAGGTGCACATAATTATTGCATTCAATTATTGCTCCGGTACGTACACGAAAATGGCACCATGTAAATGGTAATTTAAGTTTAATATCAGCACCTTATTTTATTGCCGACTTATTAAAAAAGGGTCGTAACGTAAAGGTTTGAGAAACAGTGTTCCGAGCCGGAATGCCTTAGAGCTTATTTTATCGCTCGTATTTCAATTGCAGCTAGCTACGGACATGCACAACCGAGTTAAGAGTTCCTTACTGTTATAAACTACTAGCTGCGCCCCGAGGTGTTACCTGCGGTGAATAGTTCTAGTTCCCGTAGGAATACCGGGATCATAAGTAGCCTGTTTGCGTTGGACACCTTCTCTTGAATAAAACTCGAAGATTGTTTAAATGAATATTATAATAAATTAAGGATTACAATTTTCTTATAATTTCTTGCTTATTCATCACGGCTAAAGATGGCGAATATGATCTTCTTTTGTTTGACGTGTGTCAGTGTCAGGTGACAGGTGACAGCCGCGACATATTCCGCCCCGTTGAAAGATTTCTTCTTTCAACTATTTTTGAAAATCTTCTGGTTTCGGAAGCGGGCTCAGACGAACCAGTGAGCGTCGTATGTAGCCCTTGGAGGTTTTCAGATCTACTACTCGTGTTGTGAGATCAGGTCCTGTGTAGAGTTTAGTGACTCTTCCGAGACTCCAGCATAGTGGTGGGACGTTGTCTTCCTTGATGAGGACAAGGTCGCCGACGTTGATCTTGGCAGCTTCCTTTGTCCACTTCTGACGTTGCTGTAACTCCGAGATGTATTCTTTTTGCCATCGGAGCCAGAAATGTTGTCGGATTTGTTCCAGTCGCTGATAGCGTTGCAGCTTATTCGGGTTGATGTCCTCAAGGGCAGGAGACGGGAACGTCGTCAGTGGTCTTCCGATGAGAAAGTGCCCTGGGGATAAGGAGAGAAGGTCGTCAGGACTGGGCGACATGGGACACAAGGGACGGCTGTTGAGAATTGCCTCCACTTGTGCAAACAAAGTTTGAATTTCCTCGAAAGTTAAATGGTTATTTCCTACGACTCTTTTGATATGATATTTAGCGGATTTGATTCCGGATTCCCAGATGCCCCCGAAGTGGGGAGAGTATGCTGGAATAAATGAAAATTTTATACCTTCATGAGCAGCGAAGTCAGAAAGAATACGATTATTTGTTTTTAAAAATGATCCTAATTCCTTGGCAGCGGCAACAAAGTTTCGTCCGTTGTCGGAAAATACCTCCGCTGGCTTACCACGCCGCGCAATGAACCTTTGAAATGTCATCACGAAGTCGTTTTTTGACAGGCCGCTTACTGCTTCCAGGTGAACGCACTTGTATCGCATGCAAACGAACAAACACAAGTAGCATTTTATAAGTTGAGATCCGCGACCCTTGCGATTTGAGATAAAGAATGGGCCCGCAAAATCTAAGCCTACGGATAGAAATGGAAAATCAGGAGTTATTCGCTGCGACGGAAGGTTACCCATTTTTGGGCATAGTGTTTTACCTTGAAAGCGTCTACACTTTGTGCAATTATGAACTGTGTTACGAGCTAGACGTCGCCCGTTAATAGGCCAAATGGTTTCTCTGACGGTTGCCAAGAGTAGTTGTGGGCCGGCGTGCATCTGCCGCAGATGTTCACGCTGAAAGAATATCTTTGTTACATGGTGAGAAGAGTCAAGAACGATTGGGTGTTTTCTTTGATATGAGTAATTTGAAGCATCTAGTCTTCCGCCCACCCTAATTAAATTGTGTTCGTCAAGAAAAGGTGATAGTGATATAAGTTTGGATTTGTTATTTAAGGGTAAGTTTTGTTTGAGCATAGCATATTCTGTAGCAAATGTCTGCGACTGAGACATAAAGCATATTTGACGAAAAGAGTCATTCAATTCATCAGTGTTTAGATTACCCGATTGCCCTTTAAGTGGATTTTTTAAGTTGAAAATAAATCTTTTGATGTATGCAACTATTCTTTGTAGTTTGGAAAATCGTGAATAATTTTCGAATTTTATTACAGGTTCCGTGAGCGCTGCTGGTGCTGAGTGAATGGATTTTACTTCAGGTAAGTCATCATTAGTTTGATTTGTTTTAAGAACCGGCCATTCGCTTTCGTCTTTGACGAGGAAATTCGGGCCGCACCACCATAAAGTAGCCTCTGGCAACTGACTAGGATTGATACCGCGTGATATCAAATCCGCTGGATTCTCTGCTGTGGGTACGTATCTCCATGATGAAAAGTGTGTTGTTTCTACGATCTCGCCTATACGATTAGCTACAAATGTCTTTAAGTTTCTAGGCGAGCTATTAATCCATGCGAGGACTACGCTTGAGTCGCACCAATGAACTATGCGCGCAGGTTTGTACTTTATCACATCTGTTACATTCTTGGTTAACCTGGCAGCAAGAAGAGCGGCGCAGAGTTCCAAGCGAGGAATTGTCATGGGTTTCAAAGGAGCGACCTTTGATTTGGCACAGAGTAACTTGACTGTAATTTGGTTATTAGCGTTTATTGATTTAACGTATATGCAAGCACCGTAGGCAAGTTGTGATGCGTCACTAAAAGTATGAAGCTCAATGACTGCTGGTTTATCGCATATGACCGTTCTAGGTATGTGTAAACTAGAAAGGTGATGAACATGAGTAGAAAATTCGATCCAAGCTGCTTTGATGTCATGGGGAACGGGCTCATCCCAGTCGATTTTTAGAAGCCATAGCCTTTGAAGGATCATTTTAGGTTGAATGATGCTTGGACTTAATAAGCCTAGGGGATCGAAGATTTTAAACGCATTGGACATGATTGACCTCTTAGTGATTTCTGAGGCCTCAGTGATTACCGGTTTTGCAGGAAAATGTAAATAATCTTCAGATGGATTCCATCCTACGCCGAGGGTACTTGACGATTCGCTTAAAATTAGTTTATCCTTTTGATTTTGTTCGATATTTTCTAGAAGGTTTGAAACGTTGCTTTTATACTTTCGTAAGGGTAAACAAGCTAAGTTTAGCGCTTTTGAAACTTCAATTTGTATATAACGTAGTTCATCTATATCATCTGCTCCCGTGATCAAGTCGTCCACATAGAAATCCTTTTGTATTATTGTTTTAATTTTTTCGATTTTACATTCCTCCCCAACTTGCCATAAACATCTTGTGCTTAAATAGGCAGCGCTTGCAGTTCCGTAAGTGAGAACATTTAAGCGCAGTGTTTTTAGAGGCTGCGATTCGTCATCTCTCCATAGGATCAATTGTAGGTTGCGATCTGCGGGATGTACTTCTACCTGACGGTACATTTTTTCAATGTCCCCAATCAGGAGATATTTATATTGTCTCGCCCTAATTAGTATGGAAAAGAGAGAATCCTGGACGTTGGGACCGACTCTGAGGATGTCATTAAGTGATTTCCCAGAGGACGTAGAGGCCGAGCCGTCAAAGACTACCCGGATTTTAGTGGACTCACTTCCCTCACGGAAGACAGCATGATGACACAAAAAATAGCTCTGTTTTGGTTTTACTTCAGTGGATTCTGATAAGTGATCTAAGTCGGCGTATTCACGCATAAAATTTGAATACTGCATTTTTAAATCATCATTTTTACGAAATCGTTTTTCGAGATTGAGAAAACGCGTTCTAGCTATTTCATATGAATCTCCCAGGCAGTCAGGATTATCACTAAATGGTAGCCTAACGCAAAATCTCCCTGTGCCTAATCGAGTCGTGTTAGACAAGAAGTGATTCTCGCATATTTTTTCTTCTTTACTTAAAATTGACTTTTGTGGGAGTTCTTCTACTTCCCAGAATTTAGTTAATAGCCTTTCTATTTTTAATAGTGGTTCGCGTATAACATCGCTTGTGTTTAGTGCATTTGTAAGTGGATGATGCAGTGTATCGTTGAGTGTATGTTTGAGTGGCTCATTTTGTGTATTTTTAAATGGATGATTCAGTGTGTGTTTAAGTGTTTGATTTCGTGTATTTCCAAGTGGATTGTTTAGTGTATTTTTTAGTGGATGCTTTAGTGTATTTTTAAGTGGATCGTTTAGTGTATTTTTAAGTGGTTCATTTAGTGTATGTTTAAGTGGATCATTTAGTGTATGTTTAAGTGTATCATTTAGCGTGTTTTTAAGTGAATCATTTAGTGTATTTTTAAGTGTATCATTTAGTGTGTTTTTAAGTGTGTCATTTAGTGTATTTTTAAGTGTGTTTTTAAGTGGATGCTTTAGTGTGTCTTTAAGTGTATGTTTGATGGGATCACTTAGTGTATTTTTTAGTGAATCCCGTTTGAGTGAACCCTTTAGTTCGTTACTAAGTGGATCATTTAGCGTATGATTTAGTGTTTTGTTAAGTGGGTTTTCAATTGGATCTTTGAGTGATTGCGTGAATGGTTTGTTGAGTGGATTTTTATGCATGTGATGTGTTGAGTGATTGCAATTTATGTAGTTGGATGAGCTGGCATGGTAAGGTCCGGCTAACAGCCAACCGAATTCAGAGTTTATTAATTTTAAGTTTTTAGGACCTAGCGACAACTGCTCTGAACCTATAACGTCCCAGAATATATCCGCCCCAAGCAAGATATCTATTTTGGCAGGCATATTGAAGTTAGGGTCAGCCAGCTTTATATTGGTGGGTAGTTGTGTGTGTTTTATGTCTACGGGTGCTTTAGGTAGGTAACCTGTCAGCTCTTCCATTACCAAACATGTTAAGTTTGTTTTGTATGTTGTGTTTATCGAGTTTAGTTGTATGTTACAATTTTTCAAAATTTTGTTGCATGTTTTGTTACCTATACCAATAATATTTATAGCGTCTATTGTGTTTCCATCTAACTGTAATTTCTGTTTCAGATCTTGTGTAATGAACGAAGATTGACTGCCGCAGTCTAGAAGAGCACGTACGCTTAGGGCCTTGCCATCCAGCGGATTCGATACCTCGATGATGGCCGTGGATAATAGTACCTGATTCGGTTGCTTGGAAAACGTGACCACGGACTCAGCAGATGCAGCGCAAGAAGAAGCTGAATTATCTTTATGTAGAATAGTGTTGTGTTTTTTGTTACATACCATGCATGGGCCTAATCGGCATTCAGCTACACTGTGCCCCGGTCGCAGACAGTTGCTACATAAATTATGCTTCCTGACCTCATCTATCCTTTCTTCGTATTTTTTAGCTCTGAAAGTAGGACACTGATAAATCCTATGTGATTCATTACAAACGACACACATGAACCTTTTTTTCGCATAATCACTTGTTGTACTAGTGAAAGTTTTTACGTGTGTTGTGCGCTCTTGATTGTTTGTGTAGTTAGAATTTGATCTAGTGTTGAAATACGGTCTGGTTTGAACTGTTGGCCTGTAAGAATTTTGACCTGGGCGTAAAGATGTGGGCTTGAATGCATCATCATTTTTGCTACGATTTAATGTTTCTAACACGTCAGCTCGGTCGGTTAAGAACCCGTGAAATTGCTCGAGTGTTGGGACTTCGTCGAACGAGTTACGGAGCTCCTCCCACTTTCTTAAACTATGACTATCCAACTTGGCAGATAACATAAAGATCAATAAAATGTCCCATTTGTCGGTAGGTTGCCCTAAACTAGACAATGCACGTAGGTTCTTCGTTACGTTATCAACCAAAAATCGCAATGACCGTTCTGATTCTCTGGTGATCGGTTGAATGTTGAGTAGTGCGGAAATGTGATAATTGATAAGCAATCTTTTGTTGTCATATCGCTTGCATAACAATTCCCAAGCTGCGTTGTAGTTCAGTGATGACACTTCAAGATTCGATAAAAGGCGCGCGGCGTCTCCTTCCAGGTATGAAATTAAGTAATGAAATTTGTGAATGTTTGATATTCGCTCGTTTGCATGTATCAAAGACTGAAAGGTGTCACGGAACTCAAGCCAGCGGAAGCATGCTCCGTCAAATTTTGAAATTTGAATTTGTGGTAATTTAAAACCAAAATTTTGACTGTGATGTTTATGATGACAGGGGGAGTCAGGTGCCAATGACTTACGTCGCGATTCAATTTGAGCGTTGGCCTTCTCAGTTGTAGTTTTCGCTGTCGCTACACAAAAAATAATGTCCCTTTCTATTTCATCCCTTTCATCAATTTCAGCATCTAAATTTTTAGAATTTAAAACTTCTATTTCTGTCTGAAGACTGTCAAACTTAGTGGCCACCGCTTCAAATTTGTTTAATTTTAATGACAGTTCGGCTAACTCAATACTTGACAATTCTTCAATGTTTACAGATTCTAAATTGGCTAAATAATTTTTGAATTTAGTAATTTGGCCTTTAATTGAGCTACGCTTCACAAATAATTCCTTCAATTTAGTACTGACCTTTTCCAATTCTGTCATGTTTGAAAACAAGCGCTACCAAGAAACAGCAAAATTAGCGAACGAACAATAATCACCAGGTAATGAGATTCAATTAATTAGTTAAGAATATCAATATTATAAAATAACTATTTCAAATAATTAAATATTCAATTCAAATTTAATAATTACGATATAAAATAATATTTGATTATTTTTATTGAATTTCAATGAATTAAATTGCTATAAAAGTGGCTACTGTGCATAAAATTAAATATTTATGTTGTAACGCCTTTTTATTGCAATAAATAAGTAAGTATATAAGTATTTTTACTCAACCTAATCTAACCTGATTTATTTGTTAGGCAGGTGAGTAATGCATCTAATGAACTAGGTAAATGAATTATAATTGTAAAAAAAAATTGTTTAAAGAATTGTGTAAAATTTTAAATCTGTATTTATGAAAGGATTGCTGGTGATTACAATACTAATAATCTTTCTGACTTAGCTGTCCGTTAGGTTGATGTAACAGGCGCTCTCATTACTCTTCTCCAGTTCGGAGTAGCACCACAGGAATCCACAATAAACACCGCTTGAACAGCTGACTGCATAAAACGGTTCAATGACCAACCGGGGCGCACCGGTTATTTCTGAAAATTTTATTTAAATGCTTTAACATTGAGAAATAACTTTATTTTAATTTCTGGGTAAAGTTAGCTTATGAATATTTGTTTTAAATTGTGATTAAATTGTTGCTAGATTGAATGAAGTTACTTATTTTAATTATTTTTTTTATTTTTAATTAGTGGCTAAATTATTGATCATCATGAGTATTTCAGTGAATAAATTACGAATTAGAATTACCTACTCAGTGGATTAATGATTTGTTGTATGTATATCATCATCGTAGGTACCTATATTACTTAGTGGATAAAGTTAGTACATTTCAAAAATGTTTTAATTAAATTATGTATCGAATTTAGGCTAGGCAGATTTATCAATCACGTATTTTCGTGTTGTTTGTATGTTCCTAGCCGTTTGTTTTTAGCCGTGGAGGCAACAAGGGATGGAACAAGGGATAGAAGGTTCTAGATCAATGGAAGGACAAATGAAAGTCAAAGGATGGGCACTTATCTGTAGTCTCGGATCTGACGAGTTCCGCGTCACCACCGCCGCCGGACTCCGTTTCTCCCTGTTTTTCCTTCTTCCTGGCGTTCCTTGCCTCTTTTTTTTTTGTATTTTTCGATACGTCGATTCGATGACGATTTTTCGAATTTGCGTACTTATAAGATGTTCGTGTCCTGTCACGGTCGCCAAAAAAAAAAAACTTATGTTTGCGTTGGACACCTTCTCTTGAATAAAACTCGAAGATTGTTTAAATGAATATTATAATAAATTAAGGATTACAATTTTCTTATAATTTCTTGCTTATTCATCACGGCTAAAGATGGCGAATATGATCTTCTTTTGTTTGACGTGTGTCAGTGTCAGGTGACAGGTGACAGCCGCGACATAGCCTATTAAATAATCTAGGGTATAAGCAATCCTGGTACCAAATTTCATTCAAATCCGTCCAGTCGTTTGAGCGTAACAAACACACATACACACATACACACTTACACGCGTTTAGGTAAAAAAAATTACTGTGTTTGGAAGTATACCCCATGGATGGGGCATGTACACACGATATGAGACTCAAAACGCGTCATGGATGGGTCTGCACTGTTAATGTGTTAAAACTTGTCATTCATCAACGTGAACATTGTCATCGACGATATTTTTACGTGAGTAATTTCCCGTGTGCTATGGATGTCGCCAAAACTAAACTGAACTAATTTGACAGCACTAAAAATTATGCCGTCCCTTTCATAACGACCGAAATAAAAAGGATGGCATCAATTTATATTATAATAGTGTTAAAACTTGTTATTTTACTGAGGAATAAGGATAAATACATTCGCATAAGTCGAGTAAAAGTCTTAAAGTACCTACGCAAGTGTAAATGATTGTGGAACAGAGACGACAAAGCTCTGTTCAGACGACATTTGCTGTGTGGGCGGGTAGGGATGGGACACTGATACTAGTAATAACTAAAAACTGGCCAAGTGCGAGTCAGACTTTGGCACAAAGAGTTCCGTCGGTTCACCATTCTGTGAATGTTTCAAGCGTCTACCTGTTGCCGTTATTATTGTAGAGCACAATAGAAAAACACGTTTGTTCACCGACTTCTAAAAAGGAGGAAGTTCTGTGTCCACTCTATGTATTTATATTTTTATTATATTTTTTTAAGTATGTTGGCGGAGGTTGCGGGTTCGATCCCCGCCACGGAACAAATGTTTGCATGATCTGCAGATATTTGTTCCGGGTCTGGATGTTTTTCTATCTATAATATGTAAGTATGTATTTACAACAAAAATAAAAATCTAAGTAAGTAGGTACTATATCAGTCATCTGGTTACCATAACACAAGCATTAAGTTGCTTAGCTTGGGACTAGATGACGACGTGTAAATATCTAAGTATATTTATTTATTTTATTTAGTAATTTGTTCGTATGCGCTTTAACACGAGCTTATAACGGTGAAGAAAAACATCATGAGGAAACCAGTTAGCTCTCTAATAGCATCGATGGGCTTGCAACCTGTCACATATGGAAAGTTAACTTCTGCAAAAAGTGGGCATGTACCAAATATGTATGTATTTGGACATACCTCTAATTTTCACGATTTTTCTTAATGATATTAACTCTTGTTTTTTACACTCAAATTTTCTCCTTTACGCCGATGACATGAAAGTCTTCAAGAGGATTGACTGCCTACTTGACTGCCACCTTCTACAGGACGACTTAATTCGATTTGAGCTTTACTGTGCCGCAAATAAACTGGATCTCAATGTATCTAAATGCTTCTCCATAACTTTCACTCGTAAATTAAAACCTATAAAATTTTCTTATATTCTTAAAGGTACTCCTCTTAATTAAGTGACTCAAATACGTGATTTGGGTGTCCTGATGGATTCTTCGCTATTATACGATATTCATATTGATAACATCTCCAAAAGAGCTAACAAAGCGTTAGGTTTTATCATGCGAGCTAGCTCACAATTCACTTCCATTAAAGTGGTTAAAATATTGTATTGTACCTATGTGCGTAGCATCCTCGAGTACTGTTCTCAGGTGTGGAGTCCACGATATGACATTTATATTAATAGAATAGAGTCAATCCAACGCAGATTTTTAAAATTTTTGGAATACAAATGCAGGTGCTATGACGTGGATTATCATTCTAGGTGCAATAGACATCATATTTTACCATTAGCTGAAAGACGAAATATAGCAGACATTGACTTTTTATGCAAGATTGCGCAGAGTAGAATCGACTCCCCTTCGTTGTTAGAAAACATAAAGTTACAAGTCCCGATTAGATCAAATAGACATCCAATTCACCTAGCAATTCCTTTTAGTTTTACTAATTATAGACAAAATTCTTACCTAAGCAGAGCAGTTATTGCGTTCAACGAGCTGGTTGACATCCCTGAACTTGACCTTTTTAATACAAAGTCGCCTAAAGTTAAAAATATTTTAACTAAACGTTGGTTTAGCATGCGTTCTTGAACCCCTCTCTGTTATTGTAATTATATATTTAACTAACTTTACTTTTCTTCCAGTTCTGTTTTTTTTTGTTATTCTTTTTGTAACCTGGTTTTTTTCGTAACTTGTCAAGCAAGCACTAATAATAGCTTCAATATGCGAAAACCTCTAAATGGTCTTTAGTATTATATTTGGCTATTTAATTTGTTTTTTTATGACTGTTTGTTTTCCTAAGATGTAAAAAAAAAAAAAAATAAATAAAATACCTCTGACTACCCCCTTAGACATCTTCAAAAAGGATCTAAATATTGCATAATGATCTGAAAAGAAATGTCTCGCTCCCGGGATACAGTCGTGATCATATTACATTTTTTTTTTCATTTCATTTTTTATGTTCGTCAATTTTCATGTAGAGCGATTTTGAAAATTCTTTAATCCAGTCGAAACGACGGGATAAAATTATAATTAAATAAAGGTAAACAGCGATAAATAACCGTAAATGTAATTATGTTTTATCATTGTGCTCTGATCGCAAAAGTTAAAAAAAGACTGTCCCATCCCTAGCTCTATAAACAACACTACAAAGGAGGAGTACAAAGGAACCGCCGTGCGTTGTCTGAATTAGACCTATTAAATTACTTGGAGTCTGCACTGCGCTCCGCTGAGCTATTTTGTTAGAGGACAATGGATATGACAAGCTTCAACAAATTTGAATAAACCTAAACAAAAGATCAGGATTCTTAGGCTCGTGTTCTTCGTCTTGTCCTGTAAGTATTATAGTAATGAAAATAAAGTTGAAATTCATATGACACTGAAACTGCGCTCCGCTTCGCTGCTCTTCGCCGCTCTTTTGGTGTGAGTTGAGCCTTCGGTCTGTATTAGATACAATCTGTATTTATAAATCAGCATTAGCGAGGGAGTAAGCTAATCCAGCTCCAGTAAATACTGGTTAATTAAATAAAATGTTTAATAAAGTATTAATAGTTATTTACAGTAATTTTATAATCAAGAGTAATAGTAAAGACTAGTAGACCCGCGCGGCTTCGCTACTTTCCATAAAAACTTTGACACCCCATTTCAACCCTTTAAAGGAGTAAACCTACGTTAAAATGGCGCCTATTTTTTGAGTTAGATTTCTGGAAATACATCGGTGAAAACTGCACTCAAATCCATTCAGTAGTTTTTGCGGGATGCGGGAACAAATATCCATACTAACATAATTTTTTTTTTAAACCATTTTTTTGGCTTCTGTTGCTCTAAAAAGACCCCATATTAGTTTTTCACCAATATCTCAAATGTACAGACATCGACGTGTTACAGTTTTATTATAATGTAGAGATAATCATTTCCAAGGCAGACAGGAGTCCACAGGTAATTAAATAATCTCACTCGAAACTTTTAACATAAATTCACTCCTGTCGTGAAGGTGCTAGATTTTTCTAAGACACGACTTTTCCGCGACTTTAAGTCGCAAGTGAATTACAAAAACAAAACTTTTTCAAACAATTTAGTTTGGGCATTTTATAATAGCACATTCACGATAGAGCCGTGATGGACGGTTGGTTATAGTACCTTGTCTTTCGATCCGAAGGTCGTAGGTTCGAGTCTGGTCGTGCATCAATGGAGTTTTCGTTTCGAAAAATGTATATGTCCTATAACACGAGCTCTAAACTGTGAAGGAAAACATCGTGAGGAAACCAGTTAGCTTTCTAGTAGTCGATGAGCTTGCAACCTGTCACATATGAAAATAGAAATAGAACGGGATACGTGGAAGGAGAAAAGGAAGACCTTTGTCCAGCAGTGGGACAGTATAGGTTAAATAAAAAACACTTACTCAGAAATGGCGAACAGTGATTTCTTTTCAGAATTGTGTCGGTCAAGGGTAAATATCTGTTAACTGTTGGTAACTCAAATTGTGGTGTAAGGTGATACTATCTTAAACTTTATAAGATACAAATCGCGTCTTACAAACTTCTGACTTTAAGATATCAAGTCGATGAAACTTTGCAACGTACTAACGAAGCTGTGTTATAAATAATGTATAGAGAATAATGTTTGTTACTTTGTTTATTAATTAAATTTTCCTTGCAAATTACGTGGCTTGATTTTTTTATCCAAGAGAATACTCGTTAAGTGTTTTCTATCAGATTTATGGATCTCATGGCACCAATGCAATTAAATAATTTTGACGACCTCTGCGGCGCAGTGGGTGAAGGCCGGTGAAGGCCCGCCTGAGACGCAGAGGTTGTGGGTTCGATTCCCGTCGCGGGACAAATGTTTGCATAATCTACAGATATTTGTTCTTTTTTTTCTATCTACAATATGTATGTATTACAAAAAAATGTATATAAGTAGTCAGTCATTCGGTTACCATAACACAAGCATTAAGTTGCTTAGCTTGGGACCAGTCAAATGTCCAAGTATTTTTTTATTTTTACTTTTTTTATTATGAAAATAAATGATCTACAAAAAGCCTCCTTTATTTAAATACTTAGAATTTCTAAACCATAAAATGTTCATGTTTAACGTGTAAACCATATTGGACACACGGCTATGTCTTTATCGAAGCGATAACATTATACATACCTACGCATAAACGATTATGTAAATTGTATTGAACCCTTAGCGATAGTCGATGTATTACTTATTCAGCGACCGTCATAATACGACGAATCATGGACGTATTATGACGGTCGCTGAATAAGTAATACGTCGACTATCGCTAAGGGTTATACTTGTATTGGTTATTGGAGGTACCGCCACAGCAAAGCGAAGCGTTTATTCTATTTAATATGCGTTCTAATCGCGAAAGTTTAAAAAAAGACAACTATTGAGAGTGATCGGAATCCGCTTTATCGTGTAATTCACGTGTTTTCGCAGACCCTTCCTTAAATAGAGGGAGATAATAAAATCAAATGTACAGCCATAAGGCGTCGGCGTCTGTCGCGTGTGATGATGATAACTTATTGTGATGGCCGCTGCGTCTAGGTTAGTAACATTGTTTTGTACTATCCGACAAACGTTATCTTCCAGTTTTGAACACACATTTTAAATTAAAATAAAAGTATATTTATATTTCGACCTAAAAAACATAAAGTTAGTTGTAAAAAATATAAAATAAAAATTATACAAAATACTTAATATATTTTCAGAAATTAAACTACTACAATATTTGCATATTTAACCAAATTCATGTATATGTTTGTATTTGTTTGACATAACCTTAGGTAAAGTTGTTTTGTTTTTTTTGTTTTGTTTTTAGGTAAAGATAAGTTTGAGTACTCTCAAGCCCTTGATCAGTGTTCAGTTGAGAGGCCGTTGAGAGCTGAATCAGCTTGGTTTTTTTAAGTAAGACTGTTAGTTCTTGTGAAATATTGCCCTTCAAGTCGTGGCTAGGTTATTTTAAGCGCTGTGGGCGGTGGGGGTTGGTGGGGGGCGGTGGGGGCGGTCTATCAGACCCGGAAATAAGCAAGGTCAGGGCGGCGCCCTACTTTGACGCCTTTCGGAGGTCAAAAGTAATGGTTTAGGATGATAATGATTTTAGTACTTAGCAATATTAGCGTGCATAGATAAGATTATAAAAAAGTTCGTTTTGTTTGTTTAGAGATCACATTAATTTGAGATGGTCGGGACCGATCAGAAAGTAAGTTAATACGCTCCACTAGGCCAACGCAGCTAGTATAATAGCATAAATTGGGTGCTATCACTTGCACATCGAAAGCGATTCCGCAAATTGGGTCGTAAGGTACTGGTTGCAACAAGATTACTTCCAAAAAGTTAGTTAACAAAAACATACAATTATGTTTGTGCATATAGCACACAATATAAAACCCACGAACATTAAACACAAAGAAAAGAAGACACAAAAGCAAATGAAAAGGAAAGAAAGAAAAATATTTATTTTGTTATTACATATTACATTATAAAAAGAAGAAAGAAACAAGAAAAATGACAAAAATGGCTACTTCTCAGCATGATGCTTCGGCAGGGACCGAGGGAGCTGTAATTGTGCATCACAAAAAGGCCTCGTCTCCGCATTATGCCGTGCAACCGAAGAGAGTGTTGCTGTTGCAACTACGGTCTCCCATCAGTTGAACGCGTTGAAATGCGCTTAAGTTCGATAATATAATTAAGTACCAAATCATGTGGTCAATCTGTTGAGGTACTGGTACGGGAACCAAATTAATAATGTAAAGTGGGGCGACACGACCTCTAGCGACTATAGGCTAGACTGCGGAGTCCGTCAAGGGGGGTTGACCTCTCCAGACCTGTTCAACGTGTACGTCAATGATTTGATAGGGGAGCTGAGGGCCTCCAGAATCGGATGCCACTTAGGTAGCGTGTGTGTGAACAACCTGAGTTATGCTGACGATATGGTGATACTCAGCCCCTCGATCAAAGGTTAAAAAAAGCTACTTTTAATCTGTGAGCAATATGTTATTGCACACGGGTTAAAGTATAATGTCAACAAAACCTAAATGATGGTGTTCAGGTCAGGACGAGGCCCAGAGAGGGTATCCGAGGTACGCTTGGGTGACGCGACCATCAAAATGGTGAAACAGTTTAGGTACCTTGGGCACCTACTAACGGAAACATCAAAAGATGATGTTGACATAGAGCGGGAGAGGAGAGCTCTCGCTGTCAGAGGTAACATGCTCGCCCGCCGATTTGCTCACTGCAACTCCGATGTGAAGAACACCCTGTTTAAAGCATACTGTCTGGGTATGTACACATGCCAGCTTTGGTACAACTTCACTCGGAAGGCCTATAGCACCATAAGGGTCCAGTATAATAATGCATACCGGGCCCTTATGAGACTGCCCAGGTACTGCAGTGCGTCGACCATGTTCTCTGACGCGGGAGTTCCCGATTTCTTCGCTATTAGGAGGACAAGAATAGCAGCATTCTGGAATAGATTAAGTCGCTCCAACAACACAATCCTGAGGGCTGTTGCTGGCTATCTGACCAATCCCATTTTTAGGCACTGGATCTCTGTCCACATGGACGGAAATAAAAAATGACTAGATAGGTACCTTTACATACCTATCTACCGATTTAAAATTTTCTACTTTTGTGTGTGTGTATTTTTATCCTTTGTTTTTAAGTATTTGTAATAATTGTAATTGTGATATGGGTAATTTGTGCCTGAAATAAATGGATATTATTATTATTATTATTATTATTATTAAGAACGACTAAGCAAACATCAACTTGCAAAAAGTTGCAGTAGTAAAAATAATTAAGTGAAGCGTCACTTGCTCATTTTTACTGCTGCAACTTTTACACAAAATCCAATTTTGACAGTATTCTTAAACACCCAGTACATGGAACGGGAATAACTCGGCGCGATCATTTATTTCAGTCCACCTGAATGGAGCAGGCTATTGGCTCAGACTATTCGGTTTCACTGCTTCGATTAGCGCAGATGGGCTTGCAAACCGTCACGTTTGAAACGTTAACTTCGAAATCAACATTTTTGAAGAATATCTAAGAAAATCTGGGGCTAAACTGGCTATTCTACAATTTGTTAGACTTCAAAAAGAGACTTCAATCGCCAAAATCAGCGTTTTGACGCGTTACGTTTTGTTGGGTCATGAAATGAAATGAAATATGATCACGACTGTATCCCAGGGAGAGCGGTGACATTTCTTTCAGATCTTTAGGCAATTCTTTTGATTTTGATTTTGTTGGGTCATAGAGAAATGAAAAACACCAGTGCGCTCTGGTAAACCTGTAGGTAAGAGTACGTGAGCATGCATTATGATTTATTCTGACCTTAGAGGCTAAAATTGCAAAGGGAAATTGTGTTAAAAACCCAAAACTCAGATGAGAAAAATAATCTACCTTGTTATATCGATCGGCCTCGTTTAGTTGTTGAACCAAAACCAATTATTGGGAACGGAATTAATTGTATTAAAGGTTTAAATCCGGTGGCAATCGTTCGGGTGTTCGGCGAATTAGTGGTTGGAGGGAAAATTGGTGGTTCGATGGCTTTCTATTTAGATTGAGGTGTTCTAATACCTACAACATTAGTTTAGTTAACATCTTGTACTTAAACTAATGTTGCCTGAAATAAAGGTTATTATTATATGGTTTTGTTTTGATAAACGACAAGTGGTAAATTAAAATGTTCATTAAACCTTAAATTTCTTAAGAAATTAATTTCCTGCACTCTCAAGATACATTTCTGTTCATATCTCCGAACATCCTCATCAGATCCTAAAATTTTTACGGGACCACCTCGTGAGTGTATTCTTTCAAACAAAAAAAAAGAACTTTCAAAATCGGTCCATTATTGACGGAGTAATCGGTGAAAATACATAAAAAAATACATACAGTGAAATACATATATACATAGGACCTCCTTCCTTTTTGAAGTCGGTTAAAAATAGAATTGAGAGGAAATTTGTTTTATAGAGAATACGATATTGTTTTCCGAAGTAATGTTATTGCACCTTGTATTACTAAATGCAGTGATAAAAAATATAAAAGTTAATAAACCCTGTTCAAATAATGAAACCAAATTCATTATTGCAAGTACGGTAGACATTTTTTCAGACCATTGATAATCTGAAAAATCTGAAAAAAGTAATAATTTTTCAATGTTTAAAAATTTAGTCAGGAAACATTACAAAATGTACATTTCCAAGTAGTTTACAATCCACGAGGCAAGTTGTAAACCCATCAACGCTTATTTAACTAATTCCTAATACATATTTTGTATATCTTGATCTTTTACTAAATCATACAAAGTGCTCATTTAAAAACCAATTCATTTGAGAACTCAGCGACTCAGCGCTTTCAAAGAATATAATCTATCAGCGCAATGCAGCTGTAAGCGCTTTTGTTCTAATTTTCCGGCGAAGAGCAAATTGAGTTGTCACCTCTCTTCTGACGGGATTAGTGGGGCTTACTTGCACCGGGCGAGCTACTGGCTTGGGATGAGCTGATTTATACCACTAATAGGTTTATACCACCTCGAACATTCCAGAGCACATTTAATTAACATACTTTTGATTTTAAAAACAATCTGTAGCGGGGGTGCGCGGGGGTACGCCAAATGAAAGAGGGCGAGTAGGGAAAAGCAAATATATTCAGCAGGATAACCAATTACTAGAGTACGTCTCGGCTTTCAGTACACTAGTCCAAGCAAAGGTTGAAGCTAGGTACATACCACCTTGACGGAATGATAGCTATGGTCTTGGTCAATCAATCTTACACAGGTAAGGCTCTAAACCTTATTGTCTGATTGAAACGCTTCGATAGCGCGTTCTAATTTTTCTAGTAGCGCCATCTAGTTTGATTCGGGTGTAAACTCAAGGCTTGATATCGATTCTTTGAGTATTGTGGGAAGGCGGTGTTACAAATCATATTTTTTTGAATATATACCCATTGCCCATAAGATACTGAAAACTAATAAAATAATATTGAAAACTAATTTTGAATCATTTGTCACTTTCTTCTGATGCGTCAGCATAGCGGGAATTTTGAAAATTTATCGTTCCTACTTTTATGATTTTGTTTTATAGTCATTTTATTTTGCAACCAAGTTGCACATCATAATTATGAACATAATATTGAAAACTAGTTTTGATTTTATTATTCATGTCACTTACTTCTGATGCTGACTATACTATAAACGCAAAAGTTTATTATGGATGAATGGATGGATGTTCGTTACACTTGGAATATTATAAGATAGGCTACTTTAAGAGCTGTAAGTTATGCTTAGTGAACTCAATCAATATTATTGTATGTTATGTTTTTGTAAGTAATTAAAAAATGGGAAATCCTTGAAAAAAGATTCTCTAAACATTGCTTGCTTTGTCTGGGAACCGAACCGACTAAATGAGAAAAATAATTATCACTTATTTATATTGCCAATCGAAAGGTTATACAAAACTTAACACAGGTACCTATCCTGAATATTTTAATATATTTGTTGATATTCAATGGTCAATATGTGTTAAGATTCCTAGGCACAACTGTAGGCAAAGCTTGCCTCCTGACTCTGTACAGGTAAATCATCTAGTAAGATATAAATATATAAATATATAAAGGCCGGAGTTTTTTGGCGTCACATAATACCAGCGCAACAGTAGTGTACCTTTCTGCTCTACTGTTGCACATGCTGAGTGACGACCTTTTTCTCGCATTTTTGTTTTAAGTTTTTTGTAAATGTTTTTAAATTCTTTATATGACAAGAAATATACGTTTTTATTATTATTATTATTTTTTGTTGATACTAGCACGGTATAAAGCACCCCTGTCACATACCAGACAGCTTCATTCCACGTCATTGTCAGAGAATTGCCGGCAGCGGGTAAACCCTCACTAGATAATAAAACTTTATTCATTAAGAATTCTGCCAAAGAAACGTTATTTCTTGAGAATTGTATACTTTTCGTTTCTGGCAAACAAAGAAACGTTTTTTTCGCGATCTATAGCGTACAAAAGAGTACATGCGTCGCGGAGCTCACTTAAACTCTGAAAAGTGGTTTTAAACTTGCACACTTATTTCAAAGCAAATGTTTAATACATTTAAGATAAATATAGAGATAATATAGGCTAGTAAAAATCGTAATGAATCGACGAAGATAAGCTTTTAAATCTACCAATAAGTAACATTAATCGTTACATTAACATTTGTTTACCAAAACTAAACTTCTACATAACTGTACAAAATAAAAGTAAGTAATAGGTTTCATTTTCTTTATTTTGTTTTGTTTAATTTTTTTTTTTTTATCATTTTGATTTATTTTTTTAACTGTTTTTTCCTTTGTCTTTTTTGTGGTGTGTGTCTCAAATAAACTTATTTCTTTCTTATTTTCTAAATACTATTAAAACCAGTTGAGCCACCTAAAGATCGTTACAAACGATCTATAGGTAGCTCAACTCTATAATATTAGATTATATTAAGTTGTAAAATTACCGTTCAAAGTATTTAAAGTACTAGCTATTTTCCAACAAAGTATTTTTCTAATCTCTTTATCGTTTTATGATCACAAATAGGTTAAAACGTATCGCCCCTACGTGATTTTCTTTCGTTTTTGCATTCACGTGATGTTACGTGTACGTGACGATACGTTTCTGCAACACGTTCACGTAGTTCGCTCACAAAGCAAAGAATAATACAGCTAAGGGTGAGTAGGGTACCGTTTAAGGGTTCCTTAGACTGAAACCACTATGTAAAGGTTTATAAAACGAGATTAAAAAACTTTGTGTCATTTCCGATTCTTATAACATAGTTTCGCAGGTCGTTCAAAGGCCTTTTAAAAAACTGTTAAGGGATGTTTAAGCTGTGACATTTTAAAGTTTTTTGTTATCATTTAAAGCAATATTAAGGTTTTGTTGACCTTTGATAATAAATTCTGGCTTCGACAACAAAATCCAATTATTATTGTAATTAAAATGAAATGCACGTTGCTGAATTGCCTAATCATGTCCATATAAAGTGATGCCGTATGGATAGACAAAAGGGTTACAGTTTTCGTCACGTCTTACGGAACTCTAAATGTTAGTATGCATGGAAAAACTATGACAACATCTGCTAACTTATCATGAGCTTGTGTGCAACGATATTCTGTTTTAAAGGTTTATTACAAAAACTGGTAAAGCTTGCAATATGACATTTTATACGAGAAAACAAGTTGATAAAGAAAAATAAATTATCTGTCACATTTCGTTTGAAAGAAAGTTTGAAAAAAACTCAAGCTTACTTGATGATTTTATACAGCGTCATAAGGCATGCTTTGCCTACGTTTAACGGGACACTGTAGTGCCTGGGACATTGTTGAGATGGAATAGGCTTGCCCAGTACATAAACCATTCTCTCAGCTTAGCCGGCCAGATTCACAGGAAAGACAATGGTCAATACGTGTGGGGCTGACTAAGCTGCGGGTTTCTTAACAATGAACTTGATAATCTACTTGAGTGGAAATCATCAGATAGCGAGTAACACGTTATAATCTAAATTATAATTAAAATTGCACAGTTTAAGTTTCTTGTTCTGAATTATAAACTAGAGAAGTTTGAAAACTACGTGACTATAGCCTTCGCTTGAACTCAAAGAATCAAGTTTTGAGTGAACAGATAATTTAAGAAAGTTGTGTTGGAAAACTTTTAGATATAGTGACTTCGACTTAAGGTTCTGAGTTTCAAATTCATTGATGTACTACCGGATTCGAACCAACGACCTTCGGAACCAAAGTCGAGGTACTATAACCAATTCGGCCAACACGGCCTCAATCAATATTTAATTACTTTAAAAAGAGGGTGATAATTCTGTCACAAATCAATAACATTCAAGTCTTTAAGGATTACATAAGATTTATAAAACACAACCTTTTAAGCGGCCGTACTTCACCAGGGTTGACCACAATACAAATTTACAATTGACGTAATTTGTTTACTTTCTCTTGGGGTCGAGTCGGCCCCGGGTCCGAGTTTGGACAAAACGATCGCTCCACAGATTAAACAGTACCTAGTTTTAGTTCAGAGCTTAGAGAAAGAAATAAATAGAGCGCTGCATATTCCTTTCTCAGTCACACAAAAACAAAGAAGAATATATACAACATTCTTGTGAGTAAAAGAGACAAAGCATTAGATCTTTTGTCCCTCATCGCGTGCCGTTTTTTAGTATAGCCGGAAACTTGATGCTCCGAATTTTGTACTACGTGACTATGGATTCACTGCATTTTTTGTCCCTTTCGGCGGCATGCTCACTGTTCGTCCAGGTACTATACTAGGTCCATGGTTCAGAGTAATACCCTGGGTATTTGCAAAGCTTTTATTGCGAAGATACCGTGAGCAGCTAGTGGCGTAAGTAAAAATATTATTTTCCGCTCCTGTAGGCTTGTTATCCTTTGAAGATTAACGGCGTAGGCAGAGGTATTTATTCTCATTTTATTTATTTATTTAGATTGGATACAAAGCGCTATAATTTTTTTTTTATCTTTTCTAGATCAGATGTTTTAGCCCACCGAAACAAAATCTACTATTTAATCCTTCAAGATTTCAATATAATATTTATTTAAAACGCCCAATGAATGTGTACATTAACAAGCAAAGAAAACTAGAAATTTAGCAACATTTTAGGACAGTACAAAGTCTTCGTAAAAAGTATCAAACCAAAATAAATGCATATCACATTTAAGTGCCATTTTCTTGTACGTACCAAATCAATAATTACGCGCACCTAATTGACGTTCAATAATTTGTAAGCAACTGTTGTTTAGCCCATGCAAGTCATGATGACAGTCAATTTAATTTGCAACAGGCATGAATCTAGCATCGTGTAAAATGACACTTAAAATTGATAGTATTCAAACTGTATTTCTGTCTTCAACCACAGATAAAATAATACTACTTCAACACAGTGAGTCTTTCATTAATACAGGTACATTAATACACTGTTTTTTAAAGAGCTTTAGATTACGTACGTAGCGTCGATAAATAGGTAAGTCTGTTTGAGTTGTGCTCCGCTCCAAATAAACACGAGTGTGTTGTGAACACTGTTCATTCCAAAGCTTTGATGTCTGTGAACGGAACCAGTACTACATGGTACCTAATGTCTACTTGTTATCTTGTTCTTGCCTGATTATTTCCCTGGTGTAGGGAGTCGCGTTGGAACAGGCATTAGAATCACCTAGCATGTAAAACGAACTTAAGTGATCCTTGAGGTCCTACAAGAATAATTTTTTTTTCTTTCTTTCACAAGCAACTTTTTATGCTCAATATAAAATAAATATTGATGACCTATGTGGCGCAGTAGGTGGAAGACGCAAAAGTTGCAGGTTCGATTCCCGCTGCGGGACAAATGTTTGAATAGCCTGCAAATATTTGTCTATATGTATTTACAAAAAAAAATGTATCATTGTAGTATATCAGTCATCTGGTTACCATAACCATAACACAAGCATTAAATTGCTTAACTTGGGACTAGATGACGCTGTGTGGAATGTCCAAGGATACTTTTTTATTACATATTTATTATCACGACTGTATGCCAAGGTGTATACAAATTATCTTAGATATTTAGATAACTAAGGGGTAGTCAGAGGTATGTCCATAATACATTATTATTTTCTGCCTCTGTGCCATTCTCGACTAATATTTACCGTTTTGAAAAACAAACCGAAACAGTTATTCAGATAAAAACTTTTTCAATATCTGGTCAAATATGAAATCCGAGCTCGTGGAGTGAAAAGTTCGAAGGTCGGATCATTACGAAGAGGTAATATACGTTTGATGTAAAGAACAAGACTTGTGAAAAAACAACTATTCCTACTTAGCGAAAACTAGAGACAAAATTAAAAAAAAGACGTTTGGCACTCGGAGACTGCCGCGGTAAAGCTATTGCATGGGGGGTGTTAGGTTATTTTCGTTACGGAATTTCTGGATTCGGTCTCCACGCTCAAGGCCCGCGATAGAAGCTATGCAATAGCTTAATAAAGCCGACTTCAAGTAAGAGAGCACTTTCCTGAACTTTAGAGGTGATGGAATGAAATGCATGAAATTCACACTCCTGTGTCGTGGGTTGTTCCCTCGCGGTCTGCGGGTGAGTGCGGATCGGCTGTTAGACAATTAATAGTAATTTCAACGGTTTATTGGCTTATAAATAATCGTTTGATCAAAACAAGTTTTCTTTCTATACCTTGTAAATATCAAAAAAGAAAATAAGTCTATTTATTCAAACTACTCCCATTTCGTATGGAAGAGTCTTTGTTCAAACAAAAAAACTTTGTAAACAAAAACCTAATAACTTGTCAAGTTATTGCAATAGGCTAAGTTGAGGTTAAGTTCGATAATAAGCACAGGCCTACTTAACCGAGGGTACAAACGAGAAAAGTTATGTTATCGTCGTTCGGCAACAGAGATATTAGTACAGTCAGCAACAAAAATTACAAATGTGTGTTCACTGATTTCTCCGTCAATACCAATTCCAAAAATTCTTTTTATGTTTTAAAGAACACACTCTTGAGGTGGTCCCATTGTTGTTTTTTTTGAGTATCGCGGATCTTTGATGTTATGATAGTAATGCATTTTTTTTTCCGTCAAAAGTGAAGCGATTTTTAAATTAGTTAACTTCCGAACTTCAGATTTCACACACACAAACACACCCTCACAACACATCACACACACACACACTCACAACACACCACACAACATACTTAGGTACACTTACACATAACACAACACACAAACATAAATGTACACTTTTTTCCTTGTTTCTGTGTTAACTCTCTTAACGCTCTCTTTTTTCCAAATTTACCATTACTTGTTTATTTAACCTATTGTTTCTGTACCTAATAAAATATATTTATAATAATGGAAGAGCGGGATCCTCTAATACAGGTATTTTCATACTTAAAAGGGGGTCCCACACCCACGAATGTAATTAAGTTTTAAGTTACAGAAATAAAAACATTTGATTTGATTTGATTTGATTCCGAGATAGTCCCTTAAAAAAATTTGAGGAACTGATGAGGATCTTCGAAGTTATGAAATGTAACTCGAAAATGCAGTAAATTTATCTTTTTTTACGATATTGAAGTTAGTTTAGTAAAATTTTGAATGTTGTCTCTTGTTTTTGTGTAGATATATTTCTTGATGGTTGTACTAAGTTATGTAACTTGATTCTACCAAAAACATTACACACACAAACAAAGTAATTGCAACTGAACGTTGTATAATCAAAATCACAAAATAAAAATGTTACATTTTCACAATAATCGAAGTGCTACGCTAACTGCTACGAGGTGAAGCTACGACGTAGCTCGTAGACAAGACAATCAAACTTCCTCTAAGTTCAAGATTTAGTATAATTTCTTAGAAAACTACTTAAAGGTCATATCAAAGACGATTAATATCTAGAAGACAGACAAAGGCCATACACAAAATCGTAACCCTAAAAAATAGCCTGAAAACTCTAAAACATCAATTTTATCCAAGAAATTTCAATTACTTTCTAGTTAAAAATGTTTAAATATTGAATATTGTTGCTACCTACTACTAAGTATTGAAATTTCTTGGAGAAAATTGATGTTTTAAAGTTTTCAGGCTATCTGGTACTGCGGGATCGGGTTACGATTTTGTGTATGGCCTTTGTCTGTCTTCTAGATATTAATCGTCTTTGGTCATATTTATGTTATTATTAACTTTCAGTACATCAGTTGATATCGTAAAGGGTCAGAAGGAATATTTAGAAGTCTAATTTTTAAAGAGTTAAAGAATAACAGAAAAACGATAACACAAATGAAAAAAACTTTTTAACATAAAATTAAACCGTCAAAAAAAATAATTAACCTTTTTTATTTACCTTCAACTAAGTTCTGAAACAAATGTTGTAATGTCATAAAAAAATATACGCGTCGACTTTAGAACCTCCTTCTTCGGTGAAAAATGGTTAAAGTGTTATATGTGAGAAATACTATTTGTATTTTTATTTACATGGCACTGCCCTCAGAATTCATTATGATATCTAAATACAATTTTATATTTCATGAGTGTTCATAAACACTCTATATAAGGGCGATATAGAATGTTTATTTATTTTAATTTTGTCGTTAAAAACGAACGCAGTTCTTTAGAAATATTTGAACGTAGTTTTGCTCACTTTTAAAAACAAAATAATATTTCCTTTGAACCAAATATTCTATCTACAGCATTTAAGGTTTCTTTATCTGGTTTCTCTTTCATGTTGCATAGCTTGACGACCTTGACGAGCTTGACGACCTCTGTGGCGCGGTGGGCAAAGGCTCGCCTGAGACGCGGAGGTTGCGGGTTCGATCCCCGCCACGGGACAAATGTTTGTATGTTCTACAGATATATCTTCCGGGTCTGGATGTTTTTCTATCTATAATATGTATGTATTTATAAAATAATATCTAAGTAGTATATCAGTCATCTGATTACCATAACACAAGCATTTAGTTGCTTAGCTTGGGATGACGCCGTGTGAAATGTAAAATAAAAAAGCTTCGGGACGCTCTGTATAATCCCTTGCGTTTTCAAGAACCATTACATCACAGAGCAGACGTCGCCAAAGGCAGTCATGTAGAAAATACCTCATTCCAGACAACCTGCGGTTATGTCCTAAATATATCTAGAAATACACGTTAATGAGGAAAGGGTCGTTTCGTATGTCTGACCTCGCTTCTGTATTTTCAGGATGACCTGTGAAAGCAATTATTATAGAGATTAGTTTCTGTATGCCGTGTTGGCCGAGTGGGATATCGACTTTCGATCCGAAGGCTGTGATGAATGAATGAATGAATAAGGATCACATAGAAACATCTTACAAGTAGTGCCTGTTCCGACATCATCATCATCATTCTCCTGCCCCTATCCCACACTAAGTGGGGTCGGCACAACATGATTTTCTCTTCCACTCTCCTCTATCGCTCGTCAACTCTGAACTCACACAATCTATCCACTTCTTCTTCGGCCTTCCTCTACTTGTGTACCCACCCATCCACATTCATACTCATAACTCTTTTGGTAATGTCTTTCATCCCTCCTCATTAATGACCATACCATGCTAATCTGGCACTCCTCACCTTTTCAGCCACAGGTGCCACTTTCAAACTTCCCCTTACAACCTGTTCCAATACACCAAGAAAACAATCTACACAGCATGATTACATTTATCTGATTTGTCACATTCCAAAATACAGTCTTTAGTTGCAAATCAACGGTATTGATTCAGAATTCCATTTGAATCTTGGAATCCCGGGGGTTCCCGGCGTTTCTCGGAAAAGCTGAGTTAAATAAGTTGGAGTTCCCCAGGGATATGTGATTGGTGAAACATGGATAGTTCGTGATATCGATGTTGAGTTTTGGCTTGCACGATTTAGCTGTACATAGAGATGGATTATTAAAGACTCTATCTATAGTAATCTTGTTGCCTGAGTATTACAATAAATAAATATTCTTGGAGATTTTTTACAAAAAATCATCTAGCTCCCAAGCTAAACAAATTGGGTTATGGTAACCAGATGACTGATATACTACTTAAATACAACTTAATGACTGTGTTATGATAACCAGATGACTGATATACTACTTAAATATAATATATTTTTTCTGGAATCCTAGCACATAATATTGGGTCACTTAAAATTTGAATTATACAAATTTTTAGGATTAAAAGACAAAGCGTTATCCAGACAATACAGCTCACAAGAAACCCGTTTACTTTATCAATTTTGTCCCAATCTCTACTATGACAAAGTTCCAGACTATCAAAGTAACTGTATTGTCACTACGTCTAACTGCACACAACTCTATAATTGATGTCGTTGGATGAAAGTGATAGTTTATAGGGACATGGATTCGATTCTCTGTAAAGTTATAGCGTTGTCCAAGTACTTCTTACTCGCATTATGCTGTTCTAGCAAAGAATAATAGAACAAGCACAAAAGCCTGACTTCGCGACAACATTCATTCGAAAAGCGACTCTTACTTCAACGCAACACAATGCATTTCGGTTCACTGATCAGACAGGGTTTTTCCTACAAACAATAACTATATAGATACGACTTCTTGTATTAGACAAGAGTGTAGCAATACCGCCCCATCGCCTGATGTATTGAATGGCAAACAAGGGCGCGGTCACAGTTTGTAATACTCAGCAGGTCAATGTCAATGTCAATGTTGTTTGTGATCATTTTATAAATATAATTGAAAGAAAGAAAGAAAAATAATTTATTCTGGATCTCAGGATCACTTCAGTTTCGTCTTACATGCTAAGTGATTCTAAAGCCTGTTAGTAATTAACTGTGCAAATCGATAAGCTAAAGTTTTCGCTACTTGTCTATTTCTATAGTTATATGTTACAGAGATTTTATATGTTATATTCACAACTTTATGTCAGTTTTAGATCTTTTAATTATTTTTTAAAAGAGTAGATTTATTCTCTAGCCAGGCGGACTTATTGAAATAAAAAAAAAAAGAAATATGATCACGACTGTATAAGATAAGATAAGATACGTTTATTTGCCAGAACATATGATCCCAGGGAGGATCCCATTTCTTTCAGATCATTAGGCTTTTTAGATCCTTTTGTAATGTAAAATAACAAGTTATTGAAGACAAATGTAGGCCAATAGGCCAAATAAGCCATCCACACATCGCGTAGCGGTTCACACAAATAAAATACCGGCAAAAACACGAACGAGAGAACGTTTGCGAATGCTATCTACACACACGCACCCCTGTTTCCCGGGTTGATCACGGTTTCGTGCGCGATCCGCGCGCGAGTGGGGAGAGGGTTTAAACATATTCACCAAAGGTTTCTGAAAATTTTAAATACGTTGTTTATTATTAAAAACATTCCCTAGTTTAAGGTAGCTTGAAAATACGAGTCCAACCTCTTTTGCCCAAAATGGGACGCCGAAATGAACAAGGCAGTCAATAATTACATTTTTGTTAACAAATTGGGCACTTTTAACGTCGGTTTCTCGGAATTTACTTTATTAAACACTAGCTTGCTTGCCCGTGGCTTCGCTCGCGTGGTACCTACCTTGATAAAATATAGCCTATGTACAATTGGCAAGTTTATGCTACACAACGGTGAAAGTTTTGAAATCGGATGAGTAGATTCGGAGAATTCCCAAACATACAAACAAACAAAGAAACCTACTTTACCTCTTTATAATATTATAAGTAATATAAGTATAGATATAGAAAAATGAATCCTATTTCGTTGTCACACAACAGCTCGAGAATGGCTGGACCGATTTGGATAATTCAATGTTTTCTAATAGTTCGTAGATGGTTAATGCATTAAAAATGATGGTACAAAGTGCACCGAGTCAGTGTGTACAAAATAATAATAAATTGTTATTATAATGCCCGTTTTCACCAACAAATCCTACATTTTAAGTGACACCTATCTCATTTTAGGGAACACCTAAGAAAGAAATGGTTTTCACCACTCCCAATCCGTCACCTAAAAGCTTTAAGTGTTACCTAAATTTAGGGGGCCGAAATTCGGGGTCTAATGCCCGTTTTCACCAACAAATCCTAAATTTTAAGTGACACCTATCTCATTTTAGGGAACACCTTAGAAAGAAATGGTTTTCACCACTCCCAATCCGTCACCTAAAAGCTTTAAGTGTTACCTAAATTTAGGGGGCCGAAATTCGGGGTCCTAAAGATAGGTGACAGTTGTATCAGTTTGTGAATGTTTGCTAATATTTATAATCATTAAAAATGAGTGATTTCATTGATGTTATTGAGGCTATAGAAGTGATCACAGATCGTGTATTATGGGATCGACCATATTTTTACAGATATTTTGTGAGAGAATTGATTTCTTCCAAAAGTTTGAGGACGTGGACTTTTTTCGAAGATAAATCTTAACTAAAGGAAGTGTCCTTTTCCTGTTGACAAAAATTGAATCAAAAATTGAGTTCCAGGACAATAAAAAGTTCAAGCACACGAAATAACAATTATCATAAACTCGAAACGCAATATGTATTTTATTTATTAGCCTTTATTACAGATAAAAATGTACATGGTTTTTATAATTAAGTAGGTATGACATCGACAATTATTCAGCACTGTTATCTGATTGCCCCGTCTTGGCAAAGGCCTCCTCCAACTTCTTCCAATTCTCCCTATCTCTTGAAATTCGAATCCATGTTTTCCCTGCAAACTCCTTTAATTCGTCTTCCCACCTTTTGAACTGTCTTCCCCTCTTGCGTTTATTGTAATTAGGAAACCAATTCATCACAGTTTTAATAATATGTATAATAGCAAAACAAACATGTCAAATTCGATGTCAAACAAACACTATTTATTTTTAAAGCATAGACAATCAACATACAGCCTACATGTTGACAGTAAAAAACCAGAAATTGAATGAATGAAATTGAATCGGTAAAATACATCACTTATAGTTAGGTAGTGGTTCGCTAGGGGTCACCTAGCTTGGTGAAAATGAATTTAGGTAGGAGGGGGATTTAAGGGATCACCTAGCTTAGGTAATACTTAGTAAGGAGACTGTTTAGGAGTCGTTGGTGAAAACGGGCATTAGTGATAGGTGACGTATGAAACCTTTTTTTCCTTTATATTTTAGCCTACGGATTCCCTTACTCTACAAACTTGACCTTGCCCGATAACTAGCGAGCTCCGGTTTTATTGCATTCACGATCTGCTTCGATCAGCTCAACATTTACGGCGCGAGACATGGATTCTTACACACATTGTGCTTTTATTTTTTTACTAGCTGCACGTGGGAATACCGGAATCAAAAGTAGCTTATGTGTTATTCCCCGTCATAAACTATGTATATTTCAAGTTTCAGCCAAATCCGTTCAGTAGTTTTAGCGTGAAAGAGTAACAAACACACTTACACACACACAAACTTTCACCTTTATAATATTAGTAGGAAGTAGGATAGTAGGTTATTAGTAGGATAGTAGGATTAGTAGGATAGTAGGATACCCTGATGTAAAAAGATATATTATGTTACAAGGTTGTTGTTCGTTCGTTCGTATGAGCAAGTGGTTAACTCTGGTGACGAAGGTTTTAGGCCGCCTAAAGGCCTACGTCATGGCTTAACGACTTTAAAAGCCGGGACCGACAATTTAACATGCCCTTCAAAGCACGGAAGCGCTTAGTACAGATAAAATACACTACAATCTTATAACCGCCCTCTTATAGTATTTGAGGCATAATTTCTCATAAGAAATTAGGTGTTATAAGTTTTTGAATGTGTGTTATCTTTGTGTCTATCTAAGGATTTTAAGGCATCAGTGCTCTTGAATAGATGAACCCTCAACTGCACCTTTTTTACCCATCGACATTAGAAAGCTAACTGGTTTCCTCACGATGTTTTCCTTCACCGATTAGAGCTCGTGTTAATGTGCATATGTGCGTGACCTTTGGAAAATTAATTAAATCAATAATTAGAGTTAATGGATTCAATATCTTCACATAATTCTTGGTAACTTAATAGTCTCTTAGACTACTAAGAACTTTCAAGGGCACCTTGGCCTAGCTTTTCAGGCAGTGAAAAGCCTTTTCAATACAACAGTAGTAAATAAAGCGAAACCCCCTTATGCATATTGGTTTAGTAAACCTACTTTAGCTAAAACGGATAATAAATCTGTTGCTATCTCTTTTCATTGACATAAGAGTAACAAGAAAAAAACAGTCTTTAAATCTATATTACGAGTAAATTGACAGATCTTTATTAATAAGACCATTAAACTCCACTTCCTTAGCGTTCTGGCATTCGTCCAAATAACGGACTATAATAATGACCGCGTTTGTGGAAATATCCCTCAGTAAAATTAAAACGATCTTTGATTACAATACCTAGCGCTTCTCAGTTGATACCTGTTTTATACTCTTGATTTATGTCTATTTATCCCAACTCTCAGTCAAGTTAATTTGAGAAAGACAAAGGTATGGGGCGAGATGGGATGAAATAGGATAAAATTGGGAATAAATGAAGAAAGAAAGAAAGAAAGAAAGAAAAAGTTTTTATTTTCCATCAACATAAACATGGGTAACTTAAACAAATGAAAATAACAGACAGGAAAATAAGGCTACCCCTCAGCATTTGCTCCAGCAGCATCATGACTGTTGGAGCGCTGGTTTTCAGTGGCGCCAAAAGCAGTTGCGCATCAACTGCTGTGTGACACGCGCATACAAGTTTATTGGGTATAGGTACAATAATGATCATAAAGAAAAGTTATACACTTCAGTAGGTAGGTACTAATATAAATTAAAATAAATATGATACGCAGACATAATTTACACAGTTAAGTATATGAAGGTATATAAATGTAGTAGGATACAACGAAGAACGACTTATGGTACGGATTTTTGTAAATCTATCAAGTACTTTTTAAATTTTACTTTAAATGAATTAACAGTAGTTAAATTTCTTATTGGAGGAGGGATATTATTCCAGCATTTCGTGGAAGCATAACGAAAGCTTCCACGAAATGCAGTCGTTCTATGTTGTATATGATTCAATCTTATTGCAGAGCGGACACCGCGAGCAGAAAATTTAAGTTTCTCATACAAGTACACAGGTACCTGACCTCTTATGATTCCGAACAGTAGTGTTGCAAAGTGAAGGCTACGTCGCGATGACATGTTTAAAATACCGTGATTATTGATGTATGGAGATATATGAGCTCTTGCAGGAATCGGGAAACAAAAACGAACGCATGCGTTTTGTACGCGCTGTACAAGCTTCCTAGAACTAGCCAACATACATCCTCCGAAAACATTGTCTACGTAGTTAAGTTTGGAGAGGACTAAAGAATCACAAAGCTTGATTCTAAGGTCGGTGCTTAAGTATTGTCGCATACGATACAAAACAGACAATCTATAGAAACAATTACGAACGGTTTGTACTACGTGATTCTCGAAACGCAACGAACTGTCCATCAGCAGACCCAGATTACGAACTTCTGTAACTCTATCTATTAAAACGCCTTTAATATTTACTTTAGGATCTTGTGAAAGTATTTTACTAATTTGGGTTTTAGACCCAAGGACAATAAATTTAGTTTTTGTAGGATTTAGAACAAGCTTATTCGATGAACACCAATCGTCCAATCTACTCAGGTCTTGGTTTAATTTATGTACAGATTGATTCACATTATTAGGCTTAAAGGATATATACAGCTGTAAATCGTCTGCGTAGGTGTGATAGTTGCAGTCTTGAACACTAAAAACTATATCTGCACAATATAAAATAAACAAAATAGGTCCCAAAATCGATCCCTGGGGCACCCCACGTGTTACTGGTAATAAGGATGACATCTGACAAGTACCGTCTGGCTTTCGAATTTGGACAAGTTGAGAACGTCCACCAAGGTAGCTTGAAAACCATCCAAGTGCAGTGTGGTCAAAGCCATAGTATGAGAGCTTTGACAATAAAAGTGAAATATTCAAAGTGTCAAATGCACGTGAGAAATCTAAAAGTGTTAATATTGTACCATCGCCCATATCCCGAGCCATTAGTATATCATCTACAACATCAAGTAATGCCGTTGATGTGCTATGTCCCTTTCTAAAACCAGACTGTCTTTTAGGTAAAATTTTATTGATTTCCAAGTATTTAGTTAACTGCAGGCACACAATTTTCTCAAGTGTTTTCGATAGGAATGCTAGGATGCTTATCGGACGTAAGTCTTTTAAAGTAGATGGATTACTTATTTTGGGGAGCGGTTTGACAATTGCTGTCCTCCATAGAGTAGGGAAAACTCTCGTCTTAAGTGATACGTTCATTATTGCAGTTATCAATGTAAGTGTATGAGGAAGTGTCAGTAATAGCATGTCCATGGATATACCATCAATGCCTGTTGCGTTTGTAGAGAAAGATTTTACAATTTTTAAAACTTCATACTCGTTAACAGGATTCAGACTAAAAACAGATGTGCCATGTCTATGAAACTCGAAATAAGTTAAATCTGATAAAGCTACATTATCATCACCAGGTAATGACATAAAGTGATTGTTAATGATGTTTGGGTCTTGAAGATGTAACGGGAGTTCAGTAGATGACAGGTCAGGTGGGTGTTGACCGTCATTTGACAAAGGGTTCCGTCGAGTTAAAAGTGTCAGGTGACATGGATTGAGTTACTCTGTATAGTTTTTGACGAAAATTATAATTTACTAGCTGCGCCCCGCGGTGCTACCCGCGGTGTATATTTCCCGTTCCGGTGGGACTACCGGTATTCTTAAATTTTATATTTTGCGCGCAATTTTTTAATTTTTTTCTTTCTTATGAACCTTCTCCTGACAATAACAAACACAACAAAAAAAAATAGTGAAATCGGTTCAGCCGTTTACGCGGGATGGCGTCCAAGGGAAATAGGGATTCATTTTATATATATAGACTAGCTGCGCCCCGCGGTGTTACCCGCGGTGAATAGTTCCCGTTCTCGTGGGAATACCGGGATCAAAAGTAGCCTTTTTTAATCCAATTGAGCATGAAGGAGTAATAAACATACACACACACACTTTCACCTTTATAATATTAGTATGATGTGATACAGCATCTAAGTATATCCTATAATAATAATATGTTGTGTGCCTATGTGTTTGTGACTAAAGAACCAAGATAATTTGATAGATCGATTAACATACTAAAATACAAGTTTAAAATTTAGTTGAACGTGGAGTCAAAACTCTGACTGGTAATTAAGGTCTAAACCTTAGTAGTTATAAACCAAAACTGATGTTGTTCACTGTGTATTTAATGTACCTACACTATGTTTTTGACAAGACCTTCTTGAATAAATGTTTTTTTTATTTTTTTTTTATTTTAACATAATATAATGTAGATAAATATGCCTTTTGCGTCAAATGTCGCCAAATTCTCTCCGGTCATTACGAGGGTTTAATTAAGTGAGCCAAACCATCGCTAAATACTAGTCTTCTTTGTACATTCCTGGGTCATGTTCGACCTTTGCTTCATATTATCCTCGGGCGTCGAAAACTGTCACAAGGGCCGTTCAAATTGAATTGTTTTAAGGGTCGTTAGCGAGACTGTTATTTTTAAAGGAATTTTGAAATAGGTTTCCTAATTCTAAACGTGAAAGGTCGGTAATTCAATATACATTAGGGTAAGGAAATTGTGTTAGACTTTTATTCGATTTTATGTAAATTAAACTAGAGCTTTTTGGGAACCGAATATTTTTTCGGTTTAGGCTTTGGCGTAATTTTAAAGTTCTTTAAAATTCTAAGCATTATTATCGCTGGTTCTGCTAGACATATTTATCTTCTTAGTTGTAAACTTCTCAGTTGTTATTGCCACTTTTGGCCACCCATCCAAACCAGTACTGCCACTTAACTTCGACTATCTTTCAAAAACATCTAACAGCTAAGTACCTTCTTAAACTTTCGCGATCACAATTCATACTTAATGTAATGCGCGTCGTGATGGAAAGTTTCGGTGTAAAGATACAGTTAGTGTCGTGTGCTGTGGTGGACATGCAGCCGTTCCGAATTGTGGAGCTTAAGGGAGGGTAGTTTTATAAACTGCCGCTTCTCGTCGGAGCCTACCTACATACTCCAGTTCGCCCGCGACCACGGTTGTTGCAACACAGCCGAAACGTCGGGAAATAATAAAAGGTAAATTACGCGATAAAATCCTGTAAATTTCTATTTAAAAGCTAAGTACTTGTCTCTTTATCTTACGAGTGCATTTTTACAAACACTCCTATTATTGGTTCAACTCAATAAGATTATATACCTATTACTTGCTGCCTGTGGGAATACCGGAATCAAAAGTAGCCTATTCTTTAATCCTTGGTTTAAGTAAACCTGGTCCCAAATTTCATTCAAATCCGTCCAGCCGTTTGAGCGTGAAAAAGTAACAAACACACTTACATACTTACACACTTACACCTTTATAATATTAGTGTGAAGTGTGATATTTTATAATATTAGTGATAATTATATCACGCAAAATACAGTATTTGAAAACTTGTTTTTAAAAAACATTTAATTAGTCGTAGTGCTGCCTCAGAGAATTAAATACTTAACCAACAACATACGAAGGGTTCGTGAGTTGATAGCTAATTATTGGAAGCGGTCAAGGGCGAGTCCCCTCCCCTCCGGTCGAGGTGAATACTGATAAAGCACGTGTAAGCTAGGCTCGGGTTTCCTGTTCATTTTCTATTCATTATATTATTATAAATGGAAAAATGTAACGTGGTCATTATAATTTATGTACTTACCCAATTTTTTGAATTATTTCATGGTGTATTGAAGAAGAACCAAGAGGTTATCATTGTCAAGAGCCACGTCAAAATTTCTATCTTACAAGCTATGTGTCCCAGATGGTGGCGGGGTCAGCTTTCCTGACAGATTTTCTCCACTTCGCTCTGTCCTCGACGTTGTTTTCAGAAACTTGACACTCACTCATAATCTTCACTACATCTCTCCATCGTATCTTGGGTCTACCCCTAGATCTGCGGCCAGGAATGGAGAGTTGTAGTGCTAAATTGCCCACATATTCCAGCCACGTCAAAATAAGATAGTGTAAATGAATTATTAAGCATTGTTTAACTTCAAAGATATTAAGAAAGTCTTAGCTAAAGCGTGACAAAGTAAAAATACATAGTACCATACAAAAATAAACGTTACTCGAAAATTCGAAACCTCAGTGCTCGCCCACACCGAATGCGCGGTGACTAGGGACTAGGCGTAGTGACTAAACCTAGGCGTGCGGTGGTCACAGTCCACACCGAACGAGCGACCAAAGACTTTGTAATAAAGTACAAAGTCTTTGATTGCAACCGAGCATTTGTCAGACGCTTGAAGTTATCACGCGTCCGCTCATAGCCACTGCACTAGGCGACCGCCCGGCTCTTTGGTGTGAACACTACCAGCGATTTCATACGTTCGATATTTCGCGGCCGCCTTACCCACAGCGCTAGGCTCGCAGTGTGCTCGAGCACTCAGACGGGTAATAACATCCCTTAAAGTTCTAGAAACACAGTCCAAAACGAAGCCTTAGTTTTCGCCCCATTCCGACGTCGTATAAGAATTAGCCACCCGCCCTTAAAATAGTCATGTTTTATCTACCATCTCACTTACTTATCAACCATCTATAGGCTGACCTTTGTAAAGACCTTCAACTGTTAGTGGAAGTTTTAAGATACGGTCGGCAGAAAATGGCGGGGAATATTTATTATCAAAAAGTTGCTAAATTAAAGTCGATTTTATAAAAAATTTTGTTCATTGTTGCCCGATTTTCACTTGGTGTTTCTTGAACGGAGTAGAATCACCTACTTTTACGAGAATAGCGCTGATTCTGTTGTAACACTGACTAGTTAAATTATTGCTAACTCCGAAAACTCTCTAAGCCGAGCTGCCTGAGCCTGGCCACTGGGCTACGGAACCTAAGTGTTGTTTATCACTATAAAATATATAAACTATGGTTCGGAAATGTAATCGGTAATGTGCAAAGAACAAATATTTCTTAATACCTACATTACCTGGTTTTGTGCGAACAATATTTTTTCCTTGTATTTTTCCTTGTATTATAGAATTGTTGTTAATTCTGTGGTCTTTTAACCCTGTCAAAAAATATCACATATTAAGTCTTTAAACGAGTAGATCGGGTGCGTAATACAATGCTGCGTTCGATGACTGGCATTGCCGATGTTGGGAGCATAACAGCAAAGCTCAAGTGGGACTGGGCAGGTCATGTTAGCCGGATGCAACCCGAGAAGTGGACAAACACTGTTACTTCTTGGGTGCCCGAGAACGGTAGGCGACGACGAGGCCGGCCGAGAAGGCGTTGGCGGGACGATCGTGACGTGTTTGAGAAGGAGTGGTGGGAGATCGCCAAAGACAGGGGTCAGTGGAGGATTTTGGGGGAGACCTTTGCCCAGCAGTGGGACATAACAGGTTAATAAAAAAAAAAAAAAAAAAAAAAAAAGTCTTTAAAAAAAGGATAATTTTCGTTCATTATTCTACAATTACGTTCGATCGAAACGTTCTAAAAGTAAATAATGCTTAAGGCCGTTTGTCCACCGCCGCCGTCACCGGGACGTCAACAAGAACGAGATTATTTCGTGACGGCCTTGCGGTGGACACGCGGCTATAGTTAGTCTATGTATCAGTACGTCGGCGCCGTCACCTTTTTCTCGTTGACGTCCCGGTGACGGCGCCGGTGGGCAAACGCCCTAACTAGGCCAAAAATACCCCTTCATTCACCCGTGTCACTCAAAAAAGTATAGAAATAGTTAATCAATCGGATAGCTTTCGAACTTAAGTCCAATGACGAGGGTAAAAAGTGGCCAGCGGAAGATTTGCGTCAAAGATTCCTGGCGCGTCGCCAAAGGGGTTAAGTGTTAGTTTTGTAAGTGATTGTATGTGCATATTAGCAGGATGGTGCCAAATGTGCCGCGAGACGGACTAAATAGTCTTTAGACCATAAGAATACACTAATATTAGTGGCAATTCGGAGTATCGCAAAAGCTAAACTAAACTAACTAAAATTAATGTCATCCTCTTTATTCCCATCGCTATGAAAGGGACGGAAACATTTTTGGTTAGTTAAGTTTAGCTTTTGCGATACTCCGAATTGCCACTAGTATTTTAGTATTATCAAAGATTATTTTAGACCCGTCTTTGGTATTATGAAGATGAAAATGGGATATTTAGTATGATTTGGAAAATTTGGGAACAGTCGTGCTCATATTTAATTCACAACAAGTACTAAGTTTTACAAACTAACTGTGTTAAGATATTACAAGAAATACCTTTAGAAAGATATAATTTATAATAATCCGGCTTGGAAACTAACGGCGCTTTAACTTATGGTCGGGCCATGTGGCTGATGTAACTGTTAAGTACTTTTTAATTATAATTTAAATGAGTTTTTTATAAGTAGTATTATCATTATCACTTTCTATTATATAACCTCTTATTATTGTACCTATACCAACACAAATGGTAACATAGTGGAACACCAACTGATAATAATGTAGGTATCATGTTTTAAATAAATAACAATTCTATTCTAATAAATCATAAATGTACAAAGTTGATAAACATTGTGTTTTGTATAAAGTATTTACTTTTGAAACTTAGTTCTCGTTACCTTAACTATATGAAATTAAAACATGGATCTCATTTTCTTCCACCATAATAAAATAACTATAAAGACTATACCCAAAAAAGTTTTAATCCAATGCCTGTTTAAAATAGTTATCTCTAAATATTACATAATATTTATACTTACATTTTTCCTAAATCAACATTTTCATTGCCTACTAACTGTGACAGATTATTAGGGTACATTAAGCTGTCTATATTTTTATAAGGTTTTACAAATATTCTTAATAATTGATTACCTACCAAAAATACCGTAGTAGACAAGTGTTTGCGAATAAAATATGTTGGCAACACATAAGTTAAAATTGAGGTTCATTGACAGTTGCACTACGTAACGACTGCCAGGGCTCCTCAAATGAAAGTCTCATTAAAACGCCTCAGATTACGAGCTTTTTTAATTTTACTTATTCCAACTTTTTCCGCTTTTGAAGACTTTATCTAACTTGTTCTAAGGCGAATATTGCTATAGCTGACTTTTATTAAAAAGTAAAACAGCTCAAACACTTATTGGATTAATTAAAGGTGAAGTAGTGGACGGTAAGTTAGGAGCATTAACTTTCTAATGGCTAGTCTCAATAATCTATCTATCTTTGATTTTGCTTACTGCGGGTAGATATTTGACATTTCTTCCATACAAAAAACGTCAAATAGCTACTGACAGTAAGCAGAACCAAAGATAGATAGGTTATTGAGATTAGCTGTAAGTGGCAAAAAAAAAAACAATTTCGTAAGAAAATAGCAATTTCCTACTCTCGAAGTGCATTTCTGTTAAACCGCCAAAGATCCTCATCAGATCCTCAACTTTTTAGACCACCTCAGTAGTACCTACTTCTCTTTCAAACAAAAAAATAATTTTCAAAATCGATCAACTATTCAAGGAACAATCGATGAACATGATAAAAAAGAAACATAATCTAAAGTGGATTAAATCAAAATAATTATTGGCTAGAAACGTTGTGGGTTGAACGAGGAAGCTTTCAATCGGATTTTTATTGATAAAACAGCGATTGACAGCGATCTGATAAGCGAAGCGTTATACTGCAATATTTGCACACCCAGATTCGAGACCGACCGATACGAAATTTGCGATCGTATGTGACAAAATAGAAAATATTTATTTTCGCAACAATCAAGACTTCAACATCGCACAAAAAAAATATCAGTTAGGGCGCTTTCAATTTAGATGTTTCGTGTCGGACGACTGCCGTGCCGAAACGGTGTGCCGTAGTACGGCAAGAGTGCGGCATCTGTACCGCAGCGCGCACTGTTGCCGTCTTGCCGCACCGCGCGCTTTGTATGAAAACAAATGACTGTCCGTCAACCGTCCTGCGAAATACGACAAACGCACCGTTTCCGCACGGCAGCCCTCCGACACGAAACGTCCAAATTGAAAGCGCCCTCATAGTTCCTAATTATGTACATGATGTAATATAAACTAATTTATTTACAGAAAATAAACATTTACATAACTGTACAAAATACATATATACGTATAATTACAACCATTGATGTACTTAGGTACTCAAGGAATATCGAAACTGTAACAATTTAAAATTAACTAACTAGTGCTTTTTTCGCTGTTGTAAAGTTTATAAATTAATTTGTTGTTACAGCCGAATCGCATGGTCAAGGATCAGGGTCAATATCTGCAACTCACTGAATCGGAAAATGCTTTTGTGGGCCGCTACGGAGCGGATCTTTATGATCGGAAGCTCGTAGGTTCAAAACTCGATATGTGGCATGTTTTAGTGGGATCTAGGTTATTTTAGTTACAGTGATTGTATTGGGGGAATCCAAATTTCTAGCAAAGTTTCAACTTATGTCGGTTGTTACACAGAAGTTAAGTTATCTTTATTTTACATCTTTACTAGATGATTTATACAGAGTAAGCTTTGCCTACACTTAACGGGACACTGTAGTGCCCTGGGACATTGTTGAGATGGAATAGGCTTGCCCAGCATCTAAACCATCCTCTCAGCTGCCGGCCATATCCACAGGAAAGACAATGGTCAACACGTGTGGGGCTGACTAGCCGCGGGTTTCCTCACGATGTTTTCCTTCACCGTTTAAAGCTCGTGTTAAAGTGCATATAAATTTTTCGACACGAAAAGTCCATTGATGCACGGCCGTATTCGAACTCACGACCTTCGGATCGAAAGTCGAAGTACTTATCCACTTGGCCAACACGGCTTTTTTACACAGAAGTTAAGTTATACGGCTATACTAAATAGGTACTAGGTATTTCTTATTTTAAATAACTAGTACCCGATCGCGACTGTCCTCGTGTGGTACTTACCCGGATTAAAACTATCCTATGTGTTATACCAGATCCTAAAGTAAGCGTGCCTCAGTAGTTTTTGCGACAAACATCATTGAGATGTATTAAAGAGTCACAATCTAATATCTGACAACACTAAAAAAATGTGCGTGCAAATTCAATGTTCTACAATGACATTTGACATTTGAATGTAGACGTTATGTCGTTTGTTTTAATGTTCAATGTCGCTTGTACGCAAAAAAGAAAAACTCTGCGCACTACGTAGCGTGCGCCGAGTTTTGGCGTTTACATTTTATTTGTCTGATGGTGGCTCTATAATACTACCTCGATGACAAACATCCATAAAAAGTATCCAATGTGTTTTCTAGGTCTAAAACTCTAGACTTATTATATATTATTGTATAGGTAGGTACTTAAGCTAAATTTCAGCCAAATTGATTCTGTAGGTAGTTTTTGCGTGACAAGCAACCTTCTATCCAAACTTTTACATTTATAACATTATTAAGCTACTATAGGTACCTATCTACTGAGTCATAAAACGTTTGAGCATATAAGAGCATATTGCTTGCTCATTCGCACTTACAGCAACATGTTAACTTCACTTGTCGAAAATGGAACGATTGCACTATGCCCTTTACATGGGCCATTTATTTCAAACAAGCGCTGGAGAGAGTGAGTGATACCTCTAGCGATAGCGCGTGATTGACGTCTAATGTAGGTACTTACACTTGATTTATGACCCGCCTATAGTGAGATATTGTGACGATTAATAGCAGATTTGTTTAGGTATAACATTGTATTAATTGCTAAGTTGTTGACCATCGAATACCTAAAAGACGTTTTGCGGCGCCGCCCGGCGCGGCGTCAGCCACGGGCCTGAGGCCGTACTCGGGATCAATGATAACGAAATTTCGTGTCAATTTTCGGGGTCAGCTTATGTTGGTGGATACTGAATTCGTAATAGTTCACCAACATAATTGGAACCCGTAAATTGTCACGAAACATCGTTTTCGTTGATCCCGAGTAAGGCCTCTGGCTGCTTGTGTGTCGCCCGGAACTACTTACGCGCGTGACAGAGATAAATTTATAATGAAAATCTCTGTAAGAATAAAATGGCACTTTTAACGATCGCCACTCAGTGCTTGTGCGATCTGAATTGCACTTTGTTGCGTCGCTATAAGAATTGCTATTTGAATGTTTTCGCGAAGTGGGTCTTCTGTAATTTTTCTTTAAATGATTATGTGATTCAAGTACCAATATAATCTAGAATTCTATTTTATAAAACAATTGATTAAAACTTCTAGATACTTACATAATCACGGTTATTCTTATTACTCCGCCCACTTATAAATTAAGCTATCCATAGTCATAAATTATTAATTCGATTCATTCCAGAACAGAGTGAAATCAATACGATGATTATAAATACGTATCGGCATTTTTATTGAGTCGTAAATTATATTACATCGGTCGTTTAACGTACGTGTCGTGTATAAAAGGTATTGTGTGTATGTATGTATGTTCGTATGAGTAATTGGTTAACTGTTGTACTTATAATCGAAACCTTTTTGTGGGTACCGACTCGTGATTAGCCGGTTTTTTTTACTTTAATTAGGTATACGAGTATAAGCACATTTTTGAAGTTATGGTATTGTTGAGATTGATTGACTGATTTTTAAGTTTTTAAGTAATTTTTAAGTAAAAAACTTAAAACCCGGACACTCATAAATCCACGAATCATGGAGAATATCCTCTTTTAAGAGTTTATACTGCTACCTTTCTGTTCGAACCTCGTTCAATTAAAACTTTTAGTTTCCGATTCGATTCAATGACTTTGAAGGTAAATATGGTTCTATTCATAACCGGAGCGACTAGTATTATGTATGAATTTACCAAGCCACGTAGGTACTGTGAAGTTAGAAGAGTTGAATGTTTTTTTACAACATTTAACGAAGACAGACAAAGACCATACACAAAACAACCATGAAAATGCCCCTAAACCGGTGTTTAAAGGAGATGGCAGCACCAGATAACTGGCCCGGAAACTTTAAAACATCAATTTTATCCAAGTTTAAATTACTTTCTACTAATTAAAATTATCTTTGATTCTACTTACGAAAGTACGTAACGTTTAATACGGAAGCTTGTGCCACACCGTCTGACAGCCGTCATCAATATTTCAGTACTTAATACCACTAAGCTGCTCGTAGTATCAGTATCACTCGTTCAGCCGATAAGCTTATCACACTCGCCGTTTTCGATTATGAGAACAAGAAGCACCAATAGTACCTAATTAATTTAAAAAAGTTTTCAGAAACCAGTTAAGAGCCTATACTACCTCAGACGGCGTCGGAGCGCTTCTGATTATCCTCTACTATTTACAATACTGTATTTCTCTAAAAAATACACTGTAAAATTGAGGATTCATAAAAAGCATTTTAAATTTTGAAAACACGATTCCTTGAAACTTTCTCGATAGAAAAGTAAAATTAGCTACAAAATTACTTTGAAAACCTTACCATTTAATAAATATTTTAAATCAGATCATGAAACCTTCGTCTAATAACGTAACTAACTAAGAAGCAGATTGTCTAAATTTTAGTTTTATAAAAAAGACCATATTTTCGCTGTAATGACAAAATACGTATGAAATTGAGCGTAAAATCCAGCGTAGATTATTGCGCTCGAGCAGGACAGACATACTGGCCGATGCGTGGAGAGACAAAGACAAAATTCTGAGGTACATAAGCTCTTAAATGTTCTATTCATTGTTTATGAATAAGATTAACCTGTACCGTAATTTCTAAATGTTGTAATTTGTGTTAAATTACTTAAAGATAGGATGAAAGGAGACTCAATTAATTGCTAACTGAATGTCTAAGTGGATAATCAGACTTAGCTCATGACTATTCATTGCAAGGCCTCGTGGGAAGTAAATAAATAAATATCCTTGGACATTTGACGACCTCTGTGGCGTAGTGAGCGAAGGTCCGACTGAGACGCGAGGGTTGCGGGCTCGATCCCCGCCGCGGGACAAATGTTTGCAAATTCTACAGATATTTGTTCTGGTTTTGGGTGTTTTTCTATTTGTAATAATGTATGTATTTACAAAAAAAATGTATCTAAGTAGTATATAAGTCATCTGGTTACCGTAACACAAGCATTAAGTTGCTTAGCTTGGGACTAGATGACGCCTTGTGGAATGTCCAAAAATATTGTATTTTTATTTATTTATTTATTTGGAAATGGAAGGATGCATGTAGCGCTGATAAGGACTTGACAAGGACTGAGAGATGATGATTGCAAAACAGCTTTATATAAAACTAAACTAACGATGTTTTTCTTCACCGTTTAGAGCTTATTTTCACAGCTTCCACTCCAGTTTATTAAAGCCATTTTAAATGATATTTCTAAAGACGCAAATACAGTGCCTTGAACATTATTTATCGCGGCACTAATTCCCTGCAGCTGTACAAATAATGTAGAAATTGTCCCAGATTATTCCGGACTTTGCGAGAATATTTTGTAGATACTTACAATAAATCGTTTCTATTAATTCAAAGATAAGTTATGAGTAAGTAAGTAAATTTTAGTTAAGTATAGGTAAATTAAAAACACGTGAATCACACCTTAATATTATAAAGTTGAAAGTATGTGTGTAAGTGTGAATGTTTGTTTCTCCTTCACGCTCAAGCGGCTGAACGGGTTGATTAAATTTGGTACCCAGAATAGTTTATATCCTAAATTAACACATAGGCTACTTTTGATCTCGGTATTCCCACGGAAACGAGGACTATTCTCCACGGGGGGCTCAGCTAGTTTTTAATATTTCCTATAAGTAAAAGTAGCTGGTCCGAGAATGGGGATAATATACTCTATAGCTAAAAATCAATAATTATCATCAACCCTAAACAAAATTGTTATAATTTGTATATTATTTTTATTTTTTAAACTTATAGTTTACCCTTTTTAAATTCTAATGTTCATTACCTATAGAAACCTACCTTACGTTCTGCTTACTACCTAAATACTTTTCTGTTTTGTATCTTAACTTAGATACATATTGGGGGCAATTCTGAGTGTCGCAAAAGCTAAACTAAACTAACTAAAATTATTGCCATCCTTTTTATTCCCATCGCTATGAAAGGGACGGCAACAATTTTAGTTAGCTTAGTTTAGCTTTTGCGACACTCAGAATTGCCACTATTAAACCCTTAATTTGGCCATTCTCATTGTATTCTCTTTACACAAATTATATCTTTACCGCTGTTGATTTCCCAATAAATGAATGAATAAATACCCTTTTCTGTGTATATTATATTTCGTGCAGAAAGTATCCTCTTAGTAAAGGACGATAACAAAACCAGACATGAAATACTACGACGGGTAAAGTAGGTTAGTTACGTGGTACAGTCTGAGAAAATATGAGTGTTTTATTTACAGAAACTAAACTACTACATATTTAGAAAATATTATATTCTGATTTTGAATGAACACCGAGATAATGTGGAAATAGCAATACCGATTGAGTTTATTTTATTATTAGAATCATCTAGCATGTACGACGAAACTGAGACGAAACTGAAGTGATCCTTTAGGTCCTACCAAAAAAACCATTTTTTTTTCTTTCTTTCTTACTTTAAATGATTATAAATGAAAAATCTTACTAAAAGTTTATGACTTCGACGGGATTCGAACCCGCGTGTTACAAGGCCGGGTTGCCATAGACACTCGGCCACGAAGCCTATGATGCCGATGACTTAACTATCAGTAAGATAATATTTCGGTTGAAGCACCGATTAGAGCCATCTACAGGTATTGTAGATGTACCGGTCTGGTACTGTTCGCTGGGTTGGGTAGGAAGAATCTTGGTTGAAGAAAGTAATGATAACTCGTTGAAGGCACTTTAGCTACTAATTTTATTTCCAAAATACGCTAATACTTATACTAGGCTGCGTCTGGCCAACACATGTTGCAACAACAGCGCGCGGGACTATTGTTCCTATTGCTTTACAAGCGGGACTATTGTTCCTATTTCTTTACGAGCGGGACTATTGTTCTTATTTCTTTACAATCGGGACTATTGTTCTTATTTCTTTACAATCGGGACTATTGTTCTTATTTCTATGAACTATTGAATCTGTTTCCTATCTATTTACTATCATAAAAACCTATTTATCTATTTGTTTCTACCAGCTATTTTCCTATTACAGGTTCTTATACTAAAAGGGATAGGCAGCGAAACTCACCTAACTATACATTTTACATTTCCTTACGTACTATTTCTATAGATCAAATTTAACTGTTTATTAAGCAAACTTACGAGCTAACTTATTTAACACTATCGGTCGGTCGTCCTGCACATTACTCCCGCCGTACAACCGTGTTGTACCTCCTATGCGTGTAGGGCGATGTCGTTCGTCAGCAGGATCAGCTTCCGTACCGGCCGTCGCAGCGTTCCGTTCTTGGTGGCGACATCTACAGTTCGCACGATGCCGTCAGGCCCCGGGTACGTCGCTGTCACCTTGCCTCTGGTCCATTGGTTCCTCGTCTGGTTCTCGTCGACGATCTTAACGAGATCGCCGGGTCGGATAGGGAGTCCTCGACCGTGGGGTTCACGTCTGTTCTGCAGATCGGGAAGATACTCCTTCAGCCATCGATCCCAGAAAAGATCGGCCAGTCTCTGTGAGGCTCGCCAGCTCGATCTCGTCGCGGTGTCCTTTTCACTGAAGATTCCCGGCGCTGGTAGGTGTCCCGGTCCGCCCAACAAGAAGTGATTGGGGGTCAGCGCCTCAGGATCTTCATCACTCACGGACACATGCGTGAGGGGTCGGCTGTTCACGGAGTATTCCGCCTCCATAAGAAGTGTATGTAGTACTTCTTCGGAGGGGAATCGTTCATGCAGCGTAGCTTCCAATGCGGTCTTGACTGATCGCACCATCCTTTCCCAGGCGCCCCCCATGAACGGGGCTCCCGGGGGAATGAATCGCCAGGAGATGGTGTTGTTGGCCGCTTCTTCCGCTGTCGCTGTGTCGATGGCTCTTCGTAGTTCTTTGTCGGCTCCTCTTAAGTTCGTTCCGTTGTCCGACCATATTTGCGCGGGCTTGCCCCGGCGCGCCATCATCCGTCGTAGTGCCATGATCGCTGAGTCCGTTCCAAGGGTGGCCGCCATCTCCAGATGGACTGCCCTGGTAGTCAGGCAGGTGAAGATGGCGACGTACCTCTTTTGATGGCCGCGTCCCACTGTGATGTAGAGTGGGCCGAAGTAATCCACGCCAACATATGTGAATGGCCGCTTGTGATGGGCCAGACGACACAGTGGGAGATCGCCTGTTCGTGGATGCGGCGGGTTCTGGGTCCTCAGTCTGCACAGGAGGCACTGTCTTACTATTGTTCGTGTGACGGGCCGTAGTCGTAAGATCCAGTATTGCTGGCGGCACTCGTTGATGGTCGCCTCGACTCCGGCGTGGTTCCTCTTCTTATGTACAGCCTGAATCCAAAGCTTGACTGTTTGACTATTTCCGTCGAGTACCAGCGGGTTCTTGAGATGATCTGGTACATCTTCGGCGGCTTGGATTCGGCTTCTGAGTCGTAAGGCTCCATCCTTGTATGTGACGCTCAGCTGTTTCATGCGACTTTCCTTGCTGATCGTTCCGTTTTTCTGTATCTCTTCGATCTCGTTCTGGAACGATTCTTCTTGGCTCGAACACATGAGTAAGTTCTCCGCTCTCGCTATGAGTTCAGCAGAGAGCGGTAATGCGTCTATGTCTTCTTTTTTCTTAAGTTTCACGATCGGTGAAGGCTTCGCTTTCTTAGGGTTCTTTCTCCAGTCAGGATCGGATTCGGCGTTCTTCCTGGTTCTCTGGTAGTTCACGTGCTGGGTGGCTGTTTTACAGAGTTGTATGAACTGTAAAACTCGCGCTGTAGTTCTACGTAGCCTGTCCCAGTTGGAGAACCGTGAGACCTCCGGGAGTCCCTCGGAGAGTCTCAGCCGATCTCTGACTGTGATGTGATGTACTCGCTCTTCACCCGTGGCCTCTTCGTTCGGTGGCGATGCTGTCACTATTGGCCATTCTTCCTCGGATAGGAAGAGGAAGTCCGGCCCTTTGTACCATCTGTGGTTCTTGTCAAAGTCTATTGGTACATCTCTCGTTGCATCGTCGGCCACGTTCAGCTTGGTGGGCACCCATCGCCATTCGTCAACTGTACTGACGTCTTCTATTGCGGCGAGTCGATGGGCTACGTACGGTTTGTACGATCTCGAGCCAGTCTTGATCCAAGTGAGGACTGTTCTGCTATCTGTCCAGAACGTCTTCGAGTCTGGCTTCTTTTCGTGCTCTTCTATAACTGCTTCGGCGAGACGCGTTCCCATGACAGCCGCTTGTAGTTCGAGTCTCGGAATCGACGTAAGTTTGAGTGGCGCCACCTTCGCTTTCGCGATAATAAGCGATATGCTTATTTCGCCGTTCGGTGCTATCGCTCTCCAGTAGAGTACCGCGGAGTAGGCTGACTCGCTGGCGTCCGTGAAGATGTGAAGTTGGAGCTGTCTCGCGTCGCTGAAGCGTAAGTACCATCTAGGTATAGCGACGTTGTTCAAGCTTCTGAGATGATGCATCCAAGCTTCCCATTGTTCCGCCAGGTCGTCCGCGATCTCGTCATCCCATGACGTTCCTCTACGCCAGACTTCTTGGAGGATCTGTTTCGCTCTGATGGTGACGGGTGAGGCGAAGCCGAGTGGGTCGAAGAGGGACATTACTATCCTCAGTGCTTCTCTCTTGGTCGGTGTCTTCCCATCGAGCAGTGGTTCGGAGATCCTCGCAAGGTTGAGGTTGAAGGTGAGCTCGTCAGACTTAGGTTTCCACATCAGGCCCAGGACTCGTTCCGATTGATCATCGTTTCTATAGAGTTCAGTGTTCTGTTCAGCGTCCTGTTCCCCGATGGCTTCTATTAATGTCGGCGTGTTCGATTTCCATTGTTTCAACTCGTAGCCGGCCTTTTTCTGAATGTCGCGTACGTCGCTAGCTATGCGTACGGCGTCTGTTAGGTTCTCGAAGCTATCTAGGTAGTCGTCGACGTAATGCTTCTTGATGATCGCTGCAGTCGCTTCCGGGTGAGACTCTCGATACTTTTCTGCGTTGATGTTCTTGACGTAGATCGCCGTCGAGGGTGAACTCGAAGCCCCGAAGATCAGAGACTTCATTCGATATTCCTCCGGGGGCTGGTCATCTCGGCGATCCTTACGCCAGAGATATCTGAGTGCGTCTCGGTCGGTTTCTCGGAGTTTGACTTGCATGAACATCTCTTTGATATCCGCCGTCACAGCTATTACGTGCTGGCGGAATCTCATGACGACTCCTGGTAGTGACTGAAGAAGATCGGGGCCCTTGAGCAGCATGTCGTTGAGTGAGACTCCCTTCGTCTTAGCGGCGGCGTCGTGTACCACTCGCAGCTTGCCGGGCTTCATCGGATTTATAACGGCGAAGTGTGGGAGGTACCAGGTTCGGTTCGGAGTCTTCTCTGGTGGGGCTGGCTCAGCATATCCCTTCTGGACAAGGGTTTCCATCTGTTCGTTGTACTTTTTCTTCAGTTGTTCATTTCGATCTAGTTTCTTCTCTATTCCAGTCAGCCGTTTCAAAGAAGAGTCGTAGTTCTCGGGCATGACGACATCTTCCTTCTTCCAGAGTAAAGCTGTTTCGTATCTTCCTTCTTTGTGGACTGTATATTCGTTCAGGATACGAATCGCTTGCTCTTCTGGGTCGGTTCTGGGCTTCTTGGGATTCAGGCAGATCGCGTCCATCGCGAAGTACTGTTTCACCATTTCTTCTATGTTGTCATCGGAGGAGGCTTCTGCTATGTGCGACACGAAGTTCACGCTACGGCCAAGTGAGCGAGTCGAAGTGCCGTGGAGCACCCAACCCAGTGGCGTGAGGGATGCCACTGGTTGGTCTGCGCTTCCTTTTCTGATCTCCGTGGCTAGGAGGAGATCGACGTTGTCTTCCCCGATGAGGATTCCTGGTGATGCCTTCTCGTACGTGAGTACTTCGCTGATGTCTTGCAAGTGTCTGCATCCGCGGATCAGCTGTTTGGAGACAGCCTGCGGTGATGCATCAAGGGTCTTCAGAGTGTTTGCCTTGATCTGCAGTGTCCTCTGGTTCGGTCCCTTGATTTTGATGGTCACTCTTCTGGATTCTGGTTCGTTCGTTTTCAGAGTGCCGATCGCTTGAATGCGCAGAGGATTGACTGGCCCTCGTGCGCCGACTGTTGCTGCTATTCTTTCTTCTATTAGTGACACCGTTGATCCATCGTCAAGAAGCGCGTACGTATCGAACGTACCTTTGGGCCCCGATACCTCGACTGGGATGATCTTGAGGTAAGATTGCTTCTTTCTCGTCCATGTAGAGTTGATGACGGCTTCAGTGGTTTCATCTTTGGGCTCTGCCGGTTTCTCTCTTCTGTCAGAGTGCAACAACCGGTGATGTAGATGTTTACACTGGTTGATTCCGCACGGTCTGGGTCGGCATTGATGAGTCCGGTTCCGGAAGCCAAGACAGCGAAAGCAGAGACGCTTGTCTTTGGCTATGTCCCACCTTGCATCAACTTCCTTGTTCTTCATGGTTTCGCAGTCGGCGGTGGCGTGTCCCGTCTTATCGCAGACGAGGCACCTTCTCGATGGATGTTCTGTGATGGTGTGCACTCTCTGAGGACGCTTCGTCGATTCTTTGGCTGTAGTTGTAGTGACGTCCTCAGGGCGCGCATACGGCGCGCATAGTTCGGCTTGCTTCTTCATAAATTTCTCGAATTTTGAAAGAGCTGGATCTTTTCTATCTTGTGTGTCCGCAAAGTCGTAAAATTTGAGTCGCATCGATGGGGAGATCTTGTCGAGCAGAGATGTAGCAACTTCTGGGTTATGTAGATAGTGGGCGCAGTCAAGCGTCTCCAGGATGGACACGGCGTTGGTCACTTGCGTTGAGAATACGCAAACATCTCTCGGTGTGTCGCTGAGGCGTGGTAGGTTCCTCAGCGTGTCCATCTCTATCATCGCGATGGATTCGGGACGCCCAAATCTTGACTCCAGAGTTTTCAAAATGTTCGATGGTGCAGTGTCGCTGACGAGCAGGCTCTGCACGGCTTCCTTTGCTTTCCCCTTCAATGATTTCCTCAGTCTATTCATGTTCTCGACTTTGGAGAATGTTTCTTCAGTCTCGTTGAACGCTGCTCGGAACGGCAGCCATTCTCTATGAGATCCGGTGAATTCTGGAAGCTCGACGAACTTCGGTCTATGCCCCGCTTTGATGGCGCTGGTGATCGCTGCGGTCAACGATGTGAGGGTCTGGTCCAGGCTGACTCCCGCCGGTGCTGGCAGTGCACCGGGCGTGTCTATTTTGTTCTTCTCAGGCTGGGTCCCCTCGATGGTTGGTGCAGGTGCTGGTGCAGATGCAGACAACGGCGCAGGATCTGGTTCAGGGTGATGGCAGGCATCGGTGATGGCCAACATCGCAGGCTGGGACTGGTTCAACCAATTGCCTACACGTTCGACGGCTTCTGGTTCTGAGTAGAGAGACGCTTCGTCTTCCTCCTCTTCTTCGTTTTCAGAGTCCATTTCTATTCTTGCTAGCATTGCGGCAGCTAGCTGGGCTTGAATACGAAGTAGTTCTTCTTTCGCTTTCGCGATTTTCTGCGCTTTGGTTCGGGACCGCGTGGACTTCGCTCTGGAGTCCCGCAGTGGCGCTGGTTCGGCGGTCATCTTCTTCTTGGGACTGGCTCTCGGCTGCGGAGCACAGTCCCTATCAACCGCCCTCGGCTGTGGGGCGGGAATGCCGGCGATGACCGTTGATGGAGTAGCTGGTCGTGGAACTTCTCTCGATGTGGATTCTGTTTCAGTGGCGGTTCTGGTCACGGAGGTTGCCTCCGAGTCCGTAGAAGTAGGTGCAGTCGTCCCCGTCGCGGCAGTGGTCCCCGTCGTCGCTGTGGTCTCCGTTCTTGAAGATCCTGTGCCCTCCGACGTGGACGCGGATGGATCGGAGCTCGGCTCTGGCTTCCGACCCTTTCCGACGGAGCGTGTGACTGGCATGCTTCTGGCTTCACTGAACGAATTCTTCTATTAATGTTCTTCGAAAATGTTCAAAATGCTTCAATAAATCTTCAAAATTTCTTCAAAATGGTTCAGGTCTTCAATAAATTCTTCTTATCCGGCTCGAAGGACCAAATGTACCGGTCTGGTACTGTTCGCTGGGTTGGGTAGGAAGAATCTTGGTTGAAGAAAGTAATGATAACTCGTTGAAGGCACTTTAGCTACTAATTTTATTTCCAAAATACGCTAATACTTATACTAGGCTGCGTCTGGCCAACACATGTTGCAACAACAGCGCGCGGGACTATTGTTCCTATTGCTTTACAAGCGGGACTATTGTTCCTATTTCTTTACGAGCGGGACTATTGTTCTTATTTCTTTACAATCGGGACTATTGTTCTTATTTCTTTACAATCGGGACTATTGTTCTTATTTCTATGAACTATTGAATCTGTTTCCTATCTATTTACTATCATAAAAACCTATTTATCTATTTGTTTCTACCAGCTATTTTCCTATTACAGGTTCTTATACTAAAAGGGATAGGCAGCGAAACTCACCTAACTATACATTTTACATTTCCTTACGTACTATTTCTATAGATCAAATTTAACTGTTTATTAAGCAAACTTACGAGCTAACTTATTTAACACTATCGGTCGGTCGTCCTGCACAGTAGAGGAATTAGAAACACATGCTCATTGACTGAAGTTACATTCAGTAGTACAAATGACCAGAAATGTCTTTTTTCCATTTCTTTCAATGTGTAGGTTCATACAAACATTTGTCCCGCAGCGGGGATCGGGCCCGCAACCTCTGCGTCTCAGGCGGGCTTTCACCCACTGCGCCACAGAGGTCGTCACGAAATGCGAGCTTATTAAATTAATGATTAAACACAAGTTTAATTAAACCCGCAGGTTTAGGATCCCAGTAAACTTTTCTTAATTAATTGATAAGGTATCTTCCTCGATCAATTTGAATCCATACAAACTAAGTTAACAAGTTCCGTCCAATGGCAAATTGTTATTTCCACGACAGTACTGCGACTGACGTACAAATTGAACCATATTTCTTACACAATAAGGTCTGTATTGGCATAATTTACTGCTAATTTAATACATTACCAATATTACTTTATTGTGAGTCTCAAAGGAATTGCATCAAACTATGAAAGAACGCGATAGGAAATTATTTTGATGAAGAGAGTAATATTATTGTGAAGAGCAATTAACGATTAGCGACCTAGGTAGCGCGGAGGTTTTCTTAAGATGTTTTCCTAGCGTTTCTTATTGCAGTAAAAACGTAATGTCATTCGAAAATAATGAGTCTATTGATTAGAGGTTGGAAACCAACGTTCTTCAGATCATTTAATGATATAGTCGAAATACTAGTTGGTCTCTCACTTAGCTAACACGAATCGCAGCTCGGCTTAAGAGCGATCGCTTGTATCTACGCAGGTTCGAATCCTGCCGGAGCCTTTAACTTTTAGTAAGATTTTTCATTTATATTGAAATTTCCAATACCTAAGTGTGGTTTAACACTGTAAAATAATAAATAAATTATAACACGAATCTTTTAAATATATGTATGTTTTATCATTCCTATGTATTATACCGTTAGTACCTACTTACATACAACTATGCCATACGTTAAAGTTTTTATAGATTCATAAACAATTTTTAAGAAATTTTTATTGTTGTTGTTATTTTGTAAGTACCTAGGTAAACGTGTTTCGTTAGTTTTTTGTTGCCATTATTTAATTACCTCCATGGGAAAGAGGCGTGATTTTATGTATGTATGTATGTATTATTTAATAATCAGCTTTTGGGAATTGGGGACACTAGCTTATTAAACTTTTAATCAAAACCTAAGACCGAAACCTAACCTAAAGAAAACAGTCGCAAGCACAGTGGTTCGATAACCAACGCTGAACTATCACCGCCCACAGCTGCCTCCAATCAATGGAGTTGTTTGACAGATGAATAATTCAATAACTGGTAACGTAAAGGGTACTTGCCGAATAAACTGTGGCAAGAGGGGATGGAAAACGTAGAACATTCTTGGCTACGCAATGTTAGGAAGTTAGTATAAGATTTGACGATCTCTGATCTCTGCGGGTTCGATCCCCGCTGCGGGATAAATGTTTATATGGTCTGGATGTCTGGGTGTTTTCTATGTAGCTGTAATGATGTATTTATATAGGTATTTACAAAAAAGAAATGTCTTACCGCTCCCTGGGATACAGTCGTGATCATATTTCATTTTTCATATTTCATTTTCCTTTCATTTCATTTACAAAAAATAATAATATTACAATATATATATTTTTTTATAACACAAGCATTAAATTGCTTAGCTTGATTGGGACTAGATGATGCTGTGTTCAAGGATATTTATTTATTAAGATCGTAATCTCTGGTCATTTACCACTTTTTTTAGAACGTAACTTCAGTCAATGAGCAGGTGTTCTTCTTGTTCCCTGTAGATGTCGCTAATCGGTGCTTTAGCCGAAATCATCTTACTGATAATTTCATCCTGGCAATTAGGGGTCCGTGTCCGAGTGGTAAGGCAGTCCGGCTTAAGATCGATCACTTTTATCGAAAATTGAAACCGAAACTTTTAGTAAGATTTTTCATTTATCATATTTATCATTTAATGTGGTTAAACACTTTAAAAATAGGTGTAAATATGTAATTACAAAAAAGGCTAGCCTTATTCTTTTACATACCTACATAATTCTTCTTTCATAACAGACATCCAGATGGGAATATGATGGAAATGTCACGTTCCTACTGTCGTTTGTTTGAATTGAAAGCACGCGGTATCTTATCTATCACAACAGCGACACTATTGTGTTTGCGCGGGAAATACATGCATAGCAAGTGATAGCGGGGGTGGTCTATTGACGAGCCGGCGCGCTAACTTACAATATAATAGAAAAAGTTTATGAAGAGCACATGTAGGTATTTAACACACATAGCTTGGGAAGTTGAGAATAGATGATAGTGTGAAGTCCGGAGATATTTTTCTATATAGAGGACCAGTAACAGTTTGTACCCTAGAAAATAAAATATAACAAGAAAAAGAAATAATATTCTATTACATTTCTACATTCGTGAGTAGCTGTATCACTGACATATGACCGAGTACAGTACAGCGCTGATGGATTCTTATACGCGTACAACTAACTACAATTAATTGCTACGACGTACGCTCAGCGCTGACTGTCGGTCGAGCAAGGCTGGTTTTAGAGCTATAAGCGCGCAGGATGGTCAGCGCTGACCACGGCTTGCAGTGAGCGTTGTGTTTTCTTTTATCGAGCCGAACGTACTTCGTCAGCCAGTACATTCACGTCGAGTCGTCATGAGGTCGATCAGCGCTAAAACAACACAGGTGATGAATAAGTGGAGCTGACCACACCGACCACTAATTCTTCAAAATCATGAGATTTTCAAAAGTACGTCATAACATGACTTTTCGATAACTCTCACGGTTTTATTCTTAGCCTCAGTAGAACTTAATAAACCCACCCTGTATATTAAACAATACAATTAGAATACAATACAATACAATTATTACAATCAGCTAGCGTATTGACCATGTGTGTTACATTAGGATGATTTAGTTGTAAGGCAAGCCATCTCACACAATAACCTAGGCAGTAGGCATATAGCCTTCTGTTGAATGTAGGCATTTATATGTACTTATACTAACTAACGCTGTTTATAATAACAAAATGTAGAAGCCTGTGTATTTTGGATGAGTGTAAATTTTTTTTTATAGTTAGGTACCTACACAAAAAGCTTTTGTTGCCAAATGACGAAAAATCTTTACTTGTTCAGCTAAAGAAGTTTGTAGGTTAGAAACAGCAAAACAAACAAACTTTAACAGGCAATGGTAGCGATTCTGTTGCAACAGTGACTAGCTAAATTATGACTAAAACCGAAAGATTTTATTACGTTCATGCTAAAGACCAATCTAGCATTTTTTTTTCATTTAGAGATGTCACTCAGTCTGTTATTTTATTTTGAACTTTAACGTGAACGAAATAAAAGCTCTATATACCTAGTCAGTGTTGCACAGAATCGCCACCAATATTTTTGTACTTACCTAAACCTACCCTTCAAAATAAACAGTGCTTCTGACGCCTTCGGTTTAAACTATCATCCCACAATATTTATAAATTTCGGAACAGATTACGCTCACCATTCCGCCCCTGCATTTGACGCCTTCCGACATTCGCAGCTCACCACTGACACCATTTAAAAAACACTATTTACCTGTCAAACTGTCATAATTAAAAACAAGAACATAACCTGAAAATGCGCGTAAAAATACATTCTGCCACATATCGAGCGAACAAAAACAAATGAGTTTAGATTAGTGATTAACATGGAAATTCCATTAAAAATCGTTATCGTATCACAATCAAAACATAAACAATGCACCGAGTTCAGAACCGACCAATCACAGCCCGGCGGTTCCCGCGAAATTGATGGATGTTTTTTTTTCGTTTAGGTTATTTATTACGTGATTATTTTTTTCATGAGGGCGTGTGGTCGCTTTCGCGGTGTGGGGTATACTGGATGCGCGCGCCGTCGGTTGCCATGACAACGGTTCGGTGACTGGTGGAAAATGGAATGATGAATTTGTAATAGGCTGCCGGGAAAAGCAGAAATATACTTGGTCCGGTTAGAAAAATGTCAAGTTGGTTGATCAAATTTTGTTTTTAAATTAAGTAAGTAGGTACTTAGTTTATTTTTTAACCCGCTTACGGTTAAGCAAAAAGGAGGCTGTATGAAGGGACATTAACAACAGTATTAACAACAGTTTTAACAACCAGTGTACATGTACATCCTCCGAGGCACGGAAGCTCAGTAACTGAGCGCTTCCGAGTTTCAGAGGCTTATAAAGTCGTTAAGCCATGACAGGACCTTTTAGGCGGCTTAAGAACTGCACACAATAAGTGTTGACCACTTGCTCATACGAACTTACTTGATATCGCTACGATTGATAGACCTAGCGTTCACCGTTGGTTGAGTGAGGACTAAATACAGCCTTATACAAGATACTTTCGGTTTGAATAATAATAAATAAATAAATATCCTTGGACATTCCACACAGCGTCATCTAGTCCCAAGCTAAGCAATTTAATGCTTGTGTTATGGCTGATGACTGATACCTACACTACATAGATACATTTTTTTTTGTAAATACAATACATATTATATAGGGTGGTGTGGTAGCCAGTGAATCAAGTGTACTCAGTGAACCACAGGGCCTACAGCCATAACGTGACGTTGCCAGCTTATACATTAATACACGTTTGAACCGCCTTCTGATGCTAACCTGTCACGTCTAGTCGCCGGCGAACTGTCGCCCGAACCGAGCGAGCTATGAGTAAACTTCTGTTTTCAAGTGCAAAAAGTAAGGAAAAAATGTCAGTATATTTTTCTCTTTACTCAATTTGTTAAAGTCCTAGGAACTGATGTGTTGTTTTTATCTAAAGAATAGATTAATTAGCATGGTTTAGATTTATGTTTGTTATCCAATCGCGTTCCTGATAACTGTAGAAATTTTTTAAATATTTTAATAGGGGTATGGTACACAGTGAAACGTTTTTTTAGCACTCAATGAACCATGGTTAATCGCGTAGGTACTACTTTAACAATTTTATATAAAAAAACCCTATTTCTTCTGGTCACACTATAACTTTGGAGATATCACTTAAGATAATTTTTATGATATAAGAAATGTTAGATTAATGATCTTAAAATGATAGAAGATCATAATATAAGAAATATTAGATAGGTAATAAATAGATCATTTAATAACGATAAATACGCCAGAGCTAAAGCCATAAGCCAGAAGTAAATGCTAAAAAACATCTTGATTGATATAAATAATTAATAAAAAACACAATTACCTTTATAATGTAACATCCTTCTAGGCTTAAATCATTAATGGTAGAACAACGTTTTATTGTGTACCACATGGTTTACTGACTACCCACCCCCCAGTTCATTGTGTCCCCCTAGGAGTACACAATGAGCCATTTCCCTCTTTTTTTTAAAAGTCTTTTTGCCAAGTATTTATCAGCTAAAAGCTAAAAATACAAATGCAATTTCAAAGTCATTGAAATTTCCTAAGTCATGGGCTAAAAAGTATTGTAAATATGTTACAGAAAAAAAAACTACAGCTTTCTAAACTTTTGGTGGTTCAATGGCTACCACACCACCCTACCTACATAGAAAACACCCAAACACGAAACAAATATTTGAAGATCATGCAAACATTTGTCCCGCAGCGGGGATCGAACCCTCAACCTCTGCGTCTCAGGCCGGCTTTCGCCCACTGCGCCACAGAGGTCGTCAAAAAGTTTGAATGTTTTCTTTAGTTTAGAACGCGACCGCAATGTGTGATCATTCCCAGGTGTACTTATTCTCTGTAGGTGAACCACCTTGACCAGATGAATATTTCCAAATGAATCAAAATTCACTATGTTACTTGACGATACTTTTACGTGACTAATTCAGTTCAGTTCAGCTCTGAAAGAGAAATAGGTTCTGGTTCCGATTTGTTTCCGATTTGGGCCCATAACCTAATAAAACGTGCACTTTCGGTTAACGACTGACTTTATTGACCTTGCTTGACAGTTGACACATACATAAATAAATAAATAAATAAATATCCTTGGACATTCCACACAGCGTCATCTAGTCCCAAGCTAAGCAATTTAATGCTTGTGTACTACCAGATATGACTGATATACTACTTATATACAGTTTTTTTTTTTGTAAATACATACATATTATACATAGAAAACACCCAGACTCGAGACAAATAATAATGACAGGTACAATAGATGGCGTTAGTAGTAATGATTTGTTATTGAAATATAACAGATTGATCAAGAGATAATTCTAGAACAATATTAGGACTCCTAGGTAGTATTGACTGATTATTTGTAAACCTTTTATCAAACAGCCTAGGCTAGGCACTAGTTACACAAAGAACAGACGCCGACGCTATAAATTGATTTAGTCCTATTGAGCAAAGTCACTAATTCGATTTGTAAGGCTATAACGAAATTTCCTCCGACACTGCCTTGAAATAGGGGTGAAAATAGCTTGCGTTGAAAGCTCGATCATAATTCAAGTGATTCCGTTTGTCTGTTTGTTTTGCTGACTACGTATTGAAGATGTTAGTAGATATTTGTTTAAACCGAGTTTCTAACGAGATTATGCAGTTAGGAAAATGAAAAAATATTTATTATGGTCACTGTTCCAGTAGATGTTTGTACTTACTTAATAGTTTGTATGTATGTAAGTTTGTATGTAAGCTGTTGCATTACTGTATGTATGCAGTTTGACTAAAAAAAATATGATCACGACAATGTGCATAGACATATTTTTTCAAATCTTTTTAGGCGTATTTAGACTCTTTGTAGATGTGTAAAGGATCAGTCAGAGGTACGTTCAAATTAATTACTTGGTACATGCCCACATTTTGCAGAAGTTATTAGTTGTCACGATGTTTATTTATTTATTCATCAATACTTTACAAACTTACAGCTAGAGCTTAAATTTGCAAGCTAATTAATACATAACCATACATTCACTTAGACCTTCCTTAGGTATAGCTTGTTTCAAACAAAATTTTTATAGAAACGAAAAATTCATTGATGGATTGATGGCTGGATTTGAACCCACGACCTTCGGATCGAAAGTCGGAAAAATTAATTGATTGATGGCTAAATTTGAACCCACGATCTTCTTATCGAAAGTCGAGGCTCTACCCCTGTGCTCTACCCACTCAGCCAACACGTCTATTCATATAAATGTTTTAGGATAGATAATAAAAGATGCTTCACAGGTTTTCATTAATCCTTTTTCAACCCTTCTGAAGTCCTTAAACGTATCTAAATGGTTTAGAGAAGAAAAGGACTATCAATATAAAACATCGGCCAAGTGCAAGTCTGACTGCACACCGATGGTTCCGTCATGTAAGTTGTGACAACTTGTGTGAACCACAACTTAGTTGTGTGTGTCAGATTAAAGTACAAACTTAATTTCGTAGTAAAAATAATGTTTTACGGTACCTACAGTACAACTGAACATATTTTGTGTTAACCCTAGACACCTAACCTTCGCACATACTCCTTTAAACCTAACCATTCGTCGATTCGACGAGCAATTTTGAAAGCCTATAATTTTATCTAATTTTAAATGTTTTCGTTATTTTTATTACTTACAAACATAAACAAAGTATTATTTTAGTAAATAAGACAATCAATTAATGTTTTACTATAGAAATATTTATTTTATACTTTAAATTACACAGCACTAGTTATTTAAGATCAATTGAGATTTACACTTAGACAAATTAAAATTTAAAAAAAAAAACACAAAATAGCCTTTTTTTCTTTGGCAAACATAAATTATAACAGTCTTCTCATTCAGTAAAAAACATAAAAACTACTATTTTGAAGCGCATTTTATGCAAAAATCAACTTTGTGTTCACCACAAATTGCAGTGTTACATTTTGAGCAATATGATTTTGTCATGCGCCTTTTTTTATAGGAGCAGAGACCACAGACTTTTCTTTTCTTCATATTTGGGGCTTCGACTGGTTGAACGTCATTGCTGGAAGATGACTGACCTTCACCTTGACCACCAACTTGACCTTCACCTTGGCCTTCATCAGTTTTTGCTCCTAATATGTCTTTGATTTTATTTTTTACGTGCGTGGGCATAGTACGAATTTCCAGTCGTATTTTGAGCCAGGGCTCTACTAACTGCGTATGCATCTTCTTCATAAAATCACGTCGAATCATTACTTTCTGACCCATCACAGAAGCATTGTGGCAGTAAATTATGTAGCTGTTGATACACGATATATTTATCATGCCGTAGAAGACGCACATTGGCCACCGATTAGTTTTTCTGCTGCATGTCATTACTGAGCACATTTGATCAAACGTGTCCACTCCACCTTTTGTGCTATTATAGAACTCAATCATGCGTGGCTTTTTTGTTTCGGGGTTGACTGAGGCCCCTTCATCGCAAGAAGATAGTAAATATACCATTTTTGATGGTTTTGGCTTGTATGACAAAAGTGTGAGGGGACCATCATAACAGAACATCGATGTATTGACGTTTCGGGAGCGATTGTTCTTTATTTCATCTGGGATTTCCCTTTTATTAGCTCGCAGAGTCCCAACAAGCGTCAATTTATAAGGCTGCTGCAGTAACTGCTTCGCTAGGGGTACTGACGTGAACCAATTATCCATGGTAACGTTTCTGTTTGTACCATATATACTGCGAGTAAGTTCCTTTACGAAGTACTCCCCCAAAGGCGCACCTTCTGTGTTGGTTCCTTTTCCGAGATATGGCATGCTGTCGATCATATATCTTGTGCCACTATCACACATCATTTCCAACTTGACACCATATTTTGCAGGTTTATTTGGAATATACATCCTGAACTTACACCTACCTCGGAATGCCAATAGCTGTTCATCAATAGTTACATTTGTCCCAGGGACATAGTTTTGGCGGCACTGAACTATAAGCATTGCCCATATGTCTCTTATAGGTGTAAAGGGATCTAATAGAAGAGTCACAATCTAATAGCTGACAACGCTCAAAAAATGTGCGTGCAAATTCAATGTTCTACAATAACATTTGACATTTGAATGTAGACGTTAAATCGTTTGTTTTAATGTTCAATGTCGCTTGTACGCAAAAAAGAAAAACTCTGCGCACTACGTAGCGTGCGCAGAGTTTTGGCGTTTACATTTTATTTGTCTGATTGTGGCTCTATAATACATCTCAATGGTCCTAGGTTTTGATTTTGTATACTTTACGTTACTATGGCTACGTTTGACAACGCATAGACAGACAGTCCACGTGATTATAATCCATAAACATACATAGGTACATAAAACCACGCCTATTTCCCATATATATATAGGTTAGGTTAGCCCACGCATCTCCAATTGCTACAATCCTCAGATAACACTTGTGCCTCGTTCACTCTCATACAATCCTGGAGGATTCTGTTTTTCTTCGGAATACTGAACCCTGAAATGGGGACTATTCACTAGAAAAGGCTGTGAAAGTATCGACACGTTACATAACCTAAAGAATTCTTTGAAAGGGATTGCAGGTGGTATTGTGTCAAACTCACAACTAAGTAAGTGTTTGGTATTTGAAACGAGAAATTCTAAAGTGTAGGATGGACCAAAAAAGGAGGTTATATTGTTTTTTATGTTTGATCGCGGATAACTAATTCTTTGTTTGTAAACTGATTTGAAAGAACATACTGGTGGTGGTGGAAATTTTGAGGATCTGATGAGGTTTTTCAGAATTATCAACAGAAATGCACCTCGAGGTTGCAGGAAATTACTCTCTTCTTGCGAAATTGAAGAATTTTCCACTTGTTTATCAGCCATTTTGTTACCATTAGTTGTTTAGCTTGGGACTAGATTACGCTGTCTAAAATGTCAATTGATATTTTATTTATTTTTATCTATCGCAAATACTTTGTTTTGACACTTCTGGCTACGTGACTTAAGTCTCTAACCTAACCAGTCTAGACTGGTCTAGAATGTTTCTTTATAAAAACTTGAAGATATTGAAGATAAACTGGCATCTTCAAGGAGCATTTGACGTAGCCTAAAAACTCCGTGATCAAGTAGGTCACATAAACTGTTTTGAAATAAATCGATTATCGATTATATTAATAACACATAATTACAATAAAATTATTGTGATTACTTTTATATCAAATCACGTAAAAACCTTTATTATTTTAAAATGCCTTAGATGTCTCTGTTTTAATGCATAAATAATTTGCGTAATGAAAACAGTTCCATCGTACTCGTACCTAGTTATGGGATTAAATTTCTTCGCTGAAAATGAATGAATCTAAAATTAGACTTACTGTAGTTGGTTCAAATAAAAAACATGTGAATGAACTGCGGTACCCACTTGTAATGAACAGGTGCAAAATGTTGAAATTCATAGTAAATAATGAGTGTGTTAAATCGATTAAAACTTCTTCATGAATAAAATCGATCGATAAAATAAATCGAATCGGTAACGGGTTTGGGTATCACTATTTGAGTCAGTATTACAGCTGTCAAAAGTTAAATAAACGGTTGGAAAGGGTATAGGTATTAAATTTCATCATACGCTACCCTAATACGAGTAGGTACCTACTTCAATATGTATCATAACATACATTAGGAACGTACAATTTCTTTTTCTCGGTTAAAATACTCACCCTCAACCAGGTAAGTAATTATTTCTGCAAAATTAAAAGGAATTTCACATGCATTTTATACAGGAAAATGGGATGCGAGCTCTACTGAATAGCAAATTCCGAGCGGGTATTGCTTCTTCAGTTATGTCAGGCGCTCAAGTAGCTTTTACATGGAAAATGTAATTTATACGAAATACCTACCGTTAGTTTAGAGAAATAAGTTAGTTGAATATATTTAAGTACCTACCTATGTTTTGTTTACGTATTAAAATATTTATAGTGTAGTTTAAAAGATCTAAGCGTTCAGATGGCGGGAAGCTAGCTACTTTGATAATAAAAAACATTGCTCCGCTAAGCCGTTTCCACTAGAGCTGCGCTGAGCGAGGCTATGTAAATATAAATAAATAAATAAATATTCCTGGATACTTTACACGGCGTCATCTAGGCCCGAGCTAAGCCGAAAAACTACTACTTACGATCCATTTTTTTTTCGATACAAACATACCTAAGTACCTACTTACTATAAATATAAAAACACCGGAATAAATATCTTCAGAGCATAGGTACAAACATTTGTCCCGTTGCGGGGATCGAACCCTCTACCTCTACATTTTAGGCCGGCCTTTACCCACTGCGCCACAGAGGTAGAAATAAAAGTGATGCTTAATCAACACGTTATGCATTCTTGCAAAGTTAGTGGAAACACACCCTAAAGCGTAAAGCCCCATCTTTTAATTAGAGCAAAAATACCGTTCAACATCGACTTTGAAAGAAATGAAGAAAAACTTTTCAATTAGGTTGGTACAGTACCTATAGGTATTTATATAGAGACTTATTGGCCTAGTTCAGGTTAACGGTTCGATAGTTAAGCGAAGTCTTAAGAACGTAAACAGGCTTACTGCTACGAACTACGAATATTAGCACGAGTTTTCGTTTTCGGGTATTTAGAGTAAAAGCTCTTTGGATTGATAAGAGTTTATGCACACCACGTTTTTCGAACGAGCAGTAACGCGCGAGTTTGTGTAGCGCGTCACCTGCTAGTTCGCAGCGCGTTTTACAAACGCGAGGATATTGTGCACGGTCACCAGCTTGCCGACTTTGTTCCCCGCTCGTTTTTATATCGTTTGTATCGATACAAACGCGCAGTGATGCGTTTCTAAAAACGTGGCTCTAAAAATCATAAGTGACACCTTTCCTACTCGTTCAACTCGGTATATACCTACTTGTCGGCGCGTGGTTGAATTGTCAATGTCAAGGGCATTGATTGTCCTGTCTACGAGGAAGTTGAAGTATCGACACGAGAAGAAGTCTGTGGACGAGAGCACCAAAGAGGTTAAGGTTGCTCTAGCGAAGTGTCGTGCCGATGGGAGCGGGGCGGCGAGGTTCAAGAGGGGACTTCTTGAACGATGGCTGCCAGCGCACCTCGCTTTGCGACAAATCGCTATTTACTGCCTGAATCAAATCTCATCTGAACTAAGAGGATATTAATAACCAGTCTTCATAATGTGATACAAGTTGTGGTGTCTTGATTTTATGAATATTGTAATTACTTACTGGAAGATTAAAACAATGGTTGTCAAGAAGAAGACATTTAATTTATCTAACTCCCAATCTGCACAACCACGCCACCTGAATGAATCCTGATGTAAGCCGGCCCTCCTGAGTTTACATCAGAAGTGGGATCGAACGTGCTGCAAAATAAGGAGCATCTGGAGTTTTCTGAGAAATTTTGAGTAAGATGGTAGCCATTTTTAGCAGCGTAACATGTACCGTTCGTTACGTTTGAATCAAACAAACCCTGCTATTGAAGTTTGACCTGGATAAGTCTGTAATGGATACCTATCAATCAATGGCTGATATAAAGTAACCGAAGTAAAATGAACATCTGCATCAACGAAATCGCTGAAAGCCTGTGCATGTCTAGTCTAGCTTATTTCAATGTAGACCCTATCACACGGAGTTCGAAGAAAGAAATTGTAATGGCTAGATTGAAAACTAATAATTCTTCCAAGACTACTTGATGAAATCTTTATGTTGTCAAGTACCTAAATGTGAAAAGACAGCATCTGACTGAATTTGCTCTTTGACTATGGATTCTCAAACAAGGAACTTAACTGCACAATGACCGAAGAGGTCATATCTGGATCCGTCACATCAGTCAGAGTGCCGTGTCAGAATGACAACCTAGGACACCATGAATTCAGTAGGTACCTGGTCTACACAAACAAGCTGTAATGAGCTACGCTCCGAATATTTGGTACGAGATCCGACTGCAACTACTGCAAGCCTAATAGAAGATGTTTCATATTTCAATACTATGGAGAACGAGAATATTTCGACCCGCTACACATGCGGCTAGCCTGGAAACATGATGCCTACTTGTCCAGACGGGAGGACGGTGGTGGAGCACTGATCTAAGAGGTTGATCAGTATGAGCACCGCCAGGAGTGGATATAATCCGGTGAGCCGGTTTTTGGTTTTGTTTGATTGCGAATCATCTTGTTCTCTTTTGAAAGCTTTTGTGTCAAAGTACCTACTGTCTATAAAATTGATAATGAGTTCGAATTAAAGGAAAAGTAGTTTTCATGACTGAAAGTTTAACAGACCAGACTATTGAGAATTGTGAATCTATTTTTGACTATTTTGAATCTAACAATGTGAGACTTCTTAATCATCAATGCTGACGATACGAATCACAGTCTGCTTGAAACGACATTTTGTAAATGATGAGGCCGAGTCGGCGATATATGATTTTGACGAAGTAACCTTGTTGGTTTATAAAGACGTTTATTCACCGACGACATTGTGTGTAGCGTAGACAAAGTAACCTTGGTATATCGAGACGTTCATTATTGATTTACGACTTCTTTTGACAACTGGACTGTGTTCTCCGATGGTTAGACACCCTGAGTACTATACTTTCATGCTGAGACATTCATGAGGTACCTACCTACCTAGGTACCTATACAAATTATTATTGTAATTTATGATGAACAAGATACTTCGCAATCCGAGAAATGTTACCAGAATATTTTATGTCATACATGATTGTGTTTGTTATGATGAGATGTTTAATGATGATCCTGCTGGATAGGATGTCACTGTTAGATTTCACCAGTTGAATGAGAGGAATGTTATCTGGATACTTTATGTAAGTACGTTTGTTATGCTGAGATGTTTAAACGTTGATCCTGGATGTCACTGTTTGATTTCACTAGTCTAGAGAAATGCTAGCTGGATATTTTATGTTATGCATTGTTTGCTAAGCTGGGATGTTGAGATGTTGATCCTGGACATGATGGAGACACCCGTGTTTGCTGTTTGATTTCGATAGTCAAGTCCAGAAGTAAAGGTCCCACCCATGGTCTATCTGGTCGGAAGCTGTTATCCCGACCAGCCTGCTGTCATTCTGGGTGGAGGGGATGCAGTCATACATAAAAGAGTGTTATCCCGACCAGCTTGCTCTCAGGTTGGGTGGAGGGGATGCGCTTGTCCGGTCCAGATGTGATTATCCTGGTCGGAAGCTGTTATCCCGACCAACCTGCTCTCATTCTGGGTGGAGGGGATGCACTCATACAAAAAGACTGTTATCCCGACCAGCTTGCTCTCAGGCTGGGTGGAGGGGATGCGCTTGTCCGGTCCAGATGATTGTTGTTTGTAAATGGGATGGGACGGCGGAAAAGTTTTATCAGGTCAGATTGGTACCTGCTGGCGGCGCGGAGGTTAGAAGAATTCACTTATCCTGATTAAGCGGCAATCATGGTGGTATTGATGTGAATGATTTTGTGTTTGATGCCACTCACGGCAATCATAAGTCTTGATTTGAATGCTTTTGTGTTTGATGCCACTCACGGCAATCATGATGATATTGATGTGAGTGATTTTGTGTTTGATTGATGCCACTCTGGCAATTTATGTTCCTAGAATGAAGTCCTGTCAGTGGATTGTAGGATGGACGAGCGGATGTCCTAGTGATTGGACATGTTTGTTTCAGAAATGCTATAACGCCCGAGGACGGTCGGTTTGTCAGTCTGGCCGTGTCGGCGCGTGGTTGAATTGTCAATGTCAAGGGCATTGATTGTCCTGTCTACGAGGAAGTTGAAGTATCGACACGAGAAGAAGTCTGTGGACGAGAGCACCAAAGAGGTTAAGGTTGCTCTAGCGAAGTGTCGTGCCGATGGGAGCGGGGCGGCGAGGTTCAAGAGGGGACTTCTTGAACGATGGCTGCCAGCGCACCTCGCTTTGCGACAAATCGCTATTTACTGCCTGAATCAAATCTCATCTGAACTAAGAGGATATTAATAACCAGTCTTCATAATGTGATACAAGTTGTGGTGTCTTGATTTTATGAATATTGTAATTACTTACTGGAAGATTAAAACAATGGTTGTCAAGAAGAAGACATTTAATTTATCTAACTCCCAATCTGCACAACCACGCCACCTGAATGAATCCTGATGTAAGCCGGCCCTCCTGAGTTTACATACTCATAACTTTACAATCTGTCAACATATCTCTGAGAATCATGAATCAACAGCCACAACAAAAGAATCCACCCGGACTATTGCTTTTTACTTATTTTTCTGACTCACTGGCATATAAAAACAATGGCTGTCTACGCCTCCCGTCATTTCCTGTCAAACTTTAACGAAAAACTGTCATTACAAAAAGTACTATTGAAGCCTTAGAACCACAGATTAATAATAGTATAAACTTACTAAAAAACAGGTGGCTTAAAAAAGTGAAACGAATCGTGACGATTTTGCCCGCATTTTTTTCACGAATTAAAAACATTGGGTAATCGGTTCAGTTTAAATTAGGACTCAGGTGAAGAGGATCGTATTGTTCTAGTCTAATTATGGAATTGATAACACGTTTTATTTTGGTGAGTAAAAGTTTGTTTTTTACATAAATAAATTGTATGTACGAGTATGTATGGGGACTCCCTTTTCCGCATTTAGACTCAAAGGTGGTCCTTTATGCGTGGGGTTAATTATGCCTCTTTCTCATGGAGATTTGTAGGGTAAAGGGACAGGGCTTTGGTGCTCTTTCTAGAAGCTTACTCACACTTTTAAAAAGAGGAAGAGATCGCTTCTTAGCGATAAGACCGCCCATTGTTTAATTATTACTAAATTGTTACTAGTTCAAAGTTTCTTTCTGTAAGTGTGCAAAAAAGTATATTCATTCATTCATTCACTTTTGTATTTGCAAGTAAGAACCAGTTCCCGGAGTCTGATTAAATTAGACGACCTCTGTGGCGCAGTAGGTGAAGGCGCGCCTGAGATGCGGAGGTTGCGGGTTCGATCCCCGCCACGGGATTAATATTGCCTATTTTATTTTATTATTACGTTAAACAAAGTTGTTCAACGTAATATAAGCGCTCCAACAGTCATGCTGCTTGGAACAAAAATGCTGAGGGGTAGCCTTATTTTCTTGTCACTCGATTGTCAATAAGTATTTTTCATTTGTATGTTACCCATGTTTATGTTGATGGAAAATAAACTTTTCTATTCTATTCTATTCTAATATAATAAAATAAAATAGTCTTCGGCGCTAATTTGACGCATACAATCTCCTTAACCAATAAACCTCTTTTCAGCTGTCACTATTTAAAATAGTGTATCCAGCAAACCTTAAAATAGTGTCACCAAACAATTCTTCAACAACAGTTTTACCACTCAAACCCGAAGATCAGAAGACCAGCAGTTACCAAGTGACGGAAAACATCAAGGACATACCTGATAACAGAACTCTCGCGCCGATTGTACCGAACTTTGGATTCCTGTTACCTTTGAATTTCGGTAACAACACTATAGCTTTAAATAATATAAATAACAATAATGTAGGACATAATAGTGAGAGCAGTGAAGAAAATGGAGTTGATACTAATAATACAAATAATGATGGAAATTTAAAGAAAAACTCGTTCAGCATACTTCATATCAAAGCTGAATACGATGACAAACCAGTGACAGAACATCAAAATGTGTTTAGCAAAGTGTTTGGAGGGATCAAAAGTTATGTGTTTAATTTGAAGAAAGGAGTGGTTGATGGATTACACAGTTTCTTCCACCACCATGGTAATCCTGATAAAGAAATAGAGAAAAATTATCATAAACATGATAAACACAGAAGTTTTGGTGGTGAAGATTTTGATCATGATTATTATCATGATGATGATGAGGAATCTGGAGAACATTTTGATCACTATTAAATAGGAAAGGAATAAATTATTGAAACTACTGTTTTTTTTTTTTACATAACGAAGCGACGTTGGGTTATGCTTCTTGAATGTACTTTGTAGGTACGAGTATTTTAAGTGTCAATAAATTTTAATTGTATACTTACTTAATTTTTTTACTAATTTATTTTGTTTTTCATTTAGTTTTTGGCAGAATTCGAATTTTACAACCGGAAAATAGTTCTATAAATTGTTATCTAATAAATTAAATTAACTGACTGATTTAACTTATAGAAATAGTAGTAATTTCTTCAAATCTTCAAACATAGAGACATGAGATATTTAGGGGTAGTTAGAGGCACGCCTTTAATAGAAATGTGTCTACTTTTTTAAAAATGACAGGTTGCAAGCATACCTATCGCTAATTCTATTAAATCAAATCAAAAAAGGTTTATTGTAACTTACAATTCTGTACAATTTCTAACTTACCTACTATTAGAAAACTAAAGGTGAATCAAATTAGAATATAATCGGAACTTGATTTCTGAGTAGGAATGCTAATTAACTCTCCAAGTTCAAGTTCAATATTCACAAAAAACTGTTTACACAAACAAATAAAGAAACACAACTATTCTTATAAAAAAGTAAATGAGTTTGTAGGAGTAAGTGGCCAACTCTGGGTGACGAAGTAAGTTGAATTTGTGTAGGTACATTAAATTTAGAGGTATTTTCACTTGAAGTAAAGATGTTTTCAGCCTAGAATCTCTTTTACCAGTCAAAAAGTTGTATCTCCCTGATACGTCAAACACTTCAGATTTGTTATTTTATAACCACCGACACAAAAAGAGGGGTGTTCTAAGTTGGACCGCTATGTTTGTGTGTGACTTTAAATTCTATATCAAATTTGAATTCGAAAACAACTCAAGGCAGATAAGTATATCCAAATGTAAACAAATCAGGTTGGCAAGTGGCTATAACACAAAGACTACCTGAGTAGGCGAGGTCAACGGACTATGCATCCTGATTCACGGGCTTACTGAGTACCTCTTGAAATATCTCTCTTAATATTAGGGTTTCGTGCTCAAAAATAAAAAAATAACCAACGAAATCATCGGTAGGTATCTCTTGGCTGTACGTCTGTCTACCATCTGCCCAGTTCACACTTCTCAGGAGGTATGAAGCTAAAATAAATAATAAATACAAGAGAATGGTCAGTCTTATCTATAAAAAGTAAGCTTTGAAGTGTAAATAAAAACGGCCATTAGTATGGAATGATTATAACATTCGCAAGTTAATGAAAACCTATAGGGTTTACAGGGTGTTACAATAAATTTGAGACGATGCAAGAGGCGGCCTAAAAACTCTGTCACCAGAGTTGGCCACTTGCTCATAAGAACTTACTTAGGTAGGTACTTACAACAAAAATAAAAGCAAACCAATATGGTTCTTAGCTGTAAATATCCAATTACAACATGGAAACCTATATGTTACGATTACAAACTTATAAAATCAAAAAAAAATTACACTATTACCTATTATTACACAATTTATAAAATAACATGTTTTAGAATACAAACGAAACAACGATGCGCGAGTGTAAGACTTGCACTTGACCGGTTTTGTTAATGTAGAGTAGGTATTTTTTCGGTAGAAAAATTCTTTCAGCTAGGTTCATCGCCATCACGACTAAATGTCAAATATGACAGTAAAACTGTAAATCTGTCAAATTTGACACACAGTTTCAAAACATTTTCCAACTAACATTCGCATTATTGCTATTGAAGATTTTTTGCATAGACTTACCCCTGAATACTGAAACGCTAAATATTTGGGAGCGTATTAAATTGAGACACTCTTACCTGGCAGATTTGTATCGAATGTCAAATAATGTAATATAATAATGTCACATTAAGTAGCGTTTCTGTTCGAGCGTCAGCCTTACAATCATTCAATTAATTCACTCAAATCAAAATACCTACTCTTCCAAAAAATCTCACTAAACAACAAATCAATAAAATCAAAAATAAAATCGCATTAAACAACCAGTGAAATACGCGAGCGATATCTGAGTGATTTTTATTTTAATACTATTTGCGCCCTCGGCTTTACCCGCGTAGTGACGGCGTATGGTAATGGTAATTATAATTAAAAATACCTCATTACCTTCCTCAAGAATTAAACTATCAAATGCAGAAGTAATTTTGCAAATCCGATAGGAATTTACAGAGATAAACGACTTCAAACAGACACTTCCGCTTCGTGTATTTGTGTAGATATTGGTGTGGTGTAGTTATTGGGAGCGAATGTTTAGGATCAAAACACGAAGCCTTCGGGTCATCGGCCGAGGCTGGCCAGTGGTTGGGTGCGCGCGCGCAGAACAGCACGCGTTTTAGTTTAAACATTCGTGACCAGTTTGAGGTGAGTTTTTTATTATTACTTTGGATTTTACGTTTTGATTTGACACGTCGTCTTGTGAGTTCAGAACCAATTTCTAAATTTTTGAGCAACTTTTTCATTTATATTTCGTCAAAAAAATACGGTCACTTTACTTAAATTTCTCTTTTTTTGGGTAATTTCGTCGTTGTTGTGTTTTGGAATCACCTTTAGATTATAACAAACATTGCAATCAATAAAATTTCAATTTGATCCAGCCGTTATAAAGTTAGGCCTACCTATTATTGTATAAATAGGTATTACATATTCTAAAAATGTTCGAGAGTGAAATTTTATATTATTTAGATTCTAAATAAAACTCATGACTTATACATATTTGTATTATCCTTTCAAAGATTCGACCTTCAACGACGAAAAATTCAAATGTTCAAAAAATAGAGTAGTTCAAACGTGTAAACATAATCCACATTTGCATCGTGATTGTTTGATCCACAAAAGTTTGCATTCCTTTAACACTTTCATATTATTGAGAGTTTCAATAAAATACGCATTTCTAAATTAACTTTTAAATATTTTTGTAAGTTCTTTGCGGAGTTATTATTTAAGTATTATACATTTTAACCTACTTCATAAAAACGATGTTCCACTGCATACATTAACTAACTTACTCGCTCGCGGCTTTGCTCGCGTGGTACCTACCTACTAGCCTAGGTATATTCATTCGGAAAGCCCATGCTACACATCGGTGAAATAATTTTTGAAATCAGATGAGTAGTTTCAGATTACCCTAAACATACAAACAAACAAATCGACTTTACCTCTTTATAATATTACCTAGTATAAATAATGTTTAAAAATTCCTCACATTAAATAATGTTTTGTATGTACCTAGGTACTTATATCGATTTCTCCGTCAATAGTTTACCTTTTTTTTTTAAATTGGTGACAATCTTCTAAATTTATCAAAGCACGGAAGCGCTTAGCAGTTAATGCCACTTGCACACCCATTCAAGTTGTGACCGCTCAGAACATTGCTTGACTTCAATGATCTATCAAGAACGTCTAATGCCGGGTTCCTATATCCAACTAACGGATGTCCGTGGGTTGGTCGTCATAGCAACGTTGTTATTTGTCAAAAAGTCTCATACATTTTGTGTTGAATAAACAACGTTGCTACGGACACCCGTCAGTTGGCTATAGGAACCCGGTATTAGCAAGCTTCGCCACGAGCGCTTCAACCAAATTATCAAGAGCTTACTTATTGCGTTTTTATGATCCCATCTTAAGAAGATTTATTAACAATGTGGCATATGCATTGTTGTCATAAAAGCTCTTCTCGTTAAAACTGTCGTAAATTCGCTGTAAAAATGTGACACTGTAAAATCTTGGTTGAGTTATGGGTTGGGTTAGGTACCTGTGGGGCGTATCATCAATTCAGATTTCGAGTTTTAGGGAAGGTTCATATCTGACGTAAAATACGCCGAGCGTATCATCTAGCGTACTGACGTATCATCGGTTGAGTGTGAACGGTCAAGTGTTTTTCTATACATTTGTCTGTTCTGGCGTATAATACGCGACGCATGTTCCGTCAGATATGAACCTTCCCTTAGTTAACTATCCTCGCTACCGGTCATGTAATTCAAATTATTAGTTCATGAAAGTTACAGGGAGCGGCGCTGCACTCGATTCTCATACATTTAGATAGATAGATAAATACTTTATTGACACACACACACATTACAGCACAGATGGAAAGGTTTACAGAGTAGAAGAACTTAACTAAACACAGATTTGTAATACTTGACTCGGTACCTATCGAGGATATTATTCAATACTAAAGGTGATCCCCTGACATGTGGAGATGAAGAGATAAAAGTGGGGTTATAAGGCATACAGGGTGTCACCCCCACTCGGTCAACACGGCTCTAACTATAATCTGGACAAGCTATTATATAAGATTTTCATATTATATCTATCGATACGTATCAAACCTATTTGTTATCAAGATTGGCAGAAGCCCGGCGTCACTCTGTCGTAAGACTATGTTATTGACGGAACTTGACCTGTGACCTTGTTGACGGGTGACCTTTGACCTTCATTGAGAAGGGTTGGCCTAATGGCAGTGTTTGTTTGGAGATATTTCATTACATCGAGGCGTTGGGGAATAATCATATTCTTTGTGTAAATATATTTATGCGCTTGTTGTTACATTGTTTTTTGCTCTAGAAGATAACCATCTTGTAGCCGATTCACACTTCGCGTCGTCAACAATCCACACTCACAGAGATTTGAAAATATTGTACCTACTAGTTTCAAAGGGAACAAGCGGATCAGTCGTAAATACTATGCAAATGGATATATATCCACACTCCTGTGTCGCAGATTGTTCTAGCTTCAGGCGCGATCCAGGGGGTAGTGTGGCTAGGCTACTAGTAACAATGGTCTCTGAGTTGGAGAAAATAAATTCAAAAGTTTATAAAACATTTTGCGATTCAGTCGTAACTTTGCAAGAATAAAAGAAAAAAGTAATAAAGAAGTATTTGCAGTAGAATAGTTTCACAAAAAGTTGCACACGTTGTATTTACTTAATGATACATTTTATTAGGTCTTTTGTAATCAAGATAAAAAAGTACAAAACCACATCACAATGTTAAAAGCCAAACTATAATACCAAATATACACAGAACCAAAGAACCGTTACAAGCAATCGATAGATAGATCAACTGATCCAGATCTGTCGGTAGAACATTGCCATTCCGATTAACAAGTAAGTAATTTATCTTCCAGACACAACTCGATAACAATATTTACTACTAAGGCTCTATAGAACCTGTTTTAAAAGGTTCCGGGCCGCGGCCGCCGTGACCGACCAAAACTTAGGACCTTTTTTAACCGACTTTTTTTTTAGTCAACCGAATTATATCCTCAAGATGGACTACCTCTAGATCCGCTCTCGAGGTAGTTCATCTTGAGGATTGGAGAAAAATCTTGTTTTTATTTTATCCTTTTTGTTTAAACCAAACATCATTATTATTATTATTATTTTAAGCCTGTTGTGTCCCACTGCAGGACAAAGGCCTCCCTTCTCTTTTTCCACTCCTGTCTGTCTTCAGCGATAAGGGCCCATTCCTTTTCAAAAGAGTCCAGCTCGCCTCGCCATCTCTGCCTGGGCCAAACCAAACATAAGCCACATCTAAAACACTTCAGCTAATTCGTATCGGCAAACTCAAACTAAAACTCAAACTAGAAATGAGTTGGAGCACGTTCAGTCCCAAGCTTTTTTGTCATCAAAGTAATATGATATTCTAATACACCTTTTTCAAAAGATGATGGTAATGGTAACGAGGTGAAATTTGTTTATTTCTGCAAATCGCTTGGAAATTTGATAAAGAAACGCACACATTGCCGGTTCGGTCCGTTCCCGGATCCGGCTGATGAAAACCCCCCTAACTGTACCAACCCCGGAAGTGTGGTGCCCTAGTACCCAAAGGTACCCACAATACTAGTACGTACACAGCTAGGCCAAACCGGCTCCAACGGGACCCGTTGCTTTGTAACTAGTAATTGGGTTTGCATTTGATTTGAGATTTGTTGTGAATCGAGTATCTGAAAGTGGGTTTGAGTGAGATGTAAAAATGAATTTGATCGTTGAGCAAGACTGTATTCCAGGTAAACAAATTCTTTCAGATCTTTTTAGTAGGTACTTACTTAATTTTAGGTCGTTGGAGATGTCTAAGGGTTAGTCAGAGGTATGTCCGAATACATATTTGGTACATAGGTTTGGACATTTTGCAGGAGTTAATATATTCCATACGTGACAGGTTGTATTTTTAAAATATAGATAGGTAGGTAAGTACTTCATAAATGTAGATATTTTGATAATCTTCATTTTGTTACTTACCGGTTCAGGGAATCCTTAATTAGTTATTTTCATAATATTTCTCAGAAAAGAGACAAACGGACAGCCAATTTTAAAAGTTTTCGAAATCTAGACAGAACCCTAAAAAGATCAAACATACCAATAAAGAATTCTTCCAATATTGAGCGAACAAATCAGTATTTTTATAACTTATTTTATTTATTACATTATCAAAGCAATAAAGGAGACCGGTGGGATAATTGCCAATAATTTTATCGTAATCTCGGGATTAGAAAATATTTAATTTAATGAAACGTTTTAAGAGTTTTAGGTATCGGTATGTAAAAGAAATTAAGCACTTCTTTGTTAACATCGGATTGGCATTTAAATTAGGCAGGATTTGATAAATATAATGGTTTTTGATTACAATAAAATAATATAAACCAAGTGGAAAAAAGTGAAAAAAACAAAAAAAAAAAAAAAAAAGTGGTGGGAAGCGGCCGGTGATTGCAAGAAGGGGAAGGATATGGGGGAGACCTTTGCCCAGCAGTGGGACACACTATAGGTTAAAAAAAAAAAGTGGAAAAATTAAAATATATGAACAGACTCCAATTTTGTATGAAGAGAGCAATTTCCTGGACTCTCAAGGTGATACTGTTCATAACTCCGAAGATCCTCATCAGATCCTAATTTTTTTTTATAGGATCACTAGGTACTCTTTCATCTATAAAGATATTTTAAAAATTGGTTCACTATTGATGGAAATATCGGTGAACACACTTAAAAAAAATCATAAAGTGGAAGGGTAGTAGCACAACTGAGCGCTTCCGTGCTTCTTAGGGCACGTTAAATTGTCGGTCCAGGCTTTCAAAGTCGTTAAACCATGACGGAGGCTTTTGTCCATTTCCCTCTTTTTCCATATGCCAACATTTAGCTTGATCAATTAATTAATTAGTTACTTACCTACTAAAACTCATTAAATAACATTTTTGTTTTCAGCTACCAATATGATAAGACACACGATGATGCTGATGATAGCTTGTCAGCTGACAGCTGTCACTTTGGTAAGTTTCATTTAATACGCCTTTTATTTGCGCTGTCACTTGGGTATAGATCTATCTATCTAGCTAGGTACTATAACAGTTATTTATTTTGAAGATTATCTGTGATTTGCTACTCATATTTCCTACAAATAATAATTGTACTGTAATGTGTGTGAGTGAATGTAAATACATATTTTTCTATTCTATTCTATTCTATTCTATTCTATTCTATTCTTCTAAACTGGATGTTTATGAAGTAAGAATGGGGAGTTTGGTTGAACTGTTATTTCTGAATGATATAATTCTAAGGGGGTAGTCAAAAGCACGTTGAAATATGTATTTGGTATCTATATCCTAATATTTTTACAGCATACCAACCTTAGGTATTAATAATAATTTTAAATAACTAAAAGGTCAAAGTTTTGTATTTTCTTTAAAAGAATCCTCATCACTTTCACTTCTAATGACTCAGTGGAGCCAATTTTGGTATTCAATAATGTAACTACCAGCACATTTTGTCTGTATGTAAATTAAGTACCAAGGCTTTACTTTTACTTTTAAACTTGCTAAATACTTAATTGTTACCTACTTTTTGTAAAAATAACAAGAGAAAAGGAACAGAATGGTGTCTTAAAAGTAATACATTACAAAGTTATTTGGCCTATTCCAGCAGGTTATAGAACTAACTTGCAATAAATAATAATAATTCATTTAAAAAATGTTTTAAATAGGTACTATTTTTTCAAAATAAAATTCACACTCTGTATTTGCAATGACGATAGAAAAATACAATAAGTGACCCGAGTAATGCTAAAATATCATTTATAAAATTAAGATTTTAAGAAAAACACAATTGCAAAACATTTTTATAGTTTTCCAGACTAATTACTTTAGTAATTAAGTTGACTCGGTTTTCCAAAAGAAGGTCAAATGTAATTTGTAAAAGGTTTAAGCTCCAATAAATATTAATCGGGTTAATTAATATTCTTTGAATACTTGGGCCGAGGAAAAATAATCCTGTACTGACGTCAAAATGTTATTCCACCCAAAATATTTTATGTGTAGTTTTTTAAAACCAAATTAAACATAATACGTGGTTTATTATGTTTTATTTAATTAAAGCAACAAATCGAATGTGAATGTGAAAATGCATGTTAATGAGATCAAAATCCACAACTACATCAAAAGTAAAGATACTGCCCCACTAGGTAAGAAAAACAGCTTTTAAATCTATAAGCCAGAACCGAGTCCTTTAAACAGCCTAAAAACTCCATCACCAGCTCATACGAACATTTATACTTGTCCAAAAATACTCTAAAGTACCTACACCTACTTTTTATTTAAATGAATTATATATTTCAGGTATCATCAGCAAAACAGCAAGTTCAACTCTCCGACTCGTACCTTCCCGTAGCGATGCAGATAATCGCCCACCTCTCCGACCAGATGGCGTTTGAGGCGCGCGATGACGTCACTCCCTCCACTCCCCGTCCGACTACAACTACCCGGCCCACTACCCGGCCCACTACCACAAAGACTACAACCTGGGGCTGGACCACTAGCCCTTCTCGGCCGACTTGGACTACAACTACCCGACCAAACACCTGGAGCACGACTACCCGTCCGAATACCTGGTTCACTACCACTACCCGGCCGTATGTGACGTCATCGTATAGGCCGACCAATAATGGATGGTGGATGGGTTTTACTACAACTAAGAGGTTGTGCTTTGTACAAATGCTTAGATTAAGAATTTATTCATTTCAGAAACTCAGCATTCAAAACTATGTAGGTAGTTGCGTACTTAGTTGACATAACATGATATCACACTAGAAAGATTTAATGATGCAAATTGACGTAGGACAAAAAAAAGACAATGGTTGACTTTTGTTGTTGACTGTAATCAAATCTAGGCCTTATAATATTTTCATATTTTTGCGTAACAGTTTTTATCTTGTTATTATTTTTATTTGTTTTTATCGTAGGTACCCTAATAAGGCTTCTTTTTCTTCTTGCGTTTCAATGATTAAAATGAGTAAAACGCCACCTTTACTCCATTGGTTGTGGCGTTTGTTAGGTCCTCCCTAGTGCAGGTGGTAGGTGGTAGGGCATTACGCTGAGGACCGTTGACGACAGAGATTTTTTTAAATTTAATTTCGGCAATACATCAGAAAAGACGGGAGTTTCAAAAGTGATCAGTTGACGAAAAAAACGACAACATTCAAATAACATTTTTTTAAATCATATTGGTAAATAATATATCCGTTTCTCTAGCTCGCTCCGCTTCAGTGGACAGGCAGCCTTACCCATTCCCGAAATAAATACAAGAACGGATTACTTTTATAGACTAACATTAAAACTTGTAAATACCGTTATATAGTTGAACTTTGTACATAATGTAAATAATGCTTTGTAAATACTCGTACAATAGCGGAAGTTTTAACACATTTTCGTAAGCCAATGAGCGTTGGCAAAGGTGCAAGCGCCAAAACATGGTTGCAAAATTGTTTTCACTGTTATTGGATCTTCGGATAATTATATCGATGATCCTTTAGAACAGGTCCACTTACGGCCAGTCTCAATAACCTATCTATCTTTAGTTTTGCTTACTGTGGGTATTTGACATTATTTGTATGGAAGTAATGTCTGTCATTATAAACAAAATTTGCAAGAATTTAAATAATGGTTTTACATTATTTTTATGTTGTACTTAACGTTTAATGAATAACAGATGGCTGGTTTTAGGCTGACCAAAAATAGATGTTGTTCACTCGTTATTATAGTGCATGTCAATAACTCAAGTATTGCTCTAAATGAGCCATAATTCTAATTAGAGTGGTTTATCGTTTGTGGTGGTAAATTAATATCTACTAATTATCTAGGCTATTAATTGACGTGCCTAGATTACTATAGGATTAGCATGGGTTGGTGTTATTATTGTCGTAAATATATTTATTTCTATACCATTATAAATTCGACTACTTAAATACCTATTTAATTTAAATGGTAATATTTAGTTTTTCAAAAATGATTTGTGAAACAACAGCTCTAACGGTGAAGGAAAACATCGTAGGAAAACCAGTTCCCTTTATAATAGCGTCGATAGTCTTGCAACCTGTCACGTATGGAATGTCTTCTGCAAAACGTAGGCATGTTCCTAATTTGTATTTAGACATACCGTTACCCCTTTAAAATCGAAACAAAAGATTCTAAAACAGATAACATAATTATATCTTTATATAACACTTTATTTATTTAGCTTAACAATGTCCCAGGCATTTACAGTATCCCGTTAGGTGTCGGCAAAAATTGTCTCCTGACACTTTCTATAATTATCTAGTTCGTTCGTTCGTATGAGCAAGTAGCCAACTCTGGTGACGGAGTTTTTAGGCCGCCTAAAGGCCTCCGTCATGGCTTAACGACTTTAAAAGCCGGGACCGACAATTTAACGTGCCTTCCGAAGCACGGAAGCGCTCAGATGAAAATGCCACTTGCGGTCACCCATCCAAGTAGTGACCGCTCAGAACGTTGCTTAACTTCGACGATCTATCAAGAACGTCTTAGCAAGCTTCGCCACGAGCGCTTCTTATCATCTTAAATTATCTAGTAAAGATGCCTTAAGTTTTTATCTAAGCCCTAGCCAATTAAAGCTCTAAGTTTTAATCGAAGTTTCTAGCACTCTTTAATATTTGTTACTTTTCAGATCGGACCTGACCACTCCATTCCACAAGCCAGGTCTGTACGCGCCCTTCTCCCCTCCAAAACCCTTCCTCAACCGCTACGAGTCCAGAAACTTCCTCCTACCTCTCTACAACGCTGAGTACACAGTCCTGGAGCCTCAGGAGACCAGGTCTGAGGATCCGCTGCTGGGGATCCATCAGGAGGAGGTGAATCCGTTGGTGGAACCCAGCCCCGAGGAGCAGCCGTTGCTGCCTCCGCATTTTGATGTTAAGATCTCTAGCAGGTGAGCAGAAAGTAGCAATTCCTCTAGAATACCTGAAGATGGCGCTCATCGGTGCTTTAACCGAAATCATCTTACTGATAGTTTCGTCTTCGGCGTCATAGGCATTCGTGGCCGAGTGGTGAAGCAGCCCAGCTTAAGGGTGATCGCTTGTATCTCGCGGGTTCGAATCCCGTCGAAGCCGTAAAACTTACCTAAGTGTGGTTTAACACTGTAATAAAAATATCTACAGAAAGTAGCAGATGGTCTGATAAAAATAAATTGTCTTTCAACACCAATCATAAAGCAATTACCTAGTTAAGTTAGTTCGTATGAGCAAGTGACTAACCCTGGTGATGGAGTTTTTATAAAGGCCTCTGTCATGGCTTAACGAGTTTAAAAAGTCATAAGCGAAAATTTACTTATCCAATTAATTGTTAGATCGGACGGCTTCCTCCTGGAAGATGTGAGTGATGACAGCCTGCAGTACCTGTCCGATGATGTACGGGACATGATCAAGATGGCGCGAGACCCTCATGATGAACGGGTCCTGGATATCTGGGAAAGAGCTGGACCACAGGTACTTGACCAATAACTAAACTTCATTGTTAGGTTCGTGTGAGCTAACTCTTTTAAAATGTGAATTTACCATTTCATTTAAAAGCATCCATCTTTTATAACTTCTCAGAACATCGCTTAACTTCGACGATCTATCAAGCTTAGCAAGCTTCGGCAAGCTTCGCCACAAGTGCTTCAAGATGGCGGTTTAAGAAACGGTAAAAGAAGTTTAATTTTTTGCAGCCCGCAGTCACCTCCAAGGCGAAGCTATCTGGCTCCAACCTGAGGCTGCTCCTCCTGTACGATCTCCTCAGCAGGGACGCCAAGAGGCAGAGACTCAGCGACTACAGCGTGAGCTATTATCTATATATCTATCTAATCCGGTATTACCCACTGCTGGGTAAAGGCCTCTTCTCTATCACGCCACTCTTGGCGGTGTTGTGCCGGATCCACTGTTCTCCTACCGCCTTCGCAATGTCGTCTGACCATCGGGCCAGTGGTCTGCCTCGAGTTAATATAATTATTGAAAAATCCATTGATGCACGGCCGGATTCGAACCAACGCCCTTGGGATCGAAAGTCGAGGCTAACCCACTCGGCCAGATAAAATCTGTTTACCAAAGATCACTTAAAACAATCAATAGATAGCTCGATATGATAACTGGCAGGTTACTTAACTGTGTCCCAAACCCAACTATCAAAACTGGGTGATTGGTGGTTTACGGCCAAACATAATACAAGCAATTTATACTACCGTCGTTATGTAGTAACATAGACAAGGGCTATAACCTTGTAATGGCGTAGGCAGTAACTTTGTAAGGCGTAGACAAGGATCATAATACGCTTTACGAGATCGTCGTAAAAGTTTGAGCACTGCTTAAGTACTGTTTCCATTCGCTTTCGGAAGTGATAAACAAGTGGATTTTCGTGACAGGTTTGATTAATTAGGATAATAGTATAATTGAATCTATTTTAGAGTCTAACTGTGAGAAGTGAACGTAACGCGTTCCCTCTTTTAACTCCTTAGCCAACTTTTTACTCTTTAGCTTTACCAATTGACGACCTCTGTGGCGCAGTGGGCGAAGGCCAGCCTGAGACGAGGAGGTTGCGAGTTCGATTCCCGCCACGGGACAAATGTTTGCCTTCTCTGCAAATATTTGTCTCGAGTCTGGGTGTTTTCTATGTATAATATAATGTATGTATTTACAAAAAAAAAAATGTATCTATGTAGTGTATCAGTCATCTGGTTACCATAACACAAGCATTAAATTCCTTAGCTTGTGACTAGATGACGCTGTGTGGAATGTCCAAGGATATTTATTTATTTATATTTATTTAATTGTCACCCACCGTGGCGTTGACCTGTCGTTGTCGAACCCTTTTGTTTGTGCCCTATTGATGCACTTCCGGGATTTCAATCCACGACCTTCAGATAAAAAATCAAGGCACCAATCCATTCGGCCAATACTCTTACGACTAGTAAACAGTGGAAACAGTCACATGTCATTTCTCAGTATAAAACTATTTTGGTAAAATTGAATTTTCAGATTGAAACTTTTGTAAATTACAATATAAATTACATCTCAATGTAATTCGGACTAAGATGGATCTATCCTGTTGTCAACACCTGGGACCCGAGATATTTTATGAGCTCTGTAAAGGTTCCTGTCCACTAAAGCGCCACGTTTTAAGTTGAACATTTAACCAAATATCTATAAGTAAAAATCACAACTGTGTCCTCAAGGCATAATATTATTCTTCTCAGATCTTGCATTCAAAGTGCCTAATAATAAGGTAAATAAAGGTTAAAAATCATATTTGATGCATTAATACCTACAACTACATGATAAGCAGAGGTTGTCTTTCCATAATTTTTTGTTTTAATTGACAATATTTTTAATTTGAGTAATTTACAGCAATAAGTCCCAATCAATTTCTTGATAGTAAAACTTCATCGGTAGGTAGATAAATCTTTTACTAAAATAACCTTTTAAATCAGTCATCGTACATATATAAGTATTTTTATGGGACCATATTTCGTTTGCCTTATAATCGCTTTTAATATTTTTTATCAGCTAAGTATAATAAATCGGCTAAACAGGCGATGATAACATTCCATCGCGTTTATCCTCAAACTCTAACCCGAGTGAATCATGTTTTATATTTATTTATACATTTTTGGGGTCTCTGTAGACTCACATTAGTTTTATTGATATGTCATATAATTTTTAGAAGAACATGAATCAACATCATCATTTGATTTATTAGTCACCCTGTTTGGGCACAGTCTGAGAATCTGCACCTATTTGGCATTTTTGTTTTTCTTAATAAAAAGTAAGTTATTTTATTATGTTTGTAATTTTTGAACTGTTTTTCTCTCTTTTTACGTGTCTTTAGTTTCTGTAATTTACTTTGTATGTCAAATAACCTTCTTTCTATTCTAGTCATTCATTATTGTAAAGCTTTTAACGAGCTTTTAATGGTGAAGTAAAATATTGTGAGGAAACCAGTTAGCTCTCTAATAGTGTCGATGGGCTTGCAACCTGTCGTATGGAAAGTTAACTTCTGCAAGATGTGGGCATGTACCAAATATGTCATACAAATATGTTGGTCATACCTCTGACTACCTCCATAGACATCTTCAAAAAGGATCTAAAACCTTCCTTAAAGATCTGAAAGAAATGTCTATCGCTCACTGGGATACAGTCGTGATCATATTATATGTTTTTTATTATTGCAAAAGAATAAAACTCCAAGTAAAGTTTTCATGTCCTCCAGGGTTTCTCCCCCGACGTAATGAAGGTCCTTGTAGAGTCTTCCACTGGTGGCGCCAGACAGCAGCTGAGGACCGCGCTGTCCAAGATGGTGGAGCGGCACGACTGCGGGCATGAGTACGCCAACAACAGGGCTAAGGAGATGGTAGAAGAGCTGGCTAGGGATGAGTCGAAGCTTAGCTCTGAGCTAAGATATCTGCAGCCGTTGGTTTATAAGTTTTAGATAACGATATGTACTCGTATCATTTTCATACATTTGTGAGTAAAAGTTTAACCACAATCGGCAATTTTAAGCGACTTTAGTTTGTGACCTATTGTCAGTTTGAAATATTTTGTCAGTCAATTTCGTAATATATGTTTTTTATTTTGTTTTATTATATTTATAATGTAGGTACCTAGTTAGATACTTTTACCTTTTAAAAGTACTCTAATTAAATATGAAATATATTTTAGTTATGTATGATCAATATGATCAACAAATGTACAAGTGAACTAATGATGAGGATATGCTTTGTTTAGATCTTTTTGTCCACTCTTTGCCCTAATGTACGTAATGTTTAAAAAGTTATAATTTGTATGTTGCGCTGTAGTGGACGTCTGGCTTTTTATTATTTAGCCTAAATGAGCTCAAAAACATTAATTACTTAAGTTATTAGTTTGTGCCACTTAGTTTAAGTTAAGATTAAGTTTATAAACATAAATAAACAATTATTACAGTTAAGTATATAAAACTAAATGAATTTATAATGAAAGTATTTGTAGATTTAAAATTTTGTATACCTAATGAGATTTTAGTCAAATACAATTAATCTCTGGTGATAAGCATCATTATTTATTTATATACTGACGAAATACGTAAATTAAATTAAAAATTATTTATAAGCAAATATAATAATAAAGTATTTAAAATAACTATAAGTACACGTGTTTCATTTCTCACTAATCACCTAGCATGTAAAACGAAACTTAAGTGATCCTTGAGGTCCTACAAGAATAAATGATTTTTCTTTCTTTCTTTCTCAAAAGGCCAGTGTTTCAATGAAAAGTAAATAAATAAAATGAAATTTAATATGATCCAGAAATCCCCTTTGCTACTCCTTTGAAAACCAGCAGGGCATGTCTGGACAAAAAGTAAAAAATACTCTTTGAATGGGATCATTTAGGGCATATCTGGACAAAACGTTAAAAATACTCTTTGAAGGGGATCATTTAGGGCATTTCTGGACTAAGCCATATTCCCAAGGTTCGTAGACGAATTCTTTGACGAATTCTTGACTGTCCAAAGATTCTTTTCAGAATTAACGTTTTCAAGAATCAAAAATGTTTTTTGTTCATGTTTTAAATTACTGTATCTTAAATCGTACCACTCACACACAATCATCTTGTTAAGCTATTGCATAGCTTCTATCGCGGGCCTTTAGCGTGGAGACCGAATCCAGAAATTCCGTAAAGAAGAACGAGACATGTAAAAGTGTTTTGTGTTGTCACATGAAATTTGATCTAAGTATAAAGACAACAAAGAAATCGAAGCTTCTGACATCAGCCCCCTTGTCAGAATACTTTTTCGTTCGTTCGTATGAGCAAGTGGCCAACTCTGGTGACGGAGTTTTTAGGCCTAAAGGCCTCCGTCATGGCTTAACGACTTTAAATGTTGGAGAACAATTCTCTGCTCTCTTTAGGTGCATTTTTGTTCATGACTCTGAAGATCATCATCTGATGCTGAAAACTTTTTTATTCATTCATTCATTCATTCATTTATTCATTGTTTCAAGTTGGTACCTACATAAGATCTTAAAAATTAGGTTTGGCCGCAACAAGAGCCCCGTTGGGACACCACAATGTTTGAGGAAATAGTAGTATTTTTTTACATTTTTACATCGTATTTTCAGTGTGGACAATGTTTGAAAATTATTAAATTATTTTTTATTTGAGAGAGTAGCTAGTAGCTTCCTGCTATTGGGGTTGTCCCATTAAAAGTTTTTGAGGATCTGAGAAGGATACGAAAGAGCAGAAAGTTGCACTTCTCACGAAATTAAAGGCGGTAGAATCATTTCAATTTTGCCTACAAATACTTAGATAAACTAAGGCATGTTATCGTAATTTCCTTGTGTCGCTGTAAACATATATCCAGAAAACCTAGCTCTAATCATTGAGGTACAATCTATAGAGCCACAATCAGACAAATAAAATGTCCGCGCCAAAACACTGCGCACGCTACGTAGTGCGCAGAGTTTTAGTTTTTACGTACAAGCGACATTAAACATTAAAACAAACGACAAAACGTCTACATACGAGCAAATCTCATTGAATAGGTATGTAGAACATTGCTCGGACATTTTTTTAGTGTTGTCAGCTATTAGATTGTGACTCTTTAGTATAGTATCTCAACAGCTCTAATAGTCTGAAATGGAACCTATCCCTGGCAAAGTGCACTCAGGTCGTAAGCCGTGTGATCACTTAACTAAGTGGTAGAGACATGTTGACGCAAGGCGGTGTCTTCTACACTCGTTATTTATATATTTTTACTAGCTGCGCCCCGCGGTGTTACGCGCAGTGAATAGTTCCCGTTCTCGTGAGAATAACAAGATCAGAAGTAGTCTATTGAGAAATATCCAGGGTATAAGCAATTCTGGTACCAAATTTCATTCAAATCCGTCCAGCTGTTTGAGCGTGAAAGAGTAACAAACACACTTACATAGGTACTTACAGACTTACACACACACAAACGTTCACCTTTAAAATATTAATTCTCAAAAAGCTGGACGGATTTAAATGAAATTTGGTACCAGAATTGCTTAGACCCTGGATATTTCTTAATAGACTACATTTGATCTTGTTATTCCCACGAGTATATATTATTAGTAGGACAGGATAATTATTTACTTACTAAGTTATTTAATTTTTTATAAAACTCAACATTGGATCCGAGGTCGTGGGTTCAAATTCTGGCGATATGTAAATCAGTAGATTTTTCATGTCGAAGTATTTATTATGTACATTGACACGAATTCCTAAATGTAGGCATCCTGAGGAAACCAGTTAGCTTTCTTATAATAATTCAAAATAAAATTCAATTAGGTACATGAATATTATTATACGACATATTTTAATACGACATAAATAAATTAGTTATTTGTAATACTTTTCCTTAAAAATTATGATAATTCTACTCTATTACTTGTTTGTGGCTAAAATATAAATACCTAAATAAAATTACTTTCTCATTGACATAAAATATGACTAACATGTATTTTTAGGTATATAAGATTAATAGGTCCTAGAATCTTACTCGCGGCTTTCCTGTGTTATTTATATCCTATCCTACTATCCTACTATCCTACTATCCTACTAATATTATAAAGGTGAAAGTTTGTGTGTGTGTAAGTGTGTTTGTTACTCTTTCACGCTAAAACTACTGTACGGATTTGGCTGAAACTTGGAATATACATAGTTTATGACCGGGAATAACACATAGGCTACTACTAATATTATAAAGGTGAAAGTTTGTGTGTGTGTAAGTGTGTTTGTTACTCTTTCACGCTAAAACTACTGTACGGATTTGGCTGAAACTTGGAATATACATAGTTTATGACCGGGAATAACACATAGGCTACTTTTGATTCCGGTATTCACACGGGAACGGGAACTAGCGCGGGTAACACCGCGAGGCGCAGCTAGTATTATATACTTATAATACGGTAAGTATCTACTTGTAATAACGATGGTGATTTAGTCCGTATTTATATAAATTTTAAAAATCTACAACTTAATCGGTTTAAAGCAATTCATTTTATAATTTATATAAACGTTATATTTATTAACAATTTTATAAAACATTATCAATAGATTAAAATTTTTAAAGTAAACTAGTTAGGTATTTCATAGAAATCAAAAACGAAAATTCCTATTTATTTTTTCGATTCTGAACGGATTTGAACCCAAAAAATCCTTTATCCAGATTGCTTTAACTAACAGCCTCGGAATCGTATAACGTCAGGTCGATAATTTTGATGAGATGGTATTAAGTCAAGCACTGAGCATGAGCACCATCAATAAAATCTAGTAGATCTAAAATTAATTTGACAGCACTAAAATGTTGCCGTCCCTTTCATAACGATCGAAATAAAAAGGATGGCATCAATTTTCAATTTTAGTGCTGTCAAATTAATTTAGTTTTTGCGACATCTGAATTGACACCATTAGGTACTTACATTATCTAATATTTATTCATCGGCATTGGAAGGAGGTTTAAATATCGCAAGAAAACCTCCCCAAAGCAACTGTATCACACTTCCTAACAATTCCAACATATACACAAACGGACCCCTCGGTTCATTGACCTCTACATCATCTAAACCAAACTCATCATCAAAGTCATCCACATCATCTATCTCATTCTTCGTCTCATTCAACTCCAACTTCCCAAAAACTGGAATAACGGGTAGGTAGTTTGAGAAGAGACTAACTCTCTCTGGTGTTTCGGAGTTTGAAGGGAGATAATTGGAAAAGAGAGTGATCTTCTCTGGTTTTTTCTCTGCTCTTCTAAGCGCGTCTTCTGATAGCTCTTCTACGTCTCTTGTTATGTTCTCTTGGAGCTCGATGTGCTCGAAGGGACGTTTCGTGGTTTGCTCCGTGTTGTTGATGCCGAAGAACCTGAAATTAAGAAAAAAATGTACTTACTTTAGGTAGGTACTTTATAGTGCCTCAAATCATGATCGTGGGTTCGAATGCCTTGCAGAATCAATGAATTTTTTGGTTGCGAGCTGTAGATTCCCTCTCAGAACTTTATTTATTTAAAATCCTTTGATGAGGTAAGTCACAGACAACTGTTTCTTTCTTTCTTTCATTCAAAAGCTTACTGGTTTCGCTGTGATGTTTTCTTTTACCGATTAGGGTTCCTCCAATTTCAAAAAGAGACACGTTGGCCAATTTGTAGGACCTAGGTATAGTCTATTAGACCTATTTCTTCAGCAACTATTTCATCAAATTCAACAAGGTCAAAGATGAAGTTGAAACTGAAAACCTTTATTATCGATTCTGACGGGGTTTGAACCCGCATTCATTAATCCTCCTCAAGCCTATAAAGTCAGTCATAGCTACTCGTAGGTGGCTACGCATTTAGCGTGGCAAAAGCCGGCGAAGCCAAAATAAAGAGGAAGAAGAAGAAGTTTTTTTTTTATTTAAAATGGGTTAGCATTTGACTTTGTGGCTTGGCAACGAGGAAGTCAACAATAAAGCGAGCTTGCCCAGAAAATGCCTATTAACTCTCTTCTTAAAAATATGCGGGTCGTATAAAAATGAACAGAGACGCTGGCAGTTTGTTCCTATCTGCGGCAGTACGCATTAAGGTGTAATTATGTACCTATGCGTCAAACTAGTGCCACCGCCTATTTGTTATTATGACGTTGAACAAAGGAATTAGAAAAAACTGAATGTTCAGTTTGTGAAACCTATCATAAGCTTTTTTTAATACCTTTGTAATAGTTTCATTTTGTATAGTTTAGGAATAGCGAAGTTGCACTTGGTGGCCACCAAACTCTGTTTTCGCTACTCGCCTTAAACTATACAAAATGGTACAGACCCTTAAAAAAGATGATAGATTTACCTGTAAAACGGCGAGGTGATCTTCTCAGCAATGTTGGTGGCAATCTGGCCATACACATCCAGCTGTCCACTCGAGTTGGAGTTAGTATACACGCTTACCACTGACTCCTCGGTCACTGCGCGGCCGTAGCAGATACTGGTGATCTAGAAACAAAAGAACAATCTGATATGGAGGACATGAACTTGGGTACTACTAGCGCCATCTAGCAACGAGTAGCACAAACAAAAAATATTTTAAAAACCTAGGTGGTCGTTAGTAAGTGAAACGCTTCGTATTCTATTTCTATCGGTTTTTCTTTGATTTGTAATTTCAATCACTCGAGTTTTCGTAATCGTATTATTATTCGTATGTAAATTCCTATAATTTATCGTTTTTATTCTAAAGCTATTGGTGGCTATTCGGGATGTCGCTGAAGCTAAACTAAACTAATTTGACAGCACTAAAATTGATGCCATCCTTTTTAATTCCATCCATCTCAAGAAGCCTTGTGTAACATGATCAATTTATTTGAGTCAGGAATCCGACCTCAACTGTCACGTAACGTCATATCCAGCCAATCGGACGTCCCCGTTCCTCTGAGATCGCAGCCAATCGCGTCTGTACGCCGGGCACGTAGCCTTGGTACTTGCACAAGGCTACGTCACAGCGTCCTGTTCAGGCTATTATTGATCGAATTGAACTATAAATTGCCAACTTTTTGCTCATCATTTTTGGTTTATATATTCGGTACTACTAGGCTTCGCACGTGCGTGTGTTACATACTCAGATAAAAAGTAGCATAACTACGTACGTTGGTTACCAAGTTGGTTTAAGGCATCATATTATTTTTAATTTACACTTGCAAGTAGCATCGGCAGTTTCTTAGCTAATTGATAACCTTTTCAACACTACGCTTCAAACCTGATCCCCAATAGTGACTAATAGTGGCTATTCTGGATGTCACCAAAAATAAATTAAACTAATTTGACAGCCCTAAATATGTTGCCGTCCCTTTCATAACGATCGAAATAAAAAGGACGGCATCAATTTCAGTGCTGTCAAATTCGTTTAGTTTTGGTGACATCCCGAATACCCACCAGTGTCACTTTATGTGACTTCCACCCATATCGGACGTCCCCATGCGTCAGCGCATCTCAGCCAATGCCACGCGTCTGTACGCCGGGCACGTAGTCTTGGTACTTGCACAAGGCTACGTCAGACTAGCCTTCAAGCATTGATCATTGATCTAATTGAATACTTATGCCCGAACACTGAAATTCTACTTATTGTAGGTAAGTGGTGCCTATCTTTGACATCGTCTATACAAATCTGAGAAGTAAGACCGTCTCAAGTGGTTATGGTCTCAAATACCTATTTATGTAGTGTTTCAATATCGGGCGTTAGTCATATATTCATACCGCAACATCAACATCTCGCTTATTATCAAAAAGAAAAAGTCCCCTGACTAATTTTAATTAGGTATATTTTGTGCATAATGTATGTTAGTTTGCTAGGTATTTATAAATATTTATTCAAAATTTATTAGTTTAGTTAGATGTTTAAATCAGTGGAGTTTAGGGCACTGGTGACCTGTAGCACAGGTTTATATACCTATTTCAGGCACCAGTCTCTCACAAAACAGGCTTACCTCTAACTTTTATCATTATTTTTAACTGTATTTATTTTAAAAATTTATTGCTTTATATTTTTATATTTGTGTGTTGTGAGAGAATTAAATAAACAATTTGTATTTGTATTATGTCGTTATGTTGAGTGATGTTGCTTAGAGCGCGACGTTGCTCGTTGACGCGCGACAACTATCGCGAATATAAGTATTTTTATTATTTTTTCCATTTAAACACCTAATAACATACATCTCAGGCGACTTACATAAATATCCTTAAATTTACCCAAATTACCCCCGAATACGAAATGCCATTTTATATATTTGGGAGCACCATTTAGGACCTCTGTCAGATTTGTACAGACAAACGTCAAATAATGTCATAATTTATGACATTATTTAACTTACATTAAGTACCTAGCGTTTCAGTATTGGAGTTCTAATAGTTAAGTCTTGTATTTAAATACAAAACCTCACAAATTATAAAATATAAAATTAGCATGACATTATAAAGTAGGTAGGCACCTCTGTTATTTCGTTTGAAGTTATTTATCAATAAAATTAATCATTTATTTGAAGTTATTGACATTTAGTGAGTCATAAATCACCGATTCTTATTGTCAAAGTGGGAATGAATGAAAAATTACGATATAAAGGCTCCTCAATGTCATAACGCTCATGATTTAAAAACATAATTTAAGTATTTTTATTAAATAACAAACATAACAAGTTATCATGAAAAGTAAATATTTAAAACAATAACTAACTCACTTCAAATAACCTACTTATAATTTTAAAAGTTTAGTTTTGACCTTGCAACTATCTTACACAGTCTTGACCTTATGTCGATATTTATTTCCCATTCATTTGGTTCGCAAAACCAAAAAGAAACATTAGATCGCCAAGATTTGAACTCGCAACCTTCACACAGTTCACACCGAAAGTCCAGATTGGGACGTCCGCGTCATCTTGATCCTTGATACCAATGTCGTGTAGTGTAGTCTGCTCACGTAGTTTTGATACTATACGTGTTTGACAATGGCACATTTCGCTTTATTGGTTTATTGAGAGTTATTGGTGTTTGATGGGTTTTCTTTTTGGAGTTCTTGCGTATAAGAAAAGTGGTTGTTTTGAGAATAAATAAAGTTCTGGTTCTCTTTTCGTTATTTGTAAATAAAGTTCTAGTAAAGTTTTATTTTGTATAGGTACTTAAAATTTATTTTTGTTTTGGTTTTAGTAAGTACCTAAGTAGGTACCTATTAGATTTTTTGGTCAAATATCATGACATGACAAACTGGTTTCTTTGCGATGTTTTTCGTCACTGATGAGCTCATGACTACACAGTTTTGAACCCACAGCTTCGGATTGAAAGGGGTACCACCACTAGTCCAAATAACCCCAATGCCAATAATATATCCTATAATTATATTTATTATTTATATCTCTTTATTGTCTGTACCTATATGTAAGATTTATGAGAGATCTTCTTGGATGATAATATTTTTTACACCCCCTACCATACCTTTAATCTTAAGTCTCTCTCTCTCTCCATCCTAAGGTTATCTAGAAGAGATCGCTTCTAAACGATAAGACCGACCATTGTACAATTATACTACTTAATAAGTTATTTAGTTCTTAAATCTCTGTACAATAAAGAATTTTCATTCATTCATTCATTCAATATTCAAATTGCCTTTAATTATTCAAATTGCTTTATAAATGCACTGATTATTCCAATCTGATAATGCATTCATTCCGACTCCGACATGCATTTTAAGCATCTTTTATCACTAGCACGCCCAGTTGCGCCATTGTACGCGATTTAATTGTTAAAATCTACCAAATAGCTTATAATAACGTAAATTACTAGCAGTTTCTCTTACAAACTTAAAATGTCTAAAGATCTTAAACAAATCTTCGAAAGAATATGTTCTACCGTTTCCTGGGTATACAGTCGTGATTATCTTTCTTTTTTTTTTCTCTTAAGGTCGATTTACACCAAACGAGTGAATGCTCATTCTATCCCTACTACATCAAATTCTTTTAGTGTAAACAGGCGTAGAGCATTTCTTCGTTGTTCTTAGTGCGTTCGCAAAGATTCTATGGAATATTCTAAAACTGCTCGCTCGCTAGATGTAAACGGTGCTAGAGCGCGCGAACAGTTGCTTAGAGCGTTCTTGCGTATTCGGACGCGCTCGCGCCCCTGAGCGGTCTCTTCCGTGTTAAACCAGTTGTATACATGGTCTTTATCGATTACAGATGATGCAGCTTTCGTTGACACTAAAAAATTACGAAAGAATGCTCTTGTTCTAGCACTAGCTCTTTGTTCGTTTGATGTAAACGCTGAATGGGAGTTTTCGTTTACCTACACTAAAAGATCACGAAAGAATGCTCTTGTTCTAGCTCTAGCTCTGTATTCGTTTGATGTACTTAAATCGACCTTTACAAAACTACCCCCTTAGACATCTTCAAAGGATCAAATCAAAGTTGCTTAGCTTGGTACTAGATGACGCTGTGTGCAATGTCCAAGGATATTTTTTTTTTTAAAGAAACACTTGAGAGAGATATCTTGGGAATACCGTCGTGATCATCTCTTGTTATTTTTTGTTTCTTTTTTGCTGTTTAAAAACTGGTATCTCGTTTTAACAGAAGCTTTCTCCAGAGTAATACCATTGAAATATTATGATGTGCGTAAAACCAATAAGTTACCGAATTAAAGAAACTGGTAATCGTTGTCGCCATTTTTTTGGTCTTAACTTTCTCCAATATTGGTTATTCAGATATACTTATCATTATACTTACATTAAAATACTTGCAAAAAATATTTATAATAACCCCTATTTTTAGTGACAATTAAGGGAATATTGCAGTTGTTTGTTATTGGTTGAATTCTGTTGTAGGTAGGTACCTACCTATATTTTAGTATATAACTTGTATGGTTTTAATTAATCTAATTTAGAGTTAATTGTTATTTTTTTTTAAATAAAGCCACCTTTTAAACTCAAAATCGTCAGTACTGAGTTTTGAGTTTTATTCATGTTCATTGGTTCAATTTGTCTAGGCCTCAAAGAACAAAACAACTAAGAAATCGGAAAAAAACAAGAAAAACAGAGTTTATGAAGAAATTTAATTTTCTGACATCATAAAACCGATACCCATGGCTATTTAATTATTTTTAGAATTTTTTTATCAATATTTAGGTACTAATTCACACAAAATCATGGCCACTCTATAAATTAAAATCATATAAGTAAATACTTTCTCTTCCATGTCTGATTATCATGATTATAATAAATATTCTTAGCATCGGCTGCGTCTAATATTAACAAATATTAACATTTCAATAAGTTATTATAAATAAAACACATTAGGTAATTTCTAATAAAAAGATGACTAAGTATTTAAGAGTTTATGTTCTTTCTAAAGTTACTAATGGGTAGTCCAGAGGCACGTCCATTGCATGACAAATGCATTGCGCATGCCCACATCTAACAATATCAATCGACATGATTTTTTTCAACTCTTTTTTAGTAACCTACAGGTCATAGACAAATGATATAAGAATAAAAGGTTAAGTATTATAATTGCCATTGACCGAAATAATCACTTGTTTTAACGAAAAAGTAGAAACCTATAGTTTATTTTCAATTATTAAATCAATGTCAACTTAGGTTTGATTCCCGCAACTCCTACAAGTTAATTAAAAACCTTGATAAAAAAAATTCAAGAAATCATAAAATCTAATGTGTACCTAATTAAAAATAAGTAGGTGTAATAAAATTAATCACGACTTACCAGTGCCAAAGCGAATATAAATAAAATCAACTTCATCTTCACTTTTAATAAGTAAATAGTCTTTTAATAGCCTTTTCGTTACTAGGTCATTCAAGACTTGGTATTTCTTATGTGTACTTAGTATTTTCTAGTTTTCATTTATTGTCTCATAAGTTTTTGTAATGTAATTTTCCTTTTTCCCGCGTCACAGAGACTTAATTCAACGGTCTTTGTAAACACACTTGAAAATATGTTTTTTCAGTCTCTGTACACTCTTGCTTTATTTCTCTGTCTTTCCAAAGAGTATTTATGTGCGTCTTACGTTATTTACTGAATTAACAAAATTACATTACTTATTGTAAAGGCATAAGTGTTTTCTTTGTACAATTGTCACATGCGTTTTGGAAGCTATATTTTCTTTCCAAACTCTCCTAAAACAGCAATTTTTTTTAAACTAAGGTACATGCGGGTATTAAAGCCTGTCGGCTAATAAGGCCTAAACATTCAAAATCTTGTCTATAATACGACTTTGCGCTCAAGGTCACACTCACAGATGCCTAAAGCACGGACAAGACACTACCAGGCGACAAACGCTTGCTACCTCACCCCCTCTCGCCAGTGTCGAGCCAAACGTTGTCAGGAGTAGTCGCACGTCACGGTATAATAAAGATTGGCTTCGGAAATACGTAAGTATTTGTTTTGTTATTATACTTTTCTACTTACACTTACTGTCAGTATTAGTGTTGATTTACGCTGGTCCCTTAGTGCCTTATTAAATAATGTGGTACATTCCAAATTTTATTTATTTCGTTTTTCCTAAATACTTTGCCCATGGGTAATAAGGCCTATAAAAATTCGCAGTAGGCCTTATTATACTTCTAGTTTTACATCTATCTTTATTCTTATTTTATGCAAATTCTAACAGCTTTTTCGTATCTTACCGATTTATTACAGTATATTCTAGTCTTATAATCATTGTTTACAGTGTCTTCGATCACGATGCCTCCTAAACGGGCATTGTGGTCACAAGATGACCTGGTCTCAGCTGTTCGCGCAGTTCAGAGAGGAATTTTGAGTACATATGCGGCTGCGGAAATATACAGGATTCCAAGAAGAACCATCAGAAACCATGTCGAGAGTGGTGTTGTGGTTCCCCAAAGATCTTAGCACCTGATGTCGGAAAAGAGAATGTGCCACTTGCTCATTATTCTCGGCCAAAGACTCCTGAACCTTCTACAAGCTTTAGATCGCCAGCCAAATTTTTATCAGAAGTATTACCAAATCAGCAGTCCCCAAGTCAACCAAACGCAAAACGCAGCTATTATCGCCAAATTTATGGAACTTCTTCAAGTGATTCTGAAGACGATGTGCCTCTTACCCAATTAAAATCTGGGTTTCATGATCTCATGCCCACACCTGCTAAAGTTCAAGAAAAAACACCCACTGTCCGACGCAAGGCTATTAATTACCGAGATACTCCAGTGACCAAAGATCTTTTTGACAAATTCAATGAAGGCAAGAAAAACAATGCAGGGAAGAAAAGTACAATACAGAAAAAGAAAAATGAGGGAAAGAAAAGGGACCCAGGAAATTCAAAAACTAAGCTAACTTCAAAATCAATTAAAACAAAATCATCTCACGGATTTACTAGAACCAAGGGCACTGCAGGCAATCGAGCTAGTTGGTACTGTCATGCCTGTGAAGAAGACCGAATGGATGACATGAGGCAATGCTCTCAATGTTCCAAGTGGTATCATGAGGAGTGTGTTGGTTTGTCAATGGATGATTATGATGACTTTTTATGTCCTGATGGATGTTAGATAAGGCCATTTATTTCATTACAAAGTATTATTGTGCCATTATCTGAAAGATAATTGATCTCAAGTACCAAATTATGATGTTTAAGTTGATTATTAACATAGTTCAAGCAGTAGGCCTTTTTACCCTACCTAATTATAATAAGGCCTATTGACAGTGTTTTAAAAAAAGTTACATTTTATTTAAGTTTTATGCAGAAGTTGCTATTTTTTGTTTTAATTTTGTAGTACTATAACTAAACGACTGATTACCAATAAATATTGTTGATTAAATTGTTCGTATAATATTTTACAACAAATTTCCCTTAGCTAGGCCTTAATACCCTCATGTACCTTATGTTTTCTTGTTAGTTTTAGTCTATTTCTTCTTTCCAAACAGTCTTCGTAAAGCACCAAATCGTTTTTTCCCGCGTCGAAGCCGCCACAGCGTATAGAGAGGAACGCGCGCGCACATCGGTAGACGCGATTAAATTGACGTTGAATTTAATGAGTGAAGAGATACAAGTTGTATCTACCGGTAGTTGTTGGCACCATGAGTTTTGGTATTTCTAGGACATTTATTTTGATGTTAAATACTCAAAATGTCATAAGAAATGGTTATTAGTTTTAGGCCTTTAAGATGTTTTGGAATAAACTAAGGGTACTTCTAAAAAAAATCAATGAAAAGCTAGAAACTTTGATGATGATTTTAGAGATCGGTTTTTTTGAATAAGTAATATTATTTAGAAATTGCTTTTTTGTTTGACAGAAACAGTGAAACATTTTCATAGCAATAGATACAAGTTTTTTTTTATAAGATGTTATTGTTTTTAGTAGAGTAAGTATACTAGTTTTTAGATTTTTCAGTTTAGGTATGCTGTTGGAGCATAAACTGAAAGAGTTTTTTTTGTGAATGCGCTAAACTATGTAATGTAACAACAAAAAAATGGAAAAATTATTCCTTCATATTTTGGTAATTAACTTTAGTTAACTAATGTTAAATGCTATATAATTTTGATGTAAACACAGCTAGTTAAACAAAAAATATAAAAAATTTTGGTAGTTTTCAAAAAAACCATTAGTTCTAGTCTAGTCTTTAATTTACTTAAATCATAAACACAAGAGATGCGACCTCTGCACTTCATGATACGCATCCCAAGCAGACGGACTAGACAAAACTTTATACGAATGATAGCGTTTCGTTTTACGATAGCTTGTATTCGGTAAACGATAAAAAACTAGTAATTCAGTTTAACACTTTCAAATCTTTTTCAGTGATGTACTTAACCTACTTACCTACGCCGTAAATTTTGGTGCATTTGGATATTTGAGTGTACCAACATTATGTTTTAAACGTTAGGTACGGATGTTTGCACCTTCAAATAAAATTAAAGTGCTATCTTTGTAATATCAACACTAACGAAGAATTTGTAAGTCAGTCTCATGATTGTTTTACAAAACAGACTTGTCCACAAAATTTCAAAATCAAAATTTCAGGGTTTTTTCAATGTAAAATTTTTTGTCTGACTAACGTTTTGCTGCTCAAACGCCAAACTATCGCATAGAAATTTATCTTCGGAAACGGGTGAGCCTACATAATAGAATAATTATACACACATTTACTTAATAAGTGCTCGTCTGTCAGTTATATTATTGAATCCTTTGTTAATGATACGATCAGAAGGAACTAGGTACTTATATAAATTACATTAATGTAGATACTAGTGGCAAGTCGCAAAAGAACTAAACTAACTAAAATTAATGCCATCCTTTTTATTCCCATCGCTATGAAAGGGACGGCAACATTTTTAGTTTGTTAAGTTAAGCTTTTGCGATACTCCGAATTGCAACTACTAGCTGCCTACCTACCTACCTATAAACATAGATATCTCTATCTTGGCTTAGCTTGCTACTGTTAGATCGTTGAAGTAAAGCAACGTTCTGAGCGGTCACTGTTCAGGTACTTGAATTCAATATTTACCTACATTTCATTTATAAACGATATTTACGTATTTTAATAGTTAGTGATAGATAAGAAACTGAAGATAACAGTATTTGTGGTGCATTAATTGTAAAAGTCATTACAAATTCTTAATTTTAGTAAATTTTCAAACAAAAGATTTCAACGCGCTCGCTGTGAAATTTAATTTTCGTCGAAACATAAGTAAGTTCCTGCCTGTAACATAATTAGTAAAAATAGTTATCATCATCATCATCATTTTCAGCCTGTGTCAACCCACTGCTGGGTGTAGGCCTCCTCCATGACTGCCACTCGTTCCGATGTTGAGCCGATCGCATCCAGGTCTTGTTGGCGAGTAAAAATAGTATATAATAATGAATAGTTATCATCATCATCATCATCATCATCTCAGCCATAGGACATAAGCCTCCCTCATAGATCTCCAGTTGTTTTGGTTGGAAGCGGCCAGCATCCACCGTGAACCTACGGCTTTTACCAAATCATCTGTCCATCTCGTTGGTGGACGTCCTATGCTGCGCTTGCCAATCTGTGATTTCCATTCGAATATAAATAGTATAAAAGGTAAAATAGATATTTGATATTAAAAACATCATTTGATGTTTACGACATTCATAGAAGATCAAATACACTCAGAAAACAGCATAATGTTTGAATACACGTAAATAAGCGCACTCTCGTTGCAATATCAAAAATTAATTTGCTTAAAACCTGTTTTAGAACTTAAAGTTGTAAAAAAGGTAGAGTTGGTTGTTTTAAGTTCCGCTATACAACACAAGATGGCGCTACTCGCGAACATTTCAATAATTTTTGAACGAAATCAAGACGCGTTACCATGACGACGGATTAGCGTCAACATACTTTTTGTTATTATTCTCAGTTATTATTAGAAGTCTGTCTCAGTTTTAAAAAATATTATTAATGTATTATGCACGAGTATTCGAAGAATAAAAACGAATTGTAATTAGAAATAAATACCTACTGAATCGTGTTGTGAGTGAATAATAATGTCTTTTAATAAAAGAGCTAGTGTTTCGTCCAGAATATCGTCATATTCGTCGACCACATCAAAGCTACGCGGTAGTACCAAATCTTCAAAAATAGTGCCGCCAAGAAGAGTAATACCTTCTAAAACATTGTCTTCAAAATCTTCTGGAGACAAAAGTTGTTCTACTGGTATCATCACAGAGAAAAAAACAGAAAAACCTAAAAAGGTAACAAAATCAGATCTGTCTATCAAAAAACCCTTGAAAAACTCTTCCTTTGACTACTGCAAGCATCGTGGCGATACATCTAGCAATGATGAAAAGATCAATATTGATAAAGATGATATTGAAACTCTTGTTTCAATGAAAAAAACTAAAATCACTACTTCGAAACAAGTAAAACAGTACTACAGAAATGAAAACTTCAAACCATCTACCGAATCTCTAGGAGAAACCAATGGATTCAAAAAGGTATGTCTAGATACTATCAAGGAGGTTCCAGAGATTCGATCTCAAGAATCTTTATTCAGAATATTTGATTCTGATAATGAATTTGAACATGCAGATAGCAATGATAATCTCGACGATATAAAAGAATTCAGACAGAAGAATTACTTCGAATGCCATTCAGCAGATTCTAGAATAAAAAACCGAGCTAGCGCTACAATTCTAAAAGACCATAAATGTGTGTATAGATTTTATCTCAACGATAGACTATTCCCTGTCCCACTATGCACAGATCATACAAAAGAGATCCGATGCATAGAGTGTCTGCTCCCAATGAATTTACAGGTCGGATCAAAAAGCAAGATAAACGGTACCATTCAAGCAAAAGTGTCATTGGGTAAGAAGAATCAGGATGTAATGATTCTCTTACCAATAAAAGAGCCACTGATCATCCACGAGAAGAGGAAAGAGAGAGAGGATAATGAAGAGACTCTGTTCTTTGGGTTGATAAATTTGGATAAAATGGGGCATTCAGTTTTCAATCCCAATTTGCCAGGAAATTCGCTGGCGCTGAAGTATCAGAAAGGTTTTCAGGAGTTTCAGAATAATGATGAATATAACTATCACGATATAGATAGGAATGATGTTATTGTGATTTGACCTTGGAGCTGAAATAAAGAGTAGCGTCGACTGAAGCGCGCGGAATAAACTGGTTATCCAGAATACAAAGCAGACAAGTTCATATTTGTTGATTAAACTTATCGATTCGACTTTACGAAACGAAGTTACGAATTTAGTAATATTAAACATTTGAAAACAGTGAAACTAAGAAACAACGAGAAGATTAATAATTACAACAGATCTCAACCATTTGTAATGAAAAATTACATCAGTGGAGAGAGGGAAGGGAGGCCTTTGCCCTGCAGTGGGAAACATCAGGCTTATACTTAATAATAATGCTTTTTTTATAAAACGAGAAATTGCTATTGTTTGATATTGACGTAAAAGATGATTATCATTATCATAATATGAGTGTGACTCGACTGATATATCAGTCGAGTATATACCTACCTACTTACTACTCATTTACCTACCTGCCGCTGTTCGACAGATGAAAAAGCATAAGCCTTGAAAGTATTTTGCGTATAAGTCGTAGGAGAATACATGGTTTAGTTGACAGCATTCTTATTATATGCAATGTGTGTGAAAGAAATAAACATGACGAAAGTATTTCGAGAAAGGTCAATACCGGCTATGTCCAACTTGATAGTGTTTATAGTGGAAAAGAACTGCTTGAGAAATGCCTGTCATTTCGCCTTATTCAATAAAATTTTGTAACTGATGTTGTTTCATAATAAGTATAACGCCATAATAGTGGCAATTCGGAGTATCGCAAAAGCTAAACTTAACTAACAAAAAATGTTGCCGTCCCTTCCATAGCGATGGGAATAAAAAGGATGGCATTAATTTTAGTTAGTTCAGTTTAGCTTTTGTGACACTGAATTGCCACTAATATTTAATTAATTTGGCAGAGATGGGTAGTTAAGCCAATGTAAGTTGTTATTGAAAGCACACACTAGTTACAAGTTAGAAAAAGCTGCAATCGAGTTTATTGTTTGTTTTTAAGTTTCAACCCCCTAATTCAACTATGAATAAATACCTAAAGCAAGATGTTAGATTTTTTTTTCAATTGGGTCAAAATAGTCTTATTATCTACTACGAATAACTCATTATTATAAATAACTCAAATATAAATAACTCAAAAGCTGATTTTAAAGATTGTCTACAAACTGTAGACAATCTTTAAAATCAGCTTATTTGGTTGACCTTATTGGTGCTTTCTAAATTGTTATTTGTTCTATGTTCTATAATATCAGAAAAGGTCCCTTCTCAATAAGCTTATTTTTCAATGGAACCTAAGTTTTATTCTTTGTTTGGAATTATTTTGGTGTAGGTAAACAATTTGGGAGCTGAGTGATAAATTTTATTTTGAAAATTTACCCTCGAGTAGGTAAACCAATAATAAAGTATTTATTTTCCCTGTTCTATCATCAACTAGACTGATGAGTGATGATTATCCTTTAAACCCTTGAGTTATTTTCACATAATTATGGCATTTGCTTTTTGTTTCCTTATTTATACACTAACTATGGAATATTACCTATACTTACTGATTAGTAGGAAAGTGCCTAAGTGAAAGAAAGAAAGAAAGAAAGAAAGAAAAATCATTTATTCTTGTAGGACCTCAAGGATCACTTAAGTATCGTTTTACATGCTAGGTGATTCTAATGCCTGTTCCAACGCGACTCCCTACACCAGGGAAAGAATCAGGCAAGAACCTGGTGGTGTGGGCCTAGCTTTTTTTTAAAAGCGATCCCTTAACAATCTAAAATACTTAATCTAAATAGTCAAGCTTCAGTGGGAAGCCAGTCGAACAAAGTAAGGCATGTCAAAGAAAGTAAAAGTAATTGTAAAGTTAACAAGATAACACCTCAACAAAATGTTATCTTGGCAAGTACCTATTTAGTTCTAATAGCCGTGAGATTTTCCTACGAAATATTTCAAATGCTTGAATACTTTTTACTAATCACCTACTTAGGTATGTAGGAATCTTAATAAATTTGTATTATTTTAGGGTACAGGTTTGTTGCCTGATTTTCAGAGGAATGTAAAATTATATTTTTTGAATAAACAAACATTACTATTATATACCTATTCTAGCTAGGTAATTGTATAGTCCCATATTATATCGCTGGTTAAATGCTAAACTACCACAATTCAAAATTTAACTTTTTTCAGTAGGGCCATTCAAAGTTTTCGATAAGGTTTTTTAATTTTTTTCAGTAAGTCTTATTTTTATATCTATGTATTACCTATCAATCGACGCGTAATTTTAATTAGAATTTAAGTGCATTTTTAGTTTCTCCGTAACTTTAACCCAACGTCATATAAAAGCAGATAAGTGACTTTAGCATATAAAAAAATGTTATAAATACACAAAAAATATATCACCAAAAGACCATATTTCATTAAAAAATAAGGTTTATTAAACTAAAACAAGTTATTTTGAAGGTTTGAATCACAATCTAGTAGTATTATGCAATTTAAATGTTACACGAACAACAAAGTTTTATAAAGATCCTAAAAAATACACTTTTTTAAATGAATATACACCGAAAAATAATATCCTATCAAAATAAATGCTTCTAAAACCATAAACATACTAACGTGACTAACATTTTGGCTAGGTAACGGCCTTATCAATGCTCGAAGGAGCATCGTACTAAGTTCCTCCATCGACTTTGCCCATGTGGCTCTAGTACCACCCATGTTTCGACCGAATCAAAGGCTTTCTCAGTGTCCACAAACGCTAGACAGCGGCAAGCAAGGTACAACCAATGATAAATAGTTAGTATGCCATTAAAAAGATAAAGTAATTTCAATATTGTTTTGAAGCAACTTAAAAGTTGATCTCATTATTTACATTAGGTATTTCTTACCGGATGGTTCAAGATTTATGATAACTCTCATAGCGTATGTTGTTGGTTACTCTCATAATATTGTTGATCTTAGCGTAGAGATAGGTACTTATTTTGTGTAGGTATTTGAGGTTTTTAGAGCATTTATTTGTTTTATTAGTTAAAAAACGGGATAAGATTTTAAGCTAATAAAACAAATAAATAAACACACAGAGTTGTGGTTTTATGTTGTTGATTACATTCTTTTATATTTTTAGATAGGTACCTACTGCTATTGTATTAAAATAGTTTTATTGTTCGACATTAAAATTAGACGTTTGACATTACTTTTAAAATGTTGTACCTACTTACAGGGAAAAAAAATAATAAAACAGTGATTTTTGTATGATTAAAAACCCGTTTAAAGCAAATTAAAAACAAGCACATCTCAAAAAATATTCTTACGTCCTGAAAAATAATTTTTGATTTCTTATAAAAGTTATGTTCAAGACAAACGCATCTCAAAAAGGCACTTAATGCTTTAAAAAATTATAGTTAAGTTCACGTAAAAGTTACCTATGTGCAAAACAAACGCATTTCAAAAATGATACTTTTGAACATACACACAACGTAATATCAATACAATAATCTTGTGCAAAGGTACCACATTTCGGAATGTGGTACCTTTGCCCAAAAATAATATTTGTTTTTGACTTTTATTTATATTCAATAGTACCACATTCCGAAATATGGCACTTTAGAATATAAATTTTAGTCAAATTAAGTGCGCTTCCGCCAATCACTCAACCACAACTGAAAAAATGGCTGTTTAGCTCTGAAATTTGGTGCCAAAGTGTATAAATGCTAAACAGACACAACTGTTTTTTGGTAGTTTTTAATGCGAAAATTAAAAATGTCTTTTACTCATACTATAAAACAACTATTTGTAATCTCATTTTTGTAATAAAAACGATTTTCACGATTTTTGATTTGTGGTACCTTAGCATTTAACCAGCGATAAATATTCCAGCTAATTGTATATTCCCATTGAATCGATGGCTTTTGACATCGACTATAACATTGTACCTACATAGATTACTAATGACGCTGTTTGGATTTATCTAGGAAGCTGACGAGATCTGTATAATTTACGCAGAATATTCCGAAACGTGGGTTATTTCCATTATTTTCATACCCGAGATAATTAAACATTAGCTTAGCAAATACATCCATAGAAATATAAAATTAGATATGACATATCGTTCGTTCGTTCGTATGAGCAAGTGGCCAACTCTGGTGCCGGAGTTTTTAGGCCGCCTAAAGGCCTCCGTCATGGCTTAAAAAGCCAGGACCATTTAACGTGCCCTCCAAAGCATGGTAAACGACATGGTAAAACACTGGTAAATAGGTAGGTAGGTATACATACCTATTGCATTCGAATTACGCTCAATACGGCTTCTCTAAAATGTATCGCAACTGTTACAAACCCATAGGTACTATACTATGCAAAGACTTTGATTTGATTCCTAAATCCATATAAATTGCTTAGCTTGGGACTAGATGACGCTGTGTGGAATGTCCAAGGCTATTTATTTATTTATATAAATGTGTTTTCGTTTCCGAGACAATAAAATAGTGTCTAGGCCTGTATGCGTGAAACTAGCGGCGCTGTCTATTTTACTTTATTAAAGAATTAAAAAAATATATTGCCTATCATAATTTTTATTTTACCTCTGTAATAGTTTTATTTTGTCTACGTTAGGAAGAGTAGCGAAAACAGAGTTTGGTGGCCACCAAGTGCAACTTCGCTTTCCTAAACTATACAAAATAAAACTATTACAGAGGTAATATAAAAAAACGTAGATAGGTTTATAGTTTCGCGCATACCTCTGAGATGTGAGTTCACTCTTCCACGCTGGACAACATATTCACGCGGTCCCTCAAAACGAAGATCTGTCTTATTCATTAGATAAGTACTACTTACGTCAATCAATCAGTAGGTAGATAGGTACCTACATCATGTTATTGACAACATTTTTTTAACCTTCACGATTTGAACTTTGCATATACCTACCTACATCGGGCAATTTTGTTTACTTACTTACAAACTCAAAAGTTGGGTTCCTACTCATCGTTAGTGAAGTTCTAACAGTGCCTAAGTCATTTTTAAACGGTTTTTACATTTGAATGTTATTTGATGGAAACGATGCGCTTATTTTAAATAGTTTTTGCCTATAAAGTAGCCAAAAAGTAGCCAATTTTGACTTCCGCACTCTGAAAACTTCACTGACATTATACATCTTATGAGACATCTTAGGACAAAAACTATCGGTGTAAATGACTACCTACCTACCTACAAAAAATATAGGTAGGTAAGTACTTAAAGGTAAATTAGGTAGGTAAGTAGGTGCTTATTAGTTTAAATAGACAAAGTATGCGAGATAATCCCAAAATACTTGCTAAAAAACATTTGTAGGTACTTACTTAAAAACTTACTAATAAACTAGACTAATAAACTAGACTAAATTCGAAAAAAAACATTAATTATTGGGCGTTGATGGGCGTTGATTGTAGTACCTACCTACCAGACAAAGAAAACGATCCACGCAACTACCTAGGTGACACCAAAAAGAGCTAAAAGTTTAAAGAAATCTTTGTTGTGGCGGTGTTTTAGCATTATTTCGGACTTTGTTTCATTCTAAGAAACCAAAAAAACAATCTCTTTACTTCAGCTTTAACAATAGTATTGATCTATCTACAAGCAAAGCTATTGTAGAAGATACTTCTGACCAAATCGCAATGCATCCAAGTCTTTGGCAAGATTCGCTTGCATAAAAATGGCGGAAATTTCGCGCGCCATCTAGTAACGTTCTGCACATGCGCGGCATCGGACGTATTCCGTTCGGGAACCAGTGAAGTGAAAAAAGTTTTTACGCAAATATTAAAATGTACAAAGGAGGTTTATTTTTAGTGTTGGCTGCATGCAGTTCGGTTGGTGCACAGAGCTTACGTAAGTTTTATCGTATACCTATACTTTCATCAAGTTTAAGGCACTTTTACAGCAAGAGAGGATTATGATGGAGCTTTTAAGTTTAAGTGATGTGAATGGTTTTTTTTTCATCTCACTAATACGTATTAAAAACGCGAATGTATAAATATAATGTATTTACCTATGTTTGTTACTCTTTCACGCAAAGACTACAGGTTCGTTTGTTCGTCGTATGAGCAAGTGGCCAACATACTTCTGACTTCCCCCTTAGATTAGCAAAGGATCTAAAAATGCCTAAAAATCTCAAATAATTACTTATGTCTACCGCATCTTGTGACGTGTAGGTATATAAGTAGTAAGTTGTAGTGTTAATCTATCTATCTATATGGTATAGTCGTGATTATATTTCATATCTAAGTTGAGATTCGACTGAAACTTGGAATGAAAGAAAGAAAGAAAAATCATTTACCTATTCTTGTAGGACCTCAAGAATCACTTAAGTTTCGTCTTACATGCTAGGTGATTCTAATCAATGTAGGTAGGTAGGTACTGTACATAAATCTACGTAGTTTACGTCCTGGAATAACACATAGGCCCCGCGAAAGGAAGGCTGTTGTATGTAAAATATTTTGAAGCGGTTTCAGTTTTTAAAAGTAGGTAGGTACCTACTCTTGTTTCACCCAGTATTATTGGTTTTTGACAAAAAGCTTTGAACTGTACCTTTATAAAACTTTTAAATACTTACAAAATAAACCAAGTAAGTACCTATCCCCTACTAAGATACCTACAACAAGGTCGGTATAAAATGTTAAAGTTTTTATCAAGTAAGTAGGTAAAACTCATAATAATTTATTTAAAAATATTATTTAGACTTTTTAGACAGTAGGTAAGTAGGTACTTAGTAGGTACCAAAGACGATTAACATCAAGAAGACAGACAAAGGCCATACACAAAATCGTAACCCGTACCAGATAGCCTAGAAACTTTAAAACATCAATTTTATCCTGGCTAGCCTGGCAGCTATCTGGTACTGCGGGACAGGGTTACGATTTTGTGTATGGCCTTTGTCTGTCTTCTAGATATTAATCGTCTTTGGTAGGTACCTTCTTAGTAAAGTAAATTGTGTGGTTTGCCAATATTTGATCGATGGCGTCATAAAGCTTCCGTATCGATAATATTCTGAATGTAGACTCAAATACCTACATACCAATTTATTCATAAAGAACTACTTATTTATTTAATGTAGGTTTGAGGAATGTTTTTTTCTTGTTAATCTTATGGCAATGAAAAGAGACAGTAACAGATTTAATATTAATCTAAAATAAGTTTAATAGTCCAATACGATAACGGGGTAATGTACAATTGCAACAAACGTTATATGAGGTAGTGAATATGGGTTTGGCACCTCTGATGATCAAGTTTTTATGCCATCTAAAGATCGTCATAGCTTAATGACATTAGAACTGCTAGCTCTTAAAGCCTGTCCACACTACGTTTATCGAACAAGCAGTCACTGAAAGTGTTTGTGTAGCGCGTCACATGCTAGCCTAGCACGCAGCGCGTTCAAACGCGAAGATAGTGTGCATGTTATCTTGTTAATTTTACAATTACTTTTACTTGCTTTGACATGCCTTACTTTGTTTGACTGGCTTCCCACTGAAGCTTGACTTATTTAGATTGTTATGAAATCGCTTTTAAAAAAAAGCTAGGCCCAGGTTCTTGCCTGATTCTTTCCCTGGTGTAGGGAGTCGCGTTGGAACAGGCGTTATTATCACCTAGCATGTAAGACGAAACTGAAGTGATCCTTGAGGTCCTACCAAAATAAATGATGTTTCTTTCTTTCTTTCATGGTTAAAGCTTGCTGACCGCCGAAAAATTCCAAAACAGCCGAGATCCAAACCTTTCATACTCATCTTTTAAAATCTTATTCAAGTCCATCCAATCAAAGCTGACTAAAGAAGACAGGAAAAATAAAATGAATCATAATTTATTCCTTAACCCTCTCGTGTCGATAAAACTCACGGCTAATGGTGTTATCGGCCATTAACCCTGCCGGCAAGGTCTGCCAGCCCAGCATACAAATAACCTGTCGGTCACAAAGACCATTGTGTTGAACAATATGCCCTTAAGCCTTTAAAGGTTGCTGCGCGTAACTGCGCGTTCGAAAGACGTAGTGTTCTTTGGCCCTAAGAACCCGACTAAACTATCGGCCGATAATAAAAGTTTGCTGTGTGTGAGGAGTCAAAGGTAACACATAAGCTGTGACAAACATACGGCGCTACGGAAGACCAGCGCTTTGACAGGTTCCTTTGTTCCTGCCTAAGCATCATGCTGAATAGTAGCCATTTTTGTCATTTTTCTTGTTTTACTTTCTCTTTTTATGACAAAATAAAGATTTTTCTTTCTTTCTTTCTTTCTTTCTTTCTTTCTTTCTATAATGTGATCGTACATTAATTAATGCGATGACCATTAAACGATTAAGACTTTTAATCTATTACTACATTCCGCGCTTATGTAGTAGGTACCTAATGGTAAGCTAATGGTTAATTCGTTAATTTGTATATTTAGACTTTAGGATAATATTTTGAACTTTCAAAAGAACGCAAACTGTTAGGTGTTGATGTGTTCGAAAACTTTTAATTAAATTTAAATATAAATACAATCTATTAATTTTATAATTATAAACTGATAATTATAATTTTATAATATACGTTGATTTTATACTACGATTAAGATGTTGATTATGAACAATGCGGTTATCTTAACCTTCTCATAGATAGCGCGTTATTCCATAAACAATTCAGTTCTGGTATTTCAGAATCAGGTTCTGAAACATCATACAATAAGTTTGTATGATGTTTCAGAACCTGATTCTCTTCAAATAAACGTAGTAACGTAAACGTCACGTAAAACTTCTAAAAGCTCATAAATATCGATTATGTTATAGCACATTTGCAAGTTGCAACAATATAATTTAAAACTGGTTTCTTAATATTATATTAAAAAGTTTATATTTATAATATGTAAATATATTTTTGTTTGTTTCTGTAAACACTTTAATGTTAAAATTTAAAGACCAAAATAACTTAGGTATATTTTCGTAAAATAAAGCTAAATCTTGATGACGTTAGTTTCTATATAAAAACACATCAAATTGGTTTATCAGATAACTAACTATAATGTCACAGATAGTTTATTTATTATATTACAGTGTTAAACCACACTTAGGTATTGGATATTTCACAGATAGACACACAGATGCACTGCGCACTCATATAACACCCTAAAGATACAACAGCTACACAAAAAAAAATCGATTTCATCTAATCTATTTCCGCAATCCAACTTATTTTCACATACAATGTTTGGCAACATTTCGCCAGCAGAACACTGCGTTGTTTCGCCACACTGGGCCTGCCAAGGTCGCCATGTCTTGTAATGGCGACTTGCTTCACAAACTCATCTATGATCAACGGCCACTTATCTGGCTCAGATTGCCGTCAGCGTTAAGATGATGGATGTGAGTAGAGGAGAATGTGCCTACCCCAATAAGTCCGTATTTTCACCAGAGATGAGTGATTAAGCGTAGCGAGGAATGTACCTAAGTAACCGATTACAGCAGGAAGCGTGCGCGGGCGCAGACCGTGGCAGTCAGTTACCGCATCGAAGAAAGTGATCTTGCGCAACCCACGTAATCACTGTTACGTTTGTAATAATTTGTAGTGTTTAAACTTACCTTCGACTACCCTCCATACCCTCTATACAACGTGATTCATAATTGGTATATTATCCCGGAAGGGGGATTTTATGACCATGAAAATGAACAGTTGTGTAGGTGCAAATCTTGTGATTTCCAATTTTTGTTTTTCATACAAAACCTTTTTGTTCAATCTTTTGGCAAAAAAGTTTGAATATTTTCATCGCCCGCCCCCCTCGTATGTAACACGGGCCACTGGCCAGTGGTTAGGGTCACCGGCAAAGTTCAGGGATCAGCTGATTATTATAGGGTTGCTCTGTGGTTATTTCTGAAAGAAACTTTGCTAGTCATTTCTTCAATGAAAAACATCGAAATTCAAAAAGTCGTAGAACAAATTTTATGTTGTTCACACTGATGAGGTGAATGACCCCTTTTCGGGATAACATACCAATTATAAATCACGTTGTATAAGAAAATTTCTGAATTACAAACTTTACCCTTAGCTTTACTAAGAATTGCTCGTGTCGTCTAGCTTCATTGAAGTAAGCGACGTTCTGAGTGATTACAATTTATCTTAATAATAGTCTTTTTTAAACTTTCGCGATCAGAACACATGATTAAACATATATTTACGGGTATTTGTCGCTATTTACCTTTATTTAATTTTAATTTTATCCCGACGTTTCGACTGGATTGCACCAGCCGTGTACCACCAGTGACCAGCAGTCTGCCCGCGACCACGGCTGGTGCAATCCAGTCGAAACGTCGGGATAAAATTAAAATTAAATAAAGGTAAATAGCGATAAATACCCGTAAATATATGTTTAATCATATCTTAATAATGTTCTAAACGCGGAAGTTTGGACCCACTTGTCTTATAGTCTTGGTTTTTTCTCTAAAAAAGTCAGAAGCATGTCCTAGGAATGAACCTACATGACACGTCGTCCTAGGTCCAATAAGACATAGAAATAAGTAAGTAGGTAATAACAGGTTTCTTCATATTTTCCATCGTCCTAGGATAATGCGTAGGTATGTAAATTTTCTAAATTTGAATTTTAATTATTGATCTTTACTTAATACTAAAAATAACATGCATTTGCATAATACATACTGCTGATGTTTACTAAGAATTGCTCGTACTACCTATATGAGAATATTTCAAGACGTACTTACTTAAATGGATAAAAAAAAAATTGAGCTAATAATTATTTCCCTTGCCGTTTGAAACTCGAAAACTACATTGACTGAGATTTGAACACGCGACCTTAGTAGGGAACTTATTTCTTTGTTTAATTCTAATTACAAATATTCCTACAAAATATTATTATTTTGTCTGAGAGTTTGTGAATAAACCAATGGAACAATTAGACCAGGGTTATGAAAGCTTTCAAAAATGATGAAAAGTAAAAGAAAATAATAGTAGCATGAAAACCATTGGAAAAGGAGGAGAATAACATAAAAATTAAAGGAAAAATAATTTACGGGCGATCTGAGGTCGGGAAGGGGATGGGGGTGAGCTTTTAAGGGTAAAAAACGGTTTATCTCAATTTTCGGCAAAACGGAAAGTCCTATGGAAAAAAGTCAAATAACATAATCGAATACCACAATAAACTACAATTATATTTATTTAAATGAGGACAGTATGATCTGCGCAGGCGCCGCCGCTTGAGCAATAGCCACACAATTACTGAAATTACGCTTATCCGTTACAAGGTCGGTGTCGCGAATACATCCATTGGAATGGAATGTAGTGCCTACATGCCTACATAAAATATAAGGAATCAAGCTTAAATCGATACCTGAGCGAAGACTCAAGCCTAATAGCAGATTCGGTTCACCTAGGTAGTTGCAAGAGGTGTACGGTGGGCAAGAACTAACAATGAATACTTACGAGCTTTTTGTGTTTGTATATTTTGTAATTTGTAATTTTTTTAATACAATTTCAAACACGATTTTTATGATTGTTTCTGAATAAATGAATTTGAATTTCAGCCTTAGTGCCTGAAGACAAATGGTACCCTTTCGAATAATGTATGGAGATATTTATTTCTAAAAATGTTTGATTATTGCTATTTTCTTTTTCAGCGGACAATTTCCTACAATGCAGACAAAAGGATCCGAAACTGAACGACTGCTTGATAACAGCGGTGCCTGATGCTCTCAGGAAGATGAAGAATGGTACTGAATTCATATAAAATCTTGAAAGTATTTTAGGCATAATAATACTTTGGCTAGGCTACTAAAGGGCCTTTGTCCGTGGCATGTTCATACGAGAAAATATGTTCGTATAGATAGAGTCAAATAAGTTTATGGGGACACGGTGTACGGGGACAACGGGAATAGAAGCATTAGTTTTTGGAGTGACCAACATGGCTTAGCGGCTTGATAAATCGGGAACAACTATTTCCTTCCGGCACAACCACTGAGTTCAATTGGTTGTGCCCTGGGTATTTATGATTCCCTTCTACACTAGGTACTGTTATCAATGACTCAACCGGACCTTTGACACAACTACTATGCCCATCTGGTTGAGTCGTAGTGTGGCGTTAACAACAATAAAATATATATTAAATAAGGGGGGGGATCGCAAGGCCAGTCTGGTTTCACTTGTAGGTCCGGTACTCTCCTGGCTGTCTTGAAGAAGGCTGCTCAGGTGTGCACGGATCTCGACGGCGAAGGACAAAAAGGGCCGGTGACGTCAGCCGACGAGTTGTGTGTTGTGGTCCAAGGATTTTGTCTAGGGATATAGCCCTAGCGTAGGACCCTGTGAATAGATGTTCACAATAAATAAAAATTCAGAAATCCGTCCGTGGATAGTGAACACCCTGTATCGACGAGCCTAGGAAGAGAGCCGAGTAAGCAGTTGGTGCAGAGGTGATTCACTATCAGAACGGAGTTACACAACAAGCAGAAGTTATCAAATAATAGGCATGACTGGCAAAATGAAATTAAAGAGCGAACAAAGCTTTAATACATAAAATAACTAGCCAATGCCCAATGCGATGAAATGAAATGAAGGTGAAATGATTAGCTGGTAGATTTAGGTAGTAGGTTAGGTACGTAGGTACATAATGTACGTAACCTTTGTGAAATTAAATTGTTTTATATTTTACAGTGCAATTAAAAAAGAAGATAAGTTAAATTATAAATGTTGCACTCGTAAATTATAAAACAATGTTTAAAAGATAAATAATTAAATATAACAAATTACAAAATTTGCCATGAAACATAATAAATGCGTAATGAGTTTTTACACTAGGTACAATAATTATGATAAAAAGCTAAGCTATGCCTACCTACTTCTAACACTGTTCAACACTTACCCTATCGGGGATCAGGAACAAAACTGAATTTAATAATTTAGTTTGAAAATAGAATTAGGGCCTTTTTAAAATTAAATTTGCACTAGCGCGTATTGTCACTGATTAGAGAGTGAACGCTCTAAATGCAAACTGAAAGCAAGACGATTTTAATCAGTACGTATTGTCACTGCTAGGAACGAGCGAACGCCTTGGATTAAAAATATACGTCCGATGCTAAAGGCAGGTAAAGGTTTGTGTCCGGCCGGTCAGGTACAAGCTCACAGGCGATCGCGTATCCCCGCGCTCCGCGACCCGTCGAACATTCGAGTTATTAGAACAAAAGACTCACGCACACAGAGAGCGTAAAAGAATATCACGCCACCTTTGCGGTACTGTCGCGGAATAGAATGTTAGAAATAAATTGTTGCTAGGCAGATTATTTCATACATTTATTTTACGGTTTTATTAATGTTGTGTTTTAAGTTAGATAATTAAGGTTTTATTAATTTAATGTAAGATAAAAGTCAAAATTTGATAAATTGTAAAAATAAATAAATATCATGTAAACGCAACGTTACAATACCCCCCTTGTCACAAGAGGATTTTATATATTTTGATATATAAAATCCGCACTATAAGTAATTTATCCATATTTTTTCTTTCAAAATCTCATTCACACTCTCCTAACATTTCTTTCAAAATCATACTCATCATACCGATCTTTCATACTTCACGCAATCAAAAATTAGCAAAAGCAACCATTACAAGGGTTACTAACGCGACCTTTCATTAATTTTAGGTAACCATTTAAAAAGTGTAAATGAGTGACCCATTACGAATAATTTAAAGTGCAACTGGAATTAAAATGTGACAATTGGGTAATACATCAACAATGCAATTACTTAGTCATTTAGTAAACTAACATTATTTTAAATTAATATAATGAGCGAAATCTTCGGTTTTACGCGACATTTTATGAATTTTGGAATATAAAAAATTAGCAAGATATTCCAACCCATCTTAGTAAAAAAAAAAATATTTTGAGAAAAAAAATATTACCGCAATAAAGTAAATGTTGGACAGTGCTTAAAATCCTTCTCCGTTCTGTTACAAAGCAAGCCAATGAACGTTATGGTTGGCAAAAATAAGCAAAATAATAAAATTAAAAAAAAATAATCACATGAAAAAAATAATGCAACTAATGTGTACAGCCACGAGAAACAAAATTATAAACTAAAAATAAAAATAAAAAAAACTTTAACACTTTTGTACTCGACGGTAGTCAAGAAATATTGCAATAGTTGCAGTTTACGAGTCTATACAGGGTGCAAAAAAAATTACAACAAAAAATTCTACCAAATAAATGATTACCAGATTAGACTGGTAAAAATGTATAAAAGTTAAATACAGGGTGTACACTTTAGTCACGAGCAACCAAAAAAAAAATAACGTTTCACAAAAATAAAAACATACACATAACACACAACTACTACGAAGCAAAACCAGACCTTATTTCTGAACCACGTTTAAAGGCGCCAGTGTGGCGTTAACAACAATAAAATATATATTAAATAAGGGGGGGGATCGCAAGGCCAGTCTGGTTTCACTTGTAGGTCCGGTACTCTCCTGGCTGTCTTGAAGAAGGCTGCTCAGGTGTGCACGGATCTCGACGGCGAAGGACAAAAAGGGCCGGTGACGTCAGCCGACGAGTTGTGTGTTGTGGTCCAAGGATTTTGTCTAGGGATATAGCCCTAGCGTAGGACCCTGTGAATAGATGTTCACAATAAATAAAAATTCAGAAATCCGTCCGTGGATAGTGAACACCCTGTATCGACGAGCCTAGGAAGAGAGCCGAGTAAGCAGTTGGTGCAGAGGTGATTCACTATCAGAACGGAGTTACACAACAAGCAGAAGTTATCAAATAATAGGCATGACTGGCAAAATGAAATTAAAGAGCGAACAAAGCTTTAATACATAAAATAACTAGCCAATGCCCAATGCGATGAAATGAAATGAAGGTGAAATGATTAGCTGGTAGATTTAGGTAGTAGGTTAGGTACGTAGGTACATAATGTACGTAACCTTTGTGAAATTAAATTGTTTTATATTTTACAGTGCAATTAAAAAAGAAGATAAGTTAAATTATAAATGTTGCACTCGTAAATTATAAAACAATGTTTAAAAGATAAATAATTAAATATAACAAATTACAAAATTTGCCATGAAACATAATAAATGCGTAATGAGTTTTTACACTAGGTACAATAATTATGATAAAAAGCTAAGCTATGCCTACCTACTTCTAACACTGTTCAACACTTACCCTATCGGGGATCAGGAACAAAACTGAATTTAATAATTTAGTTTGAAAATAGAATTAGGGCCTTTTTAAAATTAAATTTGCACTAGCGCGTATTGTCACTGATTAGAGAGTGAACGCTCTAAATGCAAACTGAAAGCAAGACGATTTTAATCAGTACGTATTGTCACTGCTAGGAACGAGCGAACGCCTTGGATTAAAAATATACGTCCGATGCTAAAGGCAGGTAAAGGTTTGTGTCCGGCCGGTCAGGTACAAGCTCACAGGCGATCGCGTATCCCCGCGCTCCGCGACCCGTCGAACATTCGAGTTATTAGAACAAAAGACTCACGCACACAGAGAGCGTAAAAGAATATCACGCCACCTTTGCGGTACTGTCGCGGAATAGAATGTTAGAAATAAATTGTTGCTAGGCAGATTATTTCATACATTTATTTTACGGTTTTATTAATGTTGTGTTTTAAGTTAGATAATTAAGGTTTTATTAATTTAATGTAAGATAAAAGTCAAAATTTGATAAATTGTAAAAATAAATAAATATCATGTAAACGCAACGTTACAGTAGGGAACCCAGAATTAACATGCCCTCCCAAGCAGGAAACGCTCAGCTAATAATGCCACTTGTATTTTGACCGCTCAGAACTTCAGAACGACTTAAGCAAGCTTCGCACCGAGCGTTACAAAATATTACGAGCAGTATTTAAAATTATTTTATATTTTTCCAGGAATTCCTTCATTATCAGTGCCACAGATGGAACCGCTGCTGGTGAAAGGCATCAACATAGAGTCGGGCGCCGGGCCTGTCGTCATCACGCAGCTGTACAAGAACATACGACTGCACGGACTCACTGACTCACTGCTCACCACCTACAAGTGAGTTACAAACCCCAGTAGGCTCACCGGCGGTTTTGTGTAGTATAATCTATCCTCGCTCACATGTCAAGTATTTTAATGTACTTATGGAATTTTTAGTTCATGAAAGTTACCGACGTTTCGGTTGTGTTGCAACACAGCCGAAACGTTGGGAAATAATATTAAAAGATAAATTACGCGATAAAATCCTGTAAATTTAATTTAAAAGCATAAAAAGTGTGTAGGTAGGTACTGTATCTATCTAAGTAGTTAAGGCTTCTATGATTGACAATAAAATTAGAATACGTATTTAATTTCGCAAATTTAAATATAATTTCCTGATTTCAGAGCTGATTTAGAGCACTACCACCTGCGCACAGACTCCATAACGCCCAAGATGGAGTTCATCGCCGACTACGTGATGAAGGGCAGGATTCTGGTGCTGCCCATCCAGGGGAAGGGGATCGCTAACATCACCATGGGTAAAAAGAACTTAGGCCTTTACATCTTTACTAGATGATTTATACAGAGTCAGGAGGCAAGCTTTGCCTACACTTAACGGGACACTGTAGTGCCTGGGACATTGTTGAGATGGAATAGGTAACCATGGGTAACATACTGATATTAAAGGCACACGGGAAATTACTCAATACATTTATGATACCGACAATGTTTCCGAGTATTATTTTTGCCCGTTTCCTATATACAACGTACGGATGTCCGTAGGTCGATCGTCAAAACAATAACGTTGTTATCTGTCAAAAAGTGTCATACATTTTGTGTCAGATAACAACGTTGCTGGCTTTTTGACGGGAATTCAAGATGGCGTGTTGTCTCTTTTGTTTTATTTTCCGAAATTTGTGTTTTGGCGAATGTTAATGTGTAATAATGGTGGATTATTAACTGTTAAGTGTTCGTGAACGTACATAAGTGTAGGCAAATGAAACAAAACTGTATATCATTGCATTTCGACTTCTCTCAAAAAGTCCATGTAAAAAGCTGCAGTAAAGAACCCACATCTTTACTGACGCTGACTATGACTTTGACTCGACCTTGACGAAACGAAAATATAACACATACACATGGTAGTGGCTAAATGCGTGGCAAAAGCCGGCGAAGCCAAAATAATGAAGAAGAAGAAGAAGAACAACGTTGCTATGACGATCGACCTACGGACATCAGTTAGTTGGATATAGGAACCCGGCATTAAACAACGTTTCTATAGAGAAAGATCGACAGTCATCCGTACGTTAGATTAGGAATCGCAGGCATTAATATTACCAAATTCTTGATAGTAATAGGTAGGTATAACAGTTTAGTCAAAGTTCGTTCGTTTGTTTGTATGAGCAAGTGCCCTACTCTGGAGACGGAGTCAAAAGTCTTTATAAGCTATTGCATAGCTTCTATCGCGGGCCTTGAGCGTGGAGACCGAATCTAGAAATTCCGTAACGAAAATAACCTAACACCCCCCATGCAATAGCTTTACCGCGGCAGTCTCCGAGTGCCACACGTCTTTTTTTTTCTCACGTAATATTTACTTTAGTTGTTTCGTTTCTGGAAATAAATGAGCTTTAAAAATAATTTATTGTCTAGTCTTTCTTAAACTTTCGCGATCACAATTCATACTTTTAAATAGTTTACAGGATTTTATCGCGTAATTTAAGGCTGTGTTACAACAACCGTGGACCCGCGACCACGGTTGTTGTAACACAGCCGAAATGTTGGGAAATAATAAAAGGTAAATTACGCGATAAAATCCTGTAAACTATTTAAAAGTATGAATTTATTGTCTGTATTCCAGTGAACCTCGTAGTGAAACACGATATAATCGGCGAGCGCGCGGAGCGCGAGGGACAGACGTACATGCACATCAAGCACTACCGCGTCAAGTTCATCCCGGAGAGGGTCATCCTGCACTTCACGAACCTCTTCAACGGAGACAAGAGATTGGGTGATCAAATGAACTTGTGAGTATAACTCATCATCATTTCAGCCCATTTCCACCCACTGCTGGGTATAAGCTTCCTCTTTATCACGCCACTACCAACGCAAATATCCTTCCACTTCCAGATTCCTCAACGAGAACTCAGACCTGGTCTTCAACGAGCTGAAGGACTCCTACGAGAAGTCTCTTAGCTCTGTCTTCAAGGACGTCACTAATAAGATCTTCGACACAGTGCCTATGGACAAAATCTTTCCAAAGGAATAATTTAATTAGTGATTAGTCGCGTTAACATACTTGAAAAAGAATCGAAGTGTATGAAGTTTTGATAAAATGGTGATGGAAAATATCAATGTGTGAAAAACACAATAATATCAACGAAACGTGTCAATGTTGTTAGATATTATATTATGAATGGGGGGTGACACGTTTCGAAGTCGTTATTTTATCAAATTCAAAAGAACTAGGTATCATTTTTACTAATGGCCAGTCTCAATTACCTACCTGTGGTTTTGCTTACTGTGGTAAGATTTGGCATTAGGTAGGTTATTTCCAAACTAAAAATGACAAATATCTAACCACAGTTAGCGATATCACAGATAGGTAGGTACCTAGATGATATTGAAATTGGACGTTAGTTAGCTTACAAACCGTGTTGACGTGACATGGCGCTAATTCTGTTGTAACACTGACTAGCTTACCTATGACTTTTTTAAACCGAATATATCTAAAGCATAGCAATGATTTAGCAATCATTTAACTAGTCCGTGTTACAACAGAATCAGTGCCATTATTTATTTTTAAGCTCAAATAATTATAAGATAAGAATAAGTAACTAGAATATTTATTAAATCTGCTTTAATTAGATACTGTAATAAAGTACATTTTAAGTGTGACTATTATTAAAGAAAACCCTACAACTAATGTTTTAATGTACGTCCTAAGCATTTCCTTTCATAGTTAAAAACTGTTAACGACATCTAGCGGCGAGTAGTTAGAACCAAACAGCGCCATCTATTGACGTACAGGAGGTAGCTAACGGTACTGCCGTTTACTATTTTGCTGGGGATTCGAGTTAGCATCACCAGTGGCATGATTATAACTATTCTGATGGGTCAGAACTGGCTCAGTAGGCTTTCTTTCATTGAGTTCCACGTCCAACTCTTGATTCGCCATGCTAGCACGACGTGCATTTTCCATACAAATAGGTTTGCAGAACGCTTCGTTCACCAGGACAACTGAAATAATAGTTTGATATATTGTCACCAGATGGCGCTGATTAAAATTTTTGTAAAATTAAAGTTTTATTTAGGTTCGTGCAGTACTTATGCTCTGAAAAATAAACGTGCTTACCCAATCCAATGAGAAGAAAGTACAAGATTAGGCCCAAGATAATTGCTTCTCCTTCCATGGTTATTCTGAACTCTAAAAAAATTTAATTGTAGGACTTTAAACAAATTTTAATATTGAACGTACCAACAGAAGTAGAACAAGAAAAAGGTAATAGTGGCGATTCGGAGTGTCGCAAAAGCTAAACTTAACTAACTAAAAATGTTGCCGTCCCTTTCATAGCGATGGAAATAAAAAGGATGCCATTAATTTTAGTTAGTTTAGTTTAGCTTTTGCGACACTCCGAATTGCCACTAATATCTCTGATTAAGTAAATAGATTAGGTACATCTTTGACACCTTCAAAGGAACTTCGGATTCTTTATAAGTAAGTACTTTTTTTATATAATAGAGTACTTACCTACACCTACTTGAGCTCAGAACCGTGATTGTTGGAGAAAAGGGGAGCTTTCTTTGCCCAGCAGTGGGACACGATGAGCTAATAATGAGTACTTACGTTACCCACAACCACCAGTACAGGCTCCAGACCGAGACCCTCTCGTCGCTCTGAACAACCCTCGTATCGAGAGGAAGGCGGCGAAGATTATCAGCAGAAAGAACGCGGTCTCCCAAAAGTGAGCGACGATATTACCTCCGGTCATCTTACCAGAAGGTAGGGGTTCAGATCTGAATGGATCACATTGTAATTTTGCAGTAATTAGGGATATTGATAGTTCTGTGACGGAATAAAACTTTGTATGTGCCATCGAATGTCAGAATTGTCATGATATAAGAAGAATTTAATAATGAATCGACGTGGGATTAGTGATGTCACTTAGGTCACCACAGATGGCTACAACAGTGTTTTTATTCTCTTTGGCTACAACATTTGAGAGCTTAAAATGGTCCCTAGGAAAGCGGAAAATGTGGTATTTACATATTTTTTTTTCCATTTTCTTTTGTCCTGTGAACGAAAATTATAGATAAAGATAGCCCATTTTGTGCAGCCTTTCTTGGGTTTTGCACTTAGCGTTACATTGGGGGCAATTCGGAGTGTCGCAAAAGCTAAACTAAACTAACTAAAATTATTGCCATCCTTTTTATTCCCATCGCTATGAAAGGGACGGCAACAATTTTAGTTAGCTTAGTTTAGCTTTTGCGACACTCAGAATTGCCACTATTAAACTATTTATTTTCCTAATTATAATAAAGATGGATAAGTTTATCTTGTTACCTAAGTACTTAGCTGTTACTTAAGTACCTATATATAAATATACGGTGAGATGTTGTAAAAAAAGCAATCATATTTTATAGTATCGTTTATTCAGTGCATATCAAATATCTATGGCATAGTCACTGGTAACCTTACGTCGAAGATAATAGAGAATCTAACTTAATCTTAACTAAGCCTCTAGTTATGCCATTATTAAACGGTCAATTATTATAATAACAAAAAAATATTATTAGAAAGTAATTAAAATAATAATTAGAGTTATCAAAACTGACACAAGTTAAAAAATCGCGAGACATTTTAAAATATTTCGAGATTTTTTTAAGCAGATTATTTTCTGATAAAATTTATTTCAAAAATACCTTATTTTTGAAATAGAAGTTTATTAGAAATTAATACATAATTGACGTCAAATAACGGCCTTTGTTTTCGTAAATAATAATAGCGTAGCGTACGAGCGTCCAAATTAAGTATAACTTATTAATAAAACCTGTTATAAAGAATACAATTCAAATAATAATTCCATATTTTTTCTTATTACCGAGTTACTTTATGTTACATCAAAAAAATATATAAAAAAAGAGTAAGTAGAACATTTTAATAGGTATAAATTTTATAGTTAGCTTTTATTTGAAATAATAATAAAATAAGATCCAAAGTAAAAGAAAGTATTTAATTATGGTCTAGCAAGATAGATTCATAATTGATTTATCTCGAGCAAGCCACTTCATTCATTAAATTTAATTAAAATTAAATTATCCATTAACAATGAATGAAGTAACTAGATTACCTCGAAAATTATATAAAAAATATTGTCTACAAGAAAATGTTTTTGTTAAAATTGAGATTGAGATTGCAAATTTTTTAATAAAATCGGACGGTATAATGGTAATGTACAATGAAAAATGTAAAATCTTAAAAATGTCAGTGAAAAAATATTTCTATGAATATTAAACTTTTTCATTTTTTACTAATATACTACAGAAATCTTAGAGTTATGATTTTCTTTTTTCTAGTATTAGTAAGTTATGTCTATTATTATTATATTTGTTATTTCTTTACGTTTCTCACAACCTAGACAACAATCATGAGATTTCTTTTTAGTAGGGTACCGTGAACCCACAGTGTCTGAGTCCTACTCACGCTTGCCAATTTATACTAACATTGCTAATTGTGCCCGGCCTGCAAATTGGAATGCTGTTTTTGAATTCGAAAAACTATTTAAAAAATGTAAAGCCGGGTAGATACTGGGCGTAAATAATAATTATAATAAATGTCCATTGACATGAATATACCTAATTAAAGTAATATTTATATACAACACAACCTAATTTAACTGTGAAAGTATTTTTAAAACATATCAGTAAAAATAAAAAGCACTTAATTTATTTTTTATAATGTAAAACTTAGTATTTTCTAACTTAAACTATTTGTGAATGGTTGTCATTTGCTAGAAATATAACAATAGCTAAACTAACTTTACTTAGCACCATACATTTTTGCAAAAATCTACCTTCTACAATGTGTCGTAAAGTCTAGCGTCATTATTATAACTGAATTATTTAATAACTATACTAATTATTATTTAACCATAAGTATTGTTATTAAAATTCCTACTTAGAAACTAACATTCTTCATATAACGCCAATTAAAAAAAAACGTATACTCTTGTAAAATAATCAAATAAAAGATTTTATAATCTGGCATATTTTGCGATAGCATGTTGTTTTTAAAAATACATGTAAAAAACATCACAAAACGCCAAAAAAATTATTCCAAGCAAATAAAGTACGACTTCAATTTAAACCATACTAAGACATGCCTGGTCAATATCTTTAAAGAAATACCAATATCTTGTCTAAGCCATTTAGTGCTAGGCGTGCTTAATGGCTTTAACAAGATAGTGGTGGCTATTCCGGATGTCGCCAAAACTAAACCAAACTAATTTGACAGCACTAAAATTAATGCCCTTCTTTTTTATTTCGATCGTTATGAAAGGGACGGCAACATTTTTAGTGCTGTCAAATTAGTTTAGTTTAGTTTTTGGTGACATTCTGAAAAGCCACCACTGTAATTCTAGTTTACCATTAAGCTACGCTATCCATCTTAACCTTCTACACGTATACTTAAATGCAATCACATTTCTGCCACTTGGAACTGTGTAGTGGAACTAGATCTTCTGCATCCTATAGCCACTGGCGCTGGTATCCTCGAAGGTCCATTCCTCTCCTTCCTAGGAGCAGCCAGCTGTCTAGTACTGGTAGACCGCTCCAGCTTCCCATCAGACATGACCCAGGCCGAGGTGAAATCAGCGTAATCAGAGTCTTTGGAGCTTGTTCTGGATAACGAATCGTCTCCTTTGGAATAAGTCCTGATAATCTCCTTCATCTTTTCCAAGACTGTCGCGTCGTCTTTCGCGGATTCTGTCGATCTTAGGATCTGTTCGAGCAGCGGGCTCAGAGATTTCTGGTTAGGCGGAGAGCGAAGCGTGGCAGAACTGGCTCGTAAAGGCGAGTTTCGCTTGAAGGCTTCTGACTGCGTGGTTTGAGGTGCTTTAGGCTTCGCTTTCGGAGATGTAGGATTGTGGAACGTATCAGCACCTAACGCTGGTCTGGCTTTAGCTTTTGTCTGCGTAGGGGCTGTACGTCCGCTCCAAGTGTTTCGTGCTGAAGGTGGTAGTTTCGGGGTGAGTTTGGGGGATGTTTGGGGATGCGCTGTGTGTTTAGGGCTTGGGGTGTTCCCGCGGCTGGGGGTTCTGTTCCTTACCGGGGAGTGTGGTATCCTTGTCGCTGCACGACGGACAGTCTTTGGAGATTCCTGTCTTAAGCTCTTGCTAGGAGAATTGTTGGTGTCGGGTATAATTCTTTCAGGGCTGCCTCGGCTGGACTTGTCGTCAATAGAGCTGGTCTTTCGGCCACCGTAGAAAGTCTCTGAGAAGTCTGTCTTGCGAAGTCCGGTGTTGAGGCTGACGTAGTCGCGCTCTTTCTCCATATGGCATCCGTCGTCTTGGTCGAGACGCTCTGAAAGGGACAGAAGATTTTTATAGATACAATTTTTAAATGGTTGTTAAACAATAATATAATGATATGGGAAGATCGAGAGCATTAAATTCTATGTTTTATCTAAAATCTTAAGCGAAAAAATATTTAACAATGGGTGGCCTTATCACCCGCGATCTCTTCCAAAACATCTAAGCTTCGCCTTGCAGACTAGGAAGCAATTTATGTACCTAATAGGCCTCTATTAGGCCCCTTATAAGGGCACACCTCGGAAAAGCTGTGTGTTTATAAGTCTTGGCTGTCTTTGGAAGTAAATTGGTTACAATCTGAAGGGTAAAAATAGCAGAAGATGCTCTTTGACCTTATAAAACCGCGTAAAAATAAGTTTCATGCACTCAGCGGTTGGTTGTCTTACAGGTCAGCCTTTATACACCACCCCGGTATATATGGTTTATATGTATGGTTTATATTGCAATATGTAAAAGTACCTATCAAATTAATGAATTCATCCCGGTATTTAAAACAAAATATTATATTATCGATCAGTCATCTGGTTACCATAACACAAGCATTAAATTACTTAGCTTGGGACTAAATGACGCCGTGTGAAATGTCCAAGAATATTTATTTATTTGAATCTACGAATTTCATATCGAAATCCCACTAGGCAACTAATGATTTATTCATAGAATCATGTTGTACACATTCCTAACCTAACATAGACTTCTAGTCACACGGCACTAATCCTACCCACGCGATATTATAAATAAAAAATACAATTTATTGTGTTTGCAGAACTGCCTTCCATATATACTCAAGTGACTAAATTGTATTGATTAGTCATTTATATTCAGTGACAGCAATGATACATGACCTGTTACGCATCCAATCAGAGGTCTTTTAGATCCTAGGTAGGTACTAAATTAAAAGCTTAAACTTTACTACAAACAAATATTTACAGACCATACCTACAGACATTGTCCCGCAGCGGGAATCAAACGATTCTGACGCAAGATTGACCGCAATGATTGAATAAAAATGCCCAGCATTGAGTCACTAAGAACTAGCTAGATGATGACAATGATGAATGATGATGCACTACGTCATCAAGATCAAAATATAATTAAAATACGTCTAGATTAAAATGTAATGCAAAATAACCAGGTCATCGACTCAAATCTAGCGCCCAAAAGTAGTTTATGGCACACAATGGGCCCTCACAGCCATATCTGATGGTCTACCTACGTCAAAGCATTACGCATGTCATGGCCGATTTCACCTATAAAATGCTAAATATCTCCAACGTACCTTAATCCTAACTTGAAAGAATACTCTTGGTAATTACTATTTAAGAATCTGTCTTTTCGGCAATTTGATTCGAAAATTGTATTCGTATAGTTGACATTTTTTCAGTGAAGAAACGTTTGACATCCCTGTGGTACTGTGCCACAGAGGTTGTCAAACGGGAGAGTGGGGTAAAGGCCCAAGAGGTTACGGGTTCAATCCCCACCGCGGGAAAAATGTTTGCATGTTCAGCAGATATTTGTTCCGGGTCTGGGTGTAAACAATTCAGAACAAAGATTGAATACAGTTTATGTTATAACAAAAGACAGGCTAAACACCCATAATGTAGAATATTATTAACCGTGATGAAAATGATGATTTACTCCTTTAGTCTCGTGTAAAAGTTCACATACCAAAATAACAAATTCCTTCGTACTATAAGCGACATTCGCACACCTTTGTCAATATTGACTTACGCCGGATTCCTGCATCTACTAATAAGGGCAGGTGTCCGGCTGTCCGTTTGCAATGCAGATATGTCTGGCATGCCTTGATGTAATCAATACTTGAGTTTGCTTTGTCTTTGTGTGAGTATTTACAAACACACAAACACAGTTTTGCAAATACCTGTAGTAGGTACCTAAAGCTTTACGTAAACGTAAAGCTTCAAGCCGTGTTTGTAGATTTTTCACGATTTTGGTCAAAATTTGAGCCTAGAATCATCTAGTTCTTAAATCCTATTGAATAAATTGAATGTCTATTTGGGTTTGATGGACAATGTTGAAGATGATTTGAGATTCGTGGTCTCTGCCCCCATGGGAATAAGGTGTAATTTTATATAATGTATATATTTTCACTAAATTCTTTAGATTTAACTAAAAAGATTAATGGAAATAGTTTTGTACTAACAGAAAGATAGATAAGTAAGACATTTTTATGAAAAAACCCAGTTTTCTTTAGCTTCAAGTGTAATCTGTGTGAAAACTATTCTTTTATTTGCTTCCACATCTTTTCATATTCTCGCCTCCATGCTTATGAAGCTCCAAACTCCAAAGCCTCAAAGAAACTTGACACAGATAGCGAGCGCAAAAGAATATACTCCATTTCTTGAATATATTTTACATTCTAAAGATAATGAGGATTTTTATAAAGATTGTAATAATAATTTAAACATCCGGATTTATCCTTAATAAACTGATAAAGTTTGAATAAGCTAAGAGTAATAGGAAGGCTAAAAGGCTAAAGGGAGACAATGATGTATAGAAACACCGTTTCAGCAAAAAAAATACTAGGTACCGTTATAGATCTGAAAACGTATGTTAAACAACCTTTGTCAAATCGTGCCATATATACCGATTCGCTGATTTGGATATATGCTGAAATATAATATGTGGTGGCTTGGAACTGATTGTTTCAAAAGTTTGGTTTAAGAGTTAGTTAAAATATAACTTACCGCTAAATTCTGCGTCTTCAATCGAATTCTGGCTATGCAGAGAATATCTATTCGTGGTCTTCGTATTCGGAGACCCTTGAGTAGACCCGGCCACCACTCCCAGAGACCTGTACCCTTCATCAGACACTTCAGAGCCATTATCCGACGCACTCTCAACTTGCGGTGCTGGAGACACAGGTCTTGGACTTCTGTTCCTGATGCCGTGAGGAGCAGGCACCAAATGATTCGATACAACGATCTTTGTCCTTCTGTCTGGTGAGGAAGACTTCCTCGCAGGGCTGTGGTTTCTTATCCGGCGATTTGGGGACGGAGCACGGTCCACGTCGAAGTAAGGCAGACTGGTAGGAGCGTCTAGTCTGTTGCTTGAGTGATACTGCTTCAGATCGTTGTGAGGGAGTGATGTTGGCTCAAATCGGTCTGCTCTCGCCGGTTCTGGAGTCTTCTCTGTTTTTATATACGGTAGTGATGTTGGGCCTGTATCATGCCTGTGGTTGTCATGCCTGTGATTGTCATGCCTGTCCTGTCTGGTGGGAGTTTCGTGACGGGATTGGTCGGGGCGTTCGTAAGTGACGGTTGCGCCAGCGAGGTCGGCTTTTGGGCGAGCTAAGCGAGCAGATAGCGAGGTTCTGTGCTGGGCGCGGCAACGGCAGGGGTCGTGTTTGTCGAGGTAGTGAGCAAGGGTGTCCCAACCACCGCCGACGCGGACCATGACGTGTGAGCGGAGAATCTGGAATGGAAAAAAAATGTTTAAGTAGTGAAAAAAGAAAATTGTGATCTTGGCTGACTTTTTAAGGTGCCGTAGACATCTTTTTTCAGATCTTTGGACATTTTTGAAGACTTCTAAAGGGGTAGTCAGAGGTATCTGTTATAAACTAAGTATGTTCGTATAGTGTCTAACTCGGGTGACGGAGTTTCTAGGCTGCCTAAAGTCCTCCGTTCGCCGAGACCGTCATTTAACGTGCCTTCCGAAGCATAGAAGCGCTCTGCGCTTCTATGCGGCAGGGAGATAATGACAGTTCTGTTTGGTTAAATTTCCTTTTTATGCCCTAGTTACTATAAGGACAAAAATAATACCTATAGGTATAGGGGACAGATATAAATATTGCTTATCAAACCCGATCAACCTGTTTAAAATTTTACGTAGACCTCTACTCACTTAAGCATTATTTAAATAATATAAAAAACTTGATAATAAACCAAAAACATACGGTAATCCATATAAAGAGAGTCACGTCGTGGGAATATCTTGGAGGTCCCATACAATTCCACTTGCGACCTCGATTCTAACTTTAGCGACCCTTAATAGGACTGCCCAATCACTGCTCTAACAAGACCCATTAGTTCTACGAACTCCTTTTAAACCGCAGCTCTTCTTAAATTGGTTTGTAGCTCTACAGACCGGAGTAAGTTGAACTTTGGTTTCAAGTGATCAGTTTTTAATAAGAGGTCAAACAACAGTGGTTATTATTTAAGGTCGATTCTAAGTTTCCTTCGCAATATCAATACGATTTGAACTAATATGGGAATGGGTGATTCACAACGTCTTTATAGGAATTGGTGCGTTATTTCAATGACCTTTGGTAGCAATTCGTATGGCAGGTGGTAATGACTGGACTATTTTGAGTGAGTCTATTTTTGGTTGGCGCCATCTGCGGGATGTAGGACGGTTTTTAGACGATCATTTAAACATTAAGTTGCTAACGAGCATTTTTAATATCAAACCTTTTAAAGACATTAATAATTATAGGTTAAAGCTTAGTTAAATACTAAATATTAGTGGCAATTCGGAGTTCAAAAGCTAAACTAAACTAACTAAAATTAATGCCATCCTTTTTATTCCCATCGCTATGAAAGGGACGGCGACATTTTTAGTTAGTTAGGTTTAGCTTTTGCGTCACTCCGAATTGCCACTATTTTCTAAGCAAAGCGTGAAAACATTGATAGATGGTAACAATGTTGTTCGATTCATCCGGAAAATCTTCGGAGTAGGGTGTTCTTTGTTCATATTTGACGATTTATATTTTTACAAAATTGAACGCAAAGAGCTTCGGTATCTATAAGCTGTTGTATAAACAAGCTTTTTTACTTGACAACGAAATATAACTTTAATATTAAATGTATACCTTATTATTGAACGTAAACAAAGCGAGTTATACGCTTGGCGTTTCCTGCTCACCTCTGATCAATATAGGCGTTAATTATCAATGTAATGTCGACGACAAAGTCGAATGTAAATCTATTTAAATAACAAGTTTGTAAACTTATAAAAATTAAGTAACCCCGACCTAAGTCCTTTGATTCTATTATTCATCACTTTCAGTTTTGGTTTCTTCCGCTACAAAACCTGCTTAAAATAAAAAAAACAGCATTCCGATCTTCTCGTTTAAGAGCTACGGTGCCAAAGACAGACGCAGTAGGTACACAACAGCGGTCTAACTTATAAAATCCCTCTTTTTGGATCAGGGGTTAAAGCTATAAAAATTAAATGATAGTCTATTTAATTAGGTACTTCCTTTGAATACATAAACTTTAGTGTAGGACTTTATAATAATGTCGTAATAATGTCGAGCGAACGTTTTTGTGTAGCGCGTCACCTGCTAGTTCGCAGCGCGTTTTACAAACGCCAGGATAGTGTGCAGATGCCGACTGCCTTTTGTTCGTCGCTCGTTTGTATTACCTTTGTATATCAACGCGCACTTGCAGCGCGTTTCATTTGCGTTTGTATCGATACAAATAAGCAGTGACTATGCGTTAGAAACACGTGGTGTGCATAATGCTCTTAGATATTCTTAATCCCACATTTTGAAAAAAATATTATTACATTGAAACATTTTTTAATTTCAATTTCATTCTATCATTATTTTAAATTTTCCTTCGAGACTATGATAAATTTCTTATTTTTTAATTTACTATTAAGAAGTTTGTCGGCGATAGTACATTGGCGCCGACTGGTAAGATTTATAAGATGAATTCTACATGCAAATGTAATGATTTTACACGCTCAACCAATGACTCATTACCGACTGTCATTACCATTACATACGGTGCATCATTACTTGAATCATTAGTGGACAGACTTGAGTAAGCCTTGTAATTTTTAAGAAAATTGTGTTTCCTGGTAGAAAATTATGGAATTTTATAATTCTGTGCTAAGAGCTCGTAGTATAACTTGCGGGGTCGTAAATCGTCGAAATTCGCTACTAGTTATTTAAATAAATTTGGAAGGTTTTTGACCTGTTTGAGGCCCAGAGGCCCTATTTGGATTAAACAAAAACGAAGTTTCGTGTTAATTTCGGGTTCAGCTTACAGTACGGCAACGACCAACGCTGAAGCTGAACTGAAAAATGACACGATACTTCGTTTTCGTTTAATCCAAGTAGGGCCTCCAGGCAATAATAATTAATTAGATATTTAACTCACCCTGACAAAAATCAAAATCCTGGTGTCTCCAATCCTGTACTTCCCCTCAGACACCCTCACCATTGGGAACTGGGTAGGGCAGGAACACCTTTCCACCAGATCCCTGACTCTCTCATCCAGACTCCTCAAATCATTCGTCACCAGCTGCGGCTGTGGAGCAGACGGCACCAGTCCCAATGCAGAATCATCAGGTCGTAACTCCTCACCGGCCAACTCCCTCTCAATTTGTCTCTCCATCTGAACGAGAAGTGGAGCTGGCATGCCCAGAACCGCACCCTTTCTAGCAACTTCAAGAAGACATAGAACCACATGCTTCTCGTTCTTCCGCAGACATAAGTCATCCGTCTCAAACAGCAGGCATTCCAGAATTCCAAGGGCTTTTCGACACCAGTCGATAAAGTTGGAGAGGTTGTCTCTGGCGAAGAAGGTGCCCGCTTTGGCTGCTGGGAGCATGTTGACGGGTGGTCTGGTGCGGAGGGCCCTGGCCAGGAGTAGGGCGTCTTCGGATTCTGGTTGAGGAGTGTCGAGGATCAGCCTGGCGGAGTCGCGGACTGCGTTCGCGTGCTGGAAAGAAAAGGGGAGTTAGGTTTGATGATCGATCGATGACATTACAAAGTTTAAAAAAAATTAATATTCCTTTCGTTATTTTTTTTTGGAAAGCAATTTTGCTTAACTTTCAAAACATAGTAGAGGTAAGTACTTTTGTTAAATGTTCTATAGAAATAGATACCTGTATGTGATCATTGCAAGTTACTACCGATTATAATAATTTAACTGGTTCTATAGCGTAGGTACCTACTTTGTCTTATGTAAATATAGATTATAATAAACATACTTTTGCAAATGAAATCATCATTTCCTGTTAAAAATCAACATTTATCTGAAACTGATGGAACGGATACCCTTATCAGAAATTATTTGGGTTAAGGTTGAGTACGAATGAGTGCATGCAATTATGGAGCGACCTAGTCTCTTATCTATCTGTCGATTGATGACCACGATTTTTTGATCGATGGATAAACAGGTGAGGTCAACTTGTGGAAAAAATATTTAGGAAAACAATTGACACACAGGAGGCTTCACTTTAAAGTTTTTATTATTTTATTTATATGTAGTATAGATTAAAGATAATAGTGGCAATTCTGAGTGTCGAAAAACCTAAACTTAGCTAACTAAAAATATTGCCGTCCCTTTCAAAGCGATGGAAATAAAAAGGATGGCATTAATTTTAGTTAGTTTAGTTTAGCTTTTGCGACACTCAGAATTGCCACTAATATTTGTTTATATTTATATGAATAAATTTAAATTTACTCTTGGGACCCTGTTCGAACATACTTCTAGATTGTATTTCTTTAATTATTTCTAGATTGTACCTGTCATACAATATTACTAATATTTCGTCATTTATAAATGCTATGCTAATTTAATAGCTTCACAGTATTTAAGTAGTTATTAGCTTAGCACCTTTTAGCTCGATAATAGCTGGTTTGATCCATACTCTATCAATGTTGAGCAATTATGTACAATTTTTGCCGCGAGGTGTTGAAAATTTGCATGAAGTGCAGAAATTATTTTGCATTTTATTATAAAGCAAAATACAATGTAGCATTTATACCTACACTGTATCCTAGTGTAGGTATAAATGCTACATTGTATTTTGCTGCGCAATTTTTCCATCACAATATTTTCATACATATTCGAGAAGCGAACCAACTATCTCCGAAGAAACAACATTCCACACGGCGTCATCTAGTCCCAAGCTAAGCAATTTAATGCTTGTGTTATGGTAACCAGATGACTGATAAACTACATAGATACATTTTTTGTAAATACATACATATTATACATAGAAAACACCCAGACACGAAACAAATATTTGCAGAGCATACAAACATTTGTCCCGACAGGATAAGGAATGAGTACTTAGGAGGAAGTGTGAAAGTGGCTCCAGTGAATGAAAAGATGAGGAGTAAAAGGTTAGCTTGGTATGGTCATGTTATGAGGAGGGAAGAATGTCATGTTACTAGGAGTGTGTTAGATATGAATGTGGATGGATATAGGTGTAGAGGTAGGCCAAAGAAAAGATGGATGGACTGTGTGAGGGATGACATGAGTAAGAAAGGAGTGAGTGCTGAGATGACGTCTGATAGAGGGAAATGGAAGAATACATGTTGTGCCGACCCCACATAGTGGGATAAGGGCAGGAAGAAGAAGAAAAACATTTGTCCCGCAGCGGGGATCGAACCCGCAACCTCGGCGTCTCAGGCGGGCTTTCGCCCACTGCGCCACAGAGGTCGTCAGTACTTAACATAACACATCAAGCTAAACGATGTTTTGGACAAACCACAAACTGAACGGTTAACTTTTTAATAGTAATTAAGTATTCGAAGACCTCTGTGGCGCAGTGGACAAAGGCTCGCCTGAGACGCGGAGGTTGCGGGTTCGAATCCCGCCGCGGGTCAATTGTTTGCAAGTTCTGCAGATATTTCCAGGTCTGGATGTTTTTCTATCTTTAATATGTATGTATTTACAAAAAAAAATGTTCGTAAGTAAGTAGTATAAGTAGGTATTATATCAGTCATCTGGTAACTATAACACAAGCATTAAGTTGCTTAGCTTGGGATTAGATGACGCCGTGTGAATTAATGTCCAAAGATATTTATTTTTATTTTTTTATTTATTTATTCACCACCACAGAGCACTTATACTTACCTAATTTTTTTATTTTTATTTTAATCTCAACTTTTATCCTGTCTCGGGTCTCCTGTCTCGATCTCCGGCGCCAACCTCTACCTTGGAATCTTTAACTCCATCGCTATAAATCTACTACGAATTTAAAAGTAATTTTGAAGGTAAAATTGGCAAGCCAAGTGTGTGGGCTAAAAACAAACTAGTTATGAACAGTAATTTCTTGTAATGTATTGATTATTGGCTTCTGCAAATACAAGTATCGTTGCCTGTAGTTTTATGGATGGAGTAAATTACAGGGGTTTATTCCTAATAGGCCCCAAACGGTTCCTTGGGAAATTTATTTATTTATTTATTCAAAAAAGTTTGTAACTTTACCTTTTTTAAACCCTTTATATTATTATGTTCCCAATTTTGTTCCCATTTGGTTTTAATTATTTCAGTAAAAATTATTAATTTAAAACGTTTTAGCGTTATATCTGGTAAGTATTACTGACTTCTGACTACTTCTGTCTGTAAAAATAAGTAAGTTCGTATTAGCAACTCTGGTGTACCTGGACTTATGTCTGTAGGTGTATGGGTAAAAAAAAAACTTAGGCCTTGACATTTTTACTAGATGATTTATACAGAGTTAGGAGGCAAGCTTTGCCTACACTTAACGGGACACTGTAGTGCCTGGGACATTGTTGAGATGGAATAGGCTTGCCCAGCACCTAAACCATCCTCTCAGCTGCCGGCCATATCCACAGGAAAGACAATGGTCAATACGTGTGGGGCTGACTAGCCGCGGGTTTGCTCACGATGTTTTCCTTCACCGTTTAAAGCTCGTGTTAAAGTGTTAGTCATTTTTCGACACGAAAAGTCCATTGATGCACGGCCGGATTCGAACTCACGACCTTCTTATCGAAAATCGAAGTACTTATCCACTTGGCCAACACGGTTTACAGGTGTATGGGTAACATGCTCAAAAATATCGTGTAATATAGCCGTCAGAAATCCAAGGTTTCTTAATAATAGCAGATATTATTATCGTCAAATCAGGGGTTTTAACGAAAAATCTTTTATGGAAACAAATAAATAGCAGGTACCTATCAATTTGTTTTTGTATGCATATTTTATTAAGCATAGCCTTGCTAATTTTGATTATAAATAGCCCTTGCTTTTTAAAATAACACCAAGCCAAAATATTCGAAGTTGTATCTTTTCACGACCTCTGTGGCGTAGTGGGTGAAGACGAGGAGATGCAAGAGGTTGCGGGTTCAAACCCCGCCGCAGACAATGTTTATATTATATGTTGAGCAGATATTTATTCAAAGTCAGATATTTTTAAATTTATAAAAAAAAAATTAAAGTAGAACGGTCATTATTATGATTACCATAACACAAGTACCTACCTACTTATTAAGTTACTTCTTGTGGTACTAGGTATTTTATTATATATAGGTACCTACCTATATTGACATTTCATTTTTTTTCAAAGTTTTTATACATACCTGCTCATTTGGATGAAAGAGCAGTTGGGAGTAACAGTGATTATTTTTAGGGGTTATTTTTTTAAACACATTTATTTTCATTTACCTACTATTCAAAATTGTTTTTACTCTAAATAGTCATAACATTCTTCTGCTCAAAAATACTTAAATCATTAACAAAAAACATCCTGGCCCGAGAATATACTATTTACATTATTGGTTTTAATAATTACAACCTTATACATAATAGTTACTGCAGCTTCTTACTAGGTACTAATAATGAGGTTGTATCAATAATACCTCAAATTATTGACCATTGGCGGTTTCATTGGTTTTTATTGTTTTTGGAATTATAATTTGGGCACACGGCAGCCATGACATTTAGAAGACATTTTCTTTTAAATACATTTCCCAGAAAGAAATAAAAATCGTATTTTAATAGATTTTATTGCATCAATGTTAACTGGATATTTCGTAAATATTGTAAACGATTCGAATAAAAACAAAATGTCAACTGAGTATCTTAGTTTTTGTGCAACAATCTAATATTTATTTGAATAAAGTATTTAGCTGTCAATGTTTAATAGTGGTACCTAACCTATAGTAGGTATAGGTTGCGCCACGTAAAAAGAGCGCTGGCTGTCAAACTGCTCCGTGGTCGATGATTGGTGGAGAGGTGTTGTGGCGCACTTCATACCATTGATATAGCGAGTGCTATTGGTTCGTCAGCGAGTGAACACAGGCGCGAACATACCCCCGCTACTTCCTCGACCGCGCTCTTTTTACGTGGCGCGAGCTATACACGTAGTAGTAGTACCTACCTATTATCATTTTTAAACTACTTCCCCAAAATTGTACTCAGATAATGTAACGAATGTTTTATTATTAATAATCATATTATGATCATAAGCCATGATGATCCCACTGCTGGGCAAACGCCTCCCCTACTCTTTCCAATACCTACTTTAACTGTAGGTAGTTTTTAATATTTCTTTGAATTTAATAAAATTATATAATGTATATTAAAAGTGGGGTAGGTAGGTACCTATTTAATAGGTAGCATCGATCTTATTAGTATGGAGTTTAACTAAGCTCAAAACAAAAGTCAATTAAAGATCATAATTATTAACATTTAATTGAATTAACTCATCTATCTTTTGACCAGATTTCTATGCAAAATGAGCGATTTCCACACGTTATGACTCGCACATGACAATGCCACTCCCACGACTCTTTCCCACGATTCCCACGCGTGGGACTATTCGTCTACTCATCGTTTGATGATTCATTGGCTCCTTAAAGTACCTACTTGCGTTTCTAACGTGAAGTTGAACTTGGCATGAAGTGTTTTTCTATTTCTTCTGTTCATTAAGATATTTATTTAAGTGGGTCTTTTCAACTACATCATTTAGCCTGGTAAAATTATCGTTTAACCTAGGTATATTTATCTGAAATGATGTAGATTAAAGTTACATTCAAAATTTGGTTCCGGGGTTCTTTATATTCACACAAACTCACAACATTTCATTATGATAATGAGTAAGGTAATTATTTTTTTACCATTATCTATAAAAAACTCTACCCAAAAAAACTCTAGACTATTAACTAAACTAAAAGCGAAATTTGTAACTATCAGTACCTAATCCATTTCACTGTTTAAACTGATAACTAATTAATAAACTGAAGAAAATCAAATAAATTATGTCAATATCATAAAGAAAGAAAAGATTGAAATACAACTGACTAAAATAGCTGTGCTATAAAACCTCATTTGTACCATCTTAAATTCAGATTCGTTTTCAAGCGATAAAAAGCAAATACATTGCGTCGTAAATTACCGCATCAACTTGCATTGAATTGGACACGGCTTTTAAATCCATCAAAAGAGTATTTCGATTATATTTGCATGACATCATGAACGAACAAGGATCACATTTTTTTTTCACTTTTGTCTTGATTTTAATGATTTCTTCAGGCATCAGGTACGTAATAGGATAGGGCGCGGTTGGGCGACCGACCAGAAAAAATAGGGGCTGATTTAAACCTCACCCTTTTATTTGGGGGCGCCCCGAAAAAAATCTAGGGCGCTGGTAATACTGAAACCGGCCAAATAATATATATCTATGTGTTAAATACATAAATCTAATATATCTATGACTCTATGTATTAAATTGCTACTTTCCCGACTCTACCAATTCAAATACAAAAAAATTATGTAACATTCAAAATGTGACCAGCCCTGACAAGGAGGGAGAGGGGGTCAAAAACTTAAGAAATTCGTGTGACGTACTTTATGGATGGCCCCTAAGGAGAGTTATCTAATGTCCAGTGAAGTTCTAAAAGTCCCAAGACCAAGAAAAAAAATCCATCCGAAAAAAAGTCTGTCATCGGCACCCCCAAACACATTTGATTTATTTATTTATTTATTTCATGGGCACACAAAGCAGAATATATTATAAAAGATTTACAAAATAAGGTTTCTGAGCTAGGTCCTGTAGTATTCCCTGACCTAGTGTGTAGTGCAATAGTAGTGCAGACACCTAACTTCACAGGCTCGTCAACAGGCGGTAAGTACAAGCGGCACGTCTACTCTCGTAGCACTCCCGCGCCGCCGTCCTACCCGCATGCTCAAGACCGTGTTTATTGTATTAGTTACATCTAACACAAACACTACAGGTCCTATTCCAAAACATGTGTGCACATTAAACTCATAATTGCAGCAGTTTGCACTTTCTGTGACAGGTTGTAAATAACTGCAAAACTTCACACTTGCAATTAATTACATTGCACATCACCTTCAAGATGGCGTGTAATTTCCCTAGCCCTGCCCTTCAAACCGGAACATATCGGAATGGGTTCGATAACCGTTATTGGTCGCAAAAACCGGAACGAGTCGATACGATCAGTTCAAGGTTGAAGTCTCACTTTCGTTCAGACACGCGATACAGATATCAGATCGTAAGAACTTGAACTTAAAATACTCACATGTGTGTTTTATTTTCTCACGGGTACCAAATGAATGAAATATAAACAAGGAAGTAGGTAAAGGATTCTAATCCGGCCGTGCATCAATGGACTTTTCGTGCCGAAAAATGTATATGCACTTTAACACGAGCTTTAAACGGTGAAGGAAAACATCGTGAGGAAACCCGCGGCTAGTCAGCCCCACACGTATTGACTATTGTCTTTCCTGTGGTATGGCCGACTAAGCTGAGAGGATGGTTTAGGTGCTGGGCAAGCCTATTCCATCTCAACAATGTCCCAAGCACTACAGTGTCCCGTTAAGTATAGGCAAAGCTTGCCTCCTGACTCTGTATAAATCATCTAGTAAAGATGTAAAGGCCTGAGGTAAAGTGGATGATGATGATGTCAAACTCATGAATTATGAACTTATAGACCACTTTGAATCGTCTCACCACTTTGAATCGTGTTAGATGTAGAGTAAGATGTCTAAGCAAGTAATAGGTATAGTTGTTCCAGCTCAGGAAAACTGTTTATATTTATCTCGAAAAAAAGTATATCGTTTGGAAATACTTTATTCGCGTAACATTATCTTTGTAAACTAGATTTTGAGCTTAGATCACTAAGAAATAGACTGAAACCGTATTTATTGCCTTCACGGTAATGATCGCAAAAGAACAGGAGTATAGTTACATGGCATTTAAGGGTCGCATGTGAACCCAGCGATCTTCCCTAAAACCAAATGCTTACAGCCGCACTCAGAGATATTTAATGTACATTAAACCGTTCCATAACAGATTTTCCATACAAACAGTCATGATGCTGCTGGAGCAAATGCTGAGGGGTAGCCTTATTTTCTTTTCACTCGATTGTCAATATTTCTCATATCTGTTACCCATGTTTATGTTTCATCATCATTCTCCTGCCCTTATCCCACGCTAAGTGGGGTCGGCACAACATGTTTTTCTCTTCCACTCTCCTCTATCACTCGTCAACTCTGAACTCACTCCTCTTACATTCATATCATCTTTCACACAATCTATCCACTTCTTCTTCTTCGGTCTTCCTCTACTTGTATACCCATCCACATTCATACCCATGTTTATGTTTATGGAAAATAAAAAATTGTTCTATTCTATTCTAAAATCTTTTTCAAGGAACGATATAATAAAAATTTTATCTTTAGATTAACATTGACTAGACAGGAAATTTTGGTCATGGTTTTGCCTTATTCACGTTCTATTATAAGACCACAAAGAATATAATAAAATACATGACATTGATGGATATCTAGTGCACCAAAATGGACAGACAGCAGGACAACCTAAGCTTACCTTGAAACTATCACATTAGTAGTGCATTTGATAACGCATAGGCACTCGTTTTCAGCGACTTTTGTGGCGCTACAGTTGAAAAATGGTTGCGATAAAATCGTGTTACCCATTGTTTCTATGATTTAGTATTTCAAAGTTGTTATTCAATCGTGGTGCAGTCGCGATTCAGTCGAAAAAAAGCATCGACCACGAGTCAGAATTTCTGTCTTACGTTTCAATTATGTAGGTATAAATCTTTAATTTATATTATCAAAACAGATTTGATAGTGATACAATTTTCATAACGTTATGTAATCTAATCGCAACAGAAAGTCACCGTGACAGAACGCCCTAAGAAAAATACAATATATTATATTACTTACTTCCTGAAATTATCCATTACTAAATCACAAGTCATTAGTCTTAATGCCGGCAATTCAAGTACAATGGGATAGGTCCTCAATTAATCTAAATCTAGATTATTGTAAACTTGTCTCATGAACTCAGCCATTGTGAGTTCGAGTTTATGGGAATAATGGTTTATGAATAGCATTGTAAGTTGGTTGTCTAATGCTGCGAGACAGATACTTTATTACGTACTAATGAAACTCACTTTACATTGGCCTAATATTGCTAGATTGGGTTATTTAATAGAAAATGAAAATGATAATCAAAATTTCCGCCTAGGGAATACTGACAGAATTGAAAATGTTGAAAGAACGTTGCATTTTTGAATAAGGTCTAAGTATTTGGCAGACCACCTGTTAGATGGATGGATGGCATTGTTAAGATTGAGAACAAGATGCGACCTGGAGGCGATCGGCACAATACCAGAAGGAGTAGCAAATAATGTAGAATGCCTACCACCCAGCAGTGGGTTGACACGGGCTGAAATGACGATGATGAAGTTTGGCTTAAAAAAAAAGTTTTTGGCTTAAAAAAAAACTTTAGTTTGGGCAAAGACGATTAATATCTAGAAGACAGACAAAGGCCATACACAAAATCGTAACCCTAAAAAATAGCCTGAAAACTCTAAAACATCAATTTTATCCAAGAAATTTCAATTACTTTCTAGTTAAAAATGTTTAAATATTGAATATTGTTGCTACCTACTACTAAGTATTGAAATTTCTTGGATAAAATTGATGTTTTAAAGTTTTAAGGCTATCTGGTACTGCGGGATCGGGTTACGATTTTGTGTATGGCCTTTGTCTGTCTTCTAGATATTAATCGTCTTTGGTTTGGGTTACGTTTCAAAAGGACTGCAAGAGGTTTAGCTTTCATCTGAGCTCTAGAAATCCAATAAGTTCATTATGAACAACAGTGTATATCTACAATTCTATATGATGCAAAATTAAATGCTGTAGGTATTTCATTTCTGATTACACTCAGAACATAACAAGATAAATAAATCAGATGGTATTGTAAGTAAATTGTAATCCTCAATTTTTAATTAAAATTCGATTTGGTGTCTGACAGCTCAATAACCAAATGGACGTTTCATTTAAAGTTTAATTGAACCATCTTTCAGGCTCAAGATCACGCTATCGACAATTGTCATCGGTGAGTCCTTTTGTAAATAATGATGTTGTTTTCATCATCATCATTATTACTATCGTTCGTTTGTTCGTATGAGCAAGTGGCCAATTCTGGTGACGGAGTTTTAAAGCCGCCTAAAGGCCTCCGTCATGGCTGAACGACTTTAAAAACCGGGACCGACAATTTAACGTACCCTCCGAAGCACGGAAGCGCCCAGCTGATAATGCCACTTGCGGTCACCCATCCAAGTTGTGACCGCTCAGAATGTTGCTTACCTTCGATGATCTATCAAGAACGTAGCAAGCTTCGCCACGAGCGCTTCTTTCTCTTATATTTCTTTTATTTTTCGCTTTATATTTCTAGCACACACAGATAGAAAACCCAAACTTCGTAATTATTAAACTGTGTAACGAAGGCGGATTTACAGGAGGGAAAGTGGAGCATTGCTAACAAACAATTACTTTCAAAGTTATTGTAGAGTAGATAGATAATTTAACTATTGATGTAGTATATCAGTCATCTGATTAACATAACAAGCATTGAGTTGCTTAATACAGTGGAACATAGACCTCCTCCTTTCACGAAGTCGGTAAAGGCAAGTGAATTTATGATCAGAACATAACAGGTTCTTCCATAAAAATCAAAACACGAATCAAGAGCACGAATTTCCTAATACGGCTGTGATCAAACGATCAGCAATCTTGATCGCTTCAAGGCAATGTCATGATCATACAAGGCATGGCGAACAAGGCTTTGTCAGGTAGTATATAATTATGATGTTTGATGGAAATCAGGCTGTATGTTCGTAGGAGTTAGGAGTTAGTGGATAAGTTCGATGGCGGAGTTTTTAGGCCAAAATGTAGTTGGAAATTTATAGTTTGTGATCAAGGTTTTCATGGTATTTCTATTGATTTTCAATAAATCTGTCTTCTATTTCAATAAATACGTGCGAATAAACGTGGGAATAAAAAAAGAAAACGTGGGAATTATTAATCTTTTCATACAGTTTGTTCCAGAAGTTTAGAACGTAAACTTTTCCGTCCCGATATTGTTAAGCCATGACAGATGTCATCAAATTATGGTTTAAACCTCTGTCACCACAGCCAATTAGCTTGGACTTGCTCACAAACAAATCTTAAGAAAATGGCCAAGTACAAGGTATAAATTTTTAGGGTATTTTATTATAATTGCATGCAACATTGTTAATGTCATATTCACATATAGGATTACGAATCTAGTTTATCTACTTTTATTTCTACATCTATTCTAACTTGCATTGATTGTAATCTGCTTTGTGAATTTAATAAATAAATAAATAAAAATAAATAAAATAAAAAATTTAACTTAATCAGCGACTATTTTAAACTCTGCTAAATGATCAGGAAACTAATTAAATCCATTACTGGCTTAAGAAGTAACTGATACTCAGCATGACTTCAATTATCACCATAAAAACTCCTCCATTTCGCCCTGAACTATAACCGTGTCCAATTCAATAATTGACAGCCTTACTTTATTAAATTCGATTTGTACATGAATAAAACAAGATAACATTAAAAGTAAATTTACAATTTATCACCGGTGCCATCCATCAGCATTAATGATCCCAAAAATGTCGAATTAAATGCTTTTTTTTCTTCCTTATTTATACCATTTAGGGATATCAAAGTCGTAAATCGTTGATAGTGTGAATTTTTATCGTGAGTCAGTCACCCCTGGCTTCCTTGCGACCTTGCGCGGCGGGCGCGCGGCCGTGAGTGACGCGGGGTGGCGCGATCCAGCCCTTATATGGACTATCAGAGACGGCGCTTCCCTGTCACGTGGCAAGTGTTATTGTATCTAAATTTTCGAATGTTTACGCACTATTGATGACCTTGACGACCTTGTGTGTCGAAATTCCGTGAGTCAGCGGTGAACTTGGTTTGTGCAAAGTTTTGTAATAAAGTAAGGTTTTGCGATAAATGTAATAAAATAAACCTTTTATGTACCTACCTACTTATATTTTTGGATAAGATGTTGTACTGTAACCTATATTTTTACAGTAAGTACATAATAAAACAAATATTTAAAAAAATATATATAAGTAGGTACCTACCTACTTACTTACTTAATTACTATAGATACTTACTTAAATACTACTTAAACATTTTAAAATTCAATCAGACAACACCCTATTACTGTCAACCCATAAATTATGAAAACCTGGGTATTTTATGCCCCTAAAAATATTATGCCTAACGTTCTTAGTACGCCCCTGCAGCATCTAGTGGGCAATTCGGGCACTAATTGTAGAATTGTCCAAACTTTTTCTGTAATTATTACGCTATTGTTTGAAAAGAGGTATTATTTAATCTGTGGGATAGTGAACCGGATGTAGCTTGATGAAAAGAAAGATTGAATTAAGATGGTAATCCTTGTGCAAAAATAGAGAATAATTAATTGATCATGAGAAAAATTTAACTGAAAAAATAACTCATAATGATTTATTTATATATTATTTAAATTAATAAATTGCACATAGATAGTTGCAAAAAAAAACAAAGAACGAATGATAACATTTTCTTTTAAGTATCATTCGAAAAAATAAAATGCAAAACAAAAAGTGCGATGGCCGGGAATCGAACCCGGATCAACTGCTTGGAAGGCAACTATGCTGACCATTACACCACCATCGCAACTGATAGATGCGTCGAAATTTCTATATAGACGATCGAGCAAATACGCAAGTCTGTGTTCATTGACCTTTGAACTTGCGTGTTAAACGTAGCTCCAAAATTACCTAATCAATGGTCAATCACGTGACAGTGTCAAATTAGGAACAAATTCGACACTGTCACGTGATTTGACCGTTGATAGGAAGATAGGAATTATGGTTCGAGAGGGTTTTGGTTATTTAAAATTAGCCCTGGATAGATTTCAGTGTGTATCTTATATTTCCTGTTATCCTGGTCACCATACTAGCGGTGCGTTTGTCTCAGATAATCGCCCGCTGTAAATGGAGACGCTAAGTTCCCACGCTCACAGTCGGACCGCGCCCTTACCTGGAGATGGCTCTGTGTAGGAGTATCTTGTTAGTTTGTTTACTACTTTTATAGTAGTATCCGCCTGTGGCTTCGCTCGCGAGGTACTAATGTTATTCCAGGTCATAAACTGCGTATAGTGTAGTTTCAGCTAGTTCATTCAGTAGTTTTCGAGTGGATGAATTAAAAACAAACTTCCATCTATAATTTATATACATTTTTGCAGGATGATTAAGTATAAAAATGTTAAGATAAAGGTCGTAAATAAAAAAAAATGGTAATTATCTGAGCAATATAAGTAGGTACTTAACTACTTAACCATAATACCAACGCTTCGTTATTGATTCGTTTGGAAGCTATTTGTTTCTTATCATCGCGAATTTGATTTGCCAATTCGTTTATCCTTTTCATTTCCTATAGCAAAATTATGAAAAACGTAGAGTTAAAAAAAATACAGTTGTCACACAAGCGGTGACCCTGCGTTGCCCAACTTCTCAAACAGTAAATATTCGCCCACGCAAGTTTACCACTTTCATTCAAACACTAATTTGCCAACAATCTGATAAAATTTCCCAATTCTGGCTCAAATCCGGTTTTTCTAGGACGTAAATTAGGCCTAGATCCAGAACTAGTTATACAAAATGTCTGATAGATGTGAAACTGATTTATTCCGCATCGGTCCATTAAAGTTCGGCCCACATAAAAAAATCTGCTTTCGTCTTACATTTTATTCTGTTTTCGGCCCACAATTAGGTATGTAATAAGTACATTAAGAAATCTTGTTTCGTCCCACTCTTACTGCTTAAATAATGAAAGCAGTGTCTTGTTAAGGCATTCAAAATAAAAAAAAATGCAATTCCTTTGTAAAGAAACTGAGAACAACTTTTAATTTTTTATTTATTTAGTATCGTAGTTACAAGATTTTAGAAACCTTTGGCATACAAGGCAATGCAGAAACATCCGTGTTAAAACATTAAACGAACTTATGTTGAAAAAGTAACAAAACAAGAACCGGGGGTAAGTACAGTGTTAAATTTTTTTGTAATCACCTTGTGAATCTATCATTAAAACCTTGAACATCATCAAGGATCATGAAGCTTGACTATTTAGAATTAGATTGATAAGGGATCACTGTTAAAAAAGGAGCTAGGAGTGTCGCTTCTAGTTTCATGCTTATCTAACTAGTTTCGCACTAGGCCTATAGGACCAGATTGTAAAGTAGGTACGGCGGCGAAAATTACGCAAAATGCACAGACACTGTGTGGGCGAAAGTATCGCAGGTATTTAGACCTGGCTCTGACTAATTGACCACCCCCTGACGTCTCTAAGTCCAGTCTCAGTAATCTATTTTTGGATAAGCTTATTATAAACATATGCAAACGGGTATTTCGCGTCTTTCCGCAACCACGGCTGGTGCAATCCGGTCGAAACGTCGGGCGAATATTAAAGGTAAAATTCGTGATAAATACCCGTTTGTATATGTTTTATAATGTGTTCCGATCGCGAAAGTTTAAAAAAGACGATATTATGCTTACTGTCGGTAGATATTTGACATGTTTTTGTATGAAAGTAATTGTCAAATATCTAACCACAGTAAGCAAAACCAAAGAAATAAATAAATATCCTTGAACTTTCCACACGACGTCCTCTAGTCCCATGCTTGTGTTATGGTAAACAGATGACTGCTAACATAGATACATTTTTTTTGTAAATACATACCTACACATTATAGGTAGAAAAACATCCAGACCCGGAAACAAAAATTACATACAAACATTTGACCCGTAGCGGGGATCGAACCCGCAACCTCCGCGTCTCAGGCGAGCCTTCACCCTCTGCGCCACAGAGGTACTTAGGTACACTAGAGGCCTTTATGAAGTCAACAATCCATGTCATCAAATAACAATTCCTCAAAGGCTTAGGCGATGTGGCAACTTCCTCAGCCACTGGACAACAATGTCACAAGACTTCCTGCGTTTGACAACGACGTGCCACTGCGCAAGTGGGTCGCGGTCAGGAGCTGACTAGAAAATAATGGAATTTGCAAAAACTAATAGCTTTATAAACGTACAAGGTTCCGCCGCAGCTTTGCTCGGATAAATAGCCTACGTGTTATTCCAGGACTTAGTTTATGTAATATACCAAGTTTCAGCCAAATACGTTTGATCGTAATTGCGTTACAAATATCCATCTAGGTATCTATACATACATTCATACAAACGCGTTTATAATATTAGCAGGATATTAGTGGAAATCGATGGCAATCGGAGTTTCGCAAAAGCTAAACTTAACTAACTAAAATGTTGCCGTCCCTTTCATAGCGATGGAAATAAAAAAGATGGCATTAATTTTAGTTAGTTTACCTTTTGCGACACTCCGAATTGCCACGAATGTCGCCGTGAAATGGTAATACGAAATCACACTAATATCATAAAGGTGTATGTTTGTGCGTGTAAGTATGTAAGTGTGTTTGTTACTCTTTCACGCTCAAACATCTGGACGGATTTGAATGAAATTTGGTACCAGCTGCCCTAGCCATGTTACATTTCGACAATAGCTTTCGATTAGAAACTAAAAAAAAATGTATAGGAATTGACATTCGATGACGAAAACTCGAGCGATCAGAAATGTTAAATCAAAGGTGTAGCGATGATAGAAAGAGATTAGATACGAAACATTTGTCACTTGTCTACGCACCCTGGATTGCTTCACCTATTCACCGCGGGTAACACTGCAGGGCACAGCTAGTTATATATAATTACGATACTTCTAGCAATACCACGTTTTGACAATTTTGTCTAACTGTACTTGAGGTTGAAAAGATACGATCAACACATTCGAATGTACTCTATTAGGCCGCCGTCTGCGCCCACGCGGCCTAATGGCCCGGCTTGTATTTCTTTGTAAATGTCGGTTCATATATAAAGGTTTATTTATAAAGTGACTCGACTGGTTAATATTAATGGTATGTGTAGCAAAAGATGCAGCAAAACATACGCATTGGTTCTGCGGTGGGAATCAAACCCGCAACCTCCTGCGTCTTATCCGCCTTTTAGACTAATTGAGCCACTAGGCTGTCGAATGTTTTAATTGAACAGGCATTAAGAATTACCTAGAAATAAGACGAAACTGAAGTGATCCTTGAGGTCCTATTAAAAAGATACTACTAAATGATTTTTCTTTCTTTCTTTTATTGTAAGTAATCAAATTATACTTAACAAATATTTTCATTAATAATTTATTTCTGTTGTCTGTGACGGTTAAATTGACGGTGTAAACTCATTGTTTGAATAATATTAATTAAGATGAAGTAATTTTAATTAATTTGTATTAGATCCGATGTCCCCATTCAATAGGAAACGGAACTCAATGTAATTTGGCGAGAATTATGTTTTAATAAATACAAAACATTGTTTTTTTTTTTGTCAGAGCTGTTGACCGACGTTAGCCAGACAACTTCAGCCATATTCGGTCTAATTATATTTTGTTCTCCGCCTACGATGACCAAAATCATAACTTAATAAGCGCAATGACCTATTCAGGTAGAATTCATGGATGGTTTATCCACTTACTTATAAACTCACTATACTATGAGTTAACTTCTTACTCGTATAATTAAATTTTTTGAAAATGAAAAACTTGTCAAAATCAAACTTATACATATAAAGGTGAAAGTTTGTGTGTGTAAGTATGTAAACAAGTGTGTTTGTTACTCTTTCACGCTCAAACAGCTAGACGGATTTAAATGAAATTTGGTACCAGGATTGCTTATACCCTGGGTTAAAAAAATAGGCTTTAAATAATATACCGGAAATGGGAATGGACCGGGAGAAGGTGAAAGAAGAAGGGGAGACATTTGCCCAGTGGGACAGCATTCGCAAATAATACTTATTTGTGAAAATTAGTTTCTCATTTCTTTTCACTTTCAAAACTATCGTGAGTTGTATTAGACATTATAATAGCACCATAGCTGGGCATTAACTCGTTAATCCGTTAATCGGTAATTAACGAAGTTAACATTTTGATTAACGGATTAACTTTTAAGTTAACTTTCTAAAATGTTAACGGACACGTTAACTTCCGTTAATATGCGAGAAGTCCGTTAATCGTTAATCCAATGCCTAATAGTTACCGCATGGCACCGACAAGTTCCGAGCGGCGCGTGGCAGCGAGTGAAACAAAAACTAAACTAGATATATTTTGCCATCGCGTGCGAGTGAGAAAGAAAACTGCGAAGAGACTAGACATTTAGAGCTAAAAATTGTATTTAACTATTTTCTAAGCAGGGTATTAGAGCCTCGAGTCGGGTACCCGCCGACGTGTTCGGCGCAGCCTTATTATCGTTTTCGATTTTTTTTATTATTTTTATGCTGTACTTGTTTTTTCATCTATTTCCTTCCGGTTTTTCCAGCTGCTTTGATTGGTAAAGAATGTAGAGATGCTAATTTGATTGATAGTTTCAATCCAAAGTCAAACCGACATTTTTTTTTCTATAGTCTATATAATTATAGTGTTAAACCACACTAAGGTTTCGGTGCTTTAACCCAAATATCATCTTACTGATAGTTTCGTCTTCGGCGTCAAGGTAAGGCTGCCCGGCTTAAGGGTGATCGCTTGTATCTCGCGAGTTCGAATCCCGTCGAAACCGTAAAACTTTTAGTAAGATTTTTCATTTGTAATTTTCTTTCTATCAAAATTCGTTTGTTTTCCGAATTTAGTGTGCCAGTTGGTCGAGAAAAATATTATTTTTTCACGAAATATCACTAACCGGTTCGTTCGTTCGTTCGTATGAGGAAGTGGCCAACTCTGGTGACGGAGTTTTTAGGCCGCCTAAAGGTCTCCGTCATGGCTTATCGACTTTCAAAAGCCGGGACCGACAATTTAACGTGCCCTCCGAAGCACGGAAGCGCTCAGCTGATAATGCCACTTGCACCCATCCAAGTAGTGACCGCTCAGAACGTTGCTTAACTTCGACAATCTATCAAGAACGTCTTAGCAAGCACTAACCGGTGAGTTTCTAACACTTAACGCAACGTTATAAAGATGCAATTTAACACCATATTAACGGATTAACGATTAACGTTAACTTGCGTTAATTCTTCCGAAATGTAACGCTTTAACGTTTAACGAAGCTAACTTTTTTTGTAACGGATTAACGATTAACGAAGTTAACCATTTGATTAACGTTGCCCAGCTATGAATAGCACACGGGAAATTACTCACGTAAAATTATCGTCAACATTGTCGGTATCTAAATCGACGATAATTTTACGTGAGTAATTTCCCGTGTGCTATTTTATTCTCATTTCTTGGTTGTGCTGTGACAAATCTCTTCAAAAGTGATGAAATGCAACCTTGAATTAATAAAATTAAACAATATTACTCAACAGTAATGTTCTCTAGAAACCGTATCAGCCATGTCCTTAGATTAAACGAAGGTTGTTTCGAAACTGACGTTTAATTGTAATTAAATTAATTCAAGCGTTTTTTGAATGAGAGTTTTAAACTATTTTACCCGAAGGATGTTGACCCTGTCCAAAATTTTAATCGTGAGTACGAAAATCTTGAAACATTACAAAATTTAAAAAAAAAAATTTAATTTTTGTTGTTACTTGAGAGCACTTATTCATTTTGGTGAAGTTAAGGTTTTCACACCTCTGACTACCCCATTAGACATCTTCAAAGAATCTAAACATGCCTAAAAAGATTAAAGAATTTGTCTAGGATTTTTGAGAAAACAGTCGTGATCATATTTATTATTTTAAAAGTTTTCGGTTTTTTAAACTTTTTCCTTTCATAAAAACCTTATAAGTACCTAAATAAAAAGATGTCTAGCTTTTAAATAATAATAATGTGTGTTTTTTTGTTTGTTAAGAGAATGTACCTAACTTTGTACCCAACTGACGCAGTCAGGTTTTTTTTACTATTTAAATAATTGATATATTTATCAATTATTTAAATAGTGACTTTAAGGCTTCTGAGCTGTACGACTTCCCCATACAAACGTAATACCATAACCATTTGAAATTTGCGCATATCTTCAGCATAGTATGGTATTATTCGTATTAGGATAGCATTTATCTAGGTCTCTGCCAGAAGCTTTTTTCAAAATACTTAGCTAAAGTGAAATTAAACCGAATCGCATTTTCCATATTTTTACATCATAGAAGACATGTTTTCTTTACATTTATTTAGTATTAAACACTAGAATATTTTAAGTTTCCTTCTGTTAGAAACATAGCTTATATGGTCTAGTAACAGAAAAACAACACTGTGTGAAGAATAAAAACAATTTTCAGTCATAATTTTTGGGACTACGGGAGACAAGCAAATTTCTTGCAAAATAGCTATGACAACAAATACTAGTGCCAACTTTGAACGAAAACACGATTGTAAGAAATTTGCTTTCTTTTTTATGGCCGTTCCGTAACCCGTTCAAATAACGAAGAGCACTGGAAACTCTATAGAGCTATACTAAAGTAGGACACTCCGACATAGACGGAATATAGTAAGAACGAATGAACGAACATAAGAACGAAGAAGTACACCGTCATGAATCATTTTAATCTGTGTCAATTCAAAAACTTCACAAAGTCTTGTTTGTTTCGTACATACATTTTTGTTATAAAATCGCTAATGAGGGCAATTCGGAGTGTCGCAAAAGCTAAACTAAACTAACTAAAATTATTGCCATCCTTTTTATTCCCATCGCTATGAAAGGGACGGCAACAATTTTAGTTAGCTTAGTTTAGCTTTTGCGACACTCAGAATTGCCACTTATAGTTCACTAAATACTGTCTAAAACTTTAATTTATCTTGTAGGCTGTTATAGTGTTTGATCGTGGAAGTAAAATGACTAAAATAACATGTGAAATGTGTGGTGTAAGAAAGAACATGCCGTCTGGATGACAATAAACTTATTTTATGTCTAAATTTCCATTAGATATAGATTGGTAAGCAATTTTATGCCATTTAATATCAAAATTAAGTAAACTTATGATACAATTCGTAAAGGTTTCAGTGTTTTTTGCAAGAAAATTATCCTCATAACGCATGTAAACAATACATGTGCTTGACACACATCAACCTAGATTTATCGATATCGATATTTGGTTTTACGAAACTGAAATGATTCGTTCTAATTCATTTGTTTGATTGCTATGTTTTGTAAAGTTTTTTTTTTGTTTAGATACATAAACCATAATTTACGCAACTTAGACATTATTTTATAGGTACCTAGTAGGTTTTGCATTATATCATGTTAATTTTTTATCAAAACATTCTGATATGGAATAGGTGTCCTAACCAGTATTCACGTGATGCTAGAACGATGAAGACTAGAATGACGTGACCGACACGATGGTCGCATCGCTTACTTACGCGATAATGGCGTAATCGCGTTCTATTAGGACGGATGCATAAGGCTCAACTCACACTAAAAGAGCGGCGAAGCGAAGCGCGGTTTCAGTGTCATATGAATTTTAACTTTATTTTCATTACCTACTATATACTTATTATCGCATGAGAAACTCGACCGAGTCCGAGACCGAGCGAATTCGAATACGCGCGCCTTCTCTGCGATAATAAGTACTTACCTATTATAGTAATGAAAATAAAGTTAAAATTCAAATGACACTGAAACCACGCTCCGCTTCGCTGCGCTTCGCCGCTCTTTTGGTGTGAGTTGAGCCTAAGTGTTTTATCATTGAAATATTATCTTTATCTTTGATGCTTTTTAATATATTAATACAACAAATTTTGTTGCAGATAACCTATAAACCTATACAAAAAAATCGAAGCAGCATGGCGAAGCATAAACAAAAGCTTGATGATCATCGTCACTATAATGAAAGTACCTGGATGACAATCATTGCCTGAAAACACGGATAAAACGTCGTTTTCTAAAAATGAATCCTAGCTATATCGATTTATCGCCACCGAAATAACTTATGTTCAAATAAATTAATAGATAAATTTCATTCTTTTATTTGTAAGAAATACAAAAAATCATGAATAAGAATTATGGAATCCAGAAATCCCACCTAGAGCCGATATCGATAAATTATCGATAGTCACTAAGGTACATCTCTAGTTATAATTCTTTGTTTTTACTATGTTGGCAGTATGACGTAGTTTGGTTTTGTAACGTTGAAAGCAAATTCCTTTTTTTCATAGATCTTTTTTTTATATGGCAGTTCCGTCTCTTACTATTACACGCTCTTTAGAACGCGCGTCACATTGACTTTGCCGAGCCACGTCACCGAACTCTTAATTTAGATTTATTAAAAAGAAGTACGAAAGAATGCTTAGTCGATGACTTACGAACACAATATGGCCTAAGCTTGATGGACTTGTTGATGTCTGCATTAACTTACCTGTAACAAAATAAAGATGAATTAGCACAAAATACATAAATAATAATGAAATGTCTATTACAATCCCATTATTCTTATCAAAAAGTGAGTATTAAGATGGCCGTCACCGACATGCTTTGAAGCGCTCGTGGCCGTTTTTGATAGATCGTTAAATTAAGCAACGTTTTAACTAATCTCTGGATTCTCTGGTCACAACTTCGATGGGTTAGCTGAGCGCTTCCGTGCTTCCGAGCAAACGTTAAATTGTCGGTCCCGGCTTTTAAATACGTTAAGCCATGAGTGTAAACCTCACTTCTTTTGAAAATTCTCAAAATGAGACAAATGCAAGTTCAAAATCTCATCAGAATCGGAAATTTTGGTCATCATTTTAAATTGTGTTAAAATAGTAAATCTTCCCAAAACATTATCTAGTAAATACAGAGTTCTCAGAATATAGGCCTGTACAATCGACTAATTCAAACGATTAGTAACAATAAAGATCGATATCTGTATAATTGATACGGAATCGAGTTGAGGTCGTATCACTCAGTCCTGGAGCGCCCTTCAATTAATAAATACCCTCATAATTAGTAGGAAATAGTAGAATAGATCGATCAAGACGAGCAACGTTGAAAATACGATGGGTTACCAACTATAATTGTTAGAAAAAAAATACCTAAGTGTAACACTAGTAACTCTAGTTGGTACTTGTACCTATACTTACTTAGTAATAGGTATTTTATCTGTGATACATAATTTCGCACCGCTTGGCACGGAGGTTGCGGGTTCCATTCCCGCCACGGGACAGATTTTTGTATGAACTACAAATTTTTGTCTCGAGTCTGGGTGTTTTCTATGTACTTTTAATAATTTGTATTTATAAAAAAACTACATAAAGTATATCAGGTATTCTTTCAAGATAATAACCTTCACAGTAAAAGCTCTTACAATAGTATAAGATTATGATTGAACAAGATATAAACAAGGTATGTGCAAGGTCGCTTCGTGGGTGCCTCTGGTCACGTCTGTGTGGGCAGACCTACTCAACTAGTTGGATATATTTAATTATTTAACACAAGTTAGGTATTAGGACGCGCCAGGTAAAAAGAGCGCTGGCTGTCAAACTGCGCAGTGCTCGATGATTGGTGGAGAGGTGTTGCGGCGCACTTCATACCATTGATATAGCGAGTGCTATTGGTTCGTCAGCGAGTGAACACAGGCGCAAACGTACCCCCGCTACTTCCCCGACCGCGCTCTTATTACGTGGCGCGACCTATATATAGTACTTCAATTTCGTATGAAGAGAGAAATCTCCAGCATCTCTTGAGGTTCCTCATCAGATCCTCAATTTTTTTTTTTAGGATCCCTGAACCCATTTGTTACATTGTTTTTTACGTTTTAATCTTGTAATCTAGCTCTATCTATATCTTAATTATACTTTCAAAAAAAATGTTTGTGTTGACGGAATAATCATACCTAAATAAATACATACAGTGGAACAAAACGACTCCTAATTTTTTGAAGTCAATTAAAAATGGTTCACAACCTTTGAATCAAAATTAGGGGCGGTATTCATCGTTACATAATGATCGTTTTTAAATTATCTACCTGCCGCCATGTCGTTTAATTAATTTGTAAAATTGATATTTACAACTATTAATTTAGATCAAATAGTAAAATATTTAATTTGTAAGTGAAATATTGAATACAGTCATTATAAAGCCTCTGGCATTTGAATCCTTTATTAACTATTTAAGGTCAAAACGTGCCGATTAAGCTATAGATTTCTTCATAAAAGGTTTTCTTCACTTTTCAAATCAGTGTGTTAGTTAAAACTTAAGAGCTCAGCTCTTGTCGATGTAATGATGCAATTTCCTCCATATACTTCTTTCCAATGCGATCTCTTTTACTTCTTGATACGACATGACAGCGACCTTCTCTTTTATCTCACATAATATGTAATTAATTCTCGGTCTTCGCCTTCCTTCTACTTTTCCCTTTATGATGTTCCTTATAAAGCTGTGTTAGTTATAAAAACTATATTTATTTATAGAATTATACACTAAACTACCATAAAATGATTTGATTAGGTACTATAAACTGATTCTTTCCCTGGTGTAGGGAGTCGCGTTGGATTAGAATCACCCAGCATGTAAGAAACTGAAGTGATCCTTGAGGTCCCTACCAAAATAAACAACTTTTCTTTCTTTCTTTCATAAACCTGTAATATATATACTTATAATGCGACATGATATTTGGACCCTAGATTAGAAATAATTAAAAAGTTTTTACGTCACACACAATTTCTTACGATGGCAACATCTATTATTATTAAATGTACCTAAGCTTTATATAGTACCGATTAAATTTATTAAAACGATTTTTGCATAACCTTTATAGCACCAATTTTGGTTTTATGACATAAATAAGTTTTTAATGTGAAATCGTAATTTATAGTGAATTAGAAAGGTATTAAAGCATCAATTTGTTAATCATCAATTTGATGTTTCTAAAAACTGTGTTTTCTGAGTGGGATAGTACCTCGACTTTCAATCCGAAGGTCGCGGGTTCGAACCCCAGCCGTTTCATCAATAAATTTTTTGAGCTATAAACGGTGCAGAAAAACATCATGAGGAAACCTGCATCTACGTCAGCCCTTAACGTATTGACCATGGTCTTTCCTGTAGATATGACCGGTTAAGCTGAGAGGACGGTTTTGGTGCTGGGCAAGCGTAATTGTAAAATGCCCGATAAGTGTAGGTACCTAGTAGGCCTCCTAACGCTGTAAATCATCTACCTACATACTTAGGTAGTAAAGATGTAGGTTGATATGTAACAGGAAATCAAGACTAAAGTAAATATTACGCGTATCGAAGATTACAACACATTATGTACAGGGAAATTGTATAAAAAGGTTTAATTAACTTTCTTTTGCAATGATATTGCGTGTATGAGAACTATATACCTATATGAATACTTAGTTTAATGTAGGTACCTAATTAAGCAACTTGGAAGACTTAGGTACTATCACAGAAATAGGACATGTAGGTACTAATAGTTAGAAGGTTTACTTACGTCAAGAAGGGTTTCGTATCGATTTCCTAAACTGAAACCTGTAAAATTTAAACTAAAAATAAACAAGAATATTTTTACCTGCATGTCATAAATTTTAGGTAAAAAATCGACTCTCATTTTTTTGTTCTGTAGCAGCTAGCATTCATTCAACATTTTAAAATTGTTAAGTTAACTGACTTTAAGAATTACATTGTAAAGACAAAACAAAAAAATAACAAGTGAGCATAGAATTATTTGCAAATGTCATTCCACGCGTTCGCGTCTTCATGTGAACATGACCGTAGCCACATCTTTAAAAAAAAAACAAATCACACAACAAAAGGCGCGTTTTTGTTCATTCTGTAACATGTTATGATGGCGACGACACAGAAGCATAAAACCGTGGGATAATTCGAGTACTTTCTAGCGTTTACACATAATTACTATTTATCGCCCAATTAGTAGCGAAAGTGAAGAGTTAAGGCGCACAACACACGTGTAGTTTAATGCTTGAATAGGCCCGATACATAATGCCTGTAATGGAAGTACCTATCGTACGAGTTCGTAGTTTTAGTCTTAGAAGCGCTTTTCCATGCTGTTATCTTTCACTCTGAGCACAACAAGCGCTTAAAATAGCGTATATTTTCAGTATGGAATAAGATTTTTTAATAAATAGGTAAGTATAGGTACCTACTTAAGTACCTTAATCAATTTAAAATACAAACGTGGCACTTTATAGAGTTCGTGAAAGGGATTATCCCCCGATTGTATTTTAAAGGTAGATTAGATTCCTTGGATTGTAATAGAAAATACTTAGCAACTACAAAAAATACTATCCGTAGGTAAGTAGGTGTAGGTACTTATATATAGTGGTTTTATAATTTTCTTTTTAATTATCAGTTTTAATGTTGTGGTACCTTACCTACGGAACCGATCCGATTGAGACATGGCTATTTTTTTCGAATTAAAACTAGGATTTCACACAACGAAACAATACCATAGAGAAGTGACTACAGTCGTATAAAACACGCCTAACTCGATTCGATTCGTTTGTAATCGATTGACTATACGATCTTAATCTTTCGCCCGCGGCTCGATTATCCAACAGGTATGTATTCGTGTGAAATGGATGTACTCTTTCTGATAATGTTTTTAGCCGGGAGCTATGAAGTTTAATTTTAATATTTTATGTTTTGCTGGAATAAAAGTTATAGCATCGTCAAGTCAAAGTTTAGATGATTATGATTTTTAAATAAAACCATAGTGACAATTCGGAGTATCGCAAAAGCTAAACTTAACTAACTAAAAATGTTGCCGTCTCTTTCATAGCGATGGGAATAAAAAGGATGGCACTAATTTTAGTTAGTTTAGTTTAGCTTTTGCGACACTTCGAATTGCCACTAATGTTTTAATAAATTATGGTGATAAACTGCAATTTTTAAACGTTTTAGGGTTCCGTTTTTAATCAGAGAAACCGCATTTTTTTATTAAAAAAACTATTTTTAGCAAGCTTTTTTATAGGACTGATTATATATATTTTTTTATAGGACTCTTTAATTTTATTTCAACGTTTTTTAATTATAGTTTACAAATATAATTTTGAAACTGATTTTTTCGAATTTTAATTTATAGCTAAATACAGTCATGTCCGAGTTAATTGATATCTGTCATCACATCGGTTAATTAATGATTAATAGAATTAGAAGACCGTTGATAATGACAGCGCCTGTTCAACTTTTTGCGGCTCCTAGCTTTTCAATGTTGATTGATGATGAAATTTCAATCGAGACAAGATAAATAGACTAGAAACTACTATTTGGTATATTATTTTTTATAAGCTTAAAGCTTTTATAAGCAAAATGCCAGAGTACCATAGGATATAGGACACCCTGTATATAAAATGCACCTTGAGAGATTGTATAAAAGTTGACACGAGTAAGAAAGAGATTAATGTTGTTATGACGTCTGATAAAGACGACCTCTGTGGCGCAGTGGTTAAAAACCCGCCTAAGACGCAGAGGTTGCAAGTTCTATCCCCGCCAAAGGAAAAATTTATACATGTTCTGCAGATATTTGTTCCGGTTTTGTCTTTTTCTATGTATAATAATGTTATTATTTAAAAAAGTGTATCTATGTAGTATGAGTCATCTGGTTACCATAACACAATCATTAAATTGCTTAGCTTGGAAGGAGATGACGCCGTGTGAGATGTTAAAGAATATTTATCTAAAAAGGAAAATGGAAGAAGAATAATGTTATTCTGTTCCATCAATTAACGGAGTGGTGCCAACTAGTCATTTTAACAAGTCCATAAAGCTATTCTACTTAGGTCATAATTTATTCCAATTCAATCGGTTTCGTATTAGTACTAGTATTCTATTATTTATTTATTTATTTATTTAATCATATGGCACACAAAACAGAATATAGCCAAACAATACTAAACGATTTACAAAATAAGGGTTTTGAGCTAGGTTCTATTCCAAAACATGTGTACACATTATACTCTTTTAAAGCAGATATTTACTTACATAAATAGAAAAAAAAAAAAAACAAATGCAGACGATTATATGACTGCTCAAACAAAATACAATAATGAAAACATGTAGTAATTAGTTACTCTCTAGCGAGATTATCTGTGGTATTAGGTAAATATACGGAATGATTTCATGGGTTTCGGTTACAATGACGTTGTTTGTTATTTTCCCTTTATTATTACTTATAAGTAATAAGTATTCATAAGTGGCAATTCTGGATGTCACCAAAACTTAACTAAACAAATTTGCACTAAAAATGTTGCCGTGCGTTTTATAACGATCGAAATAAAAAGGATGGCATCAATTTTAGTGCTGTCAAATTGGTTTAGTTAAGTTTAGGCGACATCCAGAATTGCCACTATCATGAAGGTTTTTGACAAAGTTTTATTAGGTACATTTTTAAACTATTGTGTTTTCCATAAATGTCGAAAATAAAATAAATTCCTGAGGTGTCAAGGCGGCAATTACTCATTTTTGCATTGAAATATTTTGATATAATTATAATTAAGGTAGCGATTTGCGGTTTTTGGTAAATATTAATCGTGTACAATGTATTTTAAATGTTACTTCGGTAGTTTATGCTGGTTAAAGTTATATATTATAACAAATTGTTATTATTACCCCTTTAGTTACAAATGAGTTATTTTCAAAACATGTAAGTAAAAAAATTACACTATAAAATTTTCAGCTTGTAATTAGGTAAATTGTGAGTGAAGGTAGGTATATAACATATTTTTTAAATAGACTAATAACATCTATTTGTAATAAAATGAAAAAACTTAAGAATAAGTATGTGCGGAACCCATTTTATAATAAAAAGTCTCGCACATAACAAAACACTGATTATCAAAATTTTTGCCAAAATAAGATAATTTGAAGCGAGGCCGCTAGAAGGTTGCGAATCAGTTATGAAACAGCATCAAAAACAGTGCAGCCTTCACGATGCATCCGTTGATGAGTGATTATTTTTAATGTCATTACCTACCTTATTACTTTAGGAAATCGTTGCAACTGTGTAAATTGCATTTTACAAATTATTGTAAATAATATAAATAAAATCGAAGAAACGCAGGTATTATATTCAAAATCAATCATAACTTATGAAGGATAATAATAATGGTAAAGAAATTCATTGTAAGGAAATCAGTTAGCTCACTAGTAGCGTCGATGGGCTTCCAACCTGTCACGTATGGAATGTTAACTTCTGCTAGAGATAGCGGGTAAAACCGCCGATAATATTACAGAAGTGAACAAACTATACACGATTATGTTGCAAGCCTAATAAAGATACAGTATCAATAAACATTACGTATAAGTAAATCAGCTAAGAAAGCATGACGTAAGATTTGCAATTGCGTGCGTTCGGAGACTGAGATTCCTTAACGTACACGCTATTCTCTACGGAGCGGCGTGATAGGAATTCCGAACGCACTTCCTATACATACCAACATGATAAAAAAATTGTATGCTGTAACGCGTTTTGCGCATTTCGATAGATCATAGTCAATTTGATGTAAAGACAAGTGCTACCGTACCTAATCACGAGTGGACGCGAACTCTACACGTTGGCGCTTGCCTGGCGGGCCTAGCATGTGCAGTGCAACACGAGAAATCATCCGTCGTCGACAAAATATTCTCTCCTTCTCTAACATAGTACGTTAGAGCAGTTTGACATTATCGGGATATTGAATTTGTCGTCTCGACGCGTTGCACATGTTAGGCCTTGCACTCGGCCAGCTAGGCGAGTGATAACGAGCGATTGCAAGGCAAGTCAAATGCTGTCCATACGTTGGTATTTGGCGTTCACACGCCTACGCTCGGCCAGCATGTATTGCATGCTTTAGGGCCAAAGCCAACACACAAAGGACCTTTTGACAGTTTTGAACTTATTGTGATGGACACACATACCATACTTATTATTATTATTACTAATTGATGCGAATTTATTATCAAGATGTTAATTAGTGGAAACTGCAATATGTTTAGTATACATAACGATTTATATCTTGATGATGCAATTTTTTATTGCATTACTTAAATTGAATTAATAGCAATTAAATACCAATCTCAAGACAAATGTGTGAATTTGGACACAATGGAAAGAATTCACTAAATCATGTAATTAGTTCTGCAAGAGATGATATCTCTGTGAAATTGCGAGATGGCTGCAATTTGTTCTTTGTTCGTGAAATAATGTTCAATGAGTTTTATTGACTTTTCGAATTACGCAATCTTTAACTGTTAGAGCCGTGATGGTCGAGTGGGTTAGTGCCTCGACTTTCGATTCGAAGGTCGTGGCTTCGAATCCTGCATCAATGGAAATATTTCATTTCAGACGTAATTTGATTAAATATAATAGAAAAAACATTTTTTTGTCCTAAAAATATTGTTTCGTTCTTTACTTCCACTTCCAACATTTTTTTGGGGCTTATTTTTAATACCCACATGATAAGAACCACTGAATTACCTCCTTGTCTCCACTTGTCTTGTTTTGGGTGCGATCGTTAAGCTTCTAGAAAGCAGTTTCTAAATCCTTTGTGCCAAGACAATACGCTATAACCCCGATATAGCGGCTATTTGCCTGACGTGACATAAACTTATACACACTTGTATGACTACATCTTCACACACATTCCCTTTAGCCAATGAACGAAAGATCATTGCGTCATGGGCACTGAACGCGTTTAGTAGTCATCCAAAAGTTTTGAGTTTTGAAGATTTATTTTGGCGTTTGTCGGGTAAAGTCTTTCCAATCAACCCGTACGCCGTATACTTTTAAACTGTGTTAGATTACAAGACTTTACTTGAATTAATACAATAAATGTTTAAACTTCTTCGACAAAATGCAGATGATACCATTTAATACCAACCAACTACACTTCGTAATTTACCGCAAGAAGGTAATGTTGAAGATGAAAGCATGCCGTTTGGTCTGCGACTCGCCCCGGGCTGCGTCGATGCCCAAACTCGGGTAATCACTTTCTTTATTTCACTTCAGATTTGAAAGTGTAATGGCTTCTTAATATGGTGGTAGATTTTCGCTTGTTTACGCTTAAATAAGTAACTAACGGTGCTAGTATTTTCGTTTAAGCTGGAGGTCTTAATAACCAAAGACCAAAATAGAAAATGTCATTTAGACTATCTACTCGTAGTATGGTCTTAAGATTTTGGTTGGTTTGAGGCGTGCATCTGTGGTCTCCTGAACGGATGAACCGATATTCATGCGGTTTTTTTTTAAGAAATCGAGAGTGTGTCGGAGATTTCAATTCATTTGTATCAACGATTTCTTATCTTTTTTCTTGTCATTTTTATTTATACATAAGTAGGTAGTACTTATTTGAAACTGATTTCAAAACACTTGACCACGTTAATTGGACACCAAATTGTTATGAAAGTCTCACTCAAGTTTATCAAAACATCTAATTGAGCGCTTCTTAGAACCAAATACATAGAATGTCTTTACAAAATAAATAAATATTGTAATATCTCGCGGTTAAGGCCTGAGGCAACTTTCAATAGTGCTTTTGAAAAGTGACGATAGGATTGTTCTCTTTCACGTGGTATAAATAAATAATTAAGACTTTCCTCTGGTTAAAAAAATAAGATTGTCTGTCACCTTTTTTTCTCAGTTGAAACTTAAACCATACTTTATTACTATTAAGATCCCTATTAGGTTAAAATAATCAATGTCCTAGGTTAACACGATGAAAAGTTACAAGGATAACTAGAAAAATTTTAAGTACCAGTACCGACTTTAATTAAATTTTCATAATTATTCCTTTATGTGTTTTAAGAACTTGTTTTTTTCCCAAACTTCATGATTTTAGGACCGCGAAAAGTACTAGAGGTTTTTATTACCCATGATTATAGTCGATATTCCATAATCTCACAAAGAAACGTAACTAACTAAACAAGAATACATATATTTTAACCCCTAACGCCTGTTAAACATTCGCTCAGACATCAATTATTATGCCCGGTTCCTATATCCAACGTACGGATGACCGTAGATGGATCGTTATAGCAACGTTGTTGTCATAAAGTGTCATACATTATGTGTTGTATCAAGTTGATCTCTATAGAAACGTTGTTGATACTATCAACAACGTTTCTATAGAGATAGATAGACGGTCATCCGTACGTTGGATCTAGGAATCGACTATTAGTCCTTGAAGATGTCATGTAAATTAAAACGACCCATTGACGAATGGTATCGACGGTAGAGACATCGAGTTATTGATCCCATTACAGAAGTAAGCATTCTTATGACAAGTTGCAAGCTAATCGTTAATACCAAAAAGAAATTGATAAGCGATTGTCATTCAAAACTTGTGGAATGACGTGCGCTGCATTAAAACAATGCATGCTAAGTATTATATTATTATCACACAAACTATCGCCACAGACTATACAATATGGCTAGATCAGACTGTTAGTGATCCCTTTATAAGAATTATACATTTTGAAGGATGTTGTACACTCAAAGGCACAATTAACCGCCCGCCTATATTTTTCGTCACCCTGATTGTTTATGTTAACTGTGGCTTATCGAATGTTTTGTTTTAAGTTGAGAGGGTACTTTAGCAATAAACTAACACCTATTCAGATGAATAAACCTGTGTCAATGAAACCTTTTTGGAATTTAGTGAATTTATTCCTTGTTTGAAATTGTTGCAATTGCGTTACCGTGTTTACATTTCTCTTTCGTTTCTGCCATCGTGTGCGAATATTGTTTAATTTGAGTTTTTAGTGTATTCTTGATTCTTTGTGACTGAAAAAAATGCCTCTTGATGCTAAGTGTCTGGAACTAAGTCGAGATAGAGTCCGCTATCCAGCATCTATCCTCCTCTCAATTGAACGTTTAACTTTTATTCAGAGTAAGACATGAACATGATCAATAAGTGGAGCTACGCTGATAAAGTCGCGGATTTCTTCACGTAAAAGAGTTTAGAGCTCTCTTCTAATACGCCTCAAGAACAACATAAACAAGTACATTATTAAGTATTTGCACATTGCTCAATGGGTACTTACCTAAGTACAATCAGAATTACGGAATCATTGATAGAAACATGTTACACTGCAGAGTAGGCTAATCGTATTTTTGAACCAGCATTTGATTGTGCTTGTGATTTGATTACCTTTACTAAAATACTAGGTACTACTTTCTATCAACCTAAGAAAAATATCGCCTTATTTTTTCGTATGTTTCCTATTATTTTACTAATTACCAGCGACTTTGTTGTGGGGGCCTTTGCCCACTGCGCCACAGGTCGTCAAACACATAATATGTACACTTTGTGTACACTACAAAGTCTACCAGATGTTATCATTCTAAGCTGTGACTCAACTCCGGTCAAAGATCGCGGAGTTCAGACACGATAACTGACCCGTAGGTACTGATAAGCATTAGACCTTCCTATTTTATGTTTTGGTTATCTGTTCTTGCTCAACATTGAAAGCAATCACATGTTTTACACGTCGTGTTACGCAAGAGTTGTCTAATTAATGTAAAAGTAGGTACTCCTTATTTCAAGCCTAATAATAAGCCTATTCCATCTCAAAATTGTCCCAGGCACTACAGTGTCCCGTTAAGTGTAGGCAAAAGCTTGTAGACGCTGTATAAATCATCTAGTGAAGATGTAAAGGCCTGAGGTACTCCTTATTGTGATATTTTCTTACAAGCTTACTCTCTCCCGGTTTCGCTCGCGTGGACCACTCTGGACAAAAAGTTAATGTGTGTTCCAGGTCATAAACTATGTGCTTTATTCCAAGTTTTAAATAAAAAATAAATAAAAAAATATTAATTAATTTATTTTATTCCAAGTTTTAGCCGAATCCATTCAGTAGTTTTCGCGTGAAAGAGTAACAACGTTTGTTCTATGCATTCAAACAAACATTCGCGTTTAATATAATAGTAGGATCAGTTATAATTGATACGAATTGGGTGTTATTGAATACAGTGCCCCTTTTTTTTAAAGTAAGTAAGTGATAATTGAAGTTAATTGGGTGTTAAGTACTTGAGCCTAAGCGTAAATAAAAAGGAGTAAATGTTAATTGCATATCTCTACTATTTGGTATCAAAGACAAAACAACTAGGTATGCTCAAACAAAAAAAAACAAATAAATAAATCCGTAAATTCATTGTACAAGTTCATAGTACTTATTACCTATTTTTTTATTCCTAGTTGATTTTTTTTATTTTACTCTATCAAAGTCAATATTTGTCATATTTATTACTTATTGCATAAATGTCCTTTCTGTTTTTAAAGGATAATCTATGCCCTATATTCATGTCTTGTCCAACACATCCTGTTTGCGCACGAGCCATAACCACTATATCCTGACCCTTCACCCCTCAACATTATAATTATCTTACAGCTCAAACTATTCTGGAAATGAATCCGGAACTACCTGTTTTGGAGAAGGTAATAAAAATGATTGTGCTGAGCTTTGTTACGTCGTAATAAGGTGTGTTTTAGTTTGTTATTATTAATTTAATAGATTAAACGTAAAGTGCTAGAATAGGGATTTGGCAAGACAGATTTTAAAGAAAGTATTTTTTTGTTTACATTTTAAGTTTAGATGTTGTATGAAAATTTATAATATAACTTTGAGTCGACTAAGTACCTACCTATCTACCACTAAAAAAAATGACATTTCATATTCTTTCTCGGAGGGGATATGATGGACGGAATAATAAAATAATTATGTGTTAAGTACTAAAAAAAAGTCAAAAACTTAAAAAAAAGAAAAGAACATCCTTGGAAACGCAGTGTCTCAACTTCTCAAGCTACAACATAACTCTGGTATGGTTTAATTTATAACCAAATTACAAATTAATTTGGTTACCACCACCAACTAAGGTTTAGCACGTTCAGTCCCATGTTTTTGTCATCCAAAATTTAGATTAATAAATAATCTAATCGTTTTTAATAAGCTCATTCCGAAGCATATACTTATTAAGTCAAAATACTTATTAAGTCACAGTAAGCAAAAACGACAGATACCTAGATAGGATATTGAGACTGGCCGTTACGGATCGTCTACAATAAAACTACCCAAAGAAAATGACCTCAAGTATCACTTCAGTTTCGTCTTACATGCCCTAGCATGTAAGACATTATTGATTCTAATGCCTGTTCCAACGCAAAAAAAAAACTCTACCTACAAGCTTCGTCTTCACCAAAGACGATTAATATCTAGAAGACAGACAAAGGCCATACACAAAATCGTAACCCGATCCCGCAGTACCAGATAGCCTGAAAACTTTCAAACATCAATTTTATCCAAGAAATTTCAATACTTAGTAGTAGGTAGCAACAATATTCAATATTTAAACATTTTTAACTAGAAAGTAATTGAAATTTCTTGGATAAAATTGATGTTTTAGAGCTTTCAGGCAATTTTTTAGGGTTACGATTTTGTGTATGGCCTTTGTCTGTCTTCTAGATATTAATCGTCTTTGGTCTTCACAGATCATATAAGTCAGAATGATCGTAAAAACAATAAATATTAAAATTAATTGACATGAATCACGAATTGTTTTTGCAAAAGTACCAATTAATGGTTTATTATGGTGTCAGTGACTCATGCGCATCTCAGGTGAACATTGTTGTAGTGCAGAAAGTAACTGAACAACTAGCTTTAACATGAATCAAAAGCTTTTTTTTTTAAATAGATATTAGTGGCAATTCGGAGTATCGCAAAAGCTAAACTTAACTAACTAAATATGTTGCCGTCCCTTTCATAGCGATTGGAATAAAAAGGATGGCATTAATTTTAGTTAGTTTAGTTTAGCTTTTGCGACACTCCGAATTGCCACTATTTTTTATGTAGGTATTTAACAAGATTTGTCATTTATAATGAAATACCTAAGACATCTTCTAAGGATCTAAAAAGGCCTAAAGATCTGAAAGTTTTTTTTTTTTTAAATACGTCTACCGCATCTTGGAAATACAGTCGTGATATTTTTTTTTTCATTTTTTCAGTCCATTGGTACATGGCCATGTCACACCGTTACACAGACTCGTTGGGAAAAAAATCCCAACGAGTCAACCCAGATCCTGTCACAGTGTGACTCGTTGGGAATTTTGTTGGGACCTACCTTTGTCAATTATAAGTAATAAAATTTTATATATTTACAAAATAATGCCGGGACAGTTTGTAAATTAATTGTATTTACTTATGTAAGTACTTACAATTAATTAACAAATAATTTAGGTAATAAATAAGCTTAAAATAAACATCCTTACATTTATGTAAGTACAAACACTTTCATCTCATTACCGAATAGTGTACGATGTCCATAACAGTATAAACCATCAATTAGAGCCTGCATAAAAATACCAGACAATTACACCCTTATACCGCAGTCATTAGGGTGCATAATTGGAGACCACTTTATTACAAGGTCGTGATGAGATCGCCTGAATTAAGACTACGACTATGTAAAAGATTTTCAACCTTATTTCTACTGTTTATAATCCATAATCCGTTGTCAAAATTTATAGAGAACAAAAGTCTATGACAGTCAATATTGAATCGAAAGTAGTAGAAATAAAGCTCATAATTCAAATGAATGGAGAGAATAGTGATGGTTAAATTCAACAGTTTATTTGGATGTAATTGTATGGGACTTGTATGGGCTGATGGTAATGGGCTGTTGTATTACTCATGGATACTATTATAGACTTTTTTAAGTCGATTGAACAATTGTTTAACAATTCGAATGAATGATGAAGAAGCTCGTAGTAAAAACTATGACTTGATAATAGCAAAAAATAAATGAATTATCTTAAAGTTGAAGCGTATAAACCTGCGAAATTCTTTTTGCAATTTGCCGTACAATGTCATGAAAACCGCGGGACCAGTCGCTTCAACTTTTTTTACCAGTGCTTTGACAATGACTATGAATTCTATTAATCAACGAACTTCTCAATTCAAAATAATCATGTCACTAATGTCACTGTCAAATCTGACATTGACAGACATGGTCATGTGAAGCTATGTCGGGAAGCAGACTATTGTATTCTCGTTAACATGGTAATTGCTTCGTTGGCACTTTGTATTTTTGACAGATGAGCTTAAGAAATGGTCAATTTAAGCTTTTTCAAAAGGAAAAGTCATGGTAATGAAGGGCGTGGTAATTGAACGTTTAAGTTAACTTTTAATATTTATTGCATTTTATTTCTTTGTAGTTTTTTAATGATGTTTTTTTTATTCTCTGTTTATGCCTACTCGAGATAATTTAGTACAAATTAAAGAACCATTTTTACCTTTTAAGATTTTTTTCAACTTTATCATGGTCAAGATTTTACCTCAAATATGTACTTACTATTTATAATTTTTTTTTTAAACTTTTGAAGGCAGAAAGATCAGTGTCCGTTGAACAACGTAAAGTACAAATACGTAAAGTTCAAAGACATAGGACACTCCCTCGAAATGTCAAATGTCAAAAAATGCCTGCTCTGTTTTGTCATACATAATTGACCGAGGTATCATAATCAGATTGCGTACAGTCAGCTCCAAATAACTTATTTAATTTATAATTTTATTTAATAAATATTATAGTTTTTTTTGTCAATATTAATTTGCGCTGCAAATCTACAGAACAATAATAATAAATAAATAAAATGATGAATTATTATGGTATTTTGAAGCTGACTGATCCCTCCCTCTTAGGTAAGTACTCAAATGATTTATAGGTAAGGCATGCAGTAAAAGTTTATAATTTCAGTTTTATCTATAAAATATAAATATTTATAATTATTTGACTAGAGCTTAGATAGGTACCTACTTACTAGGTACATTATTAAATGTATTATTGGGTTAAAACATTTTTGATAACAATTTTGTTCCCTCTATAAAAAAATCTTTTTTTTTTCCTGACTTAAATCGGAGTTAATAGAAAAATTATTGATTTAAACTCTTATGATTTTTCAAGATTTGATAAAAGTGTGCAATATTTTTACACACTTTTATTACCAACCCATAATATAGGTATTTTTTATCAATATTTTTACTGATTGTACAAAAAGTTTGACATTGCACCATTATTCAAAACCGTCTATAATTAACTCAATTTTGTGCTTCTGATTATTGAAATGTCAATTAATGCTCTTGATTTAATGATTTATGGCATAATCGGAACGATTAAATCAATTATCTTTTTTTGTGTAAATATGAAAACATTTTAAAATGACCATGACCACTAGGGTTGGGATCGAAAAATTCTAAATTAAATCGATAAAAAAGGCAAAACCCTGTTTTTTTTTGTCAAAAAATAGTTTTAGCAACTTCCTAGATTCTTTACCTCTGACTACCCCCTTAGACGTCTTCAAAGGATCAAAAAATAATTCAGCCGTACCATGGTAAAACACTCGTGATCATTGTTACTATTATTTATTAAAAAAATTACCGATTTTTTACTGTCATTTCAAAACATGATAGGTGCAAAAACTGAAGGCTCAAGATAAATGACGTTCAAAAAAGTTGTGTTTTATGAATAATTTATAAGTGACAAAGCTCAGTTTCGTCAATCAATTGTCATAATATTACCTTCCTTGTTGACTTTCAATGTACCTGCTATGTAATATAAATACTGGGTGTAAGGGAACCGCTCCCGAAAACGAAAACTGACCATATCGATTTAGTTAGACCATAATTTCTACATTACTTATAATAAAATTGTAACACGTCGATGTCTGTACATTTGAGATATTAATGAAAAACGAATATCTTTGTTACATATTACGTCTTTATTAGAGCAACAGAAATCAAAAAAATGTTTTTTTTTGTGTTTTTGTCTGTCTGTATGGATGTTTGTTCCCGCATCACGTAAAAACTACTGAATGGAATTGACTGCAGTTTTAACCGATGTATTGCCATAGGTCTCTAACTTAAAAAATTGGCGCCATTTTACCCTACAAAGGATTGCAATGTCTTCCACGTCATCAGGTCACATTGTATGTGGTCCACTTTGGAGTCCTTTGCTCACAAGTCATTCGATATTCGACAACATGTCATCGGTTTTAAAAAAGCTGAGATCAACAAAATACAGTGATACGGTGTTGAAAAATTACCATTTTTGTATTTTTTTGATTGGAATCAGGCATTCAAAAGCTTTCAAAAAATCTCGGTCCAGATTTCGGAAGTGTAGATATCTTACTCCCTGTAGATACAGGTTAGTAATGTACTAAACATGTACTTATATTGATTTATTTCAAATTTAGTTTGTATTCGCCTCGGGTAGATTTACTTGGGAATAAATCTTTTATTGTACAGGCGTTGTTATTTTTTTGTAGCACTTACAGAATATACTTGGAATTTAAAAATAAATAATGCAATTTGAATTATGTCCAATGGATTTAAAAGCTTTTATCTTTAATTATATCCAAACGTTTTTTTTAATTTATTTTACATTGGTAAACGAGTAATTTCAAGCAAATTGTCAATAGTTTGGGTTTAAAAAAGTTGTAGATATCATTACTTCATTTATCCTACAACACTATTACGATACTTCATGATGAATTGAAAATTATTTCACTTAAAAAATACTTTTACATTGACCGTCAATGTGGCTTACGTTTAACACACGTAGAAAGTCAAATCAGCTCAACAGTTTTCTCTAAACGCATTTCTGATTTCCATGGCATTTTCACACCATATTTGCCTAAATTATTGTCTACATTCTCATCACGTAAGGACTTGGCAGAATCCACGATGACATCAGCTGAATATTGTATTAGTTCAATGAATTTTGGTAAAGCTAATAAGAATTATGAAGTATGAAATGGAACGTTGGAATGTCGCTTTGGAACAGGCAATAGAATCACCTAGCATGTAAGATTCAAAGTGATCCTTGAGGTCCTACTGAAATGAATTTTTTTTTTCTTTCTGTAGCTGTCATAATACTAGCTAGTGAGTGAAAAAAAAGACATACATATTTTTTTTTAAATTGAAAAAAGTTTTTGCCCTCAATTTCGAATTGGACTTAAATAGTTATTGTTTTATTGTAACTTAACCTAATTATTTACTGTACCTACAATGAAAATAGTTCTAATACAACAGTTAAATTTTTGAAAGAAGACAATAATCCAAAACTTTTAAGCTTCTCAGAATTGTAAGAACTACAAAAAAAGATACTATTTTTCAAATAAAATGTTTCTGCCGACTATACAGTACATATAGGTAAGTACATTGTAATACATTATTAAAACGAAAATACATTCGTTTGTTCTGGATTCCAAGTCCTACGTGATGTGGCTACTATTGTGGAAATGAATACTTAGTAGATTATGTCACTGGATTATGTTAGTCTTGTATGTCTACTACTTATTATTTAGTTATTCTGTGGCGTGCTGAGCTTAGCGATGTAGTATAGTAGTGCGCGGGCGCATCGAAAAGATTTGGTTTTAAGAAACCGAGATCAATTAAAGATGTCCTCATAACACTATCATTTATCTTTCGATCACTTTATATCAGCGTCGATTGGTTTGCAAACTGTCACGTAAAATGTGGGTACCAAATAAATAAATAAATATCCCTGGACATTCCACACAGCGTCATCTAGTCCCAAGCTAAGCATTTTAATGCTTGTATCATGGTTCGTTCGTTCGTCGTATGAGCAAGTGGCCAACTCTGGTGACGGAGTTTTTAGGTAATGGTAACCAGATGACTGATGTACCAAATATATATTTGGACATACCTTCATACCTCTGACTGCCCCTTACACATCTTCTAAGGATCTAAAAAGATCTGCAAGAATTTGTCTGCTCTTCGTATCATAATTCTGTTAAGTAATCATCCAGTCTGCAATAATTTCACAGACGATCGAAAATGTTTGATAAAGCTAAAGTTTTCAAATTACATTTCCTCGAAGGATGGAGTCAATTAAATTAGCATTAGGTATCGAAATGTCCAAATGGCCCTTTAATTTTATGTTATGATACGTTATAGCGAAATGGTCTCTTCGGCATCGAGAAAAGGGGTTATAATTTTGTAACTTTGTTGTTTCTACTCAAAGAAGTGAGTTGTTTTTTACTGGCTTATTACCAAATTCAAAAATAATTTCTTCAGTATAATGAGAGGGGAGGTTGGCACAAATGCCCAGCAGTGGGATGAGACTGCACGTGATGATGATGAATGATAGGATTTTGAATGGTTGTAAAAAAGGGGATTCTACTGCCTGTTCGAACGCGACTCACCGATAGATATCGAATTTGGTATAAGATCAATATCTTAATAACTACGAGTAGGTAAAACATACTCTTATAATAAAATGTATGTAGGATAGGTACATCAAGACGTGAATTACACTCGACTTGATAAACCTGCAAGCACTTGACTACTTACTCATACTCAGGAAGTAATGGAATGGACGGACAGACTGATAAAAATATATGTGAGTAACGCTTCGTCGAAAGTGGAGTGATTCAGTTTACGTAGTTATTTGCAGATGATTTGTAAGTCATACAAATATAGATAGTAGAGTTTGAATGAATTTTAGTGAAAATCCGTATAATTTAATATGAATTAATGAGGTTTTCCGGTCTAGTACTGTAAATTCCTGATTTGGTAATAATAATAACAATATTTTATCTATTTCACTTTCAAAACTATCGTCAGTTGTCACACGGGAAATTACCTATGTAAAAATATCGTTGATTTAGATAGGTACCGACATTTTTCGATTCTTCTGGAGAATCTTCATCTGGGTATGAGTACCTATGGTCACTCCTTACACTTTATTATTCTCTATTAAATTCTAACAGCAATGAGGTACCTACTTGTAGTAAGATTATAGTTCTTGAAAATCCATAGACAAAATACCTAAATCATTCTAAAATAGTAAAATGTAATGAGTGAATGTAAATAAATATTTTTCTATTTCTATTTCTAAAATGATCTAGTTACAAAAGATGGAAGAGAGAAAAAAAACTGCAAATACGATATACCTAATTGTAGCAGATTTTTTATGGTTTTTAATCAAGTCAGCTTTTATTACAAAATAAATTAAACGAAGCTCATAAACAATTTTACGAAGGCCACTGTTGCCCAAACATTGAAAACAACCAAGAAGCTACAAACTGGACATGATCTTGGTAAATTGTTTAGTTAAATAAAACATACCTTTCACCGATTTCAAAACAAATAAAACAGTACATACCTATGCAAATTATTTCTCACACAGAATTGGTCGCGGCTCACGCATCAGCCTCGTGTCGCAACGGTTTGGCAATTGCACATTGTATGAAAAACTGAGATGCACTGAGTGTTTTCTTTACAAATATGCACGGAGACTTTTGAAATAGCCATATTATTTTTTAAACTGTTTTTTTTATTTAGGTATGCTGTGAGCTAAGTGCCTGAATAAAATTGTGTATTCCTCACGGCAGGTTTTCTGATCTCAATTTGCATTATAAATAACTAGCCGCGCCCCGCAGTATTGCCCGTTCCCGTTAGAATACCGTGATCAAAAGTAGCCTATGTGTTATTCCCGGTCATAAACTATCTATATTCCAGTTTCAGCCAAATCCGTTCAGTATTTTTTGCGTGAAAGAGAAACAAACATCCATCCATCCATACAAACAAACATTCGCGTTTATAGGTAATATTAGTAGGATTAATCTATGATAGACAGACCATCGTTCGTTCGTTCGTTCGTATAAGCAAGTGGCCAACTCTGGTGACGGAGTTTTTAGGCCGCCTAAAGGTTAAGTCATGGCTTAACGACCGGGCCGGGACCGACAATTTAACGTGCCCTCCGAAGCACGAAAGCGCTCAGATGAAAATGCCACTTGCGGTCACCCATCCTAGTAGTGACCGCTCAGAACGTTGCTTAACTTCGACGATCTATCTAAAACGTCTTAGCAAGCTTCGCCACGAGCGCTTCATGACCAGTAGAATATGTGGCACAAGTCAGATGTATGGGCGTGTCTCTAATTAGAGATTTTTAAGGAATCCTAAATATCTAAGCGACATCTGTTTACTTAAGTATCGGCTAAGCGGTATGCCTAACTTTCTTATTCTAAGCCTATTTTCATGCTAATTCATTACATTTTGCCGCAAATCATAAAATGAACTCGAATAGATCTCTCCGTTCCTCTGGCAAGTTTATTCTAAGAAGGCAACAGTATACTAACAAAATAATTTGTGTAAGTGAAATTAATTGTTTTTTTTTTCCATTTCCGCCTTTGGGCGGAATAAAAAAATTTTAATAAAAGAATAAAATTAAATGATTACAAAGACAACATAATATGAGTAGAAGATTAAACTGTTTTTAAAAAATGACAATAACAAATCTCATAGCCCTTCCACACTCACGTTCGCGGTCCATTTTATCAATCCACACTGACATACATTTTGACAACATCGCGTTCCTTTGTTTCGGGACAAAATACCGACAAAAACAGGTAGAGACGCAGGAACAGGAGGCGCGGATCGCGCGCGAACCCATGAAGAATATGAGAATAGAAGCTCTTTGACGACCTCTGTGGCGCAGTGGGCGAAAACCCGCCTGAGACGCAGAGGTTGCGGGTTCGATTCTCGCTGCGGGACAAATGTTTGCATGATCTGCAAATATTTATTTCGTATTAGAAAACACCCAGGTTTTCTATGTATAATATGTACCTATGTATTTACAAAAAAAAATGTATCTACTTATGTAGTTTATCAGTCATCTGGTTACCAAAACACAAGCATTAAATTGCTTAGCTTGGGACTAGACTGATGACGCCGTGTGAAATGTCCAAGGATATTTATTTACTTAATCTACACTCCTGTTTCGACTATTGCTCACGGTTTCGCGGGCGAGTGAGGAGAGGTTTTCAAGTTTGCACTCAAAGTTTAGATAACACCAGTTCTAACTATTGAAACGTCAATTCGTTGCGTCACTGTCAATGTCATCGTAGTAACAGTTTCGTTTCGCAACTCTAAACGGCCACTTGTCTAATATTAGGGGTAGTTAAATTAATTTGTTTTGCTGTAGATTAATGATTGATCTATTGATGTTAATCAATAATTGAATGATATTATATAAGCTTTCGTTCATGGCTTCGCTTACTTACCAAGATTTTAAATAGCTTATAGCTATTTGAGGATACGATCTCAACCGTTGTCTACCTACACAAGGTTTTTAAACGGATATATAAGTCAATTGTTTGAAATATTAAAAAAAACTTTTTTGTTTTTTTATGAATACAGAAAGAGGCTCACATTCCCACCGTTTACTCAATTGTATCAGCACTATGTTTTTCGAGTTTATGACATTATATTTATTCTTGGCACGATCTGCAGCCTAAATTTCATGATGGATTTTCATATTAAGATGTATTTTCTTCGTCACTTATCGTTATTTTAACTGAATTCAGAGAGAAAGGGCGTTTTTATGTTCCAATCCATCAATTGTACTCGTACCTACTTAGACCAATTTGGATTATCCTAAGGAGTATACTCCTCAGGTGACATAAGGGTCTGAGGATCTGAAGAGGACCTTTGGAGTATTAGAAATGCATCTCGAGAGTGTAGGAAATTGCTCTCCTTCGAAAAATGCAGCTGGTTTTTATATTTTTTTAATCAGTCACTTGTTTATGAGGATATTTCATAAATGGTCAATCAAGATTAGCCCAGATCTATCGATCAGGTCATGACATTAACTGTATGTCAGCTCATGCGATTAGCAAATGACTTGTAAAGCAATTGGCTTGCAATTGGTAGCAATTAATTTAAATCAAAGCTTTCAACATGCGGACATTTTGATGTTAATAAAGTTACTTAACTATTACGATTACCTATAGTTTAGCTAATCAAATCTATAATCTATATAATAGGTATATGAAATAAATCCTATTTCGTTTGTCACTCAATAGCTCGAGAATGGGACCTTTTCTAATAGTTCGTGCATTAACAAAACATAAAAAAAGACGTGTGGCACTCGGAGACTGCCGCGGTAAAGCTATTGCATAGCATTTTTTCGGAGTGGGGGGTGTTAGGTTATTTTCGTTACGGAATTTCTGGATTCGGTCTCCACGCTCAAGGCCCGCGATAGAAGCTATGCAGTAGCTTATAAAACTGGTGGTACAAAGTTTGTTTCTAATAAATTTGTCGAATGTAAATATTATAAAAAATTCAAAAAATATAGAAATTCGATCTAATTATACGCATAAGAATGTTGGCAAACATCAAATAACCACTTAAATGTCAATTCAATCCAATCAAAATTAGCGATAAAGTGTAAATACAAAGATTACGATCAAATTAATCTATTTCAATAACTAATTGTGCCATGCGCTACAACAAGCAAAATAACCTAAGTCCTGTATTACTTACTTATTGTAAGTAATGTCTTATTTTACTTGTAATAAGGTTTAATAAAGCTATAGAAAGGCTTTTTATAGGTACTGACCCTAATTACGTGACTTTATGATTTTTGCAAGTTCTGTGTGAATTTCATTACATAACTTTGCTCCACTTATTGTTGTTTCATATTTTCTCATTGTTTTATCGGTACTTTAAGATAAGATAACTTTATGAGTAGATAGTAAAATGTGTTATTATTTACCAGGTGCTCTAATAACCTTCTAAACTAATTCACATACAACTACTTACTTTGTTTTTAAATTGCGATTTTTTTTATGAGTTTGTTTGTGTTCATCATATTACTTTCATTATAAATGAAAAATCTTACTAAAAGTTAAAGGCTCCGGCAGGATTCGAACCTGCGTAGATACAAGCGATCGCTCTTAAGCCGAGCTGCCTGACCACTAGGCTACGGACCCTCTAAGCCGAGGCCTGAAACTATTAGTAAGATGATTTTTGTATCGGTATTTTTGTTTCATCATATTACTTGTAAATTGACATTATAGGTAATACAAAATTATTTTTGATCAAAAGTAGCCTATGTGTTATTCCTGGTCTTATTTCATATTCTACTTTCAGACAAATCCGTTCAGTAGTTTTCGCGTGAAAGAGTAACAAACATCTATCCATCCATACTTACAAACTTTCGCGATAAGTAAGTAAGTTCGTATAAGCAAGTGGCCAACTCTGGTGGTGGAGTTTTTAGGCCGCCTAAAGGCCTCCGTCATGGCTTAACAACTTAACTTTCGCGTTTATAATATTAGTAGAATTTTGTAGACTAAAACTCATTCTCAAAGAATTAGAATTCATTGACCCGACATAAAAACTAACATAGAAACGTTCGATTGTTTACCGATGCAAGCCAGGTCGATACGTTATCTATCGGTTCTCACGATGCAAATACTGCCGTTATGTTGGCAGCATTGTTAGTTTGTATGTCATGTTGGTACTGTTCGATTTCGCGAAAGTCTGATAGAGATCTGTGAGTGCGAATAAGTAAAACTTGACCTGATCCTTTCAGGCATTAGAACAGGCATTAGAATCACCTAGCATGTAAAACGAAACTTAAGTGATCCTTGAGGTCCTACAAGAATAAATGATTTTTCTTTCTTTCTCTTTCTTTCTTTCTGAAATGACACAGATCCAAATAATTTTTGTCTTTCTAGATAGATCAGCGATCTTTGATGCCATGGTTTTAATATGCATGATGACTCATTTTGAAAAACCATTCTATCATGTTCTTATCTGTTTTAACCTTGTTCTAATCTGTTTTTTATACAAAAGAGATTTGTATATAAACCCTTTTTTTATCGAAAAGAAATATTTGTTAGTCCAAAATTGAGTCAAAAACACATTTTGTGTTTGACGCCAAAACGCTCGCAAGTGTCATTTCGCCTATTTACTAAGGTGTGACGTCAAGGTAGGATGTTCAAAGTTTTCAAACGAAACTAAATGACAAGAAAGTGATTTTACTTAGACGTGACGTCATGCGCTCTCATTACTGTTTAACATAATAATGACGGAATGCTGTACTTTACCAAAATAATCTGGTTTGAAAAGGTCATAGGTACCTACAGTTTCGTCCGATGTAGTTCCAAAAAATTTAAGGATCTGATGAGGATCATCGGAGTTATGAACAGAAATACACATCGAGAGTGTAGGAAATTGCTCTCTTCTTACGAAATTGAAGTCTATTTTCATGTTTTTATATAAAAGTGGCAATTCGGAGTATCGCAAAAGCTAAACTTAACTAACCAAAAATGTTGCCGTCCCTTTCATAGCGATAGAAATAAAAAGGATGGCATTAATATTAGTTAGTTTGGTTTAGCTTCTGCGAAACTCCAAATTGCCACTATTGCCTCTTGATAATGCTATAAAGAGTAGGTTTTCACAAAGTTTTTTTCAGAAAAAGACTGTCTTGTTAACGGTAACCCTGAATTACCAAGATGTGTGATAATGATTAGGTACATGTTCGTTCGTGTAAAGACACAAAAGTAAAAAGAAAAAATGGAACAAAATTAGGTGTTTCGGCGGATGCAACATCTTTATTAACAAATCAGTCCGGTTCTGTTTCAAGCCGAAGTACCTACTAATTTTTACAAGCTGCTAATTTCTCAAAAAAGAAATAAATAAAGGATTCAATGCAATTATGTACGATTCGAGTAGTTTGTTGTCTTCGTTTTTTGTATGAAACAATCAAAAATGCCTTAAAAAAGATTTACATGGACTTTCACATAAAACCGAGCAAAGACTGATTTTGTCGCTAGTTTAGCGAGTATTTCACTTTGACGACCTCTGTGGTGCAGTGGACGAGAAGTAGCTTGAAACACAGGAAGTTGCGAGTCGATCCCCACGCGGGACAAATGTTTGTATGATTTGAAAATATTTGTCTCGAGCCTTGGTGTTTTCTATGTACCTACTCGTGCATAATGTTTTTCCAAAAAAAATGTATGAGTAGTATATATCAGTCATTCGGTTAGGAGAGTGTTAGGTATGAATGTGGATGGATATAGGGTGTAGGCCAAAGAAAAGATGGATGGACTGTGTAAGGGATGACATGAGTAAGAAGGAGTTCGTTCGTTCGTTCGTATGAGCAAGTGGCCAACTCTGGTTGGAAAGAAGGAGTGAGTGCTGAGATGACGTCTGATAGAGGGAGATGGAAGAAGAATACATGTTGCGCCGACCCACATAGTGGGATAAGGGCAGGAAGAAGAATATCAGTCATTCGGTTACCACAAGCATTAAGTTGCTTAGCTTGGAACTAGATGACGCTGTGTGAAATGTCAAAGTATATTTATTTATTTATATTCTATTGAAGTTTCTCTAGCAATGTTTATTCCAACCGATATTGATTGAATTCCAATGGCAACCTACAATTTTCTTATCAGCCTTTGCAAATAGAGTTATAATCAATTCCTTGCTTATCAGCGGTCATAATTACTCAAATCATAAAATGCTTATGCAGTTCGACTCAAGATCGAAGTCGCATTGATAAAGGCGTGTAAATGTATGGAATTTTGACGTAGATAAGCAAATAACAAATTGCAGAAAAGTTGATCCATAGTTCCAGGCTACCAGGTTTTTATGAATAAATAAATAAATACCGGCGACTTCATTTATTTACAAGAATTTTAGACATTTTCAAAACTATAGTGTAACTAAAAAATATTACATTGTCGCTAACTAAATCGACATTATTTTTAACCAAATAGCTAAATAAGATATTCTTTAAAAATAAAGCAGTAGGTATTATATAAGTTTGGTACAGATTATACTTTCTTGTGATAACAAAATTGACTGTAGCTCCTTGTATTACTGTGCTTACTACCAGATTACACGATTTATATCGCACTTGTGCATCATCACTATGTATTTAAAAATCACAGTTTTTTATCACACTTAGTTTAAAAGTACTCTTTGATCATTGTAGTTGTAATTTATTCGTTACGTCAAACTGTACTGTTATTAAAGTAATCTATAGATCTTTATTATACTCATTTCAGTATTACCTAGGCTACCTAGGTACTTATCAGATTCTAACTAGATTCCTACAATTATGTATAAATGGGTTACCTAACTGCGGAACCCATTAGACGCAAAATATGGGCATAACTTGTTAACATTAACAATATATTTTGCGTTTTACTTACTAGCTACCGTACGCGGCTCCGGTTAAGTACTTGATACCATTATTATTAGGTTAAGATACGACACTAAAGGAATATAAGTTTCACGGTTAAAGTGAATAAGTGTAGGTAGATAATAGCCCAGAATAAAAGAAAAATTTTGTTTCTTTGATTTTATTTTAATATTCTTCTTATACATACCTACCTACTTATTTTTATTGTTTTGTTGTCACTTTAATAATATCGTTAATGATGTAGAGTTCAAAAATAAAATTTCGTTTGTCACTTGTCTGAGTATGATATACTTATGTTTATTTTAATTATGAATAATATTCAGTATCCGTGATATTTTTTTATCTTAGGCAAAAAAATATTTATTGTATGTTACATTCGGAGTTAAGTAGTAACAAACAAACACACAAACGTTCAATTAAAATTATAAGCGAGCTTGATTATTGTAATTTTAGTATCCAACTCTATTGATTGTAATTATAATTATAAGTTCCAAGCTATTTGTAATTCAGTGATCTATGACAAGAAAATGGCGCCGTCGCAATGTTTATGTATTTAAAGCATGTAATTGATTGCATACAATCTAAGAATTATAGGCTGAATTATTGTTGTTAAGGATATCTTGTACTAATTAACATCATCATCATTAGAATATAATAAATACTTGTCTTAATTTAACAATAAAAGAATATGATCACGACTGTATCCCAGGGAGCGGTAGACATTTCATTCAGATCTTTTTAGGCAATTTTTAGACTTTTTTTTGAATAATGATAATCATCACAAGAATCTTTAACTTATCTTTTTTTTATCTAAGACATAAATTCTTAGGTAAAATCATTTCGGTAAGAGATGCGACCGCGAAGAGTGACCATACTGCAAGTCTCTTAATTTCGTTGTACCAAGATGCATCTTCGACTGAATCTAAACATTAAGGACAGGAGGAGGACAGGACAGGACAGGACAGGATAAGACATTAATCATTAACCATTAACCGTGTAGGCAAAGCTTGTCTCCTGGCTCTGTACGAGTATATATCGTCTAGTAAAGATGTAAAAGCCTGAGCTTTTTTTATAGGTATAAGTAATATCTTTATTTCTACATAATTTAACTATCAAGCCCATTGACATTAATAAAAATCCCTTAGAGTCTACTCAATTCAATTTAAACATTCAAAATATGTCCATTATATTTTGGCAATTTTATTTAATATTTTAATGAAATGATAAACTTATTGTATTCTTCGAAATAGGCGGCGACATTGAAAGAGATTTATCCAGTTACAATAGTGTTGCGCAAGCGCACATCGGCACTATCGATATACGGTCGACCTTGTCGATAGTTATCGATAATTGATCGGGCTTCACACTTGGCAGAAGCAGAGCGGTTACAATAGCATACCTAGATTAAAAACACGCAATTAAGCAATATGTATAAAATGCGAAGGCAACTTTGTCTGTTTGTCTGTCGCACTTTCACGCCTAAACCACTGTCTCGATTTTGATGTGGTAATTATATAAATATAATTATATACAAATAAATATGTATAAGTAGACAAGACCAAAGGACATAATTAAATCTATTTGGTTGCCTGGAAGAGATCATTTCTTTTTTAGTAAAAAACAAATTCGACTAAAAGTTTGAGCAGTTGTCTACAGTAGGTACCTATTAAGAATTATTTATTACTATTACTTATCTACTTATCCGGATAAAAAGTAGACAATGTGTTATTAAAGGACATAAACTATGTACATTCCATGCTTCAGTCAAATTCGTTCAGTAGATTTTGCATGAAAGAGTAACAAACATCTATACCTACATCTATATAAACTTTGTATAAACAATATATATACCTAACAACAAAATATATATAAACTTTCGCTTATAGGTATATTATTAAGTAGCATAAAACCATCTTAAAACCGCTTCTCGCTCCGCTTATGCGTAGTCTAAGCCACACACGGCGCGCGGGCGGAGGCGCCGGCGCAGGTGCTGTGAAACCTTCGACTCCTTATAAAGATCGCTATTACTTGAGAGTAAGCCATGTTTAGATTGTAACTCTAGAGCATTAAGTTCTAATAATAGTGCTTTAAATAATTTATTTGATAAAGCGCTCCGTTGTATGTACTTTGACCATATTTACCTACCTATTTTTAAATTGAGATTTACAGGAGTTCGCCCGCGACCACGGTTGCTGCAACACAGCCGAAACGTCGGGAAATAATAAAAGGTAAATTACGCGATAAAATCCTGTAAATTTAAATTTAAAAGTATGAATTAATTGTGATTGCGAAAGTTTAAGAAAGACATATTTACCTAACTGTAATTTATATCAACGAATGACGTAAAATTTAATTATTGTTATTATTTATTGAGTGAGAGGTAAGGGGGGCTAAAATGGCCGCATCGAGCAATTCTGCTGATAGAAATAGAAATAGAAATAGTTTATTTGCATGAAATAATGGTAAGTACAAGATGTTATGTTATTGAGAGTTCACATATATTTCACCATGAATATTGGTATGCAAATTTTGTAATTAATTAATTAAAATATTAGTCAAATTATATAATGGTAAAAAGAAAGCATATCACAAAATATTTTCAATCGTCAGTTACCTATTCAAAAATTCGTCGACATTGTAGAAGGCTCTGTCCAGTAGCCATAATTTTAGCTTTCTGATAAATTGCTTTATAGGCAAGTCTTTTATTTCATTGATAGAAGTCATGTTTTAAATTCGAACAATAATTTAGCACCTTATTCTTAATACTTATAACATAAGAAGGATATTGCTATAACGGCCTTTTTAAGCCCACTGGTGACAACTTGCGATATCGTATGTAGTGGTAGGTATAGTTGTCTCACGAAGTCTATCTCACGAAGTCCCTTTAGCCCCAACTTTGCGCTTAGTTATAATGCTGCTAAGTGCCAGTCACCAAGTAAAGTGTCGAGTAATTGACATAATTGACATTTGGCGCATAGAACGAATGACGTTACTCGTTAAGTAACTAATCAACACTTTACTTGAGGATGGTGAACGAGGCCCTAAATCTACCAAAATCTGACGTGAACACAATAGACACTAATAGTGACCCGGACCGCGTCTCGGGTGAGACTGATTGCTTCTGAAAGAAAGAAAGAAAGAAAGAAAGAAAAATCATTTATTCTTGTAGGACCTCAAGGATCACTTAAGTATCGTTTTACATGCTAGGTGATTCTAATGCCTGTTCCAACGCGACTCCCTACACCAGGGAAAGAATCAGGCAAGAACCTGGTGGTGTGGGCCTAGCTTTTTTTTAAAAGCGATCCCTTAACAATCTAAAATAATCTAAATAGTCAAGCTTCAGTGGGAAGCCAGTCGAACAAAGTAAGGCATGTCAAAAAAAGTAAAAGTAATTGTAAAGTTAACAAGATAACACCTCAACAAAATGTTGTCTGGCATCACACGCTACACTTGGCCGACTTAAGTGGTAGGTACCTACTTATCAAGGTAGTAAAGATATTGTATACCATCAACCGTCGAGGGGCAGAGCGACATCAGGCCACGTAATTTTATCATTAATAAAAGCCTCTGAGCTTACGCATACTAAAACTGTGGGCATACATTCACTATTATATTCAAAGCCTAACGGACTTCGTGAAATAGAACTATACCTAACTTGGAATGATAGTTTTTTTCAAAAAATAGGCTGGTTGTGGATAGTAATTTTTAGAATTTGTATCGGTATGTACCTACACTTTGACACGTCATATTTGAGACAAATGTATCTTTAATAATGACGCTAAACCACAGCCGAATAGGGAAATTTGATGAATGTTATATTTGTGCAGATTTTCCTGTTTTTATGTATAAATGCGTGTATGATTTATTAAAACGACTGAAATAGAGATTGCGTTAGTTTGTTTTTTATTATTTGTTTTATTGCTACGGGATCCGACGCGACGGTCTGTTCAATTATCGTTCAACCTAAGAGTTGACAAGGTTTGCATAAACTCCTTACAACAGTACGATTCCAGTTAATAAATACTGCCAACTCATTCACAAACCAAAATCACGTTCCGAATTCAAAAAATCCGGCAGAACCATAAAATACCGAGTATTTAGTAGATTATATTCTGTGGCCAAAAATATAAAAACTTACCCGACAAAGAGCAACGCCAGTATCCAGCCTGTCCAAAAAGTTGTCAGCTGTGATCCTCAATTCTGGGTATAGGACTGTAAGCCATTCAGCCAGGTCCTCCTTCATGGCATATAGGTATTCCTCCGAGGACTTAAAGGGCCGGAAAGGCCTCGCCTCCAGAAGTACTGCGCCGGCGGACGCCATTTTGTATTCTTTGTGACTAGCAGGACATTACTGGGTCTGAAACAAGATAGAGATTGTTTTAACACGTTCAGTGCCCATGTCACACATGTACTCCGGGCGCAGGCTGAGTCGAAGCTTGGGAAGGAAATGGTAGTGAGAATTTAAATCAAATGAATAGGTTTTTTACTAAATTACATTCTGTCTGATATAATACTGTTGATTTTGGAAGACTTTAGAAAATTGATTTTTGTAACTACATATTTTTAACTACATAATTATGTACCTACCTACACTTTTAATATTCCTACTTACCACAAAATGGGAAATCAGTTAGAAATATAAACTCGTTAAATTTAAACCAAGTAAGTAGGTATATAAAAAACTCTAAATCTAAACAAATAAACACGACATCATTGACTTTGATTTCATAAATAGCTGAACAGCTTTGTTATTGCTTAATTAATGTAATTTCGTTTGACAGTTGGCTGTCAGAATAAAGCGATGGTGTCTAGTCTAGACTATGCCTAAATTATATTTGTCACGCGAGCCTATTTTATTTAGATGATGATTATTTGACTGATGTGATGATTCTAATACCTAGTTAATAACATGATCAACAACCTTGAGAAATTCAGTGACATTTAGAAGACGCATGTCAAAATGTCATAATTCACAGGCGAATCCCAATCTTATGCTCATCAATTTTATTATATCACACAAGCATTAAATTGCTTAGCTTGGGACTAGATGACGCTGTGTCAATGTCCAAGGATATTTTTTTTATTTATTTATTCAAATCCATGAAATTCGTTCATAAAAGTCAAGTCTAACCTAAAAGCTGAACCAATTTTGATAAGTTGATATGAATCATCCGAACTCGTTTGAACCCAGGTCATCGACCGTGTAATCCACCTGTCACTCTTATCTTAACTCTGCTTATCTTCAATCATAATATTTGTTAGATACCTTCAGAATTATAATGAGAAAGATCTAGATAATTTAACTGTATAATTTAGCTCTGATTTCTGCGTAGGTTCGAATGCCATACAGGGAGACATTTGAACAGCATAATTAATATTAAGGATATGAATAAAAAGGCATTAAACACATTGTCATCTTAGAGTTAAGAAAGAAAATCAAATAATACAATTCTTTATGTAAATAAATAATTTGAATTTGAAAAAGAATTTGAATAATTTTAAGACCACCCGTAACGTTTAAAAGCGATCTTTACCAGACAACCTTAGACAGAAAGAACAAATAATAAAATTTATTTTGTATATTGTCTGTTCTTCTCATACGTTGTCTATATTCAAGGTTCTATTACAATTATTAAGAAATAATGCGTCAACAGATTTTTCACACTAGACGTTTCTATTAGCAAGTGGCCAACTCTGGTGAAGAGGTCACTCCATCATAGAAACAGGTGTCATCTGTCACCGTTAGGTTTACACTTAAACGTCATAAATATTAAGTAATTATTATTAATTTTATATATTTACCAACCATATTACTTAGGTTAGGATAGGTTTAACTGTGTTTTCCTATTAGGACAGGCCCAGTACGTAACTGACCAAATAGTTTCGATTGATACAGAATTGTTGACGTCAATTCAAAGCGAGCTAAGAATGACATTTTTATGACTAGTACATAGGTTGCTCAGCTACTTATGACATATAAAATGTTAACTGTGTTACTTTGATCCGACTTTTCGAAGGATAACTGTAGTTTTTGTTCCTAGCCGACACAACTTACAGTTATTGGCCAAAGCAATGGCATATTATCATAATTCGTAAAAATGGCCGCATAAACACTTTTTTATTATTTTGTAGAAAATAAAATTAATCTTTCTTTTCCAAAACTAAACTCAAGTCTTTAATCGTTTTTTAGTATGTCACTTTTCGGAATAAGAAAGAGTAACAGAATATTTTTTTAGTTCGTTTATGTAGGTATCCATCCTATTCATTGAAACACCTTCGATTCTCTACATTACCTAAATGTTTGATAATTATTTTACTAAGGTAATAATTTATATTGATAATTTGACTCTATACGCCTTGGTAAAATAAAATAAATAAATATCCCTGGACAAATACAGGTCAAGTACCAATAAGATCTGAAATAATGCGTCTACCGCACTTTGTGAATACAATCGTAATCATATTTAATGTTTTTGTTTTTTCGCGGAACTTTGTCGTTTATGTCGTTTGATGATTCTTTTTTTCTTGGAAAGAAGATATTTCAAGGGAATAAAAATTATGAGGATTTGATCAGGTAATTTAGGTCGGTTTGAATAAAAAAAAATGTCACTTGTATAATTATGTTGAGTACCTATAGTACATTTCAGTGCCAGAGCAAGAGCCGCGTAGTGTGTCGGAACATGAGTCAGCGGACGGAAGTTCACCTCTGCCCATGAGTGGTCACTCCATATTAGTAGGTACTACTAGGTCTGTAGTGGAACTTTTAAGTGTACATACATACATACTGTAGTAAAAGAAACATTTATTTATAGAAACTAAACTATTACACTTATAAAATACACAAACATTACGTGCATTTACAGGGATTCTAGAAGATTCTTGTAACATCTTCCAAGGCGCGGCGGTAGACAAATTCTTTCAAATCTTTGTAGTCATTTTAGATCTTTTGACTAAATGAAAACATCGTGTTCTGCTATAAATAACAGTTTTATAGTAAATTTGTGCAAAATAGTTTGCGTCGACATGCGATGTTGTTAGCGATGCGGCAAAGTTTTTTAGCGAAGTCAACGCTTCTATCGGAATTTTATAATCTTCTCGTGAAGACAATCAGTTTGAAGCTAGATTTAATTACTTATTGAGGAAATGGTACTTAGACTCAATATTTCTCGATTCGTATCCGTTTTAGAAATAAAAATGAAATTATGATCACGATTGTATTCCCAAGGTAGAAAAATTATTTTAGATTCTTTTAGAAAACTACTGAACTGATTTTGCTGAAAGTTCGAATTTATAGTTTATGACCTGGAAGAACATATAGGCTACTTTAAAACCAGGTAGGCGGGGGTGAATTTATTTTAGCAAACGCTTCGTATCCATATATTTCTATCATCGCTATTCTTTTGATTTGACGGGTTTGATCGCTCGAGTTTTCATCGATACATTTGAACATATTTTTTTTATCGTTTTATGGAGATTGTAGATAGAATATAATAATTTGTAACTTGGTTTGGAGGGCAATACCGACTCGATATTATCTGAAGTGAGATGTGTATGTCATGTGACTCACAACATCTGGTAAAAAGATTAATAGTACCTAAGTAGGTAACAACCATGTGGTTGTGAGAACTAGACTACAATAATATCTAAGTTGTAATATTAAGTTGAATACTTTACTTTTTGTTTTTTTTTTTTTGCTTTATAATGTACCTAAGTAGGTAAGTACTTAATTCTTATTAATTTTACTATTGCCATTTTACCAATATACCACCAACTCGTTGCTAGAAATTAATTTGTATTTTTTACATCACATGATTCGGAATTTCCAAATGAGGAATATTTATTTGACTTTATTTTATGTTCAGAAGTATTTTAAATATACTTCTGAACGAAAACAACAATTTAGGGTTCATTACACGATGCATTGAACCATCTAGTTACTAGGGTTGCCAGAGCGTGAATAATGGTTTTGTGTAGTTATTGTCAACGCACCAAGACAGCAATTATTATAATGAGTCAATCAGTAACATAACAACGGTATCAAATCAGCGGTTAAGGTGCCTGTATGCGTGAAACTAGCGCCGCCACCTATGTTAGCGAAAGCAGAGTTTGGTGGCAACCAATTGCCACTTCGTTACTCCTCCTAAACTATACAAAATAAAACTATTCCAGAAAATATTATTATATTAAAAAAGAGCTTATGATAGCTTTTATAAACAGAACATTCAGTTTTTTTTAAGTTCCTTTGGTAAACGTAATAATAAAATAAAATAGGCGGTGGCGCTAGTTTCACGCATACAGGCACCTTAATCATAAATATATTCTATATACCTATATAAAAGAAAGTCGTGTTAATTACATACAACACTTGAGAAGGGCTGGACCGATTTTTATGATTTTTGTGTTTTCGATTTGTCTGAGTCATTTGGAACATTACCGGCTTTTAAAGTCGTTAAGCCATGACGGAGGCCTTGAGGCGGCCTAAAAACTCCGTCACCAGAGTTTGGCCACTTGCTCATACGAACTTACTTACTTACCGGGATCAACTGTTCTGTTCATTCATAAATAATTACAAATAACATTACTTTTCCTGTTCATTCACTAATCAGGGCACAAAAATATACAAATGTAGACTTTTCCCTTTACTTCACACGTGCACTTTTCGTTTGAAAGGTATTTGTTTGTGAAATCTAATTGATTGATTGAAAGACTGTTCGCATGAGTCAAATATTTGAACGTGTCTAACAAATATGTAGGTATATTGTAAATATATATAATTTGTATTTTCTTTTCTTTTTTAGTGTAGGAAGGTACCTAGGTACCTACCGTCCTCTAAAAATGTTGGTTTAAGTACTTGTTTTTCTATCTGTACCTACCTACCTACCTTTAATACCTGTCTTGTGTCATTCTCTGTTATTGTTTTTTCTATTGTATGTGTGTGTGCTGAATAAATGTTTATCTATCTATCTATTTATATGCTACGGGTAAGTTTTAGCTCTTTTTTGAGGATGGATATTTTCCCCCTTAGAGGATTTGCAAGGAAAAATTCTGGACACCATTTTCCCCCCTAAGGAGGATATATTTCAGGTTGGCCCCTGACTGGAAACCAACATACAACAAACCAACTTTACCTCTCTATACTAATATTATAAAGAGGTAAAGTTGGTTTGTTTGTTTAGGACTATCTCCGAAACTACTCATCCGATTTCAAAAATTTTTCACCGATGTCGCATGAATTTTCCGAATGAACATAGGCTATATTTAACAAGCCGCGGGCGAGTAAGTTAGTTTATAATATTAGTATAGATATAGCTCTCTTACGAGATTCAAGTCGAATTATAAAAAAAATGAGCTACTTGTGTAAGTTCGATTTGACATTTGTCAGCCCTATCCAGCATGGCCGACCTACCGTAGCAGGTAAACGACCCAGTTCAATGCAAAACAGTGCGTTATGCCAACTTACAGTCCTCTCGTTACTTCACACTACATCATATTTAGTAGCCTTTACTAGTGGTTTCACTAGTGTTCCGCTTCTTCTACATCCTACATGTACGAAATTACTGTGGTTTATTATATTTTATTATAGTGTTACACACATATTTTATAACAAATGAAAATATCTTACGGAAAGTTACGACTTCGACGGGATTCGAACCCGCGAGGATGTAAGCGATCGCCCTTTAGCCGGGCTGTCTTTAGTATCTGGTCATAGGGTGTTCTGTGTGGTGTGTCTCAATGTATTTCCAAAAAAGGATAACAAAAAGGTAAAAGGCAGTCAGCAAGCAGTGACCCGTGCACACTATCCCCGCGTTTGTGAAACGCGCTGCGAACTAGCGGGTGACGCGCTACACAAAAACGCACGCTGCTCGTTCTAAAAACCTGGTATGAATAGGTCTATAGGTCTTAGTAATCCTTGAAGAATTCAAAAATAACTATTATTTCATGGAATGTAACCCAGTTATCATGTAGTCATACATTGTCAACAATGAGTGACTGAAATTGTTTTTAATTCGTCATTGAAAATACCTTATTTTTCACTGAACTACAACGTAGCCGTTTTAGCTAAGTGGTAGGTATCTCGGCCTTCATCTGGAAGGACGGCGGTTCGAATAAATATAATTTGTAAAAAATGAAAAATGAATATGATCACGACTGTATGTCGGGAGCGGTAGACATTTCTTTCAGATCATTAGGCAATTTTTAGATCTTTTTGAAGATGTCTAAGGGGGTAGTCAGAGGTATGTCCAAATACATACATATTTGGTACATGCCTACTTTTTGCAGAAGTTCGTTCGTTCGTTCGTCGTATGAGCAAGTGGCCAACTCTGGTGACGGAGTTTTTAGGCCGCCTAAAGGCCTCCGTCAACTTTCCATACAAGTTGTTGGTTTTTATTTTTATTTTATTTTATGAAAACAAAATTTATGAAAATCGAATTGAATTTCATAAAAAGAGAGTAATTTTCTGCACTCAGAGTGAGAGAGAGAGAGAGAGAGATTGAGTTACATTTTTTGTAACTCTGAAGATCCTCATCAGATCCTCATTTTTTATGGCACCTCGGAAGTATGGTCCTTCAAACAAAAAAGAATTTTCAAAATCCACTATTGACGGAATTATCGGTAAACATAAAAAACAGTGGAACATAGAACCTCCTCCTTTTTCAAGTTGATTAAAAATAGTGGTAAGTACTGAGACAAATCTCAAACGAACTTTGTTATGAAACGAACACATAGGTACAGTCGTGCACGGCGTGTTATGGTGTACAGTCGACGAGACAATGGCTTGTGCCGGTTGCGTAATAATGCGCTCGGGTGACTTCCGTTGTCACCTTTTGTAGAGATAGCAGAAAAGAGAGCTTTTATCATACTTGTAAAAAAACCTAATAAAATATATTTAAAAAATATTATTGGGACTTAATCGCGTATTGAAAATATTATTTATTTACCCAGACGTTTCGAAGACATTACAGTCACCGTGGTCACGAGTAGACTTTTTTTCAAGTCGCGATAGTTTAAAAAGTTTTGTAACCTAATAAAAGTAAGCAAAACCACACAGATATACTGTCTGTCTGTTTTAAACTAGACTGCAATGTCTTTAAAATCTGCCAATAAGATACAGAACAAGAATAAAATCAAAACCTACTCAAAACGTAAACGTACCTACTTACAAAACTATGCAAGAATTATAGAATAGAATAGAATAGAAAAAAGTTTATTTTGTGACTTAATAGAATAAAATGACTTAATTCGTGCAAGTGTTCTCTTTAGAAAAGGGATTTAGGTAATAAAGTAGTTACTTTAAGAAGAATTAAGAAATTAACACAGTAAAACGGCCATAAATTACCTACATGGCCCTTGCTAGGGCCAACGAGGTTATTATTTTCTTCCTTAATTACCTGTAATAATGCATTTTGAATTAATTTGATGATTGAATACCTGCTTGATAAATTGTATTTATGAATGTTGCATGCGCAAGACGCTGATTATGGATGTACTGAACTGTATCACTAACCATCTCTTACTAACACATAATACGCAATAAATAAATTTGAATTTGAACTTGAATTTGAGATTTCAAGTTTAAACTTAATTTGATATTAGTGGCAATTCGGAGTGTCGCAAAAGGTAAACTAAACTAACTAAAATTAATGTCATCCTTTTTATTCCCATCGCTATGAAAGGGACGGCAACATTTTTAGTTAGTATAGTTTAGCTTTTGCGACACTCCGAATTGCCACTATTATAATATCAAAAAATTGGTTGGTTCTTTATTCTACTCTTACTAAAACGGCTTTTAAAAAGTGAGAATATTAAGAATCTCTGATCATTGTTGATAAATCTTATAAAATTAAGTAATAATAATCAATAGTTTTCACTTTTCTGCTGTCGGTACTCTGTTAGTAGGCTAATCTGTTTACAGCGCATCACCCACGAAGAAACTCTTGTTTATTTTTAAGTTCCGTACACATTACATTCTTAGCTAGTACGTATTTTGCTTTTATAAATATGACACAGTACCCTAACTTTAATAATAATGTAGATAGATATTTGGGAATAAAATAAAATATTGTAGGTATAGAGAATAACAGAATCACTTCCAACTATTTAGTTAGAGTCTAACTAGTTGGAAGTGATTCTGTTATTCTATATTCTATTCATATTATATTCTATATCTCTATTATTCTATTCATAACTGTTAGACCATAAAATATGTACGTAGAGGTAATCAAAGACACGTCCAATTATAATTATCCATCTGCCAATTACGACATACCTACCCTTATACCGGCGACCTTGCGCACCGGAAGTAGGCTTCGTGGCCAGCGACATTCTAGTGTCTACATTCTTACTACGCAATAATTAAAAGCTTTTATTTTTCTTCTAACGAGAAGTGAACACGTCATGAACCTAGTACCTATAATAGTACTGGACAAACAGTGAGCGTGCCGCCGAGAGGGACAAAAATTGCAGTGCATCCATAGTTTCGTAGTACAACATTTGGAGCATCAAGTTTCCGGCCATACAAAAAAGCGGCACGCGATGAGGGACAAAAGATCTAATGCTTTGTCTCTTTTACTTACAAGAATGTTGTATATATTTCTCTTTGTTTTTGTGTTACTGAGAAAGAAATTACAGCGCTCTATTTCTTACTTTCTCTGAGGAACACGTACTGTATATAATTTATATCGCAAAAATATTATGAAATGCAGCGTTAAGAACATTAAGTAGGTAATAACAAACAATGCATTCTTGTATACAGCATTAAAATAGGTACCAATAAATACCTTATCTACTATTGATAGCCAAAGTAATAAGTAGGGTACCTTTATACCTACAATAACAACGTTATCTACCAGGTAACTGATGAAATGTACAATATTATACAAAACTAGACAAGTGGCAAAATTCAAAATTTACATATTTATTTAGGTATATTTACTCATTTGCTGTCATCGTCGTTAGCCATAAAATGAATTTCACAATGGTTCGTTACAACGAAAGTACCAGGAGACCATACATGAGTAGGAGAGTACAAGGTATAAACTTGGTATGAAGTGCGCCGCGTTACCTGCTCTCTACCAATCATCGACCACGGAGCAGTTTGACTGCCAGCGCTCTTTTTACGTGGCGCGACCTATACCTTAAGATGTCCTAAAATGTAAGACTCAGAGGTATGTATGTCGACTCTAAACGAATATTTGGTATTAAATTTATAGATAAGTACCAGTATAAAGTTATTAGTTTTATTTTTATTTTTAATACCAAGAATATTAGAGTTACCTATCACTTCTACAACCAGAGTTATCATTGCTAAAATATTTATCATCTCGTGAATCTATGTAATGTTAAGAGCGGTCAACCCGGCTCACTTACAAACGCTCGTACGTGATTATGCCGTTGTAACAGATCTTTCTTTTAAACTTTTGGACTAATAGGTATCTTGTGCACTATATCTAGGTTTCTATCGAAACTAAAAATCAAAATTTTGAGAAACAAATTCAGTATAAGCTTCCAAAAACCTGCTATTAGCATAAATTTTACCTGAACTTTGGCCGTTCATAATGTACTCATAAATTGTAAAAGTAAAGAAAATATTGTCATAGAAACCTTGCAAATCTTATGGAGATTCTAAATGACTAATATTTATTTTACAAACTTGTAAGGCTTACTGAAAAACACGTATATCCTGGAACACTTTTTATGAAATTTCCGCACACTATTTTTCGAGTGAGCGAATGAGCGGCGAAAGTACCTACTGAATGCCGAGCGCTGAGGCGCTATCTCTCTTTTTTCGCTTTGCTTCTTTTTCTAGCATTGCGCTGGATGAAACAACAAGCTTTTCAGCTATGCCCGCGTCGATGATAGACGCACCGGGAAGGGCCACCTTAATTACACGAGATGATAAATAAATATTAAGTTAATAAAAACATAATTATCCTTGGACTTGGACACACATAGCGTCATCTAGTCCCAAGCTAAGCAATTGAATGTTTGCGATATCTTTAAGATTATCAATAGTGGCATTTCTGGATGTCGCCAAAACCTTACTAGACTAATTTGACAGCCATTGAGGTAGTATTAAAGAGTCACAATATCATAGCTGACAACACTCAAAAAATGTGCGTGCAAATTCAATGTTCTACAATGACATTTGACATTTGAATGTAGACATTATACTTAACGTTTGTTTAAATGTTCAATGTCGCTTGTACGCAAAAAAGAAAAACTCTGCGCACTTCATAGCGTGCGCCGAGTTTTGGCGTTTACATTTTATTTGTCTGATTGTGGCTCTATAATACTACCTCGATGTTGACAGCCCTAAAAACGATGCCAACCTTTTATTTCGATCGTTATGAAAGGGACAGCAACATTTTTAGTGCTGTCAAATTGGTTTATTTATTTATTTACTTATTCAAAAAGTTTGTAACTTTACAGGTACTTAACCTTAGTTAAGTTTTGGCGTTTATTCGACTACCAAGCTACAGAAATCAGAATTCTCCAAGCATAAACTTCATAACTTTTGAACGAAACACCCAATAAAGTAACGGCTACCCACAGGAAGGTTACTTAAAGCCGGCAGACGGCTTGGACAGAAATAGCCGCGACCCGCCGCATGCCAACTTAGAGCTTAGCAGGAATTTAGAACGAATTACAAAACCAAATTTGTTAGTTTGAACCAAAGACGATTAATATCTAGAAGACAGACAAAGGCCATACACAAAATCGTAACCCGATCCCGCAGTACCAGATAGCCTGAAAACTTTAAAACATCAATTTTATCCAAGAAATTTCAATACTTAGTAGTAGGTAGCAACAATATTCAATATTTAAACATTTTTAACTAGAAAGTAATTGAAATTTCTTGGATAAAATTGATGTTTTAGAGTTTTCAGGCTATTTTTTAGGGTTACGATTTTGTGTATGGCCTTTGTCTGTCTTCTAGATATTAATCGTCTTTGGTTTGAACTGATTTTCTTTTAGAATTTCAGTAGATAAGTATTCCTTTTTGTTTTTATTTAATTTGTTAATTTCAAAGTAAGGTTTCTGAATTCGACCATATGCATATCTATATCTATACATCTATACTAATATTATAAAGAGGTAATGTTGGTTTGTTTGTATGTTTGGGGTAATCTCCGAAACTACTCATCCGATTTCAAAAATTCTTTCACTGTGTAGCATGGACTTTCCGAATGAACATAGGCTATATTTTATCAAGGTACCACGTGAGCGAAGCCGCGGGCAAGTAAGCCAGTAATAATTTTTTTTTTGAATTTTCATGTTTGTTCGCAGTTATTTCGTCGTTTATGAACCGTTTTTTATGATTTTTTTTTTTGTTGGAAAGAAGATATTCCAAGGGGGGTCCCGATAGATAAATTATGAGGATCTGATGAGGATCTTTAGAGTTATGCACAGAAATGCACCTCAAGTGTGCAGGAAATTGCTCTCTACTCACATAAAATAACGTTGGTTTTAATAAAAAAAAATTGTTTTATATTTCCTGTTTGAGATAATAAATGTTATTATTTAATAAATGTTATTATTCCGTTGAACAATTTTTATATGACAAATTTACTGAATAAATACAATTTATAGCCCACATTAAGTATGACTCACGATTAAATTTGTATTATTATTTATTTACCTTAGACATAACATATTTTATTGACATTATTATTAAATTTTAAATTGTGACTATACCTACATACTATTATTACAACTATTATTATATGTTTTTTTGTTATTTTATGCATGTTCAAAATTACATTCAAATTAAATTGCAGCGCCCAACAGGGTGTATGTACTTTACCTAATAAGCTGACGTTAGACCTAAGCTATACTATGTACATACTAGCAATGAATAAATGAAATGAAATGAAATAATACTTAATAGGTCACGTTTGAAACTCAAAAGTATTATATTTTTTACCTATGTACTGTTATCTGTTTTTATTTACTTACTGTTAATTTTAGTGCTGTCAAATTAAGTTTCGTTTTTGTAATTGACACAAATGTATGAATAATTATTAATTCTGGACTTTAGTCAATAGATATGACTCATGAATTTCATAGAAATCAAAGACTAAATAATCATTATTTTTTGTTCCGATTTATTTATTTAAACATGATCGATAATTACAATAATATCAAATTGCGTTGTCAACTATTTATTAATCAACAACTTATTATTCTAAACCAAATTACATTCTTTAAAAACTTTAATAATTGTTTGCATAATTTTCATATTGTAAACGATTGTCAGCATAAGAATTTGCTGTAATTTTGTTTTCCAAATTCTTCAACAATCATTGATTAATTTATCAGTTTGCCGTTATCAAACAAAAATAATGATAACTTCAAACGCAATGAAGTTTGTTTGTTGCCGGCTATCGCGTTCCAAAAAGTCCAACGAGCGTAAAAAAATAATCCTACTATCGATATTAACGTCGAAATGATAACAAAACTGATAAAATGCTACTCACTAACCGGAATGAATATTCACAAACGACCTCTAATATAAATTTAAAAATTACCTCAGTAAATAAAGATGCTAGCTAGTCCGAGTCACAAGAAATCACTAAAAACACTACACTTCGCGGCTTCGCGTTTTATCGGTGTCGATAGGAGCGAGCGGTCGACACGTGTGTGCGGGGCGAGAGTCACGATCAAACTGAGCGTCACTGCTGTGACAGGACGAATGCGCCTACGCACAGTGCTGTACAAAACAGGCAAAATCCTTGCAATTTCGAGATTCGTCTTAATTTGTTTTTGTTTCAGCGCCGTATATCCTTGGAATGCGCTTTGAAGTTATATGCGATGGGATATTTTAAATTCATACTTGCACGTCTCGTGTCGCGACATTTTAGGTGATGTTAAAAGGAGGAAGGATTTTGTAAAAGATGACATGATGATGAGTGAAGATAAAACAGGTGTAACTTACCACATTTTTTTCTTTAAATACTTATAGGCTTTTTTTCATTTTTCTGGGATTTTTGAAATGGGACGATTTGAATTCAACTGTAGGTACCTACTTTACAGTCATGTCGTAGTGTCATGAGCCTTTCTTCAATAGTAAAGTATACTTTATGTCGTGACCACAAACCTTTTCCCGCTCATTGGTTTTCCACCACACAAGCACCTACAGTTATGAAAACAACTGGGGCCTTACTCGGGATCAACGAAAACGAAGTTTCGTGACAATTTTCGGATTCCAATTATGTTGGTGAACTATTACAAATTCAGTATCCACCAACATAAGCTGACCCCGAAAATTGTCACGAAACTTCGTTTTCGTTGATCCCGAGTACGGCCTCTGGTACTTTCACATCTTGTCAAATAAAAACTGGTGCAAGTTAAGGAATTTTAACTTACTTACTTTGGTTTCCAAAAAAGTTTTTAATCATATAGGTACGTAGGTCTTTGTTATTTTACTGTTCTTCTATTTTCATGAATATTATTGTAAAAACTTACTTTGTGAAATGCAAAATAGAGTTCCTTATGGAAAATAGAGTCGATTATGATCATCTTGTTTTTTTATGTTGACAAGTGTACATTTTATTGTGTACATTTTTTTGTATTGGTGTTTACAATGTTGGAGATTCAAATAAATAAATAAATTTTTGGGCTAAGTGTAAGTAAGTACCTATTTTTTTTTTTCAATCTAAGAATGCAAATAGTTTAAAACTATAAGGTCCAAACTTTCTTACTGTAAAAATAAAGGTACCCAGAATGTGTTCTATTATACTTAAAGCTAAAACATAGCACTTGAAACAAGCAGTGTCCAACTTGATGCATTAGAATCACCTAGCATGTAAAACGAAACTTGAGGTCCTACAAGAATAAATGATTTTTTCTTTCTTTCTTTCTTTCTTGCGGAAGTATTGTTAAATTCGGTTTAGTAGTTTTATAGACAAACTTATCTAGGGGCAAAGTTTTCATCAAAAGTAAGAAATATAACCGCCTTACTCCCCAGTTACAGAAACACTGTAACATTTAATATCTCTTCCATTGTAATCGATTAGAAAACAGTTACGTGTGAAGCCAGTCGAGGAAAAACAGCAATAAGGCTGTGTCCACAGTAGGCAAACTGGTAGAGGCCGACTGAGTTTGCGGCGTATCGGTTTAGTACGCCCTTCCATATATTTAAAATGGAGTGTCCACAGTTTGCTAGTTTGCGCTCACTTTACGCAGTTTGCAGCGTTACGCGCGTCGACTGTCTCATGCCGGGTTCCTATATCCAACTAACGGATGTCCGTAGGTCGGTGGTCATAGCAACGTTGTTAGCTGTCAAAAAGTGCTATACATTTTGTGTCAGAAAACAACGTTGCTATGACGACCGATCTACGGACATCCGTTGGATACAGGAACCCGGCATCAGTCGGCGGCGGCGAGATGATTGATATGGCGAAAATTGATCTGAGTTTACAGCTAACTCAAATTTCAGTTTACCACAAATTTGCGGCTCACTCAGTCGGCCGCTCACAGTTTGCCTACTGGGGACACAGCCTAAATATGCCTTCAAGAAACGGTCACAGTATCCATATCACCGTTATTCGGGCACAACACATTGGAGTGTTGGAACGTGTTGGTTCTAACACTCCAATGTGGGATCGATCTTGGACGGTTATTGGACACGAACGGATTACCATTGGCCATTCTAATCGTAGCCAATGGAACCAAGTTGAAGCCAATGTGTGGAGCCCGTAAGGAAACGGACGCAGCCATTTACTAACGTTTTGAACAACGTTTGTCTACGTTTGATGCGGGCACCACACACTGACTTCAACTTGGTTCCAATATTGGCTACGAATAGAATAGCCAATGGCAATGCTCCGTTTGTGTCCAATGACCATCCAAGTTGAACACGTTCCAACACTCCAATGTGTGGTGCTCGCATTATTGTCATCGAATGCCAATTACTTATAATTAATAGTAACTAAAGCCTAGTGGTAGGATGGTTTCTCCGTCTTATGGATTTAGAAAGTTCCAGTATATTAATTGTTGTCTACTTATTTGTAAGTAGTTAGGTATGTACTTGTAATATAAATGACTTGTAAAGTTTTATTACGGAACGTTTAGAAACCTTTGTTAAATCTGAAATAGAAGGTTTGAAAACAGTTTTTTTTAATAAGTATATAAGTAGATAATTATACATAGAAAACACCCAGATTCGAAACAAATATATTTTGCAGATCATACAAACATTTCTCCTGCAGCGGGATCGAACCCGCAACCTCTGCGTCTCAGGCGGGCTTTCACCCACTGCGCCACAGAGGTCGTCGTTAATATAAGTAGGTACAGTTGATTCCTTTGCAAACTCGGGACTGCAGTGGTAATATCCCGCCAAGGCGCAAACCGCATAAGCCCGCAAGCAATCTACGGTTCTATCTTTCTTATCTTACTAATATTAAAAGATCAGCATTGCCATCCAGCGCGGCAATGCTGCCAGTGTCTTGGGCACGCTTCCGTCTGGCAGTGGTTTGGATCAGTTGAGCTACCTATAGATCGTTTGTAACGTTATGTAAATATGTAGGTAGTAGTTTAGTTTCTGTAAATAAATGTTATTAACTAATATTTAAGAATAGTTTAAGATAAACGCGATAGCCGATAAGCCATGACGGAGGCCTTTAGGCGGCCAAACGGCGGCGATTAAAAGGCATTAATATTTAAATCAATAGTCGAGGTAGATCGCGCTAGGCCAACACAGTTTTAACACTAAAGACGATGCCATCCGGGTGATTCTGGCTAGTGACTATGAGTAATCGCGGGCGGGCGGCGCCTCGGCGGCGTTGGGCGGGCGGCGGCGCCTCGGCGGCGTTGGGCGGGCGGCGACGATTCACTACTAGTGGTATTCGCCAGCAATATCCAGCTTACTCAGGAATTTAGAATTTAATATGGTTTTTGATGATTTTTACAAGTTAGCTAGAAGGTGATTCAAAAAAGAAAGTTCTGAAAAGCATGCTTTTGAAGTCACCTCTCTTTGTCTCCAATATTGCATTTTATATTAAATTTATATTAAATTTTATAAAAAAATTACAAACCAAAATACAAACTTACTTAGCGCTAAATTAACGCTTTTAAATTGAACTCACAGTATTTATCGCGTAATTTACCGACCGAGTTTGCCCGCGACCACGGTTGTTGCAACGCCAAAACGTCGGGAAATTATATTAAAGGTGAATTACGCGATAAAGTCATGTGAGTTAAATTTAAAAGTATGAATTGTGATCGCGAAAGTTTAAGAAAGACTAAATTAACGCTTGTTAAAAATCTATTAAACCAAAATATTCAAAAATACGAATTATTCCTGGTTATCCTAGTAGTGGTAGCGCGATATATGAGGTGTCGTGTCTGCAATAGCTTCCGCCAGCTGACTCACGGGGCATTCCACACGATATGTGGAGCGTTGCACTTGCTTTCGGGAATCTAAAATTTAAACAGGCTTGCGACTTCAACATCGAGACATTGTAGGAATGTTTATGGAGGCTATTCTGGGGCTGTTTCTGGAGGTAATCTAGGTATTGTAGAATATGAACTGGCTCACAATTTTTATCATGTGTTTACGAGCACTAAACCTAGCCTCGAGATTTAAGTTGCTATTGGGACTAGATGACGCTGTGTGGAATGTCCAAGGATATTTATTTATATTTATTATTATTATTTACCATTGTCTGGAAGCAATGTTTGTCTATACTTCACATTCACTTTTCGCGTCGAAAAATGTATAATGCGCTTTAACACAAGCTTTTAACGGTGAAGGAAAATATCGTAAGGAAACAAGTTAGTTCTCAAATAGCGTCGATGGGCTTGCAACCTTTCACGTCTGGAAAGTTAACTTCTGCTAAATATGGGCATGTACCAAATATGTATGTATGAACATACCTCTGACTACCCCCTTTTACATCGTCAAAGGGATCTACAATTTGCCAAAAGATCTGAAAGAAATGTTTACCGCTCCCTGGGATACAGTCGTGATCATATTTCATTTTTTTTTTTTCATTTCCTTACTAAAAATATATTAACACGGTACAAGGCCGAGATTCATTACCTTCGGATCGAAAGCCGAAGGTAGTTGGTTTGAAAAATGTCCAAGGATATTTATTTATTTAACTGTAACACGTCGATGTCTGTACATTTGAGATATCACTAATAAAATCAAAATTTAAGTAACCCCTTCTTATTGAATACGGGCCGGCCATTGACACAAGCTTTGCATACCCTGGCAGCCAGCCAACATCTTCATTACGAGGGGTTAGCTAATTAGCAACATAATTACGTGAGTTACGACGAACTTATGTGGTTTTATGTTTGATAACTGTCATATTTTACTGTCCGTATATAGCTGTTAGTTACCATTTAATTATACGAGTGCAGAGTGTTTTATAATATATTTTTTTTCTTTCTTATTTAATTCGTTTACTTAATTTTTTTTATTAATATATCATTTTATTCATTGACATTTTGTAAATCCATGAATTGCATGCCTTAGTATTAGGCAAAATACATTGATACACGCAATGTTAAACAATATTATCATAAGACACACATGTATTTTGTGCAATAAAGATACTTTGACTTTGACTTTGACTTTGACAGAGTAGACCAAGTTTGCAGTAGAGTAGTCAAAAGTGAAATTATAGATTATCAGTTAGCACGTCCTAAGAGGTTGCATGATTGATGGGTGACTGCTAACTGCACCACCGAGGTCAAAGAAGGTTAAAAGGGTAAAAGGGTGATGATGATGATGAAAAGAACATTATATTAAGTAGTACCGAATAGTGGGTGGAACAGGGCTGCTATGATGATGATTCCTCTCTTAAAGCCCATTTTTCAAGTACTTTTTTGAATGTACTAGAATAAACTAGGGTTAGAAGCCGTGAGCCTGTTTATACTTTTAAACAAGTCCAATTTCAATTATGTCCAAAACAAACTCTTAGTCAAACGGTGCTAATAACAGAAACAGTTTTGTTTTGTGTCACTTTTCCCAGGATCTGTGTTCACCAACATTTAACGGGTGGTTAAAGATTACCAGCTAATAAACTTAGGCCTTTACATCTTTACTAGATGATTTATACAGAGTCAGGAGGCAAGCTTTGCCTACACTAAACGGGACACTGTAGTGCCTGGGACATTGTTGAGATGGAATAGGCTTGCCCAGCACCTAAACCATCCTCTCAGCTGCCGGCCATATCCACAGGAAAGACAATGGTCAATACGTGTGGGGCTGACTAGCCGCGGGTTTATTCACGACGCTTTCCTTCACCGTTTAAAGCTCGCGTTAAAGTGCATATAAATTTTTCGACGCGAAAAGTCCATTGATGCACGGCCGGATTCGAACTCACGACCTTCGGATCGAAAGTAGTACTTATCCACTTGGCTAACACGGCTTCACACCAGCAAACAACCGGGTTAGTAAATAATATAAATAGGTAAATTATCGCAATAGACATTCTTAGATCTTTAGTCATAATGCTTCTAGACAAAACTTAAAATGTTTTATGTTATAAAATGTTTAATAGTCGAGGCTCAAATTATTAATATGAATATGAATATGTCATACAAAACAAATAGGTACATGCAGTAGTACCTCTAAATGGTCTTTAGTATTATATTTAGTTATTTAATTTGTTTTTATGACTGTTTGTTTTCCTAAGATGTAAAAATAAATAAATAAATAAGTGGAACATAGAACTTCTTTCTTTTTTGAAGTCGGAAAAATAGCGGAAAGTAGGTAAAGTTTGTTGGTGTAAGTGAGCCAAAATCTGCTGATTTTAGCAAGCTCCTACAAATTACTCTCTTAAGTATTTAGACAACTTTCAAACACAGTTATTCAGGCTAATCTGTGTGTAAATAACCTAAGTTTGGTTTGTATTTGTTTTGCCTTGTTTTTTAACCGACTTAAAATAAGGGCGAGGTTCTATGTTCCACTGTATGTATTTTTATTTTATATTTTATGTAGGTATGTTCTCTGATTTTTTCGTCAAAATTGAACCAATTTTTTAAATTCTTTTTTTTTTAATACTTTATTAGACTCCCGAGGTAGTCCCATTAAAAAATTATGAGAATCTGATGAGGATCTTTGGAGTTATACACAGAAATGCAGCTCGAGAGAGCTGGAACTTGCTCTCTTCTCACGAAATGTAAGTCGGGTTTAATACAATTTTTTATTTTGTCTCTTGTAATTAAAGGATTTTTCGACGACATTGTCAAAATAGCAGGTTGTACATGGTATAGACTGGCGCAGAATTTTGACAGGTTGGCAGAAGCGAAGAGAGGCCTATGCCCAGCAGTGGGATGAGACGGGCTGCACGTGTTGATGATGGTGAATTAAAGGATTGGTGATAATAGAAAGAAAATCTATCGGCTTTGGCACTTTTGAGAAAAAGTCTCATAAAGTCCATTGAGAGACAGACCATTGTAAAATGTGTGTGACATAATATTGTAAAATGTGTGTATTCTGCAAGGCCGCACACACATTTACCTACGGCGCTACGGAAGACCAGCGCTTTGACAGGTTCCTTGGTTCCTGCCTAAGCATCATGCTGAGTAGTAGCCATTTTTGTCATTCTTCTTGTTTTATCTTTCTCTTTTTATATATGTGTTTTCTATAATAATTGTAATGACAAAATAAAGATTTTTCTTTCTTTCTTTCTTTCTTTCATTTATGTCCGTTGAATAAAAGCTTCTTTGTATAGCCACAATTGTAAAATCCTGACTCCACACTCTCCATGTTTTATGACAATTCCATACCGGGGACACCCACGCTAGCTTTCTCATCGGGGTCTAGGCCGCTCGCAGGCCTCAAGCTAAATAACAAAATCATGATTAAGGGTCACTCATTGCCCTTTTTAGTGCATGTAACCTTGAAAGGGACAAGGGTGTAATCTAGGGCTTAAATGCATATATCTTTTTTTTTTTTTTTAATACTACGTTAAAGGACGAGGATGACATTTTTGGGAAATTATCTTCACTAATATTATAAGAAGTAAAGTTTGCTATCTTCTAACGAAACCGAAGTCGTTTTTCGTCGAATTTTACCATTTTTTCATGATTAAAAGTTATCCGATGATTAAAAAGTACCTATACCTTAATGGGGGCAATTCGGAGTGTCGCAAAAGCTAAACTAACCTAACTAAAACTATTGCCATCCTTTTTATTCCCATCGCTATGAAAGGGACGGCAACAATTTTAGTTAGCTTAGTTTAGCTTTTGCGACACTCAGAATTGCCACTAATGTCAAGTTAGCGTGTTCTAGGATATCCAAGGCCAATTTTTTTTTGCTTACAAATAGAATGACATCATAATATTGACATGCACAGTTTAAACTTATTTCTATGCGATGATGTTATAAAGCTCGCAAAAAATACTTTATTGTTAGTATGAGGTCAATGAGGTCGTTTAATTAATATTCACAATGGGCAAGTATTCTGATTTATGCCTTTATTGAATTAAAATTGTTTTGAAGATGCGATCATAAATAGAAAAAAAAAAAAAAAAATTTAAATAGTTTTTGTAGCACAAGGAGGACTAAAAAAGCTTTCATTTGTGAAGAATTTTTATATTGCTAGAGAATACTATTTATTTAAGATTATTCAATTTAATTTTCTTAGAGTATACTGTATAAAGTCTAATGGCCTTATTCATAAAGATTTGTCAATTTAATATAGATTTAAAATATGTTTTTTTCTTGTTACTCTTATGTCAATGAAAAGAGATAGCAACAGATTTAATATCCGTTTTAGCGAATATAGGTCTACTGAACCATTATGCATAAGGGGGTTAATAATTATTCCTAAATTAGGAGTTCCTGATCGCTGAAAGCGATTCCCATCAATTTTGGAAAAAATGGTGTGCAGTGTTTTATTATTTGTAGATCCGGTCACCTTTTGCAAACAAGGCAGTCTATATCCGGCTAAGCTGAGAGGATGGTTTAGGGCTACAAGCCTATTCCATCACAACAATCATAATGTCCCAGGCACTACAGTGTCCCGTTAAGTGTAGGCAAAGCTTGCCTCCTGACTCTGTATAAATCATCTAGTAAAGATGTAAAGGCCTGAGTTTTTTTTATAGATATAATTACTTTAGTAAAAACCTTGGCGTCTACTCTGCAAAACGAAAAACGAAGTTTCGTGACAATTTTCGGGGTCAGCTTATGTTGGTGGATACTGAATTCGTAATAGTTCACCAACATAATTAGAACCCGAAAATTGTCACGAAACTTCGTTTTTCGTTTTGCAGAGTAGACGCCCTTCACAGCAACGAAATTACAAACTTGGTACATAAATATCAGTAAGTATCGCCGAAGACACGGCTCCAGCTCTTGACATTCTCACGACTCCATGTCAAGCACCATTGACATGTAGCCCTTGGGCAACTGCAGGCATTTGTTATGTTGAGTAATGAATATATCAGATATCCTATAAATAAAATGTATATACTTACCTATCTGTACATATACAAAGCAAACCTTTGAAGGTTTCTGTGGATGTTGTCTCTCTCTCACTCACTCTTCAGGAAAATCTTGACTCTTAAAAATTTTAAAAATTTTTGGGGGAGACCTTTGCCCAGCAGTGGGAAGATACAGGTTGATAAAAAAAAATTAAACGTGAAAGAGTAACAAACACACTTACACACACACAACATTCCTTTCACCTTTATAATATTATTAGGATTTGGAGCACAAACATAATAAACTGCAACTTTGACGATCAGTTGATATCAGCATTACAAACAGCTTTTAAGTTATCCTCTATTACACCTTCTAATTAAAAATATTAATACATTTAAAGGTATGTAAGAATTTGTTTTATAATTCCGAATAAAAAACAAAATTTTACAAAATATTTTTCTTACTTAACAAATTAAAATTTGTAGTCAGAATAAAATAAATGAGAGATTTAAGAGAGGGGAACTAAACATTAACAGCATCGTAAAAATAGCCGAAAACACCCACCGAATTAACTTTTCTCCCTCGAGAGACCACCCTTGGCTATCTGTTTATTAATGGCAACATTTTATTTCTATCTTTATCAGAAAAAACTATATACAGACATATACCAGGTTTTAGAGAGTGATCTGCTTTTCTCGCGATATTTTCGTTCACCGTTTAATGTAATAAGTTTTTCGGTCAGATTCAAACCTACGAACTTTGGATCAAAGAATGAAAGAAAGAAAAAACAACGCTTGTGTTAATATGGTAACCGGATGACTGATTTGTATTACTTAAATACATACTTGCATATTTTTTTGTAAATACATTATTATAGATTACTAGTGTATTATATAATCTGTGTTATAGATAGAAAAAACCAGTTGTATACTGTTGGACCTACAGTTTGTGTCAAAGTAGGTCAGACTAGTGTAAATTAATATCTCCCCCGATGGATTCCAATCTTGTCGCGATGGGGGAGCTCAGTAGCCGTGGTTGGTGCTCCACGGTGAAGCTAAAAGGAATCCAAGGAGGGGACGCTCCGAGTAGGCCTGGCGCTAAGCCCGCTCTGGATGCGTCCGAGGAGGATGCGGGGACGTTTTCTGTCCCTGCAGCTAGGAGGGGTCGCGGGAGGAGAGGCGTGTCGGTGTGTCGTTGCCGCTCGCCCTATCTTCCGCGACCAAACGGTGGCGCACCGTTTGATGCGTTGGTGGCGGGGCCGCAGGGGAAGAGGAGTGTCGGTGTTTCGTTGCCGCTCTCCCTGTCCTCTGCGGCCGTTTGGTGGTTTCGCGGCGGAGCCAAGGCATGATCCGCCGCGGAGAGCGGGGTGCCGGAGTAGGAGATTCCTCCAGTTTCTCCGGCCCCCAAAACACAGGCCGTGGCGGTAGTACCGGGGGGTGCTACCGCCCTTGAAAGGCCTAGAGGTGGTGCGCGTGGGTGTTCCGCGCGCCCCTCTTTCTCCAGAGAGACGCGGTGGGAGGCAGTCGCCTCACCGCAGTAAGAGGAGCTCGTCATAGAGCAGACGCCGTCGGGGCCGCGGAAGAATGCGAAAGCGTACCCGTAGCCCCGGCAAATGGCGTTAAGAGGACCCCGTCGGTTTTTAGTGGGTGCGAGTCCCACATACCCCTTCCGCCGCCCCCACGGCGGGAGGGAATGCATAAGGCATTTTCCGACGCAAAAAAAAAAAAAAAAAAAAAGTGTAAATTAATATAATAGGTATCTCTATTGTTAGGAACCTAGAGCCTATATTCATAGATATGAATTAGTATTTTCGGTACCATACAAGAGCAGGCACAGGATGGAGCTAGTATACAAATAAAGAGTTGAAGGCCCTCAATTGGATACAGTTATGCATAACCAAGCGCCAAATTTCATTTTTTGATATTTTTGCATTTTCGTAACCTCCAGCACATAATTTAGCCATAGAAAAAACACCCTTGCACCCAGCTTCACTACAAGTGATATTTTTTTTATACCCAGTCCAAGCGCCTTATGGCAATGTGTTTCTTAGGATCTTTTTTGTATTTGTACAACGCATGAGTGGTCCAAACGACATAATTATGTCATTTGGACTTGTTTTGCGAAATGAAAACGTCTGATTAAACGTGAGTCCATGTAAATTTCAGCTATATCATCCAAATTAAATACTTATTTTATGTTTTTTTCTTTTAGAATATTAAATTATAAGTAGAAGCTTCGATATACATCGATTTTTAATTAGAAAATACAAAAATAAATCTCCTACCAAGAAAAACGCGTTTATGTATTTCCCAAAAAACTGAAAATGGCGCTTGGACTAGTTATGTTTAACGGCATCCAATTGTAAAGTTGTTCGTTCAATCGCCCCTCGATAGCTTAACTCAATAACTGCCATGTGCGACCCAATTAGTCGCGGAGGGAAACATGAATAGTCGCGTTGTTTTTTACAAACATTCCTCTCATGTTGCATTACTTAGGGGGCTTGATTGACCATAAAAGTACTCTTTAAAAGTTTGATAGAGTAAAAAAACACTTAAAAAATTTGATACAGTATGTTAGGGTAATGGTCTATTGTGATAAAGTTTTTAGTCCGTCTACACTGCAGGTTAAAACAAGTGTTTATGACCATGTTTGGTGGAAATCAGACCAGCCGTTCCAAGGCTCTGAAAGAGTTCAGAGCTGGTAGAAACGCGGACTAAATTTGGGAGGTGTGGGGGTTGGATCCCGCGTTTCATTTCGTCTGGGAACAAATGATTGAGCTCTAAACTTTAGACTTCCAAGATATTAATACTCCATGATGATATTAAAGATTGATATTTTTTTACTATACGTGTCGGGGTTTATTTTTTATTTTTTATTTATACTTGCTATTAATTTAAGTGTAAGCCAATAAAAAGCCGTGTTGGCCAAGTGGATAAGTACTTCGACTTTCGATCCGAAGGTCGTGGGTTCGAATCCGGCAGTGCATCAATGGACTTTTCGTATCGAAAAATGTATATACGAGCTTTAAACGGTGAAGGAAAACATCGTGAGGAAACCCGCGGCTAGTCAGCCCCACACGTATTGACCATTGTCTTTCCTGTGGATATGGCCGACAGCTGAGAGGATGGTTTAGGTGCTGTGCTGGGCAAGCCTATTCCATCTCAATAATGTCCCATGCACTACAGTGTCCCGTTAAGTGTAGGCAAAGATTGCCTCCTGACTCTGTATAAATCTTCTAGTAAAGATGTAAAAGCCTAAGTTTTTTTTTCTTAGGTAATTGATTTCATGCGCTGATATAAAATCAATTGACACATCGAACAGAAAATCAAATCCATCGACACCCAACAAAATTGTAGCACATTCTTATTCAATCAATTCCTCCGTCCCCATTCGCTATGAATAAATCAAAGAGTATTCATCTGTCCCCGTGTTGAACGTGCCCCAGTTTGTCCCACATCAGTTGCCGACCGGATGCGCCGAGACGGGTTCAATTCATAGTGACAGTTTCGTCATGTCAATAAAACAATCAAAAATCAGTTGTGGTAAAAGAAACAATAACAAAATACCGGTCTTATTCATAAAGATTTGATTTAATATAGATTTGAAGAATGTTTCTTTCTTGTTACTTTTATGTCGATGAAAAGAGATAAATAAATTAATAAAATAAATAAAAAACAAAAATAAATAAAGATAAAAAGAAATAGCAACAGCTATAGGTAGTAGGTAATTTAACCTACCTACCTACCTACCGTTTCAGGTTACTTTTCACGTTTTTAATGATCATTTAAAATCCTTTGTCTTTTGTGGGTTCGAATCTGGCTGTCATACACATAAATGGATTTTTCGTTTCGAAAAATGTAGAGCTTTAACACGAGCTCAGAAGCGGTGAAGGAAAAAAATCATGAGTGGATTTGAACCCAGGACCTTCGAAAGCAAAATCAGTGTCACACGGCTCTCTCTATAAGGCCACATACGCAAAATTCGTTCTAAATTCTATCAATGCCAGATGGATGCCAAGTGGATTCCAAGTGGACATGGATTCCAGGCTAATTAGTCCATAAATAGTACTGTGGACCTACCGTTTGTGTCAACGTAGGTCAGACTGTAGTTGATGAATAAAGTAGGATATCTATGCCATCCACGCGTATTGTATTGCGCTTGCCTCGAGTCTGGGTGTTTTTATGTAAAATATGTATGTATTTACAAAAAAAAGTAATAAAAAGTAGTTTATCAGTGGTTACCATAAGACGAGCATTAAATTGCTTAGCTTGGGACTAGATGACGCTGTGTGGAATGCCCAAGGATATTTATTATTTATTTTTAATTTGACCCCTGACCCCACGCAACACATTTTTTTTATTCCTATTATTCTTGTCTGTTTTATGCATCTATTTTGTATTTTCTGTAATACTTATATAGGTACTTACGTGTTCTTTGGGCCAATAAATGTATTTTCTTTCTTTCTTAACTTATTTATTATTAAGAGTGCTTTGATTATCAAGTGTCAATTCTACTGGCGCCGAGATCATCTGAATGGATCATTCATTGCTATTTTAATTGATCTGTAGGGTCCTGCCCTCTCTTGACATTTTAAAACGTATTTATAGTTTGTATTCAAGACTTTAATGAAATCCTTCAAATAACATTTTTACAGTTTTTAACTGACTTAAAAAAAGAAGGTTATAATGTTCCACTGTATCTATTTTTGTATGCATGTTCACTTATTCCGTGAATAGTGAACCGCTCTGGAAAAATCCATTTTGGTTTAAATTGATGATTCAGTGATAGACCTGTTGTTATTTAATAATGAAATGCATGCAACATCTGTCTGAAATTAGCTGGAATCCTACCTCAAGCATGTCGGGTCAAGGCGCGACCTCAACGCGACACTGACCGTAGTTATGACGAATATCTAGAATAACTCAGGTTTAAAAGTAACTAAAGTATCTGTTCACTATCTCGTATGTATGTTTTTTTTTCTTAAACTGATGTGTCCCACTGCTGGGCATAGGTCGTATTTATGTTAAACATTTATAATGGAATTGGTTTTATAATCAGAAAAACAGGGATCGTCAATTTTTCGTGTCCTCCAAAACACGAAAGCGCTATAATACTCTCGTAATGGAATTCTTAGATCGCCTAGACCAGCCTAAGCATTTACCTAAGCCTTATTAAAACTGGCAATTTAAAGTGCCAATAAACGTAGCATATCAAATGCATATTTGGACATGCCCCTGATTATACCTTTAAGTAAAACCATAGTCTGAGAACAAGATAAACCAAAATAATACTACTAAGTTAGGTGTTGTTATTTTGATGGTTGCTGGCTTAATTTAAAACTGTAATTTTGATTGTTTTTCTTACCACCTTCTTGGTTTTAATTTTGAGGTTCGAGTTCAAATTCTTAAAAGTATAACCCTCCTGACACAGTCGGGCAAAATTATACCTGCTTCATAACAATCGTTATTGTTCCTTTTATTCTAGTACCTGGTCACTCCAAAAGGCGCCTTGATGAAGTTCAATGTCGTGGCAGATTGCCTAATAAGTAGCGGCCAGGTCGCAGGGCGCGCCCTATACGGCAGCGCTCAAATCTGCCCTATTTGGCCAGCCGGCTGCATGTGTCACTTCCTACTTCACACTGTTACCTCATTAAGATTTAAACATCTCCAAAAAGCGTGGCATAGATTAGTAGCGGCCATTCCTAGATGTTTGACATTTTTATACCTACAAAAAAAAACAAATATCTACAAAAAGTAAGCAAAGACAAAGATAGACAGGGTTATTGAGATAATGATCTTGTTCGTTGAAGTTATGCGATGTTCTGAGCGGTGACAATTGGATGGGTGGCCGTGGCATTAACAGAGAAATTCCGTACATCAGAGGGCTCGTTGTCGATCCTGAATTTTTGACAAAATCCATCATTCAGTACAACTTTAAGGATCACATAGAAACGTCTTACAGCTTAACAGAAGCTTATTTTGTTAAGATAAGCAGAAAAACAATGGTTTTATAGATGTTGTCCAAATCAAAAACGTGTCTGACAATGCCCACATCATAAACAATTACAATCTCAAGTAAGGTCCTTTAAATTATGGTCCCAACAAAATAATTTTACGATTTAGCAAATATGGTGACTATTAACTCCCACTGCGAATAAAAAACTAGCGAAAAAACTTTTATAGAGCCTTAAAGCCCGTCATACACGTAGCTATAATATATATTAATAATGTGCCGTGCTGTAATATATATTATAGTAGGTATAGTAAAGCTACCACACACGGAGACGATGCTATAATATATATTTTGCCTTCATTTCGTTGATGGTCGGCCTAGCGTTTGGACTAATATATTAATATGCGATAATATAAATTACGGTATAAGTTGGTCACGTCATAGAAATATATATTATACATGCGTGTGCGGTCACTTGAATATTTGTATAGAAAATATATCGTAATATGCCTTGCTATAATTTTTATTAATATATATTATAGCTACGTGTGTGACGGGCTTAAAGGGGACAATTTTGGATCATAAAATCTATTGCTTTATTTGTATTATGTTGCGTAGATTTCATTTATAGCTACAAAAAAATATATACTTAAGTATACTAAAATTTAAACTTCTAATTGCTGTTTACCTTAGTACAGCCAGTAAAAGTTAAATAAAAGTTTCAATATTTCTAGTTTTGTTTGACATTTCGAGATAATAATGGCAATTCGGAGTGTCGCAAAAGCTAAACTAAACTAACTAAAATTAATGCCATCCTTTTTATTCCCATCGCTATGAAAGGGACGGCAACATTTTTGGTTAGTTAAGTTTAGCTTTTGCGATACTCAGAATTGCCACTAATGTTGAACTAACACCAACCATCAGAATATCATATTTTTAACAATTCAATCCTCCGAAATGTTTGTTAACTTTAGCTGAGTTAGTACAAAACTATGATCATACATTTTTATACCCTAAAACCCATCAAACGCCCAAAAAGTCGATTAAAAGCTTCAGAACAAGTTTTAACACTCTAAATTGAATTTTCTAATCATTTTTGTAGCTGAATGTATCTATAATGGCTGACTCTCGTATCTACATTTATCGAATTGAGGCCCCAACTTAAGCCGTTATAACAATGTAAACAGAACGTTGCCTTAAACAAGTGATCTACGCAATTTAAGCACCCACTTGTAGAAGACATAGTGTAAATAAATAAAGTTGGTATACTAAGTAGCTGGAGAGACGATCTCGACGCTTTTGAGAGAGATTGGTATGAGGTCTCAAAGGACAGAGATTGTTGGAGAGAATTGGGGGAGACCTTTGCCCAGCAGTGGTACAATGTAGGTTGAAAAACAAAAAACTAAGTAGCAGTTTTTCCCATTGTAGACAGAGGCTTGATAGCTCAAACTTAAATGGTAATCAACATTATTGTTATCTCTCTATATTAACATGAAATGCAATATTTAATGATTTTTTTGAGATAGAACATAATTTTAAACCCCCGACGTAAATGAGGGTTAGTATAGGTTTGTAGTGTATCCTGTGTCAGACAAATGGATCCGGCAACTTCGATTGCAGTCCGAGTTAGTTGTAGTCCCAGTCGCTCTAGGGATTATGATATTTGTTTTTGTTTGAAATGTGTTTGCATCGAGAGTGTTCTTAACTGTGTTCAACAAAATCTGCTTCCTGCAAATCAAAACAAAATCTGCAAAATCTGCAGCCGTTTGATCAACTCTTTTCTAGTGATGAAGAGATTTATAGGGGTTTTCATGTACGTTGAAAAGAAAAATAGAATAGAAAAATATTTTATTTTCCATCAACATAAACTTGGGTACCATACAAATGAAAAATAGGTACTTATTGACAATAGAGTGACAAGAAAATAAGGCTACCCCTCAGCATTTGCTCCAGCAGCATCATCACTGTTGGAGTGCTGGTTTTTTTTTGACATGCTTGTAAATACGAGTCAATAGTGGCAATTCTGGAAGTCTCCAAAACTTAACTAAACTAATTTGACAGCACTAAAAATGTTGCCGTCTCTTTCACTACGATCGAAATAAAAAGGATGGCACCAATTTAAGTGCTGTCAAATTGGTTTAGTTAAGTTTTGGAGACATCCAGAATTGCCACTATTATCTGTTTTAGAGATGTCCCACTGTATTCAGTGAGCTGTTGGTCCTGACCAAGTGGGCGACATTCCAGTTCGTTTTGAAAGATCTCCGTGCGCGAGATGCGAATGATCTGATATTAGCCATCCTTAATGTAACGAGGGATGAAGATGACATGCCTGTACATCTTTAATGATGCATTACTTATACTTAAAACAAGCTAAACTGATAATTATAATAGCTATAGAATAGAATAGAAAAAAGTTTAATTTGTGACTTAATAAAATAGAAAAAATATTTCACTCACGTAAAATATCTTCGATTTAGAAACCAACAATGTTTAGATTTTTTCAGAGAATCTTCATCGGAGTATGAGTATCCTCTCCTCGCTTTCCTCCTATTGGGAGCTTAACTATTTAGATTGAAGATAGATTACTGAAATATAAACTAGTTCTCCCGTATAACCCGTAAAAAGACTATTGCTAGGCTATGACCTAACTTTTCTCAAAATTGAAATGTGTCGCCATCTAAACTACAAATACAAAAAATTTGATATTAGTTGTTTTCGCTATCGCGATGTAATCTTACGATTTCATCTTTCTGTTTATTAAATTTGGTGATAGAACATTTATAATTAATTATTATTTAATTATAAATGTTCTATCATCAATTTTATTAACTTAAAAATGTATCTCTAAAGGTGTTGAATCTTATTTCGAAACCTTTTTTACAGCCCACAGATAATCGAAATTCGCAAAAAATGCTAATTAAACAGTTAATCAAAGTTTTTTGAGTTAACTTGCAAAAAGCGTAGCTTTACTTAAAAGGCGGTGAGTGGGAGAACACTGATCATAAAAAGTGCATGTGGGTTGGAGCTACACTTTACCTACAAGTGTTTTGGGTGGTTTCATACAACAATGAGCTAAAAAATAAAGTGCGTGGTATAGATTAGTCGTTTTTTCGGATAGATATGGAAGTTTACGACGTTTTAAAATGGCTGGCTGTAGTGGAATTTAAAAAAGGCTATTTTGAAGATCCATTAATTAGGTATCACATTTTGTTTCTAAGCCATCACACTATCACACTAATATTATAAAGGCAAAAGTGTGTGTAAGTGTGTTTGTTACTCTTTCACGCTCAAACAGCTGGTCGGATTTGAATGAAATTTGGTACCAGGATTGCTTCCACCCTGGATTAAAAAATAGGCTACATTTGATCCCGGTATTCCCACGAAAACGGGAACTATTCACCGCGCGTAACACCGCGGGGCACAGCTAGTATATTTTGTATACATATACACCGTCACCACAGTGGTTGATTACCTCTTTTTTCATTTAATTATTACAATTATGTAAAGAATATTACAAGCTAATTAATATTCTGCTTGTACTGTTGCTAGGCTAAAAGTGGCAATTCGGAGTCGCAAAAGCTAAACTAAACGAACTAAAATTAATGCCATCCTTTTTATTCCCATCGCTATAAAAGGGACGGCAACATTTTTGGTTAGTTAAGTTTAGCTTTTGCGATACTCCGAATTGCCACTATTGTTTAGTTAGTTAGCACTAGTGATGAACCATTACCAAATAGGTACTCTTATTTATAAAATAAACTAAAGTAATTTTTTACTTGTCAGCTAGTGCATAAACCCATCCATAAAGCAATTAATTGCTCAAACCAGATGAGCAGAGTTTAAGTACTCATTTGTACCTACAGCACTTAAATATAATGTACAGCGCGTGCTACACTTCCTCACTTAATATAAATGTGTTGCATCCATTAAAACTACACGTTTACTACACTAGCATCAGCCAGCTTCTTTAATCCAGTTAGATAACAAAATGTAATTATGATAAATCTATTATGTTTAAATTCTCTTCTAGCAATATTTTGCTTTGAATATACCGACCTTGAATGAATTCATGACATCGACGTATGAAAATGGTTGGTTTATTTGTTTGTCCGGGGTATTCTCCGAAACTACTCATCCGATTTCAAAAAATCTTTTATTTCATAAATATAAAATATAAATAAATATCACTGGACATTCCACACAGCGTCATCTAGTCCCAAGCTAAGCAATTTAATGCTTGTATGTCATAACATACATGTTATACGTAGAAAACACCCAAACTCGAAACAAATATTTGCAGATTATGAGAAAAGATAAGATTTTGCAAACATTTTGTCTTGTAGCGGGGATCGAACCCGCAACCTCTGTGTCTCAGGCAGACTTTCACCCTCTGCGTCACAAAGGTCGTCATAATAAATAAGGAGAGACCCGACAACGGAAACCCATCATAATTCAATTGCAGCATCACATCAACACATTGGAGACTGCCACTTAACGCGGTCATTGCACTCATCTTGCATCTGAACTACTGATATGAGTACTTATATGCAATAAATAAATAAATATCCTTGGACACTTTGCACGGCGGCGTCATCTAGTCCCAAGTTCAGCAACCTAATGCTTGTGTTACGGTGACCAGATGACTGATATAATACTTAGATCCTTTATTTTTTCGTAAATACTTACATATTTATTTATTTATTTTATTTATTATAGATAGAAAAACATCCAGACCCGGATCAAAAATCTGAAGATCATACAAATATTAGTCCGCGGCGGGATTCGAACGCGCAACCTTCGCGTCTCAGGCGGGCCTTCGCCTACTGCGCACCAGAGGTCGTCCATAATACACTTTAAAGAGTGTCCACGGTTGGATCTGAATCTGCACAGTTATTTCCAGTGCACCTTATAAGTATTTACTAATAAAATTGTACGATGAAGGAAAACATCGTGAGGAAACCGGCGGCTAGTCTGCCCCACACGTATTGTCTTTCCTGTGGATATGGCCGGCAGCTGAGAGGATGGTTTAGTTAGATGCTACAAGCCTATTCCGTCTCAACAATGTCTAAGGCACTACAGTGTCCCGTTAAGTGTAGGGAAAGATTGCCTCCTGACTCCTGACGCTGTATAGATAATCTAGTAAATATTTAAAGTTCTAATTATATAACCAGGCCATGGATATGCTAGGAAGCCATAGTTTGATTCATGGTGTCCATATTCATATGTTATTGACACCCCATCGGAATGATAATAAGCCATGCACGTAATTGTATGGAATTTGCATGAAGTTGGATGGAAGTTTTACGTACCTACCCGTAATGGAGTCAAGTCGTGATTAATTTGTACAGATTTGATTATCGCTATTTGTAATGGTCACTAGCGACTAGTCCATGTTTTGCCTCATACATAGGTACATACAAATTTAAAACTCCTTAGTTTTGTGTTTTTTTTTAATTCGTTCGTTTAATTCGTCGTGCAGAATGTCGCCTTAGGGCTTGTACACATAACTGCGAATTCGCATCGCATCGCAAATATCTGCGAGCTTGACTGAGCAAATTATAAACGATGCGACGTCGTATCGCGTCGCATCGCAGTTTTGTGTACAACCCTCAAATATCGACCAAAGCTTTTGATCATCATCATCATATTCAGCTTTTTGTGACCCACTGCTGGGCATAAGCCTCCTTCCATAACCGCCAATCAGCTCTACTTTGGGCCTTTTGCATCCAGGTCTTACCCTGTACGGCAACTATGTCGTCCATCCATCTAGCACAGTGGTTCTTAACCTTTTAGTCGTGAGGGACCATTTGACAAAATTTCTGTCTTGCCATGGACCACCAAGTTATGTACCTAAGTAAATGTAAAGAATACCTACTCTTTACTAACTTCCAGAGGCGGATTAAATGTCGAGAGAGCCCTAGGCAAGCAATCGGCGCCTGTCTTACGCGAGCGGAGCGAGCAAAATTTTTTGAAGAAAAAAGCAAAGTAGCACATGTTTTTGCTTACGGTCGGTTTTTATTCTGCGTGAAACGACGCGAGCGTAGCGAGCAAAATTTTTTTAAAGATAAAAGCAACGTAGCGTAGCACTTGATTTAGCTTAGGATCGGTTCTTATTCTGTGTGAAACGACGCGAGCGAAGCGAGTAAAATTTTTTTTTAAGATAAAAGCAATGTAGCACCTGATTTTGCTTACAGTTGGTTCATATTCTGTGTGAAACGACCGACGCGAGCGGAGCGAGCAAAATTTTTTTTAAGATAAAAGCAACGTAGCGCTTGATTTTGATTACGGTCGGTCCTTATTAAGTGTGAACGAAGCGAGCGGAGCGAGCAAAATTTTTTTATAAGATAAAAGCAACGTAGCTTTTGCTTTTGGTTTACGGTCGGTTCTTATTCTGCGATGAGAAATAACATAATAAAATAAGTTTTGCGTCGCGACGCCTCTATATATTTTGTATGAAAGGTACGCGGAAGTGACCCTTTTCTGTGTGTCCTTTTGCTAAAGTGCATACTTATAAGACTTTTAAATTAACTATTTTTTTAATTTAAAATTCCGGGTGCGGCACCCCTTGATACCCTGGCGCCCCTAGGCACGTGTCTAGTTTGCCTTAGGGTTAATATGGCACTGCTAACTTCTGAATTCTCGGTTCAGTGCTACCCAAAGCCAAACGCATATCGACGCAGTGGCATCCAACCGATTTCGGTGATTGTTTTTGCCGCCGCACTCGTGCACCTCGCGTCTTCGGTCACGCGCCGAGCGCGGGTCGCGTTGTGTCGACTTGTTGTCACTATTATCTTAATAATTATTGGGATGGCTCCGCGGACCACTTGGGATGCTTCCAGGGACCACCAGTGGTCCGCGGACCACCGGTTAAGAACCACTGATCTAGCAGGTGGTCTGCCAAGAGGTCTAGTAAGCTTTTGATACTGGGTGTAAAACCAATATGGCAGTTGTTATTTACTTGTTCAATCTATCCTCGAGTCCAAACCAAATAACAATAAATCGCGACCACGTTCCTAATAACTATAAATTGTGTGACCACTGACACTGCAAGCCGATGTATCAAGTTACCGCTTGTACAGTCAGCTCAATGTGCATCTGATATAGGAGTTCTGAGGGCTGAAAACCGGTGGTTGATATTCACTATGAATTTCACATAGATAAAAAAATCACAAGGTCAGTTAAGTCTATTTTTCGTTTTTTAAACGTGTTTTTATCTCGACGAGACTTAAACTATCAATATTTTTTTCGTCATATTAAGGGTTAAAAACTTTTTTTACTGGCTTAATTTTATTTTAGGACTACTACGGATAATGGCAGTAACTTTGTAAAGGCATTTGTGCAATTCGGCTCAGAGATCGACATACTTCCAGACTTGCCATCACGTGATTTAGAGTCTGAGTCTGATCCTGATATTGCCAACCTTTTAAATTCAAACTCAGAAGAAGATGATGACTTAGAATTTATTTCAGTAGACAACATACTGAATGCTCCTGATCGTCTCCAGTGCAATGTAATCAATGTTAATGACCAGATATTAGAAAACTTTAATACTTTGCCAGTTCACATGAGATGTGCTGCACACACGTTTAATTTGGTCGCTAGCAAAGATGCAGATGCTGCTCAACAAATAACTATTTTCAAGACTCCCTACAGAAGTGCCTTAGCCAAGGCACGTACTCTCTGGAATCAGCAATCACGTAGTACGGTAGCAGCAGATAGCATTCACGCTGAATTAGGCAGACGACTTGTCCTTCCAAATACGACGAGGTGGAACTCTCTGTATGATGCTATTGTCGTTCTCAACGGTATATTGGAAACAAAAAGGTCTTCTCTTCACAGAGTTATGACCCAACTAAAAATTCCAACTTTCAATGACCAAGATGTGACTGTAATGAAGGAGTACGCAAAGGTAAATGTACATAATATGTATATAATATTGTTATTTTATTTCCACATCATAATCATTATCAATACTTACTTATATTAAATACTTATTTACAGGTTATGGCACCTGTCGCGAATGCTCTCGATCGTATCCAAGGAGAAGCTCAAGCATATCTCGGATCACTACTACCGACGATTGCAGCAACTGTCTATAAATTAAAAAATATTAAATCTAAGGGCCTAGCAAATTGCACAGCTTTAGCCAATGCCTTATTAAATGGCATAGAGAAAAGGTTTGGACCACTCCTGAATGATGAACAGTGCCAACTTGCCGCGGCATTTCACCCAAAGTTCCGGTTGATATGGCTGGAAATGTATGACAGCAGTAGAGTGGATGCAGTAAAAAAGTGCATGGAAAAAAAGGTAGAAGATGCCTTACGACAAGAAGCAGCGGAAAATTCGAAGGACAGAGATAGTTTAAGTGGCGGAGTGAGCAATGCAAGTAATAACGATGATGACGAGGAAGACTTTTTCAATTCTGTCACTCAGTCTATAGAAAAACCAAAGAGCAACAACTCTTTAAAGACTAAAGCGCAAAGTCTCGTTAAAATGTGGCTGGACATGAAATCAAAAGACTCGTTCAACGATGCTGCATTCCTCGGGGAACAGATTTTCATAAATCTATTCATTAAATACAATACTGCTATACCCTCAAGCGCTGCAGTTGAACGTCTGTTTTCCACAGGAAAAGACATATTAACCCCGAAACGAGCCTCGCTTTCAGACGAAAACTTTAACATGCTCATGTTTATGAAAGGAAATATACACCTTATGCCTTGAAATATACAGTATTTTGTTTTATTTCTAACCTGTCAACTTCCAGAACCTTTATAAGCTCACTAACGCAACAATATTAAGATGCAACTTTACACATATTAACGGATTAACGATTAACGTTAACTTGCGTTAATTCTTCCGAAATGTAACGCTTTAACGTTTAACGAAGCTAACTTTTTATGTAGCGGATTATCGGTTAACGAAGTTAACCGTTTGGTTAACGGTGCCCAGCTATGTTGATAGCCTATCTCCATCTCAGCTTTGCTTCAGGTACTAGTTAGTTATGTTATTTGTAGGCATACGTTTTTATGCAATCCTATAACGATTTAAATAATAGTTATAAATACTGTTGTAGAGTATAAAATTATAAGCTCGTACACAGATAAAAAATAATACTATAGGCTCCGTATGAATTAAGTGTCTATTTTTGGTGACGGAGTTAGTTGTAGAGTTGTAAATACTTACATACTTAGGTACATACATATTTTGCATATCTATGGTTATGTATTTTTCTTATATAGGTAATATAAGAAAACTATAATGCACTTTGCAAAAATATCTAGGTACATTAATGACATGTGTCCTCCGAAACTATATTTAAAAAAAAACATTTAGTCATAGTTTATTCGTGAATTCTCAATTTTATGATCCTCAACAGAAGGTCGTACTTTTACAGAAACTGAGATACAGAACCATTTCTAACGCGCTATTTTCCCAGCTCTTTTAATTATGTTCATTAACGTCTGTAGCTGACTGTAGGTACTCATCTAGGGTCAATTGTAACAAACAACGTTGTCCCACACCCGACAGGCTTAATTGTTGAGTAGATTTATAGAGAATTCCTGCGACACCTTGTAACTGGGTTAGCTCCTACCAGCGGCGATAGGCTTGCCGACTGTCCACAATCAGCTTATTTATTTATTTATTCAAAAAGTTTGTAACTTTACAGGTACTTAACCTAAGACCTTAGCTTATTTGAAGAGTAGCGAAAACAGAGTTTGGTTGCCACTTCGCTACTCTTCCTAAACTATACAAAATAAAACTATTACAAGTTTATAAATTGTGGAATTTCTCACAATGTATTCCTGCAACTAAGATGTTACTCGTATCGTACCCTTTTTGGAACACGTAGTAGGATCTTATGAAACTGAGAAGAGATGGACTTCAGTCGTCTAATTGCTGGTGCTAATTGGACTAACAATTAAACAATCACATGGAAAGATACAGTAGTTTTCTATGGAAATAATTCACAAGGCTTTTAAGCATAACTTCTGAGTGGATTGTTTTAAGAAGGCTGCCTTGATATTTCTTTTTAAACCTATCACAATTATTAATGATTGTGAACAGTAGATTTAAGTAACATTTACATGAAGCCATTTTCTTGTACGTACCAGAGCAATAATTGAATGCAATAATTACGCGCACCTAATTAGCGTTCAATTGCAAGCAACAGAGGCCGTACTCGGGATCAACGAAAACGAAGTTTCGTGACAATTTTCGGGGTCAGCTTATGTTGGTGGACACTGAATCCGTAATAGTTCACCAACATAATTGGAACACGAAAATTGTCACGAAACTTCGTTTTCGTTGATCCGGAGTAAGGCCCCTGTTGTTTAGCCCATGCAAGTCATGATGACAGTCAATTTATTTGTATGCAACAGGCAAGAATCTTGCATCGTGTAAATGACACTTTATACCTATAATTTCATGTAGGTAGAGACGTAAATTTTCCTCACTTCTTGATAATATCATTGCAATCGGTACACCTGTTCATCTTTTATTCTACAAACGCTCTACTCAGGACGTAATTATAATTTAGAATATTCAGATCCAATCTTAATGTTCCTCTTAATTATGCTAATAAAGTTGTAAACAGGAAAATTACGGCTTTGCAAGACTGAACCAAGACTCATCTCTGAGTAATGTCTCAAGTAAACCGTCAGTTAAAGCTGTGGTTAAATCTTACTAATAATATAAACGCTAAAGTTTGTAAGTATGGATGTTTGTTACTCTTTCATGCGAAAACTACTGATCGGATTTGGCTAAAACTTGGAATATACATAGATTATGACTGGGAATAACACATAGGCTACTTTTGATCCCGGTATTCTCACGGGAACTGGAACTACTGCGGGTAACACCGCGGGGCGCAGTAGTTGAGAATAAAACCTTCAAATAAAAGTAATTAAATCCAGTTCAAAATTTGCCGGTGAAGATAGGTACACAGTGGAATAGAGAACCTTCTTCATTTTTTAAGTCAGTTAAAAATAACAGAAATCCTACCGCTGAAGGCCGTTATTCATACCGCCCTTCAGCTCAACTCTTGAGACCATCACAAAGAAATTATTTCGAATCCGCCCTTCTATTGTCACACTGAGTTGAGGACCCGCCCCCTGTCGGTGACAGTATGGAATTAATATTCCAGTCGGAGCATGCCCTTCGAATTTAAAAACAATTTAATTTACCTAACCGGTTAGTTATGTTTAACCGACTTCATAAAAGGAGGCGATTCTATGTTTCACTGTTATTAAAATTATATATTTACTAGCTCACTTGCCCGTGGTTTCGCTCACGTGGTACATACCTTGATAAAATATAGCCTATGTTCATTCGGAAAGTCCATGCTACACATAGGTAAAAGAATTTTTGAAATCGGATGAGTAGTTTCGGAGATTACCCCAAACATACAAACAAACCAACTTTACCTCTTTATAATATTTGTATAGATTAGTATAGATATAGGGCTCTCTGGTCGATCGAAGTCGTAGGTTCAACTTGCCGTGCACAAATCATGTAAATCAATAATACATTTAACACACAATTGGATCTTCGCTTGTTCAATATTATTTGTCGGTGCATCTTTGGAGCATCTTTGAACAGTGTTCCGAGAAGGGACATCTAATGCCCTGAAATAGCGCCATCTGTGGCGTGTACGTTGCGTAATGCGACACTGCAACCAGGGCTGCCCACTGACTTTAGAAATCGAAATGGACTATCCCCAAAGGTGAAAAAGATCGGGAAGTCTTGGAGCGAAATCAAGCGCGAACCTCAAGATAGAGCGAGATGGAGAGTCACTGTGTCGCACTCATTTACCTTCGGCGCTACGGACCAGCGCTTCGGCAGGTTCCTTGGTTCCTGCCAAAGCATCATGCTTAGTAGCGATTTTTGACATTTTTCTTGTTTTTTTTTTCCTTTTATGTTTCCTATAATATTGGTTTTTCTTTCTCTTTCTTTTCCCTCTGCCCCATCAAGGACTATAGGACCTGAAGTCAAGTAGGTAAGTCATCCCCAAAACCCAGTACCTAGCTTTTATCTGTGATAATAGTGGCAATTCTGAGGGTCGCAAAAGCTAAACTAAGCTAACTAAAATTGTTGCCGTCCCTTTCATAGCGATGGGAATAAAAAGGATGGCAATAGTTTTAGTTAGGTTAGTTTAGCTTTTGCGACACTCAGAATTGCCCCCAATATCAAAGATTTATGATTTAGATCTTTTGAAGATGTCTGAAGGATAGTCAAAAGCACGTCCAAGACAAATTATAAAATAAGTTTAGTCTAAGCATACATTTTGCAGAAATTAGTATTTTGCAAGACTTATGGAAAAGGTAGATTAAGTACCTACCTACTTCACGCTTTTTATTTCAACGTGTGAGATCGTATAAACGCTATTTTTTTTCGAAACGTAAATCCATTGATCAATAAATTGAAAATAGATGGTGGGGAATCAAACCCACGTCCTTCGGTATCAAAGTCAAGGGTGGTCCCTTGACTCGGCTGGTGCAATCCGGTCGAAACGTCGGGTGAATATTAAAGGTAAAATTCGTGATAAATACCCGTTTGCATATGTTTTATAAAGCCAAGGGACTATCCCACTCGAACAGCACAAACAAGAAAATACCTAACTAACTTCACAATTCCCAAATTAAGATGACTGACAGGGCGAAAATTAATTTCGTTGGAGTAACTAGATTAATTTGTGTAAAAGGGTCGTTTCAAACTTAATTTGCAATAAAATGGCAGACGAAGAGAGGTGCGAGCACACATTTTATTTCAGACACAGTGCAGGCTAAAGCTGTTTAGATGGAGCTAAAGAAGTTTTACTTCATTCGTGGGGTCTAAAAAGCACACTCGCTTTTTTTTGACAACCCTATAGTAGGTATGTGTGCTTTAAAAGCTCCGAAAACGGATCGTATCCCCATACGGAACTGTTTATGTTATGTTTATGTTTTTTACTTTTATGTTCATGAGTTTGTCGGGAAATTATGTTGCGTTTTACAACTATTTTATGTTGTAAATAAATAGCTGGTGAGGGATTACTGAATTAAAATAATGAAAGTTATTTTTATAGATTTTGAAATAACGAATGTACAGCAGTCAGTAGCAGAATTTAAGAATAAAATAAATAAATATCCTTAGACACACCATACAGGACACATTACCTAATCTCTTCAGCTGAATTTCATTTAAAACCACACAAAATATAGGTATTTTTATTAAATACAAGGGTAAAGGTTCGTTCTTAACCTAAAATAAAAACAACCAAAAGCCATCCAGGATGACCAAACTTTATTGCTCTTCCTAAGTATTTGCACCATTTCCTTTCCAGTGTGGTAGAAAGTCAGATTTCCATTTCAATTACAAATGAAATCCAATCTTCAACCCAGGAGCTAAGGTCAAATTTCGTTAGAATAACAAAAGAATCTGTTCTAAGTATTTTAACTTGCCTAGTTAAAATAATAAATTCTCTTTGACATGGTCATTTAAGGAGACCACCTACAGAGGGAAATTGAGTGATGTAGGTACTTACCAAACCTAATTATAAGCTTTTTAGCGATAAGACCGCCGATTGTATATCATAGAAAAGTTTTTGTTTTTTTGTTGTTTTTTATGTGTATTTGTAAATTATGGTGTGCAATAAAGTATTTTCTATCTTCTATCTTCTATCTATTATAAGTAAGTATAGGTACCTACTCTGTGGTGTAGGTATGTAACTTACTTGGTTCTTTAGATGTTTAGCGACATAGAAACTCAATTTAATGTTAGCTATACCTACCTTCATTTATTCAATACTAGCATCTGCCCGCGACTCCTGCTAAATAGTATCCACATAAGTAGGTAGGTACAGTAGGTACCTAAGCGCAATCTGTTGACCGGAGTGATCGGAAATACCCCTAAGTATCTCTGTTTCACGTGCTGTCGATACGTCTGTTTAGCTCTTTCGTAAGGATTGTTCATAATGCGCGACCGACTGGAGGGCCTAAGTTCGGCCCAGTCACGTTATAATGCGCTTACTGTAGGTACATAGGAACAGCTTCCATATTCCATATCTTCGCACAAAATTTTGACTTTGGTTATAGGTAATAGGTACAAGATCATTAAACAAACTAAATTCGAATTTCGAAATCATCAAGTAAAAGTCAGAAATCATAAAGTAGCACACTGCATTTTACATCAACTTCAGTTACACAAACATAATCTTCCCCTGTTTACAAAACGCATCCGACACACGATCCAGATAAAGCTGCATTCACACAGTGCGTTCGTGACGCATCGTCGAGACGCCCGCATCCCGTGTCAATATTGAACTAGTGATGTGCCCGGACCGGAGGATCTTATCGATTAACATAGGTATTTATTTTATTTAGTGTAGGTACCTATCAACAATAGCTAAGTATGTAGCACAAAAACATTTGAGAAAAAAAATATTACGTAGATAGGTAACCTAGGTAAGCAAGTAAATTAAATTAAATGGCTTCTTTAACTGCTTTTGGAACTCACGTAATAATATGGCTTAACGACTTTAAAAGCCAGGACCGACAATTTAACGTGCCCTCCGAAGCACGGAAACGCTCAGCAGAAAATGCCACTTACGGTCACCCATCCAAGTTGTGGCCACTCATAACGTTGCTTAACTTTAACTCTATCAAGAACGTCTTAGCAAGCTTCGCCATGAGCGCTTCATCAATCATTTTTCGCAATTGGTATTACCATGGATTAAATAAAATCAATTAACTTGATTAAACCCTCCGGCCATGCTACTGAACCTGTCAATAGTAACATCATTGCAATCGGAATGTTGCTGTCACGCCCTTTGCTATGATTGATCTGCGAGCGGTGACGAAATGTCATAGCAATATCTAGTTTGACAGAACTTGACAATGAATAATAATTGGATTAGCGAAAGACTGACGGTCTTGGCATTATAAAAAACTATATACTAAGTAAGTACTACTATACTATACCTAGGTCCTATAGGTATATAATATTATAGTGATCAATTTAAAACCTTACAACAAAATATCTAAGTAAATGGTATGTCTTAAAAAAATTCATGACTAATAGAGTAAATAAATTTAAAAAAAAGATAAACTAATAAAAATAATTTAATATACAAACATACTAGGTAATAAGAGTCACAATAAAAAGTCATAACGAAGGTATCTTGAAAACTCTGCCTAGTATTGTAACTAGCTCATACAAATTTATAATAAGTTACCTAGCTTCTTGTTAGAAAAACACGGTAATATATTTAAAAATGCTCTTAAAGAATGGTTAATTGACAATACATTTTATTCGGTTCAGGAATTTATTGAATTATGACATTTGTGTAATTATTATTCTTAAAATGCATGCAATTTTTTGTATTTTTTTTTATATAAATTTTGATTACTAATAATTTAATTTAAAGTAGGTGTTGACTATTAATAATGAATGACCAATGATTGTGAATTGAATTTTAATTACAATATACCTACTTACCTAACTATTTGTATGTCATGACAATGACTGAATATGCAGAACTATTTAATGTACCTACCTAACATGCTTGTGACATAACCATATTCAGAACAAATAAATAAATCTTTATCTTTATCTTTATCTTTATCAAATATAATTATAAATTATTTAGAAAGAGTAATGTTAATTTATTGTTCCAGCTTTGTACCTACCTACTATTTACCAATTTTGATACTTAAAATAATATTAATAACATTTAAAATTATGATAAATAAACGGCCAATGTCAGACGCATAAGTAATGAAAGTGGTGTCACTCAAGCAAAATCAATCGATTTATTTAAATATCGATGACAAAATTACTAAGATAGCGATCTTGATTGAAATATGCTTTTTTAAGGGTTAAAGCAATTTGTAACTTTTTTATCAATTTAAACTATAAACTTTTTGAGTCATAATAATTTAAGTGTTCTGAGGAAAATAAAACTGTTTGCTCTCTAAGGATAGTAGTATCTTATCTTAAAAAAATGAATGGATTTAGGTACTTTAAATAAATTTAGCTATCTATTGTTTGTAAAACGTGGTACCTACTCAACGTGTTTGGATTTGATAATTCTTGCGAATTTACAATATCTATATCAAATAGCTTATTTATATGATATTTTAATTTCCTGTTTTCTTGTTATCTGTCATTCTTTAGGTTTTCTATTATAATCTTCTTGTTTATTAGTTTGTCAATATCTGACAAATCTCGTTACTTACAAGATATTATACTCTATAACAACCAAAAGCTGAGTTGTTTAAGTATGTGTGCACTTGTGATCTTATAACGTACAGAGGCCGTACTCGGGATCAACGAAAACGAAGTTTCGTGTCAATTTTCGGGGTCAGCTTATGTTGGTGGATACTGACTTCGTAATAGTTCACCAACATAATTGGAACCCGAAAATTGTCACGAAACTTCGTATTCGTTGATCCCGAGTAAGGCCTCAGTACGTTAAAATGTCGGTCTCGGGTTTTGTCAAATTGTTATGTCATGACGAGGCACCGTCTTCATGTACCTATAGATAATTTTCAAAACATACGGGTGTAGTCAGAGGCACGTCTGACGTCACAGATCTATTAAAATTATTTAAATAAAAAAATAGTATACTTACTGTACTATTTTTTTATTTAATATCCTTTTAATATTCAATATCCTTGGACATTCCACTCGACGTCATCTGACTTTAACTTATTAACTTTGTAGATATAAATACGATCCAGATTCAAAACATTGGGTTTTAAATCACCTTTTTATTTATAAATAAGTAAATACAGTATGACACATCAAACTACGTTCGTGTCACTCAACCAGTGCAATTAACATTGATTAAAATTAAATCATTTCAACAATTTTCTTCCTACATCACTTCCTGATCCGGTCACAAATTCACAATAAATTACTTTAGAGGACGTACGACAAGTTGTTTAAACGATTATTTAATAAGCGTATGCAAGAAAGTAGCAATTTACTTATTTTAATGTAAATGCCAAAACAAATTGGGCTACTTAAGTAAAGCATAATATATAAGCTAGGTCGGCATTAAATGGAATAACTAGGTCGACATTAAATGCTTTGAAATATTTATGAAAACTATAAATAATGAAGTTTTTTGTTAGTTAAAAAAAAAGGATTAGGCAAAATGTTTGAATTTATGATCATTTAAAATATATTTATGTTATGTAGGGTTTATCTTTGTTTTTTGTAATTATTTATGTTGACAATTTATGCTATAAATTAAAAAACAATGTTTTTTCTAGCTTTTGACAGGGCGGAAGCTAAGCATTGAGAACGATGTAGATCAAATATCGATATCGATGAAAAAACATCGATTTCTCGGACACTTCCCATCCCTACGTCTAATAAAACTGGCGTTAATGAACTTGGCTTTAAATAGACGCATCCCCTCGAGAATGTAATGTTATATCAGCATTAAATACGATATTTTATTAAGAGCACGTGTTGAGTAACTTCTCAATTTTTATTTTAGGACTTTGGAAAGAACAAATTACTTGCAGATCAATAAAATAACTAAAGTTGAAAAATAGGTAGAGTAATTAATTTTGTTGCGAAGTTTTAAGCCGCCTTAAGGCCTCCGTTGTCAATATCGAAAGGAAATACAAAAATATATCATTGCTAACTAATTATTAATCTCTTTTTCTTTCCTGTGTGTGCTGAGTTAATGATTTCTATTCTATTCTATTAAAATGTAAAACACAGGCCATACAATGTTGGTTGGCCTTTACTCCGTCTATCTTCAAAGAAACCTGGGCCTTTCTTTACTCACAAAACCCAAATCGATAATCGTGCCGATTCAAATCTCCCGAATTCAGTTTCTACCAACATATTAAATTAAGGTGCCTGTATGGGTGAAACTAGCACCACTGCCTATTTTATTTTATTATTACGTTAAACAAAGGAATTTTAAGAAACTGAATGTACAGTTTGTGAAATTTATCATAAGCTTTTTTTTAATACCTCTGTAATAGTTTCATTTTGTATAGCGAAAACAGGCAAGTCGCCTATGTTATGACTATGGTGAATAAATGAATATGAATATGACGAAGAATTTTAATGGACTTCCCCGCCTCAATATACAATTCCAACTAATCTCATAATATTGTGTTCGTACTTCCTTCTCCAATCAACACTATCGCGATAATTCTACTTCGAAAATAAGTTGTAAAAATTGCACGATTACTTATCGGTCATTTCGTTGATGCGTACGTGCCAATTTGCACATACTCCACGGAAATGACGAAATAGACTATCCCAAATATTACCTGTGTATCTAAGTTTTATGATACGTAGGTACCTGATATAATGCTAAGCAAAATCTCAGGGGGAAAACACGCAGTGCTAGCAGACCACCTGCTAGATGGGTGAATGATATTGTTAGGCCAACAAGACCTGGATGCGATCGGCTCAACACCGGCCTACACCCAGCAGTGGGTTGGTGGTTGACACAGGCTGAAAATGACGATGATGATAATATATGTATATGTACCTAACCATACCTTACCATAACCCAGAGGAACACAATATCGTGAGGAACTTAAATCTATCTGGAAAAGTTAATAATCATTTATATGCGATTACTTATTATTAACCTAAGATTAGTTAGTTAAGTACTTAAAGTTGGTACCTACAACATGAAACAAAAATAATAATTTACCTCTCTTGACTCACCATTTACAACAAAACATCCCCAAGCAAATGCAACAACAAGGGCCAAAATAATTGGCCAAGTACCTACTCTTACTTCGATAATAGGCTATTTCCCGAAACCACAGTCAACACAACAGTTAGTGCACTTCAGTTCAACAACTGACCCGGAGCGGACGATTCCAATGAACTATGCCTTTCCGTTGCGATCGACGGCAGCTATCGATATCGATCAAATGCACGACACTAGAGAAAGAATGAATTTGGGCAATAATATTGCAGAACTCGTCTTATTGGACGACTTGGCAAGATAGTATAAGCCATGGTTTAAAAAATAAGATCATTCGTTCGTTTGTTATCGTATGAGCAAGTGGCCAACTCTGATGACGGAGTTTTTAGGCCGCCTAAAGGCCTCCGTCATGGCTTAACGACTTTAAAAGGCGGGCCCGACAATTTAACATGCCCTCCGAAGCACGGAAGCGCTCAGATGAAAATGCCACTTGCGGTCACCCATCCAAGTAGTGACCGCTCAGAACATTGCTTAACTTCGACGATCTATCAAGAAAGTCTTAGTAAGCTTCGCCACGAGCGCTTCACGAGCGCTTTCTTTCATTATAAAATCTATATTACCTTCTTTCTTTCATTATAAAATTGTATTAAACGAACATACGAACTTACTTACTTCGCTTTACAAAATAATAAAAATCGATTGTATCAACAGCACCTATAATAATATATTATATTCTCATTTTATCAAAAACAACGCAAGACTCTTTGCCGCTTTGTCCACTCAAATCGTAATGCCTCTTCTGATAAGATATCTTTTGATATGTTAAACAAAATTATATAAATAGAGTTTATTTCACGAAATAGTACTTCAAAAAAGATACTCACAAAAATAAATTTGACACAGTAGAAAATGATTCAAAATGTTCAAATGCACCTTATAAGTGGGTACCTACCTACGCGAATAAAATAATTGGGTAGGTACACCAGAGGATACTATTATCCTAAATCCTTTATTTTTTTTATTTGTAAGTATGTGTACCTTTATTTAAGTAGGTATGTACTTATTCTATTTATTCTTGTGTTTGATAAGAAATTTTTCATTAGGTACGTATGATTATCCTAAGGTTTTCCTTATTTTTACATGTTTCCCACATTTATACATTCAACTTAGTTTATCGATATCGATAGGAAGTTATCCCATCCCTAGTAGAGGGGCGCACCGGAAATGCTCTTATGAATGCAGTTTGAATTAAATAGCCCTAAACGACTTTATTGATTCGAATGATGAATGGAGGAATTCTCTTTAGACGTTGACCACTTAGGAACTATTATGCTGGCTAGTACAATGTAGTCAGCGACAAAAGTAAATGATTCACGATTTTACAACTGAAATTAAGTGAGACTTATTGGTCTTTGCCCAGCTGTGGACAAAGTTGGTATGCCCAGCTGTGGACAAAGGTGGACTCTATAATAGCACACGGGAAATTACTCACGTAAAATTATCGTCGATTTAGATACTTACCGACAATGTTTCGATTCTTCCGGAGAATCTTCATCTGGGTATGAGTGTGGTCACTCCTCGCGGTCGCGTCTCACACTCAATATCATTATCATATCATAATATTATTGTCTAATACAACTCGCGATAGTTTTGAAAGTGAGAAAGGTGGACTCGTTCGTTCGTTCGTTTATGCAAGTGACCAACTCTGGTGACGGAGTTTTTAGGCAGCCTAAAGGCCTCCGTCGTGGCTAGTTGGACTGTAAACGATGATGAACCCTGGATATGATGTTTTTATTCTACTATGTAGTTGTAATCCAAAATTATGAAAAACGGTTGAACTAATTTGTTTTAAAATTAGAAGTAGGTAGGTACTTATTTAGGTATACCTATTGCCTGCCAGTTATGGTTGTAGTAAAAAACACATGGTTTGTTTTTTACTATAGGTATTAAGTTTATTCATGCTAATTTTAAAACAAATTACTTACCTAGTTCAGCCGTTTTTCATAATTTTGGATTCTATTTTTTGATAACGAATTTTCCACGCCCTAATATCTCCCACTATTTTCCCAAATAAACAAGCTTTTCCACCCGTAAATCTTTTTCAAAATAAAATTCCGACAAACCCAGGCACGACATAAGTGGCAATAAATTGTTTTCAAGAATTGACTGCCACGCCATAACCGAGGAGACCTGACACTGGCATGGTGACGTGGCTAGGACGCATAAGGGGCCAAAGGGGGCCCACTGAAATGCAAATGCCATACGCAAATGAAACGCGCAGTGACTGCGCGTTTGTGTCGTTAGGTACGAGTACAAACGCGATGCAAGCAAGGCGAACAAAATGCAGACGGCAAGCTGTGACCGTGCGCACTTACTTACGAGTACTTTATTGGTGGTTTTTAGGTGACCTGTAATACAGGTTCTCATAGAACCTACTTCAGGCACCAGTCTCTTGCAATGATCCAGTAAACACTTGCAATTGCAACGCTACTATTGTATGTAATGTACCTAACTACTAAATTATGTTTGACCTATAAGTTATTCTAGCACTTAAGTAGGTACCTACTGTTTTTTTGTGAGAGAAATAAATTGCATTATTATTATTATTATTTAAGTAGGTAAGTACTAGCTTCGCCCCGCGGTGTTACCCGCGGTAGTTCCCGTTCCCGTGGGATCAAAAGTAGCCTATGTGTTATTTCCGGTCATAAACTATGTATTTCAGTAGTTTTCGCGTGAAAGAGAAACAAACATCCATCCATCCATCCATACTTACAAACTTTCGCATATATAGGTATGTAAAAAAACAAAACCGAAGCAAGTGTTTCTATTATTGTTCTTTTTTTCTTAACCTGTTGTGTCCCACTGCTGGGCAAAGGTCTACCTATTTTTATTGTCATTATTTGTTCTAATCAAATAAACTTTTGCTTATGATATTTTCCACTTAAATGGTAAGGTAACAAAGAATGTGAAACTAACGCAAGAAAAAGCCTATCGACTTTTTTTTGTTATCTTCGACTTAGCCCCACTTCTACTAGGTAAGTTCTGACTCCACCCCTGTGCCACCAAAACCACAGATTACGAAATACGTGTATCTAACCCCTACTTTCAGTTTCAGGCACGAAACGACACGAAAGTGGGAGTTCAGAGCTGTGAGGTAATCTGTAAACTATGGTAATGCGCGGATCCAGTCTCTTAATTTTGTATAACGCATCATAGGGCCTTGTGGCGCAATGGATAACGCGTCTGACTACGGATCAGAAGATTCCAGGTTCGAATCCTGGCAAGGTCGCGTAAACTTTTTTAATATTTTTCCACTTTTTTTCTTCTATAACTATAGAAAATACTTATCTATAAATATTAGATCAACTCTACCTTGATTCTGTTGTTAAAAAATAAATTAGTTTTTTTATTTTCGATCAAATTACGTTAAATCCATGGCGTTGTTAACAATAGCCTTTTAAGGTTAAGGTGTGGTGGGCGCCAAAACACGACTACCTGCCCAGACGGTAAGATAGAATCGTTAAATAAGACATGGGTTCCGTATACGATCTCATATCTCAGGGAGCGGTAGACATTTCTTTCAGATCTTTTAGGCAATTTTTAGATCCTGAAGATGTCTATGGGGGTCAGAGTACCTACCTAGTCAGAGAGTCAGAGACTACCAGAAATAAATAAGTAAGTAAGTAGGTACTTAAATGAAACATGATCACAGCTGTTTTCCCAAGAGACGTAATTAAAGTAGGTAAGTACCTATTTATCTGTGTTCAAATGCTTCGGAGGCATCACATATTCTTTGAATAAATGGAACCCTAATCCTTTGTTTAGAAACGTGCCGGTCTGCCCGCGAACCAACTTAGCATTTACAAGTTTTTGTAAACATAATTTTATTTTAAATAGGCTACGGAACCCGAGCCTCAATCACGCCTTCGCACTTATTATTGTTTTCTAAAACCGTCCTAAATTAAGTTTATGTGTGTGCGTTGGAAATATGAATCTTACTAGCCTGGAATAAGGTTTATCTTTCGTCAGGGTCGTGACTTAATTTACTTACGGTAGCTAAATACCTAGGTATAAGAAAGGTAGGTAGGTAGGTACATTGTACTGTACCTACATGAATATTTTGAATTAAATAGTCAATCTATTTGTGTTTTAAAACCTAGTACCTACATAACAAAATATTTTAAAAGGTCACGCGTATTCGTCAACAAAACTGATTAGCAAGTTCTTCTCTGAAAACAAACAGTCAATAAATCCAATAGAATCTACTTACCAATACAGATGAATCCAAGTATTCCTAATTCCTAACCTGTTCTAACATCACTACACTCATTTCACTTCTCATTCATTACCTACCAAGTTACAATAACTTACACCACAGCGATACACAAAAAAGTCAAAAAACACATAAATTTTGTGTATTTTCTCTTAGAATTTAACCCGAAAATGCTGTCGGGGTCTAAAATAAACCGAGATACAGCACCTCGTTCGACCCTTGACAGCTGACTGGCGAGTTATGCGACAAGGGACCCCGGCGCATGCGTGGAGGAACCAAGGGGAAATGCTGTGCCAAAATTCGTGATATACGGAGAGATGAACGAGATTTTTTGTGAATAATGGAAGCTGATCTGAAATGATGGGTTTGTGAAATACTTATAATAGATAAGGATTGACGAATGGTTATTGCATTAGTTTTGTACCTAAATTCACTTCGTGATGAGTTTCTTATTGATAGTGTGTGGTGTGGTTTGTAAACGCCTGAACGATTAGGGAGGAATTTTAGAATTTAAAGCTTTACACGGATAAAGTAGTTAAAAGAAGGTATAGGTAGGTATTATTATCAGATACCTAATAGATAATAAGGTATTTATATTGATAGTTCTTTCTTTCTAACGCCGCGGAACATAGCCAGTGAAAAATTAAGAATTGACAAAGGGTTATCATTATCAATTAAGTAAGTACTTTAGGAAAGTTGACATAATGTCAAGAATTTTCCGTTTGGCTACCCTTAGCAAATTAATAATGAGAATCGACATTTCCAGAGACCTTGAACTAAAACGACCTTAATAAATGCTCCATTCAAGGCTTTGGCAAGTCTAATAAGCATGTGCTTTTAATGTCTTTTGTTAGTTAGGTATTTTAAACATTTTATTAATGAATTTGATTATAATAAAATTATCTCCATTGAAAAGCATCACTCAGATATTATATATTTATATAAATGTAGGTACAAAATACAATTAGAACCAGTTGAGTCACCTAAGGATCGTTATAAACGATCTATAGGTAGCTAAACTGATCCAAGCCACTGGCAGATTGAAGCGTGCTCAAGACACTGGCAGCAGCGTTGAATGGCCGAAAGCCAAATTGGTGCATTAGGTTTTTTTAATCGTACCTACCTACTAAAAACTAGGTAGGTATACGAAAACTAGGTATTTCTAAATAATAGGCTCGACTTTTTAGTTTTTTTTATTTTCATAATTACCTAGGTATATACCTACCTATAGAATTCTGACGCAGATAACAGTAAGTAGGTACCTACCTAGGTTAAAATTACTTCGACCTTCTTTGTTATAAGTAGGTACCTACTACAACAAATGTTTTTCCACGGGGTTATTCAAAATAAAATCACCCTAAAGCGATGACAATGTTTTTCCAAGAGATTCTGATTAAACTTTATCGCCCCAGCGTCCTCGTCGAACGAGGTAGGTACTTATTATGTGTGAAGTTGATGAAGTGTTACAAATGCGACCCTTGTGGTCAGATCAGCCCACTCTGTAATTTAGGGTTAAAGCTCAACCGATTTTATTACGAGTTTTTTGACAATTTTGTGAGTTTTGATTTTTAGAGATCGCCGAGCAGAACCCTATCAACATACCTAGAATGAAAAAAATTACAAACAATTTTTTTTTAATTTTTCTGAAATGAAAATAAAAAAATAGGTTGAATTCATTCAGATCTACTAAGTAAAATCAAGGTCAAATCTACATAGGGTAGGTAGGTAGGTATACTCCCCCGATGGATTCCAATCTTGTCGCGATGGGGGAGCTCAGTAGCCGTGGTTGGTGCTCCACGGTGAAGCTAAAAGGAATCCAAGGAGGGGACGCTCCGAGTAGGCCTGGCGCTAAGCCCGCTCTGGATGCGTCCGAGGAGGGTGCGGGGACGTTTTCTGTCCCTGCAGCTAGGAGGGGTCGCGGGAGGAGAGGCGTGTCGGTGTGTCGTTGCCGCTCGCCCTATCTTCCGCGACCAAACGGTGGCGCACCGTTTGATGCGTTGGTGGCGGGGCCGCAGGGGAAGAGGAGTGTCGGTGTTTCGTTGCCGCTCTCCCTGTCCTCTGCGGCCGTTTGGTGGTTTCGCGGCGGAGCCAAGGCATGATCCGCCGCGGAGAGCGGGGTGCCGGAGTAGGAGATTCCTCCAGTTTCTCCGGCCCCCAAAACACAGGCCGTGGCGGTACGGTAGTACCGGGGGGTGCTACCGCCCTTGAAAGGCCTAGAGGTGGTGCGCGTGGGTGTTCCGCGCGCCCCTCTTTCTCCAGAGAGACGCGGTGGGAGGCAGTCGCCTCACCGCAGTAAGAGGAGCTCGTCATAGAGCAGACGCCGTCGGGGCCGCGGAAGAATGCGAAAGCGTACCCGTAGCCCCGGCAAATGGCGTTAAGTGTGTGCCATAACGCCGAGGAATGAGCGGGAGAGCGAATAATGTTTTTACTCGTGAGTGAGAAGCGCAGAACGATAGACACGCAACATAATTTATAGCGAAAAAACAGTTTTTATTTAATTACAAGTTAATTAAACAAGTAATCGAAAAATTAAAAAACCAGAACTAAATGAATACTTCTAGGCTATTTGTCAAAACATAAAACCAACAAAAATAGCGTTCTGTTCCTGAGATAAATAGCAAACTGTGTGAAAAACATGTATTTTTCAAAAATATATATGATCGAGAAAACTTTTACCAATCGTGTTTCTAAAAAACCACAACGCAAGATAAAAGTTCAAAGTTTAATTTCTCCAAACATTATAAGGTGGTATCTTTCACGGATTTTGAGATCTAATACGATTCAAACCACATATTTGCTACCTACGGCCTCTCTCGGTTTTTAGTGGGTGCGAGTCCCACATACCCCTTCCGCCGCCCCCACGGCGGGAGGGAATGCATAAGGCATTTTCCGACGCAAAAAAAAAAAAAAAAAAAAAAAAAAAAGGTAGGTAGGTATAAATAACATAAGTAGAATTGCAAAAATCGAGTTTCGCGGGCTACCACTGGCCTTTGTATTGTAGTGTAGGTACGTAGGGTAGTAAAAGCCTTATTTTACTACCCAGTTCAAAGTAGGTAAGTACTCACGTCACATAGGTACAAGCTTTTTGTATAGGCACTCCAACCCACGCCACGTTTTCAGTGAAAGTGGAAATCCCGTAGGTACAAAAGTACTAAAGCACTAATCATAGATCGATATGTCTGTCTGCCTAGTACTGCGGCAAGTGCACAGATTATAGAATATGTACTACGTGATGTGTTAGTTAAAAATGTCTAGGATATGAGACTGTCAACCAATGACTAAAAATTTATAAATATGCAGGCAAATATTCATAGAGATTGCTATTGCGATACATTTAGGCATCTCCAGCAGATCTTTATGAAATTCCGTTCCTGTTTTCGTAATTCTTCCGTCTTGGCCGTCGAGATCCAGTTTTTTTTATAGGGTCCGCTAGTATTTTTCAAAGTAAGTAGGTAGTAACACTTTAGGTAGGTGTGTGCACAGGAACAGTGACTAACCCCCATTATGGCTAGGTTCTAAGAACTGTAAATTCGTGATTATATCCTCGTGCCAGTCGGATCGTGGCGACATGGAACATCGTGGGGCGGATATCGCGTGCTAGCTAATACACGCTATGCCCTGAATATATGGAATTGGATTAAACAGTTGTTGTTTTTCACGAAGTGAGGCTACCTAAAGTGCTTTTGAATAGGGTTTATTTCGAGTAGAGTAGGTACCTAACTACTACATTTTATTCTAAAATCCTAATCCATTATCCATTCATCAACTAGAAAAGCCGAAGTTCTTCAAACGGCTAAACATTTTCTTGATAGGTAGGTAGGTACCTGCCTACTTAGGTAGGTAGGTATTTAATATATAATTATCAAGACATAAATAGTACCTAACGACGGTGTGTGCGTGATAAGTAGGTACCTACCTATAGATAGCTATCTATAAATAAACACTCTCAATAAATACTTTTGAGAGTGAATTAATAAAACCAGTTCTGATCCATTCAGGAGCTACGTTGTCGTAAACAAACACGACTAAAGTATAAAAACAAATACACAGATACGCTTACAACAAACATAAAAATAAAACACCTAAGTTTTTCATTTTTGTTTTAAGTTTTAAAACTGGAAACAAGCGCCATCTTGTGTTGGATAGCTTAGCTAACGAACAAAATTGCGTGTAGATAGAACGTTCCAAAGCAAACGTCGCTGTCGGACAGAAATGTCAAAATCATGTTTTTGAATTTGAATGTCAAAACCTATCTATATTGTCAATGGTCAAACAAAACTCAAAACATAACCTCCTCAATTTTTATGTAACAAACAACTTGTATTTTTATTTTCATTTGCATTTCCTGCACTTTCAGTAATTAAAAAGCTCTAAGATGACTGTGTATTTATCCAGAATTGCATTTGGCGTGATAAGAAGCGCCACATCCAAATGTTTCTCTATAAATTCTATCACTGAATCGTTGGCGCCGAAAACTAAGTTTTTGGTGCCAAAAAGTAATATTTTCTCCGTAGCAAGTTGTGTAGCTATAAGGAATTCCTCTAGTGATGCTATCCAACCGACAGTAGCGTTGGATAATGCTGGAATGCCGTTGAAAAAGAAAATAATTCACAAGAAGCCTTCGACGGCCGACCTGAGTCAGAAAGAAGGGCACTTTTTGACTTTTGCGTTCGCTACCGCCAATGCTTATGATCTGAAGAGCTTGAAAGAGGCATTAGTCCATCAGAAACTGTACGAACCTGGAAAGTAAGACATTTTGTGTATTAAAATTATCTTTATTGGTTGATGCAATACTCTGTTAAATTTCATATTATTACACAACTACTTACATAGGATAATTAATTAATAAATGATATGTACCTAATATATTTATTAATAAATTATTTATATAATTAATAAACTCCAAGATTGATCAGTTGTAAGAAGTGAAACTAAATAAACATCTAAAAAACAATATTTCTAATTTCATGTCTCATGCTGGCACCACCCCTACACACATTGCTTCAACTTGGTTCCAACATTAGAATGGCTAATGGCAATGCTTCGTTTGTGTTGAATAACCGTAAATGGAGCATGTCATTGGCCATTTTAATGTTGGAACCAAGTTGAAATCCATGTGTGGTGCCAGCATGAAATAGCAAAAGCAATCATAGAGCAATTTATAATTTTGAATGTCACTTATTAACACAACTTCCTGATTTTTAGGGAATTCACTATCCCTGAAAATGTGTAACAAAGTAATCAGTAAACTTTATAAAGTCTCATTTCCTAGATTGAAATCCAATGAAGTAGGAGATGTTGTGGTAGCCAGTGCTGTGTACTCGGTCGGAGCTGAGCCAAGAGAGATCATCTTCTTCCGCGAGGGAGCCGTCGTCTTCTGGAACTGCACGGAGCTGGAGGCCAGCAATGTTTTGGACTTTGTCAGACCGTATGTAGTATTTTAGTATTGCCAAAGATGATGAATACCAAGAAGACAAACAAAGGCCATACACAAAATCGTAACCCTGAAAATGGCCCAAAACGGGAGTTTAAAGTAGATGGCAGCACCAGATAGCCTGAAATTTTAAAACATCAATTTTATCCAAGAAATTTAAATTAATTTCTAATTAAAATTACCTATAACCTGGCCTTTGTATGTCTTCTTGGTATTGCTTTTTTCAAAAGTTTCAATTCTTATGCTATAACCCACATTCTTTCTTTACCCATTCTCCACCCCTGACCAAAATGAAATTCTTGATAAGATGATTTGTCTTTAGTGTTCAATGAATTAATACCTAGTATTGTGTGTGTGTAACACTACATTTTTTAATTCGTTGCAATTTTTTTAAGACCTAGTTAGTGTTGTAGATTTTAACTTTACCTATCTTACTCTTATCTTATCAATACAGAAATCTATTTATTTTGAACCAATAAAATTAATTTTATTCCAGATATGAAATAGAGAGCTACCCCAAAGATGTTGTACTAAAAGAAAGAGAAGTCATGACGTATGTTTACCAAAACAATGCGTAAGTATATTCATTTGTTAGCAATTCTTTAAGCGAGATAGCATGAGCCTTTGCTTTTGTTGATTTAAAGCTTAACGCAACACACTAAAGTCTATAATTCAACGGCGACTATACATTATGCTTGCCCTAAGTTCGGCCCGCTCACGTTATATTGCGCTTACTGTGATGTCTTAAAGCAACTTAAATTCTTACTACTATAATGGTTTTTGTCATAACGATAATGTTTTTTGCTTTTCTTTCCAGAAAAACATGTCATTTGCAAGACTCTTCTTTTGTGATGGTCCCCGAAAGAGATAACTCCTTAGAAAGATACACATTCAGGTATGTTTTATTGTTCCAAATAGTGTATTAGTATTAGTTATCTATATCTATACTTCTAGTGTGATCATGGGGTACCATTTCCTTATAAAACGCTTGCAGTTCCAAAAAATAATAATAGATAGCGTTACGTGTTGCGATTTCGAAATAATGTCTCTGGAAATTCATGTAAACACCAAAATTATGCCAGAATCATACATTTTCTGTTTTAAATATATTTTTTTCAATATAACGAAATAAAATATCCCATTATTTTATTTCCTAGATCAATTTCTACAAAATAAAATAAAATTACATGACATGAACGCTAGATGGCGCTGACTCAGAAACACAGGTAAAACGGGATAGCCCGACGAATTGCCCGCAAATTCAGGATTGTTTTCAATGTTCTACATGAGGCATGTGTAGATTATATAATCTGTGGTGTGATTCAGTAATGATGATATAACAATGTTTTCTAGTCACGCGATGGTCCAATCAGCTCGGCTCGGGGCTTGGGAGTCCCGGCTGGAGTCCCTCGCGGCCGCGGTGAGGTACCACACCTACTCTATGGAGCGAGAGGGCGCCTCACACGTCGACAAGAAAGAGGTCAGTTTTTTTCTGGGGGTCACCAGGTTACTGTAGTATTGTATACTACCCACGATACATCGTATTACAAATGTACGAGAATTAAGTGCAGCCATTGAGTTACTAAAGAGTCACAATCTAATAGCTGACAACACTCAAAAAATGTCCGAGCTAATTCAATGTTCTACAATGACATTTAAATGTAGACGTTATGTCGCTTGTTTTAATGTTCAATGTCGCTAGTACGCAAAAAAGTTAAACTCTGCGCACTACGTAGCGTGCGCCGAGTTTTGGCGCGGACATTTTATTTGTCTGATTCTGGCTGTATAGATTGTAGGTACCTATGAGTGCAGCGCAAAAAAAAAAGTTTTTTTTTAAATAACTCGTGTCTGTAATAGTTTCATTTTGTATAGTTTAGGAGTAACGAAGTTGCACTTGGTGGCCACGAAACTCTGTTTTCACTACTCTTCCTAAACTGTATGGGGGTTATCGATTTTTTTTTTTATGAAATGACGAAGGCTCGCCAACTTACTACTGGGCAAAATAGTCGCTCGTATTATAATAGTATTATACAACATGATTCATAATTGGTATGTTATCCTGAAAGGCGGATTTTGTGACCATGAAAATGAACAGAAGGAAACTTTGCTGGTCATTTCTTCAATTAAAAACACCGAAATTCAAAAAGTCGTAGAACAAATGTTGTTCACACTGATGAGGTGAATGACCCCTTTTCGGGATAACATACCAATTATTAATCACGTTGTATATACGATATAATATCGCTCGTATTATAATATATAATAGTATTTAGAATGTATGCCATCCCCAGGTGGTGAGGAAGCTAGGAGAGCTGTTCAGCCTGCGACACCGGCTGACCGTGGAGTCTGATCTCCTCGACACTCCCGACTTCTACTGGGAGGAGGAACAGCTGGAGCGACTCTACTCCAACACCGTGGCCTACTTCACAATACCGAGGCGGACGAGGGTAGGTTATAATGCTATCTGATACTGCATTGAGAGGAATAAATAAATATCCTTGGACATTCCACACAGCGCCATCTAGTCCTAAGCTAAGCAACTTAATGCTTATGTTATGGTAACCAGATGACTGATAATATACTACACGGATACATTTTTTTTTAATACATACATCTAAGTACATCTATATTTCTATACTAATACTGGCTTACTCGCTTGCGGCTCCGCTCGCGTGGTACTTACCTTGATTAAATATAGCCTATATTCATTCGGAAAATCCATGTTACACATTGGTAAAAGAATTTTTGAAATCGAATGAGTAGTTTCAGAGATTACTCTAAACATACAAACAAACAAACTAACTTTTAGTATCTATACTAATATTATAAAGAGGTAAAGTTGGTTTGTTTGTTTGTTTGTTATTTAATCAACCACGCGAGCGGAGCCGCGGGCGAGTAAGCTAGTATATACTATTATATACATAAAAAACACCCAGGCTGGAGACAAATATTTGCAGATCATACAAACATTTCTCCCGCAACGGGGACCGAACCCGCAACCTCTGCGTTTCAGGCGGGCGCACATCCACTGCGCCATAGAGGTCGTCGTTTTGATATACAGATAGATGATATTTATTGTCATACGAGCAACACAGCAACTTGCATATTATTTATAACATAAATACATTGAGGTACAATCTATAGAGCCACAATCAGACAAATAAAATGTCCGCGCCAAGTTTTTGCGTACAAGCGACATAACGTCTACATTCAAATGTCAAATGTCATTGTAGAACATAGAATTTGCTCGGACATTTTTTGAGTGTTGTCAGCTATTAGATTGTGACTCTTGAGTATAGTAACTCAATGCATAAAAAAAAAATTACGTGCTCGTCTGGTACAATACAAATTTGTTTCGGAGGATTTTTTTCATAAAATATCTAGGTATGTTAGTTTTAAGGTATTTATCCAGCAATAGTTTAAAAAATATTTTTATATATTAGCAGTTGTATTATTATAAAAAAAAAAACTTACTTTTAACTTCCGCGATACAGGCTTGACCTAGTGCGGGGTTAGTTTGTAAATCGTTTTTGCCCTTCTTTTAATTATTATGTCTTTTGAATTTTTGTATCATATGGTTATTAAAATAAATTTATTATTTATTTATTTATTTTAGATAGTTTTAGGCAAGTGGCATTTACATCTGAGCGCTTCCGTGCTTCGGAGGGCACGTTAAATTGTCGGTCCCGGCTTTTAAAGTCGTTAAGCCATGACGGAGGCCTTGGCGGCCTAAAAACTCCGTCACCAGAGTTGGCCACTTGCTCATACGAACTTACATATTGAGTATCTGATGGTCCAGGTACTATCCGAGCGTCTCTCGCACTGCGTGGAGCTGCTGGAGCTGCTGTCTGCGTGGGCGGCCGACCGACACCATCTGAGGCTGGAGTGGATGATCATAGCGCTCATCCTCGCTGAGGTCTGCTTCGAACTGCTGCATCTGGCTGATAGGTACCTCTCATAATACCTAGCACTGTCAGATTTAACGCTGCATAAGTAAATTTGTAAGTAAGAGCGTTTTCACATTATCCGATCCGATATCGGTAACGGATGCCGAAATGATATCGAGGTGCGTAAAATGTATGAAATTTGTACCTGTCTTTCATATTGTCCGGCCCGATATCGGATATCGGAGCCGACACCGATATGCTGGCGGGACCATCGGACGCCCGTGAGCCGCCGGTTGTCTCTCATCACTAAGCTATCACTAAATCACTAATTATGTGTAAATAGCATATCGTCGTCCGACACCGATATCGGATCGGATAATGTGAAAACGCTCTAACTTACTTAATTACTGTCATATTTGACAGTTGTTTTCGCGATTTACTGTCATATTTGATTATTTCGTAATCAAAAACTCGTATGCGCGATATTTCGATAATAAATCGTTGTAATGCGCAGCTTGATAGCCAGCGTTCTTATGACAGACGCGACGACTGTACTAATTCTATTTAAAATCTGTTTTTTTAACTTGTTAAGTTGTTTTTTTAGGTTTATGACTGATTGTAAGCTCAAATCATAATTATACTTTGCCAAAAAAGTGTGTGCGATTATATATATTGAATATATATTGAAATTTTATATTGAATATATAAGACGACAATATATATTGAAATTTTAAGTTTATGCATATTATTGTATGACTCAATCTTTTTATATATTTACTGTAAATATGTTTTATGTTTAGTTATTAAGAATATGTATACCTATGTATGTATGTATTATAAGTGTATGTAAAAGTACATTAGTTGTGCACATAAATAACTCAATTTAAATACCTAGTTATATAATTAACATGTTATATTTAGTAATGTAAATATGTCGAGAATATAATGGAATTCCACGAAAAGTATATTCATTTTATTCTAAATCTAAGTATATTTAATAAACATATATTAAATGGTTATTAAACTGTTACTCTAAATCTATTTACTACTCATATCATAAATAGGTACAGTCGGCTAAGAAAGTAGTCTAGCAGTTTTTATAAGTTTCCGTGAGATATGAGAGTAACCGAGACTAGCCGGTTTCTCGAACGCAGATCATTTCTAAAAATTAACTAATCAATCTTTTTTTTTTATCAATCTTAGAGAAAGTATGAAATAGAGCGCTGTATATTCCTTTCTCAGTCACACAAAAACAAAGAAGAATATATACCTACAACATTCTTGTGAGTAAAAGAGAATAAATATTACTTATTATGCAAAAGCCTAGCAGATTATATAGTTTCGCACAAGGGGGTTAACGCCAGTTTACCGTAGTATTGGATACTGTCCTCGATACCGAGTCAAGTATCATGTATGAAAATCCAGTGCCTCCGGTAACTTGCATGAACTATAAATACCATTTATTTAGAATACTTGACACGTGAGCGAAGATGGATTACTAATAGTTTCTAGTTTTAGGGTAAATTAATATTATTGCATGCAACACTTACCATAATAACTACATGTGGGAACTAGTAATTGGCCTTCGCGTTATATGTAGTCCTGGAGCTTTATTCCCCAGCGCACAAAGTAACATAACTTCACTCAAACACGTGCTTTATTGACTATTCGAAATTCAAAATCCAAAAATGTGCAATTTTACATGTCACCTAGGCTCGTTTAGATTGGTATTGACCAATGAAAACATAACATACGCAATGTCATGAATTTTCAAATTCCGTATGCCACCGTTACATGCTCTTTGTGCCACGACTAGGCGAGGTTAATACCTGTCAAAATTCCATGCTTCTCAATACCGTGTTTTGTAAAAACACTGCTAAAGCGCGGTACAATTTTTCATATTTATTATGAGATTTGTGTTATTTTAACTATTCAATGGTGAAAGAAGACGTGTAGCACTCGGAGACTGCCGCGGTAAAGCTATTGCATAGCATTTTTTCAGAGCGGAGGGTGTATTTTCGTTACGGAATTTCTGGATTCGGTCTCCACGCTCAAGGCCCGCAATAGAAGCTATGCAATAGCTTAAAAATATTATTTTTACGACAAATAATGTACTAAATCATTGAATAGGTGTTTCAGGCGGCAACTAAGATAAACGCCTTTTTGGTCACATCATCTACACTGCAGCCTCATTGGAGGAGATACTTTTTGCCGTCGGGGGACATTGTCAGTAAACGTAGTGTTTATATTCTCTTTGATTGTCAGGGTTTGACTTGACATTAGTGACGGCACGGTATTATTTATTTATTGTATTTTGATAAAATTATATTACGTATTCTATCATTGAATATTTGTCGGCAACAAAGATAAATCAAGTCGGTAATCCTAACAAGATATAAGTGCTAGGTATAATAAAATATTATGCTTTGCCAGAAAAAAACAACACATTTTTTATAAATTTATTCACAAAGCACTATGATGAGATTTCTTTCACAGGATCGCTGATGCCCTCATGGATCTAACAAATGCAATTAATAATAGGTAAATGGTTGTGAAATAAATGTGATTGATAAAAAAAACTCTGACTTAATTACTCTCTTGCCGAGACGAGAAGTAGGAAATGTAGGTTGGCAGCAACATTGAACGTGCTCTCCAATTTCGCTATGAAGCGACTTGCACTAGGCTGGCTGATAGTGCTAACCAATCGTTTCCAATTGACTGTTGATAGCTCCAAATAAAGTACAAAGCTACCCAAGTTTGCCTCCAAGGATGCCGCGCAATCACTAAAACCACTTCTATGTGGTGCTCACACGTTTACAATTTTAGGATCCATTGATTAGGATCATGATCCCCTAAATCTCTCCTACTTATATTTGTGCGTTGTTTTCGAATAACAATTTACATTTTCATTGCTAGTTTTAGGTACCTACTTAATTAAAATAGAGAAAATGCAATTTCGATGAAAATCAATCAATGATTGAAGTAGGTAATTGTTATGACATTTGACATTTCGTCCGGGAACTAGTCGGACGTACCTAATGAATTAAAATAATTATTTTTTGACTCAAAACTTTGAATAACAACAAAATTAATAATTATTGTTATTTAATAATCATCTAATTCAATGTTATTTTACTTATAATATGATGTGGCTTAAACCAAAAAAATCAATCAACTAAAATTATGATAACTTTCCAAAAACATTCGCGGAAGTATGGTTTTGAACGAATTACGAAAATATCAAGTCCATGAACGAAGTAGCCACTGGACCCGACATAAAATATAAATAAATAAATAAATAATAAATAAATATCCTTGGACATTCCACACGGCGGCGTCATCTAGTCCCAAGCCAAGCAATTTAATGCTTGTGTTATGGTAACCAGATGACTGATAAACTACATAGATACATTTTATCTGTAATTACATACATATTTATTATATGTACATAGCGAAGTTGCACTTGGTGGCTACCAAACTCTGTTTTCGCTATTTCTCCTAAACTATACAAAATGAAATTATTACATAGGTATTAAAAAAAGCTTATGATAGGTTTCACAAACTGTAGGTACATTCAGTTTTTTCAAATTCCTTTGTTCAACGTAATAATAAAATAAAATAGGCGCTAGTTTCACCCATACAGGCACCTTAAATAAAGTTGGCTAATACGAAATTTTATTTTAGGTAGGTACCTACATTGTGATTCTATTTAGTGATTAATAACAATACCTAAATGTAATAAAATAATGTACCTACCTACTAATTATGTGGAAAGAAGTAGTGCTGCTTCCGCCGCTATAGTTTTTACACAATTTAACTGAACAATTAGTAATTTTTGGGAGATGTTTTATTGAAAAGTAAGTGGTTCAGACTTACGCAAAAACAAACGACCAAGGCTAGAATTTGACTGGTTACCTACTGACAAGACCGGTGAAGGTACGTTCGCTTATAATATGTCTAGTCCAGTGGCTATTCGTTCAAGATCAAGACTTAACTTGTGTGACAGAGCGTGGAGAATACCATTTTAAGAAAACAAGCCTTGGCACCATAGATTCGTATTTCAAAATGACGTCACTGCACGTTACGTTCTTATAAAGTGATTTGGGGAATAAAGCCCCTGGCTACATATTACATATTGTGTTATCAATTTTATAACCTAGCTGTTAGTTTCCCTAAGACTGTGAAAATAAAATAAAATATTCACATAGTAGAATTACAATTAGAACAAAACAAATTGTACTAAGATGAAAATGTATTTATTGTAATTTGTTTTGTGAATTAATAAATAAAATAAAATAAAAATAAATACTACACAAAAACCGCCGGTAACCCTACTGTTACCATTTTTTTTCAGACATTGGTTTAGTGCAGAGCGCCATATATACGAGCGTCGCGCCATCTCATCTGATTTCGAAGACAACTTACTACAAGATTTGGCTATTATCGATACGTAGCGGAGATACGCATGCTTTGTCATATGTGCGGAAGTGTTAGCAGATTAGGTCTTGCCTCTACCTAGCTCTATTTATAAGAGATTAAAATGCGGGTGTGTATTGGAATTACTTCTGACTGCCTTCATAACCGGGCAGCGATTGTGTTTAAGTGTATCTTTCATACGAATACGGTAACGCTACTTAAGGTGCCTGTATGGGTGAAACTAGCGCCACCGCCTATTTTATTACATTACTACGTTGAACAAAGAAATTGTAAAAACCTGAATGTTCAGTTTGTGAAACCTATCATAAGCTTTTTTTTAATACTTCTGTAATAGCTTTATTTTGTATAGTTTAGGAGTAGCGAAGTTGCACTTAGTGGCCACCAAACTCTGTTTTCGCTACTCGTACTGAGATCTCGTTCATCGTTGAATGCACAAATTGAGACTTTCTTTGAACATTTCAATACAGGGGTTGTCAACCCCTAAGTAAGTACAAATTACTTACTTTAGGGGTTGTCAACCCCTGTATTGAAATGTTCATCATTAGGTACTGTAGTGATAGGCTATCAACAGATTATTTCCGATGTCTGGGTTCTGTGTGTATATATCTATATTAGTATGCCTTTTTAGTCAGGGAAACAAAATAAAACTTCTCAAAATCAATTGAATATTTATATTAGTCATGATATAAATTCCTATAGGCGGTATAACCGCTTCTAGGCTTCTAGTTCACAGAAGTATTAGGAAGTTATAGGTACGAATGATTTAACATCTAATATTACGGATTAATGGTCTTATTCATAAAGATTTGTGAATTTAATATAGACTTAAACTATGTTTTTTTCTTGAAAGAAAGAAAAATCATTTATTCTTGTAGGACCTCAAGGATCACTAAGTTTCGTTTTACATGCTAGGTGATTCTAATGCCTGTTCCAACGCGACTCCCTACACCAGGGAATGAATCAGGCAAGAACCTGGTGGTGTGGGCCTAGCTTTTTTTTAAAAGCGATGCTTGTTACTCCTATGTCAATGAAAAGAGACAGCAACAGATTTAATATCCGTTTTAGCTAAAGTAGGTTTACTAAACCAATCGAGTGTGCCATAACGCCGAAGAACGAGCGGGATAGCAAATAATATTTTTGCTTGTGAGTAAGGAGTGCAGAGCGATAGACACGTAACATAATTTATAGCGAAAAAACAGTTTTTATCAAGTAAATAAACAACCAATCGAAAAATTAAAAGACAAAGAAAGAAATACTTCTAAGTTTTTTAAACAAATCAAAAACCCAACAAAATTTGTGTGCTGTTTCCGAGATAAATAGAAAAATGTGCTCAAAACATTTACTTTTTAAAGAAATATAAAATCGAGAAACTTTTACCAAACGTGTTTTTAAAACACATAACCCAAGATAAAAGTTCGACGTATCATTTCCCCAAATAAGGTCGTTTTCACACATTCTGAGATAAATAAGGATTTCGAACTTGTTAATTGACTAAATTGCATTCTATGGCACACTCTTAAGACCGGCTGAAGACCTTGGCTTAACCAGTCCTAATAAAGTGTCCTAAACATATATTTTTGCTCCACTTCTCAAAGTTAAGTACAATAAATTCGTGACGTCATCACACAACTATAGTTTTACAAAAGCTCTCAAATGCTCACAGAGCTATGACTTAACCATTAGTTTTTTTGTTTACTTTTGAATTTAGAACAAATTTTTTTCGAAAATCTGGCAACACTTAGTCCAAAATAAATGCTTCAAAAGCATTTTTAACCAGATAAAGCAATCACATTCGCTCTTTTTGTTTTCTATAATTTTAACTTAACTTAGTAAGTTAGTGCAATTGTGCATTATTACACCTAACGATTTTTCACAATAAAATATCAACTAAAAATACTGAGATCAGAAAAACAGCTTAAATTCGCTCACATGGAATCTTTCATGATTAATTAATTAAATATCTTAGCTAATACAGGCTACAATTTACATAATATTACAAGTTTCAAGAAACATTTACATGCTAACACACAAACCTTCGACTCGGGCTTTAAATATATGTTCTCCTAAAATGTATTTTTCCCAAAATGTGTGTATTTCTTACTATCAAGCTGACATGCAAAAGAAGTGCTGACATTATAGAAAAACAGACATTTGGGAAAATACATTTAAGGAAAACATAATATAATCAGGCCTGAGCGAAACCTTTACGTTTATAAATAGTTGGATGGATGGATACATGTGTATTTAAGTATTGATATGACATGATATTGATTAAATATAGTGATAGGATGAAGTTTGAACCCACTTAATAGGGCTATAGATTAAAAAGAATTGCAATTCTACAACAATCTCACTAAACCACGTGTCCACGTATTTCTAAATTATGTCTTAATTCTAATCCACAAAAAGTACTCCAAGAAGATAGTGATTAATAAAATATTACAATATCCTTATTTTAAATAGATAAATAGGATTTTATCGCGTCATTTAAGAATGACGATCTTTATTTTTTGTTTCAACTCTGACCCGACAGTCGTTCTGTGAAAAGCAGTCAGTTTAAATGGGATACCTAAAAGAAAAAGGTGTTTATTTCGTATCTTCGTGATTCAATTTATCTCTTTTAAACCTTTTTCAGAATTCAATAAACAAAGTCGAATTGGAACTGAAAAGCTTACGGCCGAAATAAATATTCAAATTCACCGTTAAAAGCTCGTATACATGATGTATGTGTTGCTCTTCTATTCAACAATACAATGTACTTGATAGATCAAAGTTAAGCAATGTTCTGAGCGGTCACTTGGATGGGTGACCGCAAGTGGCATTAATATCTGAGCGCTTCCGTGCTTCGGAGGGCACGGTAAATTGTCGGTCCCGGCTTTTAAAGTCGTTAAGCCATGACGGAGGCCTTTAGGCGGCCTGACTCACCAGAGTTGGCTTGCTCATACGAACTTATTCAACAATACGATCTCCGTCGAGCGAAGTGAATAGTATTTGGAATCGTCTCGCGAGTTCATTCCCGAGTCTGCGTGTCTTGGCGGCCGGGGCTCCGCTGCGGGCCACGCCCAGACCCGCCAGGCCGGCCACACCAGTGTCTGTACACACCAACTGGAAACAAATGTTTATTTATTTATTTATGTTTGTTAACTTTTATTAAGATTTTTCAATACCTAATACCAAAGACGATTAATATCTAGAAGACAGACAAAGGCCATACACAAAATCGTAACCCGATCCCGCAGTACCAGATAGCCTGAAAACTTTAAAACATCAATTTTATCCAAGAAATTTCAATACTTAGTAGTAGGTAGCAACAATATTCAATATTTAAACATTTTGAACTAGAAAGTAATTGAAATTTCTTGGATAAAATTGATGTTTTAGAGTTTTCAGGCTATTTTTTAGGGTTACGATTTTGTGTATGGCCTTTGTCTGTCTTCTAGATATTAATCGTCTTTGCTAATACTTAAGTTTGGTTGAACACTGTAAAATATATAAACTATAGAATTAGCTTGGCCACATCTTTGGTCATTTGTATTGAATGCAACTTCAATCAATGAGCAGGTGATATTCTAGTTTCCTCTAGTGTCCCTGTAGGTGGCGCTCATCGGTGCTTTAACCGAGAAATCATTAATTTCTAATAGTTTCCGCTCTCGGCGTGAAGGTTTCGTAGCCTAGTGGTCAGGCAGCTCGGCTTAAGTGCGATCGCTTGCTACGCAGGTTCGAATCTTGCCGGAGCTATATTTTGTACTAGGAAACTATGGATTCGCTGCATTTTTTGTCCCTCTCGGCGCACGCTCGCTGTTCGTCCAGGAACTATACTAGGCGATCTGAACACATTATAAAACATATACAAACGGGTATTTATCACGAATTTTACCTTTAATATTCACCCGACGTCTCGACCGGATTGCACCCGCCGTGGTCGCGGGAAGACTCACGAATTCAGTGTTATTTTGTTAGTTTTTATTTCAGTTTTGTTTTGTGTCTATTTACTACTTTCCATATTTCTTTTATTGAGTTTTTAGCTTTTGTTTATCGGTTGCCATTCTCTTTGCCTTTCTGATTATATTTCGATAAATACTAATATAATTATTACGATACGTCAAGATAGTTATACGTTATACGTCTTCCTGCGACCAGGGCTGGTGCAATCCGGTAAATACCCGTTTGCATATGTTTTATAATACTACTAGCTGCGCCCCGCGGTGTTACCCGCGGTGAATAGTTCTCATTTCCGTGGGAATACCGAGATCAAAAGTAGCCTATTTGTTAATCCAGAGTATAAGCAATTCTGGTAACAAATTTCATTCAAATCCGTCCAGCCGTTTCAGCGTGAAAGAGCAACAAACACACTTACATACTTACACACGCACAAACTTTCAACTTTATAATATTAGTAGGATACTAGATCCATGGTGGTAATACTAATACCACAGATTATATAATACACTAGTACAGATGCCTCATGTAGAACATTGAAAACAATCCTCAATTTGCGGGCAATTCGTCGGGCTATCCCGTTTTACCTGTGTTTCTGAGTCAGCGCCATCTAGCGTTCATGTCATGTAATTTTATTTTATTTTGTAGAAATTGATCTAGGAAATTAAATAATGGGATATTTTATTTCGTTATATTGAAAAAAATATATTTAAAACAGAAAATGTATGATTCTGGCAAAATTTAGGCATTTTCATAAATTTCCAGAGACTTTATTTCGAAATAGCAACACGTAACGCCATCTATTCATTTTATTTTGGAACTACATCTTATAAGGGGATGGGATACCTCTGCCAGGAGTCTGGGAGTGGCGCAGAGAGCGTGGAGGGCGCGGCCCGACTCCAGGCTGGAGTGCGGCATGACGCTCAGCATCTGCTGCCACGCACGGGACAACCCGTTACCTGGAGATAACAATAGAATATAATAGAAAAACATTTGCATTCAAATCTGAACTTGCACAACACATTATGAAATGTTAATTATCATACTAAGGTGCCTACCCACATCTAAAATAATGCATTATGTGAGTACATTTTATCGCTACAACCAAATACAACTTTCCGAGCGACGACATATACATTTACTTAACAATTATTGTAATATCTGTTTCTCAAGTAAGTGAATTTTGTGTCTTTTTTGGGAAATAAACATTCTTTAAACCTATTTATTTACATCACTCACACACATTAGTACAGGTACAATTAAAATATTTTATGTAGGAAATATGAGTGAAGCAAATCACCACTCAGCATTCGCTGTAGAAGCTGAAGCAGCAACAACAATAATTATGTTATATAACACGTACAATCTGGTCTTATTCATAAAGATTTAGCAATTTATTATAGATATACCATTGAGGTGCAATCTATAGAGTCACAATCAGACAAATAAAATGTCCGAGCCAAAAATCGGCGCACGGGCACACAAGCGACAATGAACATTAAAACAAACGACATAACGTCTACATTATAGCAAATGTCATTGAACGCATGGCCTACTAGATTTAATTGTTATGACATTGCGTACAAGCGACATTGCACATTAAAACAAATGACATAAAGTCTACATTCGAGCAAAAGAGTTTTGTGATTTTTCTACACAAACGTCAGTTCAATCCAAATAGCTAAAATAGGAAATAAAACGAAAAAGCTAAAACAATTTCCGAGCAAAGGACGTAGGTACCTTGTTGGTCCACGGTGACACAATTCTTGTTGTCCCCCCTCATATAGAACTCGGCTTGCTCGTCCACCGCTCGCTTGGCTAATCTAGAATTTAGGGGAAAAGTAAATTTTGTAACAGCCAATCTCAATAACCTATCTATCTTTTGTTTTGCTTAGAATTTAGGCATTAGAATCACCTAGCATGTAAAACGAAACTTAAGTGATCCTTGAGGTCCTACAAAAATAAATGATTTTTTCTTTCTTTCTTTCTTTCTTTCTTACTGTCAGTAGCTGTTTGACGTTTTTTTGTATAGAAGAAATGTCAAATATCTACCCGCAGTAAGCAAAACCAAAGATAGGTTATTGAGATTGGCCGTAAATCTTATTGAAATTACCTATCTATGTCTTCTATAGATACTAATATTATAAAGAGGTAAAGTTTGTTTGTTTGGAGTAATCTCCGAAACTACTCATCCGGTTTCAAAAATTATTTCACCGTTGTGTAGCATGGACTTTCCGAATGAACATAGGCTATATTTTATCAAGGTAGGTACTACGCGAGCAAAGCCATGGGCAAATTCAAATTCAAAATGTATTTATTCAGTACAATCGTTTATAGACCACTTTGACATGTCACGTTCTTACGCTGACAACTAATCTATAGATTAGAAGTTAATAATCCTCACTTGGCTGGTTCCTCAGCTACCGCCTTGGTGAACTGCAGGATGGTGGAGACCAACTCCTCAGCACTTCTCATCACCAGGGTGTCTATCTCCAGCGCTACCATCAGATCTGAAATTAATAGGACAGAACACTACTCTTTAAAATATATTTGATATTTGTCAGAATCAGAATCATTTTTAAATCACACTTAATATTATAAAGGAGGTTTGTGTGTGTGTAAGTATGTGTGTTTGTTACTCTTCCACGCTCAAACAGCTAGATGGATTATAATGAAATTTGGTACCAGGATTGCTTATACCCTGGACCTAACCTCTGACTAGCCCAAAGCTTCAAAGGACCTTGGCTGAGAAAATGTATATCATACTATTTACAGGTTTTTGTTATTGTAATATTTTATTTACCAACAATCGCTGCCTCAAGTTCCTGTTGCGGTTTGCCGTTTCTGTAAAACAAACAGAAAATATTATATCAAAAATTTTTCTTTACAATTATGATTTTTCAGATTCAAAAATCCATTCGGCGAGATTGTATGAAAAATTTAATAAGAGGTTTATCTACGGAAAGAGATGTAATGTAATACAGTAAGCACAATTTAAGTTAACCGAAGTGAAGAACATACTTATTGCGACCGCCCAGAGGGCCTAAGTTCGGCCCGCTCACGTTCTATTATTGCGCTTACTGTATGTATGGAGCGCTCGTGGCGAAGCTTGCTAAGACGTTCTGTTAAATTGTCGGTCCCGGCTTTTAAAGTCGTTAAGCCATGACGGAGGCCTTTAGACGGCCCAAAAACTCCGTCACCAGAGTTAGCCACTTGCTCATACGAACGAACGAACAAACGAACGAACTGTATGTATGCATGAATACTTACTTGAAATACTTCTGAGTGTCCAAAACGAGCAGTGTAACTTGTCCCCCCAGTATTCGCTTCCTCGCCGCCATGTGCTGCGTCAACTCGTTGCTAGCAAGATGCGCAGCTATCTCGCTCGCACACTGGATGTATAGGAACCGAAGACTGCTGCGACGCGTGGTGGATAGTGCCAGGGTCTGAGGAAATTCAGGCCTGTATATCTTTACTAGTATAATATGAAAAATCTTACGAAAAGTTCATAATTCATAATTCATTTATTGCGAAAATGGGTACAACAAAAAGTAGACATGTTAAATTAATAAGAGAACCATAGTCAGCTTTTCAGCATGCAATAGTAGATAACACATAAATCCATACAAAGTTACGACTTCGACGGGATTCGAACCCGCGTGATTCAAGCGATCATCCTTTAGCCGGATTGCCATCGACCACTCGGCCACGAAGCCATTAACGTCGACGACGAAACTATCAGTAAGATTATATTTTTCGGTTAGAGCACCGATTAGCGCCATCTACAGGTATTCTAAAGGAATTAGGTATTTCTAATGAAATACCTAAGTGTGGTTTAACACTTTAAAAAAACTATGTACTATAGTATAGTCTGTACTACTGTGACGATGTTTTCCTTCACCGTTTAGAGCTCGGTTTGAACAACAACATTTGAGGAGCAAAGCAAAAGAAACTACCACAGTGGCGCAGTGGGCGAAGGCCCGCTTGAGACGCGGAGGTTGCGGGTTCGATCCCCGCCACGGGACAAGTGTTTATATGTTCTGCAGATATTTATTCCAGGTGATGTTTCTCTATCTACAATTATGTAAGTATGTAAGTAGGTATTAAAAAAATTTATCTCAGTATTATATCAGTCATCTGGTTGCCATAACACAAGCATTAAGTTGCTTAGCTTGGGACTAGATGACGCCGTGTGGAATGTCCAAGGAATATTTATTATTATTTATATTAAAGGCAGGCGGAGAAGAGACGACAGTAAGGCTTCGCATGCTAATGTGTTGGAAGGATTTTTAGGTTGTTTTTACTGAACTATCGCGATCACAATTCATATTTATAAATACATGGACACGGGGTTTTATCGCGTAAGCCATGACGGAGGCCTTTAGGCGGCCTAAAAACTCCGTCACCAGAGTTAGCCACTTGCTCATACGAACGAACGAACGAACGATCGCGTTATTTACCTTATTTCTTTACGTCCCGACGTTTCGGATATGTATTGCAACATATCCGAAACGTCGGGACGTAAAGCCATGGCCATGGCTGATGGCTAATATGATTTTTAGGTTATCTTATAAAGCCTCCCTTTCCTCGAAGGTTTCATTAAACAGTGAATATAACACGCTTACCTGAGTGTTATCAGCCACCAGTTCCCTCGGCATGGTCCTCGTCATAGCGACGGCGCCGGGGCTCAGCTCGGCCGCCGGGACCACGCGGAGCCCTAGGGCTGCGGCGCCGGCTTCCAGCTCCTCAAGGTACCACGCACGCAGGAGGTGAGGGTGGACCTCTATATTCATGTGCTGGAAATAATTATAATTCTATAGTTTATTTATTATTTTACAGTGTTAAACCACACTTCGGTATTGGATATTTCATTATAAATGAAAAATCTTACTAAAAGTTAAAGGCTCCGGCAGGATTCGAACCTGCGTAGATACAAGCGATCGCTCTTAAGCCGAGCTGCCTACCACTAGGCTACGGACCCTGTAAGCAGAGGCCTGAAACTAATGAAATATCCAATACCTAAGTGTGGTTTAACACTGTAAAATATTAAATAATATATAATGAATTATAATTATAGCCATTTTAGTCACCACTTGGCACACAAATTCACACAATACATATCGCAAAGGGAAAATCAAAAGTTGGTCGTCACAGCGATCTGTGTCGGGGGCTGCTTACAATTTGTAATTTTATAATCTTTCTAGGTTAGCAATTAGTATAGCGTTGCGTGTTCTATTCTCAGTTCAGCCTAATAATTACCTTCATACATTCTGTTAGCTTAGTGATTTTGGCCAATTGCTGCGTGGCCGCGGTACTTTTTGGACCATTTTTTTCTTCATACACATGTGTCCCTAAAAATATATAACTGCATAAAAAATAGGCCGTTAAAAATAACTCGTTCGCTGAGATATTTCGCTACAGAACAAGAAGATTAAATTGCAAATGCATAGTTCTTTTAGCATGTTAAGTGCCAAACAAGACTAAGGTTTGATAATGAAACCATTAAAGAAACAATAGAGTTTTCTTCAATATGAATTTAAAATAAAAATACTACCTTTTTAAAATATAAGTAGTAGACTAACTAACTTGCCCGTAGCTTCGCTCACGTGGTATCTACCTTGATAAAATATAGCCTATGTTCATTCGGAAAGTCTAAGCTACAAATTGGTGAAAGAATTTTTGAAATCGTATGAGTAGTTTCGAAGATTACCTCAAACATACAAACAAACCAACAAATAAACAAACCAACATTGGGGGCAATTCGGAGTGTCGCAAAAGCTAAACTAAACTAACTAAAATTATTGCCATCCTTTTTATTCCCATCGCTATGAAAGGGACGGCAACAATTTTAGTTAGCTTAGTTTAGCTTTTGCGACACTCAGAATTGCCACTATTACCTCTTTATAATATTAGTATAGATTAGATAGAAGTATAGATATAGATAATTAAGTTTTAACTCAAACCTTCATGGAGTGAAATAACTTACAACTTGGTCGTTCATTGGGCTTCTCAAGCCATTCCGTTGGCTTAGGTACCTTGGCAAGGTGGGCCGCGGCGGCGTCAGCCTTCGTAGCTTCGAGCTCATCATGCACTACCTAACACATCATTGACTTATGAAAATTGGTTCAGTGGTTTAAATCAAATTTTCATTAAAGTAAAATTTTCATTTAAAACTCTTTGTATTGTCATGGATCCTTTATAAGTGTGCAAAGTTTTAATTCAATCTGGCTCTTTCGAAGCAACATTCACATGTGTGGCATGGGCACTGAACGCGTTAAATCAAATTTTCATTTAAAACTGTTTGTATTGTCATTGATTTATAAGTGTGCAAATTATTAATTTAATCAGGCTCTTTATCGTTAAGCGCGACAGACAAACAAGTTTCGCATTTATAATATTAGTAGGGAATAGGGCATTAGGAGGGAAGTTAGGGATTATATCATTACAGGTTACTGTTATATTCCACTTTCAAAACTATCGTGAGTTGAATTAGACATTATAATAGCACACGGGAAATTACTCACGTAAAATTATCGTCGATTTAGATACCGACAATGTTTCGATTCTTCCGGAGAATCTTCATCTGGGTATGAGTGTAGTCACTCCTCGCGGTCGCGTCTCACACTAAATTGACGATATTTTTACGTGAGTAATTTCCCGTGTGCTATTAGGTATAATGTCTGTTATATTCCGTTATCCCTCACTGATATAATGCTTAAGAGCAGTCAACCCGGCTCACTTTTCATACAAACACTCGTACGTGATTATGCCGTTGTAACAGATCTTTCTTTTAAACTTTTGGGCTAATAGGTATCTTGTGCACTATATCTAGGTTTTTATCGAAACTAAAAATCAAAATTTTGATAAACAAATGCAGTATAAGCTTCCAAAAACCTGCTTTTAGCATAAATTTTACCTGAACTTTGGCCGTTCATAATGTACTCATAAATTGTAAAAGTAAAGAAAATATTGTGATAGAAACCTTGCAAATGTTATGGAGATTCTAAATGACACACATTTATTTTACAAACTTGTAAGGCTTACTGAAAAAAACGTATTTCCTGGAACACTTTTTATGAAATTTTCGCACCCTTTTTTTCGAGTAAGCGAGTGAGCGGCGAAAGTACCTACTGAATGCCGAGCACTACTGAGGCGCTATCTCTCTCTTTTCGCTTTGCTTCTTTTTCTAGCATTGCGCTGGATGAAACAACAAGCTTTTCAGCTATGCCCGCGTCGATGATAGACGCACCGGGAAGGGCCACCTTAAGTAATGTTACATTACAGGCAAATTCTTCTGTTGAACACCTTAATCGAGAATATTTAAGGTGCCTTCTGGTAAGATCGGACAAGTAGTAAGTCCGGATACGTCAAATAACTACGTAATTAGGCGATATTTTTAAATTATGGCAAAATCGCCTTACGCGCAATTTTGTTATGCCCCTCCCTTCAGCCTGCATCTAACTCTATGACCACCCAGATGTGTGTTATCGTCGTTTTTGTGAAGGATGGACCAAAAGTGTAAAAAGGAGATGATCCGATCTTTTACCTCAGACTTTTACAAACAATTTGGTAAGTCATTTTTGTTCATTTTTGAAGTTTCGCTGTTTTATCAGTATGCGCGTTGTAAAATTCATTGATTAGTATTATACAATCGTGTTTAAGACGTTTGTAAACGGAGATCCGATCTTTAGCCTCGGAAATTTCAACAGGTGAAGTTCGGACTATAATCAGCCGGTCTTTCCCTTCACAGTGAATCTCAAACTTTTTTTATATGCTTTTAATTCACTTGAAAATTACTATGTAGGTAAGTTGTTCGTATCAAGATTTGCTAACCATGTTTTACAAAATTTCATGATGATTGTTTGAGTAGGTAGGTAGTTAAGGCGCGAAAGCGTATCAAACAAATCCATTTTCACAGTAAGTATAATATTTGTTATGATTAAGATGTGAGGATTGTGTTCTAAATTTATTACACTTTACAGATTCGCCATGCCCGTAACATCACAGCAAGCAACGGCTCCTAATATGTAGTTCTTATTGTAGGTTAATACCTAAAAGTTAATACTTGAAAAACATAAAGTTAAAAATGATACTGAACGATATTAAATAAACGGAACGAATAAAGTGGATTGATTAATATTTTTTGTTATTATTTGAGTTTGAAACTACATGTTTAAAAACTGACTTCTATTTAATTAATTGCCTGACTGCTATACAACAGAATAGCTTCTACTCCTTCGTAGCTTAGCTTGCGTTAGTAACTGAATAAAAGAAACATAAAATTTCTAAGAATATTGCATAGGATTTAATAAGCACATAATATATAAATATAGTCGTAAAACTTTGAGAAACACAAAAATCTGAGTTTTATGCATGCGGGGTAAGATCGGACATGAAGGGTAAAAAAATGTATTAAATCGTAGCTACAACTCAATTTTGACAACAGATTCAATTCATTTTTTAATATGTTCTTACTTAGGTAAGTCCGAATATTTTCTTGAGATAGAGCTTATTCTAGCTGTGACAGGGGTGGTTTTATTACACAGTCCGGTCTTACCTCAACAAGGTCCGATCTTTTCCTTGCCATTCTGAATAATTATGCTCGGTTCTATCATTCATAAAACATCAACCGTTGTGTTTATCTAAACACTAAAACTATGAAATGAAACCTCTGTATTTTTACTTTAGTTTAGACGCTATTGCGTTAGAAAAGATTAACCAGAGGTGATACAAAAAAATATTTTCTAACACCCTTGAGGTTTTCTGAAAAATAGTCCGATCTTACCAGAACGCACCTTACCTCAAACTCTGCAAGTTTAGTTGCAAACTCCATCTGTCTATCCTTCATCTTCCCTGATGTCTGGCGCTTTTTAATACCTTTCCATATCTCGGCAGCTCCTATTAAATATATAATTTACAAAACTTGCTTCATTTAAAAGTATCTAATAAAGTACAAATAGCATCCATTGAGATATTAAAATTGATACAAAAGCTCATTCAATACAAACTACTTAAATAAAAACAATCCAAGATTCATTTTACACAATTTTGTTATTACACAAATGTTATAGTGAAAAAAACAGTCAAATCCAAAAGTACCTACTCTAATACAATAAAAAAAACTTAATTTACATTCATGTCATGTAAATCACTTATAGGTTTGAATTGTCTACTTATTCTGTCAAACACGAATCTTATTTCAACAGTATATAAAAAAAACGTCTCTTTCGTTAGGTGTGGGCAGAGACCATTAATTTCTACTTAATTAATGATGGTACTATTGAAGATATTCCATGCATAACATAATTTATAGTTCTACAACTATTTAATAGGCAGCCACACTTACCAGTACTTAAATATCTAAAGCAAAATTTAGCAAACTTTATGTGAATTGTATACTAACTTATATTTATTTGCTTGAGCATTACCTCACCTGATTTTCGTTTCTTCTTTTTAAGAGTTATACCACCTTCTGTTACACCTGCAAATAATGCAATTTAATTAATAGTCATTTTTAAATCGATTTGAAATGCAAATTTTGTAATTTATACCACAGATAAAAGAATACTAAGTTTATACATGGGAAGTAGGGTTACACATGAGAATTACTCATGTAAAAATATGACTCTGTGAGAGAGATGTGATACATGGAGTGATCAAACTGTTACAAAAATGATTTTCTATCATTTTTATGTGGTAATTCTCATGTGTTATTTTAATGTCAAGTACCTACAACTCATGATCAAAGAGAATTCTAGTATCTAGGATATAAGTAGGTAAGCTTTAGATGATATATATAAAACTTAAGAGCTCAGCTCTTGTCGGTGTAATGATGCAATTTCCTCCATGTACTTCTTTCCAATGCGATCTCTTTTACTTCTTGATACGACATGACAGCGACCTTCTCTTTTATCTGACTTATGTAATTAATTCTTGGTCTTCCCCTTCCTCGTCTTCCTTCTACTTTTCCTTCTATGATGTTCCTTATAAAGCTGTCATGTCTTTAGATGATACCATTGTTTAAATATTTGATTGGTATCAACTTTATAACTAGCAAACACAAAAAGTGATTGAAATAAGTAATTAAGGCAATTATGACGTGTCCTCAGAAAGGAATATCGACTGTCGTACCTAACTAGTTTTAAATAGACCAACTTAAATTTCAAAATAGATAGATAGAACTAGGTAAGGTATCAAAATCTTGTGGATAAGGCATAACCTATGTACCTACAATCATTATACCTACAGATTTGTTAGGACCATGTTACTTACGTGGTTTTGGTAAAGAACAGGAATCTGTCAGGAATTCAAGAGGGTCCGGGCTTTCAACGCGATGCTCAAAAACTGGTTCTGTGAGATCTATTGTACTTTCTTCGGGATCAGTAAGGTTATTTGAATATGTTTTATGAGACATTTTTAGCTATGCTATGCTTTCTTTTGATCTATAAATTATATGCAAATCTTAATACAAGAACTACTGGAAAACTTACTGGCAAACTCATTACTAATATTCTAATTTACTAAAACAAACAAACAACTGCCGGCACGAAACGAAATGAAAACAAATGATTGTTTTGTTGTTTGTAATGTAAATTTTTCATTTCATTGACAATTGACATTGACATTTAGATTGCACTGATATTTTAGATTTTGTTCCAAGAAAACATTAAGATATTTTGAGCATAATCTAGTGTTGCCAACTTAGTGTATAGTAGACACAGCGCCATCTATTGGCGAGTAGCAAATCAACTACGTTTATAAAGTTTACTGACAGATGGCGATAGGTTCGCAGTTTTATTTAGACGTTATAATTTTATTCTCTTTGGTCTTATCCAACCTCTCAAATATTAATAACTAAATAAATGTTGGAGTAAGTAATTTGTAATTTTTGTTAGCTGAAAATTCGAATAGGGGAACAGGGGGCGCAGTGGATCAAGGGGCACAGTGGATAGACACCTATATCTCATTTACTAAGGCTCATACACACACGCTAAAACAAGCCAGGCGATGGCTTACCCAATACCCTTCGCTCAAGCCAGTGACCAATGGCTTCCAAAGCCGAGAAAACGCGCTATGGCTGTAACGTGACCTTTTAGTGTCATTTTCTTATTTTTTGGTCATTTTTACGAACTCTTTTAAAAAAACCTGATGGAAATATTGCTATGGGATGTCATTTTTGTGAACCACGATTTTATTACCTATGGAAATTGTTGTTCAAATATTAAGTATCACTTAAAAACTTGTGTTTTTTTTACAAAATGTTCAAAAATCACCTTCGGGGGCACTCTGGACTGGGGTGCAGTGAATCATGATCTACTAAACCAAATAGTACAAAAAAAATTCTAAACAAGCAACAAAACGTCTAAATAATTTACAGATAGATTACTAATTCTCAATACTCGTATATTAAGAATAAAGGGTTAAGCTATATGAACTTTACTATTATTTTAAATACTTACTAGTTGGTTCATAGTGCCCCTATAAATTTTACTTACGAAATGAAGGCAATTATCCACTGCACCCCAATGCAATCCACAGTGCCCCTAGTCAATATCCATTGTGCCCCTATGGAGGGGCACAGTGGATAATTTACCATTATTTTTTCAAACCCTTATAAGTTTTGTCTGTTTTGTTATATTGACAATATTATTACACAATACTGTAGCTAAAACCACAACCTATGTTTTACACAAAAAAAGTAATCGCCAAACTGAATATTTAAAGAGTTATTGCTCTTTAAAAAATAAGTGATTCACTGTGCCCCCCTCTCCCCTACGCGTTGGCCGAGGAGTTCAGGAGTGAGTAGGTAGGTACCTCGCATACCTCACGCACGAGCTCTAAACGGCGAAGTTAAACATTGCGAGTACCTAAACAAACCCGCGCGTCTTATTGACCATTGTCTTTCCAGTGGATATGGCAGGCTGAGCTGGAGAGGATGGTTTAGATGCTGGGCAAGCCTATTCCATCTGAACAATGTCTCAGGCAGGCCACAGTCCTAACTCTGACTGCCTCCTAAGACTGTAGATGTATGTAACTAAAGGGAGCAAATAAACTAAAACAACTTCTGGACATTTTTGTCTCAGATTTTCTGTAGAAAATAAAGAAACTCTCGCAATTTCGTCTGAAAATTCTTGATTTTAAACCAATAAATTTACCTAACTACTTAGGTACCTAACCTAAATAAAATTTTAAGAAATACCTATCAACTTAATAACGAAATAGGTAGATAAATAAGGTACCTACCTATAAAAATCTACGAAATGACATACCTACCTAATAATATGTAGGTATACTTAGGTACCTACAATGGGATCAAGGTTAAGTTACTATATGAGGTACCTACTTACCTAGATAGAAGCATTCAACTCAACTACAATTCAAAAATGTAATAGGTAGTGTTTACATAGGTAGGTTTCTAGATGTTATGTATGACCGAGCGTCAGACAGCGCGTCGGTGGACTCGGTGGAGCTATCGATTTCACATAAACATAATAAATCGCTAGAATTACTCAGCGCTGCGGTAAGTAGCACTTTGCTCCTTGTCTTTGAGGAAGCGGACCCGACGTGTTAAACGTTGGGTAGGTTATTATAACAATCTACCTACTTAGGGTTTAAAAAAATAAGTAGGTAGACCTTTATATAGGTACCTAAGTACTTTTTAATTAAAACTGTTTTACAACCTACACAGCTAGGAACATTACCTATTTAGGTAAAATAATAGCGACTGTAAGTATACCTACGATTCACAAAGTATTTTGTTGTTAAATACTTTACCTACGCATTTCTTCCGTGTCAATTCAGATGTCGTCAAAACTAAACTAAACCACAGATAAAAGAATACTACTTAAGTACTAAACTAATTTAACAGGACTAAAAATGTTGCCGTCCCTTCATATCGAAATAAATAGGATGGCATCAACTTTAGTGCTGTCAAATTTAGTTTTTGCGACATCTGAATTGACACCATTGTGTCTATATTAGCTTTCTAATACCTACCGTCGATGGGCTTGCATGCAACCTGTCTCGTATCCAATGTTAACTTCTGCAAAATGTGGGCATGTAGATGTAGCTGCGTGCTAAACGTCCCAATATTTTTTTTTTTTTTTTTCGGACGGATTTTTATGTTAAGTGGTCTTCCGGACCTTTATAACTTCACCGGGCTTTGGCGAGTGCAGAAGGCATCTACGCCGTGAAGAAGGCATCTACGCCGTTGCAGAAGGCATCTACGCCGTAAAGAAGGCATCTACGCCGTATGCAGAAGGCATCTACGCCGTAGGTACAGAAGGCATCTACGCCGTGCAGAAGGCATCTACGCCGTACGTCCCAATAAAACGGGGCAGTCGGTTTTATAGCGTAAAAGCTGGCATGTAACCTCTTGACTGCAAGAATGTGTAGGTATAGGTACCTACCGCACCTTTACAGTGAACATAGGTACCTACCTATATTTATTTTCAGAAAGGAATGTAAACATTTTTAAGACAATAGGACCTACTTACACTCTCACTTCAGTAGATACCTGTTAGGTAGTTACCTACTGTTGTCAAAGGTATAATTATCCAACATAGCTGCATACCACAAGCCTCCGCACCTTTCTTTACACTGACAACACACCATAATATGTATTGTTTACCATTCTAAATTTATATTTGTCGAAACATTAACCTATGCTCGTTTTTTCCTCTCTGTTTATCCTTGGATGTTTGCTGTCTCCCTCCCCCGCTGCCTCAGTCTGGCGGCGACACTAGGGGAGACCGGTCGTTGATCCTGTCCATGACTAATGTCACAAGTATTTCGCTTAGCTTAGCTGATTAGCGCATTCTCGACACAAAAAGTTGCACCATCTTAACTTTAAAAAAGTTTGAGCATCTGCGTTTAAAAAATAGACTGATAGTTATGTTTTTAAATAAAACAAACGGTTAATCATCATCATTCTCCTGCCCTTATCCCACGCTAAGTGGGGTCGGCACAACATAAAACAAACGGTTAAATCTCAGTATTTTTGCGATGAACAAGCATTGAAAATGGATTGGCGGGAAAAACTGTTCGGTAAAAATCTTGTGCGGTGCGGGGAGAATGGGCTATTTGAGACCATCGCGACTTCTCAAGCTTTATCTAACTGCGTGGAAGAAGGAGATGGAGCTGTGTGTGGAATATACTTCTCTTTCGCTAATATTAGTGATGAAAGTGATGATTTTGGTGTGAGACTTGAGGAAGTGTATCGGAAAGTGCAGCCGAGACTGCAAGTTGTGGAAGTGGTATTGTGGGCCCATGTGGGTACACCGGAGGGGCCGGTGGAGAGGGAAGCAGGGTTCCGGCGGACCCTGACTGGAAAACCATGGTTCGCTGTGCCTTTTCACGATGTGGATACGAAGGTGAGAGCACTCATTGATATACCTACAACAACAAATAAAAGGAGACACATTGTATGTATTACCTACGTTCAGTTCAGGACCATGTTATGTTATGATAGTATAAAATGTCTGTATCGAGACAAATTGTTAGGTAAGTAGGTATGTCAAAAATAAATAAATAAATATCCTTGGACATTCCACACAGCGTCATCTAGTCCCAAGCTGAGCAACCTACTGCTTGTGTTATGGTAACCAGATGACTGTAATACCTACATACATTCTATAGATAGAAAAACATCCAGAATACTTATTATGTTTAGCTTTTGACCTAAGCTTGAATCCGTTTATAAAAACGGATAAATATAACGAACTTAAAATATGTACAAAACATATTTTAAGTAGTATCAAAGACGATTAATATCTAGAAGACAGACAAAGGCCATACACAAAATCGTAACCCGATCCCGCAGTACCAGATAGCCTGAAAACTTTAAAACATCATTTTTATCCAAAAAATTTCAATACTTAGTAGTAGGTAGCAACAATATTTAATATTTAAACATTTTTAACTAGAAAGTAATTGAAATTTCTTGGATAAAATTGATGTTTTAGAGTTTTCAGGCTATTTTTTAGGGGTTACGATTTTGTGTATGGCCTTTGTCTGTCTTCTAGATATTAATCGTCTTTGGTAGTATGTACTTTATAAAATAATAAGTAGGTACTTGAACATTTACTTAATTCAGTCAGTTAAACTTTCAGTCCTGACTAGCATTATTCAATCGAGCAAAGAAAATATACATTTCTAAAGAAAACCCAGCATACCCCTTTGCCCTTACATCCTCTGCATCCCTTATACAATCCCTAAATCCTCGGAAACCCCTAAACCCCGATTATCATCCAAATGGGTTGTGTACGATTCGATAACCGTTCGATTTGTTTTTAAATTCGGAAAGATAAAACGGAAAAGGACTCTAAACAGGACTTTGCTAAAACACGAAAGGTTTTTTTTCAGATTTTGCAATCATTCCCAAGAAGACTGTATTCAAATAGCTAAAAATAGCTTCGCCGTTAAGCCGTGAATCGGCCCGTGATTAGGTAGTAGGTACCTACTTATACGTAAACATCATAACATTTTTTTAGATGTTATCAAAATACCTACTTGGTAAGTACCAAGTACCAACCTAATCTACTGGTTTCAATTTAGATTTGAAAATTTGCTGTTGTTGTAAACTTCAGGTAAATTGGTCACGTTGAAACGTTTAGCAATTTTTGTTACCTTCTTCGTAATTAACAAAGCGAAATCTTTGCTATCTCAGACTACTGCCAATTAATTCGAGATTAACAGGCTTTCATTATTTGCTCAAATTGTTCATTATTCCTTCCAGAAAGATAAAAGTTAAAATATAAAAATAAATGGTAGGTATTCTTCTTAAAAAATGTACGTTGTAGGCATTTTTTAATTAAAATAATATTATGAACAACTTCAATACCTACCTACAGACAAAATGTTTTTAACATTCAATCAAACATACAAATAACTAACTTATCAACTTAGTTTGACAACAAAACAATAACTACCCACAGAAAATGTCTAACAATTTACTTGTCTCGTGATTTGACAATTGATTAGTACCTAAATTTTTCTTGTTCCCATTTTGATGGGTGCTCAAATGGGAATAGCTTGGGTGCTCAATGCTTAGGTGCTCAAAAAATAGGTGCCCACTTGGGAATACTTCAGTTTAACAAGGTCTCGAGGTCCTACAAGAATAAAATTATTTCTTTCTTTAATTTTGGAGATGATCTGCGTTTGAGAAATTGGCTGTAAGTCTGGTAGGTATAGGATCCTAGCACCATTCTTATTCAGCTTCGTAGGACGTTAAATTATCGATCCCTATTTATAAATCTGTTGTCCAAGCTGGCAGCCTTCACGCGGCCTTAAAACTTTATTATAGCCTTGTATTCTGTCTTTTTAAAATCATTGCGTTTCTTTTTCAGAACTTGCTTCCTTACTTGCCCTATTCAAAAGCTCAAGATTGTAACAAAAACACAATATGCAAAATATTTTCTAAAACCAGGAAACTCAAGAACTTCAAGAGCTTATTCAGGCCCCTCGCTAGGCCCCCGCTAGGGTCCCGTAATTACGGGAGGGTTGCGTCAATACCATGTATCACCCTAAATTGCTTTCCACCCCAGTTTTCCAACCCAGAGCTGAGCTTACATAGAAACCAGAATCTCTGACTGTTCAGACTAACAAAAAATTCTTAATTACTTATTTATCTATATTACATTTATATAAGTAGGTAGGTACCTTACCTACCTTAAGTTTATTAAATTCGGCATAGTCCAAAAATGCCCTTCGAAGGTAAATTAAAAAGTTTGGTCTGATAATAGGAACGTGAGTCGTATTGACGTGATGATTTATAATCTTCTAAAACGACTAAACAGATCAGGATAAAATTTGGAAAAGGACAGTTTTTATAGATAGGTCATCATTATTAAGTTCTTGTTGGTATCTTTTTGAGACCATGCAAACTCGTATTTTAGCTTTTTTTTAATCCCACCGCGTCTCGACAGAATTTTAAAACGAAATCTTTAATTTTGGAAACTGCTAAACTCGAAAAAACTAATTCGTCGCGTCTCATCCATTGAGCTCCATATTAACGCTGTTGTATTATACCACAAAAAAAATATTAAAAGACTGCACTTGCAAGCTTTCTATCTAAATGTGTTCTAAGGGTACTTTTTTCATGTTCCCCAGAACAGGTGCATTGCACTCATTAATGTCATTTCTCCTCAACCTGGCCGTTGTAGCACCAGGGTGTTGAGGACTTTTTGTAATTGCTGGGGCATTTATGGTGTTTACTGTTTGAGATTAGGTTAGGGGGATTTAGTTTTGGGTGTTGTACAAATAAAACAGAACAGTTCTATTAAACAAAAACTACAGGTTGTTTTTCTTGAAACTAGATGAACTGGATATTAAAGCAAAATTTTATTCTCATCTAGACCATGATAATACATGCCTTTTTTTATCATAAAACGTGTGTTTGTTGGTGCTCTGCTCACGCGTGGGACCCGAACAAAATGTTGCCGATGTCCTTTTCCAAGGTAGTAGTAGTACCTATTAGTCTGTCGTTGTACCAAATTTCATGAAAATCGGTTCGGTGGTTTAGGCATGAAAGCGCGTCAGACAGAGCTACTTTCGGATTTAGTACCTATACCTGTTTCAACTGTTTGTATTATACCTACTTACTAACAGTTTAACATTAATAATATAATACATATCTATTAAAGCCTACAGACCTAAGTACCAATATCTTTATTTGCAAAATACTTTGACATTGAAAAATGACCACCGTCCAACCCACGCAAATACTTAAACTTAAAGCTCCATCTCTAAAATTGTCCTTACCACATAGAATTAAGGATGAAAATGAGATGGATGATGCTGCGTCCTAAATGTGTCCACAGATAATAAATGTTGCAAACCGTCATTAGTTTGATTATTCGTGTAGGTACAGACGCAGATTAATATTTCAATACATTCTTGTTGTTTTTGTGAATTATTTGGTGAAATGTGATGTTTAGGTTTTCTGATATATCTAGGCTATAAACTTACGTTGAATTAAGAAGTACCGAGCAATTACAATCGCTGAATATGACAGACACATACAAACACAACACCAATAATTAGCAGCTACAAAAGTTATTTGTATAGGTTTTTACTTTATTTTTACTCACTGAATAGTTACTAGAAAGTGACAAGATATTTAATTTATTTACCAAGAGATTTTGAAACAAACAGACCAAACGTATAGTTTTCTTATTAGTATTCTTATTCCTATTATTAATTAGGTAGTATCTACTAAAAACATTGAATTTAATTTAGACCTCTTGCTATAGTAGAAATATTAGTTTTTTGTCGAGGTCCATTTCTCAGACCAAATGGCATTCATATAAATCCACATCTTCAGACACTTAAATTATTCTCTCCCCTTTCCTAGGATGTTTTAAATCTTAGTCAGATAGAATTATGATTTAAAGCATTACTCTGATATTCATATAGGATATCTAAGGCACCTAGAATTTCTAAAGAATAATATCATCATCTTCCTGCCCTTTGCCACATTACGTGGTACGTGGGGGTCGGCACAACTTATTTTATTCTTCCATTTCTTCTCTTAGCCGTCCTCTTACTTAACATTCACCATTGGTTGTGATGTGATATGGTTAATGTAATATTTTTTGCAAAACAAATTCGTTTGAATGTTTTAAGTCTTCGAGTCTAAAAGACTAAGACGAATGTTTTAAGTCTTGAAGTGTGTATAATGTGTAAACATCTTAATAGAAAATACCTTCCGCACACCGTGACAGTCATGTTTCGATTAACATCTAAGTATAATAGAAACTTTTTTTACCTGTTCAGTCCATTTCACACGGAACAATCGAACTCATCCCTTTTACCCCTTTTTCAAAACAATTCCACAAAGCCTATGTTTTTCTTGTTTCATTCCGCGCTACCATCGTATCAAACTTCTGACGCCCCTTCACAAACAGACCCCCAAAGGGGTAGAGAGGGGATTAAAAAGTTATTTTTGCAATGTTTTGGAAATGGAAAAGTTGGAATTTTCCCTTTCACGGTAAAAATGAGCGTCCTTATCTACATAGTAGCTAAAGCCTGTGGTTTCGTACGGAGTTATCCTATTTATGTCTGTATTGGACAAAAAATATGAAATATGATCGCGACTGTATTTCTAAACTGCGGTAGACATTCTTGATCTTACGGCATTATATGGTTTTATAAAATACGCATTATTAAGGTGTATGTAGCGTCAATCTTGCCCCGCCGCCTATTTTATTTTATGAACAAATGTATTAAAAAAAACTGAATGTTCAGTTTGTGAAACCTATCATAATATAAGCTTTTTTTTAATACCTATGTACCTTTCTTCGAAGATTTAAACTTAAAACGACAAATATTTGTATTGTAGTTCATACAAACATTTGTCCCGTGGTAATAGTTTCATTTTGTATAGTTTAGGAGGAATAGCGAAGTTGCACTTAGTGGCCACCAAACTCTGTTTGGTGTTATTGTCCAGCCGTCGTCCCGCCATCTCATCCTGGGTCTTCCACGTCGACGTGTCGCGTTGTGTGGGGTCCACTCTGTGGTCTAGTAGGTAGGTACCTAAGACTCATCAACATAGGAAAAACTAGCTACTCGTGACTTAGTAAATCACGATATATTTTCAGTAGCTAAGCTAGATAGCTATTCGTTCATTTATCCTCAAACACAGCATTTTGCACAGCGTTGCCTGTTCAAACACGTTCAAACATGCAGGGCTGTCAATAAGCCTTTCATGACGGGTGGCGAGCGAATAGATTGCATTCTATTCATTTGGTATCGCGGAAAGTTGAACTCTTTGTCCATTTTAACTCTATCCTGAACCTGATATTACGTGGTGTCTGGGTGAATTGATTTTGCTATGATAGATTTGAAATATGATGATGATTAATTTAAATTTCTGACCAAACTTACCTAAGGAATTTCTTTAAGATGTATAAAAATGGAAAATACTTTTGTACTTTGTAGGGTGGTTTCCCTAGGGAGGATAGGGATAACACAAAGGAAAAAAGACAAAATATAAAAATACAACAAACTTAATTTTATTTTAGAAAACTCCTATGTCTCATATTCCTAACAGTACAGGAAATGGGGTGTAGCTTCAATTATTACAATACAGTTTATCATTACAAACCAGGCCTATTGCAACTGCCTATTACAAACTCTAAATAAACTAAAACTCACTTAGTTTCGACGTTACATAATATATTCCGTGATACCACGCCCAAAGATGAAGGGAAATAGTAATAAATGGGTTGGTGACCTGCCTTGACCGCTTACTCGTTTACCAGATGAGAGAATTGAAAGGAGAAAGTAAGAATCTTGGTTTTTTTCACCGCACCGGAGTCGAGCAAATGTCCACGTATAGTTAGGTTAAGCTGAGTTAGGTTAAACTGGGTTGGCTGCGATATCGCAGCGGTGCAAGGTCGGGACATCAGGCCCGGCCGCGGTGGCATGGGCACTATCCGCCTTGAGTGCCCAGTCGCCGCTGCCAAAGCCGTCGTCGCCAAGGGGCGGCTCGCCGTGGGATTCAGTTCCTGCCGAGTCCAAGCACTTGAAGATCAGCCTTTGCGCTGCTTCAGGTGCTTCGGGATCGGGCACACGCGGGCCCTCTGTCCGTCCAAGGTGGATAGGACGGACAGCTGCTACCGCTGCGGCCAGGAGGGGCACAAGTCCGCCTCCTGCAAGGCCGCCACGCCGCGCTGCGCTGTGTGCACAGCCAGCGGCCGTCCGGCGGGCCATGTAATGAAGGGGAGGAATTGCAATCCTCCCCCAAAGAAGGGCAAAGCGCAGGCGCCGACCCCGCCTGCCGCTGGTGCGACCGCCGCCCCTGAACCGGGGACCTCGGCGGCTGATGAGGGAGGTGCGATGTCCGATTGATGGATAGGGTCGAACATCGCATCCTCCAGGCGAACATCAACCACTGCAAAGCAGCCCAGGACCTGCTAATGCAGGTCATGGCTGAGTGGTTGGTGGACGTGGCGGTGGTCGCCGAGCCGTATTCGGTCTCCAGTCGCTGGCTGGGTGATCGGGACGGCTTGGTGGCATTGGTGGCGCGGTCTTCCACAGACTCCCCTCCCCTCTCGCTCTTAGAGAGGGGATCGGGATACGTGGCCGCCGCGTGGGGAGAAATAGCCCTGGTGGGCGTGTATTTCTCCCCAAACCGCCCTCTTCAGGACTTCGAGAACTTCCTCGGAGTCCTCACGGCGGTTGTGGGAAGGGCGGCGCCGCGTCAGGTTGCCGTCTTGGGCGACCTGAACGCTTGGTCGACGGCCTGGGGCAACCCGACGTATAACGTCAGGGGACGCCCCGTCGAACTCTGGGCGGCGTCGTCCGGTGTGTCCCTCCTCAACAGAGGGACGGTTCAGACGTGTGTGCGGCGATGGGGAGGTTCAGTGGTGGACGTCTCGTTCGCCACCCCCATCTTGGCCGCCCGCGTCGTGAACTGGCGGGTGGAGATGATGGAGACATTGTCGGACCACCGATACGTGCGGTTCGACATCTCCATCACCCCCAACCCCCGGATGACGGCCCCCCAAGGCCGATCGTCTTTCCCGCGGTGGGCCCTTACCCGCCTCGACCGCGAGGCGGCTAAGGAGGCGGCGTTCGTCCAGGACTGGCTCACGCCTCCTGTCGAAGTCCTGGACGTGGACTCCGCAGCGGTGAAACTCCGGAGGTCTCTGACCGAGGTGTGCAACTCCAGCATGCCTCGGTCTCACCGTCCGCCCCCCCGACGCGCCGTGTACTGGTGGTCGGAGGAACTGGAGGGGCTCCGGGCCGCCTGCGTGGCGGCAAGGCGGGAGTTTGCGCGGAGTCGAAGGCGCAGCCGGCGAGACCCCGAGGAGGAGGACCGTCTCTACGCCTCTTATGTAGAGGCAAAGACGGTCCTCAAGTCAGCGATGGCCGCCGCAGATGATGCGGCGCGAGCCGAGATGCTGGAGGGTCTCAACAGGGATCCGTATGGGAGACCATACAAGGCGGCGCGAAACAAACTGCGCCCCTTTGGTCCTCCACTTACGGAGTCCCTGGAGCCGGCATTGCTGGATGGGGTGGTCCGGTCCCTGTTTCCACCAGGGACCAACTTCACCCCACCAGTAATGGACCCCCCGCAAGGTGTTTCTTCACCGGAGGAGGAAGTCCCTCCGGTCACGGTGGAGGAGCTGGCTGCGGAGGTTCTTCGCCTCCGCGCTAAAAAGACGGCCCCCGGGCCGGACGGCGTGCCAGCGCGGGTGGTGGCTCTAGCCACCACCCAGATGGAAGGGAGGTTTCGGGACCTCTTCGACGCGTGTTTCGCGTCTGGGAGGTTCCCGAAACCGTGGAAGGAGGGGCAGCTGTGCCTCCTCCGAAAGGAGGGACGCCCGGCGGACTCCCCCTCGGCATACCGGCCCATCGTTCTGCTCGATGAGGTCGGTAAAATGTTCGAGGGGATAGTCGCCAGCCGGCTCAATGGCCTCCTGCTGGAGGTGGGGCCGAACCTGTCGGACGCCCAATTCGGTTTCCGAAGAAGGCGTTCGACAGTGGACGCGCTGGCCCGGCTTAAGGGCCAAGTGAGGGAGGCTGTGGAGGCAGGTGACGGGGTTTTGGCTGTGTCATTCGACATAGCCAACGCCTTCAACTCCGTCCCTCACTCCACAATCCTTGAGGCGCTCCGCTACCATGGAGCGCCTCAGTACCTGCGGGGCCTCCTGGCCAGCTACTTGGAGGACCGAGCAGTCCTCCTCGTGGACAAAGCTGGCCAGATGCGGCGGTACGGCGCGGAGTCCGGTGTTCCACAGGGGTCTGTCTTAGGACCACTCCTGTGGAACATCGGCTTCGACTGGCTCCTGCGGGGAGCTCTCCTCCGTGGCACGAGTGTCATCTGCTACGCGGATGACACTCTTCTCACTGCCCGGGAGAGGAGCTTCAGGGAGGCGGCGAGCCTGGCCTCAGCCGGCGGATGCCTGGTCGCGGGAAGGATCCGTCGGCTCGGATTGGGGGTCGCGCTGCACAAGACCGAGGCCGTATTCTTCCACGGGCCTCGGCAGCGCGTCCCACCTGACGCCCATATAGTCGTGGAGGGCGTCAGGATCGAGGTGAAGGCCCAGATGAAATATCTGGGCCTGGTGCTCGACAGCAGGTGGCGCTTCGGCCCGCATTTCAGCGGGCTGTCGACGCGCCTGCTGAAGGTCGCGGGTGCCCTCGCTTGGCTCCTCCCAAACCTGGGAGGGCCAAAAGCGCGATGCCGGCAGCTGTATGCCGGCATCTTAAAGAGCATGGCCCTCTACGGGGCCCCCATCTGGGCGGACTCCCTCCAAAGGAGGGAGAACGCCGCCGCGATCCGTAGGCCCCAAAGGGCCATCGCGCAGCGGGTGGCGAGGGCCTACCGGTCGGTGGGGTTCGCGGCGGCGTGCGCTCTGGCGGGCACCCCTCCTTGGGAGCTCGAGGCGTGGGTGCTCGCCAGAGTGTACGAGTGGACGGCGGGGCGAAGGGCGCTCGGTGAGCGCGTCGCCCCGGAAGAGCGGGAGGCCGTCCGGCGGCAGGCGAGGGACGCGATCGTCCAACATTGGACGGAGGACCTCGCCTCCGCCGCGTTTGGCCGCCGAACGCTGGACGCTCTCGGGCCAGTCCTACAGGATTGGCTCGAGCGGCCCCACGGCTTCCTCTCTTTCCGTATGGTGCAGGTGCTATCCGGGCACGGATGCTTCGGATCGTACCTGCACCGGATCGGAAGGGAGGAGGCCCCGCTGTGCCACGAGTGTGGCGCAGCTGAGGACACGGCGCAGCACACCCTCGAGGTGTGCCCGTCGTGGTCCGAGCCTCGTCGCGGCCTGACGACGATTGTCGGGCCGGACCTCTCGCTTCCCGGTGTGGTCGAATCCATGTTGGGTAGCGAGGTGGCCTGGGCTGCAGTCGCCTCCTTCTGCGAGGAAGTGATGTCGCAGAAGGAGGCGGCAGAGCGCGCGCGGGAGGAGGACCCTCTCGCTGCGCCGCGGAGAAGGAGGAGAAGAGGAAGGCCGAGAAGGGGTGGGTGAAGGCGATCGTTAATCGTCTTCCCTCGCCCCATGGTGGTGAATAGCGGGAGAAAGGCGCGGGGGCGCCGTCTCCCGCATTGCACCTATTCACCACCTCCGTCGGGCGGGAACGGCCGTTCTGTCGTTCCCGGGCCTCTCCCTGCAGGGAGGGGCGTGCTGGCCCCGCTGTAAAGGTGGGGGCTCGTCGGCGGAGGACTGGATGTAAAGGCTCTGCCGGTTTCCCAGTCCCCCTCCAAAAAGACGATGCAGGACAGCCGCTGGGTCGTTTAGTGGGTATACCGGTGTCTAGACCGGGGAGTCCCAGATATCCCCCCCTTCCCCCAATGGGGGGGAATGCGTAATGCATTTTTCCCAGCGTAAAAAAAAAAAAAAAAAAAAAAAAAAAAAAAAGGTTAAACTGGGTTAGGTTTAGAGGGGTCGGTTCCGAAGCCGCCGAAATTTACGCGAGCACCGCTCAGTTACCTGATTTAACATACACAGTCTGGCCGCACTCACTCACAGTACCGAACAGGGGGGACACAGCGCATGGGGCGGTTACGTTTCCGGCGTAGAGCGGCGGGCAGAGGCCTTCGCAGCGGTTTTTGCCCGCGTCGGGCGAGCGGAAGCAGGAATGTGTGGCACGGCACGCCACGTGCACGTCTCCAGCGGACAGAAAAACCTCTTTGTTCTGAAATTGACAGAACAACGTACAAGCAGATGCGAAAGACGGTGCGAAACCCATGCGAATCTTAGGGAAGGTTAGCGTTCAAGCCTCCATATACCTGGCTAGCACGCGGAAGCCTAAGCCTAGGGTCCGCAGGGTGAAACAAGGGTCACACGTGAGGATAAGTAGGTAGCAGGACAAAAGCATTCCTTACCAGAGGTATGATAAACTCGTCCTGGATAAAACGCCTGATGTGTCGTCGCGCACAAATTCAGACAAATCGAATTATCAACAAGAAAAGAAATGGGTCGAACGTCGGACAGCCACGTCTTCCACAAACGTCAATATCGATCTTTTGATAGATCACTCACGTTCACAGCGACACTGACAGTTGGAACGAATCAACTGGTGTGTCCACCTCAGACTTGACAATTACCCCTGACACTGGCAAATATAAAAGTATGACAGCCGTACGTCTGTCTAATATAATATCTCGCTGAAAGGAAAGTTTGAAATTTGACGTGGGAAAATTTGAAACATTAAAATTGTATAATCTTGAAAAAACGAAGTTACAACTTAATAAAAATGAAAATTAATTCGTTAGAATCTCTCATCCTTTTGAAGCGCTCGTGGCGAAGCTTGCTAAGACGTTCTTGATAGATCGTAGAAGTTAAGCAACGTCCTGAGCGGTCACTACTTGGATGGGTGACCGCAAGTGGCATTATCAGCTGAGCGCTTCCGTGCTTCGGAGGGCACGTTAAATTGTCGATCTCGGCTTTTAAAGTCGTTAAGCTATGACGGAGGCCTATAAGCGGCCTAAAAACTCCGTCACCAGAGTTGGCCACTTGCTCATACGAACGAACGAACGTAAATTTTGAAGACGTTACTATGAAGTTAATAAACCTCAAAAATACATTGAATTCGCAAGAAAAGACGTCAAAACCTGGCAGAGACGCATTCGTGCACATAAAGACCCAGTGACACGGCATGAAATTATCGTTTGCCCTTCGAAGCTCGGATTTGATGCCCTGATAAGCGCTAGTTATGCAAATACACCCACATATCTCCATTTGAATGTTCGGAATGGCGGCGGGAGGGGTGCGGTGTATTTTTTTGGCTTGAAATGCAAAACTCGTAAACTCTGCTGTCAAGGAAGTCAGGAATGTTGGATATTCGGAATGCGATTTTCTTTAACTGAATGACCAGCTGCCCTAGCCATGTTACATTTCGACAATCGCTTTCGATTAGAAACTAAAAAAAATGTAAAGGAATTGACATTCGATGACGAAAACTCGAGCGATCAGAAATGTCAAATCAAAGGTGTAGCGATGATAGAAAGAGAATAGATACGAAACATTTGTCACTTGGTCTACGCACCCAGAACTTTTAAAACTATCGTGACCGTGAGTTGTTTGTAGATATAGATACTAGACAATAGACATTATATTCGTTCGTTCGTTCGTTCGTATGAGCAAGTGGCCAACTCTGGTGACGATGACATACATTAACACATGGGAAATTGATAGATTTAGAGGTTTCGATTCATCTGGAAAATCTTCATAATGGGTATGAGTATGGTCGTCACGAATACAGGCCTTTTGGGTAAAGGCTTCCTTTATACTTTTCCATGTATCTCTGTCCTGTGCCTTTTCGATCCAGCGCGTCCCCGCAACTTATGACATAAAAATCAGCCGTTCGAAAATTAACTTATATTTTGTACCTTGTATTTTTCCCTATTTCACTTGTGATCTAGATGACGAATAAGGCACCCTTCACACGGGGGTAACGTCTCACCAAGGGCCCTCTCAGGGCCCTCCACTCTCACGCTTTCACGACTTAAAACACGCTTTTGAAACGCATTCATTCAACCTAGGCTAGATGTGGCCGCGTTTTATGAATTCAGAGTTTACGACGCAGGTTTCTCAATTTGCAAAACTGTATGATGTGATGACTACCTACATTTTTTAAGAATTGAAATGAAATAGGAAAGTTCTATGAAAAACTAGCAAACAAAAATAAATATATTCTAAGATACTTAGATAAAGTTTGTATGTTTTGGAAGGAATTAACTTTAAAGAGCCTCGGACATTCTAGACGACCTCTATGGCGTAGTGGGCGAAGGCCTCTTGTTGTGGGCTCGATCCCGCCGCGCGACAAATGTTTGCAAGTTCTGCTCTGTAGATATTTATTCCGGGCCTGGTATTTTTTTTTATATCTTTAGTATGTAGGTATGTGTTTACAACATATTATATATTATAATTATAGGTCTGTAGTATTATGACATAACTGGTTTCCATTAAATTCCTTAGCTTAGGACAAGATGGCGCAAGTGATATATCCAAGGATATTTTTTTATTATCTACCTAAAATGCCTTTTATAATGTTTGTACCTACTATTGCAACCAACGCATCCTTAGCGCTTGAGTAGGGATCATAACTTTTGTGCTCAAGTCACCCTGTCTCCCTAATAAAGTCGGGAAACGGCAGGATTAAGTGTCTGTTCACATGCACACGTTTACTGTGATGATATAGGTACTTATGGCGTAGGATATAAGTGCTCGGCTCGGATAAGCGTAGTAAACTACGACCTCAGAGAAAGAAAGAAATAGAGCGCTGCATATTCCTTTCTCAGTCACACAAAACAAGGAAGAATATAATACAACATTCCTGTGAGTAAAAGAGACAAAGCATTAGATCGTTTGTCCCTCATCGAGTGCCGTTTTTTTGTATGGCCGGAAACTTGATGCTCCGAATTTTGTACTACGAGACGAGATATGGATTCATTGCATTTTTTGTCCCTTTCAGCGGCATGCTCACTGTTCGTCCAGGTACCTAGGTCCATGACTACGACACAGCTGATATCTTACTGTATTATTAAATAAATAAAAATAAATTTCTCGTAAATTACTACAATAATATAGTGACAAAATGTATTACTTCTTAACTTACATGTTCGTACGTTACGTAGTGTGTTGCTACACCGCTACGTGGCGTAGCACGTTGCTACGTTGTTACAGCTACGACAAAAATTGCTACGACAGCAGTTCGATTTTTATTTGTTAAAACTTTGGTTATTAATTTATTATTGTAAGATTGTCGTGTTCAAAACTAAGTGCATGGGATAAGGCAGTATAAGAAGTCAGGGTTGAGTGCGCTGGGATCGAACCCGCTACGGTCTAGTGGCCTCCCTCCGCACTGTTATTTAGAAAGGGTCAAATTTAAGGTAGCATTATCATAAACATGGGTTTATCGGGTTTGGACACCGGTTTTTAAGGAAGGTAGTTACAAAATGTATTTGATTGAAGGCATGATTACCCATTTTAAACTACTTCAAAAAAGAATTAGGTTCTATGTTCAACTGTAGATAAGTATTTTTTTTTATGTATGGTTACCAATAATACTTATCGTCAATAGTGACTATTAAGGTAAATAATACGATAAACACCCGAGCTTGTATATCGAGCATTTTGCTTATAAATATAGCAAAAAGAAGTCAGAAGAAACTAAAATAAACATTTTTCATGAACTCTGAAAAAGAAAAGTGATAAAGGTTTATGAATTCCGTACAATGTTGATAAAATAAAATTGAAGTTCTTTGTTACGAAGCCTTTTCAAAAGTAACCAAAAAAATATTGTGGCTTTTTTTTATACTTAGGTACCTACTTAAATCTCTCTGCCTCTGCCTCTGAAAACGCCATAAAAGTGGCTAAATTCTGGGAGCACACTGTTTAAAATATATATATTAACCATAAATATTATGTATCATTGACACGAAGAAGAAGAAGAACCTACTTAAATCGATTTTTTATAAACCGACTTAAATTTTCTAAAAGAGCAATTTCCTACGCTCTAGAGGTGCTTTTCAGTTCATAACTCCGAAGATCCTCATCAGATCCTCAGCTAAAAATGCCTCGTTCGCTCGCTCGTTCGTATGAGCAAGTGACCAACTCTGGTGACGGAGTTTTTACTCTGCCGTCTTGGCTTAACCGTTGGCCGCCGTCTTGACTTAAAAGCCAGTGACAGTCATGTTCATTCATATCATATTTTTCTTTTTAAAAATTCCAGTCAAAAGTCAATGCTTTTAGAACTAGTCATCATTCTGTCACGCCCAAGGGACGCAAACATTGAACCTATCGAGACAGGCGCAATCATGCTAAAAGCATCCACAAAAGCCTTCACTACACCCTTATTGCAAGGGTATACGGTTGAAGTTCGAGTTTACAGGGGAGCATGATTAGCTATTCTTGTGGTAATGTACGGGTATTGAAAAACACGGGTTTTTGTGTTGTGCAGACTAAAATTGATGACATGAGCTGTGTTGGTCGAGTGCGTTGTTACCTCGACTTTAACGGTTGTGGGTTCACCTTTGCTCCACATAACTTTGAGTTAATTATAACTAATTTACAGGAATTTATCGCGCACCTTATTTTATTAATTATTAAGTACCTACTTACTATTTTCTTGAGTTTTTTTGGCTTAATTTGTATCAATTTTCATTTTATTTGTAAGTTTGTATGAGTTATTATCAAACTCTGGTGACGTTGTTTTTTTTATTTGTTTATTTAAGTACCTAAAGTTGTAATGTATTAAGAAGAGAAAGATTCCTAAAAACTCCGTCCCATTTGGCCACTTACTATATGGTTTTAAGAGTACTATAAAGAAAGCTAGCCATAAGTTATCTTGTATGTAACTTACATGTTAAAAGTTTAATTTATTCAAAACTATGTCTGACAGCTTATAGTCGGCGTTCCGCGGCGGAAGTGTGTTTATTTCAGTTCGTTTGAAGCTCAATTAGCGACACGTGTCTTTGTAAGCTTCAAGTTAATGAATAAACGACGGTAAATAAATACCAAAACCGTCCAAATTGATTATTCTGTATCTTTGAGCGATATTATTTATACCTTAGTTAACAATTTCTGTACCTATTGAATTTCAATTATTAAAAAAATCCAATATGCTAAAGATTTGGAACTGGTAAATTCCCATATATATCTTACCTACTGATGACATCAACTTTAAAAATAAATCTTCCACCGAATTACACGTGAAATTCCAGAACCCAAACGGCATAACCTCAAAACGCGGTTGTATTAACCGGCTTGCTGATCACGTCCACCACGTGACTCGCATCACTGATGTTGGATATTGTATTAGTGTCTGCACCGAATCTGATGATGACTGTTGAACTTATTAATAAGAGCCGTGTTGGAGGAGTGGGGTGGTGGCTCGACTTTCTATCAAGATTGTGGGTCTGAATCCCGTACTTGCATCAATTGATTTTGCAGATCGAAAGTTAAGGCACCCACTTTTAACGCGTTCTCGGCAAATTATGTAGGTACGTGTGCTGCGAGGCGAGCTGTCGGCCAGGGTCCTCTCCTTCGGAGACGACCGTGGTAGCTGAGCTGAGAATGGATTAATAATATTCTATGAGATCCAAGCGGTCCTACTGAACAAACAATTAAATGAAAAAATGAAATAATGATCACGACTGTATGTATCCCAGGGAGCGGTAGACATTTATTTCAGATCTTTTTCGCTTTTAAAACATAGCTAGGCCCACACCACCAGGTTCTTGCCTGATTCTTTCCCTAGTGTAGGGAGTCGCGTTGTAACAGGCATTAGAATCACCTTGCATGTAAAACGAAACTTAAGTGATCCTTGAGTAGTAGTAGGGAGTCGCGTTGGAACAGGCATTAGAATCACCTAGCATGTAAAACGATACTTAAGTGATCCTTGAGGTCCTACAAGAATAAATGATTTTTCTTTCTTTCTTTCTTTCTTGAGGTCCTACAAGAATAAATGATTTTTTCTTTCTTTCTTTCTTTTAGGCTGAAAAAACGATGGCTTAATATTGTTTCTTATCCACAGCGTCGTCTTACCCAAAAATACAGCATAGCAGTCGGAGTGCCAACCCTCGTGATCCGCGGCCGTCCAGTCCGCGATGCCTTGCTCCAAGACCCCCTGGGAGAGAGATTCCCCTGGCCCGCCCCCCCGCTCAGCGAGGTGCTGCGGGGGGTGCAGCTGCAGCGGGAGGGGGGAGTGATGGCCTATGAGGACCTGCCTGCTGATGCGCTCAGAGTGTTCTACTTTGCTGCTCATTGGGTAAGATAAATGCTATGTAGTTTGAAATTCTTGTAGGTATGTATAATTTTATTATGAATGCGATGAACGAAGTTTTGTGATATTTCGACTCTAGTTTTCTAAATAATCATTGTGTGGAAATGGTCAGCATTGTGTAAGAACTCCGCCGTCCGTAAGTAGTACCCTACCTACGCTACGCATTTAGCACAGAACTAGGTTGGCACCCATTGCTATAAGATCTATGAGCGCATACAGTTTGCTTTGCGCTGTTCAAATTCAAAAACCAAAAACGATTCAAACTGCATCAGAAAATCGCATGAGTTATACATCAGTCGTACTATCTTAGCTGGTACGGTCAATATAATGTGCCCATGTAATGTTGCAGTGCCCCCCCTGTCGAGCCTTCTCCCCCAGCGTGTGCGCAGCTCTGGCCGCAGTGCGCAAGCGCCGCGCTAAATACGCCAACACGCAGCTGATCCTCGTCTCAAGTGACAGGTACGAACATCACGAGTGGCAAGTGCTGGCCCGGGAATGGGTTAAATTTTTGTGTCTACTCCATTGAGGTACCTACAACCTATAGAGCCACAATCAGACAAATAAAATGTCCGAGCCAAAACTCGGCGCACGCTACGTAGTGCGCCGAGTTTTAGTATTTGCGTACAAGCGACATTGAACATTGAAACAAACGATGTAACGTCTACATTCGAGCAAATGTCATTGTAAGTATAGGTATGTAGAACTTTGCTTGGACATTTTTTGAGTGTTGCCAGCTATTAGATTGTGACTCTTTAGTATAGTAACTCAATGGTCTACTCCAAAATTCAAATCTCCAGCTATTACAAATGATTGACCAAGAAACATTCCTTTCATAACAGATCACCCATGTTATCGAACAAAAATCATCCAAAGTTATACGGTTAGATAACTCACGATTCCGTACATACTTATAATATTAGTAGGATCAGAAAGGGTTCGGGATTGGGGTGCAGGGGTAGTTTCGTAAGGGATGTGTCCGAACGGTTTATAATGTTAAAATAGATTAGGTACGATTGCTTTCACGTAGAGAGGGGATGATCCGTTCATTTTCTTGTAGATATCCGGCCTTTTCATGATGTCCGATATCAGCCGGATCTTCTACTGTAACATAGCTGAAACGTCGCAGGGACGTAAATAAGGAGTAAGCAAGTGATAATATATTGAACTAGTTGCGCCCCGCGGTAGTTAAAAGTAGCCTTATTATACATATAAAACCTTCCTCTTCAATCACTCTATCATTGTTAGTTACCATTAGTCACCAGAGTTGGCCACTTGCTCATACGAACGAACGAACGAACTCTATATTAAAAAAACTGCATCAAAATTCGTTGCGTAGTTTTAAAGATTTAAGCATAAATAGGGATATAGGGACCGAGAAAGCGACTTTGTTTTATACTATGTAGTGATAAATATTAATTAAACTGTTTTATTTGATTGTAAACCTGTGTCAAAACAAATCTTCGCTCCCCCGAAACAATGCATAATTCATGAAAATCCGATGTTTTGTTTTAGATCGTTATTGTAATTGAGACAGTTTTCATTCCATTGTTTAAATGTAAATTGAATTCCATTCAATTCAATAAAATTCCGTAATTTTATAAAACCGTAAGTATTAGCACAGATAAAATAATACCTACTATACTAGGTATTAGTCATCTTGTTAATTAATTTCTGCAAATACATTGATGTGATAAATTAAATTTTTGTACCTACTTTAGAATCCAGAGAAACAAAAATTAAATTGAAACAAAATATTTTTAAAAAAATACATACGGTAGGTAGGTACAGAGGAACATAGAACCTCCTATAATTATAGCTAGTACCAAGGACAATAAAAAATCCTTGCTAGTCTGTGCTAGTAGGTACCTACCAGTAATGTCAAAAGTTATAAAAAAAGCAAACTAACAAACAAAACTACCTAATAGTATTAGAAATACATCTAGATTTACCTACTTCAAAAATATTGATGATATTCTATGAAAACATAATTCAATTAAAGTTTAATACACTATATTACTCATTCTAATCTACACCAACTTCAATCCAATTAAACACAACTTCTCCAACTACCCTCTACCTTAATAAAATTACATCCCGAAATAAAATCAGTTCCTTAAGCGAGGCATTAGGATGCAGCGCGGGTAGTGGGGTGAAAGCGGGTCTTTACCCTTACTTAATAAGTATAACTTGGTACAGTCAGCCACGAAACAGTAACAGTAACGTAACAGTATATTTTCTCTTTTATCTCTTGTATGGAGGTACACATTTCAATCCACAGCTGTTTAATAACCTCTCTCTATAACCCAAGGTTTGCTGTAAAAAAACTCTTTCAGGGTTAAGCTCGCCTATGTACCTACATAGCCTTTAAGTATATATGTCGTTTGTTTTATCTGTTTTGTGTACAGTAAAGAATTTAAGAAATCTCAACTCAGGTCGAGCAGATTTTTCTTCCACTACAGGTTCCTACGAGTTTGTTTTACAGTCTGTTAATTTCTAATTCTGTCCAGAATAAGAAACATAAAAGTTTACTGCAAAACTGTTGTTTAGAAGGTCTTAGTTTAAATAAGTAGGTACCATGGACGAAATAGTAGAATAAGGACCGCTAATGTTCCTTGCTAGGAGCTTGATTAAAATTTTGTCAAAATCGCGTCCTTGCTCTAGATGGCGCTAATCTATTTCGTTCATGGTAGTAGGTACCTATTGGTAGTTTAAGATATTCTTAAATTGCGTCTCACGTTCGCGGGACAAACATGTGCTTAGTACCTACCTAAATAAAAAAGGTTTGAAACTAACATTGACAGAAACACAAGTTACAGTAGGTAGACATATTTGGAAAGGAAAGTATGGATTTCCAATCTTTCGCCCCGGAGCCAGCCCTGGCCCGTTCTTTCCCCGGATAACTTTACATTTATCTGCTATTTTTCTTGGCTTGTCTAGACGCTGTTTATGTATGAGATGCGTGATTTGTTTTGCGAGATACAAGTCGAGATTTATAATATTTTGACACGTTTTATACGTATATAACGACTAGATTTTCGCCTTTAGCTTGGTTAATGTACCTAGGACCTAAGTAGGCTTGATGTGCACTAGGTTTCAAGTCTAACTAATAGGTGCCAGCCACTGCTGAGTAGGCCTTATACGTTTTTGTGTGCACCTTCTCAATAAACGTATTCTTATAATACCTAGGTACTTATTAATGAAATACCTACGTAAAATGTACTTTCTTAAATAATTTTATGATTTTTTAGGACGAACAAACAATCATATAATTTTTTCAAAAGCCCACTTAAAAATAAGTATGAAAATGATTTAGAAAATGCGTAGTCATTTCGTGCTTTTGTTTCCGTTTAACAAAAGTAATGGCGCGGAAAAGCTCTTGGCGGCGTAGCGTAGTACTACGCCTGCAATTTAATTAATCTTTATACCACACTGAAAAGACCTATTGTACACCTTCCTACATTGAGCTGAAGTGGTGGAAATGCCGAGTTTTCTGCGTAAATACTAGGTGCTTATGTAACCGGTAACCAGTAGACCGAACGAAAACATTGTGAGTCATATTCGCACCTTTTATTTTAATTAAATGTCGCAATTTCAGGCTATAATCGCTTTGCGTGCCAAAAATAATTCAACTTTCATTCGGGTTCAAAGTTACCCCAAGTTTCAAAAATAATTGTAAGTAGATATAACAATAATAATTGTGTGTTTAAGATCGTTTGAAAACGTCTAATGGGCCCGAGGCGCTGCCCAAAACATACGAAACAATTTAAATAATTGTTTCGTATGTTTTTTTACTAAATCTACAAAACTTCGTCGAGTTATCTTCAATCTTTGATGGCGGTTCGCGCGGAATCGCGCGCAAAACTCTCCGCCATTTTAAGAATGTGTTCAATAAACCTGCGTTCATTGAAAAGGCTTTTGTTTCCAAAATGTCGGCGGCAATTGAGCGTGATCCAGCTGATGGAGAATTATGTTCTGGCCGAGAATTTATGGGATTTCTAACGCCCTTTTGTAAATAAATAATGGAGTTTTGTATGAGAAAGAAAATGACTTTACGAAAACGATTCCGGATGTATTAATAATATTTGAGGTTATTTTATTTGCATGAGGAAGACATTAAGTATATCTGAGAAATATCTATTATATTTTATCCTATTTCATTTTGTGTCATACAAACAAACTCATTGGTAACTGTCAATAAAGCAATACCTACCTAATATTAGGTAGGTACTTACAGATTCTGATTTTTAGATTTTCGAGAATCCATGTAAGTACCTACCTAAGTAAAGCCGAAGAACAAAGAAACGCCAGTTAACAAAAAATTGGAGGGAGAAATCTTATTGATGTTTGAGAAAAGCTACGCCAGAAGCGAATTTAATTTCAAACTGAATTAGGTAGAATAAATATTTCATCCGCAGCCGCAACGGGAATACCAAAGCTTTTATGGTACATTCATTTTTATGCGAAAATTATGTTCGGGGAGGGTCAACAAGGAAAACTCGATAAAGAAGAATGTCCACTGAAGCCAAGTTGTACCTAAATCTGAAAAGGTTAAAATTAAAGTCTTGATGATTTTGGAAATTAGTTTTTGAAATAATAATTTACTTAGTAAGTAGGTTAATTGAGCTGGTTCACAAAAAAACTATGTAAGTACCTAGAGGTATGTAATGCTATATTTCAAGTTTCAGCCAAATACGTTAAATCGTATTTGCGTAAAAGGGTCCAATCCATACAAACATTCGCGTTTTTAGTATTAAGTAGTGCAAAAAATTAAATGATATACCTAAGTAAATAAATCACATGAAAAATATCATACCTATTTTGATACGACACTACCAACCTCACTTCACCACTCCGAGTTCACTCAATAACAGTTTTTGGACTCTTTCCAGCATTTCATAGTGACCAAGAAAAACAAGCGACACAGCAGCACCCAAGTTTTACGGAAGCTGAGTTTCCTCCACAAAGGAACCATCTAATACCTATTGATTCCGAATTTGAGATGAACATGCGAATCACAGAGGTGCTAAATGCTATGTGCAATCGAGAGCGCCAATCCACTTAGGCGCCACTGAAAACCAGCGCTCCAACAGTCATGCTGCTTGGAGCAAATGCTGACGGTTGGCCTTATTTTCTTGTGACTTTGGCTATATTGGTACCACAAAACGGAAGTAAGTAAAAATTGTATTCAACACAAACAACGGACGTCTTTTTCAGAAACCTTAGCCATGAAATCTATACCTAGGATCAACGATCTAGAGTTTAATTATTCACCATCGAATAGCGGCACGCGCCAAACTCATGATTGTTAACTAGGGTTGTCTGCTACCATAATGAGGTTTCATCCCAATTCCCACTGCTGGGCATATGACTAGGCCTGATCTTAGAATAGATCATCCCATGATGTGGCCGACCATTTTGTAAAATGGTTCTTCGCTTGTCAAATTTAAAGTCAAAACTCATTTATTCTGAGAACCTCTACGATCACACGCATTAGACTCACCTAGCATGTAAGACGAAACTGAAGTGATCCTTGAGGTCCTACCGAAATAAACTATTTTCTTTCTCTCTTTCTTTCATTGAAGCTGATTTTTTAAAAGAAATATGTGAAACTTTTGTTGCTGTGGCCCACTCTCCTCTTTTTAACCACGAATAACTGTTAACTGCGTTAACTTTAAGCCACATCTAATGTATTCAAAAAACTCTGGATTAAGCATGATCTCGGTGGTAGCCCTGAAATTCCATTAACCAGGGGAGAGCCCCACCTGTCTGGACGGCTCGCTGACGTCACAGATAGGGCAGGGCAAATATCGAGGTAATAATATTACAGCAGACAGTGGGCAGGTTAATGATCACTACCATTTAACCCAAAAATATAAATTTAATTAAAATCTAGCTAAGTCAGAGTCAGACTGTAATATACCTAAGTTTTTTTGCATTTCTACCCCTTTTAATTTATTTTAATTGTTTTAATTGATTAAGTAATACAAATAAAATAAATTGCGAACGTTGAAAGCGATCCAATTCTTCATAAGATAAAGTAACGCGAGGAAAGCTTTATCTAACTTTTCCGAATCATTCGACTTGAGGAAGTTGATTTAAAAAGAAAAACGGGCAGCGGAAATTTGGTACTTTTGGACATGGGTGAAAACATATTCACTGAATTACTTAGGTACCTAAATATACTTTAGGTAGAGTCTAATCTGAATTGGTAAAATCTAAAAAAGTAAATATTAATTAAGTAGTGTACCTACCTACTTAGGTACCTAATAAATTTTTAGATTTTACCAATTCAGTGAAAAAATATTTAGTGGTACAACTAAAAATGTTGCCGTTTCATAGCGATGGAAATAAAAAGGATGACAATAGTTTTAGTTAGTTTAGTTTAGCTTTTGCGACACTCCGAATTGCCACTATTGTTTAGCACATTATGGTAAAGCTTATCAAGGTAGTAAGTAAAAGATATTGTATACCTACCATCAACCGTCGCGTCGAGGGGCAGAGCGCAAAATTACACAATAACAATATTACCTACCACGCTATCGCTCAAACCTTGCGGCGTATCTACGAGATAGAGATACTACATCAACGGTTTTTTCTAATTATCTCGGTGAGCGGTGTCGTCCGTCTGAATAGACGCTGCTCCGTGTAATGGCGTTTTTATCAAGCTGCGTGATCAAAGACGAACACACCCTATCATACTATAGAGTCTAAAGTATAGAGGCTTCTTCAGTCTAAGTCTCTAAAGGAAAGTAGTTAAAAGAAGCCACAGCATTTTAATGAATTTTAATGGCTACTTACCTACAACTTACAATTTATTCTAGGCTCGTATTATCTTCACTCAACCTTGAGACTAAGCTCAAGCATCGATTTTTGACAGTAACTGTCAAAAATAACTGAGTGGTGAATCAACGCTTGAGTATGGTCTCTGAATACGAGCCACAGACTACTCGAGATGCAAAGTGAGTGACGTGGGCGGTCATTACTTAGTGTAGTATATAATCTGTGCTACTTGGATGGGTGGGAAAGTGACATTTTCATGCTTCGGAGGGCACGTTAAATTGTGGCTTTTAAAGTCGTTAAGCCATGACGGAGGCCTTTAGGCGGCCTAAAAACTCCGTCACCAGAGTTGGCCACTTGCTCATACGAACGAACGAACGAAGCGTTTTCTTAAACTGAACATTAAAACGTAAAAAAAAGCGAAACCGTCAGCTGAAGATACCTACTTCTAAATTCTAAATCCGTATACTTCAATATAATAAATGCGAAAGTAACTCTGTCTGTCTGTCTAACTAACCGAACCGATTTGATAAACTACTGAACTGATTTTGATGAAAGGTACAGAGATAGACCAGACCTTGGAAAGGACATAAATTAAGCTGCACTTTGTTCGGGTCCCACGCGTGAGAAGCCGCGGGGAGCAGCTAGTTCAATATAAAAGCTTTAACCGTATCAATCATTAAGAGCGGTCAACCCGGCTCACTTTTCATACAAACGCTCGTACGTGATTATGCCGTTGTAACAGACCTTTCTTTTAAACTTTTGGACTAATAGGTATCTTGTGCACTATATCTAGGTTTCTATAGAAACTAGAAATCAAAATTTTGAGAAACAAATTCAGTATAAGCTTCCAAAAACCTGCTTTTAGCATAAATTTTACCTGAACTTTGGCCGTTCATAATGTACTCATAAATTGTAAACGTAAAGAAAATATTGTCATAGAAACCTTGCAAATCTTATGGAGATTCTAAATGACTAATATTTATTTTACAAACTTGTAAGGCTTACTGAAAAAAACGTATTTCCTGGAACACTTTTTATGAAATTTCCGCACACTATTTTTCGAGTGAGCGAGTGAGCGGCGAAATTACCTACGGAATGCCGAGCGCTGAGGCGCTATCTCTCTTTTTTCGCTTTGCTTCTTTTTCTAGCATTGCGCTGGATGAAACAACAAGCTTTTCAGCTATGCCCGCGTCGATGATAGACGCACCGGGAAGGGCCACCTTAAGATTTTCGAGCAAAAAAATAATCAACTGTGGTATAGACAGGGTGTACGAAGAACCCTTTGTATGTAATCAACGACCCCTCCATGACTTAGCATTTAACTTTATAACGAGATTACAGTCTCTACCTGTACTGGGTGAATAAGACTACTACCAAAAACTAAATTTCATTTAAATCCGTCCAGCCGTTTGAGCGTGAAGGAGTAACAAACATTCACACTTACCTACACACATACTTTCATCTTTATAATATTAGTGTTATGTGCGCTTCTTCATGGGAAATGGAAATTGGCCAGGCTCCGGTATCGTTTCACATCATTTACGGGGACAGAGTACGGGGACAACGGGAAGTATTTTTAAATATTTAATCAAATTCCCGCTGTCCCCGTAGTACGGGGACACGGTATACGGGGACAACGGGAATAGACGGTCGAAACACAATGCGTAACACAAACTCAACTAACATTCGCATTTGTGATAGGTATCGTCAGGATGTAGGTACGTATAGTATGTTGCGTTCGTAGCGAAAAATAAACTTAGATTGTTTCACCACTTTTTCTAACAAATAAAAATGGTGGATGTTTGTTCGAGCGTTAAATAAACCGAGTGGGCTACGATAGTGAGTGAACCGGATAACGGTGGGTTTACGATATATCTACCCGGGTTTATGTGCTTCATACAGCACTCGCCAAAGCCCGGTGAAGTTATAAAGGTCCGGAAGACCACTTAACGTAAAAATCCGTCCGAAAAAAAAAAAAAAAAAAAAAAAAATGCTTCATACAAATACGTAGGTAGTACCTACTCTTTTTGACCGCCTTTAAAAAACGAGTGTAGGTAGGTATACAAAAACATACGTAGCTATGTACAGTTATCACTCTTTTTGACCCATTTCAAAAAAGAAGGAGGTTCTATAGTCAACTGTAGTGTAGGTAATGTACCTAGGTACCTAATTTACAAAAAAAATATAGGTAAGTACGTAGGTGAACCGGTTTTGAAATTGCCATTAAAAAACTTTGGGAATGTAAAACACTTAACTATCATACCAATAAAAGTAATTAGGTCTTAACTTATACCTATGTACCTATGTATAGGTACTTATATGTGGTACACCTCTAAAATTATGCATCTACGAGTAGGTACCTACATAAACCTGCCCAATTCACTCAACCCGAGTCCCAACAATAAAGATAACCCCTCGCAAATTATTCCGTCTTTATCCCCGGCTAATTCCTATTCATCGCACTATCTCGAGTTCCCGGGATTGGGATGGTTCAGATAGTCGGACGTCCGGCTTTTTTTGTTTACAGCGAACGTTTTTGGTGAGACCTTTTTATTTGACTGAATAATCTTGTAGTTTGTTTTAATAAGTATGTATTTTTAAAGGGTTTAATTATAACCTCTTTTCTTACTGTAAGTAGGTACCTAGGTACTTACTGTTTGTAACAGGCATTACAATTATTTGGCTGTTAATTACGCCTGGGTATTCTCACAAAACACAACACAGAGGTACCTACAATAAGAACATGTACAATAATATGGTTGAGTATTTTATATAGGTACATGCTGGACATTGCAAAATGTTACTTAGGTACTCTACACGTAGAGTTCTAGTAGAGTCCGGCTTTTGTGAAGTGTTTTGAAATATAAAGATACAACACTCGATCATTCGGCACGCTTAAACCGGGAAGGCACAATCCCGGGATAATTGTTTAACTTAGCTCGTAAAAGTGACATACTATGCAGAAAGCCCTTGAGTTCAACAAACTATTTACAAATAATGTTTTTTCAGGATTATCCTCAATTACTCACTGGACTTACACTATGATTTATATTGGAAAAGTTTCCATTAGTTTTTTTATATTTTCGCGATCACAATTCATTATATATATATATATATATATATACAATATACATGGACACGGGGTTTTATCGCGTTATTTACCTTATTTCTTTACGTCCCGACGTTTCGGCTATGTTGTGCAATAGCCATGGTCGCGGGTTGACTCATTATTTGTATGAATGGAATAGCTAAGTAATAGCTAGGTACTAAATGGAACAAGTCCCGGACATAGCAGGCTCGGGTCTAGGTGGGGCAAAACGGGGCACTTGCCCCGGGCGGTAGATCCAGGGGGGCTCTAAAATTACGAACGTCGATACGATTTTGGCGTTGCCACACTTGCCACTGCAAAATCAGCGCTATAGCTTAGATTGTGTAATAAAATTCATTCATTATTGTTTTGTGATGCTGCGTAAAGTTATTGAGTAGGTATCTGTCAACTGAACTTGCCTGCTTTATTTTTATTTTTCTTGCATTATTTTTCGATCCTGGCTATAAGGTCATAAAGCCATGACGGAGACCTCCAAAAACCTTTAAACTCCGCCACAATCACTAGAGTTATTATCATTCTTAACTTGAAGCGCTCGTGGCGAAGCTTGCTAAGACGTTCTTGATAGACCGTCGAAGTTATGAGCGGTCACAAATTGGATGGGCAAGTAGCATTATCAACTGAGCACTTCCGTGCTTCGGAGGGCTTGTTAAATTGTCGGTTCCGGCTTTTAAAGTCGTTAAGCCATGACGGAGGCCTTTAGACGGCCTGAAAACTCCGTCACCAGAGTTGGCCACTTGCTCAAACGAACGAACGATTCTTAACTTCATGTTTTTCTATATTACAGAAGCGAGCAGTCCTACACCCGTACCTTGCAGTCCGTATCCGCCGCTGGAGCGCTAGCCGTGCCCTGGGCGGCCACAGAAGCCCGACTAGCGCTCCCCGCAGCGCTGGCCGTGGCGGGGATACCAGCGCTAGTCATAACTGACGGGGCGGGGAACGTCCTAGCTTCTAATGGAAGAAGACATTTGGCTTCCGATCCTTTGGCCTTTGTAAGTGTTACTAACTAAAACGTTTGTATGAAAAATTATCCTTGGAAACTTGAATTGATATAGCTTTCATAATTCTCTAATACATTAGATCAAAGTCTATGATAAAAAAAAAAAACATAACTACCTGGAGACACGGGGTGCTCGACAAAAATACTGTCAATATAAAAAAATGACGGTAATTTAGTATACTACGTCATTTTGTCAACAGCTACGTCTACTTTGTCAACTACGTCATTTTCTCAACTACATCATTTTGGCAACTAAGTAATTTTAGCAACTACGTCATATTGTAAACTAGGACTAGGACATTTTGTTAACTTCGTTATTTTGCCAGATACGATGACGACTGTATTCCCAAGGTGCGGTAGACATATTCTTTCAGACCTTTGGGCATTTTTAGATTTGGTTAATAAAAAAATAAAATAAAAGAGGCGAAGGCGCTAGTTTAACGCATGCAACCACCTTAAAGGTCAGAGATATGTCCAATGCGCCCCCTGTAACGGCATATATTATATCTCGTTGTAGAACTTCCCGTGGGCGCAGCGGCCGGTGTCGGTGCTGACGGAGCAGGTGCTGCTGAAGATGGCGCGACATCCGGCAGTCGTGCTCTTCGTCGGTAATTATGTTGCTGATTTATTTATTTATTAAGTTACACCAACAAAGTAAGCACCATGACATTTACAAAAATTTTAACACATATACAAGTAAAGTGCCACCTCAATTTATAGGCGTAAACAACATGCTTCAACAACAAATGAAAAAAAAAAAGTAATAATAATAATTAAATAGTTAAATAGATTAGTTAATGGCTGCACAACACAAACTTCGTTTAGTAGGTACCTAGGTAGGTACTAATACTTTTCTCAAACTGTCAGTCTGAGGATAAAATGAATTTTAGCTTAAATTAAATGCAATATGAAAGCTAATCGTCGCAAGTCGCACTAAGACCTTCAGACGATCCAGGCAATAGAGCCATGAACATAATCAAATTTTAAGAAAAAGTAGGTCCTACAAACGAAATACTTGTTTACTAGGTAGGTAAGTATAGGTATTATGTAGGTACTTACTTATTTTATTATCCTGTCCTGTGTAACAATGTCCCAACAACGGAAAATCACCTAAGTACCTACTTATCTGAATCAAGAGTCTTAAAACTTATCTAAAACAATTTATTTCCAGATGACGAAGACTCCGAAATAGAATTCGCTGAATCAGTCCTGCTTCCATCCGCGGAGTCGTACTACGAGGAATGTGTCATACAGTTCCCAGGATTCTGCCCCTACCAGAACTCATCCGACGACGAATCCATGGACTTCGACTACTCAACATCGAAACACTCGCGGATAAAGAAAAAACCATTCAAACATGTCATGTTCTCCATAGGAATAGACGGGACGGACTCGGGTGATATGCTAAGAGAGCACATTTGCTTGGATGATGCTGTACCTTTGCTTACCGCTATAGATTTCCCGAAACAAAGAATGGTGACGATGAAATTTGGTGATGAGATAACTACTGATTCCGTGCAGAATTTTGTTGATTCGTATTTGAGTGGGAACGCGGAGTTTAAGCCGCTCAAACCTTATAGTGAGAAGTGTTGAGCAACTAGCGCCATCTAGAAGGTAAATGGTGACATTACCTCCAAATTCAAAATAAATATTTTTCCGAGGCAATAAAAAACATAGAGATAGTTTTATTAGGAAAGGGTTTAAATTAGTTACAAGCTAAAAATAAGATGTTAAAATTGACATCGAATGATAATTATTATTAGGTTACACATTTTGTCTATGGTTACACTAAATCACGGTTATTATAAAACACGAACTCATACGAACACAGATACATTACGCAAGGACGGTCTCCGCGGGTGTCGCAGTGGGGGCAATTCGGAGTGTCGCAAAAGCTAAACTAAACTAACTAAAAATATTGCCATCCTTTTTATTCCTATTGCTATGAAAGGGACGGCAACAATTTTAGTTAGCTTAGTTTAGCTTTTGCGACACTCAGAATTGCCACTTCTGTATTGTTAATTATAAATTATTAGATATGTGTAGTACTTAATTCATTTTGTTAAACATTTATTAATCGTAGGGTAGACAAGGACATTTATTTCCCATGACTTTACTTTTGTTTACTGTAGATGTCGCTAGTCGTAGATGAAAAGTAGTAAGATGTTTTAGATTTTGTCTTCATAAGAACTAGCATTGTAAGCAATAACTTAGCTACTAATTCGATTCTTTGTAAAATACTTAGAGAGTAGTTGATAATTAGACATTATAAAAGTACACGGGAAATTACTCACGTAAAATTATCGTCGATTTAGATACCGACAATGTTTCGATTCTTCCGGAGAATCTTCATCTGGGTATGAGTGTGGTCACTCCTCGCGGTCGCGTCTCACACTGCGTGCGAAGTATCGCTCGGCGCGGGACATTGTCGGTATCTAAATCGACGATAATTTTACGTGAGTAATTTCCCGTGTACTTTTATAATGTCTAATACAACTCACGATAGTTTTGAAAGTGAAATAGTTGATAATTGTTTAAGTAGGTACTTAATCATATTTTTTTTATTATAGATTCTTAAAATATTTAATAAAAAAGTTAAGGACGATTCACTTTTTTATTTTTAGACCTGTAAATGTGTTTGGCCAATACAATATTAATTAGGTTCGCAAGAGGTGGTATGTAATGTATGATACTCAAGTATTATAAAAATAGTTTTTTTTTTTTTTTTTTTTGGCTTCGCACTAGTTGTGCATTTGCCATGTACAATTGACTTTTATTTACAAATTTATAAAATTAGGGAAACAAATTATTATACAAAATGGATCGCGAACTACGAGGACGCGGATAGGATCAGGAAAGTTGGAAAAGGTAGGATAAAACAGATAATTACAATCTATTTACAATACGCTATAAAATGTAAAATAGTTATATATTAATATTGTTATTGGAAATAAAGTTAGATAAACATACATATATATTAGGATCTAGGGAAGAGAGAAGAATATGCATACTTGTTGGAAGAGGAACATTACAAGAGACAAGATCATCAAAGAAAGAGGCATGGTCATGTTGGGGACAGGCAAAAAAGATGTGATTCATATCACCAAAATCATCTCCACAGGCGCAGGTCGGATCTGGTACTATTTTCATTCTTGATAAATGCGCTGGGGTACACGAATGTCCCAGACGCATACGTATTATAACAGAGTTGTGGCACGTTTACTTAGTTTTATTTTAGAAAACCATGGTTTTAGGGGGATACTTCCTTGTATTTTTTTGTGAAATTTACCTTTATAATTACAAGATTCATTCCAGGCTTTCTCCCACGAACCTTTAAGACACGTCTTAGAAATGGTAAGTAGATCGTGAGCGTAAATTTTAAATGGGAAAATGTCTCCAGACTCCACTGCTTCATTTGCTAACTTGTCAGCGTGGCTGTTACCTAGAATCCCGCAATGACTGGGTATCCAGGCAAAAGCGACAGACAAGTCGTCTAATTGACATTTTAGAAGCTTAGTTCTAGCTAGCGTTATTAATGGATAAGATGACTTGGACCGAAATGGAAATTTAACCAGAGATTGTAAAGAACTTTTTGAATCGCAAAATATGATCGTATTTTTTAGTTTCATCAATAAAACATATTCCAGTGCCTTCATGATACCAAAACATTCTCCAGTAAAAACCGAAGTTTCAGAGGGTAGTTTAATTTTTTGTACTATGTTAAACTGTTTGTGGTAGACACCTACACCCACTACACCTGCCTGCGAGTGTTTGGATGCATCAGTAAATATCTGATGCCATCCATTCCATCGTTCATCAACAATTGATTTAAAATAAAAGTTAGCATGAGTATCGTTACGGTCAATATTTAAATCAAAATAAACTTTAGGGGGTAATATTAATGCTTTATAATTGCAATGGTATATTGAAAGAAGCAGAGACTGATCCAGGGGTGCTGATAAAGACCTATACTTATTATAACTATTTATAAGATGAGGATGCATTTTATGGTTCCAGTACGAAGAATTAATTAGTTCTGATAGTGTCTTAAGTCTAGGATGAAGCTGATGGTTTGAAAACTGTAACGTACGGAAGAAAAATCTATCGCACAAATATTGGCGTCTTAGGAGTAAGGGTGGTTCGCAACATTCTACTTGAAGAGCATTAATGGGACTAGATTTCATTGCTCCCATTACTGTACGCATTGCACGTGCCTGAATGGCATCCAGCCTCTTGAAAGCCTCCACTCTACCAGGCTCCAACAAGCAAGTGCCATAATCTAATGTGCTTCTAATTAAAGCATTGTAAACTAGTTTTAAAGATGAAGGGTGGGCACCCCACCATACTCCTGTAAGACATCGTATTAAATTTAAGTGCTTTTCACATTTTTCTACAACATATTCACAGTGAGGACGACCAGTGAGTTTAGAATCTAACAATACGCCTAGAAATCTTGCGTGACTCTTCACAGGAATAATTACACTATTATAAACAATGTTAATAGATGGTATGTTTATTTTTCGTGTGAAAGGAACAATAATGCTTTTAGTAGGAGATAGTTCCAAACCATGATTGTCTAACCATGATTTTAAACATTTTAAAGCAAATGACATATTAATAACAGCAGAATCAATACAGGAGTTGGTAGAATATAGTAGGAGATCATCAGCATATTGTAAAATACTAACAGAGTTGTTCAAAGATACTTCCAGGTCATACGTATAAATATTATAGAGAAGGGGACTAAGAACAGATCCCTGCGGTAAACCCTTCCACAAGACTCTTGAGATGCTCGAAGAGTTCAATAAAATTATTCGACCAACTAACATGTTCTGAATAAAGTTTATAAACATAACAGGAACTTTTAAAAATTTTAGTTTCCTCACTAATACTTCAATGAGGACATTGTCGTAAGCTGATTTTATGTCTAGGAACGTTGCTACAACAGATTTATTTTGTGAAAAAGCTATACGAATGTCAGTTATAAAAACACTTAAACTATCTAAAGAGCTTCTACTTTTTCTAAATCCGTATTGACTATTAGGTAAAATATTTTGGCTTTCAATGAGCCATTCTAATCTATTTTTAATCAAATGTTCCGCAATTTTTATTATAACTGGTGATAGAGCTATAGGCCGATAGGACGTTGAATCTGCAGGATTTTTAGATGGCTTTAAAATTGGAAGCACTATTTGCGTTTTCCAATTAATTGGAATGTCACCTGTCATGATGACAGAATTGATAATATCAAGGAGATATTGCATGGCGCTATCGCCAAGATGTGAATAGAATGAATAGGGAATACCATCCATTCCAGGCGAAGTATCGGCCCTATCCATCAAAACACCTTTCAGTTCGTAAATTGAAAAGGGTAAATCAAGACCGTAGGGACAAGTGGGCAAAGTGTTAGGCACTTGTGTTATTAACTCTTTTTTATGTGCAGTTGGTGGAGCCAATAGGTCTAAGAAACTGTCGTTCAGAGAAGGCGGCATAATTGTAATATTAGAAGAGCTAACTCCAATTCTATACCGTCTGATATTCCTCCAGACTTCTGATGATTTTGTATTGGGAGATATCGTTTGACAAAACTTCTTCCAACCTTGGGCTTTTTTATCTTTCAATAACTTTTTGGTCTTGGTTATTATTTCAGTTAATTTATCAAAATTGTAGTCAGTCATATTCAAACTATAGTCTCTCTCTGCCTCCTTTCTCTGAGCAACAGCCATACTACATTCACTATCCCACCATGGTGGAGATGATATTTTACCAGAAGCTTTGTTTTTCAATGGGAAGGTTGAATTAGCTGCATCTAATAAAGTTTTAGCCAAACCATCTGCACAGCAGGAAATATCTTGGAAATTTAAAGGCAAGTTATCAATATTGTTCTCAACATGTAATCTAAAGTCAGCCCATTTATCATTGATTATTTTATATCTCATTCTGGGTGGAGGTTTAGGAATTTCAGAAACTGTATAATTAGGAAACTTTAAAACTATAGGGAAATGATCACTACCATACGTGTATGGCTGTGTTTCCCAAGAAACTGAAGAAGCTAAGCTAGGAGAAGTTATTGTTAAATCAACTGCACTGTTATTTTCTGAAGGTTTGGTTCTGCGTGTTTGAGACCCATCATTAAGTATACAAAGATTTTGTCTGTCAATTATTTCCAAGAGATCTCTGCCATAGCTGTTAGTTATAGAACTACCCCATGAAGAGTGATGTGCATTAAAATCACCCATGACTACACATGGCTTGGGGAGATGAGAAAGTAAGTTTTCTATATCATTAAAGATTTGTAGGGAAGGATGAGGTACATAAATAGATACAAAGCATATTTTATCAATAAGGCAGGCAACAGCAGTAAAATTATCACTACTGTGATTAGGTAGGGGTAATTGTGAAAAATAAAAAGATTTTTTTATAAGAAGAGCGGCTCCTCCATATCCATCAGGTCTATCTTCCCTGATGCAAGAGAAGCCACTCAATTTAAACACAGAGTCCGGCTTAAGCCAAGACTCTGTAATAGAGAAAATGAATGGGTTAAATTTATTAGATAAGCTTATAATTTCATGTTTTTTACTTACTACACTCCTGCAGTTCCATTGAACTGCGGATCTGGTGTGATCCATTGTGGTTGTGTAGAATACTAATTGTGTCAATTATTTTTGCAGCGTTGGACGGTTCTATGATATTAGACTGTAATAAAGTTTTTAAAAGAGAAATAATATCGTTTATATTAAGTTGACTACCTTTTTCACCCTGTACCAAAGCACTACCGTTAGGAAGGGTTGGTGAGGGTTGACCAGCAATGTCAAAATGTGCTGCCTTATCGTAGCCTTTGGCTACACTGGGGCGAGACTTTGGTTTCAAGAATACAGTTTTTTTAAAAGAGTGCACAGATGAATTTACATTACGAGAATTTATTTTTGGAGAATTTTGAGTGGGAATTGTGTGATCTTTCGGAGTAGCTAGAATGTCAGCATAGGATTTAGATAATGGTGGATGAATCTTGGATGCCTCTGCATAAGAGATACACCTTTCTGCCATGGAAAACTTGATTTTTTGCTGTCTAACAAACTCAGGGCAAGATTTACTCGTGGCAAAGTGTATGCCTCCGCACGAGCAACAGGATATGCAATCTTCATCAATGTTACATGAGTCTCCAGAGTGTTCCTGGCCACACTTGAAACAGCGGGGCTTAGACCTACACTGCATCTTTGTGTGTCCAAATCGACAGCAGTTGTAGCATTGGATGGTCGGGTAAGTGTAAAGGTGGACTACTAGTGCATTATAACACATGAAGATACGGCTCGGCAAGACCTGACCATCAAATGTTACAACCACCGTCTGAGTAGGCTTCCAAACTGCAGTAGGTACCATTAATCATTTCCTTATAATTCATGCGACGGACTTTTAAAATTTTTCCACACCCATGTGGAACCTCAGCACATTCCATCATCTCCTCTGGGGAGAGATCCGTGGGTACTCCACGGACAACACCCATACGAGAAACATTATATGTCGGTATAAATGCCTTCAATTTATTCTTATTTAATTCGTCATTATTTAAAAATGTGTTGGCATCATTCTGGCTATGGAATGCCAACGACACCCTATTCCGACCAATCTTTTTAAGACTACCATTTACTATATTATATATAGGTACCATTTCGTCTCAAAAATTTGCCTAACATAATGGGGTGGAGTGTGGAGCCATCGTTTTCTGAGTCTACTGTTCTTTGGATGTGTACAACAAATGGACCATTGTCTGTTGACTCATATTGAGTTCTTGCTACAGACACTGGTGGAGAAGGATTTGGAGGTGAAGCTGTGGGTGGAGTATTTGGTTTGTCGACTGGTTCTGGAGCGGGACTGGGTAAAGAAGGACAAGTGATGATATTGTCAGATGATGCTGGTGATTCGGCGCAGTGACAACCCTTGGAGTCATTTGATCCATGCCTCTTTCTTTTGTTGCAATTCTTGCACACTTTGTGCAAGCGTGTGCGTTTTCGTTTTTTAGACACGGATGTATCCGTGTCCATTGCAGAGTCGTTTGACATTAATTTTTCAAAACTGTTACCTATTGTAACATTACAGGCCACCGGAGGTACTGGGTCCCCCGGATCGGGGGGCTCCTCCTCCATGGAACAATAGATATGAAATAAACTTACCAAATCCTTAGAAGTCTAACACTACTACTAAATATAATAAATATAAATTAAATGGATACAAAATAATAATAACTTTCCTGATCTATATCAAGAAAAATTAAATTCAAAATTTATCAAAGAAAAAACGCGGCCGCCCTTTTCGAGTTTCCCGCCTTTTTCCTCATAAAAATAGTTTCACGAAATAATATTGCAAATTGCGTACAGCGCCATCTCACGGGGAGTAGTGGATAAAGCTGCTTGACCATAAAGATAAGACACTTCGTTTTTGTCTCACTCGCAATTATCACTTTAGAGAGAGAAAAAAGAAGCAAGCAAGCATGGTTTTGCCATCAAGCTCAGTTAGCTCGGTTTCGTGGTTGACTGTCAGTCAGTTTGATATGGCAAAAAGATCTTTGTTCAGAACCAAAACAAACTTAGCAAGTTTAAAAAAAAAAAATTGACGCCAAAACTGCAGCCGCCATTATTGATTGTGAAATAGAAAATTCCAAAATACTTTTTCACGTGCTCAATCTGTACCTGTTTACCGAGGTAGTTTATTTAGTATACAAATTATAAATCATGGCGGATAACGACGATCTTCTCGATTACGAGGATGAAGAGCAGGCAGATCAGCAGACCGCGGACGGAGCGTCGGAAGCGGCGCCCGGTAAGAAAGAGGTTAAGGGCTCCTACGTCTCCATCCACAGTTCCGGCTTCAGAGACTTCTTATTGAAGCCCGAGATTCTACGCGCCATTGTCGACTGCGGTTTTGAGCATCCATCAGAAGTTCAACATGAATGCATCCCCCAAGCTGTTCTCGGAATGGACATCTTGTGTCAAGCGAAGTCCGGTATGGGAAAAACCGCCGTCTTTGTTTTGGCGACGCTGCAGCAACTTGAACCTTCGGAAAACCATGCCTACGTGCTTGTTATGTGTCATACAAGGGAACTAGCCTTCCAGATCAGCAAGGAGTACGAGCGTTTCTCCAAATACATGGCCGGAGTCCGAGTCTCCGTGTTTTTCGGTGGAATGCCGATCCAAAAGGATGAAGAGGTTCTAAAAACTGCGTGCCCTCACATTGTGGTTGGAACCCCAGGCAGGATCCTCGCTTTAGTGAACAACAAGAAACTGAATCTGAAGCATTTGAAGCACTTCATCCTTGATGAATGTGACAAGATGTTGGAATCTCTAGACATGAGGCGTGATGTGCAAGAAATATTCAGGAATACCCCCCACGGGAAGCAAGTCATGATGTTCTCCGCTACTCTGAGCAAGGAAATCAGACCAGTATGCAAGAAATTCATGCAGGACCCTATGGAAGTGTATGTAGATGATGAAGCAAAGCTAACATTGCATGGACTGCAACAACACTACGTCAAACTGAAGGAAAATGAGAAGAACAAAAAGCTATTTGAGCTGCTGGATGTTTTGGAGTTCAACCAAGTTGTTATATTTGTGAAATCAGTCCAGCGCTGTATAGCCCTTGCACAGCTACTTACAGACCAAAACTTCCCTGCGATTGGCATTCACAGAAATATGACCCAAGATGAGCGTCTATCCCGCTACCAACAGTTCAAAGACTTCCAGAAACGTATTCTGGTTGCTACCAACCTGTTTGGACGTGGCATGGACATTGAGCGAGTCAACATTGTCTTCAACTACGACATGCCTGAAGACTCAGACACATACCTTCACCGTGTCGCCCGTGCTGGCCGTTTTGGTACCAAAGGACTTGCTATCACCATGGTATCTGATGAAGGAGATGCCAAAATCCTGAATGAGGTTCAAGACCGTTTCGATGTCAACATCTCGGAGTTGCCAGAGGAAATTGAGCTCTCCACTTACATTGAAGGCCGATAGATTTAAGCTTCTCATTCCTTACAGTAACGTAAACCAATTTCTAAGAGTGTTTGTAACATTGATTGTAAGACATAGTATCAGTTTGGTTTGTACATTACTTGGTGTCCGAACACAAATTATTTCTAGGATAAAGTGATTAAAATTGACATTTGATATTGTGATACTTGGCTGTTATTATTCAATACCCACCGTTTATAATAAAAACCTAAGAAAGTAATCAGACTTTTACACTCTGCTTGAAGACCTAAATCTGACTTTGGGATATCTATAGATCATGAAAATTATTAAACAGAAATTACAATCCTTTTAGGTCTTCATACATAGTGGCCCAGGCTCCCAGACTAGGCACACCGTGCTGTTTCCAGTCTGTTAGGACTGATTTTATATAGTTACTAGCTGCTCCCCGCGGAATTCGATTATGGGTACGCTATCATAACGGAGACGTGAATAGATTTTTTTTCATTTCGAATTTCATTGAAATCCGTCCAGCCGTTTGAGCGTGAAAGAGTAACAAACACACATAAACAAACTTTCACCTTTTTATTAGTGTGATAGCGTGTGTATTCTTGGTTTGAACGTACACAAAAAAAAACAGGCTGTATGTCCAACCTATACAAGACGATTATACCTACTCCATTGGCTTCAGGCCCTCAGGATATGTCACCAGAACCAGCTCTATTATTTTGCTTGTATATATATATATATATGTATAGGTACCTATACATATAAATGCCTGTTATTGTTTTCATTAAGTAAGTTCATTAAGACGTTGGTTGCCATGAGCATGAAAGTACTAGGAGTACATGACTCACGAGAGCTGACGAACTAACTAATATATCTTTTGAACCTTCGATGGTACCTATCTACGGTGTAACTAGGTGGAACAAAAAAAGCTCATTAGTTACGTTAAAGTTACATTTTTAAATAATGTAACTTATTGGAATAAAAATGTCCAGCTGGTTACATCAATGTAACTAGGTGGAACGGACGATAATTTTATCCTTAAAAAAAATAAGTACCAACTTAAGTAACTTCCAATCTTTAGTCATGGCCATAAAAACCATAGCCATAAAAAATTTTTAATCAACTTGTTTATGTAAGCAAATATACCTATAAGTACTTAATTAAATAAATTATGTAGGCTACCTAGTTTACCTGTTTTAGCACTTGGTCAAACAAAGGGCAGCGTAGAGGACAAAGGTGTCAATTTTGCATAAAACAAAAAAAATATTTGAAACCAAAAAATATATTTCCAATATTTCCCTAACAAATTCTACATACAAGTTTATTGCCACTTTAGAGCTAACAGAGTAGGTAACAAAGAATATGTAATTTAATTACATAGAAAACTTATCTAAAGTTACATAGTATGGTGTTCATGTACAATATCACCATTGTAAGAGAGCACCATTTAAATGAGGAAGTAGGTAGGTACTTAAATGATATCTTTAATTTGTTTGATGATTGCAACATAATACAATGAAACCTTTTAATATTTATGTGCATCTGGATTGAGTGGCCATTTTTTTTCAATGTGATCGGCAAAGTTTTAAAAAATGGCCCCTCAATCCAGATGTACCTACTACCTACATAAAATACCCTCACAGACTGGCTACTATAGATGCTAGCTAACACATCAAAGATCTTTATTGTAACCACAGATTGTAACTAAGTTACAATCTAGATATTGCCTAAAAGGATAGAGCATTTAAGTCCCTATTGAAAAAACCTTTCAACAGTTTCAGTTGAGATAAAATAGATGCAATATATATTTTTTTATGAATCAGAATAACATTCCAAATTTAAAATTAATGTTCTCATTATGCCAAATAAAATAAACAAAATTCTGACTAACACAGCCTAAGCATAGCATGAACTAAAGTAGATTGGTAAGCATAAAAACATTTTTGATGATGCAACACAAATGCATCAGGTATGGCATGATTACTAAAAAATGTAGGTACTTACATAAGATTATCGAAATAAGTCAGGAAAAAGAATTTGGAATGATATATACCTGCCAACAGTGACTTGTTAGGAAGGTGAATGCAAAAAAACTGCCCATCAAGCAAATATTTTAAACATGATTTGAAAATTTTCAACTATTTGACTTAAACGTATTAGACTTAACATTTATAATGTATCCTTTGGACCACCAGACCAATATCAGTTCCTGTACCTTATTTTTATACCTACAATTTATTCTTAATATCCTAAATGAGGTTTCTTAGGATTAAAAAAAGTTTTCTCGTGAGTAAATCTAGTGATCAGATCCAGGGCCCACTTGGGCTGGTCTCCAGGTACCATATGACCTGCATTCCTCACCATTATCTCCACCAGTTTGCCGGCCTGCTTGACGTAACCCGCCACTTCTCCATCTACCTTCCATTGGTACCTCTTAGCAGTTTTATAGTCTTCAGCACCAGTAAAATTAAGGTTTCTTAAGTAGTTTACTGTTAATGGGTATGCAACGATGATATCTAGCTGACCATTGTATATAACAACATAGTAGTGGTCCAGTAGCTCGGATATCCAAGGTGCAACAGATTTCATAACATCTTGCTTCAAATGTTTTTCAACAATACTGCCGTTATTAAACGGAAGATCACCAACATGGATTGCTTTACGGACACTGCTCTTCTGCAACATCGGGCCAAAGTCTTCAAACTGAGTGTAGTCTTTTGTATGTAAATAGTTGAAGTAGAAGTTGAATCCAGTCATGTTAGCAAAAATACTTTTGCCATTGATCATGTCTCCGTTGAGCAGTGTATCAAAAGTTTCAAATGCTTTGTCCCAGTTTTTTTGTTGAATGTACTGTTTAGTTTTGTTCTCATACTCCTCAAAAACCTTTGCTTGATTCCAGTCAATAAGACCAATCTGATTCAAGTACTTTCCATATACCAGCTGGTGCTCAGGGTCACTCAAACCATTACCAATTGCAACACCTTTCATGTTGATTTTGAGGGCAGCTGTGGGGTTTTTCTTGTGGATAGTATATGCCAAAGCTGGGACGTATTTCCCGCCATAGGACTCTCCCGTGACAAAGAACTTGTTACCTTGTAATTCAGGGAACAGTTGGAAGAATTGTATAATAGTAGTGTATAACTGCTCTCCAACCTGTTGTTCATCAGTACAATAACCTTTATCATTCTTAGTAAAGCTGAACCCGGTGCCAACAGGGTTATCTATGTAGATGATATGATGGCTCAAAGCCCATGTATACTTCCTTCGTTCGAATTTTTCACGTCTGACTCTTAGCGGCCCGTTTTCAGTAAATAGGCCGTATAGAGAGGTCGCGCCGGGACCTCCTTGCAGCCACACGATGACTGGAGCCTCCTTATTATTCGGCACCATCGCCGGGAAATACCAGAAGAACTGGTTTGAATCGTAAGTCTTATTCACGGTGATATAACCGGCATAACTTTTTATGCGAAGACTTTCTGTGAAGGGCACGCGCGCGCGCCGCCTACCTTCTGTGATGTTCCCGGATTCGATGAATGGTGTGAGGAACAGAGGCGTGCCAGCGTCACCGCCATCTCTCTCTCCAAGGTTCAGTTCTGGATACTTGTGGAAAAAACCCTGGGCAGAAAATACACCGAGACAAACGCAGAACGTGATAAATATTACACGCGACATGCCGCTGAGCGAGCCCGCGACCTGCCGAAGTTGCCGAACGAATGCACGGCACGCTGAATGAGCACTAACAGACTTATTTTTACTTTTTATCGTACACGTAGCTTTTATCGTTCACCCGGTTTAGCTTCTATAGCAACTATATTTTTGTAAACAGACTTGATTAAACATTAATTAATTAGACCTTACTTCAAAGAGCATGACTTACTTTATTTATTTTTTAATAATGCTAAATTTTGCTAACGTACAGCCCACATTTTTTTACTCTGGAACATAAACTCATCTGTTTTCTGATCTGCCATCTTACTAAACATGTCAGTGTCATTGTCAATAGTTCGTTTACACTGCTTGCCTCATCCTCATTTTTCGATTTGATTGTTTTTTTTTCGTTTGGTTGGTTTTTTCAATTCAATGTGAATTCAATGCAATTTCATATATAATTTCACATTATTCACAATGAAATGTACACTTCATAGCAATTTGCTCGCTTTATCGTTTTTAGCAGTTGCAAGTGCGGTGTTTTATCCAAATGTTTATCCTCGATTAAAACTAGAAGCTAAGGTTTCATCGGATGCCGGCGAACCACTCATGATAACACCTTTTCTACAAAACGGCTCTATTCAACTCGCTCAAGATCTTTCTAAGGTCTCTATTACTGAGAAGATTGGATTTCTAAGCCACGCCGGGTTCTTCACAATAGATCAAAAATACGACTCTAATCTTTACTTCTGGTATTTCCCGCCATTTTCTAAGAATGAGAAAGCGCCTGTGTTGCTCTGGCTGCAAGGGGGACCAGGCGGCAGTTCTTTATTCGGCCTCTTCGCTGAGCTTGGGCCTTTGATAGCTAAGAAAGATGGTTTTGCGCTAAGAAAGTACCACTGGGCTTTGAACAGCCATCTCATCTTCATTGATAATCCAGTGGGCACTGGTTTCAGTTTCACCAAGAATGATTTAGGGTACTGTACCAATGAGAAATGTGTTGCAACTGGACTCTACAGTGCCATGCAACAGTTCTTTACTCTTTTTCCTGACCTAAGAAGCAATGACTTTTATCTGACAGGGGAATCTTATGCTGGGAAGTACATTCCATCTTTTGCCTTGGAAATCCATGAACAGAATGCAAATGGCAAATCTCCAAAGATCAATTTGAAAGGATTAGCTATTGGCAATGGATACTGTGATCCTATAAACCAAATGGATTATGGGAACTATCTATACCAGCATGGTTTGCTTGATGATAATCAGCTTATTGTGTTCCAAAAATACCAGGATAAGATCTCTCAGTTGATCCAAAAAGAAAGTTGGGTTGAAGCCGACTTGTTAATGGACAAACTTATGGATGGAGATGTGAGCAACATATCCTACTTTAAAATGTTTACTGGCTTTGAAGATTACTACAATTTTTTGCTGGTTAAAAGTGTTTATGATACAACCAACTTATTGAACCTCCTTCAGAATGATAAAGTTAGAAAAAGTGTCCATGTTGGAGGCTTACAGTACAATGATGGCAAGGAGGTAGCATTACACCTTGCTTATGATATGATGAAATCTGTTGCACCTACTGTTTCAACACTCCTATCTCACTATAAGATAGTTTTCTATAATGGACAGCTAGACATAATTGTAGCATACCCCTTAACAGAAAACTTTCTCCGGAATCTGAAGTTCTCATCATCAGAGGAGTATAAAAAAGCTTCAAGATCTATTTGGAAAGTTGGTGATGAAGTTGCTGGGTATGTGAAAAAGGCTGGGAATTTGACAGAGGTCCTTGTGAGGAATGCGGGCCATATGGTGCCAATGGATCAGCCTAAATGGGCTTATGATTTAATAAATAGAGTTGTTTATAATGGTTTTTAAAACTTGTTATGTATCTCAGATTGTCTACTTTTTATGGATTTTAACACATTCAACTGTATTATGAATTGAATACTAGAGATATTATGTTAAGTATAAGTCGCGTCACAGAACTCTGAGGAAAAAGCTTTGCAGTAGTCGATTTTCAGGTATTTTAGGTCGGATTGGTGAAATAACGCGGAGCACTTCATACCATTGATTTAGCCCTATACTTCCCCTCGGAATTATTTTTACGTGACGCGACTTGTATAAAATGGCTAAGCTATCTTGGCTTCATTTTGTAATAAAGTGGATTTTGTTTCTTTCTATATTATATCAGTTTAGTTTAGTGTTTTTTTTCTATTATTAGTAGGATATTAAAGTTTTTATAGTTAGTACTCAGTTGAATCTGTGTTATTTAGTAATTACATTTAAAAAATGGCTAAATGTTATACTTTTATACAATAAAACGATTTTTATATTATTACAATATTTTATTTCATGAGCTCATTACTCAATAAATAATTAAACTATCGCTCAGTCATTCATATTATAATCTAGCACAAAATGTGGTGGGTTGTCTGTTAGTTTGATTGCAAAGTAACTTTAATTTGATAAATCGGGTTTTATAACAATCGCGTATTTTATAATTAATTGATAAGTTGGTCTAAAAATTTTTTTATTTGTGATCAAATATTATCTCTAAATAAATGATGAACTATTACAATAACTAAATTATTCTTAGGGGGAACATATCATTAGTTCAAAATTAAAATTCAATCATACATCAATTAAAATATAGGTACATTTCTATCTAATTAACTTTATTAGACACTGGATTTCAAAATTGGCCTTATTAAAGTAATTTAAAATTAGATCTTACAAAAACACAACCCTGGAATCATTTCTTACTTTACCCAGAATTTAAATTTCATGAATGGTTGCATTAAACTAAAACACAATATTATTTTAATGTGAAAAGGCTACTAAAAAGCGTCTATTCCCGTTGCCCCCGTATTCTGTGTCCCCGTGACGGGGACAGCGGGAAGTCAAGACCTTGTTCATCGACCAGCGACAATACTCACCATATATTTCAATCATCAATACATTAAAATGTTAATCAGTCGAAATCGAGGACAAAATTTTCCTGGTATTCATTAGCATGACCTGCCCCCCGATTGTGTACACTTGTCTCGGATTGTATCAAAGCCAAAATCACAGTAATCCGAGTAACTTACTTTTTATATTACTGTCATATTTGATAGTTGCTTTCGCGATTTACTGTGATTTTATGCTTTGATACAATCCGAGACATGTGTACACAATCAGGGGGCTGACCACATTGATCTGATCGTATACAAATGCTGCGTTCTTAAGATCATATTAGTCTCTAATTGCATTTAATTGCTGCCGGTATGTACATTTTTAGGTTAAGTGCCTCTTTCACGATCTTCAAGTAAGTTCCGAATAGGCTAGTCACCAATTGTCGAGTAATTGACAATATTGACATTTGGCGCATAGAACGAATGACGTTACTCGTTAAGTAACTAATCAACACTTTACTTGAGGATGGTGAAAGAGGCACTAAGTTTACTATCGCCTAAATACTGAAACATTACTTAAGTAGTCCTTTTCTATGACATTATTTGACGTTTGTCTACACAAATTCAACAAATAAAACTTCCTAAATGGTTATTATTACGCTCCCAAAAAAAGTAGCCTTTCAGTATTCGGGCGTAAAGGTGTTATTACAACACTAATGGGTGCCACTTATGGCCACTTTTGGCCACTTATGGCGTTTGTGCATTAAAATTCCGTGCGGACATTAAAATTCCTTGTAGTGTACAAACGCCCTATCAATGATAAATCCCTTATCCTAAAGTATATACCTACGGTCAACACCTCAAGAAGTAACATCCTGCAGTCGATGGACGAGTCCATTACCGTGACGCTGCATCCTATGCGAGCAATGCGGTGAGTGCGTCGAGGAACTGCGAGCGCTGTGCGGTAGGTAGCACCACTATAGATGAGTCCATGTAGTCGAGAGTGACTTGAGCGCCGCTCTTAGCCGCCGCTTGCTCGAATGCTGCGCCGAACAAACTGAAACAGGACACGAGTATAAGCTACTAGTGCGCCCCGCGGTGTTACCCGCGCTGAATAGTTCCCGTTCCCGTGGGGATACCGGGATCAAAAGTAGCCTATTCTTTAATCCAGGGTATAAGCAATTCTGGTACCAAATTTCATTTAAATCCGTCCAGCCGTTTGAGCGTGAAAGAGTAACAAACACACTTACAAACTTTCACCTTTATAATATTAGTGTGATAGTGTGATTACATTTTCTAAGTAAGAAATCAAAACGCATAATGGTGTCAATTCAGATGTCGCCTAAACTAAACTAATTTGACAGCACTAAAAATGTTGCAGTCTTTCATAACGATCGAAATAAAAGGATGGCATCAATTTTAGTGCTGTTAGTTTAGTTTTTGCTACATTTGAATTGACACCAATGACTGACAGATTATAAAAAATTAAGGTGGGTTAACTATAAAAAACAATACACCAACATAAGATGACTTGCAATATGTTTTCAGTTAGTAGAGCAGCTTTGAAACATCCCTCTATCTCCCTCCCTCCCGTGTAAGCAGCATCTCTACTCACTTCCTGGGCTCCTGTGCGTGTCTGGGCGGCAGGCCGAGCAGCAGACACCCTCCCCCCCGCGCCGAGCAGCCGGCCAGCAGCGCCCGCCCCCCCGCGCCGCCCGCCGCCGCGCCCGCCCAGCGCGCCGCCACGCCCAGCCACACCGGACCCGACACCAGGCGCGACTCCGGGGTACCCTGGGGTCAGTGTACAATGGTTGTTATCATTACAAGAGTTACACAGATTCTGCAAGTATTGGCCGCGGAAAAATTATCGGGATTTTCACAACCCAGCTCTTAGGCGCATCTTGAATAAATGCTTTTTAAAGTATTTGAACTTTTACTAAAACAAATATTGCTATTGCAATAGGATGTTATGTTGCTGTTAATTTTAATTGACAACCATTTTAACGATCACTTTTAACATCAATATAGAATAGCACTGAAAATAACATTTCAAAAATAAGGTACTCAAAAAGAACTGTGTTTTTCATCTTTGCGGGTAATTTAATGCTGAAGCAAAAATGGTCTAGGTATATAATTCTACCCACATAAACTCCAATTATTATTATACTAAATCGAGATATTAAACATGCCACTCAGGCTGTCATTTAATAATAGACTTTACCGTAAACAGAGTAAGATCTTCTTAAGCGATAACTTAGCTAGTCAGTGGCATCGGTTCCGTTGCAACACTGACTAGTTAAATTATTCATAAAGCTTCCAACAGAATCAGCGGCACTGTTAATCTTCTGTCATTTAATAATAGACTTTAACATAGACAAAATAAGATCTTTCTTGTGAGCCTACCTCCTGTACGATGAAGTATGAGAATGGTCCTGCGAGGCACAGCTGCCTGGCGGCCACCACTTGCTGCACGAGGCGCGCCACGGCCCCCAGCGCGGCGCGCGCGGCCTCCGCGCCCGCCAGCCGAGCGGGACAGCGCCCCGCCGCCGTCGACAGGGCTTCCAGGGACAACTGGAACCCTTCCTCCTTGGGGATGCTCTCCTGAAGGACAGAGATTATCGATCAAAGAAGCGCTGCGCTGGTGAAGCTTGCTAAGACGTACTTGATAGATCGTCGAAGTTAAGCAACATTCAATTCAATTTATTTATTGCGTAATATGCATTGAGATTATTATAGAGCCACAATCAGACAAATAAAATGTAAACGCCAAAACTCTGCGCACACTACGTAGTGCGCAGAGTTTTTCTTTTTTGAGTACAAGCGACATTGAACATTACAAACGACATGACGTCTACATTCAAATGTCAAATGTCATTGTAGAACATTGAATTTGCACGCACATTTTTTGAGTGTTGACAGCTATTAGATTGTGACTCTTTAATACATCTCAATGGTAATATGTAAGAGACTGTTAGTGATACAGATTCAGTACGTCCATAATCAGCGTCTTGCGCGTGCAACATTCATTAACAAAATGTAACAATCAGGTATTATAATTTAAACGCATTATATACCTACCTAGGTAATTAAATAATAAAAATAAAATGTCAAATTGTGAATAATATAAAATAAGAAATATAGATTACGAAGTCAATAGTGGCAATTCGGAGTATCGCAAAAGCTAAACTTAACTAACTAAAAACGTTGCCGCCCCTTTCATAGCGATGGGAATAAAAAGGATGGCATTAATTTTAGTTAGTTTAGTTTAGCTTTTGCGATACTTCAAATTAAATAAATAACTTACATGTTCAATAAGGCCCATAATAGCATAAACAACATCCAAAGCCGCCACAGTGGGCGAATGAGGTCGGTGCAGTAAAAAGGTGGTGTGGACAGGCGGAGTCAGCTTGTGTTTAGGCGCGGCCGACTCTATGGACGCGAGGAGAGTTCTCCGTAGCTCCACGTCCATTGAACGGTAGGCTTGTCGAGCTTGTTGGAGGGGTATCCTGGAAAAGTTATTTTTGACGGTTGACGACCTCTGTGGCACAGTGGGCGATGGCCCGCCCGAGACGCGGAGGTTGCGGGTTCGATCCCCGCCACGGGACAAATGTTTGTATCTTCTACAGATATTTGTTCCGGGTCTGGATGTTTTTCTATCTATAGTAAGTATGTATGTATGTATTTACAAAAAAATGTATCTATGTACCTAGTATATCAGTCATCTGGTCACCATAACACAAGCATTAAGTTGCTAACCTTGGGACTAGATGACGCCGTATGAAATGTCCAAGGATATTTATTTAGAACCTCAAAATTGTATCGGAAATGTATTCTAGCATATAATACCTTTTGAAACTTAAAAAAGGTATCTTCTATGTTCCATTTCTTTCAGTGATCAGTGATATTTCGATTATATGAATGTTCCCCCTACCCACATACCCGGTATCGGCCAGTAACATCCGTATCCGGTGTTCCCCGGCGCGCGCGTGCGTGAGCAGCTGCGGCGTAGGTACATACCCGGTATCGGCCAGTAACATCCGTATCCGGTGTTCCCCGGCGCGCGCGTGCGTGAGCAGCTGCGGCGTAGGTACATACCCGGTATCGGCCAGTAACATCCGTATCCGGTGTTCCCCGGCGCGCGCGTGCGTGAGCAGCTGCGGCGTAGGTACATACCCGGTATCGGCCAGTAACATCCGTATCCGGTGTTCCCCGGCGCGCGCGTGCGTGAGCAGCTGCGGCGTAGGTACATACCCGGTATCGGCCAGTAACATCCGTATCCGGTGTTCCCCGGCGCGCGCGTGCGTGAGCAGCTGCGGCGTAGGTACATACCCGGTATCGGCCAGTAACATCCGTATCCGGTGTTCCCCGGCGCGCGCGTGCGTGAGCAGCTGCGGCGTAGGTACATACCCGGTATCGGCCAGTAACATCCGTATCCGGTGTTCCCCGGCGCGCGCGTGCGTGAGCAGCTGCGGCGTAGGTACATACCCGGTATCGGCCAGTAACATCCGTATCCGGTGTTCCCCGGCGCGCGCGTGCGTGAGCAGCTGCGGCGTAGGTACATACCCGGTATCGGCCAGTAACATCCGTATCCGGTGTTCCCCGGCGCGCGCGTGCGTGAGCAGCTGCGGCGTAGGTACATACCCGGTATCGGCCAGTAACATCCGTATCCGGTGTTCCCCGGCGCGCGCGTGCGTGAGCAGCTGCGGCGTAGGTACATACCCGGTATCGGCCAGTAACATCCGTATCCGGTGTTCCCCGGCGCGCGCGTGCGTGAGCAGCTGCGGCGTAGGTACATACCCGGTATCGGCCAGTAACATCCGTATCCGGTGTTCCCCGGCGCGCGCGTGCGTGAGCAGCTGCGGCGTAGGTACATACCCGGTATCGGCCAGTAACATCCGTATCCGGTGTTCCCCGGCGCGCGCGTGCGTGAGCAGCTGCGGCGTAGGTACATACCCGGTATCGGCCAGTAACATCCGTATCCGGTGTTCCCCGGCGCGCGCGTGCGTGAGCAGCTGCGGCGTAGGTACATACCCGGTATCGGCCAGTAACATCCGTATCCGGTGTTCCCCGGCGCGCGCGTGCGTGAGCAGCTGCGGCGCGAGCGCGGGCGCGTGCCGGAGCGCACACTCCACGCTCCACTCGCGGTACAGCGGGAGAGAGAGATCCTTCTCCAGGACTATACACGATGACTGGAACAACAGTATTCAGATAATGGATCGAAGGCATCGAGTTACTATACTGAAGAGTCACAATCTAGGTGACAACACTCAAAAAATGACAATAGATGTATAAAAATAAAGAGATAAAGATCATTTATTTGCATAAACATGTGTAAATATTATGATAAAACTGGTATAGCCGCTACATGTTTTACCGATTTCGGTGTGCAAAGCGAGAGAGATGGCATGCTTTCAGTATAGGTACACGATTTAAATATTACAATAATGTCAAATTAAATACAATAAAACAAGATAATTAATTACAACATTCAAATTATGAAGAGAAATGCACTAACAATTGAAAAGAAATAGTACTGCTTCCTCCGCTGTAGTTTTTACACCATTTAACTGAACATTTAGTCATTTTGGGAGATGTTTCGTTGACAAGTAAGTGCTTCAGACTGTAGCAAAAACACGACCAAGGCTAGAATTTCCTGGTTACTGACAAGACCGGTATAGGAACATTCGCTTTTATGTCGGGTCCAGTGGCTGCTTCGTTCATGGAAGCACTATACTCACGCCTCCGGCTTGGCTAGTGATGTGATGCGTGGCCAGTGCGTCTGTGTCCAGCAAGCTCTGTGCAGGGCTCCGCAGACAGAGCGCGCCCTGGGCCGCGTGCGCGACGCAGGCCGCCCACACGCTGTCGAGGGACGAATGGGACGCTCGCCATGCCAAGTCTAATGCTACACATGCGCTCTGAAAATGAAAAAAGGAATAAAAAAAAACAAATAAAGGCAAATGTATTTATTCAATAAGAACTATTCTTCTTCTTCTTGTGGTGGTTGAACCACTAGCACACGATTACTCTGCATTGCTCCTATCCAGGGCCGCCGCTCTTCTAGCGATGCATCTCCAAGAACTCAAGAGACTCTCAAGAACTATTATGGGTCACTATTAAAAAAATTACAAATATGAATGAATACTAGTGTATAATAATACCATTCAGCTATTTGGCGATTAACATAGGGCCAGTCTTTCGGTAATTTAATACATACCGGTTTCCCGTAGTAAGAGAACTGTGTATAATTGAACATAAGCGTGTTCCGTCGTTCCTCCCAGGCGCGGCGCTCCCGGCGGCGCTCCACTAACGCCTCTAGGCCTTCTCTACCGCCTTCTGTCTCTTCATTCTGAAATATAATATTTCCAACTTCAAAAAACACCAAAAAATTTTATGTTCTACTTAGGTATGTATTTTGTTGAGTGTGCAATGATTATTCAAATTTTTTAAAGATTTTTTTTTTCAAAGAGGACTCCCGAGTTGACCCTATTATATATTTTTGAGGATATGATAAAGATCTTTGGGAGTAATGAACAGAAATGCACCTTGACAGTGCAGGAAATTTCTGTCTTCTTACGAAATTTAAGTTGGTTTTAAGGTGTCTTATTGAGTTTGCTAAAGGATGGAATTTAGTACTTAATAAACCATACCTCTTCATCATCATCTCGGAAGATGTCATCAAAGTTGGGAATGTTCTCTTCACTGTCTTTGTACACCAATCTTACCTGTTAAATAAAAGGATGCACACATCTTGTGTATAAAATATCAGTAGAATATAAGTTATATTTAATTAAACAAGCTCCGGACTGTATTTAAGATGATTATTGATTACTTTAACTCAATGCTACACTGTTCCCAAGCATTTTAGGCTATGTCTTATCTTAGCAAAGATGTAGGAAATATCCATAGGAAGAATGTGTGGGGCCTTCTGGATAACATAATTGTATGGCCACAATATTGTGTTAGGTATTACTTATTAGTAGTGATCAGAATAGGTAGAGTATAGTGGCAATTCGGAGAATTGCGAAAGATAAACTTAACTAACTAAAAATGTTGCTGTCCCTTTCATAGCGATGGGAATAAAAAGGATGGCATTAATTTTAGTTAGTATAGTTTAGCTTGTGCAACACTCCGAATTGCCACATACATTTACCTAAAGTTCGCGCGTGGAAGTACATGCTTTCACACTGGAACTTTAGGCTATACTATACCTATTCCGATCACTGCCCATTAGTGTTTACTTTAATAATAATTTCAAATTTTATAGGTATTACCTGTCCATCACTATACACATTGCAGACGTCGGAAGGTTTATGAGCATCCAGCACAAAGAACACAACATCTTCCTCCGGCTGTAGAATATCCACCAAGTCCACAGTGCCCCCACAGTTCACCAAAACCACATATTTGATCTCTTCATTATTTTCTTCGTACGCTCTTTTTAATTCCGAAATACCACCAACAGGAACCAATGTATACGATATATTATCGGTTTTGAACAACCCTTGGAGTATCCTGCAGGTGCATATTGCGTCTACATCGTAATGGACCAGCAACAAAACTCTCTAGAACGAAAAAAACAGTTGTAGGTTGGCACAAACGTAAACACTATGCAAAATATAATTTTACTCACATTTCCTAAAAGAAGGTTGTAGAAATCATTCCTGAGGTCCTCTACAAACATTTTGAGACGTCATGGATGTAGCAAATAATAGATTGTTCAAGAAAACATCGCGACAATTCAATTTCTATTGTGTTTTTCAACAACGAAACCCGAACACCTGTTTCTGAATTTAACTGTCAAACTCGAAACGTCAACAACTTTTTCCCGCCAATAAAAAGATGCGTTCATGAAAAGATTAAGAAAGCTAACGGTACAATCACAGGTACGGTCGGCCTAAAATGTGGTTATCTATCATCATGTGGTGTGCCTATACGGTTGATTTTCATTGAAACGTCATGAACTTAGAAAGTAAGATTTTTTTTATTTATTATACTACACTATAGGTACCTACAACCAAATCCGTTCGGTAGTTTTCGCGTGAAAGAGTAGGTAGTACCTACCAAACATCCATACTTTCGCGTTTATAATATTAGTAGGATTGTGTTTTCCATCCTTGCTCCTAGTGTTTGAAACTATAATTTTACATTAACCTATAATTACACACATTAAATTTAAAATACCTACACAAAAATTAAATTAGATTGAAAAGTAAAACACCTAAATGTCAATCTGTGTCTGACTGACCTAAATTAAATATTTTTAATTAAAGGAACAAACCTACCTACCTTGTGCTATCAATGCAAATTATATGAGATTTTTAAATGCTTTTATGCTGGTAGGTACCTACCTCTATTTAGCTGACATAGGTAGGTTGTATTAAGTAGGTGTAGGTATGTATTAAGTAGGTAACTTTTGCATCACATGCAATGCAACTCATTTTCCACTTCAGTAGGTATTAAATTATTCTAAAGGACTTGAAAGGGTATAATAAAATAAAATAATTATGATGGTAATACTTAGGTAACTTTAATTCATAGGAGTCCATAAAATATCTAACGTACAAAGTATTTAAGTAGGTAGTTACCTACAATAAATATTCATTAACATTATGTACCTGGTAAGTAGTTAAAAAGTTAAAATTAGGGATTCCTATTCCCAGATTCCGTACGATTTTTATAACAATCTACATGGTGCTGCGCTATTTTGTGCGCAATAGTATTGGGTCTCAGTAAATTCCCTGATAAAGCACGGAAGTAAGATTTTATTACTGACTCGTCGGTTTCCACAGGATACAAATGGTCTTTCAACTCATAGCACAGGAGTTCTTCTGGACAATCCAAAGCTCGTAAGCAGCCAGCGTATTCAGACCAAATCAGCTTTCGCCATTTCACATTGTGCTTCTGTGCAAGAGGCACTAAAACGCACGCTGCAAAAGTACTATCTCCATAGCTCACAGATTGAAATTGCTCCAAAAATTGCGTATAGAAATCCTGAAAATTATGCAAACCAACCAACTGCTTATCGAAATTAAAGTCCTCTTTCTTTTTGAATAGCTTCAGCGCGCATTTTTGTAGTAACAACTTGACTTTCGCGTCTAAAAATAACGATTGATCGCATAAAAATACGCACATTATTCTGCAAAAGCGGTCGGTGTTGTCGATATCGTTTAATAGATCCGGGAAGCAATACTCATTGAAGAGTATCCATTCTAAGCTACGAGTTATAACAAACTCCTTTTCAGCGGCGATTTGCGCAGCCACTTTCTTCGCATGCTCGCCTACCACTTTAGGTCCACTTTCTGCTTCTTGGCTTCTACTGTACAGAGATAGGATAGGTAAATATATCCAGTCTCTTGGAAGAATTGGCTCTTGCCATTTGAGTAACACAATATTGGGCCCTGTATCTCTGTAATTTAGATTTATGACCTTGCTATAACAAATCTTGATGTCTTCAATAGACGCTATTGCATTCGAGAACCCTTCAGCATCAGATATGTTTACTAGGTTCATTAATCTTTCAGCAGTGAACCATTTCTTATTGAAGATGAGTTTTTCGAAAAGATAGACCAGTTCGTATCTCTTGTCTATTCTGAAAATGTAACAAAGTTTGTTGCCAACAGCGTATACCAAGTCTTTGTTCTGTTCTGTCAAGTCTATCTTTGCTGAAAGCTTCAGGATATTAAACACTAGATCTGTTTCCATTCTTGTGAACCAGTTGTCTGCAAGAGCTGGCTGTTTCTTGGCTAACTTCTTCAGATAAGGTGCAAGATGTTGCAAAAAGCCTTCAGTAATTATGTTATCATTTACGTAGAGCAACAATTTTAACAGCGACGCCAAAAACGGCAATGACGATACTGCATTCAGTATAGGCAGCACCTTCTGCCCGGAATCTATCACGGATCCTCCAAGACTCGTCAAGTTCTTGACTAGATTAAGATCCCTATTTTCAAGTCCAGAAAGTAAATTTGAGCTGGGTACTAGATTCTTGATTATTTCTCTAAATCCCTGTGAAGACGATAAGTGTTTCAAAGAGTCGTTCAAGAATTTCACGGGTATGTTTTCGATGAGCAGTACAGTTTTGCAGCAATCTAGCGCAGAGCAGAGTAGTCGAAGATGAGCGCACGTGTAAACATCAGATTGGGACAGCTGTTGCATCCATTTCTGTATACCTTCTTTCAAAAGCGGGTATATTTGAGACTTGTAATCGTCTGTGCCAGTCAAATTGCAGGATAGCAGTCTGTTTATCATCTGTAGGACAACAGAAGCGTGTGTTGCTGATATTACTGGCGATGTCGCGAAAATATCTGTTCCTTGAACATGTTTGTATAATGTTGTTATTACAACAGGGAATAGAGAGATAGCTATCCCTTGTCCATAACAAAGCAGGTTGGAGAGGAGGCAATACGCTTCGATTTGTATCCTCAAACCGTAAGTTCTATCAGCTCCTGAGCTGATGTATTCGGAAATTGGCGTCAAAATTTCGTATTTCGTTACGAGGATATTGCTAATTTCGTCAGATTGGAGTGAGAGGATTCGGAGTAGTCTGACTGCTGATAAAATTGGTTTCCTGTTATACACATGTTGTGGGTCAAACACAAAGTTGAGAGATGTTGATGGAATGAAGTTATTAAGAATAGCTTGCATAAGGTGATCAGTCAGCACAATTCTGGAAGCAGTGTCCACTGAATCTCTTGCTAATCTTGTCAGTAATTGTAATGAGTACTGTATACAGTTGAAATTGGGCTTCACAATTTCTAAAATGTAGTACAATCGTTGTAGGATGTCAGTTCTTAGTAGTGCAGCAATGAGATCTATCTCTGCTAAGTGAAAATCTTTTAGTTCAGATTCTTTTGAATCCAATTCTTCTATTTCTGATTTATCATTCTCTAAGCATGGCTGAACCATACCTTCTTCAAATCCAAGTAGAGCATCAAGACTAGCTTCATCAATTCTATTGTAGAACAAGTTTCTCATAGCTTTTAAAGCTGGCTCCAAAACCACCACTTTGTTCTCGTCCATTGCTATTCTTATGATAAAAAATATTTTGCTCAATGGAAGTTCTATAATATCTTTGTAGGTCCCAACACTATTGTATTCTAATATGCCTGCCAGGGTGTTAAGAGCCATAACTCTTTGCTGAGTGATGGCAGAGCGGGATAGTTCTATTAACTCGGTGACGGAATATCCAGGTCTGTGAGGCTCATCTCCGTGATGGAATAATGTTTTTGTTTTCTCAGTGTACTCCATTGTATAAGGCAGCAGATATCCTTTGAAATCAAAACGGGCTTCAAATGGTTCATCTGGTTTAACCTTCTTACTTTCTTCTATGCCTTTCATCCATTCTAATTTGTCTTTTTCTATAGAATCGAAATTGAGCCAGCTGCCTACTTCTGGGTGGGTCAGGATGTCATTATCCCACAGTGAATCGTATGGTTGGATTGGTGGTTTTTGCTCATCCTTTTGGCTACTATCTGGAGTTTTATCAGCTGTCACTGATTCTGACGTGTCCATCTTCTCTGTTTTGCTCTCACTTTTTTCAGCAGATTCAGCAACATTAGTAATGGTTTTAACATTAGCAGGATTAGTAGTGGTTTTGTTTAGTCTCTTTGCTTTGATAAATTCAACTATATTTGGGTCTAGATCAGAGAGTAACTTTTGACGCTCATCTAATATTTCTTTCTCTGACATTCTCTTTAACATTTTAATGTTTTCATTGTGAATGTCATCGGCTTCTTTGGACGAGATGATGTAACTTTTCTTTGGTAGGTTTATGGATTTCTCTGAATCTGATACATTTTGGACAAAAGTATTTGAAGGCACATCTACATCCATGTCACTTGAAGTCAGTCTGAGCTTTTCTAAATGCTGTCTGTGTATACTTTTCTGACCGGGTACAATACTAGGATCACGTTTGAGAACTTCTGGAAAACCCTGAGAGGGCATTGGTTTGTCATCAATATTTATAGAAACATCCACATTTTTCTCAATAATGTTACCAAGGACTGACAGTTTCACTGTTGGAAAGTAGACATTATCATCTTCTGTATTAGGGTTTAATTCTTTCGGTGGTTCTTCAAAGTTCTTTTCCAAGATATCACCCATTACAGAGCTACCAGGAATGGTTGATACTTCTGTGCGTTGACGCTTCTCAGTGTTGCTTTTTAGTCCTTTACTTTGTGCATATTTCGAAGGTTTTCTTGAAACTGCTTCGGGTGTGCTGGGCCTCTTTGAGGTCTCTGTCTTTCGTAAATTTGTAACCGCTGCTGCTGGTTTGTGGTTTGGATCCTTACTTTTTTGCTGCAAGTACTCTTCTTGCATTTTGAGTAGATCTTCCTCATCTTCGCCTGGCTTCGGTCGTTTGATCATGATGAATTTGAGAAAGGAATAGAGAGACTGTCTTTGATTATAAACCTATAGAAAGGCAGTAACAGTAAGGTACCAGAAGCGAACTTGGTAAACAAAAATAAAACTAACCTCTTCCTCTTCTTTTTTTCTGTATTTCGGCTTCGCGCGGCTACTTTGCCAATTAGTATTGACATTGACATGACATGATATGACAAAATTGACAACTTGATGGTCTTGCTTGATGTAGTAACTTTCTTAAATCTTTTTTTTGATGCTACTCGACAATAGATGGCGTGGCGCTTGAGTACAGTATTTTAAAAATGGAAAAACACCATGCTCCAAAAGCCGATTCTTGAAGTCTTGGATTCTGGAACACAACTGACAATTGACGTGACAGATGACTGACATCACTGACAGAAAGAAAGACACTGTCTAAAATCAAAACAAAAACACGCTGCTACGCGCACGAGGTTCAGAATTACAAAAAATGCCTAAAATAAAGAAGAACCTGGACAAATTGAAGCATCCCAACAGTAGAAAAACTATAACACTAGCTAAGAAGCTTAATAGACATGAAAAGAAGAGCGGGAAGAAATTAGGCACCCACATCAAACAAAATCTCATCGGCGAAAAAATACTGTGGTTCAAAGAAAGAATACCAGAAGACTGTGAGGTACTGAGTAAAGAACAGGTGTTGGAACTGATAGATACTTACTTATCGAGGTTTGACGAAGAATTGGAACAGATTACTTTAAAAAACTCGATAGGACAGAGGAAAAACCGCCAACATGCCAGTCGTGAAGACATCGTCAACATCACGAAGAAAAATGAACGTGAAGAGTTTGACACCTGTGGAATAGAGCTACCAGACTTCTTAGATCGCCAGCAAATGGAGGTTTTAAGGAAATGGGACGGAGAACTTAGGTTTTTACAGCATTTCAAATTGAAAAGGTTTGCTAGAAAGCATCTAGAATAGTTGTAATTATTGTGTAAATTAGTATAACTTTGTCAAAATTATGCAATGATTGTTTAATATTTCATATTCTATACCACTTGCCAACAGGACTTCCACTCCATCCAACAAACCTAGAGCCAACATCCCTTACTTCAGAAAAAAATGTGCTCATTGCATGATCTAAACTCACCATCGCTATTAGTTTTGGCTTGAATTTGAACACACACAGGTTTCTCAAACTGCTAAATGTAACATGCCACTAACAATAATATTTCCAATGAAAACCACAGTAGGTATAGTCTAATAAAGTTTATTCAAGTATTTACAACTTTCCACTGAATACAATCAAAGACATCAAAGCTAAAAGAAGTAGAATATACTGCTTAGCTTAAATTAATCTGATATGTAGCACAAATCAGTCACTCACAATTACATACAGTTTATGAAAACTGCTACATATTTATCAATAAAAACGGCAATATTGAAATCATAATATAATATAATTCACAATCACTTGGACTAGCATTTAGCACATTATAAATCGTTTAAGTAAAAATTTACTATAATATTAGTATTTCAAAAAATTGTAAAGAATAAGACACATTTCAGATAATTTGGTGTCATATGTTCCATTTATTTAATATTTATTCATATAAATCATAGATATGCCCTGCTGCAAAAAAATGCCAGTGTTTTCATAATGCAACCATCACCAAAACAGTATGAAAGGAATTTTACAAAATTGATTGTACAGTTTGTGAAACCTAACATAAAGCTTTTTTTTGATACCTCAGTAACAGTTTCTTTTGTATAGTTCAGGAAGAGTAAAGAAGTTACACTTGGTGGCCACCAAACTCTGTTGTACAATCAATTTTTTTAAACTTTGTTCCACACAATAATAAAAAAATAGGAAGCTTGTTTGAAGCAAACAACCACCTTAAATATTATCTTTTTTATCCACATCAAATTGCAACATTATTTTAAACTCAAAAAACCACTCTTTTACAATGTAATTTATTTAAGGGCTCAAAGCAAGCATTCAATGATTTATATTAATAGAAGATAGTTTTAAATGTTACCTGCCAAATTATTTCCTCTCAAAACCATTAAACCAAAGTATTCTGCACCAACACAATTCACAAATAGTCATACTGGAAGGAGACTATACCATAAACAAAATAACTCTTCCAAATACTTCATATTTCTCAAATAAATATTGTTCGATCATGATTCTCAAGACATTAAAGCATAATAGACATGAGGACACTTGGTACAGACATTGGCCCAACATAAAGATAAAAAATAGAGCAAAGTAAATAAAAAAAAATGTTGTATAAGTAATTCTTTGATAACATTATCATGGAAAGCCTGAATACATAGTATTCTGCTATAGAGATCAAAACAAAATAGTTTTTTTTAACACAAAAGATGCCTAAATATAGGATAATTTACAAACTGACTTCATTTAGTAAATAATTTAGCTGAAATAATTATTAATAATACTAATATAACATTGGTGTCAATTCAGATGTCGCCAAAACAAAACTAAACTAATTTGACAGCACTAAAAATATTGCCGTCCCTTTCATAACGATCGAAATAAAAATAATGGCATCAAATTAGTTTAGTTTTTGCGACATCTGAATTGACACCACTAATTTCTTATCTAATACACTTATAGGTACCTGAATAATCATTAGTAGTTCATGAATTTTAAAATGACTTAAAACACAATATACACCCTTACACACCTTAACTCAAAACCAAAAAAATATAGGGCACACACACACAAGGCGCGGTAAATGTTGGTGCGTCCGGGATTCGAAACCACGACCTTCGGATCGAAAGTCGACCTACTCGACAATCAATAAAATAAGTTAATTAATATTACCTATTCTCTACAAGGATTTGCGATTTATTCAGTATTCGTTACACCCACTAAATCTGCTTTGGCCCACACAAGTAGGCTTAATAAAAGATTTGGTTTCGAGCCTTTTTGTGTAATAAGGGCGCATTTTGGCCGACAACCAAACGACATTGGCGTCGATTTGTAAAATCGTCTACAGTTCCGAATGACCTTCCGATAAAGCAAATAGGATTACGAGTATTACGACTACCAACCACAGTATTCTCAGGTTTCTAATGATTATTTGAAGATGTCTAGAATAGTCAGAGATAGGACCAGGTACACGTAACGTAATGCACACGCTAAATAGGTTTAATATATTAGGGGCTAGGGTGTTTCTTTTATTAACCCCCGAACCAAAGGAGAGCACCCTTATGCGGGCACCACACATTGGCTATGTTGGACCAAGATAGACTGTCGGTTTCAACACTGTGGGGATCGATCTTGGACGGTTATTGGACATAAACGGAGCTTTGCCATTGGCAATTCTATTCGTAGCCAATGTTAGAACCAAGTTGAAGAGTGACGCCAATTTGTGGTGCCCACATTTTATTACAAGTCTGACCGCACTGTAGCTCTAAAACGAGTGAACCGATTTAAGTGCAGATTTTTTTATAAAAGAAAAACCAATATTATTCAGTGTTTTTTAACATAGTCCTATTAGCTCCGTTTACAGGTACAACTTTTAATATTTATGTAGCCTCTACTATATCATTGAAATGAAGAAAGGCTCATGTTGTGGTTGCGAAGTAACAAACATACTATACATGCTCTTTGACCTAGCCTAGCTAGATTATGCATGTACATTGTACAGTGTAACCCTGTGTTGGGTGTCCATATTAAATAAATAAATCACGCGGAACTGACGACGCTAATACATGGTTTCACTAATTCTAATTCAGCTAGGCACTTTTTATAGTCTGGGAGCGTTTTCGCTAGTTATATGCGAGGAAAATAAATAGTGCGGAGGAAAAATTGACCAATAATAGAGCTGCGCTGAACAAGGCTAGGAAAATGAAGTGATATTATTGGTGGATGTTTCCCTTGCGCACCACTCAGATTTCTCTTACACATCGGAAACGCACCCTAGACCATTAAAATTTTAAATACAATAAAGATTATGTATGTACTTTACAAATATTAGTAATGTTTTCTTTGAATAGTAACATTGGAACAGTTAGTACATATTATAATATTTTATTTACATTTCATTACATATTGAAGTAAATAGTTGGACAGATTCTAAATTCATTTCAATAAATATTAAATTTTGTTAGGATTTCGTTTTTATGTCATTCAGGATGCGACCTAATAAATATTTTTATTTTCGTAAAGCATATAACTACAGCTTAACTTAGAAGCCAATTATTGCGTTTATCCTCTTAAATTTTCGTCACTATTTATCATCATTAGAGGTACCTAAACACACTTCTTTCGTATTATGCAATTTTCACAAATAGAGAGCACTTTTCACATTCATTCATCTCCAAGCAAGACAGCGAGATGGCCACAAATAAATCTATCCCTTTATAACCTGCCTTTCCAACCCTGCTCTTTCTACAATTATTACCCATTTCTTTTCATAAATCAATTGCACCTGTTTCCTAAAGCATGACCTTTTCAATTTTTATAAAGAAATCTATCCTGCATTACTATCCCAAATCACAACTAACGTAAATCAAGATTTTTTCATTACAATAACAAACAGGGCAGGCATTACTCAAATAGCTGTCAAAACATAGCCACCTCACACTCACATCTACATTAAATTCATTTTACAACTTAAAATTGCTATATAAAACAAATCAAGTAAACAAAGGGAGATGGTAGAAATCATACCCTCTTTGGCCTCTAGCTGCGAGCCATATGTATACTACATGGTATGCACCAGGTACAAAACAGATCATGCCGGCTACGAAGAATACTGCACCTTGAAGACCATTCTCTGGCTCAGCAACGGCAAATGCTCCCGTCCCTATGAGCCCAATGCCGACTATGAGAAGTATAACAGCAGCACAGACAGTTTTCCAGTTCTCTCTGACCTTGGGGTGGTTCCAGCAGTATGCTGATTGAGTAGCTTCTACGTATTCGTGAATTAGGGAGTCCGAGTCTCGTGATGTTGTGTCTTCCGTGCATTTGTATGTTTTGCTGTGATGAAACAGAAGAATTAGTAATGTTATTCATAGTTGCAGCCCAGTGTTTATATGGAAAAGGAGTCTGTAATGATTCTGTGCATTGATGACTCAGAATTCTGAGACTTAATTTTAATTATGAATGAGATGTTTCAATTCTCAAACATGTTTTTAAATATAATTTAATCGGATTTTGTGGTAAATTAGTCATTTCTGGTCAGAAACAAGAAAGCAATGGGACAAAATATAATTAAATTAATATCAATATGCAGAAAACAACAAATAGCAAAGTCAATGTTTTTTTGTGGTTTCATGATGACAGATACAAGTTTGTTTACAAACTATGACAAAACAATTATTTAGCAAGTTACCATGTAAGTAAGTTACCAAATCTGTGTATACATACATAGTAGAATTTTACCATAAATTTCATAGTTCTGTCATCCATGAAATTGGAAAGTTCATAACTGAATGCTAAATTAGTAAAAATCAGTGAAAGTAAGCTATAAAATATTCATTATAAATAACAGTCACCAGTGGTCAAACTGGTCCTTTATGCTATTCATAGCAACAGGAAATACAGTCATCAATGAATACTAATATGAATGAGTATTGTAGGCAAACCTGTAGTGCTAATTGTAGTGTACCTATTGATTTTTAGTAGGTTATTTACTGTTCCGAGTTAGTGATTATTAGAAGCTAATTAGCAGCACAATGTAGAGCGTAAAGGTAGTGATCATCGCTAAGTTCAACCGCCTTTGCCCCACTGTTGAAACGTGCGTCAATAAGTACTGCCGAAAAGGTCATGACCAAACTGACATTTTTAACACAAAGAAAATTTGCTTTAGGTAATGTTAGTTCCTAACTTCCTAAGGTTATAATATAATGAGTATGCTTCGTAGATGTTAAAAAAAGACTCACCTGGACAAGAAGTCCCCTCCATTCTTGAATTTATTCTGTAAAGGCGATCTATCGCCAGTTGCGCCGTACACTTTAATCGCCTCGTCGGTTTCCTCCTCGAATGCGTCGTCGATCGAAAATCGCTTTTCGCTATTGCCGAAAGGTCGAGTCATTTTTAACAATTTAAATATTATTTGTCTGGGTGTGAGAAATAAACATAGCAACTTTCGCACGGACACAAAAACAGCTGTCAATTTATTTTATCAACACTTCGCCATATTGATTGTAAATGTTCGGAATCTGGTTTTAGGTTCCCAAATAAATTGCAAATACAGACACTCAACAGCATTTAAATCACAAAATATTTAGTTTAAAACAATAGTATCATAATAATTTATATTTTAACTACTTGAATCAGGATGTATATCTAAACAGTAAGAAGAATAGTCACATTTTTGTCTTATTCAACTATGATAGCCATGCTTTTGACTTGTGTAGATTTTGCTCTAAAAACGGATGTTGAACGCACTTCATCTGAATTTGAGTTGTTCGGATAATGTTTTATTGTACTAATACTTCAAGATAGATTTAATTAGCCTGTAAACCAAACTGTATTTGAGTATATTATAATGACTACTGCGAAGAAAAGTAGCATGTTTTTCTGTAGTAAGTAAACCAAATCACTTTGTAAAGCCAGTGCGAATTTGCAAAATAGGAAAGTTTTTTCTAATGGGTGTATGCAAGTTATTAGTATTGTATCCGAACAGCAGTTGTCAAAAAACATAAACAAAGAAACGTCAAAACCACATGGTTGTATTTTGGTGGTATTTTGTTAGACATTTTGAAATGAAGTGATCAGAAACTAATTAAATAAAATGGTAAACAAAGACTGGGCTAAGGTAACTCCTGCCTTATCTAAGCCTGTGCTAAGATGCATCAGTTCACAGGGCTTCAATGCCATGACACCTATCCAGGCGGCTGTGATCCCGCTTGTACTAACTTGCAAAGATGTGGTCGCCGAAGCAGTGACTGGATCTGGCAAAACGCTCGCATTTGTGATTCCCATGCTTGAAATGATAACCAAGAAAGAAAAGGACAGCCCATTGAGGAAAGATTTTATATATGGAGTAATTATTTCACCTACAAGAGAATTAGCAACTCAAATTCTCAAGGTAACCTATGTTTGTGTGTATAACAATATTTATGTCGTTCATCCCACAAGGACGAAGTGCTAGATTGTCCTTCTGATACGTCCCGATATAAACATTATCTACGATTTTCAGCCAGAGAAGCTCTTGTAGCAACAATTTCTTCTATGCCTTAAAAGCGTACCTATTTAGGCTATTTATCTATAAACCAATTGAACAATTTGTAATATATATAATTATGAATGCGCCTGATTACGAATATTCACCTAAGATAACAACAATAGTCCAAAATCTTAGATATTCCTCATGAACACTATTGTGATTTTTTGTTATATTTCCAGGTTATTGAAACATTTCTAGAACAGCCAGAGCTATCCCATATAACTTTAACACTCCTAGTCGGCGGGAGGTCAGTGGACCTGGATGCTCTGGCTTTGCAGAAGGGAGCCCACATTGTGGTCTGCACACCCGGCCGGTTTGGAGACTTACTGGCCGAGAGGAAGAACTTGAATCTAGCTGGAAGACTGAAGGAGTTGGTAAGAAATTCAAAACTCAAATTAAAGTTTTATATTACATAAATTAATTATTAAATTAAATAAATAAATAAATTATTTTTTAAATTTTTTTCTTATTACATAAAAAAAAATTTAAAATGAAATTAGAATCAGAAGTGAGGAGGTCCAGTTAGAACTATAATATATATTATTATAATTTAAGTTTCAGCTTAAACCTATATAAATTAAATTAATTTGTAGATCGACTTTGCAATAATGGTATGCTAATATTTAATTGCCACTGGTGGTCAAGTCAAGTAATTTCGGCTTTTTTTTTAAACCAATCACTAAATCTTCTCATAACAAAATACCATCTTTTCCAGGAGTTCCTAGTTCTCGACGAAGCTGACCGGCTGCTAGACCTTGGCTTTAGCACAACCCTGACCACCATCCTCCACTACCTGCCCCGACAGCGACGCACCGGTCTCTTCTCGGCCACACAGACTAAGGAGCTCCAGGACCTCGTCCGAGCCGGCTTAAGGAACCCAGTGGTTGTCAGTGTGAAAGAGAAGTCTACGATCAGCACTCCGATCCTGCTGGAGAACTATTATGTGATAGTGGAGCCACAGGATAAGTTCTTGTTTCTGTTGAATTTTATAAGGAACAGGAAGATTGTGAAGGTGTGTATTTTATTTGCCTGTTAAATAATTTGTATCTATTAGTTTAGTTGTATTTATGTAAGAATTTGATATTCGAATGCTAAAGTGATTATTATTTGATGATCATTTTATTAATCTACTCTGCTCTGAACAGTGACATGAAACTTTGTGACTTAGAAAAAGTTGCAATCCTATCAAAATTTTATATATAAATATTAAAATCATAAATATTAAAATGAATCCTTGTCACGTTGATGTGGGTCGCCAAAACTAAACTAAACTAATTTGGCATGATAGCACTAAAAAGATATCCCTCTCATATAAATTAATTCATTAGCAAATAAAAAGAATGGCATCAATTTTAGTGCTGTCAAATTAGTTTAGTTTTTGCGACATCTGTATTAACACCACTTTAACTGCGTTTATTTCCAGGGTATATTCTTTCTGCCCACGTGCGCATGCGTCGACTACTGGGCAGACGTGCTGCCCGTGTTTCTCCCGGACACCAAGGTGTACGCGATGCACGGCAAGATGAAACAAAAACGGAGCAAAGTGCTTGAACAGTTCAGGGAGGATGAAAACACTATTTTGTTATGCACAGATCTATTAGCTAGGTAAGTTGAGTTACAGAGCTAGCTATAGGTCGCGCCACGTAAAAGAGCGGGTTGGGGAAGTAGCGGGGGTAGGTATGTTCGCGACTGTGTTCACTCGCTGACGAACCAATAGCACTCGCTACATCAATGGTATGAAGTGCGCCGCAACACCTCTCCACCAATCATCGACCACTGCGCAGGACAGCCAGCGCTCTTTTTACGTGGCGCGACCTATACTATAGCCTGTTTGTTCTTGCGACCATACATCCTACTATCTTACTAATAAACCCGAAATTTTATATTGATGTTTGTTACACTTTCACGCAAAAACTACTGTACGGATTTGACTGAAACTTAAAGTATACATGTTTATGACCAGGAATAACACATAGGCTTCTTTATATCCGGGTAAGAACGCGTGCGAAGCCGCAGGCGTACAGTACAAAATATATTCTAAGTTATTATGTTGTTTATTTATAATGTGGATGACTCCATACTTCTTCACAACAGGCATTAGAATCACCTAGCATGTAAAACGAAACTTAAGTGATCCTTGAGGTCCTACAAGAATAAATGATTTTTCTTTCTTTCTTTCTTTCAAAAGTTTGTGTATGACTAAAGATCCGATTCTACTACTGCTTGCTTAGATTATGTTTCGTTTCTCAGAGGTGTGGACATCCCATCGGTAGAGTGGGTGGTCCAATGGGAGCCTCCCCTCTCCCCCTCCGCCCTGGTGCACCGCGCGGGGCGGGCGGGGCGCGCGGGGGCGCGGGGGAGGTCGCTCCTCCCCCTGCTGCCCTCGGAGGAATCATACGTCCCCTTCGTGAGGACCAATCAGATGGTGCAGCTTACTGATTGGCGGGAGAGTGAGGATGAGATCAAGATAACGCAGAAGTTGAGAGATAAGGTATGGGAGCTTAGAGAGTAAGAAGTAGAGCGCTGTATATTTCTTTCTCAGTCGCACAAAAACAAACAAATGGACAAACATATGTACAAAATTCTTGTGAGTAAAAGAGACAAAGCATTTGATCTTTTGTCCTTCATCGCGTGTCGTTTTTTTGTTTGGCCGGAAACTTGATGCTCCGATTTTTGTACTACGAAACTATGGTCCATGTATGAGAACTTTTATTTAAATCTTTATCAAGGACGATTGGTATTGTTAAAAAACATTTTAAATTTCAGGTTTTGTCCATAATCCACGGCTTACAGAAGAAAGACCGCGCCATCTTGGACAAAGGCCAGCGTGCGTTCGTCTCTCACATGCGCGCTTATTCCAAGCACGAGTGTAATATATTACTGCAGTTAAAGGAGCTACCGTTAGGTAACTATTATTATTTATTATGTGTAGATACTTACTGGTTTCCTCACGATGTTTTTCTTTACTGTTTACTCGTAAAATAAATTACACAAATAATAATAAATAAATATCATGGGACAATCCACACAGCTTCAGTCCCAAGCTAAGCAACTTAATGCTTGTGTTATGGTAACCAGATGACTACTAGGTACTACATAGATACCTTTTTTGTAAATACATACATGAAAAACCCAGACTCGAGACAAATATTTGCAGAACATGCAAACATTTGTCCCGGAGCGGGGATCGAACCCGCAACCTCTGCGTCTCAGGCGGGCTTTCACCCCTGCAATACCATTTTGATGGAAAGTATCTTTTCAAGAGTGTTTAGTCAGAATAGATACAGTACCTATTGCCAATATTTTTTTGTTTTTTATTTTTTTCTGGAAACAATTTTTGCCACCCAGGTCACATAGCAACAAGTTACGGGCTCCTCAAGCTCCCCTTGATGCCGGAAATCAAACCAGAGCACAAGGAGCAGTTCGTGGGACCACATGAGGAGATGGACTTCAACAGTATACCGTATCTGGAGAAGCAGAGGGAAGCCAGCCGACTGGCCAAGCTGAAGGAGTACAAGAAGACGGGGGTCTGGCCTAGCAGTAAGAAGAAGAAAGTGGTAAGAAAATTAACATACATACATAAGACGACCTCTGTGGCGCAGTGGGCGAAAGCCCGCCTGAGAAGCAGAGGTTGCGGATTCGATCCCCGCTGCGGGACAAATGTTTGCATGATCTGCAAATATTTGTTTCGTGTCTGGGTGTTTTCTATGTATAATATGTAATGTATTTACAAAAAAAAAATGTGTATCTATGTAGTTTATCAGTCATCTGGTTACCATAACACAAGCATTAAATTGCTTAGCTTGGGACTAGATGACGCTGTGTGGAATGTCCAAGGATATTTATTTATTTATTTATTTATTTAAGTACATAAAATCACGCCTCTTTCCCATGGGGGTAGGCAGAGACCACGGATCTCCACTTGCTACGATCCTGACACATTTTTTTCGCCTCATTCACTCTCATTACATTCTTCATACACGCTTTCCGGTTGAGGGTACTTCTGACCTGGCCTTTCTCAAAAATGTTACAAATTTGGTCTAAATAACGTTCTTAAATAAATCTCAAAAAGTTAACGGAGGCGAGATTTGAACCCGCGCCATCTAGGTTAAGGTAAGGCTCTAATAAAACCCGAGCCATGGTAGGTATGTTTCTCAAGGACTCCAAAATGGCGTGAACAGTTTTTAAAACATTCTGTAAGTTTGGCAGTTAAAAGATTAGCAGAAACAAAGAAAATTTTAAAAATTCATATCCACAAGGTACTCTCTGAACATTCTTAATGCGCGCACCACACTGCAACTTGGTTCCAACATTTGCTCTTGTTTGTGTCCAATAACCGTCCAAGATCGATCCCCACATTGAAGTGTTGGAACCAACACGTTCCAACATTCCAATGTGTGGTGCCCGCATAACGATTAAATTCTTTCTGACATTCTTGAGCATTCTTCCATTCTTCAGATCCAAACAAAACCTTGGGAACAAGCGAAGCAGAACAAAGAGGAGCGTAAACTGAAGCGCAAGAAGCGCAAAGATCAGAAGCAAAAGGAAGGTCCGGGGAAGAAGAAGCGCCGGGCGGTCACTCAGGAGGAACTGGACGAGTTGGCGGCCGACGTTGCACTTATTAATAAGTTGAAGAAACGAAAGATTAGTAAAGAACAGTTTGATAAAGAGTTTGGGGAATAAAGATTAAGATTATACAGCTTTTTTTACTAAGACACGTGGACTTATAATTGTCTTATAATCTGTAAGATCAAAGTTATCTTTTATCCTAGACAGCGTCAGGCAATGGTGTCAATTCAGATGTCGCAAAAACTAAACTAATTGACAGCACTAAAACTCGTGCCATCTTTTTTATTTCGATGGCTATGAAACGGCAACATTTTTAGTGCTGTCAAATAAGTTTAGTTTTGGCGACATCAGAATTGAAACCATTGTAGGCCTAAACAGCAGACTGATTACGTATCTCGTGACAGCAAAGCGAAAGCGATTTTTGCTTCCAAATCGCCGATCAGCGCAAAAAAATCATGAATTACATTCAGTCGTGTCTTAAGTACTAGGTACTTCGGGCAGTTAAATAATACGACCAATGAAAATAGTAAAATAGACATTTTATTCCAGTTCAACTCCCAATAACACTGAGTATTCACTAAACACAACAAGGCACTGATCGCCAAACTTATATGTGAGGACTCGAGTTTTACCCGACTTTTCCGTCTTGACCGATAACCACTTATTACTGGCTACATACAGCTTTACATGTCTATTTCTCTTTGTTTTTATTGATAGATCTGGCGCAGCCGGCAGGATAAATAGAGCTGGCGTAGCCGGTTGGATACATTAATCATACTTTTTAGTCGGTTTAATGTTTGCTTGTTCAAGTCACTCGTCCACACAGTTAAGTTTGCCGTACGTTTAGTCATTGACAGTTCGTTTTGGTCGAAACCGTTGCATTTGGCACACTGAAATTTTAATAGCACCATTACATACACCTTCAATTTACATACTTTTAGCACATTTCCAATTTAACATACATTGCGTCACCTCAAACTAATGTTTTTCTATAACAGGAAGCGTAATTTTTTGATCTGTCAATTGAATTGCAAAAAAAATCCGTCATAGACAAATTGTGCGTTAATATTTTACTATTTTCAGTTTTGTCTCTTCGTATTTTACAACCAAAAATGAAATACATATTTACAATAGCGTGGCATTTGTGAACTGTAATCACAGGAGTTCAGGAATTTGGAAAAGAGATGGCGCTAATAGTATTGGAAAATACTGGCACTTTTGGAAAGGAAAGCTGCCAGATTTTTTTATTTTAAATGCCAATCAGTTTGTAATGTTGAAGAACTGAAAATCAATCTCATTAAAATAAGATTACATCTAATAATATTTTCCATGAAGCATAAGCGGTGACAACACCAACAATCAACGTCAAATAAAAATCAACTGTATATTCATCCACAGTAGGTCCAATATCGTTCGCCCACTGCTATAATTATACTGGTTAAAACGCGATTAAAAAAAATTAAGCTCCACAAAAATGTAATAATTTACATAAATACAAAATTCAAAGGTAAAAAAAACAAGCATTTTCATACAAACTTGTCATGATCTTAAACGAACATCTAATAGTCTACGCCATCTTAATAATACAAGAAAAAGAAATAATACTAATTAATAACTTTAGACTATAATACTTGCCGCGCGCGCGCAACATAACTTAACCTGTCAAATGTCAAATTTAATTAGTTATTTGACTAGCTGTCAAAAAAACCACAACAGGTTGTTTCAACACATTTCTCTAAACATTAATTTTAATACATCTTGATTAATTACAATTTCAATGATGATTTACAGCACTATTGATATTCAACATAGTGTATTTTGCAGTTTTAAAAAGTTTGAGAAGTTTTTTCTACGAAGAAAGAAATGGCGGGATTTTTGACAGATAATAATTTGAATGTCATCTTTTTTCATGGCTACCCGCTTTTCAAAAGACAATACAATGATCAATGTAGTTTACCGAAAAATACACTTGGTTGTTAAAAAACTATTTTCTTTACAATAAACCTCAACAATAACAATGTAAATTACACTTAGTATCAAAAAGTTAAGAACATTATAGAAAGTATTTATAAAAAGCTTTTAATATAATAAAATAGTATTATTAATGCGTTGAGCCAGCGATTAATAAAGCGTATAATGCGATATAATAATCAATAAGGTAAGTTACGTTAAGCACCAAGTTAAGAACCTTACTTAAATTGAGAGTTCACTTTAAATTAATTTTTAATACAAACGAAATTGTCATTTCTTTTATACATCCTTTAATGAGTAAGCGTTAAGCGGCTTTAAAAGTCGTTAAGCCATGACGGAGGCCTTTAGGCGGCCTAAAAACTCCGTCACCAGAGTTGGCCACTTGCACGAACGAACGAACGAATGAGTAAGTGAATAAACTGGACGAAGGAAAGTTTTATCATAGAATATTTTTAGATAATTGAGGTTACTTATTTGATGTAAAAATAAAATCATTGCCCGCTATTACAAAAATAAACAAAATATCTTGAAGAGTCCGCCATATTTATATAACTGTCAATGTAACAACGCAGACATGTTTTCTTCTTGTCACTCGTAAGTCAATGAGAAGAGATGACAATAGATTCAGTACAATTTCATTTGTAAGAAAAATCTGTAGTAAATCTGGGTTACACAATAAAAATAAATACCTACTTAATGACATAAACGCTTACGACTAGGTACAAAGTGCCGGAAAATTTAATATCTCTTATTGTAACTGCTTAAGTTCATAATGGTAAATTGATCGAGTTTGGCTTTCATACGGAGAAGTCGGAGGCTTAAAAGCTAAAAGTGAATGTTACCATACCATTGACGAGATTAACAGATATTCTATAGTTGAGAGTCCGCACTCAGGCTAGAGTCCTCGCTCAAGCATTGATTCATTGACAGTTCTCCATAGCAGTGTTTTACAATCTTTCTAAATACGCATCCCTTTACAGGTTCAAAATTTCTGGCGACCCCCTTGGGTCATTGTTGGCCTCAAAGTTAAGATTTAAAAAATAAAGTCTCGATATGATAATTTAAAAAAAAATAAACCAGCGCATTCTTTTTACTGAAATTATGTTTTTCTGTAGTGTAGTACCTTGCATTTCTTTCTATTTTTTGCTGGTAACCCCTCGAGTAAGGATACGCGACTAACAGATTGAAAAACACTGCTCTATAAAACCTGAGTGATGGATGAATCACCACTTCCAACACGATTCACGCTCAAGTATAGACTCGGAATACGAGCCTCTGATTTACGCTTCTTTTGACTGTGTGTAATAAATGTATGTAATAAGTATTGAACGTAGGTATGTCGTAGTATAAAACGCGGTCATAAAAGCTTGTCGGTTTACAAAATGACGCCGGCCGCCATAAGTGTCAAATATTTGACAAATCTGTTGTAAGCAAGCGACAAGTTAAAGTTATTTTTTTTAAATTGCCCTGATCGGAGTATTTATAAATTGGCTACGATTACATACACAGGTTTATTACATACCTACAAGCACAAAAAATAAGACAGATTAGAACAGACCAATTACGTACATTCATGTGTAAATATTAAAATGAACTTTGACTATAGACATTTTCCAAAATGGCGCCTTTATAACATTATCTCAACATCTAAATGCAAAAAATTACATCACCAATGTTGATTTCTTCAATGTCTAATGAAAATAAGGCACGGTAATACTTATCTTAATATTTACAAATATTAATAAATAGCTAGATTAATGCTAAAGTCAAATTGAATCAAACTTAATAAGTGAAGTAAGTTTACAAACAAGTAGCCATCTTTTTTGTTGTGTCATTTGATTCAGTTTGAATGTAGCTTTACGCGGGAAGGGCTGTTCTTTTATTAAAAAAAATATATAAAAAAAATATTATTCCAAGATCTTAGAGTGGTCAAACTTATTGAATAAAAAAAGTTTGAGATTGCACCAAGTGATCATCAATGATGATGAAGTCATATTTCTTGCATCTGATTGGTTAATATGCAAGTCACGTGACACAACTCCCCTTGTGATTGGTCAACAATAGCTACGTCAATTTCAGAATAAAAAAGAACAGCCCTAGTGAAAGTATCAAATACACTTCTCGTCATACAAATAAATTGCTATTAATTGGCCATTTATAATAATTATTGTCAACATTATTGCTTAAAATGTAATGATTTTTAATTTTTGTACTGCTATTTTTAATCTGTAACCCTTTTACACTAGTTATAACGACAAAAGGTATCAAACCTTATTCGCTCAGTACCTACAGGGTTGTTTTGTTTAACAAAAATGCCGTTTGGACTTGAAATTACTTTAGGATTGAATTACAGATAAAAAATAACCGCACTTATTTCCCAAAGCATACCATTTGTAGATTTTTAAATAATATACTAAAAGGATAATATTTTGTTGTCGACCCTTTTGCTATTTATTCTAGCTAGAGATCAATGGTTCCAGTGAGCGAAGCGAGCCGCAAAAATTCAATGCAAAACGCCATTAATATTACTTTGATCTTCATAGTTTTTACAATTATTTAGTTTTTTAATTTGTTGCATTGATTTTAGATTCAAATTGAACTGGCATCACATTCTCAAATAATGTTCAGTAACAAAACATGAAAGCACTATCAAAGAAAATATTCGCCAAAATCGAGCGCTTAAGAATATATCGCTATGTATTGCTTTCTCTATGCCAAAAATGCTTTCATGTTTTGCGTTTTCTGGTTCAATACAGCAATTTACACATTGTTCTACAAGCATAGGGTCAACAAACGAACCTCTAAACCTCATCAGGCGCCATATCTTCATCATGGTTCTGCGGGGAGGGGGACGCGGGGGGCTGGGGCGAGGGGGTGGGGGCGGGGACCGCCGCGGGGGCGGGGGCGGGGGTAGGGGGGGTCTTGACGATAGCCTCGAGGGAACGGATGCGGTTCTCTTGTTTGACGATAACGGATTTCAGCTTGCGGATCTCGTCGACTAGATCGGAAAGCTGCTTCTCCTGAAAAATAAAGTTCGTATGACCTGATTACCATTTGCTTCGCTATCGGCCGAAATTAATATTCAATCCGACGAACGATCGCAGGTCTATCTCCATAGCAGCTTTGTTATACAACACAATTTGAATGGCACTTTTTGATCAGATAACAGCGTTGCTATGGCAACAGATCTGCGATCGTTAGTCAGATTGATTATTAATTTCAGCCGTAAATCGACTTGTGCAATCTTTTATTGCTTTATTGCACAATAACAGTCCAGACTACTATAGTTACTTACAATAACTGAAGTGACAGCAACGACTCTGATTGGCGGTCATCCCTCCTTGTCTTGAGCTTAGGCGAGGCGATCTATCCCTCTCTTTCATACCCTGGACTAGCATGTTACGCGTCTTTACTTACAATAGCAGCGGTGGCAACGGAAGGGGGCGTGGCCGCCGCGGGCGTCCGTAATTGGCTGTCATCCCTCTAACCCAGGGTAGGCAACCTATCGATCTCCTTGCCTCAGTCTAGCACTAATTCATTAATAGCTCGTATTCAGAATCTTCACTCAGACTTGAGTCAAAGCTCGAGCATCGATTTTTGACAGTTCTCTATGAAAACTGAGTGATGAATCACCGCTTGAGACACGATTCACACTTGAGTATGGTTTCCGAATACGAGCCTTAATATTCTTCGTGACGTGAAGCTGAGTGGTCGCACACTATAGTTACTTTTTTTTTCTTTTTTTTTGGCTTCGCACGGCTTGTGCATTTAGCCACTATCATGTCCTGTCGACTTTTTCTTGTTCATTCATTTTCCGTTCATAGTTACTTACAATAGCAGCGGTGACAGCGGGAGGGGGCGTGGCCGACGCGGGCGTCCCTGATTGGCTGTCATCTCTCCTCTGTCCCGGCGTGGGGGACCTGTCCTTCTCCTTGCCCGAGGCGAGCGCGTTAGTCTTCTTCGTGACGTGGAGCTGGGTGGCCGCGCGCCCGGACACGTACCCGCCCTGCACAACAAGGGCGCGCTCCTGTAGTTTGGTAGGGACCCCCTAGCCTATAGCATCTGTCTGGTACTGTTTTGTTGGCTTTACTGGACATTATAGAAATAGATATAATATAATAAATATCCCTGGACATTCCACACAGCGTCATCTAGTCCCAAGCTAAGCATTTTAACCAGATGACTGATATACTACATAGATAATTTTTTTTTAAAAATACATACATATTATATAGAAAACAACCAGACACGAAACAAATATTTGCAGATCTTACAAACATTTGTCCCGTAGCGGGGATCGAACCCGCAACCTCTGCGTCTCAAGCGGGCTTTCGCCCACTGCACCACAGAGGTCGTCAATATATGAAATTGTATCTCGCGAAGATATCATTGGATCTTTTGGATGTGTTGTGGTGTAAAACCAATTACTTGTAAATAATTTGATAAAGTTAAATATATAAATTCAAAATATAAGAATAATATAAGGGATGAATTGACTAGTAACATTTACTATACCTTTTAATCAGTATTAATTAAAAAAAACATACATAATGTGTACACAAATTTTAAGAACCAATATCTACGGTTTATGAGAACATACTATTGGATACACACTTAAACTTTGTGTTCATACATAGTCAAACTTGTAATATATAAAATTGAATACATATATGTAATAATGTATTAAATCAATTTAAATTTTAATAAAAATAAACATAAATACATGTTAATATCGTTCAATAATGTTAGTTAAAAATAACACAAGAAAAACACATCAATTCGATTATAATATGTTAGGAAATCACACAAAAACGATAGTAAAACTCAGTTAGGAAAGCCAACAAAATCATTCAAGACAAGATGCTTACAGCTAGTTGTTATAAAATCACATAAAAACATCATTTTCTTCAGAGTAGACTGAAATCCACTGATAACAGTTTAACCTTCTTTGTTAAAAAGGAGATATAAAATGCAATGTTTAGTCCCTTTAATTAAAAAGTACCCGTCGCAGTTTTAGCGCTAAATTTTTAAGCGCTAAGTTTCGTTTATGTTACAACATAATTTCTCACTGACTCATGAAAGAGAGGCAAATCCTAGGTCATTGTTATTCACACCAAAAGCTGCCTGTTCTTACCTTTAAATATGCACAAAACATGCTATTTTCGATACAATACCTTAATTTCTACCTTGAGCAATATACACCATTATTTTGTGAATACAAAAAAAAAAGATCTAAAAATTGCCTAATGATCTGAAAGAAATGTCTTCCGCTCCCGGGATACAGTCGTGATCATATATTTTTTTTTCAAAAAATCTGTTTTAACGTACGCTTCATAGCGAATGCCGGTTGGCTAGGCCCTCATATCACGTGACATATCTAAGGCATAAATGTTATATTTGGACTTTTCTACTATCGCTTTCGCTAATCGATTGTCACATTGTCTAGGGCCTAGAATCTAGGCCCTCTGATCGCTCGAGTTTTCGTCATCGAATGTCAATTCCTATACTTTTTTTATTTTTAATCGAAAGCGATTATCGAAGTGTAACATGGCTAGGGCAGCAGGCCAGAACCTGGTGGTCTACCATCAGCTACTACTAGCCATCAATGACTTACGGCTAGTCTCAATAATCTATCTATCTTTGGTTTTCCTTACTGCGCGTAGATATTTGACATTTCTTCCATACAAAAAACGTCAAATAGCTACCGACAGTAAGCAGAACCAAAGGTAGATAGGTTATTGAGATTGGCTGTTAGGCTAGCGCGGGCTATCTCCTGACGTGTGTACCAGGTCCCTAGTGTACCTTCAGTGACATGGTGCAGGGCTCCGTGTCTTCTCCCGCGAGCCACTCCTCGGCCGTCATGCTGGCCTCGTCCGAGAGCGTGTCAGGATACAGGTCCTCTTGGAACAGCTCCGATTTGCGCGGCACTGTCATCGATACCACCTGGAAATCGTTGGGTATTTAGCTATGCGTTACTTCCGTTCACTCCCACTTCAATTTTCAATGTTCTACAATGACATTTGACATTTGAATGTAGACGTTATGCTTATGACGTTTGTTTTAATGTTTAATGTCGCTTGTACGCAAAAAAGAAAAACTCTGCGCACTACGTAGCGTGCGCAGAGTTTTGGCGTTTACATTTAATTTGTCTGATTGTGGCTCTATAATACTACCTCGATGGATGTAGCTTAAAGAAAGAAAGAAAGAAAAATCATTTATTCTTGTAGGACCTCAAGGATCACTCAAGTTTCGTTTTACATGCTAGGTGGCTTAATTAGCTTAATGCTTACCTGACATAATCCAGAGTTGTTCAATCTGTAGAACTTGGAGATTTCACAGGTCGCCACGTCACAACCACGCTTTGGCATCATGCCGATACCTGTTATGGAAAATAGACGCAATTATTATATGCCTCAGTTTCGAAGTAAGAATTAAAATAATGAGAATAATTAAGTTGTTCGTTAGTTCGTTCGTATGAGCAAGTGCCCAACTCTGGTGACGGAGTTTTCAGGCCGCCTAAAGGCCTCCGTCATGGCTTAACGACTTTAAAAGCCAGGACCGACAATTTAACGTGCCCTCCGAAGCACGGAAGCGCTCAGCTGATAATGCCACTTGCGGTCACCCATCCAAGTTGTGACCGCTCAGAACGTTACTAACCTTCGACGATCTATCAAGAAGGTCTTATAGCAAGCTTTGCCACGAGCGCTTCGTTAAAAAAATTAAGTTAAGTATATCAGTGCTTTTCAAAAATCTTTCCCTGTGCTATGGCAGTCGATGAAATGATAGGAAACCCTCATAAAAAGTAGTTATAAGTAATAGTCACCTCTCTGTGGGTCGGGCGTTTGGAAGGTGTTGATGTAGTGGACGAATGGAGGCTCTGGCGTCACCTGAAATAATACATTATATTAATTGTTAATACTATAGAGAGGTAAAGTTGGTTTGTTTGTGTCTGTTTAGGGTAATCTCCGATACTCATCCGATTTCAAAAATTCTTTCACCGATGTGTAGCATGGAATTTCCGAATGAATATAGGCTTTATTTTACTAAGGCAGGTACCACGCGAGCGGAGCCGCGGGCGAGTAAGCTAGTCTATATTTAATTGACAAATCTTTATGAGTAAAGGCCTAACCCCCTTACGCATATTGCTTCAGTAAACCTACTTTAGCTAAAACGGATATTAAATCTGTTGCTATCTCTTTTCATTGACATAAGAGTAACAAGAAAAAAAACACTCTTTAAATTTATATTAAATTGACAAATCTTTATGAATAAGACCATAAGTATTTAGCAATAAAATATAGCATTTTCTGTTAAGGTGCCTGTATGGGTGAAACTAGCGCCACCGCCGATTTTATTTTAATATTACGTTGAACAAAGGAATTTCAAAAAACTGAATGTACAGTTTGTGAAACCTATCATAAGCTTTTTTTTAATACCTATGTATAGTCCGCGCCACGTAAAAAGAGCGCTGAGAGAAAGTGGAGGGGGTATGTTTGCGCATGGGTACACTCGCGCGCGAAAGTACCAGGCCTATTATTTTATTTTTTAACTAGCATTTCGCTTTTTACTCGCGGCTTTGTAGATTATGGTTTAGATTTTTATTGAAAGGTATCTTTATTAAAAAAAATACATACTTAATCATTTATATTTTCTTGCTTCTGTTGTTCATAATTGTTTTAAATTATCAACTACATTATTATGAGTCGCTTCCTAAAACAATATAGGTAGGTATTTACATTATCAATATTATTTACATCATTATTTCTTACATTTTTATATAAAACTATTTCGCAATCTAAAACTTTTATGCGCGATGCTACGTTCAAAATAAATTGCCTACTGCGCACCTGTCAGCCAGCGCTCTTTTTACATGGCGCGATCTATAATAGTTTCATTTTGTATAGTTTAGGAGGAATAGCGAAAACAGAGTTTGGTGGCCACCAAGTGCAACTTAAGTATGTAGGTAAATTGTTTCCCTGGAACCCTCCTAAGTCTTTCTATGGTGCTGACCTCAAAGTATCTGATGACGGAGTCTCCCTTCCCGCAGAGGAAGATCATGTTGGTGTCGGGGTCGTAGAGAGGGAACATGACTCCATTGCTGGTGTCGATCTCCACCGTCACGATGGGCTCGCTCAGCGCGTCGGGAGTGCGGAGCGAGTACTGACGCTCAGACATTCTGCTGAACCTGATTTAAACAAATATCATTCTTTCACTTTCAAAACTATCGTGAGTTGTATAAGACATTATAATAGCACACGGGAAATTACTCACGTAAAATTATCGTCGATTTAGATACCGACACCGACCGGTCGCGTCTCACACTACTGTGTGCGACGCGACCGCGAGGAGTGACCACACTCATACCCAGATGAAGATTCTCCGGAAGAATCGAAACATTGTCGGTATCTAAATCGACGATAATTTTACGTGAGTAATTTCCCGTGTGCTATTATAATGCTATATTTAGCACTTTATAACGTGAGCGGTCCGAACTTAGGCTCTCCGGGCGGTCGCGCATTATAATGTTAAATAAATATACCTACTTGGAAATTTTACACGGCGGCATCTAGTCCCAAGCTAAGCAATTTAATGCTTGTGTTATGTTAACCAGATGACTGATATACTACATAGAATATTTTTTTTTGTAAATTTGTTACCTACATATTATACATAGAAAACACCCAGACTCGAGACAAATCAAATTATTTATCTCACAACACATAAATATAAAAATGTAAAGCAAATAATTTTAAAAATAAAAAACGTTAAAAATAATGATAAATATTTGCAGATCATGCAAACATTTGTCCCGCAGCGAGGATCGAACCCGCAACCTCCGCGTCTCAGGCGAGCCTTCACCCACTGCGCCAGAGGTCGTCGAGGAGGTATAGGTCGCGCCACGTAAAAAGAGCGCTGTCTGTCAAACTGCTCCGTGGTCGATGATTGGTGGAGAGGTGTTGCGGCGCACTTCATACCATTGATGTAGCGAGTGCTATTGGTTCGTCAGCGAGTGAACACAGGCGCAAACATACCCCCGCTACTTCCCCGACCAAGCTCTTTTTACGTGGCGTGACCATTGAGATGTATTAAAGGGTCACAATCTAATAGCTGAAAACACTCAAAAAATGTCCGAGCAAATTCAATGTTCTACAATGACATTTGACATTTGAATGTAGACGTTATGACGTTTGTTTTAATGTTCAATGTCGCTTGTACGCAAAAAAGAAAAACTCGGCGCACTACGTAGCGTGCGCCGAGTTTTGTCGTTTACATTTTATTTGTCTGATTGTGGCTCTATAATACATCTCAATGGGCGCGAGCTATAAATGTAACTCACCCAGTGGTAAAGACCAGGCCGTGCTTGAGGAAGATGGCGCGCGACGCCTTGCTGCCTTCGTGCGCTATCGCTTCGGATTCCACTTCGCCTTTACGCGGGTCGATGATCCTGAACATAGAGTTAAGGGGCGTCTAAACGGGCTATATTTTACGACAATTTGTGGCTGCAATACTGTGGCCGGCAACATTGCTAGCAATACCAGCCACACTATGCAATATTTTAAGGATGGCCCGGCATTCTAGCCACATATTTTGTGGTATGTCAAAATGTTTTTATGTGTAGCCGACGTGTGGCCGAACGATCGCCTCGCAAATCTTGTTCTGAATCAAAGGCATACCTACTATTGCAACCATATTGCAACATGTTGCCTGCAATTGATTGCTTAGCCATAAAATGCACTAAAATGTTTTTTTGATGGCTGGGCAATGTTTGCCAATAATTGCAGCCACAAATTGTCTTAAAATATCGCCCGTTTAGACGCCTCATAATAAGATAATAATAATTATACTATATCACTAATATTATAAACGTGAAAGTTTGTGTAAGTATGTAAGTGTGTTTGTTACTCTTTCACGCTGAAACAACTGGACGGACTTTAATGAAATTCGGTACCAGGATTGCTTATACCCTGGATTAAAGAATAGGCTACTTTTGATTCCGGTATACCCACGGGAACGGGAACTGTTCACCGCTGTTGATATGAGGACGTTCATGCTAAGTCATTCTGTAAAATTATGATTGAAATAAACTGTTTCCTAAGCAAAATCAAAAGTCTCGCGTATCATTTCATCAACCGCGGGGCGCAGCTAGTATTATATAAAGGTGAAAGTTTGTGATTGTAAGTGTGTTTGTTACTCTTTTATGCGGGCACCACACATTAGCTTCAACTTGGTTCCAACATTGGCTACGAATAGAATGGCCACTGGCAATGCTCCGTTTGTGTCCAATATTCTGCCATATTGCGTTACTTAGCATTTCAGCTTCTCATGTTAAGCGCCTGCCATCTCTTCAGGCGGTTTTCTTTTAAGTTACCTTATCTTCTTATCCCGGCAGGTGGTGAGCAGCTTGGATCCCGTCCAGTTCCAGCAGGCGGAGTAGATGAGGTCGGGGTGGCAGTCCAGGGTGAGGAGTACCTCACCTGTCCCTACGTTCCATATCGCTATCTGACAACACATACATCAGATAAGATACTTACTGATAGTTTAGTTGTCGGCGTCTAAGGCTTCGTGGCCGAGTGGGCAATGGCAACCCGGCTAAAAGGTTCGCTCGTTCGTTCGTATGAGCAAGTGGCCAACTCTGGTGATGGAGTCAGGCCGCCTAAAGGCCTCCGTCGTGGCTTAACGACTTTAAAAGCCGGGACCGACAATTTAACGTGCCCTCCGAAGCACAGAAGCTAAAGGGTGGTCGCTTTTATCACGCGGGTTCGAGTCCCAGAGTCAGTAAGATTTTTAATTTATAATGAAATACCTAAGTGTGGTTTAACACTATAATACAAAAATATAAAAAAAAAGATAATTATAAATGAAAAATCTTACTTAAAGTTAACGGTTCCGACAAGATTCGAACCTGCGTAGATACATGCGATCGCTCTTAAGCCGGGCTGCCTGACCACTAGGCTACGGAACCACTTACATCGAGAGCTGAAACTTTATGTAAGAATAAACTAAAAATAATAAAATAAAAAAGACGTGTGGCACTCGGAGACTGCCGCGGTAAAGCTATTGCATAGCATTTTTTCGGAGTGGGGGGTGTTAGGTTATTTTCGTTACGGAATATCTGGATTCGGTCTCCACGCTCAAGGCCCGCGATAGAAGCTATGCAATAGCTTTATAAATATCCTTGGACATTTTACACGGTGTCATCTAGCCCCGAGCTAAGCAACTCAATGCTTGTGTTATGGTAACATATAAATAGGTCCATGGTGTCCTACCTGGTTATCAGATCCCGCGGTGAGCAGCACATTCTGCGCGGTGGGGTGCCAGAGCACCAGTCCCACTCGGCGCTGGTGGAACACGAGGTCCACCACGGGCTCCGTGAGCGTGCGGGACAGGCCTCCGTCGGGGATCTGCCACACCTGGAAGAGAAGGATGCATTCATAGCTGGCCATGCTTCGTTCGTTCGTATGAGCAAGTGGCCAACTCTGGTGACGGAGTTTTTAGACCGCCTAAAGGCCTCCGTCATGGCTTAACGACTTTAAAAGCCGGGACCGACAATTTAACGTGCCCTCCGGAGCACGGAAGCGCTCAGATGGAAGTGCCACTTGCGGTCACCCAGCCAAGTAGTGACCGCTCAGAACGTAGCTTGCCATGCTATATTCATAGCATGTCTCATGTTCCTATGCTAATTAGAAAAATACTAGCTTACTCTCCCACAGCTTCGCTTCTTTACCTTCCTTGATAAAATATAGCCTATGTTCATTCGGAAAGTCCATGCTACACATCGGTGAAAGAATTTTTGAAATCGGATGAGTAGTTTCGGAGTATACCCCAAATATACAAACAAACCAACTTTAAATATCTGGTACCAAATTTCATTCAAATCTGATAATTCATAATTCATTTCATAATTCATTTATTCAGTGTTTGTGAACCTAGGTAAATTACAGATGGTGGTATAGCTTAGAGAACATCTAGATTCTGCTAGTATAGCATACAAACAGTCATTCTTAATTATTAAATTATAGAACAAAATCATTAATATAAAAATTGTCATCTGTTCTGTTCATCCGTTTGAGGGTGAAGGAGTAGCAAACATTCACACTTACTACTTACACTTTTGCCCGGTTCAAAGAACCCATGAGGAGCCATGGTAAGAAGCGAAATTGAAGGAAATAAAATCGTAGGAATTAGGATAGCTAATAAGGAAGTTGAATAAAGAAAGTAAAACATTCGAAATCGAATTCGGATATTAAAGCCGTAAGGCTGTAAGGTACAATTGTAGGTTGTATAGTAGAATGAGTATGTCTACCTTGACCACACAATCTTCGGAGCCGCTGGCGATGACATTGTCGTTGTGGGGGCACCACGCTATGTCCAAAACAGGTCCTTTGTGCCCTCCTACTAGGGGATGGTCAGCCGGTATGCGCCCAACCTGGAAAACAAATAGTTTCGGTAAATAACAAAACCAGAGATAAAAAAACTCCGTTTTAGCTAAAGTAGGTTTACGACCGATGGACCAAGGCATTAACCGAATGGTGGCCAAGAGATTTGCGGCGGCCTCGAGGCAGAATCAGAATCAGAATCAGAAATTTATTGACAAAGATGATACACATTAACATTAGACGGAAGCGCTCAGATATTAATGCCACTTGCGGTCACCCATCCAAGTTGTGACCGCTCAGTACGTTGCTTAACTTCGACGATCTATCAAGAACGTCTTATGCCGGGTTGCAATATTCAACTTACTAATAAGTAATAACCGTGGATCTGTCGCCATAGTAATATTGTTATCTGTCAAAAAGTGTCCTACATTTTTGTTGCCTAACAAAGTTGCTATGGCGATCAATCTACGATCATTCGTAAGTTTAATATTGAAACCGGCCGTTAGCAAGAGAGAAAGAAAGAAAGAAAAATCATTTATTCTTGTAGGACCTCAAGGATCACTTAAGTTTAGTTTTACATGCTAGGTGATTCTAATGCCTGTTCGCCAAGCTTTGCCAAGTTGTCAGCTTACGACTGTTCTATTACAGACATTAGAATCACCTAGCATGTAAGACGAAACTGAAGTGATCCTTGAGGTCCTAACGAAATAAATGATTTTTCTTTCTTTCTTTCTATTTCTATTTCATCTTAGGTTATAATCGGCTATGAAACATCGTCGAAACCGAAAGTGAACTAAAACAATGTACAATTCACAAAAAATACTTTCACCAATCCGTAGTGTATTATATTTTGTAGTGAAAGTAATAATTACAGTTGATTATACAGAAACAAGTAATTACGGGGCGCCAACGAGGCCGTGCTTATACATTTGGAGAAGTAGGTCGTGAGCGTAGACGCAGTCTAGAGACATAAAGAAAACGTAATGTGTACAGTCATCAACTAAATTGGAATCGTTTCGTTTTGTAATATACTCGTAGGTAGGTACTTAGATAAGAGGATGGTGACTTTGAATTTTTCTTTATGTATTCGAATCGGGGCTCTAAAAGAACGCACACTACCGCATTACCTATGTATTTAATGCACTACAAAAGTCGAAATTCATATACAGGGTGAATTTTTGAGACGGGACAGTAAGGGCAGGTACCTTAAACTTTATCGTTACAGTAAAACGTTTTTAGGAGACTATCCATAAATGTTTAGAATATTCTGAACGGCATTTACAGATTTTGGAGAAAATGTACAGTCAGCAAGAAAATTGACATTTTACACAAAAACTTATTTTGATGCTAATTGATCCTGTTTCTTAGAAGGATCAAAAGTCTCTACTAGACCGACTGAGGCTTGAGTAGGTACTAGAAATGTCAGAAATCGCGAAAAACAGATTTTTTTTTTGGTAAATAAACTGTCTCATTTACGGTTGCTGCAATCTCATAGTTCCTGTAAATTGGCACAGAAATAGACACTTTACAGCACAATAGCTGCGCTAGCGGCTATAAAAAGTAAGAAATGAAAATAGCAATGCATTCTTAATCACTATTTTCAGAGTTCTGAAAAACTAGGTTAAGCGTTGTTCTGGAAATATCTATATGGGTGACATAACGGCACTAACATAATAAACATGGGAATTGTAACAAGTTGAAAGCGTAGTTACGGGAGCTCGTCGTGTATAGAATAGTAACTAATATTCCTTCTTGTACCAATGTTATGTTTAATACCAGAGATGATCTATAATGTACTAGCTGAGCCCCGCGGGAGTTTCCGTTTCCGTGGGAATACCGGTATAAAAAGTAGCCTGTGTGTTATTCCCGGTCACTTCAAGTTTCAGCCAACGCCTTTCAGTAGTTTTCGCGTGAAAGAGTAACAAACATCTATCCATCACAACTTTAGCATTTATAATATTAGTATTATTTTTTATTATAGCAACATCGTGTGATGATATAGTTTTAAAAAAATGGCCATCGTTAATTGCTGAAATAATATCGCAGACTTTCAAGTAGCCTAAAAACTTTGTCACTAGATTTCCACCACCAGCTCTTATAACCACGACGTGACGACGACTCATCACTTTGACCTCTAACTAAATTCTTGTGGTTGTGTTACCTTTGTAGCAACGACCACGCATTAGCTAACACGGAAAACCTTGTAAAGAAATTGGCATTGACAAGCTGTTCAATGTCTCATTAAACATTGACCGACCTCTCTGCCACGGCCAAGGGCGAATGCGCAGCTGGCCTCGTGGTTTATGACCTATGTCCAATTAGTCCAACTATTCCGATATACTACGACAGAGATGCAAAAGAAAGAATCTAAAAATGACTAAAGATCTGTAAGAACATGTCTACCGTACCTTGGAAATACAATCATGTTTATATTTCATTTCATTTTTGAGAGAAGCGCTCGTGGCGAAACTTGCTAAGACGTTCTTGATAGATCGTCGAAGTTAAGCAACGTTCTGAGCGGTCACTACTTGGATGGGTGACCGCAAGTGGCATTTATATCTGAGCGCTTCCGTGCTTCGGAGGGCACGTTAAATTGTCAGTCCCGGCTTTTAAAGTCGTTAAGCCATGACGGAGGCCTTTAGGCGGCCAAAAACTCCGTCACCCACCAGTGTTGGCCACTTGCTCATACGAACGACCGAACGATTTCATTTTTACCAATGTACTTTCATTTCCCTTCCACTAGGGAAACAAGTTATTGTAACGATGCTTGTAAATACATTAGGATAATACAATACAATTGAAAGCCACGAGTGATGTGTCATAAGTAACTTCCTTTGCCCATCAGGTGACAGTCGTCACTTCTCATGTCGACAATATTAGCCTATGTCTGCCAATTTTGGCCCAACTAAAAGCTTAGATAAATTGTTCCAACAACAAAAATAGTTATATAGCAACAGCAACAATGTCCATATAGGCACTTCTTTCAAACATAGTTCAGGTTTTCAGTAACATCTTGGTATTCATCGTCTTTGGAAACATAAAGCATGAATTGATTGAGAAGCATTTTATCAATTATCATCGCGAATCGTTAAAGAATGATGGTTGATTAGATTTTGTAGTTTGTAATCTTGGATTAATTGATAAAGGAATATTATCTGTGAAAGTTACTCACTGTGCGATAAAGAAAATATTCGCGATTATTGCATTTGTGCGGTAAAATAAGTTCGTATGAGCTCACAACTCTGATGACGAAGTTTTAGGCAGGCTGTAGGTTTGTATTGTAGATTACGACTTGTACGCGATTTGTTTTTATCAATAAGAGACGGTTCTTTTACTTTGCCTAGTGTATAAATAACGCAATCATTTGCCTAACCCAATGTCTCTTGTCTTAAGGGGCCGTACTCGGGATCAACGAAAACGAAGTTTCGTGTCAATTTTCGGGGTCAGCTTATGTTGGTGGATAGTGAATTCGTAATATTTCACCAACATAACGGGAACCCGAAAGTTGACACGAAACTTCGTTGCCGTTGATCCCGAGTAAGGCCTCAGAAGAGAATTAATTCGCCATGTTCACCCGTTGCTCTCGATATCTATCAGCCATTATTATAGTCTATATTATACATATATATGTTAGAGGGTCTAACAGTTAGACTCTAACTAAATATCATCTTTCACACAATTCCAACAAACCCTTGTGAAATAATAATTTAGGTCGAGAAAATCCACTTCATTCATTGTAATTTGTAGGTGAGTCTCAAGAGTTTGTGCGTCTAAAACCAGATGGCTTGAAGCCAAATGAAATGGACAACAAGACAAATCTACCGAGCAGTTGATCTAATAGATATTTTACGTTTTATTTAAGCGAAAGTGCAAGGCATTGCAGGCGAGTCTTGGCATCTGCGTCTTGTAAACTCATTGGTAGTTTCATGGTCACATTATGCTAGGTCAATGTTTGAAGTCGTGATATTTCTAATGTTAGTCAAATTTTGAAATCGATAACGCAAATTCATAATTTTCGTTACGTTCATTGATCGAAATGATCATCCTCAGCCACGGAATCCTATGACGTCAGGGTCGAAAATTGGGGACAATCAATGCGGGTTCGCATCGAAAAGTGAAACCGAAAATTTTGATTAGAATCATGTTGTTCGATGAAACACCTAAGTGTGGTGTGCAAAGAGCATGTAAGTGTGGTTTAACTTTAAACTTTTTAGTTTTCTTCTTAAGTTTTTGCATCATAACCTCTCTTTCTTCTTTTTTTATTTTGGCTTCGCACGGCTTGTGCATTTAGCCACTATCATGTCATATTTAACCTCTCTTCTAAACAAGACAAACTGCTTTACTGTCTACCCGTCCATTGGAATGATTGATTTCATCCGCACTGATGGATTTATAGCCATGACGTAGATGCAAGCAGTTGATGACCTTGCTCATGACATCATGTAACTGACTTATGGCGATGGGTTTGCAACCTGTCATGGGTTTCACTGCAAAATTACCAAAAAAATTGGTAGTCGTCTGTATTGTATCAATACAATCCGAGACAAGTGTACACAATCAGGGGGCAGAACTTAGTCCTTTTTAGAAGTCGGTTAAATTTTTTTATTTTTATTAAGATGTCTCCTAAGTCCTAAAACTCCTAAATGAATCTTATATGGCTGTTAATTATGAGAAGCCTTTTATGAGTGTGACACAGCGCCAACACGCTCTCCAGAATCGGAAGTGATCCGGTTTCCCATCCGAAATGGAAGTGCCGTTTCTCTACGAGTGGATCTGATTTAGAAACAGTGATGTAATCCTACTGATTTGAATGCATTTTTATGGATGTTTGTTTGGGTTCCGATCACGTAGTAACGCCCGAATCGGGATAATACTTGGCATGGATGCAGATTGTGATATGGGGTTAATTAGTGACATCGATTACTGTTTAGTTTAGACTCGATTTCAATCATTTTGGTACTTCTTGGTTCAATTTCACATAAACAGACAAATTGGTAGCATTGAAGAATAGGAATAATGGTGTGTAGTTACAAGTTTGACGAGCTTCACTATCAGAGCCACTAACTAATACAAACAGTTAGATTTACATTTAACAGGCTGGATCGTCGAAAAGAAAGCTGGGGCTCTAAAAGAAGGTTTCTTTCCCTTGACTCCTAAATATCGATCGCGAAAGAACAGAAGCTCTGAAGACGATTCTCAGTGGTTTTTAACCGACTAGGCGACTTTAAAAAAAAGGAGGTTTTTTTTATGTTTGTTCGCGGATAACTTCGTCGTCTAAGAACCGATTTTGATGATTATTTTTTTGTTGGAAAGGATATAATATTCCAAGAGTGGCCCCATAGAAAAACTTTAAGGATCTGATGAGTATCTTCAGAATTATGAACAGAAATGCACCTCGAAAGTGCTGGAAATTGCTCTCTTTTCACGAAATTGAAGTCGGTTTAGTAAAAATTTTAATTTTGCCATTTGTTAGTAGGTACATATTGCCTTGATTTTATTGGTTTCCACTTTGGATCCTACTCGTGCACTGCAAAACTACAAGTGAGGATTAAAATTGAGTAGACTCGGAGTAAGTTCTAGCTGAGGCTAGTAGACCGTTTCAAAGTGCTATTACCAAGACACCCAGCAGTGGATGGAGTCGGGCTGTGATGATGAGGGAGCAAGTCAGGTGGCCAGTGAAACTGATATTCAGATATTCCAGTTATAAACAGGAATGCTAACAGTAGCGGTTGCACACGTTGCCGCCACTTTTGAGGCCGCGTGGGCGGGCCCAGAGTTTCCGCGCGCGTCCCGCGAATTACCACATCCAACTATAAATAGTATATTTGTCAATAATCAGTCTAATTATACTTCATTGCGTCTCTCAGTTATAGAAAGCGTCTGATAGCCAAACGATGAGGCGTTACTCATCGATGTTTGAAGCGTTTTTGTGGTGACTGGCGATTTCTGGCACGGTTGAATCCATTGTCACAAAATGATTGTTTTGAATTTAGGTACTCATTTTTTCATACACAAACGATTGTATTGTGTATGGTGATTTCATTGCGTTTAATATTCGTCTTACAGCAATGTTCAAAATCGGTTAAATTATCAGTACCTGCACCGGAAATAGTGTAGTCACTGGTACCTATCTAATCAGCTGACATCCACCCACTGCTACTCATTTTCACGCCACATTTTCCGATCCTGTGACAGTCAAACCTATAGCTCTCCTGCCATCCTGATCTTTGACTTTCGTAGCAATTATCTACTCTTGGTATCTGTATCTAACGTCTTTCCGGTAGAATGCTACTCTTGGAAAATCTTGGAAAATTACCAGTTCCTGTGAGAATATGGTAAGAAGGTAGCACTGTAGTCCCCAGATCTGTTATCTCTTCGTCTCCTCTTCTTTGGTAAGTTATTTCGTATAAAGCAAGTGGCTATGGTGACAGAGTTTTTGGGCCGCGCAAGGCCCCATTTAGTGCATGATAATTTATTAAAACAATATATGGCTACACTTACTAGTGGGTGATACCAGACTGAGATGATGATAAACAATTCTGTTAAGTTTTAACTTCCCTACTCTAGCAGTATCTGACTGTACTTCGAATAGTCCAACTAAGGCTGAGCGTATCAGCATCCTTGGTCCAATTCCGACGATGCAGCTAATTTTACAACTCTGTTTATAGATATATTTTACAGGTCTGGCTGGCGAACTTGACACTGCGGCCTTAGTATGATCGAGGCCAGGCGCCCTTTTCGAATGACCCCGCTAGTTTTTTTGTGCAAATCATCTTGTACTTTCGCGTCGCTACTGAATAATGTGCAATTCATTTTATTTTGGACACCCCATAAAGTTCGTGTGAGTAGACTACTCCACCACTACATGACCAGTGGTTTTCTACCTTAAAAGACCTTTCAACATAACATAAAGTGATTGTAGGTCCTTCCTACTGTTATTGTTCTATCGCGAATTCGCGACTAATAGATACAGTGAGATTTATTTTCGTTTCACGTTTCCTTTCGCTGAGCAATCTTATAAAAATTTAAAGAAAGAAAGAAAGAAAAATCATTTATTCTTGTAGGACCTCAAGGATCACTTAAGTTTCGTTTTACATGGTAGGTGATTCTAATGCCTGTTACAACGCGACTCCCTACACCAGGGAAAGAATCAGGCAAGAACCTGGTGGTGTGGGCCTAGCTTTTTTTGGGTATAGATGTATTTATAACAAACCAAATATTTTAAGCTTGCACCGTAAATGACTAACGGACTACAAACTTCGATACTAAATTTGGCCACTGTTCTGCGTCATCCTACTGCAAAACAAATGCGACCCCTTTTCCTCTTTTTTTGTCACGATCTAATGTAATTTAGATTGAAAGGTTATAAAGAAGGTTTTTTTTGTTCTTTGTTTAAATTGCAAGAACGTTTAGAATAACCTTCCCTTATCTTTCTAGCTTAGGTGTTTTGCCCTTGAGCGGCTTATGCTAAGAATTAGGATACAATGTTGACGACCTCGGTGACGTGGCAGGCTCGCAAGAGGTATGAGATAAATACAGATATTTATTACTGGCTCCTGTAGATACCACCAGTACCATAGTTATTGCCTAGGTTATTGATTGCATGATGCCTGTTTGGACTCTTTAAATATTGTATACACCTATAGTCATTCTTAAACTTTCGCGATCTCAATTCATACTTTTAAATATAAATTTACAGGTAGGTTTTTTGTATACACCTATTATGTAGCACTACCTGACTATGCACAATTGCACGCTCATTCAATTTCTTAATCCCTCCGACTTTTATCATAAAACAACTGTATACATAATGCTATAACCACATGCTTATGACTACCTAAGCTCTTTAAAAGTTATAACAACGTGCATTAACTCGCACGTGCGTTGAATAAAAACTGCACTGCATTCCCGAGTCCTGTGTCACCGGGAAAGAGGAGTGTATTTAGAGAACTGCACAATTATGAGTTAACACCATGTTAACACGCGTTTATTCAACAGGTGGCGATACAATATGGAATGCGAGCTTTTGAAAATGTGAGCATTTACTATGTACTTGGACGTGCCCCTGACTACCTACTCCTTGGGACGTTGGGATAGTATATTTTTATATAACCTATAGTGTGACCCACTGCTGGACAAAGGTCTCCCCCATAGTAAATATAAAGAGATAGTATATTAAAAAAGAATTTCAGCGTTTGGTGATTTACCAAGTTTCATTTCGGTTTCCACTCTACATATTTTCAAAGTTCAGCAGAGTGTACTATATTTCATTAACAAACAACTAACTACACAGTACGTATAGATAAAGGTCATAAAATGTTATCAGTCAATTATTATCTATTATCAATAAATCCAGCTGATAGATTATGGCTCAACTCACACCAAAAGAGCATCGAAGAGCAGCGAAGCGGAGCGCAGTTTTAGTGTCATACGAATTTCAACTTTATTTTCATTACTATAATACTTATTATTGCAGAGAAGTAATTCGCCGGAATTCCCGCGGAGCCACGGGCATCCTCGCGACTCATTCGACTTTCTCATGCGATAATAAGTATTATAGGTATTATAAACAATAGCTTTGAAAGTACTGTAAAGCCGCATGTACCTATTGACCAGTACGAAGTAACCAGTAGCATTGGCCTGTAAGTCTTGTAACGTGAGTGATTGGATACACAGAATTATGAGTAAAGCGTTATCAATTGTGCCATATCGGTTGCACAATACGACAGGCCGGTGCATTGTTCTAATAGGTGTTCCATAATTCCGTACAATAGCGTGTGACAACGCTTTTTACCCGACTGCGTAAGAGGGTTATATTTTTTGTGTGTTGTTATGTTAATTGACATACATAACTATAATACTAGATGATTTATACAGAGCCAGGAGGCAAGCTTTGCCAACACTTAACGGGACACTGTAGTGCCTGGGACATTGTTGAGATGGAATAGGCCTGCCCAGCATCTAAACCATCCTCTCAGCTTAGCCGGCCATATCCACAGGAAAGACAATGGTGTGGGGCTGACTAGCCGCGGGTTTCCTTACGAAGTTTTCCTTCACCGTTGAAGCTCGTGTTAAAGTGCATATACATTTTTCAACACGAAAAGTCCATTGATGCACGTGTTTGTCCAATTCCACATAACTATAAGTTAAGTAAGCTAGTGGCCAACTCTATTGGTGGAGTTTTTAGGCCGCCTACATTATGTTGATTAATGCTAAATTAACCACTGCCTGGTGGGATGAATCTTACCTTTGAATGTGAGTTCGAGTCTCGGCCCTACATCAATGGGTCATTGACCTTGTAAAGCGAAAGAGTTTTCGTTGAACGCATTAATCTGTGGAAAACTATTCAATATCATCATGTACAGGGTGTCCAACATGATGATACTGATTTCGTTTTATGCCAATCCTAAGCATTTAATTAAATTATCACCTTTAAGTATAATATTAGTGTGAACTGTGAAGTGTGAACAATATTATAATTATAATACATGGCAACCTATATTTGCCATTGTAAGATTTAGTTTTATATTCAATGACATGATTTGTCACTAAAATATTGTAACATTTAAATATTTAATCCCTGACACGACTTGACATTAGTACATTGTAAAATGTTTACATTCTGGCAAAAGCATAATGATACATTAATACAATGTGAACTTTTATCATTTTGTCACTGCAACTTTATAACCAATAGACTTTGTACATTTTGACATCTATATATTCAAACCATTTGGACGTTCAGTCATGTGAACAGCCAAGTCCTGTAACCTTTTATACCTTAGTTAGATCATTAAAGATTAATGTCGGTAGTGAACAACGAAAGCTGAAGAAAACATGCTTTTTTAACTTAACTAAATGGTTACAGGACTTGGCTGTTCACATGACTGAACGTCCAAATGGTTTGAATATATAGATGTCAAAATGTACAAAGTCTATTGGTTATAAAGTTGCAGTGACAAAATGATAAAAGTTCACATTGTATTAATGTATCATTATGCTTTTGCCAGAATGTAAACATTTTACAATGTACTAATGTCAAGTCGTGTCAGGGATTAAATATTTAAATGTTACAATATTTTAGTGACAAATCATGTCATTGAATATAAAACTAAATCTTACAATGGCAAATATAGGTTGCCATGTATTATAATTATAATATTGTTCACACTTCACACTAATATTATACTTAAAGGTGAAAGTTTGTGTGTAAGTGTGTTTGTTACTCTTTCATGCTCACTGGCTTGAGCTTAGGTATTATACCATGGCAACAGGATGGGATTCTATTCACCGCGAGTAGCACTACGGGGCGCAGCTAGTATTCTTAGATAAAGGGAGAAATTGACTGACATAACAGCTACCAAAGACGATTAATATCTAGAAGACAGACAAAGGCCATACACAAAATCGTAACCCTAAAAAATAGCCTGAAAGCTCTAAAACATCAATTTTTGCAGCTACTGAGAGTACGAGTATAAAGTTTGTTTTGAATGGTAAATAGGTAAATAAAATAACACATACGAAAGGTTCTCATACAAAGTATTTATTTATTTTTATTCTAGTAGGTATTCTATTCTAAATTAACTAAAAAACTTCAATGGTTACTCTTTTACTACTGGTTAGGCTTGCAGGCTTAGTTGTTGTATTGCTTTTCATCGCGTTTTAGCTTTGCAATGAGTTTTAAATAATTGAGCGGATTGATTTCTTGATTCTCCAGTTGGGTTAAGAAATATTTCATCTTCCGATCAAAAATAATATCGCACTTCCTTCGTTTGATATTGTCAAATAGTGTATTCTTAATTTTTGTTTCCTGATATTTTGCTTCCTTGCGCAATAAATGAACAAATGTAAATAAATTTGTTTTGCATCGCAGCCTCTTTATGAGCCGATTGTGCCACCCTTCTAAACTATTATTTGTTCGGTGGCGTTGATAAGCACAGCTAATTTGACCAATATTATTTTTCGACAGCCACCCAAGCAACACATAAGCAGGATATTGGAATTGAATTATGTAGATTTACAGCCTAAAGATGAATTATGGTTTTATAATGGTTTTGTTGAAGTGTTCTGGCTGGCCTATAGTATTTAAGAAACTTAGAAAAGCCTTCAGCTGTATTATAGCTTTTGCATAAATAATATCAAGCTATTAAGTCTATAACAGTTTCAAAAAAATCCTTTGTACAGGTTAAGGCTGTACTTTTTACAGCAACTAACATTTCTTAAGAATGTTAGTTTTATAGTATAATAAAATAAGCTTTAAGCTGTAAAACAGAATCAACAGAATATGTTTTAAAACTCTAAGCTTGATAATAGATTGTCATAGAGTAATGGCTGTTTACTAGTTTATATCAAACCCCTTATAAATCCAGCTTTATAAAGTCCTAGATCAAAACCATTTAACGGCCTTTTGCTGTTAAAGTAAGACAATGAAGAGCGTTAGTAATAACTACGCTGTAAATACGGCGATTCGTAAATCCATATACAGAAAACTTTAACCAATTTCACATTTGCGTACTGTTTGTGTTCGCAATCATAGATCGTAAATCATGGAAATACAAAAAAAGAAGTGGCGCAATTAAAAAAAAGTTTTAATAGAGTATTTAGCTATTGAAAATTAGAAACATAATCAAATAAACCAACTAATAAACTATGCTACTCCTAGTAACTAGGTATTCTAGAAACTAGGGTTTTTCTTTTTATACATTGAGCCCTAAAACTTTAGAACATTATAGATTAATAATGTATTATTGAGAGAGTTTTACTCAGCAAAAACCTTACTAAAATCTCTCTTGTGGTCACACACCAGCCAAAACCCTACTAATATAATATATTAAGCCTTTATAAAGCCAGTGGCTTTAAAAGACCTATTTTGAAGTATTATAGCTGTCTAATATTTAGACGCCATTAATAGATTACTCATGGATTACCAAATTCTATTTTTACAAACATTGAGTACAAGAATTAAGCTGAAAATCACTCAAAACTATTTTACCAAAAACTGATATTCATGAGAAAAACGAATATTGGGTGAATCGTCGCAAACATTATTATAACCTACAATTTTTTAAAATTATTGTCTTTCAATTATTAACTTTTTTTCTCTAAATGAATTTCTTTCACGAGCGCTTGAAAATTTCAAATAAAATACATATATACTTTTACAGTAAACTGATTCTCGCATCCATTTCACTACGAATTGTAGACGAAAACAAACAATACTTATCAATATTTAATAACATTTGATTGATTGGAGTGTTATGGTTTCCATTAGACAAAATATTATCTGCAAATAAATTATTTATTTTATCAAGACTGTAATAAGTTCTTTATATGTCCAAACAAACTTATTTAAGTTAAATATCATACTAAAACCCGCATAAGAGATTTATAATGACTAAAAATAGAGTAAAGGCTAGGTAACAAGCCATTAACCAGCTTTTTTCCAGCTAATAATCAGCTTTTGTAAAGACTTTAAACAGCCTTTCTAAGGAATAAGTCTGTTTAATATGGTCCTCTTTTGCACTTACAAGTGCTGTAGAAGCGCTTATAAAGTACATTATAAAGCATTTAAACCAGCATAAAGAATTGAAAAAATCTATTTCACAGCTCTTTTAAAGCTAGTTTGTGTTGCTTGGGCACTGCTTGACAAAATATGTTTCAAATTTTTCCATTTCGTCAGTTTTCTCTGAAATGCTATTTAAAATTTCTGTCCATCCAATATTTAGTAAGTGTTCGGGCAAAAGTGGTATATATGATGCTAGCTCTGCAAGTTTTCGCCCGTCTTTAGTCTGTTGAAGTTTTAATGCATCTGCTTTACGCCATATAGCTTTATTAAAGTGATAGAAACATCCACTCAAGTCACACTCTGGATAAACTTCTTTTACTGCATTCATTTGTGCCTTTTCAAAATCAGATTTATAATTTTTAATGACAATTTTCAATTCATTCTTGATGTATGAAAATAAACGTGTGTAAGTTTGAGTTTTTTTGTTAGGCATCAAAGCATACATCACTGGTACAATATTGGTTCTCTCTTCTGTACTGTTTACATCCAAATGTATAGTAAACAATTGCTCCCAAGGCACCGAAGCTGCTTCAAATGTACCATCTCCCAACCACATTTTATCATCGTCTTTACCATAAATATACTTGTGTATAAAATTCGTAGAAAATAATAAAATTTTTTCACTCGTCCCATCTTCCCACACTAAAAAGTTTTCCTTTAAAATCTTCGGTAATTCCACTTCTTCTAGAGTAGAAAATGAAGATTTTGTTACTTCCAAGTATGTTTTTCTTGCACGATACAGCGCCCGTTTTTTATTTTCAAATTTTGGCATCGTCACCGAATCAGCAGAATCAGATTCTTCATTTTGAGGAACAAAGCATTCTTCAAATATTTCTTGAACAGGTTTATAATTTTCACATACTTTTTTTTTACACAGTCGAGTTGCAAGGTGAATTTTATTTTTTGAAGATGGCGGATTACATGTATGCTCATTTCTACGTAATATGTTTGTTTTAGTAATATCCAATGTTATAGACGCAGCACATGATATCCTATTTATGCACTTCCAAAGACTAGTACCACTTTTATTTGTTACTCCCAAATTATATCTGTATATACCGTATAGTAATGTCTCGTTGCCTTTTTGATTTGTACTGAACAAAAATTGCTCTTGTGATTGTTTTTCCATTTTGATAAAATAGATAATTCTTCATCTACGCTGAGATCTACGCACAGAAGTCTGGAGTGGATGGAGCAAATTACCTATCTGACAACCAAATGCCAGAAAAATTTCTATTCTTTTGTTATTCATTCGATTTCAAGAGTTCGGTAGGTATAGGAATAATTGTAAGCTGTACTTGAAAGAGTTTTTAATGTATATTTATGGAAACTCTATGCTAACAAACAATACACAATTAGTATTGGTCATTATGACATTGATACAAACCGCGTACATTTTGGCACTCATTCGTCATAACAATGATGTCGTTATGAATTTTAAACATTCTGACACTCGATCGTTTTAACATTATGCACTTTGTAACAGTTAGTACATTTAGATACTAGCTCGTTCTGACAAATTTACTATTTGACTATAATGCATTATAACAATAGTTCTTTCAAACAAGCATATTTTATGCCTTTTGTGCATTTTGGCTCTCGTACTATTTTGCACATGGTGATTGAGCCATTTGGACGTTCAGTCATGTGAACAGCCAAGTCCTGTAACGGTATAAAATTAATGCTTTTTACTTTTCATTTTACATTCATTATTTTGTGTTATTCATTTTGTTGAAACAGTAAAACATAACATTTAGAGTGGTTAAACACCAAATTTTTCCACTTTGCTAAAATAAAAATAGTTTAAACATTCTGTGACAAACACAAAGATAAGTTTATCTATAGTTTCCTATTGCTTGTTTTGTTTCCCATTGTGTAAATAGATAAGTATTGACACGTTTCTATTGTTCAAGATTGTTAATTAAATTCCAAGGCTCAGATACTTTTATATTTGACTATCTTTCACTTTCAAAACTATCGTGAGTTGTATTAGACATTATAATAGAACACGGGAAATTACTCGCGTAAAATTATCCTCGATTTAGATACCGACAATGTTTCGATTCTTCCGGAGAATCTTCATCTGGGTATGAGTGTGGTCACTCCTCGCGGTCGCGTCTCACACTCATTCAATTGACTATCTTTGTTGGTTAATGAATTGCAAATGTGACAAATTTGTACATTTGTCAAAATTAGAATGATAACTTATGTAATACCTTGGTACAAGTCACGTCACGTAAAAAGAACTGCGAGGGGAAGTAGCCGGGGTATGTTTGCCATGCGCAAATTTTTCGAAACGAAAAATTAATTTAATTGCAGCTCCACGGTCTTTGGATTTGAAAGTCAGGACAATAGGAGTCAGAGCCATACATACATTTTGCAAAGTTAATACTTATTTCATTAGTATCCATATTCCTTATGTTTTAAAATACAACTTATTACAATTCCTTCCATGTTTCAAGGTTTAAAGTGATACATAGTCATAAATAAATCATTTTATGAGGAACAACTAAGTAGTTGATAAAACAAATAGTTCAATACAAATATTTGTTTATCAATATAACCAATACAGGAAAAACGTTCAAGTTACACCAAGTAGGTGATAGTGTATATTTACTTTTAAACGGTGTTATGTTTATTTATGTTCTTAGTTATAATATGTTATTATGTGTATGTTTGTATTAATCTAGTGGCTAACTCTAGAGTTTTGAATCCAATCAATAACTAAAATCCAGGACTCACAATTTAACCCTCCAAGCAACGATATGCTCAGCTGTCAGTATAATTATAATAATACTTATAGCAGTCATTAAAACTACATGACTAGCCCAGGTGATGCTTTTTTAGCCTGCATTATGTTCTTGATCATGATTAAAAAAAGTGAAGTAGGTAAGTACTTAATTTTTAATAAAGATTTTTTTTTTATTCATTTAATTTTTGTGTCCCAAATAGGATATATTCTAACCTCTGACTTCCCCTTTCAAAAGATCTTTTTTTACAAGAATACTACACAAAATTTTAAACATATTTAGGTGACTCATTAGTGGCAATTCTGGATGTCGCCAATACTTCACTAAACTAATTTGACAGCACTAAAATTGATGCCATCCTTTTTATATCGATCGATATGAAAGTGACGGCAACATTTTTAGTGCTGTCAAATTGGTTTAGTTAAGTTTAGGCAACATCCAGAATTGCCACTATTATTTAATTATAAATGTAAATAGGTAAACTTGGATTTACCTTTACATTAACTTATGTTACAAGAATATTTTGATAATTATTTAATTGATTATCATATACTGTAATACAAAAATGTTTGTCTAAATTGAAGCAACACAAAAAATTCAACAGTGTATCATTTCCTTCTGAAGACTGTGACAAATGAATGACCTATAATTACCTAAGTTCAATGACCAGTAAAAAATATGACAAAAAGTAGATGGATAAAAACCACAAGAAACAGATGCTGCTTATTTTAAAGACTTATTTGAACAGTAAAAAATAAAATGTAAGTATTTTATTATTTTGTAGAATAAGGAGATTAATTTTGAACAGGCTATTAAGATATGAATTGAATAAGTTTAACAGTAGCTCACGGGGCGAAAATTGATAGTATTATTAATGGTGTACATGCCCCGATAAGTGTAGGGCAAAGTTTGTCTCCTGACTCTGTATAAATCATCTAGTAAAGATGTAAAGGCCTGAGTTTTTTTAAATAATGGTGGTATAATACAGTATTGGGGTCAAATTTTTTTGAGGGCTAACGTTTGAAATATGAGTACATAATTATAGTTGTAGTAATATGCTATAATGCTCACCTTATTGTGTGGTAGGACTATGAAGGCGCCTCCACCGGCGGACTCCACGATAATCGCCAGGAACTTGGGGTTCACCGCACAAAACGTAGAGTCCCACGAACTCTTCGACACTCTGATGTTATCATAACATTGCTCCCGCTTTAGGGCCTGCCCGTAAACGTGGCGGAACTTTGAACTACGAACCACTCTAAACGACATCTGCAACGCGAGAGAGCACACACTTCAACAATAATACAAACAAAACTATTATTTATTTCAATTTCACTTTACAACATAACCTATGCGATTCCACTTTGACCTATATTTTGACACTGCGAATAAAAGTAGTCAATGACTCACGTTTTATATTAGAGTTGATTTAATATTTATTGAACTAGTAAATACAATGAAAACATTTGATTAATAAAACTCTAAAGAAAATAAAAACTGAGAGCTACTAAGGATCGAAGGGAGGACGGTTGGGAAAACGAGCAAACTCCATATTTGGTAATGCCTGCAGTCGCCACTTAAACTTGTTGATATCTTGAGCTTCAGCGTTAAATAAATAAAAATAGTACCAGAAATGGATTGTTCTTTGTTTCATGGAACTAAAATAAAATCCCAGTATTTTATTAACAACTAAAATGGATAGAAAACAAGTTTCCGTTTCAGTAAAATAACAAAATTTCTGAACGCATCCTACTTGTGTCAAACTTGTCATTATAAACGTCAAAAAAGATCGCGTTCAAACGCGTTCACAATTTGACACAAAGAATTGGACCTTGCTTTGAAATAGTTGGGGGTACGAGATGGATGAATTCTGATGATTATGTGATACCAATGATTAATAGTACACTATCGGATTTCGGATAAATAGAACTCAAATTAGGTAGGTACCTACTGATAGTGTGCTTGCATACTTACTCTAGGAACTGGTATGCTAATTTGTGAATTCGGGCCGTTTGATGCGTTATAGCTATGACAACGCTCACGTCCCAAACGTTTAGATATTGGTACTCTTTTGGTATTCGGACTTGTGAAACTGTTGTGTCTCTTGATTTCCTAAAACATAGTCTAAGCATTATGTACATTATACCAAGCTGTCTCAAAGTAGCTGTACCAATAATATACAGGACAAGTAAGTATATCAAATGCATTAAATTGTACCTACGTATCTACATTAAACCTATGTAGACATTAGTATTAGTATTTCCTAACATTAGTATTTCGCTCAACTTACCCCGTCCACTTCCATTGTTTTTAGAAAAAATATTGATTTAGTGATATTTGTGCTATTACATAAATTAGCTCTGGGCATTTAATTAATTTTTCTATTTGCTTATATCACACCTTGAAACTCAGAAAAGGATATTAAATTTATCTCAATTGTTTTGTTTTTGAGGGTAGTTTTTACATTAATTTTTAGAGTGCGTTCAAAGATTAAAAAAATACTCTGTTTTGTTATTGGATCTTACATAATTGACATTTGACCCCTGTCATCTGACAGACAGAAAGTGACAGCTGTGAGAGATGTCAATGTCAGTAAATTTTATTATTTTTTGGCATTAGTGTTTTTCATCGAAAGCGAAAACTCGAAAACTTGTCTGTTGTGAAATAAATATTATTTAGGGAAACGAGCAGCCAAAAAACTCCTACTGAATGCTGATAGATTTTCAAAATCATTATCTTTTATTGTTTCCTTCTCTTAAAATGTTTTGGTAAATTTCTGCTAAAATAACCATCAAGATGCTGTTTGGTTCCGCAGTGGAGCCTACTTTTTTCACGGTAAGAAAAAATTGTTATTTCAACTATTATTTGTATTAGTTTGGTCTGAGGCTCAAAATTCAAGATTATTCCTCTAACACAGAACATTTATATTCAGTGTTTGGTTATTAAGCACCTAAAAACATAACATGAAACCAATGATTAGGAAATATAAACCTATTTGGCCTGACTAAATACTGTGCGGAAAATGCTTGATTAAAGCGCAACACAGTTAATGAAGATGCTATAATATTTCATCTTATGATAAAATATTGCTCGTCATACAATCATTAAAAGGCATCACACACTGTAAACTTAATTTAATATTTAATTTCATATTAATGTAGGTATTATAAGATACTGAACGTTAAGGCAACTTCATGTTAAGATGCCTTGCTATGGAAATATAATGTAAAAAGTATGTATGAATTATGACACCTTTGCTATTTTTCAATAGGATAAGACCATAATACATAAACAAAGTGTCTTCAACATTTGCTTAAGTATGTATTTACTTATGGTTTCTATACATATAATAGTAGGAACTTACAACATTTTGAAAAGAAATTTAATTAACATTCTCATTATTATAAATTATTCAACATAGGTAACAATTATCATTAATTTGATGTTAAGTGTAGAAATTATAAGCATGTTGATACTAACACCTACAAAATGGTGAAAGCATTTTATTTAACCCACTTACAATAATAATGAGTAATTATAAGATTTAGTTTTTGAGTGAGTTCAGTGCAATATTGTTGTAAAGTGATAAAGATTGATAATTTGGAGTAGCTAAAAGGTTTTACACAGATTAAGTAGGACAGATTAACAGTAGCTAAGGAAGAGGAAGAGAACCTCAGAGTTTTAAGGGAATCACAGAGGGTTAAGATGCTATAATATATATTATGTGTCCAAGATACATTATAATATTATCAAGACTATTTAAGTACCAATAAAAAGTATCTGAAATATTTTCTTGTGTTATTTTGGGTTCAATATGTTTAGTACATCCCGCTCGGCCAACACGGCTCTTAACCACACATAGGTTGTGTTTAAAACCTCTTGCGTGCTTCGGAGGGCATGTTAAATTGTAGGTCCCGGCTTTTAGAAAGAAAGAAAGAAAAATCATTTATTCTTGTAGGACCTCAAGGATCACTTAAGAGAGCGCCATATGCAAATTAGTCGTCGAAATCCTTATTTATCTCAGTATATGTGAAAGCTACATCCTTCATATTTAGGGAAATGATACTTTGAACTTTTATCTTGCGTTATGGTTTTTTAGAAACACGATTGGTAAAAGTTTTCTTGATTATAATATTTATTTGAAAAATACATGTTTTTCACACATTTTGCAATTTATCTCAGGAACAGAACGCTATTTTTGGTGGTTTTATGTTTTGACAAATAACCTAGAAGTATTTATTTCTCTGATTTTTTAATTTTTCGATTGCTTGTTTATTTAATTTGTAATTAAATAAAAACTGTTTTTTAGCTATAAATTATGTTGCGTGTCTATCGTTCTGCGCTCATCACTCACGAGTAAAAACATATTTCGCTCACATGCTAGGTCATTCTAATGCCTGTTCCAACGCGACTCCCTACACCAGGGAAAGAATCAGGCAAGAACCTGGTAGTGTGGGCCTAGCTTTTTTTTAAAAGCGATCCCTTAACAATCTAAAGTCGTTAAGCCATGGTGAAGGCCTTTAGGCGGCGTAAATGCTCCTTCACTAGAGGACCACTAATGAATTTACTAACTTTTACTGTCTGAGAACCTCACTGTTAAATCTTATTATTTTCAGCAAAAACACCACAGAGCAGGAATATGTATCTTGATCACCATCAATATCCTGTCCCTCATGGCAGCTACAAACCTGGTGGTAGTACTCAACCCCGAAGACAGGTATGACATTTCTTCACATTAAAGACCTGTGTTGGTCACAGGATTAATTAATCAATCAATCCTAATAAAAAGCAGAAGAGCGTGTTTGTTTGAACACTTTTATACTACTAGTCGCATTTGAAAAAAAAGAGTTTACTTGTAGTATTTACTTACGTAAGTATTTATTGACGATCTTGACGTGTGATTGACGAGAAGGAGTGGCGGAAGATCGCCAAAGACGGGTCAGTGGAGGATTTTGGGGGAGACCTATGCCCAGCTGTGGGACATAGTAGGTTACTAAAAAAAAAGCATTTATTTGTTGAACAAAATTAAGTACTTCTTTCTATATTATGTTTTCTTTTCAAGTATCTAGTTTAGTACATTGAGTTCATCAGTGTCGTAAATCATGAGTTCATCATGGAAACAGTATCATACTAGTTTAAGAGGTGCTACAGACAAACGACAAAACTAGAGATACTTATGAATCTTATCGCACATGACATCTATCTTAAATTTTTCTTATCAATATAACCTCTTAAAGATAGAATAAAACTTCGGTACTATTTCTTGAGACACTATAGATGTTCTTACAGATCTTTTGGCATCCCAGATCCTCCAGAAATCGAAATGGGTAGTCAGAGGCGCGTCCGGAGGCGTAATTTATGGCCACAGGCGTGTGCATAGGCTCTAGTTACTTTTTTGAATTTGATAAGAGTCCCTATTGTGCGTCCCGCTTAATGCACAGAATACCGCGTACCGACCAGTTAGCCTAAATGAGGCACAACTCAATGATAACGTCCCAATGTACTGAACGTACTTGAAACAAATAACGCACCTATATTGATGTTCGCGCATTAAACATCTCATTATAAACTTCTGGGTGTTTTCTATCTATATGTAAGTATGTATTTAAAAAAAAAAATTATCTATGTAGTGTATCAGTCATCTGGTTACCATAACACAAGCATTAAATTGCTTATTAAATGCGTTTCATGGGTCACGTAGCTTAGAACAAGCTTAAATGAAAAAAAGTCTTATGAATTGAGTGCCTCCTTTTTTGAAGTCGGTAAAAAAACTGAACACTATATCAACTGCATCCGCAACCCCTAAGCTCATAAATAAGGCTGTAGTGTAGACATTATCTCAGATCTAAAATAATTTAAGAAATGAAAAAAAAAATGCAATATGATCACGCACGACTGTATCCCAGGGAGACATTTCTTTCAAATCTTTAGGTAATTTTTAGATCCCTTTGAAAATGTCTAAGGGGGTAGTCAGAGCTACGTCCAAATAAATACAATACATATTTGGTACATTCCCACATTTTGCAGAAGTTAACTTTCCTTACGTGACAGGTTGCAAGCCTGCAAGATGTGGGCATGTACCAAATATGTATTTGGACATACCTCTGACTACCCCCTTAGACATCTTCAAAAGGATCTAAAAAAAAAAGATCTGAAAGAAATGTCTACCGCTCCCTGGGATACAGTCGTGATCATATTTCATTTTTTTCATTTCATTGTTTTATTTCGCACTAAGATACTGTGTATATTATAACTATGAAGTTTCGGCTGTTTATTATCTTATCTTTCTGGCTGTTTATAAACATCTTAGCTCAGGGTCGCGACCGTCGATACATCTTATGCGTCTCTTTGGACGTTTCTTTAAAAATGTGCAAAAAAGGTGTGAAATTTTGAGAGCGAATTTAATTTTATTACCCACGTCGAAACGGAGATGGTATATGCGTTTAGGATGAGAGGATGTTTGTTTGTGCTATTTTGCCATTTTTCTCCAAAACTACTAGTCCGATTTTGATGCAGTTTTCAGTTATGGGTTGGGTGATAGTAATAAGTCACCAAGGAGCGCTGCAGCAAACATTGTTTGTGCAAAAACAAAACTACAAGTTTGGTATCAAATGAAAGGAAATGGTGTGTAGAGTGCAAAACAGAAAGGGGATGAATAATTTAATTACTTTTAACCGTCAAAATTTTTTAAAAGACCTACCTACGTTTTTTCAAATTTTTTGATTTTGTTAAGTACTTGTTAAGTACTTGTAAAAGTTTAGGCTACTTTTAATCCCGGTATTCCCACGGGAACTATTCACCGCGGGTAACACCGCAGGGCGCAGCTAGTACCTAGATTATATATTATCGTCCACTTTCCCGATAACAAACGGATACAAAATAGATGCATTTGTTAATGATTCATTGAACCGTGACAGTGGTGCTACATTACACATAACGAACGCGAAACAATAACCTTCGATGTTAATCGCGGCTCGCGTTGCGGTCACACTTGTGTTGACTAATGTACCTATGTCATAACAAATTTGTTTGTTTGCTACATCTACTTATAGTGGTTGTATGCGTCAAACTAGGCGCTAGCAACCTACTTTATCTTATTATTACGCTAAACAAAGGGATCTAAGAAAAAATTGTTCCGTTTGTGATACTATCATAAGTTTTTTTTAATACGTCTGTAATAGTTTTATTTATAGGAAAGTCTAAAAAAACTCAGGCCTTTACATCTTTACTAGATGATTTATACAGCATCAGAAGGCAATCTTTTGCCTATTCTTAACGGGACACTAGTGCCTGGGACATTGTTGAGATGGAATAGGCCCAGCACCTAAACCATCCTCTCAGCGTAGCCGGCCAAATCAACAGGAAAGACAATGGTCAATACATGTGGGGCTGACTAGCCGCGGGTTTCCTCACGATGTTTTCCTTCACCGTTTAAAGCTCATGTTCGCGCATAATAGTTTTTTCGAAACGAAAAATCCTTCGATCGAAAGTCGAGGTATATTCCATAGTTTATATATTTTACAGTGTTAAACCACACTTAGGTATTAAGGTATTTCATTATAAGTAAATGAAAAATCTTACTAATCTTACTAAAGGTAACAGCTCCGGCAGGATTCGAACCTGCATAGATACAAGCGATCGCTGTTAACTTTTAGTAAGATTTTTCATTTATAATGAGGTATCCCACTCGGCAGCACGGCTATCTAAGTAAATAAGTAAATAAGGGTCTAAACTTTCAGCATCTCAGTGAAGCGCGGCAGTGCGCTCACTTCTCTCGGCCTCGTGTACTTCATGACGCTGTTCGAGCTGTTGAACGTGCTATGTCTGTTTACCGCAACGGGCGCGAAGTTCCGACACAAATACAACCTCAGTTGCGGCGATGTACTCGACATTACTAACAAGTGAGTGTTACGGTTACGATAGTGGTTTCTCTCGTCCTTAGGAGTTTTATGTTGGTGAACTATTACGAATTCAGTATCCACCAACATAAGCGGACCACGAAAATTGTCACGAAACTTCGTTTTTCGTTTTGCAGAGTAGACGCCCAGTAGGCCTAACATGTGCAACGTGTCGAGACGACAAAAACTATATCTCGATAATATCAAACTGCTCTTAACGTACTATGCTAGAGCAGGAGAGAACATTTTGTCAGCGACGAAAAGATCTGTCGTGATGCACTGTTAGGCCTGCAAAAGATGGGCAGTTACTTCTCGGTACCATAGACAAAACTCATCTCTGTCGGTACCTAATACTACGCTCACCAACGCGCCTGCTAAGCGTGGCGAGTATTGGCAACCTCCCTCATGTTATGAGGCTTATGTCCGGCTGACGGCTGAGATGACGATGATGATGAGTTTTACGATCTTAGGCTTACCTATTCAGAATAATAAGTTTTATTGTATAAACAATTTTAATCCGGCTGCGCCAGTAGATGCTATCAACAAACAAAAAATATACTTTATTGGCGCAGTCGGTAGGATATACAGTAGCATTTTTATTCCAGTAGTGTTCGCCGTTAAACCTACACCTAAACTCCTGGCACAGTTGAGGGCCTCTGCGACTCAGTTTGCATTTTCATTTTCTAGCGATAAACATTCCATTATTCCATCTTTTATTTACGTTAATTCAGACGACATTGTCTATCCCAGGGTAGTGTCAGCCGTCCAAGCAGCGTTCTGCTGCATCACCGGCGCTATAGTTTGCCTCTGGTCGTGTACAAGGGACTTTATGCGCGCTTCGCATTACATGTCCGAAGCGTACGCCTGGTTCGGAGCCGCGTACTTCTTCTATGATATCTGGTCTATGTATATGGTGAGTAGACTTTGTTTTTAATAGTTCTTTCTTCAGTATTTTACTAGCGTCAAACTCAAAATTGATGATTCTATTTTTGTTTGGTTGCTGCTGAACAGATTCGTAACGATTTTGATGAAATTTTATGTGGTGCCATTGTAATTTTTTATTTTTCAGGGTTGTCTACAAACATTGTTATAATTGAAAAAAATATATATTTACAAAAAGAATCTATGAAATCAATGTTTTTAATACCATTTTTCAGACTTTAGAGGTCCTTGTTGCTATAAAAAGCCGATAGAGTCTGCTTCAAGCTATCCGCTCTAAATATAACTTAAAGTCTATCTTTATAAACCTCCATGAATGTATTTACAAAGATATTCCCTTCCAGGTGCACATTCAAATGAACAGTCCGGGAGAGTTCGCGAGTCGCAAGTTGCGTCGCCCCGCCGCCACGGCGCGCCGCGCCTCCTTCCTCTCCTACTGCGCGCACGAGCCAGTCATACTGTTCCACCATCTCTTTATAGGAGGGTTCGGGTTCCTGGTCATAGTGGTGAGTGGTGAACACGGAAGTGTCTTAGCGGAAGCGGAAACGGACGCGAAAACGGAAGTCTTAACTGGTTGCTGATTGGCTGGAACTGGAACATCTGGTCAAAATTCAAAATGTAATTCAGTACGATCGTTTATAGACCACTTTGACATGTCACGTTCTTCTACTGCCTGTTCCAACACGGTGAACACGGAAGTGTATTAACGGAAGCGGAAACAGACTTTAAAAGTATTTTTTAGCGGAAACGAAACAGGAACGGAAGTATAAGTGGTTGCGTAGTGGGTAAGCGGTGATGTAATGGAAGCGTCCTAACGGAAGCGGAAACAAATTTTAAAAGTAAAATTTAGCGGAAACGAAACAGAAACGGAAGTTGTGCTGATTGGCTGAAACATCCCTCCCGCTCGTTTATTCACCTCTCAACTGTCGGTCGTAAAGTTCCATTCAAAATTCCCATAAAGTTCAAAAGATAGAGTATACTCTCGAGGTGGTCCTAAATCCTAATTCTTGGTAATTTTGCCTTTTTTTAAGTGAAATAGATCATAAAATTGTGATTTTGTTTGCAGTATCTACGAGGTAACTTGGGCGACTGCACTTTTGGTTTCGTATATCTGATGGAGCTGTCTACCCCCTTCGTGTCCTTCCGAGGTATCCTGTCCAGGTTGAAGCTCAAGGTAAGACATGAACCATCAATCTACATAGATGTGATAGATGACAGTTTTACATTATGGTGACAGCGAGCTAATTTGAGTTTTCTATGTATAATATGTATGTATTTACAAAAAAAATGTATTTAAGTAGTAAATGAAATGAAATATCAGTCATCTGGTTACCATAACACAAGCATTAAGTTGCTTAGCTTGGGACTAGATGACGCCGTGTGGAATGGCCAAGAATAATAAACTAAATAATAGACTAAAATTCTAATTTTAGTCTATATTTTTATTTATTTAGTTGTTTAGGTTAAGAAGTGTAGTATTTCTTGTCCCTGTGTGTCTCTTTCTTTGTTCATAAATAAATTGTTAATTTTGGAATGTAACTAAATGTGTTGTGTTGTAGGCATCGAAGGCATACATAATGAATGGTCTGGCGATGCTGGGGACCTTCTTTGTCTGCCGAGTGGCGAGCCTGCCTTACGTGTGCCTCATATACAGCCGGGAACTGAACCTGCCCTATCTAGACGTATGTATTCTCAATTTACTAATAGTTTAAAATGAACGCCGTGTAATATGTCCAATGATATTTATTTTATTCATTAATTTTATGATTTCTGACGACCTCTGTGGCGCAGTGAGTGAAAGCCAGAGATAGCGGGTTCGATCCCCGCTACGGGACAAATGTTTGTATCTTCTACAGATATTTGTTCCGGGTTTGGATGTTTTTCTATCTATAGTATGTATTTACAAAAAAAAATGTATCTAAGTATTATATCAGTCATCTGGTCACCATAACACAAGCATTAAGTTGCTTAGCTTGGGATTAGATGACGCCGTGAAAAATGTCCAAGAATATTTATTTATTTATTATACCAAGCTAAGTATTCCTCATCTTTTCTTTCAATGGAGCCACTGTCACACAAATTAAAATTATATCACACACTTATCAACAGGCGGTGGCATCTCTTCCCACGGGCTGCAAAGTGTCTATCCTGGCCCTGATGCTGCCTCAACTCTACTGGTTCTATCTTATGGCATCAGGAGCGCTTAAGATATTCTTCCCCAAGCGCGATAAGAATGCCAACAAGTCCGGCAACATGTCTGCCAACAGGTATGCACGTCTATACTATACTATAGAGTCGTCGGGTCGTACATCATTCAGAGTAAGTTTTTTTACATTCCTTTGTTCAAAGTAATCTATAGATACTAATCTATACCAAAGAGGATTAATATCAAGAAGACAGACAAAGGCCATACACAAAATCGTAACCAAAACGCCCAAAACGGGAGTTTAAAGTAGGTGGCAGCACCAGATAGCCTGGAAACTTTAAAATATAAATGTTATTCAAGAAATTTAAATTACTTGAATAACTAGTAATAATGAATAATTATACATAATTAACCTTTGATATGCGCAAGCTCTGATCAGTGCGCCCTAGGTTGTCTGCGCAAGAACTGATAAGTGCTCATTGCACCTACACCACTTATACTCGATTTTGACAATAAACTACTGAAAATAAGGTCTTAATTTTTTTATTTTCCTATACCGAACAAATCGAACGAAGAGATAGAGACATTCACTCGTAAATAAAACCTTTAGAAACTGAATGACGACCACTTTGAATTTCGGCGCCGGTGGACTCACAGTGCTCCGTAAATTTTGCGTTTTTTTGTGAAATAACCAGTAAAACCTTAAGGTATTATACATTTTATTATTCTGTACGCAATACCAAGCTGTTTTATGTATACTATGACTATTACTACCTCACCAGATTTGAATTATCTATCACTAAAAGTTTTGTCGTACGTAACGGTTTTTTTGAATATGCTATTTTGGTGGTTTTTTACCTATTTCATAATGTCAGCAGGTGTTCATTATAACAACAATTTATCTGAGAATATAGAATTACAGTAGTTATAAGTGAAAAGTAGTAAATTATTACAAAAAAACGTAATATTTTGAACAACGAGCCTAATCGCACACACACATACACAAGCCAACATGGCGTCTTTCCACGTAGGTGTTCAGAACATTTACAGGATGTTGTTGTTTTATTTTCATTGGTAGTCTGCGGAAGCACTTATCAGTTCTGCATAGTAATTTTAACTTAGTTTGTGTTTGACCGCTGGTGACATCGATGCCTTTACTGACTAACCTTTTTCTGCTACTTGTTATAATTGTGATATTACGGAAGAATTGCTACGCAAACTATTTGGACATGGAATATTAAATTTATTATGACGTTTTTTTTTCTTTAAAATTGTAGAAACAATTGCACTGAGAGGTCCGATTGAAGAGGCCAACCGATGAAAGCGTGATTATAATATTAGTAGGATGTACTAAATCTAAAATTATGTAGAACTAGAAATAGTAAGAACAGAAAATAAAACGTCCTGTATAGAGATCCTGATCAGTGCTTACGCAGTTGAAGTGACATTAAGAGAGCATTGATAAGTGCTTCCGCAGATGACACTTGACCGTTCACACACACACATACATGCCTTAGTGAACGATGTGTGAAATTTTATCTTTGTTTTCTTTTACATTTTACTAAATTATTTACTATAGGGTGGTACCACCGTCTGTCCTCCAATCGAAAGCCTGTTTTTTATATTTCATCACACAGTTCTTTCCATAGAGTAAAGATCGTTTAGCATCTTGAATTTTGTAATAGAAAACTAGCCTAGCAAACTACTTGTTGTTTTGGTTTTTGGCTGAAATTTAGGGATAATTTTACTAATTATGTAAAAATATCAGTTTTCAAGTCGAAATAAATATATGTTCAACTAAAAACACACTTGTTCAAACAAAATATTACTTCCATAGTTGTTGAAAAGTGAAATGAAAGTTGGTTGAAATGAAGTTACACAGCTGATTTGTTTGAAGTGATATGTGATTTTCGGAATAGTTTATCAGAGTGATGTATTACTAGAATTTGATTGATTTTGATGGATAAATAGAACCTGAATATTAAATTTATAGTGAGTAAAAGATAAATACAGATTATGTCTCAGAATTTTGAATAATATTGATTTTTTCCATGACTGGTACAGGAATAGCCTTGGGTAACATTTGCCCGTAAATAAATTAAATTTAGGAATGAATTGATAATAAAATTGAACGTAAATAGATGTATTGGTTATCTAACTACCAAATTATACCAATATTATGATTACTACCAAACATTTTATTTAAAATATTCAATAAAATGCGAGTACTATACATTGCCGTTCAAAAACGCGCCATCTTTGCCGCAAACGACGGATACAGATGTGCGACCCCTTGCCGCATACCAAAGGTTAATGAATTGATTTCTGTCTTAACAGGTCATCCATCAAGCTGTCAGCAGGCGACACAGACAAACGTAGTTGACGTCGCCGCCGCGCCCGCAAGCTTACCTAGACCTGCCCCTCTTAAACTCAACTCAACACTCGTCTTAGGCACCAATCCAGTCTGTATCGACCATAGAGAGTAAGAAATAGCGTATATTCCTCTCTCAGTCACACAAAAACAAAGAAGAATAAAACATTATTGTGAGTAAAAGAGGCATTAGATCTTTTGTCCCTCATCGCGTGTCGTTTGTATGGCCGGAAACTTGATGCTCCGAATTTGTACGAGGAAACTATGGATTCACTGCATTTTTTGTCCCTCTCGACGGCACACTCGCTGTTCGTCCAGGTACTATACTAAGTCCATGGCATCGACCAGCACTCATCTTGCTGGGACTAAAGATTGTTGCATACAACTCCGCTCCCACAAAAAAATATCATTCAAATATGACCTTCAAATAATTTAAAATTGGTGTCGGTAATTGATGTCGTTTAAACTAAACTAATTTGACAGCACTATTGACGCCGTCCTTTTTATTTCGATCGGTATCAAAGGGACGGCAACATTTTTAGGGCTGTCAAATAAGTTGGGGTAATTTGGCTGCTGAAGAAATTTTACTATACTAAAATAATCATAAATCCTACTGCTATAAATTGACTGCTAGGGCAATTCTGACGGGATTCCTATAATGATATTAGCAAAAATATCTTAAGGCTTAGTTCATATGGAACACGGAACTGTACCGTTTATATTGATCTTGTACCGCGCGGCCATATGAACTAAGCCTAACATTGGAATTCTTCCTATTTTAGCAGCTAGATTATCCTAGGTCTGAGATTATAGTGCAGGCAAAACTCTGGAAATAAGTCAGCTTCTAATGTAAGTCTGAGCCTAGCTCAAGGGTTGATTGGTGTACGGTTTGAAATATTGTTGTCTTGATATTGAATATTGATGTTGTAAATTATGCTGGGTTTAGATGGACTGTATAGCTCGGTTTAAATAGGCCTTAATTTGTTTAAATTTATTTTTAACAATATTTAATATAACTATTACTTAATATTTTCTGACTTAAATAAAAAAATTGTTCGTTTATAAGTGGCCTAAAGCTGATGCAAGCTGTTCGTCTATTCTCAGCCTTATTGTCGTACGCTTGCAAGACTATACTCCCGCTAAAGCATAGAATTAGCAAAGATAATAAAAAAATATTATTTTATTTTATTTAATACATATTTTTCTAGTGCTATTGTTATTGTGATTCCAGTTATAATATAACATTTCACTTTAACTTGCAAGTTTTGTTTTAAATGTATATTCTATGTAATATGCACATTGTAATTTATTTTCGCATTTCTGTAACGGGTGATAAAGCTGGATTTCCATTGTATTTTGTAGAGGCATTTTTATTTTTTACTAATGTGTTTTGACCAGAACATATAAACGCTCAAATGTCTAAGTTAATCTCAGTAAAATAAATTATGAATAAGTAACTTTACACACGGGAAAGAGGCGTGATTTTATTTATGTACGTACACTTACCCCCGGTTCCTATATCCAACTAACGGATGTCCGTAGGTCGGTCGTCATAGCAACGTTGTTTATTCAACACAAAATGTATAAGACTTTTTGACAAGACATAACAACGTTGCCATGACGACCGACCTACGGACATCCGTTAGTTGGACATAGGAACCGGGAATTAGTTTACCACATTAAACATTTATTTCATTTAATAACTACAAAAATCTTATAAACTCGAATATTAATAAAATTTGTAGATGTTAAAGCTATGTTGTTGTCTCTGTAGTTTTATTGAATAAATTTTCTGGTCAAAATACAAAACTTTATACTATATACAAATATATTTAGGGTGTAATAATAAGCAACTATTTCTTCCATCCCAATTCCGAAATATCTATTCTCCAAAATGTGTTAAAATCTTGAATTCATTTATGGCATTGATTTAAAAGCATATTATGTAGCACTAAAAGTTGATAATTGCATTATGTGTTTATCTAATCTTCGATCTGATCCCGAAAAAAACTAGTTGTAAGAAACGAAATTGTAAATTGACGGCAACGCCATCTATTAGACGAAACAAAGAAAATGTTTTAAATTGATGGCAACGCCATCTATTAGAACGAAGCGTTAGTGTGGTTTGAGAGTTAAAGTTTTTATGTGCATTATAAAATAAGGCACAAAATAATGGTGCAGGCACGTTTTTGAATTCGCACGACGACGGTGAATTTTGGATCTTATGATGTTATAATAAGGGTGGTTATTGTTAGGACGAAAATGTATTTAAATCATTGCTTGTGAAGGACGACTCCGCACAAGAGGACGCGTTTGGTTTTGATTTATGTTATTTGTAAAGCTAGGATTTCACTATGCATGCACATGATTACAAATAAATAAATATCCTTGGACATGCCAATAGCTAGGTAGTTTAAATAAGGTTCGAATTCTTATTATTAAAAAAAAAAACAAAGCTGTAAATGTGTAGATGTGCAGTAGTGACTGTAGATAGTTACTATTCATCTCGATTAATCAAAAATTGGGCAATTAATGGCACTTAATGTTAATGCATATACATACTACTATAATCGACGTTTCGTGACGATGACATTACGAGACATTACGCGAGTACACTAGTCCGGATAATATTTAAAAATAAAAATTAATAAAATAGTCTAGCAGCAACTTAGTCCTCAGCTTTCTTTGAAGTATATTTCTAAACTTGATGCATGCTTAATGGAACCCTAGCTTTACAATATCGTGTGCCTAACCTAGGAATCTCTAAAACATGTATTACTTTTAGAGGCTAATATCGCTATCGAATTATTTATTTGTTGATCTGTTTTATTCGATTTTACAACAAAATTGCGTCAGTCCCAATCTTCCTAAAATCACTTCCTTTTTCTGCCAAAAAAAACGAACGCAAGTTGACAAAGTATCTGATTTATAAAAATGTAAAACTTTGTACATCAAAGTCCGTTTGACGAAAATTCACAGAACTTTTATTCGTGAATCTGTGTTTTTATTTATCAAGGCGTACAAGAGACAAATATAATTGTCCTTGTCACTTTCTATGTCAACGTAAAGAGACAGCAATAGAATAAAAATGTTACACATCTGTTATTAGGGTACTTGCTATTGGTGTTTCCTTGTTACTAGATTGTTAAACGTGTATTTAAATACGAGCTTTAGTAGTAGTTTCGGATTTTTCATAGCACAATGTTATATTGGTGTATTTTTACAAGTTTTGGTCATTACAGGAATATTGTAGGAATGTGGCCTATGTCAAATAAATGGGGCTATTGTTCTTGACTTCACCACTAGAGGCGCTAGTGTAGAATATGGGTCTATGATCCATGTTCTATACCAAAATGTTCAAACCTACAGATAAAATAAACTAACAAAATCTTTTTTTGGATTTAGGCGACAAAGATTTAAACTTGTTAAGGAAACCCCTAAGTACTTCTAAAATGGTATACCGTAACATATATTTTTTATGTAGTACATTATTGATTGTTATTGCTTTTAAATAAATATTCGTAACGAATTTATACCAACAAAACTCATTAAATGCTACTCAAATTTGTAAATCTGTTGCTTGGGACATTTTGGCATAACACAGTCATGAATAATGGTCTTTTTTTTTTGTGTCAAATTGTGACAGTGACAGGAGTGACAGGACCTAACTCACATTGGGCGCCAACTGGTGGCACTAAAATGATAGCCCTCATTCAAAAAGTTTGTAGTAGTTGTTTGTATGTAGTCAATGTACATTAACTACTAAAATACTGATATAATATACTAATCTGGTCTTTCTATAGTTAGGGCTGGTTACGCTAAGAATGTAGATTTTTTTATAAACGTCAGATTATTTTGTTCAACTTGCTCATAACTCTTTTATTATTTTCAATAAAAAGAGACATATTTTATAGTAAGTTTAATAATTAAAATTGCACTTAAAAATAATGACACTAATATAATATGTAATGACTCACGTAACAAAGATGTAGAACTATTTATTAGACCATTTCTTTTGTAAACAGCCTTAACTATTCTCGTTCCTAACTCCGTGTAAAAAGGCCTATGTTATAGAAAAACTATTATTGTATAGCTATTTGAAGTATATTTTTATACGTAAAATAGTTCTTCCGATTAATAAACTACAGTGTACAGTCGGCCGCGAAAGTTTAATAACAGTTTTATTATAAGTTTTATTTTCCACTTCTGGCCACCAGTTTCTTCCATTTCTCAGTATTTATTTTTTAATTTGGTTTGTGGACTATTCCAAAGTTATACAAAAAAGTTCCAAAGTTTAGTTTAATCTTGAATTTTCGTTGCTGACTGTACCGATCAATGTTAGGATAAGCTACATAATAATTATATTTAAAAATTTACCATTCTTTACTTGTTTGACCCGAATGCGAATGAAAGGTTTTACCTATGAAATTGGCGTTTTTTATACAGGTCAACATAATTATGCAGGTCAACTTATATCTAAAAAGCTGTTTTGACTGTAATTTTGGTCAGCATTCTTAGTAATGATGACATACTTAACACTGTAGACAGAGAAACCTATAGACTAGCTGGAATGCCGCCAAAAGAGGGAAAAATGCACAATAATGTGCTAAACAATAAACTGTTGGCAATTGGCATGGCACGGGTTAAGAAAATATTCTAACGGACTAAAAAAATTGTGTTTTGTTGGTGAATTGCTCCGAGTTCAGTATACAATGTAAGCAAAACATAGTTGGCCGATATATCGATAGTCGATTTGTAGAGTAACCCACATTGCATACCTATTGGTTTAGTAAACCTACTTTAGCTAAAACAGATATTAAATTTGTTGCTATCTCTTTTCATTGACATAAGAGTAACAAGAAAAAAACATTATTTAAATCTATATTAAATTGACAAATCCTAATGAATAAAGACCATGGCTGCAGTTTGTATAGTATTTTCTGTCTATGGAAGTCGAGGTTTAATGCATTTATGCAGTCAAAACTTATATTATACATTCTAGATACATCAGTACAATATCTTTTACTTGAAGTAATATAGTTTTGTTCAGGGTAATAATATAATTTATATATTTCGATAACTTTAAACACCTTAAAATATGCCAATTCAGTTGAAACTTTTATTTTCTTACGCTTTTATAATGTATATTGTTTTATAACATTAGATTAGAGTGACATAAAATATAGAGCGTTATTTTTATTGCTGCTAAATAAATTGTTTTTTTTTTTTGCTAACAGTAAGTATAATAGTTGCAATTCGGAGTATCGCAAAAGCTAAACTTAACTAACCAAAATGTTGCCGTCCCTTTCATAGCGATGGGAATAAAAAGGATGGCATTAATTTTAGTTAGTTTAGTTTAGCTTTTGCGACACTCCGAATTGCCACTATTGGCTAATTGTATTTTGCTTTGCAGTAACATAGCGCCATCTAGTAACAAACTTAGAAAAGCTTTTAGTTTGGCGCTAGATGGCGTGTCTATTCATATTTGAATTCGACGCTCTTTATTTTACTAAAATTATCTCTAGAAACGTGGTGATTTGTGGTACAAGTACCTACTAAGTTACCAGTGTTAACTAATGTATTGTAGTTTATATTGTGGGCTTATCTTTTGGGCGTGCGAATCCGAAACATTCTAAGAACGTTAGAACATAAATTGTATTATCTAAATATGAATAAAAAGCTATATCATCAAATTTTAAAGATTACCATCGTTTATGGTATGTGGGCTACATACCATAGACATCCACTTCAAACAAGTCTTGATAGACTTTTTTTGCAGTGGATGTCTAAACCTAATGGGTTTATTTATCCTGTTAATGTATGAAATTAGTTTTTTTTGAAGAAACTATTGGATTTGTGCCTTAATTTCAAAGTAAATCTCCAACTTTATTGAAATAAATAAAAATAATTGAAGTAATTATAATTTTAACCGGTAAAACTGTCTATCAAAAGTTACTTTAAATTCTAAATATAAATATCTTGATTACATAAGTTATCAATAAGAGATGGCGCCACTAGGTAATATGTTTGTTTCAAATGATCAAAATCGCGTCGCCCAAAAGATAGTCTGGTCAAATCTGGTGGCGGTGAATGTGGTTGTTTTAGAGAAATCAACAGTAAACTATATCGTTTTTAGAACAAAGGATTAGCAATATAAAAAGAGATTCGATCCGAAGCGCTTGTAATTTGGCTAGGACAAGTCGTTAAGCCATGACGGAGGCCTTTAGGCGGCCTAAAAACTCCGTCACCAGAGTTGGCCACTTGCTCATACGAACGAACGAACGAATATTGTTTTTTAAGAGTTCATCGCCGCCCGATATGCCAGAATAAGTTAATAGATGTGATATGTGTGAACTCGTCATTAGACCGCAGACCGCGGCGTTGTTGCACTGAGTGTTGAAATATAAATGTGTACAAAAATATTCATCATTGTTTTATTTTACACACGCGTACACGCGTACAACTTATATAAATATACATATTAAGTACTAATAAATAAGCTTGAACATTAATATTTTAAAATCAGTTTTTCGTAATTTTTGAAGAGTACCTACCTACCTAATCTATCAGTTTTTTTATGTTACTTATGGGGCCAATTCTGAGTGTCGCAAAAGCTAAACTAAGCTAACTAAAATTATTGCCATCCTTTTTATTCCCATCGCTATGAAAGGGACGGCAACAATTTTAGTTAGCTTAGTTTAGCTTTTGCGACACTCAGAATTGCCACTTATATCTGGGTTCATCTAGGGGTGCGTGTGATAATGCAGATAAGATGAAAATATCTAATACTGCTTCTTATCTGTTAATAGATCTTTAAATTGGGAATTACCTGATTGATATCGAATTAAATAGAGTGGCGGCTTGATAAAGGGCTAGCAGGAAATAGTCACCTACGTAGGTTCTGTTCTAGAAGGTAAGTAGGTACCTACTTTCAGATTATGGAATACTTAGGTAGGTATATTTATGGTCCTACAAAGATTTGTAATATAGATTTAAAGAATGTTTTTTTGTTGTTAGGTACTCATGTCAACGAAAAGAGATAGCAACAGCGAGTGTCACTTTCATGAATATGCGCAGGATTCTGTGAATGTTCTAAAACTTAGGGATTGGCATAATTTGATAATCACGTCCGGATAATATCATATTATCCGGACGTGATTATCAACGGGCAGCCTCCCGTTTGAATGACATATTAGTAAAAACAAAAAAATCCATAACCAAAACATAGCTAAATTAAAAATTATTACTTATCTCAAAGAATCAAATCAGATTTTTCATTTGATAGGTAAATAATAACATGATTGTTCTAACAAGGCGCGGCCCGCGATTTTATTTGCACAATCGGAGATCTCGGAACATTTTTTTTATTCAATCTGGAAGTGTAGGTATTGTATTAGGTACTTATTTGATTGTGTTTTCTAAATAGCCTCTCACAAAGTATAATGTAATAAGTTAAGTACCTACCTACCTAATAACTAAATATTTTACCTATCAGACAGGATTTAAACTCGTTGGCACGGATTTATCGTGGCTATAGGTAGGTACCTACATAACATTATATTTTACCACAGATTATATAGGTAATATTTTACGTCTATTCCCGTTGTCCCCGTAGTCCGTGTCCCCGTGACGGGGACAGCGGGAAGTCATTATTTTTCTTTCCCGTTGTCCCCATAACGTAGATTCAGCTAATGGGGACAACGGGAAGTAAAAATTTTACGTGTCGTTGTCCCCTAAACCTGCATTTCTGTTTCAACTTAGTTTTTCGCGTGAAAAATAAAACATAATTAATTCGATTGTCTTAGAATTTTAATTTAAGATAAAAAGAAACAAGTAAGTAATTATTAAACTTACACAAATTAAACATGATCTACATTATGAATATGCTTGTAAATTAGGGGGGTTTATATGTTTTTCAAGTAGTATTTCGGACGAAATACTGTTAAAAAACCAAAAAAATAATCAAATTTTTATTAAAATTTGGAGTGCAAGCGTGAGAAGTCTCCTATAAAACCTGACTGTCCTATAAAGAAAAAAAATCTAAATTTAGCCATCGAATAACTAAATAAAATAAGTAGGTATAATATTTTGGTATAAAAATATATCCAGTATTTGTTTGCGAATATTGGAAAACAATAAATAACACAAAACACATCACGATTTTTTAAGTCAGTAAGAACGGATACTTGGGGTTACAATACAATTGTAACGAGTTAAGATATCTAGATCGGATGATTTCATTTTCGATTCGATTGATGATAAAAGATGAAATGAAATGAAATAAAAAATAAAAATGAAATTAAATATGATCACGACTGTATCCCGGGAGAGGAGACATTTCTTTCAGATCATTAGGCAATTTTTAGTTTTTTTTAAAGATGTATAAGGGTGTAGTCAGAGGTATGTCCAAATAGTGTACCTACATATTTTGTACATGCACACTTTTTGCAGAAGTTAACTTTCCATACGTGACAGGTTGCAAGCCCATCGAAGCTATTAGAGAGCTAACTGGTTTCCTCACGATGTTTTTCTTCACCGTTATAAGCTCGTGTTAAAGCGCATATAAATTTTTCGATGCGAAAAGTTCATTGATGCACGGCCGGATTCGAACCCACGACCTTCGGATCGAAAGTCGAGGTACTAATCCACTTGACCAACACGGCTTCGGATGATAAAAGTTGTTACTCTTTATTAAGTAAGTAAGTATTATTGTAACCTAGAAGTATGCGCACTTTCTTAAATTAAATCTCCATATTCTGATTAAGTAATTTAATTTAAAATAACTTACCTTAATCCTTATTGTGCAGCAGTGGGCGAAGGCCCACCTGAGACGCGGAGGTTGCGGGTTCGATTCCCGCCACGAGACAAATAATTGCATTTTATGCAAATATTTGTCTCGAGTCTGGGTGTTTTCTATGTATAATATGTATGTATCTGGTTACCATAACACAAGCATTAAATTGCTTAGCTTGGGACTAGATGACGCTGTGTGGAATGTCCAAGGATATTTATTTATTTATTTATTTACACTTTGTTTTCTTTCGCAAGTGACATTCCCATACTGCTACTCCAAACAAAGTATTGTTACAAGAAAACGATAAGTTTATTTAAAATAATACTACCTACAGAAAATTTAAAACAAAAGACGGGGACAGCGGGAATAATTTTTATCTATTTTATTCAACTATATTTACGGGGACAGAGTACGGGGACAACGGGAAGTATTTTTAAATATTTAATCAAATTCCCGCTGTCCCCGTAGTACGGGGACACGGTATACGGGGACAACGGGAATAGACGATATTTTACACATCCTATGCCAATAATTTGTAAGTAAGTACCTAAGGTAACGACCCCAGTGTTGTACACGACCCCAGTGATGTACAAAATTTTAAGTAACTACGTAAATAAGGTCAAAACTCTTTTCTCGTGCTGTTGCAATGGGCCTTAGACTACAATTATCTCACTTCCGTAATATGACATTTCATTGCAATCGGCCATTTTTTCTGCAAATGGCGAAGAAATTATATGAGCTCGGGCGGCAACATCAGAAAAAAACCAGTTTTATTGTATCCCTCATTAAGGACATGAGTACCGATTATTTGAATTTACATATATTTACTTTGCTCAAATGAAAAAACGCATTATTACCTATATGGCATATAAGGTGAATTTACGAGATGTTTTATGATGTAAGATCAAACTGTTATGTTTCAAATTTTACGTATGTGACCGATGTTCTTTACTGGATTCGAGATTTTCATTCTCTCCAATAATGGACAAATGTCGAAAATTATTTTTTTCTTTACTTTAATGATTAAATTGATTTAATTGATGTGCTATCCCTCTCGTTTAGTAAAATACCATTTCCATTCAAATTCAAGATCTCCTTCCAATAATGAACATGGTGTCCATTATTGGGTATTTCATATAATCCAATTAAGGACACTTTTTTACTTTATTATTATTTCTATGCAGAAAATGGTGCCAAAAAAGAACTACACTCAAAACGAACTACAACAAAAAAAAACAGTGTTTTAAACAGCTCATCAAGAGTAAATTTAAAAGAAAATATCATCATACCATCTCCAATCGAAAGAAATGTATTCTGGCCAGTTGGTGATGAAATAGAAAAAGGGAAAATACCTTCTGTTATTACATATTTTAATAACTAACTACTAGATAAAAAAATACTCAAGAATATTAAACTCGTTGATTACTAATAATTTTGAAGAATAAAGTTAGACATCCTTTTCTAAGGGATATTTGTTTAATAATTTACCTAAGTACCTATAAGACTATTTTGATTGATTAAATATATATAACCCGTAAAAATCTATCTATGTCTTTCTCTTTTGTCACGTTAATATTGAAAATAAGTGTAGGTGTCTGAGTAATTACATTAATCGCTCATTAATAGACTTCCAACACTGAAAACTGTCCGTCCATTTATGGAAGTCTATTAATGAGCGATTAATGTAATTACTCAGACACCTACACTTATTTTCAATATTAACGTGACAAAAGAGAAAGACATAGATGGTTGTCCATTACTAGATCCTGTCCATAATTAGATGTCGATGACTGGATTTTCCTTGTCCATTACTAGATAAAAAAAGAGGATTTTTGAAGTGTCATTGTTTAATTTGTTTATTGATTTGGCTTTGATTTTAAGTTATAATTATATTAAAGAAGCATAGGACCTAAACATAATCCATTCCATTCGCAATAAAGTTCATTACACGATGAGAAAAATTTTAAAATGTAAAAAAAGATCCTTAAGTTGTCCATGATTGGGGTCGTTACCTTATGTAGGTAGGTAGTACTTAGGTACCCTATTCTTATAATTCAGGAAACACTATTTATTTTAAAGTTTCAAACTGACAAACTTAACCACATTACAATATTATCATAGATTTTATAGATAAAGAAGTAGCTACCCTACCTATCGACAAAATCTACTTTTGAAGTAGCGATTCGGAAGCCTTCAGTGGTAGTTAAGATGTTTTGGACTACGGGTTTGTTTTTGGTCCTGGCTATAAGTCAGGTAAGAATTTTATACTTAATATTTAAGTAGGATTTTCAAAGTAATGTAGATTCAAAACCTACCTAGTACCTATATAGGTACTTAGGTACTTTTCTGAATATTAAGTGATCGCGTAAAATAGCACACGGGGTCGGCGGCATGGCAAAGGATTTTACATTTTTACCAATATTTAATCAAAGTAGGTACCTACATCACTATAGATATTCGACATAAATTGCAGTGCTTGCCATGGCATCCCGCATAAAATAATCATGGGTGCTTGAAGTTGATATTAGTTATAAAATAGGTACCTACCTACTTACTTACCTACAATACCATAATAGGTAGGTAGGTACATACCTACTTAATTGAATTTAAAAATCAAGAACATAAAGTAAGTACCTGACTTAATTATTTTTTGCAGGTCCCTGCTGAATTTGTGCAGCCAGAATTCATAGAAAATGTGATTGCTGGTAAGTTATAGATACAAGGTGTAATGGTAGCACTTCCGAAAACTCGAGCGGGAGCTTTATGCGTACAAAATACGAAGGTATTTTTAACCATACCTATTGTGGTGATAGAGATCTATTTAAAAATCATGCCAAAGTTAGGTGGCAAAAGTTAAACCATGTACCTAAGTAGGTAACTAGTTCTTTTTAAAAATCGCGCTTTTGGATAAGATCAAAAAATCTGTAAGTAGGTATATTATTGATAAATTATTGTAAAAATCCGGGTCCACGCCGGGCGCACGGGCTTGCGCGCGGTATCCTTGCGAGTCATTTTCTCTATTCTGAGCTTGCGAGCCAAATGCACACAGATCGACTGTGGTGTGGACGGAGCCCGAGGTCGTTTAGAATATTTTTGCCTTGGCGTTGGCGCTGAGCGTGCCTCGGGGTCGGTAAACGAGATGTGCTTAGAGGTGTTTCATTCAGCGTATACGCTGTTAGCTACATTGAGCTACGGTGTGGTTTTAGCGGTATTCTACAGCCCCCTGATTGTGTAACTTGTTTCACATTGTATCCAAGTTGTATCAAAGCAAAAATCACAGTAAATCGCAAAAACAACTGTCAAATATGACAGTAAGTAAGTTACTTACAAATTTACTTAATCAGCGTTAAATCTGACAGTTATTTTCGCGATTTACTGTGATTTTTGCTTTGATACAACTTGGATACAATGTGAAACAAGTTACACAATCAGGGGGCAGATACTTACCTAAGTTGTTACTTTACTGTCCGCGCGAGCCTCTACCTGCTCTGCTCTTTCTTTTTTCTCAGTTTTGTCAGAAACTCTTAAAGCCAGGCTTTTGTCTTAGTATTTATAAGTTCATAAACCATGGTTTTACATCATCCTAGGTATGGTAGGTAGATACCTACCTACCATACCTAGGATGATGTAAGTAATACAATGTTCATTCATTTTGCATTGTAATTGCACCTAGAATGCGTAGGTAATGTAGATTTGCAATCAAAACAAAAATCACAGTCATAGGGAAATGTTTTATCAAGCAAAACCACATTTTGATTTGTAGATTAGTCGATAATTAAAGTATTAGGTATCACAATTATCAAGTACCATCGGTAGCTTATCAGAAATAACGACGTGCTGTGATTTGTTTTGTTTAAAACACTTAGGTATACCGTATACCTACTTATTTATGATTTACGATATCTGTCCTAACTAGGTAGGTACCTAGGTACCTACCTACTTTAAATGCTGAATAGAAATGATATCAAAGATTTTATCAAATATGTACTAACGGAACTGGTTTAGGTAGGTATTCCTTTTTTTACGTATCAAATTAACAACAAAGTTTTTTAGAATGTAAAACAAACTTAGGTACCTAAGTAGGTACGTAGACTTTAACACATTTGCACTCACTAATTAAAACACATTCAAGCACACACCGAGGCAGGGACAAAGTTTTTTCATTTCTCATACTCGGAACGGAAAGTACCGCTACGCATAGGTAGGTACTTTTCATTACTAAGAAACGATAAACCCGGGGATTTCCCCTTTCCGTTTTTAATCGTTTGATTATCCCTATGAAAATCGTTCCCCCTGCAGTCTATAAAATTAAAATTAAAATGTTACTATGTAGGTAGGTAGGTACATGCTATTTCATTAATATTTAGCGGGTACCTATATTATTTTGTTATTGACGTCTCTAGGGTCTAGGACCTAGGAGCGTTATTATTTGTTGATCCCTATCTCTCTTAGCTCTCACTTAATAACTGAATATAAATAAATATCCTTGGAAATTCCACACAGCGTCATCTAGTCCCAAGCTAAGCAACTTGATGCTTACGATAATGTAAACTATACTAATACAGTTTATGTTTTCCCCCCAGCTTCCCCCTCCAGCTCGCGCATCGTCTCCGGATGGGCAGCGCAGCCAGGACAGATTCCGTACCAGGCGGCGCTGAGGCTGGTGAACGCCGTCGGGGCCGTGCAGGGCTGCGGGGGCTCCGTCGTCTCTAGAGACTGGCTCGTCTCCGCTGCGCACTGCACCGCTGGGTCAGTATTACTTTTCCGTAGTATTACTTTACTATTTATACCACTATACAATCTACACATACATACTAAACGGGAGCAAGTCACGGGTGGTGTCTGATCATGACTTTATTCCCAGGGTGCGGTAGTTATTCTCTTCAGTTCTTTGAAGATGTCTAAAGATGTCCAAATAGATTATAATGCGCACGTTTTTCAGAAGAAAGCATTTCATACGTGACATGTAGGTACCATAGGTTGCTGCTATTGGGTTTCTTCACGATGTTTTATTTCACCGTCATTATGAATTAAGATTTGATTAAACATACATTCACGGGTATTTATCGCTATTTACCTTTATTTAATTTTAATTTTATCCTGACGTTTCGACTGGATTGCACCAGCCAGAGGTAAATAGCGATAAATAGGTACCCGTAAATGTATGTTTAATCATGTGTTCTGATCGCGAAAGTTTAAAAAAGAATAGAGATTTATCTTTCTCCATTTTTTTCCACAAAAACTGTGGTAATTTAACTAGAACCTTATCCTTCACAGGATAGTAACCGTAGTAGTTCGCGCGGGCCTGACCATCCTGCCTCATCCCGAGTACATACTGGAGACTCAGGAGTGGTACAACCACCCCAGCTACAACGACTGGTCGAACGCTGTCCAACCCAACGACATATCTCTGATCAAGCTGCAGAGATCCGTCAGATATAGCCGTGAGTTGCCTGGCCTTGCATTTCATCCATTTTAGTCAACTTCTCACTTATTTTGTTAAAAGTAAGTTCGTATGAGCAAGTGGCCAACTCTCTCTCATTTTGTTGATGGGCGTTGAGACTGTTTCATAGTTTACCTACCAATATTTGCAGTTTCATTGTTTTGTTTTACCTAATTGTAAGATTGTTCACCTTGTACTTTTGTTTAAAATAAATTATTGTTTAAAACAAAATTCGTAATATTTAACTATGTCTTTTCTTCGACATTATCAATAAGTATTTTCATATTTTGTGATTTTGCAGCTTATCTTAGACCAATCCGCATCCAGCCTTCGAGCGATGCGTTCAGAAATTACGATTTGGAGCGCGTGCAGGCCAGCGGCTTTGGAAGGACTTGGACTAACGGTAAGTAGCGTTAGTCGTTAGTAGGTAATTAGCTTTGGTAATTTAATTAGTATTAATCCCGATGGCCGAATTGATATTGTAAGTGGCTGAAACGAAATAGAGAGGTATTCGCGGACATTCGCGGTACAATACAACTCTTCGCGCGACTTAACAGACCTAACAGAATGCCGCCGGCCGGGTACATAAAGTTAACTACGTCTATGATTTATCAACTAGGTATCATGCGTTAGTTGCGTTACCATTAGGTATCTACCGTTCAATAAATAGGTACCTAAGTACTTACTTACTCTTAAGTAAATGTTTTTACTTTATTCTCACAGGTGCGAGCCCCGAAAATCTGAACTTCGTGTATCTGACTGCGGTGTCCAACGTAGCTTGTTCGATGACGTTCGGCTCCCAACTCATCAATGACAACGCTATCTGCGCACGATTCTACAACGTCACCTCGCAATCCACCTGCCAGGTAATGAAAAGAAGCCAGCCAGTCAGAGCAATAAACCCTACACTTTGTTTGCTGCTCTGGCCAAACCTATTTACCCTGGACGATATAGATAAATACAAATCGGAAATTATTGGTAACTTTATAACACGCTCAAAATAGAGCGCCTAATGGAAACAGTAGTTATACAGGCTGTCCCAAAATGTTACGTTACGATAAACCGGCACTTTTTTACTCCAAAAGTTCAAGAGTCCCGCTTTTTCGAAGACAAATCTGGAATCGCAGTTCTTGGTCAAGTTTAGCACAAGCTGTTTTGTTCATCTCTCAATTGACTATATCCACAGGGTGACAGCGGGGGTCCTCTTGTGCACCAAGATAAAGATGGAGTTCCCGTCCTGGTTGGTGTGGCTTCCTTTGTCGCTGGTGGCGATTTCGGTTGTCACTCTGGACTTCCAGCTGGTAAGGAAAATAGGATAAACCATCTCTAATTATGAGTAGGTATTCAATTCAATATCTTCTATTTTATCCGGAGCACCATTCAAAAAAATAACTGACTATTAATATTGAATTATAGTGACATCTACCGTCGAGTAGCTAAACTATTTTAAATGTTGCCATATTTTATAGATAAAAACCCCTAATCAATTAACCATAATTTATATTTCTAACTAATTTGACTTACTATTTTGTAGGTTTCATTCGTCCTGGGCCCTTCCTCCCTTGGTTTGAGCAAGTCACTGGAATTGACTTTGAGAACTTGAATGAGGAAGACGAAGTTACAACTATTCAACCGGAAACTGAGCCACCACAGACTACTGCAGGGGCTCAGACCACCACCGAAGGACCATCGACCATCACCTCTGCGCCTCAGACCACCACTGCAGCTCCTCAGACCACCACCACACTGCCTCAGACAACTGAACCGCTGCCGCCCCAAACTACCGCACCGCCCCAAACTACCGCACCGCCCCAAACCACTGATGCCCCTGAAACCACAACTGTTCTTCCACCACCCACCGAAGGAGAGTCTGAAGAAGACAGTGGCGAAGTTACCGACCTGTTACAGAAGATTTCCGTACAAGTTAAAGTTAAGGTCAAGATTAATAATGAGTTGAAAGCTAAAGTCAAAGTTAAGTGTAACGTGTAAAAAATTACAGAATCGTAATAAATAAAACATTATTGTGTTACAAACATTTGCATTGGTAGTTTTTTTTATTTTATTATTGTAGGGCCAAGTCTCTTTCCTTCGTCTGAGGGGCCAAGCAATGCGTACAGCTACTCGGAAGTTTAATTAAATTAATAGCAACACTCACATAAACGTCAATGTCAAACTGGAATGACGTAATTTTTCCTAGTGATGTCCATGTCCAAGTCCACAAGAAATATCGATACTGGCTGATTTGATTATCTTACGCTGCAGCTGCGATGCTGTCTGTAGCTAGCTAGCCTAAGTAATATTAAGATAAATTGGTACTTTAACAAAATTCCATGAAATTAAAGGAATGTTTAAAATAGAGACGGTACTATGAAAATACGAAATTATGAATCATCATGTTGAACCAACTTCCAATTTCGAATTATTTAACAACATTTATCGATAAGTGTTTTTTATCATGCCTTCCCTACCCTATCCCAAAACAACAAAAAGTGGTAAGAAATCTCTGTGTGATCATGTTTTTCTGAGATTATTCACTAAAATAAATGAAACTTAAACGTTTTCAAATTAAATGGAGGGATCAAACGTTAAAGGTAAGTGTTACTTATTAGTTAGGGTGAAGTATTTACTATTTTATTTAGTAATCCTCATATTATCCTGCATTATTTGTCATCGATTGTTTTGTGTGGGCGAAGTCTGTTTCTTGTAAAATAACTTTTGTTTGAGCCTGCCTCGCCTATTGCTGAGTAATAAAACAACAAAGTTATTTCAAATTCTCCATATTTCTTTACATTTAGTCGTAGATTTTCTATAAAAACACATAAGGAACTGTAATACCTATCTGAAGAAAATCTTCTGCTTTGATTGAAAACTTGAGAATTTTACTTCCGCAATTATAATTAATTAAAACCCAAGGATATATGCTATTTTATAATCACTCTGATTTTATAATTTTAAAGTTAAATTTTGATTAGGATGACTTCTAACTTTTTCCTTGATCCTTTTTATACTTTTAATTATATCACTTTGCTATACCTACCTACAGAAATTAGTAATATTGTTTGAATCACTTTCAGAGTCCCCCAATTGTGCGGGGTGTATGAACAACATTGGTGATGATCATTATGTATCAGCTCTTGAACAAGACTGGCATAAAGACTGCTTTAGGTAAGAATACGTCTTTAGACTGTGATGAGTTAAATAAATGTGATAGGTTGTAAGTCAGTACAGTAGAATCTCACTAATCCGGCACTTAATAGACCAACGCATCCAAGAAACCAGCACCCTCTGCCCGCACCTCCCTCATTCCTCTTCTAAGCCAAGCACTATCACATGCATGACTGTACATTGCACAACCATACATATTTACAGTAAAAAGTGCCAAGTACCTAAATGCAAACACAAGAGTCTTGCTTTGAAAGAAAATGGACATTTAAAAGATGTTAGCTAGTGGACAAAACATGTGATAAGTAATATTTCTATAAAGTCCAGTAATCTGAACATTGCAATTATCTTAGACCTCTTGTTTTTAATTAATAGTGCCTCATAGTGAGATTCCATTGTATACATATTTTTTACACTGAAGTAAGTAGCTAGTGGGATATGAAAACAGACCAATTGATTGGTCTGTTGGCAGTTAAAACCTGAGTGTTACTTTTTAATTGTCACAACTCTAATTTGTTTTCATCTTGAATTAAATAAAAATATTAATATCTTATGTGTTTTTAGTTAGTCAGTGAACAATAGAATCATCAGGTTTCCTTGTCTAGTGGGATATGAAAACAGACCAATTGATTGGTCTGTTGGCAGTTAAAACCTGTGTGTTACTTTTTAATTGCCACAACTCTAATTTGTTTTCATTTTGAATTAAATAAAATTATTAATATCTAATGTCAAATCAAATTAAATCAAAATGTATTTATTCAGTATGATCGTTTATAGACCACTTTGACATGTCACATTCTTAAAACTAGGTGATTCTCCTGCCTGTTCCAACGCGATTCCCTACACCAGGGAAAGAATCAGGCAAGAACCTGGTGGTGTGGGCCTAGCTTTTTTTTCAGCGGTCCAATCTTAATACTAAGTAAATATAAACTGAGTCGGAGCATGTTCAGTCCCAAGCGTGTTTGTCATCAAAGTAATCTGATATTTTATAATACGCTTTTTTTAAAAGATGTGTTTTTAGTTTAGTGAACAATAGAATCACCAGGTTTTCTTGTCTAATGATTCACAAATTCTGTGTATTTATAGATGCTCGGTATGTGATGCATTGCTTTCCTCCTGGTACTTTGAGAAGGGCGGGCTGCTGTTCTGCCAGGCTGACTACTGGGCCCGGTACGGAGAGAGCTGTCAGCAATGCACACAGGTATAACTATTTTGTAATTTAAAATACACAGGACCTACTGAAAGAAATATTTTATTAATGAATTAAATAAAGTAATTTTGTAGAGCTGATTAGTGGCTTACTCTGGTAACGGGAGTTTTAGGCCTCCGCCATAGCTTTACGACTTACAAGCGGACTGACAATTGAATGTGCCCTTCGAAGCACGAAAGCGCTCAGCTATTAATGCTACTTAAAGTTACAAGCATTAAATTACTAGATGACCATAGTTTGTTGTCTGATTCTTTGGATGGTGTGTCGCGTTTGGAACACGCAGTAGAATCCCCCTAGTTAAGGACTTTTCAAAGTGGTATATTGTATAATAATGTTATTATTTATTAGGGAAACAAATAAAACAATGAACAATGTGTGAATGTCTAAGGATATTTATTTATTTAGTGTTAGCCAGCTCATAATATATTTATTCCAGGTGATAACGGGTCCCGTGATGGCCGCCGGCTCGCATCGCTTCCACCCGGAATGCTTTGCTTGCGGCGAGTGCGGCAACCCCATAGAGGACTCTGAACCTTACGCCCTGGTTGAAAGGACTAGATTGTATTGGTGAGTTGTTATAGCAACTATAAATAACTTATATAACCTAATTTGTGATAGTAGTAGCACATTATAAATAATAGGACAAGTACAGAAAATTCGAAAATTCGCGAAAACAATAGTTTAAATAGCGATTTTACTACGACGCACCAAAGTACAGTTCAGCTCGCACAAGCATTGTACCTGCCGCTTTAAATGCTTAAACTTGCCATTTTATTCCAATAATAACTCTGTCACTGTCACGCGCGTGACGCACGAAAATACCTAAATACCTTCCTAAACAGTGGAGTGCGTCTTGTAGTCATTGAGTTACTATACTAAAGAGTCACAATCTAATAGCGGACAACACTCAAAAAATGTCCGAGCACGTTCTACATACTTATACAATGACATTTGCTCGAATGTAGACGTTATGTCGTTTGTTTTAATGTTCAATGTAGCTTGTACGCAAAAACTAAAACTCGGCGCACTACGTAGCGTGCGCCGAGTTTTGGCTCGGACATTTTATTTGTCTGATTGTGACTCCATAGATTGTACCTCAATGCTTGTAGTATTGAAATTGTATTGCAGGTCTGCCTACCTTTAAATTTCGTTATGTTTGTTTAGCGGTGGCTGCTACAGCAGCACTGCTGGTGCGCACTGCATCCGCGTGCTGCGCCTGCCCGCCCGCGCCCTGCGCGCCCAGCAGCACGGAGATGGACCGCTCACCGTCACTGAGTGAGTTACCTTTAAACATCACACTCATATGAGTTACCTTCTATAGACATCCCACTCATATGAGTTACCTTTAAACATCACACTTATATGAGTTACCTTTAAACATCACACTCATATGAGTTACCTTTAAACATCACACTCATATGAGTTACCTATAAACATCATACTTATATGAGTTACCTTTAAGCATCACACTCATATAAGTTACCTTTAAACATCACACTCATATAAGTTACCTTTAAACATCACACTCATATGAGTTACCTATAAACATCATACTTATATGAGTTACCTTTAAGCATCACACTCATATAAGTTACCTTTAAACATCACACTCATATGAGTTACCTATAAACATCATACTTATATGAGTTACCTTTAAGCATCACACTCATATAAGTTACCTTTAAACATCACACTCATATGAGTTACCTATAAACATCATACTTATATGAGTTACCTTTAAGCATCACACTCATATAAGTTACCTTTAAACATCACACTCATATGAGTTACCTTATAAACATCACACTCATATGAGTTACCTTCTATAAACATCACACTTATAGAGAGGTGGTGCGGCGCACTTCATACCATTGATTTAGCGAGTGCTATTGGTTCGTCAGCGAGTGAACACAGGCGCAAACATACCCCCGCTACTTCCCCGACCGCGCTCTTTTTACATGGCGCGACCTATATATAGGAGAAAGTTTGTGTAAGTGTGAATGTTTGTTACTCCTCCACGCCCAAACGGGTGGACGAATTTGAATGAAATTTGGTACCAGGATAGCTTAAATCCTGGAATAACTCATAGGCTACTTTTGATCCCGGTATTTCCACGGGAACGGGAAATATTCGCGGGTAACACCGTGTTGGCACAGCTAGTAAACTATGAACTTTGGGAAGGTTAACTTAAAAATGTTGCTACTATAAAAAACACACTACTTACACACTAATGTATGACCCAGTTCACAATGCGGCGGCAAGTTGAGCGACGTGGCTCGCGCGTTGCTTCGAGCGGCGTTGTCGGCTTGCATACAACTAACTTGTCCTAGGTACTATTAAGACTCTTGTTTCCTTTCTGCTTGGTATTGTTTTTTGTGTCATCTTGGTGTTTTTGTAAAAGTTTTGAAACTGCCATGATAATGCACAATATTAGCGCTTGGTGTTCGTCTCTGTGTTATTTTATTACTTTAAAAACTATAATGGTAGTAATTACTTAGACTAAAACAGTTGACCGCATGCTGAAAACGAAAGAGCTCAGAGGGCCTAGCCAACCGGCATTCGCTATGAAGCGAATCGATTTCTACAATCGTCATCGCTGAAGCGATAGCGAAGATCGCCAAATACCGCGTAAACGAGTGTTACATTCTCTTTGATACCGCACTTAGTCTATGGTTGTCGATATCAAACGTCAAATGAGTCATCGCTTATTTCGCAGTAAATCTGTCGGGTTCGTGGCTTAGGCCCCCAGTGGTCGATGCACCTGTGGTTGACGCCCCCGATTCTACTAATTGTATTATTATTATGATTTGCACTTTTGCACTAGTACAGTAAATGTCAAAAGTGTATCTTACCTACATACCGTTTTAGAGATAAGCTCACATGACTTTTAAGTAATTGTACTTTACCAATAAAATACTTCTGTCTTTAATCTTACTAATATAATAAATGCAAAAGTTTGTAAGTAGGGATGGATGGAGAGATGAAAGATGGATTAATGTTTGTTACTCTTTCACGTAAAAACTTCAGAATGGATTTTTGCGATTGGTCTGTTGGTATGAGCTGACTTGGGTGATAGGGACTTTGATCCCGATTAAATGCTCCCTTGGGAATATATATTACAAGCTTATGCCTTTTATGCCTGCCAGTACATTTGATAAAAAAAATCTTTGGATTAAATTAAACTGACCGGGGGCATCTTATGATATTCTTTCGGCAGCTGTTTATAAAATCGCCATTTTTTTTCGATATCTACAGGGTCTTAGCGTTCGCTAGCGTTTCCATCAGAGGGCCAACCGGCATTCGCTATGAAGCGAATCGATTTCTACAATCGTCATCGCTGAAGCGATAGCGAAGTTCGATTGGTAGACAAAGTAACCATCGCATAGCGATCGCCTTGTCTATTCGTCTGATCGCTAAATACCGTGTAAACGAGAGTTACATTCTCTTTGTTAGCGCGCTTAGTCTATGGTTGTCGACATCAAACGTCTAATGAGTCTGTCAACTTTGATGAATTCGGAATCCTATTTGAATTATTTTATTGAGATTTATAAAGATAATGCAATCAAGTGCACGAGCCAGCGGTGAATAGTTTCCAACTCTTTTGGAGTCAGCGCCGGCGGCAGCTGGCAGCGCCACTGGGGCCGGCGCGGCACGGTGCTCACCGACCCGAGCTGCCAGTCCTCTCCCGCCTGAGCCTACCACGTTCACCCCGCTCCCACCTGTGCCTACCACCGAATCCTAGTGTTGCCTCTCCCCATCGTCGACATTTGAGAGCGCGCCGAAGACGAGCGCTAACTCCATTTGACCGAGCGACGAGTGAGTTCGTGGCTATCGAGCAGAGACGCCTTCAGTTGGAGGAGAGACGGGCACAGACTGAAGCCCGAAGAGTAGAACTGAATAATGAGCGAAACAATGTCTTCAACCGTTTCACAAATATTGCTGAAGCTTTTCTTCAACAATATTTGAGTAGGGACAGCGATGTCACGGTATGGCTTGATAGCGAGTGAGTTTGTGTGATACCTTGAGTATAAGTGTAGACAAGGTGAGAACGTGCAGTAGCGCATATAAGTATACATACACAGACAGCATGTTATGGACGGTTTTGTTTTAAAATAAAATATATTTGTAACTTAAGTACTTTTATTTATAATCCACTTAGAATTCTCATTTTCATGCATGAGTTAATTATTAGGTTGTGAGGTGTAATCATCACTGCCATCATTATTTGTGCCAGAGCTAAAACGTGGTGTTGGAAGCCGAGCCTTTACTGCAATGTTGTGTAGTACACAGCATGCAAGTGTTATCCTGTTAGCTACATAAGGATGGTAGTGAAGAACTCTGTCTTTAAGCAAGCTTCTCCAACGAAACTTCAGCAAACCATAGCAACGCTCAATACAGTTTCTGGCTTGTGTATATATCTTCTCGAGACCCAGGTGCAGCATTTAAAACAGGTGTTATCAGCAACGAAACTTCAGCAAACCATAGCAACGCTCAATACAGTTTCTGGCTTGTGTAGGTATCTTCTCGAGACCCAGGTGCAGCATTTAAAACAGGTGTTATCAGCCAGGGTCGCTTATTAAACACATCCAATGATATTCTTTCTACAGCTGTTTATGAAATCGCCATTTTCTTTCGATATCTACAGGGTCTTAGCGTTCGCTAGCGTTTCCATCAGACGATTCGACTATTAAGCGAAATCGACTGTCAAAAGTGCAACTTGGCTAGGCATTTGTATGAAGTAATCGTTCGATGTTGTCGATTCGTTTGGTGGAATCGAAATGCTAGCCATATTACATTTCGACAATCGCTTTCGATTAGAAACGAAAAAAAAATGTATAGGAATTGACATTCGATGACGAAAACTCGAGCGATCTGAAATGTCAAATCAAAGGTGTAGCGATGATAGAAATCGAATCGCTTCATAGCGAATGCCGGTTGGCTAGGCCCTACGTAACAGATCACGTGACATATCGAAGGCATATGTCAAACCAATACATTTTGGACTTTTCTACTATCGCTTTCGCTAATCGATTGTTACATTGTCTAGGCCCTCAGAGGCCCTAGCCATGTTACATTTCGACAATCGCTTTCGATTAGAAACTAAAAAAAATGTATAGGAATTGACATTCGATGACGAAAACTCGAGCGATCAGAAATGTCAAATCAAAGGTGTAGCGATGATAGAAATCGAATCGCTTCATAGCGAATACCGGTTGGCTAGGCCCTCAGTATTGTGTCTGCCCCTGGATTGTGTAACTTGTCTCGGATTGTATCAAAGTTGTATCAAAGCAAAAATCACAGTAAATCGCTAAAATAACTGTCAGATTTAACGCTGATTAAGTAAATTAGTAAGTAACTTACTTAATTACTGTCATATTTGACAGTTGTCTTCGCGATTTACTGTGATTTTTGCTTTGATACAACTTGGATACAATCGAGACAAGTTACACAATCGGGGGGCTGGTTGTACAACCAGACGCTGTTTTACGACGCTTTTTTGGTTTTCAAACAAAAACCTATGTTCTATGAGTCAACATTTTAGTCAAATCTGTTCAGCCATTTGTCCAAGAGTAACATACAATAATTAGTATGATTCTTGAACACCCAAATTGTATTCCAACGAAATGTAATTACAATAAGTACTTAAATAATCAGGTAAAGTTTCCCGAGTGGTTACCAAGTGATTTGATGTAGGTATGCATTTACGCAAGTGTTGTACGTGACCGTCCACGCTATGATAGCAATGAGTCAGAACGACATGACTAACTCGACGATATCTCATGTGCTCGCCAGACGTACTGGACGTTTATCTTTTATTAAGTTTGCTCCATCGGAACAAACAAACATTACAACAAACGTAAAAACACATGTTTGACGATTCGAAATTGCATCATTTTGCAGAATTTTTACAGTATGTACCTATGTACCAAATATGTATTTGGACATATCTCCTATTTAAAATGTCTAATAAGATCTATAAGAGTTTGTCTACGGGTCTCGCCAGACGTACTGGGACGTTTATCTGCTATTAATAAGTTTGCCCCGTCGTCGTCGGGACGAACAAAAATCACAACAAACGTAAAAATGACATTATAATAGCACACGGGAAATTACTCACGTAAAATTATCGTCGATTTAGATCACTCCTCGCGGTCGCGTCTCACACTGATACCCAGATGAAGATTCTCCGGAAGAATCGAAACATTGTCGGTATCTAAATCGACAATAATTTTACGTGAGTAATTTCCCGTGTGCTATATAATGTCTAATACAACTCACGATAGTTTTGAAAGTGAAACGTAAAAAACATAATTGACTATATACCATTCGAAATTCCATAATTTTGCAGAATTCTGTAAAATGTATGTATGGGTACCAAATATGTACTTATTTCAATATATTACCTATTTGTCTACGGGTCCTTGGCAATACAGTCTTGTGATCATTCATTTTAGTAGGGTAATTTTTTGTTGTTGACAGTTTATGCAGATCGGATCAGATGATAACGCACTAATAGTTCTTTTTTTTTATTAACCTATCATGTCCCACTGCTGGGCAAAGGTCTCCCCCTTCAACTTCCACTCTTTGCGCTCCAAGGCAACAGTTTGCCAGTTTGATTCAAATGCATCCAGGTCGTCTTGCCAAAATTATATTTTGCGTCTGATGCGGGCACCACACATTGGAGTGTTGGAATGTGTTGGTTCCAACACTCCAATGTGAGTATCGATCTTGGACGGTTATTGGACACACACGGAGCATTGCCATTGGCCATTCTTTTCGTAACCAATGTTGGAACCAAGTTGAAGCCAATGTGTGGTGCCCGCATCAGCCCATAATTCTCACCACACAATCATCCAATGGAAACAAACTGATAACCGCGTTGTTCGTATTGTTCAAATGAAAAAAGAAATATGATCACGACTGTATCCCGAGAGCGGTAGACATTTCTTTCAGATCATTAGGCAATTTTAAGATCTTTTCGAAGATGTCTAAGGGGGTAGTCAGAGGTATGTCCAAATACATACTTATTTGGTACATGCCCACTTTTTGCAGAAGTTAACTTTCCATACGTGACAGGTTGCAAGCCCATCGATGCTATTAGAGAGCTAACTGGTTTCCTCACGATGTTTTCCTTCACCGTTATAAGCTCGTGTTAAAGTGCATATAAATTTTTTGATGCGAAAAATTCATTGATGCACGCCGGATTCGAACCCACGACCTTCGGATCGAAAGTCGAGGTACTCATCCACTTGACCAACACGGCTTCAAACCGCAGTTATTGTACAATACGTAACGGTTTTGTATCATGCCTCAAGAATTTCGTATTCTGAAAATACCCAAGCTGTTTGTTGAGTTTGTTTGATGAGCCGCGGTTTTGTGTGTTGCATTATTGTGACAAGACGTCATACACGATGTGTTATGGGGGCTTACAAAGGCCGTTATGGCAATATCTTTCTTATGGCGCAGTGGGCGAAGGTCCGCCTGAGACGCGAGGTTGCGGGTTCGATCCCCGCTGCGGGACAAATGTTTGCATGTTCTGCAGATATTTGTTCCGGGTCTGGATGTTTTTTCTATTTATAATAATTATGTATGTATTTACAAAAAAAAACACAAGCATTAAGTTGCTTAGCTTGGGACTAGATGACGCCGTGTTAAATAAATGTCCAAGGATATTTATTATTTTAAGAATAAAGTGCTTCAGCAATATCCTTCTTATGTCATATTAAGAATTAGGTGCTCAATAATTGTTCGAATTTAAAAAATGACTTCTATCAGCAGAATTGCTCGATACGGCCATTTTAGCCCCCAGGTACTATTAGTCACCGGTTGCGCTTAAAATGGGATAATTGTTTCGATTCTGTTGCATCCAATTATTCTGAACGAATACGATTGATCTATCTTAATCGCTATACTCGTAGTATAGGTCTTTATGAAATAGATGACAACATTTGATACAAAATTCTGTTAAAAATTTTTAAGAGCTTCAGCCTAAAATATAAATTCCAAATGATTAAACATACATTTACGGGTATTTATCGCTATTTACCTTTATTTAATTACCTTATTTACCTTTAGAAATTCCGTAACGAAAATAACCTAACACCCCCCATTCCGAGAAAATGCTATGCAATAGCTTTACCGCGGGAGTCTCCGAGTGCCACACGTCTTTTTTTTCTATAAACTTATGTTTACTATTCGAAGCGCTCGTGGCGAAATTTGCTAGACGTTCTTGATAGGACGTTGAAGTTAAGTAACGTTCTGAGCGGTACTACTTGGATAGGTGACCGCAAGCATTATCAGCTGAGCGCTTCTGTGCTTCGGAGGGCACGTTAAATTGTCGGTCTTGGCTTTTAAAGTCGTTAAGCCATGGCGGAGGCCTTTAGGCAGCCTAAAAACTCCGTCACCAGAGTTGGCCACTTGCTCATACAGACTTACTTACTATTCGAGTATAATTTTTCTTATTGACGAGTCAGTGACTCAAAATATAACCTACTTTTGCAGTACTCAAGTATCTAAATAACGTATCACACTGATACTCATACATCACTCGTCGTTTTTCCTTTCCTTAACTGCATCTGACTCAGTGCCGCCGATCAGCTCGTATCGCACGTGTTTGAAGCTTCGTATCGAAATATTATTTTCAATTATTCTATTGTGCTTTAAGTAGTGTTATTTCTTGGTAGAGAAATGTAGCCTTGTCTCGATATAGTTTGATCGTAATTATTTATTTATAGCAAGTGTTTTGTTTATAGTGGTATTTGTGCTTTAGTAGATTTAAAAAATATTTTTTTGAAAAAGACACGTATTAGTTTTGTGTAAGGTTCAATGTTGTATTCATAGTGGATTGTGTTATTTAGAACTTTATGTGTGAGTAAGCTTGAACTATTTATAAAATTATTCTGTGACAAATTGACAATTAAAAAGAGCCTTTTTTTCTACTACTGTTTACATTTCTTATTACTTACTAAACTTTTTTTTTGTTTTTTTACAGTAACTTAACGTAAAATATTTCTTTTTTTTGATGTTATTATAAGTACAGTCAGCGTCAAATTGATATGTGCTGAAAACTGGATCAATATTAAAATAAAAGCACAAAACTATTATCTGAGCGTGGTTAATTAATCATGTTTTTAATATTGTGTAGCATTTATGCACGTTAAGAATAGATTCTAAAGATCTTATTAAAATCTTATAAACTAGTGGCAATTCGGAGTATCGCAAAAGTTAAACTTAACTAACTAAAAATGTTGCCGTCCCTTCCATAGCGATGGGAATAAAAATGATGGCATTAATTTTAGTTAGTTTAGTTTAGCTTTTGCGACACTCCGAATTGCCACTACTAAGCTACTAAAATTAATCCTCCCATCTTGAAAAATCGTATATTAATACAATGGTAACTATTATGTTGTCAAATTATGCAACCAAATCACGTTGAGCACCAAATTTTCCTCAACAACCCAGCACCTAATGTGCTGTGCCTACAAGTGTTGATTAATCATTTGTTATTGATTCAAAATATACGTGTGTTATAAATGAATAATCTTACTAAAAGTTACTGACTCCGACGGGATTCGAACCCGCGATGATACAAGCGATCGCTCTTTAGCCGGGCTGCCTTAATCCTCTCGGCCACAGAACCCATGACGTCAAAGCCGAAAATATCAGTTAAATTATATGTTTTTGTAAGTTTAATTTCAATTATTCATAGCTCAGCAACACTTACCTACCTATGGTTTTTTAAAATCATCGCAAAAGTGTATTGTTCTTAGGTGATTATTTTCTTTCGATTTTTTTCATTTCTAGAATATTCAAATGTTAGCACAGCGTGTAGGTACTACGCGACAATAGACAAATGACAATCGTGCCAACTTGCGACGCATCTTCCGTCAGATGTGTCATAATCATAAGTGTTAAGCATCGATTGATCAAGTCTGTATGTGCAGGTTCGATTCCTCGTGCGGGCTGGTGACGCTGCACATAGGAGATCGCATTTTGGAAATCAACGGCGCGCCCCCGCGCCTCTCCGCCCTCGACGCACCATCGCCCGCCATCTTACAGGTGATGATTATGATGATGTTTACCTAGCGTTGGAACAGGCATTAGAATCACCTAGCATGTAAAACGATACTTAAGTGATCCTTGAGGTCCTACAAGAATAAATGATTTTTCTTTCTTTCTTTCTTTCTTTCTTTAACGCATAGCCCGGCTCTGCAGAGTCTGAAGTCGAGGGCCACCGGAAGACCAGAGTTGGGAGTGCATGGTGTTCCATGGGCACTGAAAGCGTTAATGCGTTCAATGCCCTTGACGCACATGTGCTACTAGGTACCTAAATGAGATAATATGCCCTAATTTGATCCAAAACTATTTATTAGTGCTAAAGTAATAATGTTGTTGTAAAAATCATTAAAAATATTTAACATACTACCCTTACCCTATTATTCATAATTAACGTATAGCTTAAACGATTTCTAAATCCATTTCGATACTATCTCTCTACATTGTCAAGACAGTGACAAAAAGTCTTGGATAAAAAAAACTGACAGTTGAAGATAATTATATAGAGCGGCAAAGCTTTTAAATTCTAGAATAAACTTGTCTTTTCACAGCTTACCATAGAGCACAATCCAGAGACAATAAGAAGCAAACGAATAATGTGCAACATTCTACCAAACCAAACCACAGACAAAACCATAGACGGACCCAAGAAGACTGATATAACGGATTTCAAAACGCCAGTTTTAAATATAGAAGACGTGGAGTGTAAGAAAGAGAGGCTGTTTAAGAGAAAGGGAGAGGACGGAGGGAGGAGTAGAGTTATAAAGAGAAGGCAGACTCCCACTTCGCCGCTTTTAGGGGACAAGGAACGGAGTAGCAGCATGTCGAAGTTGCTTGATGTGTAAGTAATGAGTATGAATATTTTCACACGAACTGAATTAGCAAGTGGTCAGATCTGGTGACGGAGTTTTTAGGCCGCCTAAAGGCCTCCTCCAGGCTAAATGATTTAAATCTTCCGTCATGGCTTATCGACTTTAAAAGCCGGGACCGACAATTAAACGTGCCCTCCGAAGCATGTAAGCGCTCAGTTGTTGACGCCACTTGCGGTCACCCATCCAAGTTGTGACCGCTCAGAACATTGCTTAGCTCTTTTTATGGATGAAACTTTATTCTCAGTAGCAAATAGAGTGAATTTTTTTAAATAAAAAGAAGGAAGGTAGCATTGCAACGAATTCCCAACATTTATTTATACTAGCTTGTTTCCGAAAAAAAAATATTATAAGAAAATCGAGTTCTTATACATGTAACTTCAGACGTGTACTTATAATGTAAATGTGGAATTTAACGTCAAAATTACTTAAACTTAACCTTGTAGGTATACATTTATTATTTTACTAAAATATTTGTATTGATTGTATCCGTGTAGTGGGGAGTCCCCAGAGGAAGCTAACGGCGTGTTATGCGAGCTGAGTCGAGCGCGCTCCTTCAGGGCCGACCCGCCGCCCAGACACAAGGTGTTCCGAGCGGGAGATCTGCTGCAGGTATACCATACCAACACATCTAACACATCATACATACCAACATCACACTAACACATCACACTGACACATAGTAATAACACATCACGTTATCACATCACACCGACACATCACACTGACACATAACACCAACACATCGTGCCAACATTTCTTAATAACACATTATACATACCAGAAAATCACACTGACACATAGTAATAACACATCACATTATCACATCACACCGACACATCACATCGACACATGACACTAACACATCATACCAACTCACCACAATAACACATCACATTAACACATCACACCAACACATCATGCCAACACTTTACGCCAACACATCACACCGACACATCATGCCAACACTTTACGCCATCACATCACGCCAACACATCATTCCATCATAGTGAATCTTGAGAATCTATTACACTTTTTTTAACTCAAACTTCATATTATTAATAATGTATGTTTGGTACAGGGTGAACTGCTAGGCTCCGGGTTTTTCGGCGAGGTGTACAAGGTGACGCATCGCGCAACTGGAGAAGTGATGGTGCTCAAACAACTGTACAGGGTGGACGACGATGCACAGAGGAACTTCCTGAAAGAGGTTAATATTTATTTTAGTCTATTTTGTCTTACAGGGCCAAGATCTCCCTCCCCTAAAAAAATTTAAATAGTGATTAAAGGTTTTTTAAGTCCATTTCGTCTATTAAAAAGTTCAACTGTTTAAAGTGAATTTGCTTGCGATGCATGTTTTCCTACAAGTTTTTAAGCTCTTGTTAATCAGCAAAATCTATTATGACTTTGATTCTAATCCTAGATCAACACGGCTCTTAAATCACTCTAGTTGAATAAAAATCAAGAACTCAAGAATACTGAGTACTACTTTGTTATTATTTTATTTTGTTGTTGTGTTGTTTTTTATTTTTTTACAATAATTTACGTTTTTTCTACAGGTGGCAGTACTGCGTTCTCTCTCTCACCCAAACGTGCTCAAGTTCGTGGGAGTTGTATACAAGGACAAGCGGTTACATCTCCTCACAGAGTATGTAGCGGGCGGGACGTTGCATCATCTTATACAGGTAATACGATTGTCGCCAATGGGTTTAATTTTCGTTCAAAATCTGTAGGTCTGTGCTCAGTTCCCGCCAAAACGACGGGAACTGGGCGGAAGCTGTCAGTTTTTGAACGAGACTGAAAAAAGTAAAAAAGAAGATGGCGATTTTACACCAACACTAAACTCGTCATATTCACATATTTGATATCAATCTAGATCAAAAATAACTAGTTTTAGATTTTAAGCTTCTGGGATTGTAATCTGTTTTGTGAATTATTTAATAAAATAAAATAAATAACACGAGCGGACATAAAGATTGAGAAAAGCTTTAAAAGTAAAAGTTTAGTGTTGTTATAGTTTAAGTGGAATTCAAGTTTTTTGTCATCGCATGACGCCGTATTTACCGGTCGCAAATTTACCTACCTACCTACACAACAGGACAATAAGTTCCAAATCTCAATCAAGAGTTTTGACGACCTCTTTGGCGCAGTGGGTGAAGGCCTGAGACGCCGAGGTTGCGCGGGTTCGATGTCCGCCGCGGGACAAATGTTTGCAAGATCTGCAAATATTTGTCTCGAGTCTGGGTGTTTCTATGTATAGTGTGTATGTATTTAGGAAACAAAATATCAGTCATCTAGTTACAATAACAAGCATTAAATTGCTTAGCTTGGGACTAGATGACGCTGTGTGAAATGTCAAAGAATATTTATTTATTGATTTAATAGCTAGGCACAGAGTATGTAACTGCTACGTACTAGGTGACTCGCAGGTTTATTGCGTATCTCGCAACAGTTAAGCGACAGCAACGCGGTAGCGATAATTGTTAATTTTTTTCTTTTAAATAGGTAATTCGTATTATCAAGGACGATATAGTTAAAGGACTGCTGATGTTCATACTAGGAACCGTGATTCAAATATTGTTTGAGCGTGTGTGTGTATTAACGAACGAATAACTAATTTTAGAATCACGTTTTGAAGTACTGGATAAAGATAAAGATCATTTATTTCTTGAGCAGTCCTTTTATCTGTAACGTCCTTGATTATCTAAGAGGTTTTTTTATGTAATGATTTATGAATAATACTTATGTAACCCACAGGACACTAGCGTCGCCCTGTCCTGGCGGGCCCGCGCCCGGCTGGCCCGCGACGTGGCGGCGGGCGTGGGATATCTGCATCGACGTAACGTTATACACAGGGACCTCAACTCACACAACTGTCTCGTTAGAGAGGTACTACAACACTTTATAGACCTTATATTATTGACGACCTCTGTGCCGCGGTGGGTGAAAGCCTGCCTGAGACAAAGATGGCCGCAGATCTAGGGGTTTGCGGGTTTTTACCCGCTGCGTGACAAATGTTTGTCTCGAGTCTGGGTGTTTTCTATACATAATATGAAAAAAAAAATAGGCTATTTTTGATCCCGGTATTTCCAAGGGATGTCTACCGCTCCCGGGATACAGTCGTGATCATATTTCATTTATACTATTACTACTATTCCCTCAAACATTGTGGTGTCCCAACGGGACTCTTGTTGCGGCCAAACCTAATTTTTAAGACCTTATGTACCAACTTGAAGCATTAAATGAATATGAATATGAATAATATTCTGTTTTCAGGATAAGACGGTGATAGTGGCGGACTTCGGTCTGGCTCGCATCGTGCAGAGGACCGCCAGCAGCACGCCGCAGCGCGCCGCGCAAGCCACGCTGCGGCGCAAGCGGTACACGGTGAGCATATATACTACTAGCTTACTAGCGGTACACGGTGAGCATATATACTACTAGCTTACTAGCGGTACACGGTGAGCATATATACTACTAGCTTACTAGCGGTACACGGTGAGCATATTATATATACTACTAGCTTACTAGCGGTACACGGTGAGCATATATACTACTAGCTTACTAGCGGTACACGGTGAGCATATATACTACTAGCTTACTAGCGGTACACGGTGAGCATATTATATATACTACTAGCTTACTAGCGGTACACGGTGAGCATATATACTACTAGCTTACTAGCGGTACACGGTGAGCATATATTCTACTAGCTTACTAGCGGTACACGGTGAGCATATATACTACTAGCTTACTAGCGGTACACGGTGAGCATATATACTACTAGCTTACTAGCGGTACACAGTGAGCATATATACTACTAGCTTACTAGCGGTACAGGTGAGCATATTATATACAACTAGCTTACTAGCGGTACACGGTGAGCATATATACTACTAGCTTACTAGCGGTACACGTGAGCATATATACTACTAGCTTACTAGCGGTACACGTGAGCATATATACTACTAGCTTACTCGCGGTACACGGTGAGCATATATACTACTAGCTTACTCGCGGTACACGGTGAGCATATTATATACAACTAGCTTACTAGCGGTACACGGTGAGCATATTATATACAACTAGCTTACTCGCTCGCGTGGTATAGGTCGCGCCACGTAAAAAGAGCGCTGGCTGTCAAACTGCTCCGTGGTCGATGATTGGTGGAGAGGTGTTGCGGCGCACTTCATACCATTGATGTAGCGAGTGCTATTGGTTCGTCAGCGAGTGAACACAGGCGCGAACATACCCCCGCTACTTCCCCGACCAAGCTCTTGTTACGTAGCGCGACCTATACTAACCTTGATAAAATATCGGGATCAAAAGTCCTGATACCAAATTTCATTCAATTTCATCCCGCTGTTGGAGCGTGAAAGAGTAACAAACATACTTACACACACACAAACTCACCTTTATAATGTTAGTGTGATTTTAAACTTTCGCAGGTGGTCGGCAATCCATACTGGATGGCGCCGGAGATGATGAACGGAAAAGTTTACGATGAGAAAGTTGATGTATTCTCATTTGGAATAATACTTTGCGAGGTAAATTACTCATTATTCATCTGTCAACTTAGGAATAAATAAATAAATAATTATGTTATGGAAACCATAACATAATTATTTATTATGACTGATAATACTACGTAGATACAAACGCCCAAACTCGAGACAAACATTTGTCTCGCAGCGGGGATCGAACCTGGAACCTCTGCGTCTTAGGTGGGCTGTCACCCACTGCGCCACAGAGGTCGTCTATAAATAGAGAAGACAATATACGTAGCAGTAAGTTTCCTACTTACGACTGTTTCTCAGTGGGATTGATTCACAAAACAGCCATCATACGATCTTTTTTGTGTTTTTTTGACATTGTTTTTTGTCAAGCGCAAGCTGTCCATAGAAATGAGATATCCACTTACTGACCCACTTTAAAAATTAATCTTTGTATTACCATAAAAAAGATTATCTTTGGTTGGTAGATAGATAGATAGATAAAACATTTCTTCTTCAGCACACAAACACACAATAGAAAAAAAACAATATCGGAGATGGATACAAAACAGGTAAAATAGGTACAAATAGTATACAATGTATCGATCAGGAAATATTGTCCAAAATGTCCGTTACAACTTTTGGGTGTTTTAGTTTTGCAAGCGGATTCGGTTGTCCTGTCTCTATCATTCTATGCCAGCTCAAGGCATTAGAATCACCTAGCATGTAAAACGAAACTTAAGTGATCCTTGAGGCCCTACAAGAATAAATGATTTTTCTTTCTTTCTTTCTTTCTTTCAAAAAATACTAAAATACTTATGTGTAAACTATTTCCAGATAATAGGTAGGGTCTCAGCGGACCCGGACTTCCTCCCCCGTCGCTCGGACTTCGGTCTGAACGAGGCGCTGTTCATAGAGAAGTTCTGCAGAACCACGGCCTGCCCTGAACCTTTCTACCGCGCCGCCTTCAGAGCCTGCCAGCTGGATCCTGATGACAGGTAACAACTGCTCCTAGAACAGGTAACAACTGCTCCCAGAACAGGTAACAACTGCTCCTAGAACAGGTAACAACTGCTCCCAGAACAGGTAACAACTGCTCCTAGAACAGGTAACAACTGCTCCCAGAACAGGTAACAACTGCTCCTAGAACAGGTAACAACTGCTCCTAGAAAAGGTAACAACTGCTCCTAGAACAGGTAACAACTGCTCCTAGAACAGGTAACAACTGCTCCTAGAAAAGGTAACAACTGCTCCTAGAACAGGTAACAACTGCTACTAGAACAGGTAACAACTGCTCCTAGAACAGGTAACAACTCGACCTTGGCTCACAACTCGACCCTTAGTAACAACTTGATCTACCTTATGTAACAACTGGACCCTGACAGAAAGTAACAACTCGACCCTACCTTACACAAAAACTAGCCCCTAACTTGCTTATGCCGCGTAACTCAAAATTTCAAAATACATTAAAACTGTTCTTAATTAAAATATTTGTTTCAGACCACCCTTCGAAGTGATGGAGATTTGGCTAGAGAGTCTAGTTATGCATCTATCTAGCCCCGATCCACTTCCCCCCACCCTCCTCAATGACATCCTCCAATACTCACACAAACACGGACCCGACTCACCCGACTGTCACTGTCAAACAAACAGCTGTCACTGTCAAAGTCAAACACCAAACTGTCACTGTCAAAAGATCCCATGTCAACGCAATGGCGGGAACAAAAGTTGCTGTCAGGAAGAATCATGTTGTCATTGTGAAACTACGTATATACAGAGAGAACAGTGTTGTGTGCACGCGTATAAACAGTGCGATAAACATAAGTGTCAGGAGAGCTGTCAGGAAAGGTGTCACGGTGTGAGACGCATGCCCAGTAACGCGGGGAGTGAGGACATGGTGCTTGAAGCTGGGATTATGAAGGTGAGGGATCTTTACATACTACAAAAAGAGAGAGACAAGTGGAAAAGTACCTTGACTTTTGATCCGAAGGTCGTGGGTTCGAATCCGGACGTGCATCAATGCATTTTTCGTTTCAAATATGCGCATTAACATGAGCTTCTTAACGGTGAAGGAAAACATCGTGAGGAAACCAGTTAGCTCTCTAATAGCGTCGATGGGCTTGCAACCTGTCACGTATGGAATGTTAACTGTGGGCATGTATCAAATAATATTTGAACATACCTCTGACTACCCCTTAGACATCTCCAAAGGATCTAAATTGCCATAAGATCTGAAAGAATATTGACTACCGCACCTTGAGAATATAGTCGTGAATATATTATATCAATTGTTATTTTTTTCAGTCGAAATCAAACGCAACCCTAGACTTCACAATATCCCGGGGGCGCGCGCTCGGCAAGTGTGTGTCGGCCTCCGCTGTGGGCGCCGCCCCCGCCCCCGCCTCCACCGCCCATAAACCTCCCCTCAGCCGCTCACACCACGCGCTGGCCAGTCCCGGGTATATACTGAGAGCTGTGGGACAACGGATCAATATCACACAGGTAATGATAACAAGGCAAGCCATACACCACCTAGAACAGATGGCCGCCGCAAGATGGTTGGACGTCAACCAGCAAGAAGGTTGATTGGTTGCACTTCAACCAACAAGATGGTTGGACGTCAACCAACAAAATGGTTTTGGTTTTTTGACATCGATTCCCGTTTACTCACATATGTTCCATTTCAGGTGGACGACATAACAGAGTGGCTCGACTCCCCCCCGCCTCTCAAACGCACCAGCCCCGACTCACAACTCAACAAGCTCCAAGAAAACAAGACGAGAAAGGTTGACGACACCAGTCTACCAGCTTTCCTTCGCAACCAATCCGTGGAAGGCCTAGAAAGTAAATACAAACAAGATATGGACTCTGTTCTATGCCGACACGTCAGCACTCAGAGCTGCGATTGTGACGACACGGATTCCTCAGACGAGGAATACATCGACTGTAATTGGTACAAAAACGTCAGCAACTCAAGAAAAATGGATGTTGACGCCAAAAATGTTATCTCTAGCATCATTAAGAAAGGAGAGAGCTTGCTGCCCCAGAAGTCTAGCTACGACGTCGCCGATGTAATGCTCAGAAACCCAGAATGCCTCACTAATGAGAGGAAAATACCAGAGGAAGATCAGAGAAGGTTCAATATAGATTACCTCAAGAAAACTCCGATTATGGCCGAGGGATTGAAACATATCCCAAAGTCAGAACCTAAACCAGAGAAAACGAATTTCTTCACTAAGACACTGCTGTCACCAAAACTGAGCAGGCTGTTCAAGCCGAACTCGACCGAAGTGGACCGGAATAAGGTTGAGGATGATAAAGAGAAGTCTAGAAGCAAGTTCTTTATACAAAGACCGCTATCTCCCTCTAACATAGGACGGTCGTCGTACAGAATCCGACCTGTGGATGACGTGGAAAAGAAGCGATTGAACGAGAAAAAAATACAAAATGATGTCCTGAAAAGTGATATAAAACTTGCGAGTCTAGGCAAACCTATGACGCCGACATTCAGAAGGCATACAAGCGATAAACCTGACTTCGTCGACGGTAGATTCAGCTACAGGCTCACCAGATCAAAATTTGAACCAAAAAACGAACCAAAGTTCGTAGATGTCGGTCGGAATAGGATCAAAACGCCCGTACCTATAGAAAAGAGGATTCGAAACGCAAATACGCAAAATCAAAATACTACTAAAAGTCCGAAAGAGGAAAAGAGACGTGAAGGTATATCTAGAAGCAATTATGTCAGTCTGGCGAATCTTAAGATCAATAGTAAGAAAGAGATAGAAGGTAAGAGAGAGGAATCTCCTATTGAAAGAGTTATTTAGTAACTAAAATTGATGTACAGACAGCATTGAGGTACAATCTATAGAGCCACAATCAGACAAATAAAATGTCCGCGCCAAAACTCAGCGCACGCGACGTAGTGCGAGTTTTACTTTTCTGCGTACAAGCGACATTGAACATTAAAACAAACGACATAACGTCTACATTCAAATGTCAAATGCCATTGTAGAACATTGAATTTGCTCGCACATTTTTTGAGTGTTGTCAGCTATAGATTGTGACTCTTTAGAATAGTAACTCAATGACAGAAATGATATGCTTTTTAGACTGACTGACCAACGGGTAAGGAAATGTAAGGAAGCCCGCGGTTTGGTCAACTTAACATTAAGACGGATACTTAAGTTTTATGCAATGCATATTTGTTGAATCTCAATTTTTTTTTCTTAACCTACATTATCCCACTGCTGGGCAAAGGTCTCCCCCAATTCTCTCCAATCTCAATTAAATGATGAAATACGTGAAGTTGCAAGAAAAATGCAATCTTTGTGAGCATCAAATGCGACTTAATACATTCACGTGCATGGGAATGTACTTGTGTTGTTTTTTTTTACTATTCTGCTTAACATTTTATATAATTTCTACGCTAAGTTCTTATTTATAAATACATGTACACGGGGTTTTATCGCGCTATTTACCTTATTTATTTACGTCCCGACGTTTCGGCCATGTTGCAATAGCCATGGTCGCGGGTGGACCGGTGGACTACCCGTGTCCATGTATTTATAAATATGAATTGTGATCGCGAGAGTTCTTATTGCTCTGAAATGGACGTTTGTAATCCATTATTACAATGCATTCCAGTAAAAGGCTGGATTTCATGTCACAAAGACAATTATACAGTATTTTAAGTGTTTATATTCACGTACTTATTTGATACTATTTTCTGTGACCACTTTATTTAACATTTTAAACACCTTATAGAATAGATATTCAAAATTTCAGAATGTCTAGATAATATCTAGTACTCCTCCGCCAATTTATAAACCAAAACGTGAGGTTTCCTCACGATGTTTTCACAAAAGCCAATCAACCCTCGCTAACAGCCAAGCCCTACTATGCCGGGCTAGGCAGGGCAAATCCGGGAGAAGCACTAGTGCAAACTCGAGAGGAAACCTATTCGTCCGGGATCCAGGAGCTGTGATGCCACAGACAGACAAACAGATCACACTAAAAACTTATAAGTACCCTTTTTTGTCGGGGGTTAATAAAATAGAGTGATGTAATAAATGCAATAAATCGTTGGTAATCGGTGCTTTAACCGGAATATCTTACTGATAGTTTCGGCTTTGTCGTCATGGGTTCCGTGGCCGAGTGGTGTAAGGCAGCCCGGCTAAAGGGCGACCGCTTGTATCATCGCGGGAAACTTTTAAGTAAGATTTTTCATTTAAAATGCAATAAAGTTCGGGGTACATAGAGTCGTATCGAAGATCTAGATGTATTCAAGTAATGTACAAAATAATGTTTAACCTAAGGTAAAGGCATGAACACAATTAAATGATAATTTCGTTCAATGAAAGAATTTTAGCTAGGCACTATTGAGGCCAGTGAGCTCTCTAATAGCGTCGATGGGCTTGCAACCTGTCACGTATGGAAAGGTAAGTCCTGCAAAAAGTGGGCATGTACCAAATATGTAGGTATGTATTTGGACATACCTCTGACTACCCCCTTAGACATCTTCAAAAAGATCTAAAAATTGCCTAATGATCTGAAAGAAATGTCTACCACTCCGGGGATACAGTCGTGATCATATTTCATGTTTTTTCCATTTCATTTCACTATATTTTATGGAATCAGAATTAAATAAGTATTCATTGGTTAAAAGTTATCTGACTAACCAAAAGTTATTTAATTGTGTTGGTGTGAACTAGCCTTTATATTTAAACAATTAACGAATTAAAGTATACTCTTGCCATGTTAAACATGTAAGTACTATTGTTGAAATTGTTGTTTGTAATGAATGTAGCGACGAATGTTGTCATAAATAACGCTACTATTTAAAATATCTATAGGTGACTTTTTAGACATATTTGTCTGTGTAAAGATTGCTTGATGTAATCAGTTTTTAAATAAGGCTTTGTTTAAACAATAGTAAGAAGTTATGCAAATATTTAGAGAAAATGGTAGCATTTGTTTACTTACTCGTAAGTTACCAGTAGGTACTTATGAATTTATAGTGCTTATATATGAACTTTATAAAAATGCTCTGTAGTTTGGTATACGTTAAGCTCGTTCGTGACACTTCGACAATGGGTAAATGTTTAGAACAAAAATAAAAGACTTAAAAAAAATATTGTCATCCCTTTCAAAAATATTCTCTGCCTGTTCATTGACGCGGAGCGACCTGATGGAACAGAGAAACGGATAAATTAACCAATAGGATTGCATAAAATCTCTGAGCGAAGATTTTATGCAATCCTATTGGTTGAAATTTATCCGTTTCTCCGCTGCACCAGCTCGCTCGCGCATGGACAGGCAGCATTAAAATAGCATAGAAATGAAAAAGATGTATTACTTTTTCATTTCTATGCTATGTTTACTCACATTTCAAATGCCATGATTATCTCATTAAAATTAGCTCAATTGCTAAAATGTTGTGCCTTTTCCACTAGACTGCACTCAACCTCACTGTTACACAATTTTTTTGCGAATCTCGTAATGTTGCACTGTGAGATTAGATTTTTTAAACATTTATGCCGGATTGCAATATTCAACTTACTAATAACCGTGGATCTGTCGCCATAGTAATATTGTTATCTGTCAAAAAGTGTCCTAAATTTTTTGTTGTCTAAAGTTTCTAAACAAAGTTGCTATGGCGATCAATCTACAATCATTCGTAAGTTTAATATTGAAACCGGCCGTTAGAGCAATTATGTATCTTTTGTTGCCATCAATTGTATTTGAAATGTTAATTATAATTGTTACAGTTTGATATTTACACAGCTTGTTTCAAATACCTGTTCCGGATTTTGAGTAGTTTTTAAACTTTCTAAGCAATTTATTCAACGTTAAATAGTGTAAGATATCTGTTCCATTAAAATGTATCATACAAAAATAGCAAACGACGGTATTAATACATTTTCAATTTATATCAGTTTTTTTGTAAACTGAATATTATATTTTTCAATCAAAGTACAGTACCAAAATGATATTTTTTAAACTCCTTTTTAAATATTTTGGTATGAACTAGAAATTTCATTTTTTTAGAAATATCTTTTTGAAAAAACATTTTGTGTATGTAAGCTAGCTACATTTATGAAATATTTTTGCAATATTATAATAATTATGTTAAATATTTTAACTGAATTAATTAATTAACAGTTGAATTATGTTTATTTTAAGTCTGAGTTTAGAACACAGGGTGCCATTTTATACTTTTGATTTATTTTAAGAATTAGCTTTGCTATACTAAGTTTACTTCTTAAGAACCATGTCAATAACTGCTTATGTTTCCAATCGAAACGAGAATTTATAACGTTTTTATCTTGTTTTATGTGGAGAGAAGTTTTTGAAATCAAGTGAGGGTAGTTGTCAAAACAATTAGTTTCTCGACGGTAGATATATATCTACACCAGTCTTTCTCGATCGCGGCTGTTAAAACACACTAAACACAGCGCAGTTGAAACAAAAAAATAGTACCTAACTTTGATAAATTCTCGGTGACTAGGCTCGTATTCATTTAAACTGAAGCGTGAATCGTGTTTCAAGCGGTGATTAATTCAGTTACCATAGAGAACCTGTCAAATGATCGATACTCGAGCGAAGACTCATGGCTGAGTGCAGTGACAGTGACTCGAATACGAGCCTTGATAATTATGACTTTTGCCACAAAAGTTTAACCGACTTTTACTAGTACTTTGGATATAAATAAACATCAGGATTCGTTCTACAAGCATCAATGTAAGTATTATTTCGATTCTATATGAGTTAAACGCTATACAATACACTTTTGTTTAGTAGAGTCAGTAGTATTTCAAATATAAGCAGTTATTGAGACATGACAAAAGATTTTTCATTTAGATGTTACATTTATCTGTGATAGATACGTTAAAGTTGCAATAACTAAAGTATTATGGGTGCCTGTTTAGTTTCACATTCAGGGTCATACGATTTTATTTGTAATACATATTCAGAAGATAATTTTATTTTGAGATTGTTATCCGCTAAGTATTTACATATCCTACTGGTATTAGCGATAAGAAAGGCATCTTGTTGGAGATACAGTAAATTAAATGAATTAGGTAATATTAGTAGGATATCGCGAACGATGCCTTAGAAAATCTGTTTTGAAAGACCCTGAATATTGTCCTAAGATTGACTTACTGCTAACGAATTAACCTATAACAACGAACATTCCGTCTCCGGCATTCCATTTTGTACCCTACTGTATGTTGTAAGTACAAAATAAAATATTATTCAATACCTACTCTTTTGTGTTATTTCCGTTCACGATTGTCCTTTGTTAGCATTTGTGTGTCTTGTAAGCAACTTTACACTAAGACTTATGCTCTTTTAATAACCTTAGCACTTAAAGATGCAATGTGTGACTCTCTTAGGGGGGGTGGATACATGAAGGTCCTACTTTTTCAATCACACCAATACTACAAAGGTGAAAGTTTTTGTGTATGTGTGAAACTTCACGCTCAAACGGCTGGACGGATTTCAATTAAAATTGGTACCAGAACAGCTTATCGGATCAAAAGTAGCCTATATGTAAATCCAGGATGATTTACATATAGGCTACTTTTGATCCTGGTATTCCCACGGGACCGGGAATTATTTACTGTAGGGCGCAGCTAGTAGGTAAATAAAACAATGAAATCTTCAAAATATTCTTTATTACAAAACAAATTCGAAACAGGTTACCGATAAAAGGTATATTCGTGTTCTACAAAATCTAGACAGTAAGTACAAAATCATTCTTAGTTTTAGATTGTTCAGCGCAGCATTTATTTAAGTACTTACAAAAGCATTTCACCAACAGAAAAGTCTTAAACAAACATTACAGCTGCGTTTCCAAGGAAGATATTATAAGACAGATATTTTCTCACACTTACCTAATACTTTGAAGACAACTAAACACCTAATAAATTGTGTTTAAGCTAAAGGGCGCTTAACAGGTTAGCTGTCCGATGAGGCACATGTGCCTCATGGGTGATTGCACTGGTACGTCCATGAGGCATATGTGCCTCATGTTAGCTGTCATTATTTACTACGAGGACGTGTACAAAGAAGATCGAAACTTGCTTCGGGACAGCTAACCTGTTAAGTTCATGAGGAAACAGACCGTAGGGTAAACATAGGCTACTTCTTAGCCGCAGTAGGTTGTGTTTGTGAAGAAAAAGTACTAACTTAAGCACAGCCTGACACGCAGCAGTCATGCCGACTAAACTATTCAGAATAAGAAAAAAAAAAAAACGCATTTTCCAATTCTGTTCTTCAACAAGATTTGGTTACCTTACGGTTCGTATAATTTTATCACGACCTCTTCTCGTTATACATGGTTGAGTCCATAACTTCAGTGGAATTAATTCTATTTTGGATTGGCATTTACCGCATATAGACTTGTACGCATGAATAGTAAACTATTCAAATGCAACTTAACCAGCCTAGAAGCCCAAAGGGCATTCTAAATTGGTCTTTGAAGACCTACTTACTGGTATTACTAACTCAATCTATTCCTTGAAAAAATGTCTCAATCTTTAGGTTAACTCGTTCACTGCCTGATATGACGCACGTGCAAGTAGTTGCGAGTTGCGAGCGGTGGACCGCGGTCCTAGCCTAGCTGACCCGGCGAACGTACCGCCTCAAAATAAGAGATCATGAAAAAAACCGTTGCATACAAAATGTATGAAAAATAGATTTTCATAATTTTTTTTGTGTAGGTACCTACTTATTAAAGTTTACCCATTAGGGGGAAATTCGGAGTGTCGCAAAAGCTAAACTAAGCTAACTAAAATTATTGCCATCCTTTTTATTCCCATCGCTATGAAAGGGACGGCAACAATTTTAGTTAGCTTAGTTTAGCTTTTGCGACACTCAGAATTGCCACTATTAGCTGTCGCTATTAATTCATACTTAGACACACTTTGTGAGCATATTGATTTGTTTCCATTAACATTTTGACATCAATAAATGCTGCACTGATTTATCTAAGTACAGTCACCGACAAAAGTTGAATAACAGGTTCAGTTTAAGTAATATCAGTTAATATTACTTACCACGATCACTCACATACGTTTAACCTTTTGTAAATGAAACGAATATTATACATTCAGTAAGAATAAAAATTAGCCTCTATCGTCTTACGCGTTCAGCAGTGGGACACTAACGGCTGAAAATAATAATAATAATAATAATCGTTTTACGCGTTCAATTAATCGAATGTGAGTGACTGTCATCACTACAGAAATATTTAATTTTTCAACTAAAATATAATTCAACATTTGTAGCAGACTGTACCAGTAACATTATAATTGGAACTAGATAAATAGGAAGTTGCATATTGTCGAATTTGGACATCTTGGACACAATTTTAGAATATAAATCGACCCATTTGATTCTGGAACGTTCGATTTGGCCTTACCTATGGCTAAGTTACTAATTTAGTTATGTATCTACTAATGCTTTTACAAATTCAGTAAAATGTAACATTTTGATAATACCTACCTACATGGTATATTTGCCAAATACATTATTGCTGCTAGCAGAAATCTGTAGATAGGAAAGAGAAATTACGCCTTCAACCCTAAAAAATGTAAGTTGGTAGGTTACCCTACCTATTGCTGACCAAATTTTTAATTTTACATCCATGTACTTACCTAATTGGGTAGTTTAATTTTTGTTTTACTTTCCTCGACTAAAGTCACAAGTTTTTGACCATTTCGCATACATTACGGTTATTATTTTATGCTTTTTGAATACTTTTGGTTCGGCCAATTCGAGCGATTCCGAATCGAGGTCCATAAAAGCGAACTAAGTATGGACAGTTGCCTAAAAAGTAGTAAGTAGGTACATTAACAAAGTAGATGATAATTTAATATTATGAATTTTATGTCTCATTTTTATTTTAAAATTGTTGCAATGTTCATCGACTTGGGTTGTCGACTGTACTTACTGATATTACCTATTCGAGAATGATTATTGCATGGAGATTAAGGTACGAATAGGTACAGGAGACCGGTACATTAGGTTTCAGTGAATATCTAAAATCACAACACGTTTGGGACATATAGTAACTTTTCTAGTGCAACCTTAGCATGACCATTATTGACAATAAGTTGCTATTTAGGAAAAAATAGAGAATATTCATAGGAGTTTAGAACATGGACTGATGAACTATAATATACGTAGGTATAGGTAGGCTTACTTGTTTAATATGTACAAGGAAAGTAAGTGAATGCAGAAATTCAAAAGAAGTTTCTATAAGTACTTAGGCACTTTCTATTCTTGGTATGAGGTAAAATGGTAGCTCATTTTGTCCAATTCACATAGGTACCTAATAATTAGTCGTTCGTTATAAAAACGAAAGTTTATTTTAAAATAAAATGTTATTCTGATTCTTCAAGAGTGTAGGTAATGCGACCGTTTTAGTAACCATGATAAACATCTAAATATTTCTTCTCTAATTTTTCGCAAATAAACCTATGTCAAAGAAGGCAAGCCTAAGGAAACCTACGTTTTTTCTATAGCTAATATCACCAATGCAAATGAATAACAACCCCTACCCACTTCGAGTTCAGAGTAAACTTGTAAGTTCATAATTAATTTAATGTTAAAAAATTGGTGAAATTCGATTTAGAAAATACGTAGAAGTCTAATAGAAGCACACAAAACTTTAGCAAAAATAACTGTGCAGTACATTACTTTGTGCTAATAAATATAAGTAGACGTGACTTCGTTTTGTACTGAAGAAAAAGTATCAAAAATAACAAATTAATTGCATTCACATGCTGTACTATAAATTATATTGGTCCTAAAACTTCACTTAAAATACTTTTTAAAATAAATATAGGTAATATAAGTACCTACATAGGTACCTTTTTTATATATTTTATTGTTATAGTTTTATTAGTAATTTTAGTGTATTGTCTAATAACTATTGATACTAAACTATTTGTGTAAGAAATTCAGATTTTTTATATAAATTTGACGTGAAGTATAAAATCATGGACTCAAATATGAAACATGACTAGACACTATAAAAACAATGGGGCCGATTCGGAGTGTCGCAAAAGCTAAACTAAGCTAACTAAAATTATTGCCATCCTTTTTATTCCCATCGCTATGAAAGGGACGGCAACAATTTTAGTTAGCTTAGTTTAGCTTTTGCGACACTCAGAATTGCCACTATTAGGTAACTACCTATGAGATTGATTCAACATTCAAACTTTGAAATGGCTCACATGAAAACCTCATGATAATATCAGCCCCCTTATTATGAGCAAAGACGATAGCGATCTATAGAAAAATTAGAGCAAATTTATTTTGTGTATATTCCGCCTTCATACATATGCCTTAGTTGCATTTGAATTGCAATTATTTTATCTCCAAACTTGGATTCGTAATCTTGGATAAATTTTACATTTACCTTATTTGTCTTTAGAAAATGTCATCTTACAATCATACTAAGGGGCAGATCTATCGACAATAGCCAAATGCTACACGCTCATATTTATCGAGATAATTATCACGATAAAATATCGAACATTGATTGTAGTATCGAGTTGAGATCCTGCATGCTACCCTTGAAAATATCGGTAAGTATAATTGTAATTATGATAAACGTGGCTTGTTTACCTTAACGCGTTCAATGCCCGACCTCGCATGTCCACGTGCGCTGTGCTCGCCGGCGGAAATCATAGGCCGCGAATGGGAAAAGCTGATAAACGATTTGAACTGAATCTTCATCGACTTAACCAGAACCACGAAGATTGTGACGATATAGGTACCTATCGTTTGATTGGAGCTTTCTAGAGTAGACATGCGGAATATTACTCGATAAATATCGAGCGTATACGGTATATACTAATCGATATACAGCATTCGCTATAATCTTGTCGATATTAAGCCCTTATTATTAAACCCCGTGAGAACCCAAGTGTAAAATACTATCAAAAACGCGGAGCTAACGCTACACTTCACTACAGAATCAGGTATACGAGTAATTTAGACGACTTAGACATAGTTCAGACATGTATTTCCTTACAACTAACATTTAGGGACTATTTAGCTTTTGAACACGAAACTACTTATTATTTGGCTGTTTACCGTACGAAATAAATATATTATTTCCTTGACTGTAAAAAAAGCTCAATAAAAATGATATTTAGAACAAGTAAATTAAATATAGGTATCAAAATGTAGTACCTACGCGAGTTTAGTTTCAGTAAATGAATTTAATATTTTAAACTATACCTACATCAATGTGTAGGTACCTATTCCATTTCTTGTGTAAGTAGGTTCTTGAACACACTCTCATTTCTCTACTGTAGCATTAATTTTACAGTGAATGGGGGCAATTCGGAGTGTCGCAAAAGCTAAACTAACCTAACTAAAACTATTGCCAATATTGCCATCCTTTTTATTCCCATCGCTATGAAAGGGACGGCAACAATTTTAGTTAGCTAAAAGCTAAACTAACCTAACTAAAACTATTGCCATCCTTTTTATTCCCATCGCTATGAAAGGGACGGCAACAATTTTAGTTAGCTTAGTTTAGCTTTTGCGACACTCAGAATTGCCACTAATGAGGTGATAATTTTACCAGTTCATTTATTGGTGTAATTTCGTGTCCAAACGTTAAATGGTCAAAGCTAAAACTAAATTGCAATATTATATTTCAAAATTTTGTGTTACAGTACCTACAGTACACGGCAATCAACGTGGCACTTTTGTATGTACGCATTTTTTATTTACAATGCCCTGAATTTGCCGTAGGACTTTTTCATTTATATTTTTTTTGATAGCGCATTAGTTTTTGGTTTTGTACATAAACAAAATTTTGAAATACAATCAGTCTTCCATTATTCAGCATTCTAAATCTAGCTAATATACTAAATACTAGAATAAATATGCATGCAGTGCGTGATATGTGTGTAGATGTGCTACTGTGAATTACTTACCTAACCTAACTAAATATTGCTGTAGTCACAAAAATAACAAATATTTTTAAATTTCGAGTTTGATTTCAAAACCAAAATAATAATAATATTTTAATTCAAAAATCTGAACACGAATGTTTACTACTGCATTACTTTAACTCCTTATTTATAAAACATTTATACTTGACACTTTCAAGTTTTATAGCCATTTAATTTATTATTAATGTGTGTGACTAACCATAATTAAAAATGCGGATAAATGCAACGTTCGGACTAAAAATAAAACAAAGCAACTACAAAACAACAAATCTACTTCATATAAAAAAAATACTGTTAAAACACCGAGATACAAGCATCCATAGTTATTATCAATGTTTTCTTGTAAATTCGATTCCGATGTTGCGAACAGCTGATATTAAACGTCTTAAAACTTTCGACTCAGAACGAACTCAGAATTTATTGTAATACAATAGCATCTTACGTAAAAACGAAACACTTAATTGGTTACAAAAGACGTACAAAACTAGTAAGATAGAATGGAAATCAAATCAGTCAAGTTTTTTTACTTACTAAAAGATTCATAATAATAACAAACTTTGAAAATGAAAAATATCAGCCGTTAGCGAACAGCTCCGAAGCATATTTAACAGATAAATCCAACGATTTCAGACATCACCCGAGTTCCACGTAGCACCAAACTTACGAATTAACCGTCGAAATACTAACTAACAAACAGTCACTTTCATAGACTAGGTGGGAAATGCTGGGTAGATTCACTTTGGGCAAAGATAATTTCACTGGCCACACAATTAACACTGTGGAAACCACGTTGTTGCAATAATAGATCAGTAAACAAAAGTGCCATAACACTTGCCGAGTACTGTTCACTGGGTTATACTGGTAGAATCACAATTTTTTTTTATGAATTTTAAATTTTTTATAATCAAAAAATGAGAGAACTGTTGACCAAAATCATCATCATCATCCCAGCATTTCCAAAGCACGTGAGATCAACTTAAATTTAATAACTAAATCTAAATAACTAACATTTTATATAATTTAATATTGTGCCGTGACGTGATTCATTGAGGATAATATATTTTACTAATTATTAAGTATCTAAGTAATTTAGAAAGTTACATTGGCACATTATTCGATTTAAGTTTAGGTACTAATTGATTGGGACAATTTTTAAATTATTTATTAAATATTTAAAAGCCTCTCATGTCATGACATATTAATTAATTTAAATTCAAAATATTCCTCAGATATTTTAGACAAACTATAGGCCTCACGATTTTTAACTTATTTTTTTACAATTAAACAATCGTCGACATAGAATAATAGAATTTTAACAATTATTAAAGTTATTTGTAACTTGTTTTTTTGTTTCAAAATCATGTACCAAATAATATAGCAAAAATACGAAATTCCAATAAAATCTTCTAACATTATGTTTAATTTTAACTTGGATAAACTACGTAAGTACCTATATTGCACTCAACAATATAACTAGTCTAAAAATTATGTAACGCAACGATAAATATTTATCCTTTTCTTCCCATGAACCAAAATCTATACCGAGATTTCCATAGTTTCATTGAATAGGTGCTAATCAAATCGGAACGAACTTCAGATCAAACTTGCTACGAGTATTTTCGAATAGAATCACGCGAAGATCGACTTGAAGTTTGTACATCATTTTGGTTTTACGAATTCGGAAAGTTGCCGATGATAGACCTCTTTTTTTTCAAAACCACAATAGCAGAAGGATCACACGAATATAGACTTGATATTCGCACACCAATTTTCATTTTGATTAGTACACTCGCCGATGACTTTTGTTTAGATATTTTTTAAAACAACTTAAGATGAGAGCTTGTCAATCCTAGCGCGGTGGAGGCACAGCTGCGATCCTTTGCCTGAGTCTCGCGAACTTGCCGTGAACTAGCCTGAGCTGAGCGCGCAGACGCGAGGACAGCTCCCGCTGCAACTCCTGGACCTCCACCAGCTCGCGCCGCAGCTGCTGGTAGTCGGAGCGGACCTGTGCGCGGAACTCTGTGAGATGGGGGAAGATGACTCTGCCATTGTCTTTGATAAAGCACTTTCTTTGCGTAAGTTACGAGACTTAACATTTTATAAATGTCACGTTACTAGGAGTGAATGGGTGTAGGTAGAGGTAGGAAAAGAAAAGATGGATGGACTGTGTGAGGGATGACATGAGTAAGAAGGGAGTGAGTGCTGAGATGACGTCTGATAGAGGGAAATGGAAGAACACATGCTGTGCCGACCCCACATAGTGGGATACGGGCAGGAAGAAGAAATTCAAAAATGTTCACCTGTTCCCAGCAAAGGCTTACAAACAGTAGCAGTATGATTCTGCTTGTGTCAACATAAATATGCAAATAATGTTCTGTTGAATAATTTTGTGTACTATGCGCAGGGAACGTACTTTATCAGAAGGGAATGTTCAGCCAAAGATATTATATCAATGCACACTCCCTAAAACAATGACAGAGTTGACATCATGACAGCTTTTGTTACGCTATGATAAAGCCAAAAGATAAGGGCACTTTAAAACAGAACATTTTTATTAAAGAAGTTGATGAATCGTTTATTGTGTTTTGTCTAAAATTATTACAGAAAATCTGGTAAAAAACGTAGGTACATAATTACAATTAATAATTTATATTCGACATAAAAATAAACTATAAGTAAGGAATATTCTTTGGCTTTATCAAAACAGAGTTGCCACATGAAAAAAGACCATCTATCGATGAATATGGCAGCACCATATCTTGAAGTATCCAAATGCCTGATGATACGAATAATTATAAATAAATACTACCAATTTTTATAGAATAAAACACCGAGAGGATAATGGAAAGCATTTTTACGCGACATGAACACTTAATATGATAAAAATTGTATAGCCTTGTTACATCTACTGTACTATTTCGCTTGTTTTAGGGATTAAGATGTCTTTGAGAACTTGTAATATCGATAGGTAGGTACAAATTAATGTTGAATATTATGTGCCATAGCCAAGGCCGGATACTGTTTTTTTTTCGTAATTGTTTCTTCCCAGTTGCTTTTATTTATTCAAAAATATGAACAAAAACAGAAAGATTACAGTCAGTTCGATTTATTTTGTCAAACTGAGGGTAGTTTGGTAAGCCACCCATATCCTGCCAATTGTCGGAATCGACATAATATTGTGATGCGTTGAGTCGGATGGACCTTTCCATTTGGACTAGTTAAGTGTTACATTTCTCATTTTCTAATCATTCTTGTGTGTGATTACCGTGAAGTGAGACTTCAAAACTCGTCGAACTCTTCAAGTTCCTGTCTGCAGAGAGCTGTGCTTGTGTGCATCATCTTTAGCTAGCGAGAATTGAGAAAGGTCAGTGGTGCTCAAGATGACAAAACATGATGCCATCTAGGTACATACACCCTCCATTACATAACCGAAATAAAACCTGCCAGCAACACTTTTTCAAAATCGTGAATAACTGCAAATGATTAGTTAGATCATAGTTTTTCAATCTTATTATTCTCACCGCCCATTGTGAAAATAATGGATTTTTCTAGCCCCCAACTTCTCTTTAGCTATTGCCACCGATTATTATTCCTATCTTACCTATCCTATTTCCGTAATTAATTAATTTACAAGCTATTATTTTTGCTACACTGACAGTATGCTTGTATGCAAGAAACATAATCTTTGAACGTGATTTTTTCTTGAGATTTTGCACGTGAGTCACTTTTAACTAAACTTATTTAGAGAAGGTAGCTGAATAAAAACAAAAAGTAAAACCATTTTCAGTTATGTACCTATGTAATGAAACCTTTCTTTTAAATAATAACGGCTATACAATTTTTAAAGGGTGCTTTGTTCATGGTACACTGTTAGTGGACATGGTCACAAGCCCTATAAGCGGACCCGGCCCGGTTCAGAGGGCTTTCGAGAATGGCTTAACTCAGTACCACGTTAAGCCATCTTAGCTATTGAAGCGATGGTAACAGCTTGCCATTTCGGTCTTAAACTTTAACGGTAAAATATTATAATGAGAGTTTCACGTTCCCACTGAATTTAACTTTTCTAAATTGTCTTTAATTATATATAAAAAGCTTTGCAATTCCTTTTTTACATTTTCATACTCATTAATTCCCACTGCAGCATACAAAAAAAAAAAGTAAGGAAAAAATACATCAACTTAACAAAATGCAATAGCCATTTAGGGATTGTTTCAAACGATCTACAGATTGTTCAACTGATGCAAACCACTATCAGTTGAAAGCGGGCCCAAGACGCTGTCGCTTATGAACTATGGAAATAGTTAACTTGATTTAACTTTTAATATTTACATTTCTTTATAATAAGTTAAAACCGACACTCATTTTTGGATTATTTTTATTTTAACTGCATTTATTTATTTTTAAATTTATTTTATTTTCCTGTATTTATATGTATGTATTGTTTGTGAGAGAAAATAAATAAATGATTGATTGATTGATTGAATATGAATATTCATGAAATGGCAAGCTGTAACCTACAATATTGGTACATTTATTCACCTGTCGTCAACAGTACTACGCAACTGCTGAAAATAATACAGTTTTTTAAGTTTTGTTTATTCATATTAATAGATAAAGCTAGCTTATTTCTTATAGGTGTAGATTCTGTGCAAGATTCTATAGAGCTAAAAATAAAGCTAAAAAAAATATTTGTCTGGTTTTTCAATATTAAAATATTAATAGGATTAAGATAGATTTAAATTTAAAGATGTCTATGAGGGTAATCTGGAGCACGTCCAAATAGGTACCTACATTTTAGGTCTATGCCTTAGTGAACTATTCTGAATTTTGCACAGAATCTTGAATAACAAAAAGCCCATAAAATGAAGCCCTTTCCATATGTTGACTTGTTTAGTACAACGCATGTGAGTCATGATAGAAGACTGCAATTAGAATACATTGTTTAAAATTAGTATGTGAGTAACATGAGTCAAAGGTAGTTCCTTGTGTTAGTCACAGCTTATTAAGAACTGTTACTTCATAGTTGTAGGTAATTTGGTGTAAATAATATATTTTTGTAACATCATGTGTAACAATGATTTAAGAGGTTGTTTTATTCATAAAGATTTGTCAATTTAATATGGATTTTAAAGAATGTTTTTTTCTTGTCACTCTTATGGCAATGAAAAGAGATAGTAACAGATTTAATATCCATTTTAGCTAAAATAAGTTTACTAAATAATTTTATCAGAGGTAGTGTTACATTTCAAGTACAATGTAAGTACCAATGTTGGCCAGCCTAAGATTGACTTTATGAGGTTGTTAAATAAATGTGACAGGGACTCAATTAAGAAATTTATTTCAAAGTTTTTGGCAAAAAGGAAATAATTAGGTACTATCAGTTTCTATTAGTTCAACACTTGTTACAATAAATACAGTGCCTTTGTCAATTTTAAAGTGCAAAGCTGTGCTTGCATTATTGGGTGTCAAATTATGCTTAAATTTTAAAGGGGTTATAAAGGAGATTGGGCCTTGGTGCTGTGTTTGCCTGTTCTAACATATTAACAGTTTTGACACATCAACAGTCTCATAAGCAAATAATCTTTTGGTTCAGAATATTGGATGTTAGTTTTTTTAAGAATTCTTGCATATTGGCAACTATGACAAGCAAAGACAAGCCAGTTGTTTACCCATGTACCTATTACTACTTTTTATTACTACCAATTAATACTAGTATTTTTGATTACTTAGAAATAAGTAAATTTATAAATAATAACAGCCTTATATTGTAAGTCTGATGTTGCCCACTGCAATAATGTTTTATGTTTAAAGTTCTTGTCACTCAATAGCGGCCAATATGTAGGAATCTTATGTGTTGCAAGCATGTTACAATAATAATCATTTAAATGAGTTTAGAGCTCACCTCGGAGACAGATTGCAGCAGGTTCATGACGCAGACCTCCTGTCCGTTGAGGGACGGAGCCAGCTCCTTGTTGTCCATCTTCCACTCCATCAGGTCCATTTGGGCTTCCGTTTGCTTCGCCTGAAGTTTTGATGATGAATAGCTTAGTATATTTATTTATTTGATGATAAATTGTTTGAAACACCATGGGAGGTGGAGGAATAAGTGACTTGTGAGGATCGTAAGCTGTTGCTAATGTATGAAAAATAATTATGATTTAGCCCATAGGCTGCGTCTCACAAAAAACCGAACTTATCATTTTATATATAAAAAATAAAAATATAATACCTACCTATATAATACCTACATATTACCAAAGACGATTAATATCCAGAAGATAGACAAAGGCCATACACAAAATCGTAACCCGATCCCGCAGTACCAGATAGCCTGAAAACTTTAAAACATCAATTTTATCCAAGAAATTTCAATACTTAGTAGTAGGTAGCAACAATATTCAATATTTAAACATTTTTAACCAGAAAGTAATTGAAATTTCTTGGATAAAATTGATGTTTTAGAGCTTTCAGGCTATTTTTTAGGGTTACGATTTTGTGTATGGCCTTTGTCTGTCTTCTAGATATTAATCGTCTTTGATAATATTACTTACATCCTTTGCGAAATAATGAACCTATGAATAAATTAACATTTAAGTAGGTAAGTATAATGAATGTGAGCTCCCAAGTTTAACAAGCTGAGTAGATAGGTACTTAGCATACCTGCATTGTGGACTCCACACAAAGTGAGCTTTGTTTATTTAGTTCAACTAATATTTGACGAGCAAACACGAAAACCATTGAGATACCTTTATACACTTTGCGACCTCTTGAACCCTGACCTCTTCACAAGTCCAGTATCCAGCTAATTTAATAGGGCTTTTCCATCCCTAATAAAGAACATCGGAATGTAAGGAAACATAGCGGCTCCCTGACCTATTTTTAACACCCGCATCAAAACCATCCGTAAATGGCGATATTCTAGCTCAAAATAGTTCTTTACTCACACTCTCTTCCAATTCTTCTATGGTAACGTCCTTTTCAGTCATGTTTAGATGAAACTTGATGATTTTTATTCAGAATTAAATAATTAAATCCGCAGTTAAATAAAAATTGAGCGCAGCCCAACTTTGGTAGAAATTGACTGACTGACTGACCAGACCACAGACAGAGAAAGTAAGTATATTTAGTTATTTTTATTTATTTTTATTATTTTTAGTTTCGCTGTTATATTTTACCTTGTGAACTTTTATTTTGGCAAATAAATATTTATTATTTATTATTATTATTAAGTAAACAGTAACACTACGTTTTGACTGGACTGACTGATTGATTGCTAAGCAAATCAGCTGACTTGACGGAATGAAAACTGACATAATGGAAATGTCAGTTACACTGACAATAGAGTAGAAAGGGTTAGTTATGTGTAGCCTGGCCAGATTTTGGCGGTATTATTCGATTATTTTTTTTCTTTTCAAAATCCAGTACACTGCCGTGCTAAAGGTGACAGCCGTAACTGCATGTCTACTAGTTTCGAGAAAATGGCGCGTAAAGTTTTCAAAATGTTTTTGTCAATTGCGTCTACAGAATTAACTTTTTTTTACATCTGAAACAACAGTTTTATAAAGAAAATAATGTAGTTTTTATACGTTTTAAAATTAAACTCCGATTACAATTATTACTACATTAAAACATCAAAATACTCGTTATGCTGTAGAAGCCTGCTTTATTTTATAGACGAATACTTACAATGAGCGTCGTAAGCAACACATAATACCGCGCTTTAGGTAAGAGACACTCTTTAAAGCGCTTTTGATAGAGAAACATAGTGATTGAATTCTTTTATTATAAGCATAATCGCTGTAACTGCACAACTTGGAATGCTTACTAAATTCACCGCCTAAAAACTTCATTGACCGCCGTAATTGGTAGTTACCACGCTTATCGTAAGAAAAATACTTATCGATTGAAATGCGCATCCACATGTAATTGCTCTATATGTCTTTAAAGCGATTAATGTAAGCACTCTATGTGTTTTATCTATAGAAGTTTAGGGCAGGATAGTGATAATGTTCGTTTACGGCTGTAATTTTAAGAAATCCAAAAAATTAATATCAGCTACGGCGCTTAGCACAACTGAAAAAAGCCTTTAGTTAGACTTTATTTAAAAAACTGTCAAAGAGAAAGTTATAGACACAGAGTACTATTGTATATCTGAAAGTTATAGATCTCGACACGAGGATTCCGAATATGGTACTAACTCAATTTTAGAAACAATGTTGCTTACGGCTGTCACCCTTAGCACGGCAGTACATATTATGAGATTAGATAAGAATCTATCGAGTAGATGGTGAATTGGAAATGCAGAAAAGATTCTAAATTTTACAAAGTGCGTGAGTAGGTACATTACTCAACCTTATCTACCGCCTGTGTTTTAGTAGTTGTACCGCCTGTGTTTTAGATTTCAAAAGCTTTCCTTTTGAAATCTAAAACACAGGCGGCAGACCAAAACAGCATCTAAGACCAAATACATTTCGATATTTATTTATATTTGGTCTGAGTTTCGTATTTTATGATGTAAAAGAAAGAAAACCACATTTAATTATATGTACATAAATTTATTTTCCGTTAAAACATAAATAAACATGAGATACGAATCAAATTAGTGTGACTGTACAAGACTATCTGCAGTATATTTTGGAGTTTACCTTACAGGTGTTTTGTTTATTATAATTATTACAAATAGCTAGTAAATTTAATTACATAATCACTAATAGGTGTAGTTGGTTTTACCACTGATTAATATGAATTTGTAAGTTGTATGGGTGTATGAGCAAGTTTTGAATGCCACATAGATGAGCATGAGTAGATACCTGGTCTACATCCAACGGATCATTAGGATGTAGGTATGTTTAAAATAAATCAAATCAATTAGGATTTAGCATCATGATAATGGTGTCAATTAAGATGTCACAAAAACTAAACTAATTTGACAGCACTGAAAATTGATGCCATCCTTCGATCGTTATGAAAGGGACAGCTATATTTTAGTTTTGGCGACATCTGAATTGACACTAATGTTACTTTTATGAACTTAAAATTACTTATTGTCAATTTGCTACGACCTTTTATCTTAAATAAATAAATAATAATAATCTACATTGAATGTTTGCATTTACTAATAAAATTCTTATGAATCAGATGGTAAAACAACTATAATAATTTTAAATTCTTTTTATTTCCGTCATTATTATATTTTTTTACAAAATTCGAATACCCACTGAATTTAAGTTATATTTTGACACATTACAAACGTAATTATTATCTTAATATAATAAGTTGATTTACATACAAAAAACAAATAAATTAATTCCCAAAACAGTATTGTAATGATAATAGATTTAGCAAATAAAGCTAAACTACTGATAGTACCAGAGAGAACTTCATAAAGTTCAATGTCAAAAAGCGTGCCTCTACTGGGGCCTATAACCTATAAACCCACAGCTAAGGACTATGCTATACTAAACTATTGTGACTTAACAGAATTATATGCTGCAGTTTGAGTCACAAATCGTGTGAGCAGAGCAGATCATGTTGCGTGCTCACTCTCACAGGTTGTATAGGTCGCGCCACTTAAAAAGAGCGCTAGCTGTCAAACTGCACAGTGGTCGATGATTAGTGGAGGTAACGTGGCGCACTTCATACCATTGATTTAGCGAGTGCTAAATCAATAGTGTTATTTTTTATTGGTTCGTCAGCGAATGAACACAGGCGCAAACATACCCCCGCTACTTCCCCGACCGCGCTCTTTTTAAGTGGCGCGACCTACAACGCATTGGTCACTAGCTGACAAAACTATGTGCTACCGCTAACTATGAGATATATAACTACGTAATACATGACCCAGTCTGCAGCGATCAATTACAGCAGCTATAGTATCTAAATGTGAGAAATTAATACAGTATAGTTGATTCACTGTTTCAGCTTGGTTCAGCTGTTGTTAATTCATATGAAAATTGTTGAAGAAACAAATCTTACGTTAAAGCAATAACATAACTTTATTTAGCCAGATTGACTCTAATGAAATAAAAATAAACTATTCGTATTTAAGCTACTTTTACATAAGATTCAAATGAGAGTCTAATGTAAAGAAGCTTATCAGTCATGTTTTGGCCAATGTAGCAGAAATGTACGAGAGTACTTTGCTTTGACCAGATCTTATAAAATGATGCAATCCTACATTATTAGTTTGAAAGCAACTAAATTCAGTGATTGTGTCCCTGTTCATTCAAACATTCAACTAAGCAGGCAAGTATATTTTTCTTATTTTTATTTTTTTTACTCCTAACGTCAATTTTGTTATCAAAATACTTTTTGTCTAAATAATGTTGTCAATTTAGATGTCGCAAGTACTGACAAATTAGTTTAGTTTAGTTTTTGCGACATCTGAATTGACACCAATGATCAATTAGTAAGTACATTATTTTAAGTTAGGTGCAGAGACAGATATTAGTTTGATGACAAGATACGTTTATTTTAAAAAATTTCACTAGTTGCGTTTTCTATAAGGTCATAGATTTTATTTATACAAAGTTTTAAACATTTCACCAACTGCGCCACAGAGGTCATCAGAATTGTCATCAGCTATGTCTGTCTTTGGGCCTATAAAACAGTAAAAAAAATGAAATATTGCACTATACAGTATCGATACGTCAAATAGTTGGTTACGAACCTATTTATAAGCATAATTTTAAAACTAAATAAAATTAAATAACCTAACATTTGTACAAATAACATAAAATTGACAGTTCGTATACAACTTCGATCTACCGAAAATAAAAAAGCACATGAATCGAAGTTATGACATCACAAAGAATAAAAACGTACAGTAGGTACATTCAAGATCACTCGTTTCTTAACAAATACTCAGTTAATATCAGCTCATCAAGGTCACCATAAATCACGTGCAATTTGAGGTCACCGATGTTGACCTTTAGATCAATTTATCCAAAGGCAAACAAGTCACCTGTACCGTGTTTGATTTAAAGTTCAATTACTTCATAAATCAACATGAATCACCTCTGGGCCACAATGTTGACCCCTAGCTTATTATCTAAAGGTCACCATCCGCACCCGGTAACCTCATCACCAGTCTCAATCCTGACTTTGACCTCTTGTGTCATATCCAGAGGTCACCAAAGCTGACCTTCCGAGGGTCATCACTCATCAGTCAACTGACTAGGCCCAGTCCATAGCCCTCGCTGGTCCCGGGCCAAAATAAAGAGAGATAGAGGAACTATGGGGTCCGCGCTAATCTATACTTAAGCTAATGCGTTGGGTTTCATTTAAGGGCGTCCGCCTCGAACGTCTGCTCGGTCACGGAGACTGCGTCGTGGGCAAGCGCGCTCTTCAGCGGCTCCACGCAGTTCTTTGGAATCACAGTACCTGGTGGAAAAGCAATGGTATAACTTATAATATAAAGGTAAAAGTTTGTGTGTGTTAGTGTGTGTACAAAGAAGTTCAAGCAAGTCCTGTGTTTGTAGCTGAGCTTGCTGGTTGCGCAAGTAAACACCGTGTAAGAGTTATCAAGTATAATAATGGTGCTCGAACAATGTTTACTTGATGCAAGTAGCATGATTGAGCACCATAACGTAAGGGCTTGATGCAAGCAGCATGATCAAGCCAGCACCCTTCCGTAAGGGTTTTTGATTATGATAATAAATAAGAGCAGACGATATCCTTCCAGAGTACTGACCCACGATCTTGAGTCCGGTGTCCGTCTTGAGCCTGACGACCTGCATCTTGTTGAGCATGGAGCGCTGCGCCAGCACGGCCTCCACGCGCGCCCACACCGCCAGCAGCGAGCCCGCCAGCACGTGCCAGCTGCGCACGCGCAGACCCACCTGCCACACAAGACACACTATTGTATACTTTTATTACTTCCTGATAACTTCGCTGATATTTAAGGTCTCCTGAAGTACTGTGTTATGACGGGCTAGTTCATTGAGATGTATAAAAGAGTCACATCACAATCTAATAGCTGACAACACTCAAAAAATGTGCGAGTAAATTCAATGTTCTACAATGACATTTGACATTTGAATGTAGACGTTATGTCGTTTGTTTGAATGTTCAATGTCGCTTGTACGCAAAAAAGTAAAACTCTGCGCACTACGTAGTGTGCGTAGAGTTTTGGCGTTTACATTTATTTGTCGGATTGTGGCTCTATAATACATCTCAATGGGCTAGCTCTAGTTTCGCATTGTCCTGTTCTGTTTGGATTAATATGCAGTTATCTATGAAGGGACTGCTGCTTTACGGACGCGGGTCGCTCAAGCCAACGTCCAACGCCCGCTCAGCCGGCACTTGTAACTGGGCTGCACGTCAGCTAGCCATCTGTCGACGGGAGAGGCTCGGAGTGGAGGCGACCGCGGGCGGGTGATGACGAGTGCAGCAGCTAGTGGTAGCCAGACCAGAGAGCGGGCGGTCGTCGCGATAGCCTCCGTCGGTGAGCAACGTGGTACATTGTGCAAAGGTGGGAATAGTGATGCGTGCACCGCGTGTGAACGGACAGTCGTCGCGCGCCAGGCGGTGCGGTACAGTACGTACCTCACAGTCTGCCGCGGCCCGGCACGCGCCCCGCCAGTACGCGTGGGAACAGACCCGCGCGGCGGCCGCGTGGTGCGCGCGCCAGGCGGTACAGTACGTACCTCACAGTCTGCCGCGGCCCGGCACGCGCCCCGCCAGTACGCGTGGGAACAGACCCGCGCGGCGGCCGCGTGGTGCGCGCGCCAGGCGGTACAGTACGTACCTCACAGTCTGCCGCGGCCCGGCACGCGCCCCGCCAGTACGCGTGGGAACAGACCCGCGCGGCGGCCGCGTGGTGCGCGCGCCAGGCGGTACAGTACGTACCTCACAGTCTGCCGCGGCCCGGCACGCGCCCCGCCAGTACGCGTGGGAACAGACCCGCGCGGCGGCCGCGTGGTGCGCGCGCCAGGCGGTACAGTACGTACCTCACAGTCCGCCGCGGCCCGGCACGCGCCCCGCCCCGCCAGTACGCGTGGGAACAGACCCGCGCGGCGGCCGCGTGGTGCGCGCGCCAGGCGGTACAGTACGTACCTCACAGTCTGCCGCGGCCCGGCACGCGCCCCGCCAGTACGCGTGGGAACAAACCCGCGCGGCGGCCGCGTGGTGCGCGCGCCAGGCGGTACAGTACGTACCTCACAGTCCGCCGCGGCCCGGCACACGCCCCGCCAGTACGCGTGGGAACAGACCCGCGCGGCGGCCGCGTGGTGCGCGCGCCAGGCGGTACAGTACGTACCTCACAGTCCGCCGCGGCCCGGCACACGCCCCGCCAGTACGCGTGGGAACAGACCCGCGCGGCGGCCGCGTGGTGCGCGCGCCAGGCGGTACAGTACGTACCTCACAGTCTGCCGCGGCCCGGCACGCGCCCCGCCAGTACGCGTGGGAACAGACCCGCGCGGCGGCCGCGTGGTGCGCGCGCCAGGCGGTACAGTACGTACCTCACAGTCTGCCGCGGCCCGGCACGCGCCCCGCCAGTACGCGTGGGAACAGACCCGCGCGGCGGCCGCGTGGTGCGCGCGCCAGGCGGTACAGTACGTACCTCACAGTCTGCCGCGGCCCGGCACGCGCCCCGCCAGTACGCGTGGGAACAGACCCGCGCGGCGGCCGCGTGGTGCGCGCGCCAGGCGGTACAGTACGTACCTCACAGTCTGCCGCGGCCCGGCACGCGCCCCGCCAGTACGCGTGGGAACAGACCCGCGCGGCGGCCGCGTGGTGCGCGCGCCAGGCGGTACAGTACGTACCTCACAGTCCGCCGCGGCCCGGCACGCGCCCCGCCCCGCCAGTACGCGTGGGAACAGACCCGCGCGGCGGCCGCGTGGTGCGCGCGCCAGGCGGTACAGTACGTACCTCACAGTCTGCCGCGGCCCGGCACGCGCCCCGCCAGTACGCGTGGGAACAGACCCGCGCGGCGGCCGCGTGGTGCGCGCGCCAGGCGGTACAGTACGTACCTCACAGTCTGCCGCGGCCCGGCACGCGCCCCGCCAGTACGCGTGGGAACAGACCCGCGCGGCGGCCGCGTGGTGCGCGCGCCAGGCGGTACAGTACGTACCTCACAGTCCGCCGCGGCCCGGCACGCGCCCCGCCCCGCCAGTACGCGTGGGAACAGACCCGCGCGGCGGCCGCGTGGTGCGCGCGCCAGGCGGTACAGTACGTACCTCACAGTCTGCCGCGGCCCGGCACGCGCCCCGCCAGTACGCGTGGGAACAGACCCGCGCGGCGGCCGCGTGGTGCGCGCGCCAGGCGGTACAGTACGTACCTCACAGTCTGCCGCGGCCCGGCACGCGCCCCGCCAGTACGCGTGGGAACAGACCCGCGCGGCGGCCGCGTGGTGCGCGCGCCAGGCGGTACAGTACGTACCTCACAGTCTGCCGCGGCCCGGCACGCGCCCCGCCAGTACGCGTGGGAACAGACCCGCGCGGCGGCCGCGTGGTGCGCGCGCCAGGCGGTACAGTACGTACCTCACAGTCTGCCGCGGCCCGGCACGCGCCCCGCCAGTACGCGTGGGAACAGACCCGCGCGGCGGCCGCGTGGTGCGCGCGCCAGGCGGTACAGTACGTACCTCACAGTCTGCCGCGGCCCGGCACGCGCCCCGCCAGTACGCGTGGGAACAGACCCGCGCGGCGGCCGCGTGGTGCGCGCGCCAGGCGGTACAGTACGTACCTCACAGTCTGCCGCGGCCCGGCACGCGCCCCGCCAGTACGCGTGGGAACAGACCCGCGCGGCGGCCGCGTGGTGCGCGCGCCAGGCGGTACAGTACGTACCTCACAGTCTGCCGCGGCCCGGCACGCGCCCCGCCAGTACGCGTGGGAACAGACCCGCGCGGCGGCCGCGTGGTGCGCGCGCCAGGCGGTACAGTACGTACCTCACAGTCTGCCGCGGCCCGGCACGCGCCCCGCCAGTACGCGTGGGAACAGACCCGCGCGGCGGCCGCGTGGTGCGCGCGCCAGGCGGTACAGTACGTACCTCACAGTCCGCCGCGGCCCGGCACACGCCCCGCCAGTACGCGTGGGAACAGACCCGCGCGGCGGCCGCGTGGTGCGCGCGCCAGGCGGTACAGTACGTACCTCACAGTCTGCCGCGGCCCGGCACGCGCCCCGCCAGTACGCGTGGGAACAGACCCGCGCGGCGGCCGCGTGGTGCGCGCGCCAGGCGGTACAGTACGTACCTCACAGTCTGCCGCGGCCCGGCACGCGCCCCGCCAGTACGCGTGGGAACAGACCCGCGCGGCGGCCGCGTGGTGCGCGCGCCAGGCGGTACAGTACGTACCTCACAGTCTGCCGCGGCCCGGCACGCGCCCCGCCAGTACGCGTGGGAACAGACCCGCGCGGCGGCCGCGTGGTGCGCGCGCCAGGCGGTACAGTACGTACCTCACAGTCTGCCGCGGCCCGGCACGCGCCCCGCCAGTACGCGTGGGAACAGACCCGCGCGGCGGCCGCGTGGTGCGCGCGCCAGGCGGTACAGTACGTACCTCACAGTCTGCCGCGGCCCGGCACGCGCCCCGCCAGTACGCGTGGGAACAGACCCGCGCGGCGGCCGCGTGGTGCGCGCGCCAGGCGGTACAGTACGTACCTCACAGTCCGCCGCGGCCCGGCACACGCCCCGCCAGTACGCGTGGGAACAGACCCGCGCGGCGGCCGCGTGGTGCGCGCGCCAGGCGGTACAGTACGTACCTCACAGTCCGCCGCGGCCCGGCACACGCCCCGCCAGTACGCGTGGGAACAGACCCGCGCGGCGGCCGCGTGGTGCGCGCGCCAGGCGGTACAGTACGTACCTCACAGTCCGCCGCGGCCCGGCACGCGCCCCGCCAGTACGCGTGGGAACAGACCCGCGCGGCGGCCGCGTGGTGCGCGCGCCAGGCGGTACAGTACGTACCTCACAGTCTGCCGCGGCCCGGCACGCGCCCCGCCAGTACGCGTGGGAACAGACCCGCGCGGCGGCCGCGTGGTGCGCGCGCCAGGCGGTACAGTACGTACCTCACAGTCCGCCGCGGCCCGGCACGCGCCCCGCCAGTACGCGTGGGAACAGACCCGCGCGGCGGCCGCGTGGTGCGCGCGCCAGGCGGTCTCGGCCGCGTCGCTGCTGGCTCGCTTGTACTTGCGCTCCAGCTCGGAGAGGGACTCGTTGCGCACCTGCAGGCCCGTGTTCGGTCTGGGGGGGGAGAAGGGGGGGGATAGAATAAGTTATAGCCTGCGTTGATCAGCTGGTAGAGTAAGATGCCTCCAATGCAACCGGCGTATTTTTTTCGGTTCATTTGTATCGATACAGACGACACGGCATGTTTAATTTTCGAGATTGAATTGTTTAAATGTTCGATATGGCGTCCTACGCCTACACTTAACAGAGTCATCTGCTGGGGACACTGCTGGTGACCTCTCAGTTAAATCAGCCTTATCGTCAGTTGACATGTGACCTCTCAGTTAAATCAGCTCCATCGTCAGCGACATGGTGAGACACACCTGTATATCTGGAACATGGCGTCCTTCTTCCCCTGCTTGGTGTTGTTATGCAGCGCCACGCAGAGCACGGCGGTGTGCCGGCTGTTCCTGGGCTGCAGGGACACGTAGAACCCCTCCGTGCCTCCGCTGAGGGTCGAACACTTCTCCAGCGCTTCAGACCACTCCATGCCGCGCTGGAAAGGACAATATGGCTTACATTTTGATCTGATCACTTTATACACTGTTTGACAGATCTATTTTTTATTTTTATTTATTTGGTTATTGTGTTAAGTTTTCATAAATTGTACGTACATTATTTATACTCCACGCATGTGCGTGTAGATTGGCAAGTCATGGTAATGACATTGAGTAAAAGAGAATGGAAGATGGAAGTTGTGACGGCTAAAGTTTGTATGCACATTCTGCAAGAATAGAATAGAATAGAATCATTTATTGAAAAAGAAGAACATCAACTGTTATTAAACTTAATTAATAATGTTAGTGTAACATCTAGTTCCAATTGAATCACCTGCCCTTATTTTTCAGGAACGTTACTAAAGGCAGTGGGCTTGACCGGCTGACTAACAGCTGTTCAATCAACTATAGATAGGTCGCGCCACGTAAAAAGAGCGCTGGCTGTCAAACTGCTCCGTGGTCGATGATTGGTGGAGAGGTGTTGCGGCGCACTTCATACCATTGATGTAGCGAGTGCTATTGGTTCGTCAGCGAGTGAACACAGGCGCGAACATACCCCCGCTACCTCCCCGACCGCGCTCTTGTTACGTGGCGCGACCTACACCCAGTACACGTACCTCAGAGTGTACAGTGTGCAGCTCGACGGGCGCGGTGCCGGTGGCGTGACGTCGCTGGTATCGCACGCAACGCACGCGCCGCACGCACTCGCCCGCACTGCCCAGGTCCAGGATCCCCAGGTCGAAGCGACCGCTGCGTTTAGCTAGAACACAACGTTAGATAAATGACGTGCTCGTATCCATTGAGTTACTATACTAAAGAATTTATAATAGCACACGGGAAATTACTCACGTAAAATTATCGTCGATTTAGATACCGACAATGTTTCGATTCTCCGGAAGAATCGAAACATTGTCGGTATCAATCTTATAGCTGACAACACTGGAAAAATGTCCGAGCAACGTACCTATACAATGACATTTGCTCGAATGTAGACGTTGTGTTGTTTATTTTAATGTTCAATGTCGCTTGTACGCAAAAACTAAAACTCGGCGCACGTCGTAGCGTGCGCTGAGTTTTGGCGCGGACATTTTATTTGTCTGATTGTGGCTCTATAGATTCTCGGACATTTTATTTGTCTGATTGAGGCTCTATAGATTGTATCTCAATGTTCGTATCCTATAAATATTATGAAATTTAAATGAAAAAAGTAGCCATCACTGCATAGAGAAGTAATTACCTTGCTCCATGACAGCTGTGAGTGTGTCTGTGAAGTACTTAAATAATCTGTTCTGCAAATCCACCGGCATCCCCAGTATACGATTTAGGAACTTTGACATGTTGTTGTAGTCCTGGAAAAGTATCAAACATATTTATTAATATTAAATACTTTCAAAATGTTTCAATGGTCCCACTACAGAAATCACTAAAACAGACACAAACCTTACGTTAAACAATTTATTTTTTAATTTGACTGACTAACGACAGAATTTTTGAGTCAATGACCCTTTTGGGTGGCCGCCAATTACAAGGACGTGTTCCTGGCTCCCGATTTTTAGACCGATCAAAACCGATGAAAAATCCCTAACATTTTTGATATTGAGTTCTCTACTTCGTATCTCTTATTCAACATTTTATTGTTTAGGTTTTTCCTATGCAAATCAGTAGGGCACTGGTGACCCGTAACAGGTTATTTTCTATACCTATTTCAGGCACCAGTCTCTCACAACATTTCTTTGTATAATAAGTTAGAACCAACACTTAATTTTGGATTATTTTTAACTGCATTTACTTATTTATTTTTAAATTAATGTTATTTTCCTGTATTTATATTATTTAACTGTATTTGTTTGTTAGAGAAATAAATAAATGATTGATTGATGTTTTGTTACAATGAAACCTACCTTATCTAACGAGAGTACTCCTGGCGCGGCCTCGCTGTTCACGATGAGGCCGACCCCCACCAGGGCGGAGGCCACGTCTTGGAAGAAGTCTCCCTTGTAGTCGCGAGGGGGCGCCACTAGCGGCGTGTCGTACTTCATTATCGCACGCATCACTGCTTCGAGGGCTGTTCGACCTGACAATTCAAAATAATATTATGATCAACTGTTTTCCCAAGCTACGGCAGATATTATGCTTTCAGATCTTTAGGTATTTTTATTCTATGAAGATATCGGAGTAGCCAGAGGTATGTCCAAATACATAGTCCATACGAAATATCATCTTACTGATAGTTTCGTCTTCGGCGTCAAGGGCATCGTGGTCGTGGATCGTTGGTCATTCATTAATAACAGTCAATAGTGGCAGGCAATTCGGAGTGTCGCAAAAGCTAAACTAAACTAACTTAAATTAATGCCATCCTTTTTATTTCCATCGCTATGAAAGGGACGGCAACATTTATAGTTAGTTAAGTTTAGCTTTTGCGACACTCCGAATTGCCACTAATACCTACTTTAAATTAGATTATTAGTAATTACACAAATGTCATATTTCAATAAGTTCCTGTGATCGCTTGTATCTCGCAGGTTCGAATCCCGTTGAAGCCGTAAAACTTTTAGTAAGATTTTTCATTTATAGTCTGCAGGTGGGTTAGTCAGTAGGTTGTAACTTACCATATTTGTTGTCTATATTGAACTGGCTCAGGTCCCTGGTCTCCGTGGCGCGGCGGTCCCCGTGCGTGAGCGCGCCGAGCGACTCCAGCCGCTTGGCCACGGTGGAGGCGAAGCGTCTCTCGCCCGCCAGGTCAGAGATCAGGAATATGTACTCCGGTGCGTTCACTTGGTTAGAGCGGTGGGTGCGACCTGCGAAACAAAACAAAGTATAAATTAACAATTTTACATAACTCGTTGTGGAAAACAAAACAAAGTATAAATAAAAAAAATTAAATAACTAAACGTAAACGCGATAAAAATATAGTTCTGATAGCTTTGAGCTTAAAAAGTTGTTCAAAGCCAAAATTAAATGAGAGGTCAATACACAGTGAAATATAGAACCTCCTCGTTTTTTTAAGTCGGTTAAAAATACACATGACAGAAGTTTCGTGAGTGTGTAAAGAAGTAAGTATACTCTACTTCGTATAAGGGAGCAACTTTCGTGACGTAGTTTTAAGGCAATAAAATCTATCTTACCAAATTGTTGTACAGCCCTGTCGGCCGACCACGGTAGTTCTAATGTTATGTGCACCCGCCGTCTTTGGTTTCTCGCTCTGAAAACAAAATAACATTCAAAACTGCACTGAGTATGCATTAAACTTCTTAAATCGTATTCCAAGTTGTGCAAACTTTTTCTCTCGAGTATCGCTCAAGTATCGATTTTTTTGACAGTTCTCTATGGAATCACCGCTTGAGACACGATTCACGCATCAGTAATGATTTTGAATACGAGCCCAAAGATAAATAAACCTAAAGATAAGTAAGATAGATTAAACGCTTTTCAAGTATCATATTGATTGAGCGTCTCTACTCTAGCTATAGTAAAGTAAATGATAAATCATACTAAAAGTTACTCGACGGGATTTGAATCCGTCGGATTCGTGTGGTTTAAGGCAGCCCGGCTAAAGGGCGATCGCTTGTATCTTTTAGTAAGATTTTTAATTTAAAATGAATTATCTAAGTGTGGTGATGATGTAGTGTTGGTGCACTATTTAATATACAAAACTATAGTAAGATATAGGTCACGCCACGTAACAAGAGCGCGGTCAGAGAAGTAGCGGGGGTATGTTTGCGCCTGTGTTCACTCGCTGACGAACCAATAGCACTCGCTACATCAATGGTATGAAGTGCGCCGCAACACCTCTCCACCAATCATCGACCACGGAGCAGTTTGACAGCCAGCGCTCTTTTTACGTGGCGCGAGCTATAATACAGAGCGTTGTGTACCTCCTATCGCTCTGCAGAGAGATGCCGCTGGAGGCTGCCTCCGATATGATGGCGACATCCTTCTCCCCGTCCATGAAGCGCTGCTTCTCCGTGAGGTTAAGGGTCTCCAGAGGCACGTCCCCTTCCGCTCGACTCTCGTACTGGATCTGTCCATCTTCCGTTTGCACCACGCGACCCTTGCGACCTGTCATCTGTGGAGGATATACTATATTGATTAATACTGAAAAGCTATTGCTTAGCCTAGGACTAGATGACGCTGTGTGAAATGTCCAAGGATATATTTATTTATTAAGCACTAGCTGCGCCCCGCGGTGAATAAGTTAATACATTATAATACGGGGGGTATATCATGTATTAACTTATTCATCAAAGCCTATACGTTAATCCAGGCTATAAGCTATCCTGGTACCAAATTTCATTCAAATCCGTCCGAGCGTGAAGGAGTAACAAACATTCACACACACACACAAACTTTCACCTTTATAATGTTAGTGGTGACTCTGATGTATTTTGTCGATGGCGCCTCGTACATACCTCTGCCACGTTCTCAGTGCCGCCCAACTCGTCCACCAACTGGTCCAGCGTGTTGGGCGGCAGCCGGCGGCCGAGCCTCTCTATGGCCGCGAGCAGGTCCTCCTTCATGCTGCACGCGCGCTCTATGGCCGAGCGCGGCGGCGGCTGGCTGCGGCTCGGACCTGACACGATACAAAACACAATAATGTAAAATGTCGACCCTCAGCACCCGCCACTCGTATGTGCGACGACTGTCTCACGTCGAGGAGGCCATGTACCACCACCTCACCATATAGGTTGCTCTGCAGATCATCTCAGTTGGAACTTTTCTAAATGTAACTTCCCTTTGTTGTACTATAAGTTTGGACTCACTGATTGGAATCAACTATTTAAAATTGAAAATTCCGAGGCAGCGTTGACATACTTCTACGATATTATAAACGAAGCTATTTCCGAGTGTACACCTAGAAAATGCTCAAAACTCCCGAATAAATCACGTTATAATTATCCAGATTGGTATACGGCTGATTTGATAAATGAGATTCAGCGTAAGTGGCGTTACCATAAGATATTTAAAATTTCAGGGTCACAAAGTGATTATAAAATATATTGTAAAAGTAGGTCTTTAGTTAAAATAAAATTATTGGAAACTTTTGATGCCCACCAAGAGAGGCTGCAAATAAATTTCAAAAATGACCCTAAGTCTTTTTGGAGTTTTATTAAGAAGAAGCAATCTAGACGTAACAAAACACGTATAACTAAAGATGGGCAGGAGTTAAATGGCGAAGAGTGTGCTGAATGTTTTGCCTCATACTTTCACTCGGTGTATAGTTCGGTTCGGCCTAACCTGGACCCGAGGGAGGCGGAGCGCGCTTCACCGGCGGCGGACGCCGCCCGTGTGCACATCACCCAGCTGGGTGCCAGTGACGTGCGTACTGCGCTTCGTACACTAAAGCCAAAGCACTCTCTAGGTCCTGATAACATACCTCCTTATATCATTAAAGACTGTCGTATGGTTTTTGAAAAGCCATTATTACATTTATTTAACTTATGTTTAGGTGAATGCCATTATCCAGACCGTTGGAAAACGACGCGTGTTATTCCGGTGCCTAAAGCAGGAGGTGGGTCCGATGTGAGCAACTATCGTCCGATAGCCGTGCTGTCGGCCTTCGCCAAGGTATTTGAATCGATTTTACATAAGTGTATCTATTCGCAAGTGAGTGCGCGCCTGAGCGACGCCCAGCATGGCTTCCGGCCGGGGCGCGGCACTGCCAGCAACCTGCTGTCGTTCGTATCGTACCTTGCGCCGGCCGTGGACGCGGGCGGGCAGGTGGACTGCGCATACTTCGACTTCCAGAAAGCCTTCGATGCTGTGGATAATGATGTCCTGCTGTCGAAGTTTTCTGCCATAGGATTCACACCGCATCTACTTAAATTCTTTGCGAGCTACCTTGGCGAACGTCGGCAGTATGTGGAGTACGGGGGGTACCGATCGGCACCTTATTACACTTTTTCAGGGGTAAGTCAGGGTAGCAATCTTGGCCCCCTGGAATTTGTTATTATGATTAATGATCTCCCGGAAGTAGTTAAGGAGGCGTGTTGCTTGCTCTATGCGGACGACCTAAAAGTGTTTTTAACTGTAGTGGACACTTTTGATTGTGAGCGGCTCCAGGGCGACATAGATAGGGTGGTCGAATGGAGTAGATCCAATAAGCTATTGTTCAATGCAGCTAAGTGTTCTGTAATGAGCTACAGCCGTGGGCGCGCGCCTCTGCAATACCAGTACGAAGTGGAGGGAGTAGGGATGCTGAGAGCGGTGTCCGTCCGAGACTTGGGCCTTGAGATGGTGCCCGACCTGAGGTTCCGCCGCCATATTATAAACATGTGCGCTAAATCTTTCAGAAACTTGGGTTTCATTCTTAGGCAGAGTGTGAATTTTAAGAATATTTATGTCATTAAAATTCTATTCAATGCCCTAGTCAGGAGTCACCTAGAAACGAATGCCATAATATGGAATCCCCATGAAACGAAGTATAAACTCATGGTGGAAAAGATCCAAAATAAATTTACACGCTTCCTTTACCTAAAGGAATACGGAGTCTATCCGTATTACCCATTAATGTACCCGAGTCTGTTCGTGCTAGGTATGGTAGGGTACTGCAGGCTGTCGGTACGGAGAGACGTGGCGCTGGTAAAGTACATGGTACGCGTGCTCCGCGGGGAGCTGCACCAGCCGGCGGTGCTGGCGGCGCTGCGGCTGCGCGCGCCCAATAACTACTTGGGCGCGCGCCGCCGCCCCGCCATGCTGGAGGTGCTCCACTGTAGGACTAATCTACTTAAGTTTGCCCCCGTGTCACTCGCTATCCATCTGCTCAATAACTTGTCTGCAAACAGCGTGGATATCTTCTTCAATAACCTACCGAAACTCCTACAAATTGCACAGGTAGTAATAGAAACTAATTGTCTAGATTAGTACCTAGCTTATTGTATTATATATCTACTTACATATACCATCGCCTTAGGGTTAAAAAAAAAAAACCTGTTATGATGTTATATTGTCTTCTAAATAAATAAATAAATAAATAAATATTCTTAGCTTCTTATCGTCTCTTTCTAGCCTCAAAGGTTTGCTGGAAGAAAACTCTTTTTAGGGTTAAACTCTCCTTTGTACATGTCCTTTCTCTGTGTATTATTTTATATTATGTGTTTTTGTGTACAATAAAGAATATTTGTATGTAAAAGTCAACATAGAGAGTAATAACAATTTTAGAGCCATCGCAAATGGGTGACTAATCGCCGTCTAGTCACCGAGCTGTCGCTGTCGCCTTTGCACTACCAAAGGACTACCCTATTATGAATAACAAGCAACAAAGACGGTTCGAGATGATAAGATCTTATTGAATAAAAATATTTTGAGTTTGAGTCTGAGGCCTTTGCGTTTTTTCCTTTAGTATCTTGTCTTGTCTAGCGGGGTACCCAGAGGCATGTCCAGCACACTACTAACATACCTAGGTACAGTCCATTAGTGCCGACGGGCGTGCCGGTGAGCGGGCCGGTGGCCGTGGCGACGGTGACGGCGGGCGCGACGCTATTCTTGCGTTCGAACATGGTCTCTATCTTGTCCTGGGTGGTGTTGGCCTTCTTCTTGGCCGTGGCGGCGGCCTTCTTCTTCTTCAGCGGCTTCTTCTTCTGCCGACCGATCCACGGATCTGGAATATTGGATTGTTGAGATTAAGTTCGCCCGCGACCACGGTTGTTGCAACACAGCAGAAACGTCGGAAAATAATAAAGGTAAATTACGCGATAAAATCCTGTAAATTTCTATTTAAAAGTATGTTGAGATTAAATTTTAATTTAACACTAACTGCGCACCGCTTTCGTGTCGAAAAATTTATATGCATTTTAACACGAGCTTTAAACAGTGAAGGAAAACATCGTGAGGAAACCCGCGGCTAGTCAGCCCCACAAGTATTGACCATTGTCTGTCCTGTGGATATGGCCGGCAGCTGAGAGGATGGTTTAGGTGCTGGGCAAGCCTATTCCATCTCAACAATGTCCCAGGCACTACATGTCCCGTTAAGTGTAGGGAAAGCTTGCCTCCTGACTCTATATAAATCATCTAGTAAAGATGTAAAAGGCCTGAGTTTATAATAAGTTACCGTCGTCGCTGTCGCTGCCGCCCTTGAAGGGGTTGAAGTCGCTGAGGTCCGAGTCCGAGGGCGGACGCTCGGGCTCCGACTCGGGCTCCAGCTCGTCGGAGGAGCCCCGCACGAACTCGTCCGACGAGGAGCCGCCGCGCGCGCGCTTCGCTGCCACGTTAGCTTGCTGCCGGGACGTCACTAACAACAGATACGATGAAACTGACAGTTTTTTGTTGTTATCAACCGTTTTTAGGGTTCCTTACACAAAGGGTCAAATGCGACTCTATTATAATACGCGTCACGTAAAAAGAACTCCGAGGGAAAGTGTCGGGGAAATTTTCACAGATGATGTATTTCTATTGCCGCTGTAACAATATACAAAATAGAATAAAATATATATTTAAGGAGGGCTTCCATACAACAAACGTTTTTTGCTCGATATTAAAAACTAGCTGCGCCCCGCGGTGTTACCATACCGGAAACACCGAGATCAAAAGTAGCCTATTCTTTACCCCGGGGTATAAGCAATCCTGGTACCGAATTCCATTTAAATCCATCCAGCTGTTTAAGCGTAAAAGAGTAACAAACATAGTTACACACACACAAACTTTCACCTTTATAATATTAGTGAAAATTTAGAAAACGGTACGGAACCCTTCGCACGCTTTCCGACTCGCACTTGACTGATTTGATGAACTCACGTTTCCTCTTCGAAGTGTTAGCATCATCATCATGTCCGTTCCCGTTGAGCACGGTGTGCACTTGTTGCGCGAGCACGCGGGCCGGCGCAGCCTTGACCTCCGGGATGAGGCGCGGCGCCGGCGCAGCCTTGCCCTCCAATCCCAGCAGACGGTTGATGCGCCCGCGGTCGGGCGCCGGGAAATGCTTCTCCACTAGCGTCTGGAACACTCCTCTGTAATGACACAATATTATTAGGATCACAACTGAGGTGCGGTAGACATAATTATTTCATTCTGTTGATAGAAATATTTTTTTAAAAGTGGAACAATGATTTAGCACTTTATTCTTAATATGACATAAGGAGGATATTGCTAAAACGGCCTTTTTAAGCCCCCAGATCTCTAGGCATTTTTTATCCTTTGAAGAATAGGGTTGGTCAGAGGCATATTCAAATATTATTTACGTACACAATGTTTTTAACCGAGAAATCATCTTGCTAATAATTTCAGCTCTCGTACAGGTTCCGTAGCCTAGTGGTCAGGCAGCTCGGCTTAAGAGAGATCGCTTGTATAGGTCGCGCCACGTAAAAAGAGCGCGGTCGGGGAAGTAGCGGGGGTATTATGTTTGCGCCTGTGTTCGCTCGCTGACGAACCAATAGCACTCGCTAAATCAATGGTATGAAGTGCGCCGCAGCACCTCTCCACCAATCATCGACCACTGCGTAGTTTGACAGCCAGCGATCTTTTTACGTAGCGCGACCTATATCTACGCAGGTTCGAATCCTGTCGGAGTTGTTGACTTTTAGAAGATTTTTAATTTCTAAACCAATATAGATTGCAGCAGTGCTGATTTTGCTACGCAGAATTGTGAGGAGGGATGGAAGATTATTTATATGATAAGGTGCTCACTTGGCCGTGGAGACAAAGTCCGTGAGTTCTCCATCGTCCCGCTCCAGCTGGTCGAGGGTCCGCGCCTCGCCCGTGCTCTGCAGGCCGATGACCACGCACTTGCCGCACTTCACGGCCTCGCGGGCCGTCACCACGGCGTGATTCACCTGCGGATACATAGATAGATACTTTATTAGCCACGTACTGATCAAGCGAGCGGCTTCGCGAGGCTGCCTCGGGCATTTGCCGCAGTACGCATGCCGCGCGAGGCGGCCTCGGTCTGTAAGTTTTCTAATCCGAGGCTGCCTCGCGCGGCAAGGCCGAGCCACCGAGAGCATCGACGCTCTTTTCGACGAATAAGCGAGGCAAAACACTACCGTCTTGATTGAGCGTGGCAAACGTACTGACTCAGTACGTTTGCCACGCTCAATCAAGACAAGAGTACTACTGAGGCGCCTTTGAGCATCGACAAAGACCGACAAAGCTTGGCTCGGGCCGCGGCACGCTCGGGCGAGGCAGCGCGTGCGTTTGCCTCGGGCGAGGCACGTCTTGACCGACCGAGGATTTGCCGCGCGAGGCAGCCTCGCGAAGCCGCTCGCTTGATCAGTACGCGGCTATTGACACATAAAGTTGTCCTTAAGCTAAGCAGTCCTATAGCAACTCAGGCAAACAGATAGTAAGGCCGAAAGAGAACTGTAAATGACGTTTAGGCATAACGCGAGTTAGTTGTACTGCGTAATAGGTATACACCGCGTAAAGGCATTTGACGACCTCTGTGGCGCAGTGGGTGAAGGCCCGCCTCAGATGCAGAGGTTGCGGGTTCGATCCCCGCTGCGAGACAAATGTTTGTATGGTTTGCAAATATTTGTTTCGTGTCTGGGTGTTTTCTATGTATAATATGTATGTATTTACCATTGAGATGTATTATAGAGCCACAATCGGACAAATAAAATGTAAACGCCAAAACTCGGCGCACGCTACGTAGTGCGCAGTGTTTTTCTTTTTTGCGTAAAAGCGACATTGAACATTAAAACAAACGACATAACGTCTACATTCAAATGTCAAATGTCATTGTAGAACATTGAATTTGCAACATTTTTTAAGTGTTGTCAACTATTCGATTGTGACTCTTTAATTTTAATACATCTCAATGGTATTTACAAAAAAAATGTATCTATGTAGCGTATCAGTCATCTAGTTACCATAACACAAGCATTAATTAGCTTAGCTTGGGACTAGATGACGCCGTGTAGAAAGTCCAAGGATATTTATTTATTTATTGTAATATTGCGTAAGACGTACCTTGGCCGCGATGCAGAGGTACTTGAAGAAGCGTTGATGCGCCGACCAGAACTGTCCCCACATGGTCTTCTTCATGCGCGACTCCGCGTCGATCAGCTCCGCTGCTTCCGTGAACCGCTGCATCGCCTCCACCCACTACAGAATAAACACATACGTTAAGAGGAATAAATTAAGAGGAATAAAACATTCGCGTTGTGACAAAATTTTGTTGCTAAAAATTGGGATGGGTGATTTTTTTTAAATTAACCTATATCATCCCACTGCTGGGCAAAGGCCTCCCTTAATTCCTTCCAACACTCGCGATCACTCGCCAAATCTCTTTCCTACGTAGGTCGTCATAGCAACGTTGTTATCTGTCAAAAAGTCTCATACATTTTGTGTTGAATAAACAACGTTGCTATGACGACCTACGTACGTACATCCGTTAGTTGGTTATAGGAACCAAGCATAAATGTATCGAGGTCTTCACGCCAACGTTTCCTCGGCCCGCCCAGGCTCCATCGCCCATATGCAGGCAGGTTGGTTAGTGATTTTATTTGATCCGACATTCATTAAACTAACCACTCATAATACGACCCAACAAAGTGCAATTTAGAAACACAAACGCTTCGTGTAGATCGTTAAAAGTGCCACTTTTTGCAGAAGTTAACTTTCCATACGTGACATACGGGGCTTGCAACCGCCCATCGACGCTATTAGAGAGCTAACTGGTTTCCTCACAATGTTTTCAGCTCGTGTTAAAGTGCATATAATTTTTTTATAAATTTTTAAATGAGTAATAAATAATTCCAAACAAGGAAGCTACTGACCAAGGCCACCGACTTGTCGTAGGTCTCCTTGAAGGGCTCCGAGAGCGGCACCTCCTCTATCTTGAAGGTGACTCCGTGGAAGGAGAGCTGACGCGCGATGTACATGCCTCGTAACTTCATGTCCATGGCTACTATCTCCATGGCACCCACGCCTCTGTCGATAGAAAGGTAAGTTAGTATGAGCAAGAGGCTAACTCTGGTGACGGAGTTTTTAGGCCGCCGAAAGGTCATGGCTTAAGGACTTCAAAAGCCGGGACCGACAATTTAACGTGCCCTCCGAAGCACGGAAGCGCTCAGCTGATAATGCCACTTGCGGTCACCCATCCAAGTAGTGACCATCAAATTCGAACGGCTCTAAACAAAATCCAAAAATGTATCTTTATATATACAAAAATTACTTGGATATTGTGAAAAATGCTTAGGTTACCTTTTTTCAACTGCATTGATAAAGTCCATGAAGGTAGGGAAGGGTGTGCCCTCCCCCCATATGCCTAGACGAACCATGTACGCCATATTCCTGAAACATAATCAATCACTTGAATACCGTCATTTTGAGACTGCCTAAGATTCTTGTCATGGCTCAGGCAATGGTGAACTAACAGACTGCTGACAATGTTGCTTACAATTTTGATTATAATAGAAACAGCTTTAAGCCACGACCTCAGATGGCTTGTAACAGTCGTTTATTTATGATGTACTTGGAAATGCAGATTTTGGTAAAGAAAGCGTACAGCACGTGGTGTTAGATCTAATGGCAGACGCTAAGCCATGACGTATTTTGGGTCGGAGGTGCTGGTAGCGAAGGCGTGACACTACAACGGCATTTTGAAGCTTGGTCTAACGGACATCGCTTAAAACAGAGGTTAAGCCATGACGTACCTGGGCTCAGATGCACCAGTAGCAGAAGCATACACCACCCTAGCGTTAGGTAGCTTGGTCTGAAGCTCCAGTGCTGTCAGTCCCGTCTTGGTGGCCTTGCCCGAACCAACTGGGCAGAGATTCTTAGCTTTGTGGCACTCGTCAAATACAATCTGTGTTATAGTTCAGGATTTTATGACAGTTTTGTGTATGATTAAAATAAATAATTTGAATCCATAGAGGGGCATCTCAGAAACGTTAGCGAGACGATATCGATGTTTTGATGGCTGGCGAAAGAGCACAGATAGATGGAAGAAATTCGGGAGACTTTTACACAGAAATGGGAAGTGAAAGGTTCTTCATCATCCATTCATAAATGTAACAGCGCGTGAAAACAAGCTGAAATTATGAAATGACTAGCTAAGTAAGTAAGTTTGTATGAGCAAGTGGCCAACTCTGGTGACGGAGTTTTTAGGCCGCCTAAAGACCTCCGTCATGGCTTAACGACATTAAAAGCCGTGACCGACAATTTAACATGCAGTCCCGGCTTTTAAAGTCGTTAAGCCATGACGGAGTCCTTAAGGCGGCCTAAAAACTCCGTCACCAGAGTTGGCCGCTTGCTGCCCTCCGAATCACGGAAGCGCTCAGATGAAAATGCCACTTGCGGTCACCCATCCAAGTAGTGACCGCTCAGAACGTTGCATAACTTCGACGATCTATCAAGGACATCTTAGCAAGCTTCGCCACGAGCGCGAGAAGTGAAGTGAAGTGTTAAAAGGATACGCATCCGTCGAAGTCGTCCCCGCACCACTGCAGCAGCTGCTTCAACCTCGTGCGATACTTGGTGGTGGTGGAGGAGGTCTCGCCGATGAGCGCGGAGTACGTGCTGAAGACAACGCCCTTCTTCACGTTGCCGTTGATGGCGGACGATATCTTCGCGTATTTGAACTGAGGACAAATATATTCAATACTAGCTGCGCCCCGCGGTGTCACCCGCGGTGAATAGCTCCCGTGGGAATACCGGAATCAAATGTAGCCTATTCTTTAATCTAGGGTATAAGCAATTCTGGTAGCAAATTTCATTCAAATCCGTCCAGCCGTTTGAGCGTCAAAGAGTAACAAACACACTTACACACACACAAACTTTCACCTTTATAATATTAGTAGGATAGGATAAAAAAGCCGTGTTGGTCAAGTGGATTAGAACTTCCGACATTCGATCCGAAGGTTCTTCGCGTATTTAAACTGAGGACAAATATATTAAACTAGCTAACTTGCCCGTGGCTTCGCTCACGTAGTACCTACCTTGATAAAATATAGCCTATGTTCATTCGGAAAGTCCATGCTACACATCGGTGCAAGAATTTTTGAAATCGGATGAGTAGTTTCGGAGATTACCCCAAACATACAAACAAATAAACAAACCAACATTATCTCTTTATAATATTATTATATATAGTATATAGTATATAGTATATAGTATATAGTATAGATATAAAAAAGAAGCCGTGTTGATCAAGTGGATTAGTACTTCGACTTTCGATCCGAAGGTCGTGGGTCGGCCGTGCATCAATGGACTTTTCGCATTGAAAAATTTATATGCGTTTTCTAACATGAGCTTTTAACGGTGAAGGAAAACATCGCGAGGAAACCAGTTAGCTCTATAATAGCGTCGATGGGCTTGCAACCTGTCACTTATGGAAAGTTAACTTCTGCAAGATGTTGGCATGTACAAAATATGTATTTGGACATACCTCTGACTACCCCCTAGACATCAAGAGGATCTAAAACTTGCCTAAAAGATCTGAAAGAAATGTCTACCGCTCCCTGGGATACAGTCGTGATCATATTTCATTTTTTTTTTCATTTGAAGTGCAGTCAGCGTCAAATTGATATGAGCGGTTCAGGTATAGGTGCTTGCAACAATATGGTGATTCCAACTGCGTATATCAAATTGCTTTTATGTGTTTCAGATCATTTTGACTACTCTAGACGCTCATATCAATTTGACGCTGACTGTACCGTGCCTACCTTATTAAGTGGATAGACTTCAATACTGTCCGCGCCGATATCCCTGAGGTCCCGCTCCGCGTCGTACTTGAGATCGTTGGACACTGAGACCCAGATAGCGCGCTTGCGACCCTTCATCCAGTTCTCGTAGATGATGCCAGCTATTGTACGACCCTTGCCCACGCCGGCGCCGTCACCTGAACACACAAAATGTAAGAGAAAGAAAGAAAGAAAGAATAAAGAAAAGGTTTAAAAAAAAAAAACTTAGTTCACTGGTAGTTCACGGACGAGATTTCGCGCACTGTTGGTGGTTTACGTATGAAAAACCTTAATTTAAGACGCTCGATGTCTCTTTACGGCCGAAATCAATATTCGAAATAAATAAATGGTATCAACCATGATAAAAATAAATATAGCCTATGTTCATTTAGAAAGACCATGCTACACAACACATCGGTAAAGGAATGTTTGAAATCGGATGAGTAGTTTCGGAGATTACCCCAAACAAACAAACCAACTTTACCTTAGGTAGTAAATATATCTTTAATTGACCACGCGAGACAGGGTCGAATGGCGGAAGCGAAGAGAGGCCTATGCCCAGCAGTGGGATGAGGAGGGCTGATGATGACAAATCATTAGTCCCTTACCTATCAGGAAGCCAGCTCTCGTCTTATCAGGCAGCATATTCTCGTGCGCCTGACAAGCATACACTACTGCTTCAAACTGTAAATGGTATGAAGTGCGCCGCAACACCTCTCCACCAATCATCGACCACTGCGCAGTTTGACAGCCAGCGCTCTTTTTACGTGGCGCGACCTATACAAAGGATGATGACATGTGTCTAGTCTCTTACCTATCAGGAAGCCAGCTCTCGTCTTATCAGGCAGCATATTCTCGTGTGCCTGACAAGCATACACTACTGCTTCAAACTGTAAATGGTATGAAGTGCGCCGCAACACCTCTCCACCAATCATCGACCACTGCGCAGTTTGACAGCCAGCGCTCTTTTTACGTGGCGCGACCTATACAAAGGATGATGACATGTGTCTAGTCTCTTACCTATCAGGAAGCCAGCTCTCGTCTTATCAGGCAGCATATTCTCGTGTGCCTGACAAGCATACACTACTGCTTCAAACTGTAAATGGTATGAAGTGCGCCGCAACACCTCTCCACCAATCATCGACCACTGCGCAGTTTGACAGCCAGCGCTCTTTTTACGTGGCGCGACCTATACAAAGGATGATGACATGTGTCTAGTCTCTTACCTATCAGGAAGCCAGCTCTCGTCTTATCAGGCAGCATATTCTCATGCGCCTGGCAGGCGTACACCACAGCCTCCAGCTGCAGCGCGGAGATGAGTCCGCCCTGCACGGTCGGCTGCGGGAGGCTCAGCTTGTACGTCACGTCGATAGGCTCCACGGAGGAGAGGGAAGCCGTCTCCACCACGGGGTCGGGATGCTTCCGACCCAGTTTTACTGTAAAAAACACTGACATTCAGAAAATGTTGCAATTTATAAGTACAGTTGACGACCTCTGTGGCACAGTGGGCGAAGGCCCGCCTGAGACGCGGAGGTTGCGGGTTCGATCCCCGCCACGGGACAAATGTTTGTATTTTCTACAGATATTTGTTCCGGGTCTGGATGTTTTTCTATCTATAGTATGTATGTATTTACAAAAAAAAAAATGTATCTATGTAGTATATCAGTCATCTGGTTGCCATAACACAAGCATTAAGTTGCTTAGCTTGGGACTAGATGACGCCGTGTGAAATGTCCAGGGATATTTATTTATTTATTTATTTATTAGTTAGCTCTCTAATAGCGTCGATGGGCTTGCAAAAGTAATACCACTTGCGGTCCATCCAAGTAGTGACCGCTCAGAACAAGCAAGCTTCGCCACGAGCGCTTCTTTTTGAAAATACATATTTCTGTACCTATTCAATGATTAGGATTGTGGGATTTTTTGTGTCTCTGACGTTTACAATGTTACATTATCAATAATTATTGATAATGTTATTGTATAGTATCTAGGTAGTACGTACTACTATTTCCTCAAACATTGTGGTGTCCCAACGGGGCTCTTGTTGCGGCCAAACCTAATTTTAAAGACCTTATGTACCAACTTGAAGCAATAAATGAATATGTATAAATGGTTTTATTCACTTACATTTGGCAGGCATGTAATCTGCATATGTCTCCGCTACTCCCATTTCTTCATCATCAACTTCTTCCTCATCAGCTGGCGTGGCCTAATAAATAATAAATACAAACATAATTAGTAACAATGCGGTAAGCATTAGCCTTAGGTTTTGCGACCTCTGTGGCGCAGTGGGCGAAGGCCCGCCTGAGACGCGGAGGTTGCGGGTTCGATCCCCGCCACGGGACAAATGTTTGTATCTTCTACAGATATTTGTTCCGGGTCTGGATGTTTTTCTATTTATAGTATGTATGTATTTACAAAAAAAAATATCTATGTAGTATATCAGTCATCTGGTTACCATAACATAAGCATTAAGTTGCTTAGCTTGGGACTAGATGACGCCGTGTGGAATGTCCAAGGATATTTATTTTTACTATCAGCGGGCCTAGCATGTGCAACACGAGAAATCATCTCGTCGTCGACAAAATATTATCTCCTTCTCTAACATAGTACGTTAGAGCAGTTGGACATTATCGAGATATTGCATTTGTCGTCTCGACGCGTTGCACATGTTAGGCCTACTGGTTAAGTTTCAGCTAAAATTGACGTCCAAAAAAATTGTGCAAACACACGATTTCTGCGTTTCTCGGCATCCGCTTACGCCTGTTATTCGAAATCCAGTATTTATCCAAACTTACACTTCTTCCTGCCCTTATCCCACATTACGTGGGGTCGAAACAACATGTATTCTTCTTCTTTTAAAATAATTGGCACGTCTCATAACAATCCATACAGACTCCCACAAAGTTTTACCTTTGACGATGCTTTGACGTCAAATAAAGTAGGTTTGGGCTTCTTTCTTAAACTTTCGCAATCACAAATTACTTTTAGAAATACACTGGGTTTTATCGCGTCATTTTCCTTATTTCACAACGTTTCTTTCTGACGTTTCTCTGCCACATACTTGTATCATAGCCGAAAGGATAACAAAATAACAAGTCAACGCTGCGCCTCGCGGTGTTACCCTCGGTAGTTAAAAGTAGCCTTATTATACATATAAACCTTCCTCCTCAATCACTCTATCTATTAAAAAAAACCGCATCAAAATCCGTTGCGTAGTTTTAAAGATTTAAGCATACATAGGGATATAGGGACAGAGAAAGCGTCTTTGTTTTATACTATGTAGTGATAGTGATTTACACATGTATATGCAAATAAATGATCTTTATCTATAAAGGCCTGGGCCTGAGTTTTTATTACCTTGTCCGGCTGCCACATCATAGGTTTCCCTTGCGCCCACTGCGGCAGGTTCAGCCCGCCAAGCATGCCTGCCAACGGCCCGCCCATACCACTCGCTAGCAACTGGTTCAGGTTCTGCATTATATACGAGTTCATTCCAGACATGCCCGCCATTTCCACTGCAACAAATGTACATGTAAGAAATATTGTCTAACTTTTTATAATATATTTGTTGGCGGGACGATCTCGTCACCTTTCACGGAGGATGGTGGGACTCAGCAAAAGATAAGACGGTAAACCGTTGACATAAAGCCCGTCACACACGTAGCTATAATATATAGAGGTAGTAATACAAATTATAGCAAGGCATATTACGATATATTTTCTATACAAATATTCAAGTGACCGCACACACCTAGCTATAATGTATATTATAACTAGGTGTGTGACGAACTTAAATGTCAATAAGAACGTAGCTTGACGCGTTGCAGGTAGATAATAGTGAAATCCAAAATGAAAACATGTAGCAATTTTTTTCAATTGCCTAATGTAGGTATATACCAAATATACCTCGCATACCATCTTCCAAGATCATAATCGATACCTTGTTCTAAGTAGCTGTTAAATTCAATATTTAAAATAGTAATTATCAAGTTATTGTCTCTGTTCTTAACCTAATTTTTAAAACACACATAGTTATATCAGCTATTCCACGTCACAAACTGAAAAAAGTAATGCAATAAGTTACGGTCATATAGACTAAATATTTTGAACACATACAAACTTTCAATACTAATTAAATATAACCATCATCATCATCATCATCATCATCATCATTTTGACGACTTCCGTGGCGCAGTGGGTGAAAGCCCGCCTGAGACGCAGAGGTTGCGGGTACGATCCCCGCTGCGGGACAAATGTTTGCAAATCATGCTAATATTTGTCTCGAGTCTGGGTGTTTTCTATGTATAATATGTATTTACCATTGAGTTACTATACTAAAGAGTCACAATCAACACAAGCTGACAACACTTAAAAAATGTCCGTGCAAATTCAATCAATCAATCAATCATTTATTTATCAATCAATCAATCATTTTATTTCTCAATCAAGCAATCATTTATTTATTTAATGTTCTACAATGACATTTGACATTTGAATGTAGATGTTATGTCATTTGTTTTAATGTTCAATGTCGCTTGTACGCAAAAAAGTAAAACTCGGCGCACTACGTAGCGTGCGCCGAGTTTTGGCGCGGACATTTTATTTGTCTGATTGTGGCTCTATAGATTGTAACTCAATGGTATTTACAAAAAAAAAATATCTATGTAGCATATCAGTCATCTAGTCACCATAACACAAGCATTAAATTGCTTCTTAGCTTGTGATTAGATGACTATGTGAAATTAGACATTATAATAGCACACGGGAAATTACTCACGTAAAATTATCGTCGATTTATTTTTATTCGTGAGCACTTCGTGAGTAATTTCCCGTGTGCTATTATAATGTCTAATACAACTCACGATAGTTTTGAAAGTGGAACTATGTGAAATGTCCAAGAATATTTATTTATTTATCCACGTCGACCCACCTCGCTACCGGTCGCCCGACACTTCTTTGACCCATCCTCGGCCACCATTCAAACATAACCAATAATAGGATAATGCACACAAGCAGATAAAGTTAGTCCGAGAGGAGCTACTTAAGACAAAACAGCAATATTTCAAAAGTGCAATAGAAAATGCAGTTCTAACTAAGTGTGAAGAAGATACACATTCTACGCTAACAGAAAGAAAATTAATAAACAAAAGTGAGAATAGAATAAAAACTTGCAAATTAAACTAACATCCATCATCCATCTATCTACACAATTATAATTTTAGGAGACGAAAAGAAGGAAACCGACTTGGGAAGGGAAAGACGCGGGTAGTCGACTCACAAACAACAAAAAAACAAACATCTATGGAAATATGATTGGAAAATAAGAAACAATTACTCGAGCAGGAGTGCATTCAGGGTAGGAATAGTACTAATTTAGATAGGAATATTATTAGTATTTCTACAAGGACAAGGATGCATTCAGGACGCGAGTTGGGGCGTAACTCTTACACAAAAACCAAATGTGATTCAAATTTTTGATAGATTGGTCTTTGAAACAAATTTTAGAAATAGATGTAGGATAGCTACTCGGACAGGGGATGCATTAAGAAGGGGGGGGGGGGGGGGTGGCTCAACTCACTCCAGACTAAAAACAAACTTCTATATCAAAATAAGACTACTCAGAAAGTGGTACGAGTAATATGAGTGTGAATATAATTAGTGTGCCTACTCAGGCAGGAGATGTACTCAAGGGAAAAATCAAGCTTAAACTAAAGTAACAATACTTAGAAAGTGTTACGTGTAAAACGTGTAGTCTTTATAAGGAGGAATAAACTACTAGGTCAGGGATGTATTAAGGACGGGGGCTCGACTCACTCTGGGCGAACAGAGAGGCGGCGCTGAAGGCGGCAGACGACCCAGCCGCGTACGGCGAGGGCGACGGACCTGCGACCACCGCTAGAATAACACCCAATACATGAGCTTTACTTTGCTGCTTAAAATTCTAGGGTCCAAAAGTTCTTATATACTACAGTCTTAAGTTAACGCGATATCTCGCTGCAGGACTCGAAAACGAATCCAATGCATCATTGCGCTTTCTTAGTACAAAAACTTAAAACTTCTTGATCTATATAGATGTTTAATAATGGAAGCTTAAATTAGATACGCTCATGTTTATTCTTCTTTTAAGCAAAACAAGTAAACTATGCATCGAAAAAACGCACCCCCGAATATAATCCTAGTTACGCCCACGCCATTGACCTTGATTGACCTGACTACCTGACCCGATATATTCGCGACCTCTGCCAGCAGACGCCAAAACAGATCTGTCTCAATCAATATACATTTGCGCGTTTCGCACAAGGACGAATTTAGAAAACAACTATTCTTAGAATATAATAATGCCTTCGTATATGATACAGTCCTGTATAAAATATCTAGACTAGAACGATGATAATCCAGCATTTATAACAGAACCAAAACATAGATCCCCGCTGCGGGACAAATGTTTGCATGATCTGCAAATATTTGTTTCGTGTCTGGGTGTTTTCTATGTATAATATGTATGTATTTACAAAAAAAAATGTATCTATGTAGTTTATCAGTCATCTGGTTACCATAACACAAGCATTGAATTGCTTAGCTTGGGACTAGATGACCCTGTGTGGAATGTCCAAGGATATTTATTATTATTTATTATTATAGGATTTCTATTGTTAGGTTTATTAATTTAGTTTTTTGTTACTAAAAACTAAACTACTACATATAACTGTACAAAATACAATTAGAACCAGTTGAGCCACCTAAGCATCGTTACAAACGATCTATAGGTAGCTCAACTGATCCAAACCACTGCTAGACGGAAGCGTTTTATTTATTTGCTATAATGATTTGGCATTGTTCTGTGATGTTATAGTTAAGTTTGTAAATAAAGAATTTGAAAATATAAATATGATTTGCAAATTACACGGACTTATAAAAGAAAACTAAAACCACATAGCGACTGTTTACAATGCGCTACCGCCCGGAGGGCTTAAGTTCGGCTCGGTCACGTTATATTGCGCTTACTGTATAAGCTCAGTACAAATTGTATATTTGTGTAAGATTAATATTAAATGTGATTTGAATTGACTTCCATGAATAATCATCGCACAGATTTAACATAACTTTCCATTTTCAAAAGATGGCAAAATACGATGTTTGATTTCACAAACGAAGGAGGGTTAGGCTGAGTCACCACCAGAGATGAGCGAGGATGCGCGAATGAATTTAGAATATTCAAAAATATCTAGGAAGTACTTATTCAAATTATGCGTGAAAGTTTTCTTATCGACTTGCGAAATCACGATACGAAGCCTTTTAATATATATAAAATCAATGTTATTATATTTATTTGTAATTTTTTTCTTGTTACACTTTTTTTTTATTAAACCTATCGTGTTCCGCTGCTGGGCAAAGGTCTCCCCTTTCTCCCTCCACGCATCTCAGTCCATTCCCATTTCTGGCCATGTAGAGTCAAATGCATCCAGGTCATCTCGCCATCTTTTTCTGGGTCTGCCGCGACTTTGTTGCCCACTGGGCACCCAATGTGTGTACTAGACTTATAACTTGGCGTTATCAATAAATATATTGTATTGTATTGTATTGTGTAACGAAATTGGCCCTTTTTACTCTTATGTCAATGAAAAGAGATAGCATCAGATTTAATATCCGTTTTAGCTAAAGTAGATACTAAATAAACCAATATGCATAAGGGAGTTCGTTTTTCCAGACCGGTCATAAAGTTAAACTCGACCCAGTTTGAACTTCAAGTACTGGAACGCTTAGGATGATTCCCCGGAACTAGGTCCCATCGATCACTGCAGATCAATCTATAAATATCGCATTGGATTGGAATTTCTATTTCATAGAGTTCACTTCATTACAAAAAGCGAAGCGCTCGTGGCCAAGCATTCTAAGACGTTCTGGATAGATCGTCGTAGTTAAGCAACGTTCTGAGCGGTCACAACTTGGATGGGTGACCGCAAGTGGCATTATCAGCTGAGCGCTCCCGTGCTTCAGAGGTTACGATAAATTGTCGGTCCCGACTTAAAGTCGTTAAGCCATGACGGAGGTCTTTAGGCGGCCTAAAAACTCCGTCACCAGAGTTAGCTCATTCGAACGAAAGAACGAACTTTATTACAAGCACATCTAGCTTTCTGGTACGGTCGGCCAAAAATGTGGTCTTCGGTCGAGTTTCATTTAAACGTTATGAAACAACAAGATCCGATGTCCACTTGTCTACTTGCACATCATGAAGTGACAAAAGGCATGATGACTAACTTTGTAAAACCAATCTATTGAGATATATAGGGAGTCGCGTTGGAACAGGCATTAGAATCACCTAGCATGTAAAACGATACTTAAGTGATCCTTGAGGTCCTACAAGAATAAATGATTTTTCTTTCTTTCTTTCTTTCTTTCTTTCATTGTGTTCTTATCTGTTTTCTATTTATAAAAATTCCGTTTTTTTATCACAAACAAACATTTATTATTGAAAATTTTAGGTTCCAATTTTTTCTGCTACAAAACTTAATTACGATAAATTTATCACAACCTATATGATTTTTCCGAAAAAAAACAGCGCCTCCGTTCAGGAATCACAAATTTCTCAAAATGTAGAAAACGTTTAATACTTCAAACCAATATGCATGAGGGGGTTAAACTATTTACATACTAGCAATGAATAAATTATTATGAATATGAATTTATATCCGACGCCATCAAAAGGGTGTATTTTAATGGTCTTATTCATAAAGATTTGTAAATTTAATATAGATTTTAAATATGTTTTTTTCTTGTTACTCTTATGTAAATGAAAAAAGATAGCAACATATTTAATATCCGTTTTAGCTAATATAGATTTACTGAACTAATATGCATAAGGGGGTAATAGTGTATTTACATTAGATAGTCTAGTCTTACCTTTCCCCCCCCTGGCTAGCGGCGCCCCGCGGCCCATGCCCCCTAGGTTTCCAAAGTTGCCGATACTCAGAGGCTTGCTCAGCGAAGTGGCGGATATCTTGATCGGCTTCACATTGCTGGCCTGACCGAACGCCATGCCGGACGGGGCTAAAACAAATACAGATATATAACAACTAGCTTACTCGCCTGCGGCTTCGCTCGCCTACCTTGATAAAATATAGCCTATGTTAATTCGGAAAGTTCATGCTACACAATGGTGAAAGAATTTGTAGTCAGATGACTTACAAATTCTTTACTACTTTACCTAAAATTTTTATTATGTATACATTATTACAGATTATTACAGATCATACAAACATTTATCCCACAGCGGGGATCGAACCAACAATCTCTGCGTCTCACCACGCCACAGAGATCGTCTACACTTCTGTTTAATGCATTTTATACTACTTCAACTGAATTACTTCAATTGAATGAAATGAAAAATGAAGTATACTTACCAAAGTATACTTCATTTTTCATTTCATTTCATTTATTCAAGAACAATGTACATCGTATTTGAAATTAATTATTACAAACCTAAGAAACATACAACATTAAAAAACAGAATCAATTATTATAAACTTGTAAATCATGTCAAAATAATAATAATAAATAATAATAACTTACCAGCTAGTGGGTTAGTGGTGGGTCTGACAACAACATGGGCTGGTTTCGATGTGACGGTGACCTTCGGTGTGCCCAAGTGGGCAGCGGCAGCCAGGGTCTTGCCTCCACCTGTCATCAATCATTTACTTCAGAAAATATTTCAAAAAGTTTTGTAAAAAAATGTTTCTGTAGTAGAAACATTGAGTAGCAACAAGTAATCTAATACTGACTGAAAAATTATATCACTGTTTTTTTAATTTAAAACAAAAAAATATCCTACCTTTGCTTTGTTTTGTAAAAAATAAATTACTAATAATATGATCAGAAGATAATATGAGACAAATTCTATCAGGTCATTAGTCTAAATCATTTGAAGATGTCTGAAGGGTAGTCAGAGGTATATCCAAATAGTAACAGTATCTCTATAGGAGAGATATGGGGGCGAACTGTGGCCAGCTGTGGGATGATATAGGTTGAACAAACATTTCTTACATTAGTGGACTACTACTACTAGCTGGACGGACACCTTCAGTAGTAACCAGTGAAGTCAGTTGGCGTTATAAAGAGTGGAAAACTCGGGAAAGACCTTTGATCACTTTGATTGTCTCCTATAGAGATATGGGGGCGACCTGTAGCCAGCTGTGGGATGACATAGGTTGAACCACCAATCTCGGTCTTTCGTGACTTCCTACAAATATCTCTCGAACGTGTATAGATCGCCCTTCCAGCACTTCTTTGGCCGACCCCCACCCAGCCTGACAGGCTGCCAACTGGTAATTGTCCACAGTAGTACACAGTAGTCCACAGTAGTACCAGTAGTTGTGTACAGCATTTGTCCAATTATTAGGATTGATTCAGCCAACAATTCAATGTAATAAATGCAATATAAAATAGCTAATCACCTGGTACTTCCAAGTTGTCGGGATCCTCATCATCATCAAAGTCGGATCCAGATTCTGATGGTGGGTTGTCTTCATCATCTCCATATGCCCTTCTTTTAGACTGCACAGAAAATAATCAAGTTATTTGTATTAATATAATTTTACAAACTATTTTTAATGACAAAAATCAAGATTGCTATTTTTTTTTAACCCTCCGTTAGTCGCGTGGGGTCTTTGAAAGCCCAGGTTTTGGAAAAATGAAAAATTTAAGCAATTAAAACAATCTCAGCAATTCAATATTTTAGGTACCCTCCTAAGTTGGATTGTATTGGCCGCGTATCGCTGCTAACTTCAGTTCGCGCATAAGCGCAGTGAGATACAGAAGTGTTTTGTGCGGACGGGCTTTGAAAGACCCCACGCGACTAACCGCGTAAGTAAAATTTAATTGTTTTTATTAGTTTAGACTTTTTTGTAGCATGTTTTTTTAGTGTTTTTTTGTTGTTTTAGATTTAATTAACTAGTAAAATGGATGAAGAACAACAACGTCGTATATTAAGCTGGTTAGAAGATGAAAGTAACGATGTTTACGGTGGTAGTGATGATGAAGAAGGTGAAGGCGGTATGTACCCGTATGAAAGGAGTGAACATAACACTGATTCTGAGCAGGAATGTGAAAATGAACCTACAGAACAGCATGAGGTATATTCGGACGAACTGCCGGAGAATTTGGAATCTCTGCACGACCATCGTCAGATTCTAGAATCGTTGGGCGAACAGCATGTGGTTTGCGATTCAAATGATCAACAAATGGATTTGGAAAGTTCGTATAGTGCTGATGATGAAGAGCCCTTGATAAATTTATCATCACAGAACTTTTTTATGGTCAAAAAGAGGGAGAGGAATGGCACCTACAAAATTGTTTGCAAATGGAGGAAGACACCTTACCCACAAGGTGTTAGAACTAGGAGACACAACATAGTTACGGAGCAACCAGGTCCACAAGGTGCAGCACGAGAGGTGAGTGGTTCCTTGGAGTCATGGCTTCTATTTTTGGAAGGGTAACATATGCTTAACACATACTAAATCGGTATGTACCGACTGTGTTCAAAACGAAAATTAGTGAAAAGTTCACTGACTTCATCTGGTAAAAGTTTGTGTGTTTTTTTGTTGGTTCTTTCCAAATTTTACGTAATTGTCATCGTTATTTTAGTTTTATCGTATATATATTTATAAAAAGGAGAAGTTCCTACATTTAGTTTGTTAAAAACCTTTTTTTTGTGATTGTGATCTCAAGGAGAGAAATTTAAGTTCCTTTTTTTAGATTGTAAGTTCCAAAAAGAAATAAAAGAATATGTTTACGTAACTTTTTGTAGTTTTATTGTATTTAAGTTATTCGTCAATGACTTGCTTAGATAATAACGAAAAAATTATTAAAAAGGTGTTTTTTAGGCTGTTTATTTTTGGGGTCTTCAGAAACCCCACGCGACCAACCGTGTAAACTAAAAATGCGCGACTGACCGAGGGTTAAATTTAAACAGATATTAGTGGCAATTCTGAGTGTCGCAAAAGCTATACTAAGTTAACTAAAATTGTTGCCGTCCCTTTCATAGCGATGGGAATAAAAGGGATGGCAATAGTTTTAGTTAGGTTAGTTTAGCTTTTGCGACACTCCGAATTGCCCCCATTAGTGGCTTAACTAACTAAAAATGTTGCTGTCCCTTTCATAGCGATGAAAATAAAAAGGATGGCATTAATTTTAGTTAGTTTAGTTTAGCTTTTGTGACACTCCGAATTGCCACTATTTCCTTGCAGACAAATTTAAATTAGAAAAATAAGTTAAAATATACTAAAACTCTTTTATATAATTATGAGAAAACATGTCTATCAAGTTATGAAAATGGTCAATTGTTATCTTCCTAATGCAACTAAACATTTCAAAGTATTTCAGTTTTGATTGTGTGATGACAAGTTTTTATCAACAAATTCATGCTTTCTCAGTCTAAATACAACCTCTATAACTTGTTACTCAATGATTTTACATATTAGCCATTTAACTGTTAACTGATTTGAAGAACTGAATAATTAAAACCTTATGCTGAATGTAGTGAGTAGAAAAAGTGCACCAATGATGAAAAATTAAACATTGACAAAAACGCTATTGGCCGAGTTAAGTAGATATCATCCTTTCATACTTATACTCAATACTAAACTTTAAGAAAAATCAAATGGGTACATAATCCTTAAATTTTTTGTTTAACTAGACTTTATTTAGCTCCTCTCCTACTAATCAGCCAATGAATTCTATAAAAGTGATATCTATTTTTAGATTCAACACCTATTTGTTTTTTTTAATCTGATCCAATACCTACCTTCAGAAACAATAATTTACATTTATTTTTGTATATTTTTTAGGATATTACCATTAGTCAACAGACCATCATGATTATAAACTCTTAAATCCATCAAAACAACAGAAAAAATATGATTTTGGCACAAAAATGGTGAATTTTAAGATTATTTACTAGTCTTGGTATACCCAATACCAATCACATAATCATAAATAAGCGATAACATGGTTTTATATTCGATTTTATAGCATTTTTACTCTGCCTGTGATAATCCATGATGTGCCTTGAAGAAAATGCACTTTGGTGGAAAAGTTAAGATTTAATTCGTTTTTCTAGATGTAAGAATGTTCAGTAGCGTAATCTTGTAAGCCTACGGTCATAATTCATTGCGAACATCAAGCTTGATAGACGAAAACCGCATTGTAATACTATGTCTAGCAGACACACTGCACCAAGTTCAAGACGTATTCTAAAGCTATACCTAGAACCTTCCGAGAAAATCAATACAGCCACACCCAGCTTGCATAATTAACTCATCGGCAGCACAAAGAAAGTATGCCTTTTGGGAAGAAACATTGCATTTATCTAACATGTGAGAACGACACCACATTACGACACTTTTTTTTTGGTTATAAAACTTGAAAACAAAGAAAAAAAACAGAAAAAATCACGTTTTTGTGCTCCTACGACACCGCTATATCGAAAACCTACAATCGTTATATAAAAATAATAGGAATAACTAACGAAATTGTAGAAAAACACAATTTCGATAGAAGTAAAGTTTGTAAAAAAGTATCAAAACAAAAAACTATCATTACCATTTTTTTCGCTGATTACGAGGGCTATAAATTTGTTGAAACTATCAGTTTTTAATACAGAATAGCGCACACAATACAGTTATTACTTTTTCTGGACACTTTTACTGTTTTTTTATCACGAAAGAAACAATATTACGATTAGCAAAAATGCAGACGTCCGAACGGCGGTCAATGATTCCGCCATATTGAATAAAAGCAGAGAGAAAAGAATTTCCGGTTCGGATACTGCGTGTTCAAATCTGCTTTTGTTGAAAATAAATCAGAATAGAGATAAATATTATTTTCTATGTGTACATTAGAGAATTTAATGAATGTAATTTTCAATGTTTGAACATTGTTATTACTGGTAACGTAAACTTAATGAAAAGTTTGGTTTCCACAGGTTTTTTTTTGTATCCGAACACAGTTTTTACCGGTTCTTTTCTCTGCCTTCAATCAAGGGCATATTTTTTTTGTTGTCTCATTGCTTTTTAGGGTAGGTATCATATAATAAACATTTTTGCATTTTTTTATATTATAATGTCATTTATTCAGAAGATAAAAATGTCTAACTCACCTTATTTTAAAGAAATACAATAAAATAATACATAAAATCATTAAATATTTATTTTTTACTTGCATGAGTCTGAAAAAGTTATTCCATTGAGAAACAAAAGGAATTGCATTTAAAACATTGAAATGAAACGCAATGTACTAACTTAAAATAATGTCTAATAAAGAAATGAGCTAGGTACCTACATTATCAAATTATCACAAAAACTATCAGAAAAATCTGAATTGTGGTGTTTTATTCACAATAGTTGCTCCTTTGAGTTACTTTACTGGTTTAACCACAATCTTTAGATACCTACCTAAAAATAGTGGTGCACAGAACTTTCTGGCAATTAAAAAACATATTTTGTAACCAAATAACATCACTAGAATAAACACTTTGAAATAAAATAAACTGTATTTTTTAATAATACCTATCTACCTACTGTAACAAAATTGAGGGACAATTTCTCAGTGGAACGTAACAAAAAAGTAAGGCTGCGTTCACATTTGAATGCAAAATTGACTTCAGTACAGTATAATCAAACTAATTATTTAAGAATTTGGTAAGTACCTATACCTACTTAAATCTTACGTTATTTTTACAACAATTAGTTGTTTTAACAACTTTGAGTTATATTATCAGTCTCATTGATAAGAACAATTATATCACTTTCTTAGAAATATATTTTAATAATAATAGAAAAGCTTATAATAGGTAACCTATCAATTATAGTTTTATAAAACCTAGATATTATTTAAAATTAATTTTTAAAGTAATTTTTTAAAAACTTTTTTAATGAAGCCTCTACTATCTCGTCTCTGGCTTGTAACTTCAGTATTTCTTCTTCAAGTTTCCTTACCTTTTCGTCTGTTTCTATTTTTTGACGATACAGTCTTTTCTTACAATTGTATACAGTTTTAGTTAAGCTTTCTATTAATGTTGTAGCTGACCTATATTTCTTCATCAATATATTTCTCTTCTTTTGTTTCTTATCGTTTTTTGTCTCTTGAGTGTCTTTCTTTTTTGGTAATTCAAGCTGGTTTTTCTTTTGTTTCTGCTTACTTTTTTGGTTTCTCCATATTTTACGCTGTTTTTCTTTTTCTTTCTCCGTTAGTTCTTCAATTTTTTTAGTTTTTGATTTAACGTATTCTGTGTGTTTTTTTTTTATTTTTTCATGTTTTTCTGGATTTTGTTTTAACTTTTCTCTGTATCTTTTCATACGTTCGGCTGGTGTCAACGCCATTTTAGATTATACCTTCAACAAAACAACGGTATTTAAGACACAACCAACACATCGCTACAAATCTATTACATTATAGGTAAGTACCTATAGTATTTTTTTAGCTTCATTATTCACCTTAGTCAACTTTATCATGTAGGTATTTTCTTGGTATAAATTTTATAATTACCACTGCTTAGCAGAAAACCCTCTATAGTAGGTATACATATATAGGTTTCTAGGTTAACCAGAATAAAATCACAATTTAAACGCGGCTTTAGCATTACATTGAGTTACAATTCGTTCCGTTGAGTTACGAAATTTATCAACAGAACGTAACAGTTTGCTAAATCAAAATTTAAATAAAATAGAATAGACGATTACTTTCCAATTGTTTTAAATAATGTGTCTTGTTTTATGTAGCAAAATGAAATAACTTCATTTTGCTACATAAAACAAGCTACTTACCACCAAAAACTCGGTCTTTTAATGGAATTCAAAAAAGTCACTCAGAGAGCCGCCTTCTGTCACGGGATGGTCACGGGACGTGGGACGCGCCGGTTCAAACCAAAGACTTTGCCAAAGACCTTCTGTTCAAACCATGTTCAAACAGGAAAGGAAAGACAAAATCAAAATGGCTGTCTTGTTTCGTCGGTTTAGTGTTGCTAGCTCAATAAACAAATACCATTTTAGTAGTATTTTTGGTAGTTATTCAAGAAATAGTTCGTAACTCAATAGGATTTTCCACTAAGGTTCATTTTAAAGTCATCATTTTAAGTGTGAAGGACATCGTAAAAATCATGTTTAGCAATAAACAAAGAGTTTTCATAAGAATTTTTTTAATAATCGAAGGATATTTAAACATATTCTCGAGGCCTGTAGGTAGGTACTGTACCTACTGTATTATTTCCAAAGGGTATAGAAGGTCTTTGATTATTTCACATAGAAATGTAATTATACTTACCTAACTATTAAAACCAAAGAGCATGTGTAGTAGGTACCTAGTATGAAACCTTTATTTTTATCAAAAATGAAACAAATGTCGGGAGGACAAGGGATGAACGGCAAAGATAACAAAAAAATAGGCATATTTTATGCCCTCAAAGAGCAGTACAGCTTGGCAAAAAAGTCTTAATAGGTACTACTCTGCCTCCTCAAAGCCATGCTCTCTGCTCAAAGCCTCAAAAATAAATAACATAAAAATAACAACAATATCTAGCGCTGTATATTTCTTTCTCAGTCACACAAAAACAAAGAAGAATATAATTATACAGCATTCTTGTGAGTAAAAGAGACAAAGCATTATATCTTTTGTCCCTCATCGCGTGCCGCTTTTTTGCATGGCCCGGAAACTTGATGCTCCGAATTTTGTACTACGAAACTATGGTTTTACTGCATTTTGTCCCTCTCGGCGGCCGGCTCGCTGTTCGTCCAGGTACTATACTAGGTCCTTAACAGCTTTCAATATATTATGTTTATTGAAAGCTGTAGCGCTAGGCAGATCATTGACATTAAAATCTTTCCTTATTCTGAGGAAGATTGATGAACATCCTAGTGTGTAGGCCACAGATGATGTCCATCCATTTTCCTAGGTGTAGGCATGTGTAGGCCATGGATGTATTACAGACATTGTTTTTATCCTTGTTCCTAGGTGTAGGCTGTAGCTGTCCTCTTTCCATCTGAATGACAAGATAAATTTTCTAGGAAGATAGATAAACAATAAACAACTATTTGTTTATTATTGATCCTAGGAAATTTTGCATTTAGTCCGGCACACAGAGAAAGTAAACACTACGTTAGTGCAGCTCTTAGTGGTAAAGGCAGCCCGACTTGCTTGTATCATCCATCGCGGGTTCGAATCCCGACGGAGCCGAAACTTTTAGTAGGTAAGACTTTAGAAATAAAGTAAGTACATATTTATAATACCTATTGCTATTGATTTAAGATTAGAATTGAGAGTTACATACTATTCGTATGTGATAGAGATTAAACAAACATACTGTTTTGGTAATATTTTATTTATCAATAACTACATCACAAAAATTATACGACAAACTTAGCTTATAAATACAGATATTAGGAAAAACTTATTATTTCTAAGAACACACTGAACCAAGAACATTTAGGGCTCTCAACAAAACCACTAACGGCTGGTTTCAATATTAAACTTACGAATGATCGTAGATTGATCGCCATAGCAACTTTGTTTAGACAACAAAAAATGTAGGACACTTTTTGACAGATAACAATATTACTATGGCGACAGATCCACGGTTATTAGTAAGTTGAATATTGCAACCCTGCATAACTTGACTTTGCTGTCATAAGCTCGCAGATATTTGAGATGCGATGCGAATTCGCAGTTAGGTGGACAAGTGTACATGGAGCTTAGATTAAACCACATATTTGCCCTTATTTTTCTTGTTGAAAGTCTATTCTGATATAAGCCTTATTTATCCAATGGTATTGTGAGTATGAAGTTTTTGCTCATATCTGAATAGGCCCATAAATTATTTTAACATATTGACTGACCGACTCATATATCAGGTCACAATGACCAAATTATATTTTAATGATAAAACAAAATGTATATTTCATACACAATTTGAAACCATTCAATACTATATTTTACATACTAATGATCTATCATACAATTCATTTAATTCAAATCATTCATGTTCACATTTTAGTGCACCACAACAAAATATACACAAATACAATATTTACTTGTATTTTTGTAATATAACTATTTTATAGTATTATTTTAAATGTAAAGCCAGTGCGTGAAGCTCATAATGATAAGCTACCTAAATAATTCGCAAGTTCATACTTTTCCCTGTCAAGATGATTATTTTATTTCAGATTCAATATTGACAGAGTTCTTTGTTATTAGTATTAGAAAATGATGCAAATGGTGGAAGCATTATGTGCTTTTTTTTACAATACACTAAATTATAATTACATTTCTGTGTAGAAAACAATAGTTAAAAGTTTATTTACAACTAGCATTTGTCTAAACATTTTACTTGTTGAATAAACTAAAAACGGCAGGCTGATTACGTATCTCGAGACAGCAAAGCGACAGCGATAATTGTGCATTTACTTCCAAATCGCTAATTCGTATTATCTAAGAGCGATAGCAAAGTTAGTCTTTTATTCCGTTTGTTTTTATTTTGGCAATTAGTCGCGCGATAGCAGCGCGACAATTGTACAATTATCGCTCTGCCTTTGCTATAGCGAGATAAATGTAGTGGGTATATTCTATTAGTCGCGAGATACGTAATCAGCCTGCCAGCCGCGATGCAGGTAAAATTTCGTACATTAACGACAAATTTCGTACATTTTGCAAGCGCGACGGCATATGTGCCGTCGCGCTTGCACATAAGCAATGAGCGCACTTTATAAACACACCGTTTAAAACCCATTAAAGGCGAGTATTGTCCCCTTTGAAGGCAGAGTCAGTCGCCACCTTTGTTGGCGCGTATAAACCCGTGATTGGATGTATCTGCACGTGATTCATTTCAGCCAGCAGCTGAAACTTCAGATAGACGACGATGGTCGCACATTCACGTTAATCGCGCCTATTCCATCCTGAAACTTTCCTTGTTGGTTGGTATGCGTAATGGAAGCCCAGCCCAACACCGCATGTGTTAAATTTCGGGCCAAATATTACAATGAAATGAAACACTGTGACGATAATAGATTGCACTAGTGCTAGAGTTTAACATCTTGTTAGTTCTGGCAGCTTGTAGCTCATTACTGGAGTATGAAAGTTGAGAAGTTGAGACGGATCCATCAATGGAAATAGAATGCGATACTACTACTAGCTACATCACCTTTTGTTGGTCGCACTGTTTTGCTGTTTAATGCGCATTTACTTAGCGCAATCTTAGTCGTTGCAGTGGTCGGAAATATCATCTGTTTCACGTGCTGTCGATACGTCTGTTATATCTTTCGTAACGATCGTACACTATGCGCGACCGCCCGGAGGGCCTAAGTTCGGCATCATCACGTTATATTGCGCTCACTCTACACTACAGATTCATTCCACTCGCACTTTGCCTACAACGTTGACACTAGGTGACATCAGTACCCATCATGGTTCAGTACTGTCCCCGCTGGAAGCCGAGCCCCACGCCCCGCATGGTGTGGGTGGTGGCGCGCGCGACCTCGTACTGCGCCTGCATGGCCTGGAACAGCTCCTCTTGCTTCTTGATGGGGTCCGCCGTCTCCGCCGCCGGTTCAGGTTTCACCGCCGCTGGTGACAAAGTTACTCATTAATACTAGCAACTCAAGGAACCACCATTATTATCAGGCATATCCGTAGTAGATGGGGATGGGGGGTTCAAACCCTCCCCGAAAAATAAATTTAAAGAGGCGAGAAGTAGTGCCGTTGTGAAAGTATCGTTAAGACTTATTGAATTCGTTTTACCATCTACTACTATTTTTAAATTTATATAAAATATATTATTATTATTAAAGCCATAAAAAATTGAGAAACCAGTGGTTTAAAATCTAAACAAACTTTCACAGGTGTACTATAGTATCTTTTTTACTGAATAGCCTAATTCTTATATTTTGGATAATTAACAACAATGAACAACACAGCTAGCTATTGCAAACAACTAGTTACCGGGCTCTTTGATTCCCATGAGCCTCATGAACTTGGAGACCTGTTTGCCGTCGTTGTCCTGAGCGAAGCGAGTGCCGCTCCATTTGGCAGCTTCCTCTGTCTCGTTCTTAGCTTTGTTCGACCAGAGGAGCTTCCGCTTTTGAACCTGATGGTGGAAAAGTGCAATTGAAAATGAGCAAAACATTGTATATATCTCAAAGAAATGTTATGGATATTGCTAGAAGCTAATACAAACGTAGAAATTCATAGGGAACATGAATTAGTAAAACGCTCCAATTTATCAGCGAATAAATATAACGCATATTGCTCTGCGCCCCGCGGTGTTACCCGCTGTAGTTCCCGTTCCCATGGGAATACGGAGACCAAAAGTAGCCTATGTAGTATATTCCCGGTCAAAAACTAAGTAGGTAGGGGAGCGGGGGGCTTGTTGTAACAGGGGCAAGTATTAACAGCTTAATTACTCAGCAGGTATTGAATATTTTGTGTTGGATTTTGCGCTAATTAAGTCCTTATACGGTGGCCTACGACGTGAACACAGTGGGTATCACGCGGGAGTGCGCAGTGAGTGGTCATGTGCAGGTGCTCTATTTTTGCCAGGTATTGAATAAAACTTAAGTAAGTAAAGTTTGATTCTAGGTTACTTGCATTGTCTTTTTGAAATGAGTTTCCATTGGTTTGTGTAGTCAAAATATTCAGCTATCTTATGTTAGTATTTTCTTTTGGCTATATTATACCATTTATTTTCAATAAACAAAAATGTCTAAAATATTGCTATGAGGCAAGTTGTAACGAAATCTCGGGGCACGTTGTAACATGGTACAACTTGCCCCTTCATATTTTTAAACGTAAGTGTGTACCTATGCTTGTCGTTCTTTACATTTAAAATAGTTTTTAAATATCTTATTATAAATAATCGGGACATTTGGCAAGACGCGGTGACGGCAGGTGGAGTAGGGCCTTAACAGAATGGAATCCCAGGGGGAATACACGCAGTGCTGACAGACCACCTGCTAGATGGGTCGATGATATTGTTAGGGTCGCCAACAAGACCTGGATGCGATCGGCTCAACACCGAAACGAGTGGCAGTCATTGGAGGAGGCCTACACCCAGCAGTGGGTTGACACAGGCTGAAAATGATGATGATGATGATGATGAATTATACAATATCCTACAGCTGGTCAAAATCCCTACATATTACAGAACTAGTAGATTTTTTTTCTTCTGTGTTTTAGGATGAGAAATTGTAAGCGAAAATCAGAAAGGGCTGCTAAATCGCAAGAGGTCTACGAACTAGCTGCAAGGGAAGTTTCCGAAAATAGAACCAAAATTCGTCAAGCTGCAAAAATGTTTGACCTTTGTCATGTGCCACTTTATAGATACATTAAGAAAAAATAGAAGGGTGAGCCTCTTTCTGTTGGATACACCAAACCAAGATTAGTATTTACGCCAGAGGAAGAGGAGAAAATTTCCTCGTATCTTCTTAAATGTTCAGATATTATCTACTTCAGATTGCTGCCATCAGAAGTGAAGAAGTTGGCTTACCAGTGCGTTGTGGTTATTGGTAATAAAAATATCCCACCAAGATCAAGATCTAAACCAAGATCTCTTCATTTTGATAAAGAAAGAATTGTTACCACATTAGTTTGTATGAAATAATGTTATAATTAGTATGTATCAAACATTATATTTATGTGTGTTAATGTGCCTAATTAAAATTAGGTTTAAGTCTGTTTACCAAACAATAAATGCCTAACATTCTATAATAATGTTGTTTAAATTATGTTGTTACTACCTGCCCCACACCAGTTACAACTTGCCCCAAAAACGGGGCATATTGTAACAAGCGACTATATTTGCAAAAAAAATTATATTTAAGGAATCGTTATGAAATCCAGCGCAGTTATCATTCTTATAGATAAATGGATATATTTCCTCTACTATAAAATAACTTAATTATTAGAATACTTGTTATCTTGACTTCCCCATCAAAAAAACTAAAAATTGTTACAACTAGCCCCCCGCTCCCCTACTTATATTCCAAGTTTCAGCCAAATCCGTTCAGTAGTTTTCGCGTGAAAGAGTAACAAACATCCATCCATCCATACTTACAAACTTTCGCGTTTATAATATTAAGTAGATAAGTAGAAAGGATAGGATAAGTCCAGTTTACATACCTGGTCTAGTATTCTATGCGAGCCCATGCTGCCGTGGTTGAAGTAGGGGCGGGCCGGCGCGGCGGGCTCGGAGGCCGCGGCCCGCAGCTGCTGCGCGGTCGCCATGGACCCGTCCGGAGTCTTGATCTGCAGACCCATCTTCTCCATCACCTCCAGCTTCTTGTTCACCTTGTACGAGGGCCGGTAGTCGGGGGGGGAGCGCCGGTCTGTGGAACTGCTGCTGTGGAAGGATAAGTTTCGATTATAGTTTGATCGAAACCGCTGTGCCAAGTTTGAGGTGTGCGCGGAGAGACGGGGGGAAAGTATCGGACGCGTATAGATGTTTTTAACAATTTTTATAATGTAATCTGTATTGTCACACCGCAGGTTTTCACCATCATTCTCCTGCCCTTATCCCACGCTAAGTGGGGTTTTCACCATCATTCAGTAATGCTTGTGATCGCCCGTTTCACCCAGATAGCACGAAATGCATCCTTAATCTAGATTCCGCATTCCGATCTAGATTATAAACTGGCGTCTTCGAGGCCAGCACTGAACTCTGGAGTCGTCGCTCATCTTCAAGCACTCACCATTGCATAATAATCTTACCCATCTGTCTGTATATAACTAGCTTACTCGCCCGCAGCTTCGCTCACATGATGTGCCTACATTGATAAAATAAAGCCTATATTCATTCGGAAAGTCCATGCTACACATTGGTGAGAGAATTTTTGAAATTGTATAAGTAATTTTGGAGATTGCCCCAAACATACAAGCAAACCAACTTTACCTATTTATAATATTAGTATATATAGAAAAAAAAACTTATCTAAGTATGTAGTACCTTTAACAGTCACCTGGTTGCCATAACACAAGCATTAAATATTTTATTAATTATCTATTGAAATATAACCTGGAAGAGTGTGAGGAAGTGTTGGGTGCGCCGCGTGACCGCGAGCGCTCGCGCCGATCCGCCTTGTGGCCCGACCTGAAATGTTACTTCAATTCTTTACATATTCTTTTGTACTTACTTCATTAGGTTTTATGTACAGTAGCCGGTAACAATAAAAGCAATGAAATGTGATAAAATTGTGATCAATGGTATATTTCCCGAAGTGTGGTAGGCTCAGATCATCTCAGATTTACAGCCATTTAACATCATTAAAGATGTCCAATGGTAATGGGGTAGTCAGAGGTAATATTCAAAATTCCGATAATATGTTTACTCCTAACACATAACATAAGATAAAACTTCAAACATTAGATTAGATAGCTAAAAAAGCTGATCACAAATAGTTCATTAGAATACAGTTGAATACACACCTCTTTTCCTCAGAGTGTCTGTTGGTCCTGTGTTCTCGCTCACGCTCACGTTCTCTGTCTCGCTCGCGCCGGTCGCGCTCGGAAAACCTGCACAAACATGCAACATTATAACGATCCCAAGATTCCCAAGTAGGGCCTTAGCCAGTACTGCAAGTGACACTTTTACTTGAGAACAATACTGGCTTGATAAACCACCAAATGATCTGAAGATATAGTAATGGCAGTGAAGCATTATAGTTTAGCTTAGCTCGCATAGTTGAGCCAGTTTTTCGCATAGTGCGTCCACCGCAAACTATGCTAACCTTATTTTTTCCCAGTTCAGCTTAGCTTAGTTTTTAATTGGCGGTGGACGTTCCGCTTAAGATTTGAAGGAACGTAAAAAGCCATGAAAATGAGTGGGCAGATTAGATGGATGTATTTATTTACCTCGGCGAGACGGCGTCTCTGGCATCGTGAGACTTCCTCTCTAATGATGGCGGCACCTCCCCGCCAAACGGCTTCAGGTCCATTAGCGCGGGCGGCTAAAAACACAAGGCAATAATCATAGAATCATATAAGAGTTATAAATAGCACACTTACGTAAAATGATCGTCGATTTAGATATAGGTCGCGCCACGTAAAAAGAGCGCGGTCGAGGAATTAGCGGGGATATGTTTGCGCCTGTGTTCAGTCGCTGACGAACCAATAGCACTCGCTAAATCAATGGTATGAAGTGCGCCGCAACACCTCTCCACCAATCATCGACCACGGAGCGAACTATACCGACAATGTTTCGATTCTTCTGGAGAATCTTCATCTGGATATGAATGTGGTCACTCCTCGCGGTCGCGTCTCATAAAAAGACTCGACATATAAAGACTTTGTCTTGTCTTTCACACGAAAGACAAGACAAAGTATCATTAAATACAATCACACGTGACAATTAGTAAATAAAAGCCTTATTTTCTTGTCACTCGATTGTCAAAAGTATTTCATTTGTATGTTACCCATGTTTATGTTGATGGAAAATAAAAACTTTTTCTATTCTATTCAATATCTTTGATTCAACGTTTTAGCAAGGCTTTCTAATATTTTTTCTTGACACTTTTGTTGTCATTGAACAGTGATTGCATTCTCAAGGCGCGGAAGACAACTTTTTTACACATTTAAGAATTTTTGAAGATATCTATAGTTATAAGTTATTATAAGAACCTGTGTGACAGAAATGATGTGGAGTACTTACCTTGGATTCTACATCATCGGGCCTGTCTCCGAGCAGACCTCGTCTTATGCCATCGCGATGGCCGCCGCCGCGGGTGCGGTCCTTCTCAGATCTGGAAATAGATAACATTTGGGAAATTATACCTTTTTACTATACACTATATTTTATCCCGGTATTTCCACGGGAACGGGAACTATGCAGGTGAAACCGAGAGGCACTGCTATATTTTTTCCTAAGCTTTCGCGATCACAATTCATACTTTTAAATTGAAATTTACAGGATTTTATCGCGTATTTTTATATATTAATAAAAGGTAAATTCCGCGATAAAATCATGTAAATTTCAATTTAAAAACTGCTATATTTTTTACTTTCAAAACTCTTTATTTCAAATTTCTTTCTATTTTTATCGTGAGTTGTATTAGACATTATAATAGCACACGGGAAATTACTCACGTAAAATTATCGTCGACCGGAGAATCTTCATCTGGGTATGAGTGTGGTCACTCCTCGCGGTCGCGTCTCACACTCAAACATTGTCGGTATCTAATCGACGATAATTTTACGTGAGTAATTTTCCGTGTGCTATTATGTCTGCTATATTTTTTACTTGTAAGAGGCAAAGGTTTGTTTACTTGTAAGAGCCTATGCACACCGCGATTTCCAAAGAACGAAAACGCTCCAGCTGTTATTGCCACTAGCGCAACTTGGGTGACCGCTAGTCTAGCGGTCACCCAAGTTGCGACCGCTCAGAACAATGCTTAACTTCAATCTATCAAGAGCGTTCCAGCAAGCTCCGCTACAAGCACTTCTCAACAGGCATTAGAATCACCTAGCATGTAAAACGAAACCCCTTTAGTCCCCACGCGGTAACCGGCTTCCGCATGAACATAAACTAAAAAAATCCGTATTTTCACCCTGTTACAGACTACTTTTGTTTGAACAACTTGTGTTTATTCGAATGAATGATAAATATTCTACTCATTTCAACCTTTATGTCAGTGTCAATAATGAAAGATTATAAAGAAAATCACATTACAATCTGTGGGCGCCATTTTTCGTATAAATAGCTATAGTAGTATTAGTCTATACGTCACTCCAATAAGGTTCATAGTAGATTGGCAAACGCGTAATATCAAGGTCGCGTGTTTTTATCTATGTTTTTCTTTCTTTTATTAGGTTTTTCGTAATAATAGCTTAAACCAATAATACAAACATGTAAATAAATTATTTATGGAGATATTTACCGAACGGAATGTGAAAAAAAGTTCGAATTATTTTTTGCTAATCATTTTTCTGAAGGTCGCGTCATTAGAAAGCATTAGAAAGTTCGCGGATAAATAGTACCTGGGATTGGAAGGGTTAAGTGATCCTTGAGGTCCTACAAGAATAAATGATTTTTCTGTCTCTTTCTTTCTTTCTCACAGAGATCGCAGAAGACTTCAGGGTCAAGTAGTTACCTGTGTCGGTCATCCCGTTTGGTCTCACGTCGAGCCCGCTCCTTGTCATGTCTGTGCCGGGGCGCGACCTCCGCCCCGGGCGCCCCGGGCGCGGGCGGCGACTCCCGCCGGCGGCGATCGTCGCGCTCCCGGCTCTCTGCACAAACAAATAAATTATAATACAGTTTCAAATTATTATTATTTTTATTATAAGCCCATCGTGTCCCACTGCTGGGCAAAAGCCTCCCTTTGATCTTTCCAACTATCACGTTTTTAGGCTGCTGGTCCAAGCAGCCTAAAAACGCGCCACGCCTTGGCAAAGCCATCTAGATCGTCGCTAAAAGAGATGGCTCTTTTTAGGTCTGCCGCGACGCCGTCGTGCTGTTTCAGGGCTCCACTGAGTGGTTATTTTGACCCACCTGTTTCTGTTGTTAATAAGTAAGTTCGTATGAGCATGTAGCCAACTCTGGTGACGGAGTTTTTAGGCCGCCTAAAGGCCTCCGTCGTGGCCTAACGACTTTAAAATCCGGGACCGACAATTTAACGTGCCCTCCGAAGCATGGAAGCGCTCAGCTGATAACGCCACTTGCTTAACTTCAACGATCTATCAAGAACGTCTTAGCAAGCTTCGCCACGAGCGCTTCATGTTGTTAATAATAATATAGATATCAGTGTTTTTCCTCACCGGTATGCTTATGGTCATCTCTGTAGCTGTGGCGGGGCGGCGCGGGCTCGGCTTGAGGCAGCTCGGGCTCCGACTCCCCTCCCTGAGAGTCCTGTGAAAAAACACCATCACTACTACATCAAAATTATAATGATGACAGTTTTTCTAAATAGCTTGCATCCATTGACTGAAGACATTTTTAACTGAAATTATTCAGTATCTTATTTATTGAAACTGATTATTATAATAATGCGCAGGTTAAAGGGAAACTTAAGATAGTGCCCCTTGTAGTCTTTTCTCTTACGGCTAGTCTCAATAACCTTTGGTTTTGCTTACTGCGGGTAGATATTTGACATATCTTCCATACAAAAAGCTACTGACAGTAAGCAAAACCAAAGATAGATAGGTTATTGAGATTGGCTACTAATCATAAGGAAGAGGATAAATAAAAACATAGTCAATTTCTAAATAAAGAATTTTGATGACCGCTGCGGCAGTGGGTGCCCGTATGAGACAGGAGGTTGCAGGTTCAATCCCTGCTGTGGGACAAAATATGTTTGTATGTTTTTCAGACATTTGTTCTGTCTATTAGCAACCGACCAACCACGATGTCCACCTAGTTGGGTAGTTAGCCGGGTCTGTGTTTTCATAAATATAGTATGAATAATTTACAAAATAAATATTTATGTAGTATATCAGTCATCTGGTTACCATAACACGAGATTAAGTTGTTTAGCTTGGGACTAGATGACCCTGTGTGAAATGTCCAAGGACATTTATTATTAAAAAATAATACCTTTTTCTTACATCTTTCAATGATACTTTAATATGAGCAATGTAGTATCAATCATTTAATGCGTGGCCTAAATAAATTCCTGAAATAAGTCTCAGTAGCCATTTAATAGTGGCAATTCGGAGTATCGCAAAAGCTAAACTTAACTAACCAAAAATGTTGCCATCCCTTTCATAGCGATTGGAATAAAAAGGATGGCATTAATTTTAGTTAGTTTAGTTTAGCTTTTGCGACACTCCCAATTGCCACTATTACCTAGGTATGTCCCAGACAGATATTACAGAGTTTTCTGCCTGCATTTATATTGTAGAAGAAATAACTGATAAATATGTTGCAATTTATTTTATTACATCATGATAGAGATCCAAATAAAAATAATGACAACAGTTTTTAAATATTTACATTTTTCAATGTCCTTAAATTAAAATTTGATACATAATTAATTTATATATTGAATCCCGCCACGGAACAAATGTTTGTATGTTCTACAGATATTTGTTCTAGGTCTAGATGTTTTTCTATCTATAATAAGTATGTTTTTACAAAAAAGTTGTCTGGTTACCATAACACAAGCAATAAGTTGCTTAGCCATGTAGTGTCCAAGGATATTTATTGTAATCTAGTCAGTTAGTTACCAATGAACCTTGTTACCATTATTACTTACAGCTATCTACTTACATGTCTTAGGGGCCTATCAGCAGGCAGTGTGGAACCTGGTTGGTCGTCTCAAGGAAGTCTCGGCTCGTTCTCGTGGGGTATTTGACTTTTGTTTTGTGTCAATTTATAAATGGGTAACCATATAAAATAAAAGTGTTAATATCATCGTTGAAAACAGCACAACGGATATGGGGATTTAATTTTGCAATGCAAGAAATTTAGAATTGGTGCAACATTCTTGGGATGAGAAGAGATTTTTTTCTTGGGATTGAGCTTGTACTTATACATAGGTTGAAGAATACTTTTAGTTATCAATTACATAGTTCAGACTTCAGAGATCGAAATAGGATGGTTTCTTCCATTGTCTTGTAATTACCTCACTCATGTCCATGTTCACGTCGTCATAGTTGGTGTCGTCTTCCCGGCGACGCGAGCCGCCGTGCCCGCTGTAGCCCCCACCTCCCTACAATACCATTCTATTGTCAAGCAAGAATGCAGATTAATATCCGTAACTTTGTAATACGTAATTACATCTAAGGGTTTTCAGTAGAAATTACAATCACAAGGACACCAATGAAACTTACCGAGTGATGTTGGTTTCCATAGCGTTCATCGCCTTCATCTTCGCTTCCGTACCCAACTAGAGACTCCATTGGTAAATAAGTGGCAGAACAGAAATTAATTACAAGTAATAATAATATTCTTAGAAATCCGATTTTCCGCAGAAACAAACAACACGAAAAGTGAAGTGAGTGAAATCCGCGACAAAACAATATGGCGGATGGCTGGCGGGCAAGCAAAGAGAGAAAGAGTCGGGCCGGCGAAGTAGAGTAGCTAATATAATAATTATAATGATGCGATGTTATTTTGTTAAATAACGTGAATAAGCGTGTTAAAATTAACGGACTGCTAATTTTCATACAAGATGATTTTTTTTTATTTTATCATTTAACACCATTTTATCATTAATAAATCTTATAAGATAAAATAGCAATTATATAAACCACTAAGGTTTAGCCTGACACTATCCGATCCGATAGCGATAGAGACTATCACTTACGCCAGTAACTAACAGTACAGTAAGTAAGTAGGTAGGTAGGTACATTATTTTTACACAATAAATAAAATTAATAAATAAATATACTTGGACATTCCACACAGCGTCATCTAGTCCCAAGCTAAGCGATTTAAAGCTTGTGTTATGGTAACCAGATGACTGATACACTTCATAGATACATTTTTTTTGTAAATTTAAACATACTACCTATACATAGAAAACACCCAGACACGAAACAAATATTTGCAGATCATGCAAACATTTGTCCCGCAGCGGGGATCGAACCCGCAACCTCTGCGTCTCAGGCGGGCTTTCGCCCACTGCGCCACAGAGGTCGTACAATTTAAGTAGTAGCTACCTAGTATTGTAGGTATAATATTATTATTATCTGCGGTAGTAGTAAGTTTTTTTATTTTTATTATTATTAAGCCTTTTCTTCGAACTTTTCGGAGTTTTGTCTAGTATTCTATTATGTTTCTCTTGCTTATTCGTTGAAAGTCCGGTTGCCCTTCGGCAAAGGCCTCTTCTAGCCTTCTCCATTCCCATCTATTTCTCGCTAACTCTGTTTCATGTTTTTCCAGGCTTAGTCGTCGGCCCATCTTTTCTTTTTCGTAGGTCTCTGTTTCGGTAGTAGTAAGTAGCAAAATTAATGGGATGGAAATAAATAGCGCGATTGGCGCGATTTATAACAACGCCGTTATTTGTAGCTACTGTTAATTTTAACATGCTTGTTATTTTGTTCCAAGCCTACAAGGCAGGTAAGAGATTAGAGAGAGAAAGAGAGAATGAAAAGAAAAGATTTTTTCCGATAGGTGGCGCTAATGACCATAGGTTCGTTCGTTCGTATCGAACGAACGAACGAACGAACGAACGATAGGTAGGATATCATGAATGTATGTTTTTTTATCCTTGTTCGTATGCGTTAGCATCCTAGTAGTCTGTGGTAGTAGGCTACTCTTTGGTTTGCTGGAAGAGTGTGATGGTGTGTGGCACAGACTACTAGGCATGTGTGTGGTGTGGTCTCCTGAAGAGTAAGGAGACGCGGCAATAGAGAAAAGATTCCTTGGTCTATATTTTATTTTTTCACTGATGATCACTGATCTATCAAACCATTCGTTTCGTTCAATCAATTTTATTTTTAGTCTGTGTTCTGGGAATCACCGAAAATTGTTTGCAAAATTTTTATTTGTAAATTGTAATTGTTTTCGCCGTAAAATCTCTTCTCTTGTCGCTTGTAGGTAGATAAGAAATAACGAATAAGTATTAATTGCTGTCTACTCCTAAGCGGTTCACTTTCAGTGGCAAAAAAACTAGAATTTTCTGCAGTAGGTACATTATTTATAGGCGAAAGGTTCAAATATTTGATTAAACCTAGAAATTAGTCTAAGATCTTATATGATGGATGAAGAAGAAACCAAACCCTGTCCGAATTGGTGAGTTTACTATACACTGGGCGTGATTTGTGTCAATATTTGTTCTATTTTCGCTATGCACGTTTGCCGGCTATTTTTAGAAGAACATTGCGTTGCGAATCATATCAGCTGTTCGTGTCTTTCGCTTGTTTACCTCTCAACCAGTACCCTATGTCGAACTGGTTGAGAGCATTGCAGAAACACATTAGAAATAAGAATTAGTTCCTTCCTCGTTTTACAAGATTTTAAGTATGTGAAATAAGTGACCAAAAATGTAAATTCATAGGCCAAAGAATTAAATTCATATCACACCTACCTACTTTCTAAGTACCTACCATCTTCTGCTTTGTCTTGGTCATTTGCAATTTTTTTATCTAATCATATAAGCTAGGCCTGTATTTATTAATTAATCACTCCTTGAAATCTTCATATTACTCTTTTCAAATATTTTCCGTATCTACTTACTTATGTATACATTATGTACTTTCATCAAAAACTTATCTGTGTATAAGAAACTTACACTCTTTCTGTCCTGCCCCACATTATGTTATGTTATGAGCCTGTAATGTCCCACTGCAGGGCAAAGGCCTCCCTTTCTTCTCTCCATTCATCCCTGTTTTGGGCCACTGTGGACCAAAACATAAAAAAAAAAAACTACTCTACTTACAAGTAAATGCTCCAATTGCAGCAAGCGCGAGATTCCGGCAGTAAACTTCACCATCCACTCGGTGCATTGTGCCCGGAACATCAAGATATGCCCAGTCTGCAAGGAACCTGTGCCCAGCGCAGAACTGGACGACCACCATAAGAAGTTTCACAAACTATGTACGGTACAATAAACTTGACCCATACATCTTTACTAAGATTTCTTGCTTCAGAATAAAAACGTGTGAGGACTGTGCGTTATACATGAGCCAGTTGTTAATGCACTGAGTAAGTGTGTGAGAGTAAATCATATTGTGACACATCTTACTTACGAAAAAAACATGGCATAATATGCTTAGTGTGAGATATTGCAAAGACTAGTATAGATAGATATTATACAGCATCAGGAATTACCTCGTAAGAAGCGCTCGTGGCGAAGCTTGCTAATACGTTCTTGATAGATCGTCGAAGTTAAGCAACGTTCTGAGCGGTCACTACTTGGATGGGTGACCACAAGTGGCATTATCAGCTGAGCGCTTCCGTGCTTCGGAGGGCACGTTAAATTGTCGGTCCCGTCTTTTAAAGTCGATAAACCATGACGGAGGCCTTTAGGCGGCCTAAAAACTCCGTCACCAGAGTTGGCTACTTGCTCATACGAACGAACGGACAATCAGGAATTACCTAGTGACCTATGTGGCGAAGCTTACAAAGACGTTCTTTAATACATCGGCAAAGTTCTGAGCGGTCACAAATTGGATGGGTGACCGTAAGTGGTAGGAACGGCTGAGCACTCCCTGAGAAATACAGTCGTTATCATTTATAATTTTTCCAGTAGCGCGTATAGATTGCTTGGGATATTTGGTTACACTGAAAAACGATTGCACTATGCGCTTCACTCGAGCCATTTCTTATATTCACAGTGCCGTGCAAGCAATGTGGCGAGAGCGTCTGCGGGACGGACTTGGAAGACCACATCCGGGACTCATGTGCTAATACCGTCAAATCTTGCAGGTAAAGGTAGATAGATAGATAGAAGATAGAAAATGCTTTATTGCACACCATAATTTACAAAAACATCATTATTACATAAAAAAAAGGTCTATTTGGAGTAATTTTCTTGTTTCCTAAAATTAATTTGTCTTGCGCGATGTTTCGTCACCTCTGAATATACTTACTTATGCTCATTTCTCAGTAAAAAACACCTTATTTTTCATATTACCTACTCGATTTTTCATAGAAAATGTATGGTTTTTAATTGTTTCCTTGTGGTCCTACTAAAATAAAATTTTTTTCTTTCTTTCTTTATTTCAGGTATTGCGATTTAGAACTGCCCCGGCGTGAGCTCCCCACTCACGAGGGTTACTGCGGCGTCAGAACGGAGCAGTGCCCCGACTGTAAGGAGTATGTGATGATTAAATACCAGCAGTTACACCTCGACTCCAACCATGGATTCATTCGCCTCGACGATGGTAAGCTTATCCTAAGGGAGGCTAAAAAGGCAGCTGAATCATTATTAAATCATAATATGAAGAAAATGTATGAATTTTAACATATTATGATCTAATTATGATCTAGCATAAACGGCCTTTAAGCCGGCAAGATCTTATTTCCACTACAACTTTTAAAACCACAACAGAATTGACCACCGGTTATAGGTCGCGTCACGTAAAAAGAGCTTGGTTGGGGAAGTAGCGGGGGGTATGTTTGCGCCTGTGTTCACTCGCTGACGAACCAATAGCACTCGCTACATCAATGGTATGAAGTGCGCCGCAGCACCTCTCCACTAATCATCGACCACGGAGCAGTTTGACAGCCAGCGCTCTTTTTACGTGCCGCGACCTATACCACCGGTTGTACTCGCTTAAATTTACCGTGATCATGGAATGTGTATACACAACTGTGCCGATAAGTCAGTTGAAGCTTTGTTTTATAATCGCAAACTCTTCTTTTACTAATTACAATAATTAAATAAAGTTGATGTATCACAGAAAATATATAAAAATATGATTGCTCAGCATCGGCTATATTTTTATTGTCTTTTTTAAACTTTCGCGATCAGAACACATTATAAAACATATACAAACGGGAAGTCTTCCCGCGACCACGGCTGGTGCAATCCGGTCGAAACGTCGGGCGAATATTAAAGGTAAAATTCGTGATAAATACCCGTTTGTATATGTTTTATAATAATTATATTTTTATTGTTCTGCGTATTTTATTGTATGTTTTGCCGCAGTATCATTAAATCACTTTCTGCTTTTCCTTTCCTTGTTCTTCATTACAGATTGTATAATATCGTTCATTTGTAAAACTGCCTTCTTGTACATTCTCCCACACAACATAGAGTGTATGAATTTCTTCCTGCTTTGATCCTACCATTTTATTATTGTTTTTACGTTACTCATATCATTCATTCGCATAGCTGCTTTGTTGTAATATCCTCCACATATCATAAAGGGGTAGTTAGGTGCATGGATTACCTGCTACAAACCGGGTCATACTTAAATACATTCAAATTCATCTCATCACACATGCTTGCAAATCTTTGCTACTTAATGTCAATACCATCATTCTCAAGCTGTTTTGATTCAGCTACGGTTTGTCCTATTACCAATAGCTATAGTTTGTTCTATTTTATGACTAAAACAATCAAATAACTTTCAGATCCTGTGCCGCCTAAAAAGGAGCCACCTAAACTGAATCTATCTAGACCTAAATTTAATGTTAACAGGCCAAACGTACAAAATGGTCCAAAAGTTGAAAACACAGCCCAAAGACAAACATCTGTACTCGATTTTAGGCCTTCTGACAATATGAGTCTTAATCACAACCTGAACAGACCGAATTCGGAATTGACACCTTCAACGTATGGAAATCCGCGTCCAAAACCGTTGAATTTCGGGCTAGGTTCGTCTAATTCTAGGCCAAGTTCGTCTAATTCTAGACCAAGCCCTTCCATCGCCAGACCCGATTCTATTAATGGAGTCGTTTCGTCTAATTCTTCGGCAAATGCTGTAGTTAATCCCAGACCGGGGTCATTCAATGATAGATTAGGTTCGGTTTTTGCTACGCCAATACCGATATCATCAAATAATACGGGTTCGCCTATCAGATTTTTGTCAAACACCAACCACGGTTCGTCTAACAATCAAAGTTCGTCAAACACCAATCACGGTTCGTCAAACGCTAACAACGGTTCGTCAAATCTCAGCCAAGGTTCGTCAAATGTTAACCACGGTTCGCCAATAGAGCGTTCGTTAATCAACCAAAGTTCGTCAACTTCTAACAGGCCGTCTAACTTCGACATTGCAGGCCAAAACAGGAATAAAATGACGAAACCAGTTAAGAATGGGTCTAGTTATATTGGCGGCGGAGCTTCGTCGTCCCATGTTAGCGGACATGATGCTACGACCAGCGTAATGAGAGCTGGCGTCAAGAAGAGGACCAATGATCAGCCTCAGATTAATATGGATACTGCGGCTACTAAGAGTGTTGAGAAAGATTTGTAAGTATTTTTAACTAAAAGTTTGTTTAATTATTCCGAAAATTGAGGATAGTATCTCAACTCTCGGTCTGAAGGTCGTGGGTTCGAATCCGGGCCGTGCAGTATTTCCTTCTGATTTTTCCAAGCTCCTGAACGGTTGAAAGAAAGAAAGAAAAGAAAGAAAGAAAAACTGGACTAAATGATATTACTATGGACTATTGTAATGACTGAATGAATGGTTGGACTGGTTTTAACTATTATTAGCCTTATTCGTAAATATTTGTTAATTTTATATGGATTTAAAGATTTTTTTTCCTGTTACTCTTATGTTATTGAAAAGAGATAGCAACAGATTTAATATCCGTTTCAGCTAAAGTAGGTTTACTAACCAATATGCATAAGGGGTTATATCTTTAGTTTGAAAGCTGTCTTCATCGAGAGTCTTAGCTATGGTTCAAGAAAATCTGCTTAGCCGTTTAAAGATAATCAGGAGTTTTTGATTACATTTTTAATTTTATTGTTAAGTTAATCTTCGTATATCCTAGGGGTGTGTCCCGAGGTGCGGTGAAGAAGCGCCCCGCCCCGCAGCCCCCCGCCCCCGCCCCCGCCCCCCGCGGCCCCCCCGGCCCCCAGCAAGACCTGCCCTACTACAGCGCACTGCAGCGACAGCAGAGGGAGGAGAGAGAGAGGAGAGAACAGAACGAATACAACCTAGCACATGGTGGGTATAGGTCGCGCCACGTAAAAAGAGCGCTGGCTGTCAAACTGCTCCGTGGTCGATGATTGGTGGAGAGGTGTTGCGGCGCACTTCATACCATTGATGTAGCGAGTGTTATTGGTTCGTCAGCGAGTGAGCACGAACATTTTCAAACCGTCACTGTACATTGGATTGACGGTTCAATAGGTAGTATATTATCAGTCATCTGGGGGCGTATCATCAGTTTTCGAGTGGTATAGTTAACTATTCTCTCTCACGTGTCAAGTATTCTAAATGTATGGAATTTTTAGTTCATGCAAGTTACCGGGGGAGGCGCTGCACTGGATTTTCATACATTTGTGATACTTGACTCGCTAACGACGACAGTATCCAATACTATGGTTAACTCGTGATAGACCCCCTGTTTATCATAACACAAGTATTCAATGGCTTAGCTTGGGACTAGATGACGCTGTGTGGAATGTCCAAGGATATTTATTTATTTCGCTCGCCAAACACCATGAGATCTCCTTTCGAAGATCGAGAAATTCATAATTCATTTATTGCGAAAATGGGTACAACAAAAGTAGACATGTTAAATTAAAAAACTTACAGATCAACCATAGTCAGCTTTTCATAATGCAATAGTAGATAACACATAAATCCATACAAAATTAACTTTTACGAATGTCACAACAAAAATTATTAATAAACTCTCCATCCCCAGGTCTTCCACCAGTCCTGAACCCAGCGCAGAAGGTGGAGAAGCTCCGCAAGCTCGACGCATTACAGAACAGGGACTATGAAGAAGAATACCGCAGCAGACGCAGACCCTCGCCCGAGCCCCAGCCCCGGCCTCATGAGGGGTACACCTTGGAGCATCCCGACGAGGCCACCAGGCAGGAGTTCAAGGTATAGGTCGCGCCACGTAAAAAGAGCGCTGGCTGTCAAACTGCTCCGTGGTCGATGATTGGTGGAGAGGTGTTGCGGCGCACTTCATACCATTGATGTAGCGAGTGCTATTGGTTCGTCAGCGAGTGAACACAGGCGCGAACATACCCCCGCTACTTCCCCGACCAAGCTCTTTTTACGTGACGCGCGCGACCTATAAGGTTTCTCAAGATTGACTATGATTCAGAATCAATTGACAGTTTAGCAAGGCTTTCACAAGTGCTTTTATCGTGTCATTAAATAAAGATAGCAATATAAATGAAAAATCTTACTAAAAGTTTTACGGCTTCGACGGGATTCGAACCCGCGAGATACAAGCGATCACCTTTAAGCCGAGATAGCAATAGATTTAAAAAAGCCGCGTCAGCCGAGTTTATTATTACCTCGACTTTCAATCGGAAAGTCGTGGGTTCAAATCTGGTCGGATTCATGGATTTTTCGTAAAGAAAAATGTATTATGCGCTTTAACACGAGCTTTAAACGGTGAAGAAAAACATGTGAGGAAACCAGCTCTCTAGTAGCGTCGATGGGCTTGCAACCTGTCACGTATGGAATGCTAACTTCTGCATAATGTGGGCATGTACCAAATATGTATTTGGACATACCTCTGACTACCCCCACATCTTTCTAGAATTTGAGAATGCCTAAAAAAGATCTGAAAGAATATGTCTACTGTATCTTGGGAATACAGTAGTGATCATTCTCTTTTCTTATAGAACCTGAAGCCCATGTCTCCGACGCAGTTCATGCGTCGCTTCAGTTCTCTGCAAGTGTCTCCCCCCCCGCCCTCGCCCCAGCCCCCGCCCTCGCCCCCGCCCCCGCCCCCGCCCGCCCCCCGCTCGCCCGCCGGCGACCGCTTCCCGGAGATACGCTCGTCTTTGAGGGAACTTAGAAGAGGGCTCAATGAGGCAAGTATACTAATCAATACGTACACTAAGGCAATACAGTGTATTGAATACACTTATAAAATAAATAAATTTAAAATAAAAATATTTTATTTCAGACAATTAAAGTCCATATTAATTTCATTAATTAAACTAAAGTGTAAGTAGGTACCAACGTGTAAAAGATGATTAGTGGAAGACTAGATTTCCTTCACTAATCACCCTCTGCACAAAGGCTTTCCATATAGGAGATATACAATTCTCCGCAACAGTCTTCAGGATGCTGTTGTGGCTGTTTCGAACTCTGCTCATCAGGGATACAGTTTTTTTGCGCATGATTGCTAATCACTAAGGCAATATAATAATCACTGACTAAGGCAGATTATGTATAACAACAAACAAAGCCGCTATTACAACAAATGCTAAAAACATAAAATACTACCTTGATAAAATATAGCCATGTTAATTCGGAAAGTCCATGCTAAATGTATATCGGTGAAATATTTTTTGAAATCGTGTTTCTGAGATTACCCCAAACATACAAACAAACAAACCAACTTTACCTCTTTTTAATATTAGTATAGAAATATTTAAGGAGGGCTTCCATACAACAAAGTGTATTTGAAATATTTGAATACCCTTTATAATACAACTGTCTACCTATCACGGTTCATGAGATACAACCTACGAACAGACATACATACAGACGGACAGGGTAGTCTTAGTAGTCCCGTTCTTTACCCTTTGGGTACGAAACCCCAAAAATCACCTTACAATCTTGTACTTCACAGGTCACAGCTCCGTACAATGCCAACAACATGGCAGCTAATAACAACAAGTAAGTTAATTGTATAAAATGTATCTTTAGAATACTATAACCCATGTTTATTATTATAGTATTTATGTATATTTATATAGTATTTATGTTGATGGTTTTTTTTTCCTATTCTATTCTTTTCTCAACAAAATAATACATTCAGTAAAAATAAGTTTTAAATACATAGACAGAATAGCCTCTCCTCACTTGAAAAAAATCCTTTACAAATTAAATAAATTAAATTAAATAACTTTCAGCCTGTCAAAAGTTCTAAAGAACATAAAATAAAACATTGAGTACCTCCTCAATTTGGTCAGCACTTTTAGAATTTCGGATTTGGGGATAAAGTCATGAAATATAGTCATATTGGTTTCAGTCATTGTGAGATTGTGTCAAAGTCGTTGAACCGGAGGGTTAACGGCTAGTCTCAATAACCTATCTATCTTTGGTTTTGCTTACTGCGGGTAGATATTTGACATTTCATCCATACAAAAAACGTCAAATAGCTACTGACAGTAAGCAAAACCAAAGATAGGTAGGTTATTGAGACTGGCTGTAATAATAATAATATTGTATTGCAGCGACAGAATGAGGAGCCCTAGCCCTCCCCTCCCCGAGGAGGAGGTGAGACTGCCCTGCGAGTTCTGCGGACAACTGACGCCGGCGCATCATCTCGTGCTGCATCAGGTAACCAACGCGAGTACTGCTCTCTATGTATGTATGTACATACACACCGTAGAACGTCCACTAACGTGATGGACGGATGATCAGTAGGCCTAACATGTGCAACGCGTCGAGGCGACAAATTCAATATTTCGATAATGTCAAACTGCTCTAACATACTATGTTAGAGCAGGAGATAATATTTTGTCGATGACAAGATGATTTCTCGTGTTGCACATGCTAGGCCCGCTGGTACAGGTCGCGCCACGTAACGAGCTGCGCAAACTGCTCCGTGGTCGATGATTGGTGGAGAGGTGTTGCGGCGCACTTCATACCATTGATGTAGCGAGTGCTATTGGTTCGTCAGCGAGTGAACACAGGCGCAAACATACCCCCGCTACTTCCCTGACCGCGCTCTTTTTACATGGCGCGACCTATAACCGCAGGTTTACTGTGGATGGTCGCTTCCAGGCCGCTTTCAGTGGCCTATGTCCAGGAGTGAACGTCCTACGTATGAGATTCATTTTTTTGGTGAAAGATTATATCCCCGAGGTGGTAACATACAAATTTGAGGATCTGATGAGGATCTTCGAAGTTATGAACACTTTGAGAGTGCAGGGAATTGCTCTCTTCTAGCATTTTTATAGGCATGCATGATGACAGTAATCAAGAATTACTAAAATAATATATTTATTTAATTTAATAGAATTCATGGATCCTGAATAACGTATTTACTTTTATAATAAGAGCAAGATTAATATTTATTTTCATAAAGTAGAATTAGAAATTACCGCCATGTTTTGTAAAACAGCAATTGGGGGACATAACGTCATTCCAAAGTATCTCAGTAAATCACTTTCTTATCATAATTAGTTTCGTATGAACACTTTGAACTTTCTGCCTTGGCGTGACGACACTCCTCAGGAAAAAGGCGAAATGACACTTGCGAGCGTTTTAGCGGCAAACACAAAATGTATTTTTAAAAACTCAATTTTGGGCTAACAAACAAGGGTTTTTTATGCGAAGGAGACCGATAAGAACCTAATAGAATGGCTTTTCAAAATTAGTCAACACGCCTTCTGTGTTTTGTGAAATATTGTTTCCATTTCCATATTTGTTCCAGACCGGCTGCCGCCCCGACCTAGCCCAGCTGCTCCCAGGCGGCCCCCCCTCCCCCCTCGCGCGCGCCCCCTCCTCCCCCCCGCCCCCGCCCCCTTCGGCGTCCCCCCCGCCCCCCGGCGACCCCGTCATCCCCTGCGAGTTCTGCATGCGATCGCTGCCGGTCTACCTTATTATAGAACATCAGGTAAATAATAAGACATATGTATGTATAACAAGTTAAATAAAATAAATCTGCCAAGTGTGAGTCGGACTCGCGCACGAAGGGTTCATTAGGGTTCCGTAATTATTATTCCAAAGTTAATATCGAGCAAAAAACGGCGAAATCACGTTTGTTGGGTAACCCTTAGATATTTATTTTATTTTATTTTTAGTATTTGTAGTATAGCGGCAACAGAAATACACCATCTGTAAACTGTCTAGCCATCAAGGTTCAATCCTGGTGACAGACAGACAGAGTTTTAGTAAGATAGATAGATAGATAGATAATGCTTTATTGTACAACAAAAGAAAGAAATAAACACAAACCAGGAAAAATTGCTAAAGATACAAGTACAATTGACGGCCTTATCGCTAAAAGCGATTTCTTCCAGCGATTTTTTCTAGTAAGGGTCGTTTTTACCCTTTGGGTACGGAACCTTATACAAAGGAGACAGATAAAAACTTAATATAAAATAATACTGGTTATTTCAACTTGAAATACATATTTAGCTAGAGAAATTTCATCTTACCTAATTTATTTGTCCACAGGAGCGTTGCATTCAAGAAAACATGCCGGTGTAAAGGTGCGATATTATTAGTAAGAGTATATCATCACAAATTATACATTTAGCCAAATTTTCTATCAAAAATCACAATTTATATGTTACTCATAAAATGTATAGTATAATCATAAAAAATATTAACGCATTTTGATAAATTATGCTTTTGTTAAAATTATAGTTTTAAGTAAAAATGTTACAGACTGACAGACTATTCTGAATGTTATTTAATATAGATAAATTATATAAATGTGGTCTTCTAGGATAAGTGATGTGCATTGTTTTAAAAACTAAAATATTATATGAGAATCGAGATGAAAACAAGTTCTCGGAGCCGTGTTGGTCGAGTTGGATCGTGCCTCGAGTTTCGATTCGTAGGTTCGAATCCCGGCCGTGCATATATTTTTACATTTAAATCTAGCATTTAAAACTAAACGCGCGTGTGTATCGATACACCCTCTGTTAGTGTGTATCGATACACACGCGCGTTTTATTTGCGTTTGTATCGGAACAAACGCGCATTAAAATACGCTGTGTGTTAAGTTTAGCTTTTGCGATACTCCAATTCACTACTATATTTCTAGCGTTTTGTTACTAGCATTTTAAATGAAGTGCAAATAATCGATTAAAACAAATTGTATCTTTATCTAGTTTTTTTCCTATTTAGTTAATATTTTTAATTAGACATAAGTATTCCAGAAAAGGTACTTCAATCGCGTGTAAAACACGTACTTTTTTAAATGTAATCAGTTTCCTTAGCATCTACGGACGGAATAGGAAATGTATATGAGTGTATTATACAGGGTGTAAAAAGACGTCTACCGAAAACGAAACAGGGTGATACAGCACCCTAAAAGCCATCTAAAGAAAAATCAGCTGTCTGAAAAATGACCGCGGGCGAGATCAGCTGTTCGCTGTCGTACGAACGTAATATGCTAGGGGTTTACATTGCTGTTTCCTTAATTTACTTGTTTATTTCCTTTATTAATTGATCTAATTAGATGGATATGGTCTTATTATGTTGTACGATGTGTATGTAACTGAAAAAAATAGAAGAGCTTAGGTAAAAAAAAAAAAATTTTTTTTCGCTTATTATGTTCAGTACTAGGTCTGATTGCAACCCATCAGTTTTCGGTAGTAGTCTTTTTACACCCAGTATATAGTTCCTTGAGTCTCCGAGTTCCTTGAGTTTTCAGGTGTTAAGGCTTCTGAGCTGTACGAGTTACCCATACAAACGTAATACCATAACCATTTGAAATTTGCGCATATCTTCAGCATAGTATGGTATTATTCGTATTAGGATAGCATTTATCTAGGTCTCTGCCAGAAGCTTTTTTCAAAATACTTAGCTAAAGTGAAATTAAACCGAATCGCATTTTGCATATTTTTACATCATAGAAGACATGTTTTCTTTACATTTATTTAGTATTAAACACTAGAATATTTTAAGTTTCCTTCTGTTAGAAACATAGCTTATATGGTCTAGTAACAGAAAAACAACACTGTGTGAAGAATAAAAACAATTTTCAGTCATAATTTTTGGGACTACGGGAGACAAGCAAATTTCTTGCAAAATAGCTATGACAACTATACTAGTGCCAACTTTGAACGAAAACACGATTGTAAGAAATTTGCTTTCTTTTTTATGGCCGTTCCGTAACCCGTTCAAATAACGAAGAGCACTGGAAACTCTATAGAGCTATACTAAAGTAGGACACTCCGACATAGACGGAATATAGTAAGAACGAATGAACGAACATAAGAACGAAGAAGTACACCGTCATCAATCATTTTAATCTGTGTCAATTCAAAAACTTCACAAAGTCTTGTTTGTTTCGTACATACATTTTTGTTATAAAATCGCTATAGTTCACTAAATACTGTCTAAAACTTTAATTTATCTTGTAGGCTGTTATAGTGTTTGATCGTGGAAGTAAAATGACTAAAATAACATGTGAAATGTGTGGTGTAAGAAAGAACATGCCGTCTGGATGACAATAAACTTATTTTATGTCTAAATTTCCATTAGATATAGATTGGTAAGCAATTTTATGCCACTTAATATCAAAATTAAGTAAACTTATGATACAATTCGTAAAGGTTTCAGTGTTTTTTGCAAGAAAATTATCCTCATAACGCATGTAAACAATATATAGTGCTTGACACACATCAACCTAGATTTATCGATATCGATATTTGGTTTTACAATACTGAAATGATTCGTTCTAATTAATTTGTTTGATTGCTATGTTTTGTAAAGTTTTTTTTTTTGTTTAGATACTCTTCTTCTTCCTGCCCTTATCCCACTATGTGGGGTCGGCACAACATGTATTCTTCTTCCATTTCCCTCTATCAGACGTCATCTCAGCACTCACTCCTTTCTTACTCATGTCATCCCTCACACAGTCCATCCATCTTTTCTTTGGCCTACCTCTACACCTATATCCATCCACATTCATACCTAACACTCTCCTAGTAACATGACATTCTTCCCTCCTCATAACATGACCATACCAAGCTAACCTATTACTCCTCATCTTTTCATTCACTGGAGCCACTTTCACACTTCCTCTTATGTACTCATTCCTTATCCTGTCCATTCGCGTCACTCCACACATCCATCTTAACATTCGCATCTCAGCCGCATGTATTTTTCGTTCATCCGTCCCTTTCATAGCCCAACATTCAGATCCATACATTACGACAGGTCTAACGATTGATTTGTAAATTTTCCCCTTGAGTTTAAGGGGCATACGTGAATCGCACGTTGTTCCGGAGACCTGTCGCCATAAACCATAATTTACGCAACTTAGACATTATTTTATAGGTACCTAGTAGGTTTTGCATTATATCATGTTAATTTTTTATCAAACATTCTGATAAGGAATAGGTGTCCTAACCAGTATTCACGTGATGCTAGAACGATGAAGACTAGAATGACGTGACCGACACGATGGTCGCATCGCTTACTTACGCGATAATGGCGTAATCGCGTTCTATTAGGACGGATGCATAAGGCTCAACTCACACTAAAAGAGCGGCGAAGCGAAGCGCGGTTTCAGTGTCATATGAATTTTAACTTTATTTTCATTACCTACTATATACTTATTATCGCATGAGAAACTCGACCGAGTCCGAGACCGAGCGAATTCGAATACGCGCGCCTTCTCTGCGATAATAAGTACTTACCTATTATAGTAATTATAGTAATGAAAATAAAGTTAAATTTCATATGACACTGAAACCACGCTCCGCTTCGCTGCGCTTCGCCGCTCTTTTGGTGTGAGTTGAGCCTAAGTGTTTTATCATTGAAATATTATCTTTATCTTTGATGCTTTTTAATATATTAATACAACAAATTTTGTTGCAGATAACCTATAAACCTATACAAAAAAATCGAAGCAGCATGGCGAAGCATAAACAAAAGCTTGATGATCATCGTCACTATAATGAAAGTACCTGGATGACAATCATTGCCTGAAAACACGGATAAAACGTCGTTTTCTAAAAATGAATCCTAGCTAGATCGATTTATCGCCACCGAAATAACTTATGTTCAAATAAATTAATAGATAAATTTCATTCTTTTATTTGTAAGAAATACAAAAAATCATGAATAAGAATTATGGAATCCAGAAATCCCACCTAGAGCCGATATCGATAAATTATCGATAGTCACTAAGGTACATCTCTAGTTATAATGCTTTGTTTTTACTATGTTGGCAGTATGGCGTAGTTTGGTTTTGTAACGTTGAAAGCAAATTCCTTTTTTTCATAGATCTTTTTTTTATATGGCAGTTCCGTCTCTTACTATTACACGCTCTTTAGAACGCGCGTCACATTGACTTTGCCGAGCCACGTCACCGAACTCTTAACAAATGTAGCTATATAGGTACATAATAATAAATAAAATATAAATGTATGATTTATAATAATAATTATAATATTCGCTGCGATAATTCGCTTATTGAAATAACCACGCTCAGTGTGTAATGGGATATATGTAGTTATAGTTTGTAGGCAGATTTTTTAAACGTCAAATAACTTAACTTCTTATAATAATAGTGGCAATTCGGAGTGTCGCAAAAGCTAAACTAACTAAAATTAATGCCCTCCTTTTTATTCCCATCGCTATGAAAGGGACGGTTAAGTTTAGCTTTTGCTATACTCCGAATTGCCACTAATATAATTCTAAAACTAACCTAAATATATATGGGATTAGATAATATAAATTATACCTATACCTACAATAGTGGCAATTCGGAGTGTCGCAAAAGCTAAACTAAAGTAACTAAAATTAATGCTGTCCCTTTCATAGCGATGGGAATAAAAAGGATGGCATTCATTTTAGTTAGTTTAGTTTAGCTTTTGCGACACTCCGAATTGCCACATAGCTGAACTCATCATATCGTTGGAACTCATTCCTAAAATAAAAGTTATCTGACGATTAAAAACCAGGCTCTAATGTTATTTTGTTACTGTTCAAAATTCTCATGACAATTATATTCGTTTCAACTTATATTATGTTTTTATCTAACTTTAGCTTATTTTCTGATAAGAACAAGTAAGATAAGGCCAAATTAAATTTCGTAAAGAGATAAATTTCCAGCATTCTCGAGGTCCACTTTTCTGTTCATGATTCCGAAGATCATCAGTTCCTCAACTTTTTTTTAATGAGACCACATTTTTTTTATTATTGAATTTTTTTTATGAGACCACCTCTTGATCTCTTGCAAACAAAATAATTTAAAAAAAAAATCAAAATCGCTCCACTATTGTTTGACGTAAACAGAATAAAAACAATAAATACGGAACCTCTTCCATTTTTTTAAGTCGGTAAATTAAACAACACAAACTTGTAAATTATTTATTACATAATAGCCTTAACTTATCATTTACAAGCCTTATATTATAAAGTAGGTACAAACAGTAGGTATAAAATCAAACATTACATTCATACAACCTACACATTAATGCTTGTATAAAATTATAACTGCCTATTCGTTGTCGAGGTAGAAATATACCTATAGTCATCAAATTAAAATAAAAGCTTTTATACCACCATGGTATCCCATCCCCATAGAAGATGGTTGTAGTTCCAAAATCAAATGAATAGATGGCGTTACGTGTTGCTATTTCGAAATAAAATCTCTGGAAATTTATGAAAATGCCTAAATTTTGCCAGAATCATACATTTTCTGTTTTTAATATATTTTTTTTCAATGTAACGAAATAAAATATCCCATTATTTTATTTCCTAGATCAATTTCTACAAAATAAAATAAAATTACATGACATGAACGCTAGATGGCGCTGACTCAGAAACACAGGTAAAACGGGATAGCCCGACGAATTGCCCGCAAATTCAGGATTGTTTTCAATGTTCTACATGAGGCATCTGTACTAGTGTATTATATAGTCTGTGATAACACGCAGAAATCAACTTGGCACCTGCGTGGAATGTGCTTCTGCTACCACCACTATGACCACATCACATCACTATGAAGTCATTACAGCGAGTCTGCGTATTGTATGTACTTAACTTAGTATTTCATTTAGGCTCAACTCACACCAAAAGAACGGCGAAGCGCAGCGAAGCGGAGCGCAGTTTCAGTATCATATGCATTTTAACTTTATTTTAATTACTATAATACTTATTATCGCAGAGAAGCGCGCGTATTCGAATTCGCCGAAAGTCCCGCTAAGCCGTGGGCGTCCGCGCGACTCGGTCGAGTTTCTCATGCGATAATAAGTATAATAGTAATGAAAATAAAGTTCAAATTCATATGACACTGAAACCGCGCTCCGCTTCGCTGCGCTTCGCCGCTCTTTTGGTGTGAGTTGAGCCTTAGGGGTTTGACACTTCCTAAGGGCGCGTCTCCACTAAAAATACCTATACGAGGAAACCAAGCCGTGTTGCGAGGAAAAAATCCACCAATATTATCACTTTATTTTTCTAAGCTCGCTCAGTCCAACGCTGTTATTGGCTAATCTGTCCTTGGGTACCGCATAGATAGAGGTTCCTCGCTTCCTCCTATTATTATAATAATATGAGCTATAAAACATTTAATTTTGTAGATTCAGATTAACAGCTTCGAAAGTAGTAATATAAACATGTAAAACAATATTTGTTCGTAATGTGCTTTTGATTGCGTGGCTCAACTTGTCCATAAATAGGTACAGTAAACTCAATGCATCCCTTACTAAGTATAAATTAATTATGCCTAACACATTCAACTCTGAACTATTCTTTAGAAACAACATAGGAAGTACTCGTTAGGGCATCTAGGCACACTAATCTGCAGTTTAGGACAATTCCATATCTTCTCGCATCTACAGTGAGACCGGAACCGTCTCAATGGCGATTTCTCTATCGAATTCTTTGGATAACTGCTAAACGCTTGCGGCTTACGGAAGTAACTTAGTTTAGAAAAATTCTTAGGTGGTTTGGTTTTAGGGATCACAACTTCTGGTATTTGAGTGATATCTTCAGATCTTTCTGTTATTTCTTCAAAGATGTCGGTGGTTTCGATAGAGTCGTAGGTCCGGCCTTGTCGCTCTGACTGATATGTTTCTGAAGGGACGCTGTCAGTTAGATCTGATCCATGAGCTTCTAGCAACTCATCCTTTTCCGTGGACTCAGGTTTTGGGTCTATTGGGTCAGTTTTTCTCTCTATCTCATCTAGTTTTGAGATGGCAGTCGTTTCTGGCGCAATTTCTTTTGATGTTCGCTCTGAGTCATCTTCTGGGAGGTCAGTTGTTTCTGCTACTCTTTCTGTCTCAGTTTTCTCGTTTACCTCTGGTAATGCTAGGCTTTCCGATATATTAGTGCTCTCCGGCAAAGTTAAGTCAGAAGTTAAATTGGACTGTGTAAATTCATCTGTAATTGATGTATTTTCATCATCGGTTTTAGGTTGTTCGGACGTTACATTTCCTGGTATTGTAAGGGGTAGGTTTTCAATCCTTGATTCTCTGTAGTGACTTGGAGCAGTTGGTGCTTCGATGGGAGGTTGTAGCTTGACGTATGTGATGTCACTGTCGGTCATGGCTTGCGGCGCAGGCGCAGCCGAGTGGCATAACAACAGAAGGACCAGTCTGTAACATTGAGGTTTTTATTAGAAGCTGTTCGATATACGAATAGATATCACCATGGATTGTGTTATATTTGATTTGTCAAATTGTCAACTCTTGTCGAAATCATGTCATTCAAACACTTGTAAAACTTTCATTCAGAAACATTTAAATTACTACTAGAAAATATATCATTTTTATGTAATATGTAGATGGGAGACGTTTAGATAATGTGTTATGTAAATTAGTATTAGTTACCACATTCAATAAGTATCAATAAATTAATTCTACGATCATTCTTGCTCTCATCGTTCTTCCTCTCATCCTTTCGTACTAATATATTACCGATAATCATCTAGCTAGTTAATAGTCCTTTGGTGGATCCACATAGCTCTATTAGGCTCAGACACCCACACATACCTAACCATAATAATTAGACTTTAGACTATTACACAGAAGATTGATAAAAAATATACCTACCTAATTGGTTGGAACTTAGAAGTCAAAATTATATATCGTTATTCAATATGAGACTCAACTTAATTTAATAATTCGTCAATCAACACCGATTGTCACTGAAGTTCGCTGAATGAAACTGAGAAGAGACCAAAATAATGTTATCATTCAAGATGTCAACAAAAAGGTGTCCGTAAACGAACCTGCAATGATTGATGATCATTTTATAGAATGTTCATTTATGTAGGTACCTACCTGACTAGAACTTAATGCTAGGACTAGAACTAGTTGAACTGGAAGCACAGAGAATACTAAATAGTAGTATTGGAAGTTGGAAGGTCTGGAAGCTCTATTTCAACCTAGTAAAATGACGGTCAATATTCGTTTTTTATTTGTTAAATCGAGTTTAAAATGTATTCAGCAACAGGTTTGTATTTATTGACGTGGTCGGGAGTTGTATGTAAATATCTCAATTTCCGTTTATCTTCGCTAATGCGATGTTAATTTGGGATGAATGACCTAATATTTATTGTTATTGGTGCTCATATTATGTGTAATTAGGCTATTTAGAATATCAAAGAAGAAGAATATCAAACAGCTTCGATCAACTTAAAATATAAATGAATTTGAAATGTTTCGGTTTCAACAAATTAAACTGTCTTAACTACGCACATAGGATTATTTTTAGCACAAGGATCAGTCACATTTTTTTCCTCCTTTAGTACGTAGGCAACTTATTGAAGACGAAAGATGGTGGGACTTAAAGGATAGAGACTGGGAAGAGTTTGGGGGAGACCTTTTCCCAGCAGTGGGACGAAAAAGGTTAAATAAAATAATACCTAGAAAAAAAGTATACTTAACTAACTGTTTGGTAGAAATCATCAAAGTAAAGATACGGTCTGTAGAAAGAATCTCCGGAAGAATCGAAACATTGTCGGTATCTAAATCGACGATAATTTTACGTGAGTAATTTCCCGTGTGATTATAAAGTCTGTAGAATAGTTTGGTGACCGATAGTGGCAACAACTGTGCGCTTTCATGCTTCGGAAGGCACGTTATTGATTTCGGCTGAATAATGACAAAGCACGCTGAATCCGGCTACGTCAATGACAAAAACTTTTCAAAAGTTTGTGACAGTGACAGCCTGTCACTAACAGGCGGCCTAAAACTTCGGTTACCAAAGTTGGACACTAGCTCGAATCTAGGATGCTGATTGTTCAGCATATGCGTTAGCATCTATATTAAGCACTAGCTGCGCCCCGCGGTGTTACTCGCGGTGAATAGTTCCCGTTCCCGAGGGAATACCGGGATCAAAAGTTGCCTTATTTTTAATCCATGGTTTTAAGCAACTCTGGTACCAAATTTCATTCAAATCCGTCCAGCCGTATGAGCGTGAAAGAGTAACAAACACACTTACACTTTACTTACATACTTACACACACACACAAACTTTCACCTTCTATTACCTACTTAGTGTGATTCACATAGGTCGTCACTCGTCCTCTGTGGCGCAGTGGGTGAAAGACGCGGAGGTTGCGGGATCGATCTCCGCTACGGGACAAATGTTTGTATCTAACGTTATTATTCTTTTTAACATTAACTATTTTGTCTCTAGTCTGGGTGTTTTCTATGTATAATATATGTGTGTATTTACAAAAAATATATTTTGTTGCTGTAGGTAGGTACCTAGGTACTTATATCAGTCATTTGGTTACCACAACACAAGCATTAAATTGCTTAGCTTGGGACTTGACGAGGCTGTGTGGAATGTCCAAGGATATTTGACGACCTCTGTGGCGCAGTGGGCGAAAGCCCGCCTGAGACGCAAAGGTTGCGGGTTCGATCCCCGCTGCGGGACAAATGTTTGCATGATCTGCAAATATTTGTTTCGTGTCTGGGTGTTTTCTATGTATAATATGTATGTATTTACAAAAAAAAAAATGTATCTATGTAAGTAGTTTATCAGTCATCTGGTTACCATAACACTAACACAAGCATTCAATTGCTTAGCTTGGGACTAGATGACGCCGTGTGAAATGTCCAAGGATATTTATTTATTTATTTATTTATTTATACATACAAATCATTTGTCATCTCAGCGCTCAGTCCTTTCACACACATATCCGCATTTGTCTACGCAGTAATCCATCTTGTATTTACCATACCTACCTAAGTACATATTTTTGTTTATCTAAATCGAACACCATACCTACCTAATACAAATTCCAACAGAACTCTACCAATGACTCCGAAGTTTAGAACAATGCCGCAAAAACTATAAGCATTGTACTAAACAATGCTACGGGAACCTAATTAATTATGTACAATTTACCTACTGGCAAATCACAATTATAATGATTAGTAGATACGGTGCTACTTCTTCTTTTCAACACCTCTTGGTGTGAAATGATAAACCTCTGATCCTTAGTACCAAACCTATAACTAAATATTTTCATAAGATTTATTGGAGTCCTATATATTTTCCTAAGATTTATTGGACCTTCCTTCGAGGGTAGTTAATTGTGACGAGCTTATTTTTTTAAATCCAGTAAGTTTTAGAAGGTTGTGCCTACACTTTTCGGGAAGCGTAGTGTAGTGCTAGGGTCATTATTAACCTGTCAACCGGCGGAACGACCCCGGGGTCGTTGGGTACTTTATCTAACTAATTCTGTCGAATAATTCGCGAATTTCGACATTTCGAATCTGAAAGCGATTACCTAAAACTTAAAAAGTCATAGAAAGTTAAAATTAAAAATTAAAAACTAAAATTAAATTAAAATTTTTAATCTTGAATATTTAATTCCAACTTTCTGTAAAAGTACCAACGACCCCGGGGTCGTTCCGCCGGTTGACGGCGGTTCGACATAATTCGCCCGTTAGTTGACAGGTGCTGGAATAGGCTTGTCCAGCACTTAAACCTCAACTTAGTAGAATAACAAAAAAGTACAATAATATAGTATGACGTCTCTTACCTAATGCAATGTAATACTTATTTCTCAAAGTATTTAATCCGTGGATCTACAAGCGTGGACAATGCAAGGCCTGCGCACCATAACGCTGTGACACATGCGCCAATTAAACACGAAACTGCGTAATTTCATTGTGTATTGTTTAGATAAGTTAGGCAAGGGTAGGTAAATGTACAACTAGGTGCAATACCGAAATTATTTTAACCGGGTCAAAAAACACCATCTACTTTTATTTGTTTAAACCCTCGGCATAGCCCATATCTGGTGGAAATGCACCCTCCACCAGATATGGGCTACCATTCTGACAAGACATACAAACAAACCATCTAAGTCGTCATCGTTATTCTAAAAAATTAAATCTGTTAGTACCTAGCTATTTCACTTTTAAACTTTTACTGTTAGTAGCTTTATATAGGCCTGTGTACCGACGCGGTATTCGCTGCCGGTGTGGGAAGCGAAAATACCGCGCTGCGGAACTTCATAGATAATACCTGCGCGGTATTTGCGCTTCCCACAGCGGCAGCGAATACCGCTTAGGTCCGAATAGGCCTTAAAAGTTGGTTTGTCAGTTAGTACCAAGTACCTACTGAAATTTTGAGAGAGCTGTGGATTTTCTTTTATAAATAAAAACAAAAAAAGTCGTTATCTTTTTGTTTTCACTTTACCTACTTACTTAGCACACTTGTCGTGCCCTTATAGGGTGACCTATATATGTAGGTATGTTTCTTGCTATAGTTACCTACTTGCAAATTCCTGTCGACCTAGTAGGTACCTATAGATAGTATTTTTTTTCAACACCGCGGTTAATCTGATTTATTAAGTAGCCAGAGGCAAACATTTGCCCAGTCACATTCTTTAACGAGTTTAAATATTTGGTGATAATTTATGCTAAATACACCTATTCATTAGAAATTACCTATACCAAGGACTATGAATCGTCTTTGCTTATATACCTACCTACAACCGACATGGGTAGTTAGTAGGTATACGGATGTAGATATTGAGGTTTTTGAACTGCCTTTAGGAATCGTTGACGAATTGGTAAGTAGGTACTTTGTTTTTAAGTGCTTGGCCCTTAATTGGATCGTGACTTTTTAAATAAGTATCTTTTCGCTTTGCCTCCCGTTGAAAAAAAGACTGTTAATTTTTGTGGCTAAGTAAGGCACTTGTCTGACGACCGGAAACGATGAACGAGTAAAACTAGAAGCTAAAAACGAGTTAGCGATTAGTGATCGTTTTGAACAAAATATCGGGACGGAGGCTGTCCCGCGCGGTACATTAAATTTTTCGCAACGCTGTCGTATCGCCCTGTAGGTCTTACTCTACAAACCGAAAACGAAGCATATCGTGTCAATAATCGCAGGTTGGCTTATGTTGGTGACAACTGAATTCGGAAGATTAACCAACATAAGCTGAACTGCGATGCTTGTCACGAACTCGCGAGTTCACGACGCATCGTTTTTGGCTTAGGTATAGAGTAGAGGGGCGAGCTCTTCCGTGCTTCGGAGGGCACGCCCGCGCGGGCCGCGCCGGCTTTAAAGTCATTAAGCCATGGCGGGCCTTGAGGCGGCCTCAAAACTCTGTAACCACAGTTACCCATTAATAGCCATCAGGAATTTACCTACTTATGTACGCCTAGTTTGTGAGACATAGGGGATTTTTTCACAATTTTCACGAACAAAAATGTAAATCTTCAACTTTCTTAGATTCATGTTGCGTCTACATCACTCTCATTATTATACGGTTAGTTACCTAGGTAGTCAATCTAGTTATTAAATACTTTATTTATGGCTATTGTCACGGTTTGGTAGTCAAAAAACACAGCGAAAGTTTAGATGTTTAGAAAAATGTTTAGAGAGAGTAGGGTAATCAAAAACCAACTTTTATTTCCTTTATATACCCAGGTATTGATTTGCTTTAGCTTCTGTAAAATATGGGTATGGTGCATGGAGTACCTATCTATTAAGTAACTAATATTTGTTTGGACAACCTCTGAAGTCTCTGAGTACCTTCTTACGTACCTACCCTATTGCATCTTCAAAGGATCTAAAAATCCCTAAAGATCTTAAAGAACATGTCTACCGATAGTTACAAACAATCTTGAGATAGCTTAACTGATTCCGCAGCAAAGCAATCTGGCATTTATTGCTACTTTTTTCATACGAAATCGTATTTAGTTTCTAGTCGTAGGTAGAAACTTTACATAATATTAAACACACTTAAACATGTTGAATATCCTAAAATAAATAAATGAAAACCCAAAATGCTAAAACGTCATTAATTCTAATGAAGACATGGGTAATTTATTTATATATCCAGTTCTAAAACAGAGATCTCAAGCTAAAATCTAAAATAGGTTTGTTTACTTGCCTCAACGGACGTCATCATCATTACCTTCCAACATTATATCATTATTATTTATGTTTATTTTTATTATTACCTAATAATTCTTGATAAGAAATTGAAATAAAATTTATAAAATTGGTCCCACCTTTGATTGCTCCGAATTAAGTAATTACCAAATTATTATTAAAAAAATAAAAACTACTCTTACCATCGCAATATCCATCCATCCACTTTTATTAGAAAAAAAACTTTATTTTCACACTCACACAATGACACAACCGCTTATACTTTTAAATTAAAACAACAAAAACTAGTCACAGAGCGTCCTTCCATACCTACAAGAAATTCGCGGTATTTTCTTTTTAGTAAAATAACCACTAACCGGTACATGGTGCTCGTTCGGTGTTTCTCAGGAAACAGCCACAGGACTTCGCATCCACTACTTATAGAGCCTTCTTGTAGAAAAAGACGATTTTGAACATCCGTTGCGTGTTAAAGAGTTAAACTTTGTACCTACTGTTTACACAGAAAAAATAGGCTTTATATTACCTTACACAGAATGGTATTTTATGTGGTAGGCAAAGATTTAAATCGGAGGTATTATCGTATATTTAGATTAAATTATATTTCGGAATATTATGTCTCGTGACGAAATGATAGATGATATGAGACGAGACTCTCGTCTAACAGGTACCTACCTATATAAGTAGGTTCATATAAGCTAACAAAATATTAGGGACATGAAAATAGATATAAATATTCAAAAAATAAATAAAGAGGTTGCTAGAACAAACCACGTCCGGATTTTTTACTTATATGTAGGAAATATCTATAAATTCTCTTTAACATCTGCACTACAAACAGAAGGATAATTAGGTAATTTTTAAATTAGAAACTAAAAAAGGAACAGGATTTCTACAGATCTATGTAGATGTAAAATGCTAACTAAACTAAGCGATTCCTAATTTCACTATTAAAAAAAATGAATCCCTGTTAGCAAAACTGTTAAGAATTTTCAATTCAACGTTTTTCCGCGTTGTATGTTTTTTCGCACCAAACCACAGGCAACTGAATGCGAGTCACATTCTACCCGCGCCAAAATGGAGGGGGCGTGCGGTTTTCATTGTTTGTTCCACTCGTGAACTTGAATTTGTTTCTCATCATGGGAGTTTTGAAATAATGCCGGAAATAAACAAAGTTATGAGGCTGAAATAAGCATTTTTATACTAATCAAATTTATATCATCAAATTTAAATTAGGGCACAAGTTTAGTAATAAGACCAAAGCCGAAGAAGGATTGACCAAAGAGTAGGTAGGATTAACGTGACGTGGTTAGGTATTTTAGAAAAAATAAGAATCACGTTTATCATAATTTTATTTTTAACCCCTCTGAAACGTTGATTGACGAGACGTGGTTAGGTATTTTAGAGAAAATAAGAATCACGTTTATCATAATTTTATTTTTAACCCCTCTGAAACGTTTTAAAATAATTACCTACCTAAATATATAATATAAATCTAGTATGTATAACCTAGCTAGTAGGTATATGCTTGCAGTCAATTATGAATAAGGTTAAAGGTATTCACAAACCAATAGGTAGGTTACATAGTGATGTATCAACGGAAAACAATTTTATTACATAATACAAATTAATACAATATCCTGGGACTAACTTAGGTAGGTACGCAATTGCATAATAAATATGATTAGAATGACTAGCACTTATTATAAGACTAAGTATTTGAAATATGTAGTAACTTACCTACCTAGGATTTTACCGTAGGTAGCTAGGTACCTACCTATTTATTTATTATAAGGAATAATTGGTTCATTATTAATTTTAGCAGGTAGATATTCCTTTTATGTTAAATTAATTGATGCTAAGCACGCAGTACATTCAGAATGAATCAACTAATTAATGAAAATTCTTTATTGCACACAAAAGTAACAATGGGTGGCCTTATCGCTAAAAGCGATCTCTTCCAGGCAACTTTTGGATGGAGAAGAAATTTAAAGAAAGGAAGATTGGATTTAGAAGTAGCTCTACTTACTATTTTTTTTTTGTAAAGCGTGGAACTCAGTTAGTGACACGGGTTCCGTATTTTTTTTTATATAAACTATAAATAATGCTTACAGCCCGGTTCAGTTTAGGTATTATAGGTACTCACTTTGTTTACAAGTAGGTTAACATTCCTATCCTATCCTAGTACCTATTTATACTATTATGAAACAGTTATTTTGGACAGTGTCCAGTCCAAGTGTAACAGTAACCCACACTAACCATTAGGAGTCCGTTACTTGGATTTATATTTATGGATCTTCTATTTATTGGAGACGTTCGTATGGGTTTACTATTTTTGGTTAAAATAGAGATTAGGAGGTAAAAAGTAGATGGTTATCTACGCGGTTTTAGGTCGAACCAGTGGGGCCCTGAACCAACTATATGATAAAATCATTCAATCATTTATTTATTTATCTTTTCACATTTACATGTACTTAGATAAGTCATACAACATTTATCTTATATTATTATGTACTTAAATTACTATTATATATAACTAGAGCTAGTACCTTCTATTTTATTACAAAATAAGTTTTTATCAGCCATCGCTTCGTCAATTGTATAGTAACTCTTATTAATCAGATAATTTTTAACAAATATAAATAATTCCATGTCAGTTTTGTTTCTAAATTCTAAAGGTATTTTATTATAAAACTTAATAGAGAGGCACACAAAGCTTTTTTTAATTTTAGAAAGTCTAGTATAAGGAACTAAAACATTGTCTTTATTTCTAGTATTGTAACCATGGATTTCCTTATATCTAGTTACATTTTTGTCATTTTCTCTTATGTTAATAATACATTGATAAATTTGCTCACAGGCCATTGTCATTATATTTAACTCCCTGAATGTATTTCTACAGGTATCTCCATAATTTAAACCAGCTATATATCTTATGGATCGTTTTTGTAGAACAAATATTCTGCGTGATTCTGCTGCGTTACCCCAAAACATTATACCATAGCTCATTAACGAGTGAAAATATGCAAAATATACTTGTCTTGCCGCCTTCTGACCCCCTAGCTCCTTAATTTTTTTTATTGCATAAGCTGCAGAACTAAGTTTTTTGCTGAGCTGATCGATGTGTTTAGACCAAGTTAATTTTGAGTCTACCCAGATACCTAAAAATTTTATACAATCTGTGTTAGGAAGCGACAATTCATTTAATGCATTGTTTACAATGGTCTGGGGGAATTTGTTAGTATTTCCAAGGCAAAATTTTAACACATTCGTTTTTTCAACATTTAGTAGTAGATTATTGACTGAAAACCACATTTTTAAGTTAGGTATCACATTCAAGAGCTTATCACTTACTCCATTATCACACTTATCTTTAATTATCAAACTAGTGTCGTCCGCAAATAATATTATGTCAACATTCTTACATACTATTGAAACATCATTAACGTAGATTAAAAATAAGAGAGGACCCAGAATTGATCCCTGCGGTACACCTAGGGTTATGTCACCTTTCTCAGATCTACAGCCATTTACTTCAGTAACTTGTTTCCTATCTGATAAATAAGATTTGAAAATATTCAATATATTATTTTTTACTCCGTAGTGATCTAACTTAGATATTAATATTTCGTGTGAAACACAGTCAAAAGCTTTAGAGAGATCACAAAACACCCCATAAGTTTTTTGTGATATCTCTAGGCCCCTAAATACATCTTCAATAAGCCTCGTTATAGCATTCTTTGTTGATTTTTTCTTTTGGAAACCAAATTGCCTACAATTTAAAAAGTTATTTCTAAGCATAAAACAAACCAGTTCTTCAGCAAGATATTTTTCAAAAATTTTGCTTATGCTAGGTAACACAGACACTGGACGATAGTTATTACACGATGATACCTTACCTGATTTATAAATCGAAAAATAAGACATATTGTATAGATACACATACATATTGTAAGTACCTATCTATAGGTATACATTATTATATAGACATAAATATTTAGTTAGAACTCCTAGACGTAAAAACAGCCAGAAGCAAGTCCACGTAAAGCCATCATGAAGTTCTTATTTCGGAGCGAAGTACTAGTTGTGTGCTGGAAAAATATGTTTCCACACCTGCATGTGATAAAAAATAGTTCAATCGGCTATAAAGATATTGCGACTATGAATTTTATACCCACTTTTTTACTCGTTTTATTTGTGGCGCATCTTTGGTCGTCGTAAACTTTTTTCCGAAGTCGACAAGGCCGCGCCGATCATAACTTACAACTGGGCAATGACCAGAACTGAACTGAGTCCGTATTTAAGTGCTTTTATTTTGTTTAACTATTTTTATTTGATTATAGATTCTTGGCTGGTTTTATACTTAGTTAGTTGCAAAAATTCAATTAAGTAATTACTTAGTTAAAACTTCGTCACTTAGTAGTAGGTAAGTTGTAGCTAAAGATTTGTGCTATAGCACAGATTACCTACTAAATACAACTTTTAGTTAAGTACCTACCTAGGTAAGTACTTACTTACATTTAAATATTTACCGTAGGACCTACGGCCTCTTATCATTAGCAGTGTAAATAATGATCTCACGCGTTTTACAATATTTTAACATAACTACCTACCTAAGTAAGTAGGTACAAATTATTGTAAAAAAAAAAACATTGATACCTACCCAACTGTTATTGCTATTGAAATTGAAATTGAAAATATATTTATTCAGACAACATAATCCATTTTGTATCCAATATATTATCCATTTTGTTTAGAAATGTGTTAGTATTAATGAAGTTTTTCATTTATAATAATTATAAGTAGGTATTCAAATTAATTCTAATCAGTCAGATGTCAAAGCTTTCCACAAAAATAAAAACTTCAAATCTTAAATGAAGACTCGTCTTTAGATATGTATGTAGGTACTCACATATAATTTTATGATTAAAATGGAAGAAGGCTCATTTTTTTGTCAGCGATACTCTAAAAAAGTTTTACAAATTGGGTCCTATTATTCCGTGTCCTTGTCCGAATATGAACCCTCCCTTCCATTTTATCCCGCGTAATTATAATTATGGCCCATTGAACAGCATCGTAAAGAGATCTAGGTACCTACATTCCGGGAACTATTATTTTTATAGTTGGCAAATTAAAGAAGTTTAAAAGTACCTAGTACCTACTTAAGTAGGTGGTAGGTAGGTACTACAAATCGGATAAGTTTTCCACTGGATAAGTCGACTTATCTACATCAATAGCGTCTGTGCAATCTAACAATTTAAATTCTAAAGTTTGCGTTATTAGTTTTTGTTTATCAATTTTTATCACTGAAACAGCTTAAAATCATCAAAATTAAGGCATTTTTAGGAACTGATGAACATTAGATTTGGATAGAATTTTACACAAACTGTCCTTTTTTACTTTCGATCAGAAACGGTAAAGGCCTGTTCGAACCTACGCGGTATCCGCTGCCGCTGTGGGAAGCGAAAATACCGGCGGGACTTCATAGAAAATACCAACGCGGTATTTTCGCTTCCCACAACGGCAGCGAATACCGCGCAGGTCCGAACAGGCTTTAAATTCGCGGTAAATACCTACCCGTTAACATCCAGGGACAAAGTTTTGTATTTTATCTGTGGTTTTGTACAATCTGCAAGTATTTGTCAGCGGGAATCGAACTCCGAGGAGATTGACATAAAGGTCGACAAAAAGTAATAGCATGGACGAAATAGTAGAAAGAAATCTATTTCGTACATGGTAATAGGTAATACGAGTAGGTAGTATCGGACTCTTCTTGTCTTCTAAAGCTGTTATTCTTCTGTTTTCTGGAACTGTAGAAAAACTCAGTCATTTGTTGCCCTTCGCTAGGCAGCTGGCATAACTACACAGCAAACTGCCATACGATGAGCCGCAACCGACAAGAGCCACTTCTTTCAACTTCTTCCTTCTTCTGAATGCTTCTTTATGCTGCTTTTGTAAGTAAGGGTCCTTATTTATGACATTTGTTTCTCTGTACAAATCTGACTGGTAAAAGCGTTTCAAATGGTTAAAAAAAACGCTCCCAATTAGGAAGAATTAATTTAAGCAGTTGTTGAGTAAGTACCTAAGTACTTATAGTTTTATTATAATTATTTTAAAATAACGTTGCGGAGATAGGTACGTGGTGTCAATTCAGATGTTGCCTAAACTAAACAAAACTTATTTCACAGCACTAAAAAATGTTGCCGTTCCTTTTATAACGATCGAAAAAAAAGAAGGGCATCAAATTTTAGTGCTGTCTAATTAGTTTAGTTTTGCGACATATAAATTTACATTAATATAATACTACACTTGTCTTGTCTGATTACTGAATAGATGTAGGTACTTAGGTAAATTAAAATATAATTGTATAGGTAGTACCTAATGATTATTGCACCCAATTGCATTTTTATCGGAGTTTTATCAACGTTCTGCGTGACACGCACCACAGCACATTACTAATGAACAAAGTTAGGTCTCCATCGTCATCATTGGCATTTTAATCTATTGCAGATAATTTAGGCGTAGCGGAACGACAAAGAGGAGGCCTGTACCTAAGGGAAGGCAGCTTCCCATACAGAGTAAAATTATGTAGGTACCTACCTAGGTAGGTACTTACAAAATAAAGACGTTGGTAGGGTAGGTACCATTGCCTACAACAGGGTTGATGTGAAAGATAATCTAAACATATTAAATCCATAATGTGTGATAGGTACTACATACTTACTAAGAAAACACATTTAAAACGAATCTACCTATAGTGGCAACTTTACACGTGAAACTTGTGACGTTCGACTTGGCTACCTGTTACTACCTTAGAGACAGATCTATTTTACAGCCGATCTCAATAACGCACTAATTGTTAATCTCGGACTGCTACTGGCGAGTCAAGGAAAAGTTTGAACTACCCTTTACTGCCGTCTCAATAACAAAATTCAGTTTCTGTTACACTCTAATCTTCAGTTTAGCTCGTCCCTCCGAAACGTTTTGTTTTTATATTTTGACCACTATTGGGATAATACAATAACGTATTAAAATAAATTAGTTGTTCTATTTTAACTCTAGCAACAATATCTCTTTTTTCTCTTTTAGTGTGAGAAATGTTAACAGTAGGTATGTCTATACAGTTTTTAATTTTGCCACGTGTCATGTAGGTGGGTAGGCATGTCAACGGTTATTCGAAATTCGAAGGCCCCTTGACTTAGGTACCTACTTAATTTGGAAAAATAATTTTCGTTTGAAAGGGTTAGGTCTTAGAATACAGGGGTAGGTTAGGTTAGGTTACATTAGCAAAGATTTTGCCTATAGATACCAAATTTTTCAGTTAGTCTCATAAAAATTTGTGAGAATCTTCGGAGTTACGAACAGAAACGCACCTCGATAGTGCAGAATTGCTCTTTTTACAACATAGAAGTCAGTTTTTTTTTTATTTTGAATTTTGCCTGCCACTAATTGTTACGTAAATTGACTTACCATGAGCCGCTGATTACCCTGTTTACCGTTTGTACCAATACACCAGTTTCAGCCACTAGTCACCAGAGACCACTGCCGGGCAGCAGTTAGGAATGCTCATTAAATACGACTTATCATAAGGAAAGCCGCGGCTAATTAACGAGTATGGTCGCCATATTGTTGTGGGACTTTTAAGTTTTGATAGGGAGTAGTGATGGGAGGAATATGAGCGGGATTCGGAAAACTGGGACTTTGTATCGTTGAGTTACGTGATTCTATTCCTATTCCAAATTCCGGGATGGTTCTGCTGAAGTGTTAGGACAAGAAACGGGGAGCTTGCATATTACTATTTTATTGCTCGTTTTGATTCGCTTTTGCAAATCTATGCATTCTCTACCATGCTATTTAATTTTGTAAGTGCATCTGACGAGCCTCTTACAGATCTATATAAAATATTTAAAGTAGGAAACTTTGTGAAGGAAAATATGAGTAGGGAGGCTTTGAAATAGCACAACTGCTTCTTCAAATGAAACCCCATAGGTACAAGCAAAGCATACGGAAGCTTATTTTTCATTACATTACTAGGTATACGAATTATTTATTCAATTTATCTTCCATGAGTTATATTAAATAATCCCGCCACGATCACGTCTCGGCGTTGGTTGCCGGTATTAAGTATTTATCCCACCCCTATTCTGTAAAATAACCGTGTTATCATCTGTAACAGGAAATGGTACAGGAAGAACAGGATCGATATGAACCTCGCTGTACAGTTTTAATAGTTAATATAAATAAAATATTAAAATACCTACGTCATCCAACGTTTTCGGCCTTCGTGCACCGAGTCAGTTTCACATGAAGGGCACCCTGCTTGCAGAATTGGTCTCAGGAATAGTAACTCCTCTCAGGTGTCTCAGGGCGTCATGAACATAAACTATTACTTATTTTAAATAATTTTAGAATTTGTCTTTCTAAAAGTAAGATTGGTTAAGTTTTCATTTATGTCGGTCAGTGCCCATGTCGCACGTATCGATGTTCTGGGCAAGGAATGGGCTAAGCATAACATCAATACACTCAAATGATCCCAGAGGTCCTACTAATAAAATATGATGCTTGACTAAGCGAGAAGAATGCGCGCAAGACGTTAAGAAAAAGGGACAGAAGCTAAGAAAAAGGGTTAGTGTCAAAATCCCTTAGAGGATTTGGTAAGTAATTTGAGTCTCATAATCTCCTCTAGAGCTGAAAGTTCAGACAAGGGGATTTTGACACTCAAATTACCAAAATCCCTTTGGAAGGAAAATTCAACTCAATTGAAATTAAAATTACTTAAGCTTTAAATTGAATAAAATTACATAAAAGTATTTATAAATATAATGTACCTACCTAGGTACACGGGGTTTTATCGCGTTATTTACCTTATTTCTTTACGTCTCGACGTTAAAACCCGTGTAGGTAGGTAGGTACATATATTTATAAAATGAATTGTGATCGTGAAAGTTTAACAAAATTACCTACCTACTTAAGTACCTACTTGTCACAAAAATTTTGGTTTGCTTAGGGTTTAGGATTTTGGAGAGAAATATTCAAAATTCAGTTGCAAAAGTCCGTAACATCTCTCGATGAAGTTAAATAACAACTTCAATTACCTAGCTGGCGAAGTAAGTAGGTAGGTACCTAGAGCTATTTCCTATGTCATTGGTCGTTTTATTACATCTAACTCTGCCCAAGGCCAGAGATGTGTCCTTGAAATTCTATTGCCAAATAGTACCTACCTAAGTAGCCACTAAATGTTGAATAAGGTACTATACATAGGTATAGTTAGAAAGTTATAGGTGTCGGCTGCCTACTTTTATTACAAAACACTGCACAATTTTATTTATAACAAATCAGTTGGTAGGTAGTACCTACACAGATAAAATAATACTGTACCTTATAACGATAAAAGCTTTGAAAGCTTGCATTCACTGAAATAAATCAAAGACACCTCTCTAATTTAAAAATATCCTTACAAAGATTAACTATCAAATTTGGTAACCCTTCCGTAGATACATTACCAAGTGGACATAATTATTATGTAGGAACTTACCAGTTATTATTAACCATCTATCTATAAGTACATACCTAAATATCATTTTTATATCACTTTAGGTATCAATTTTCTCTCAGGAGAATCACCCTTTCCATTGAATTCGATTTTCAACATTCCAATTGTCACTGTAGTAATCACTCGTTGTTTTTTGCGTATTTCCTTACGTTTCGTTTCGCGGCCACGGTGCCAGCCAATGTCAAGTTCTAGGTCAGGGTCGTGTTGTCTGACCTGCGCCGTGGGCGGAGGGTTGAAGGGCGATGTTGCCATAGAGACTGGTTTTGGCTAGAAAGTGACGAAATTAAATATGGTCCTAACTAAAACGTATTGTTTCTATTCTCTTTGGTCCTGACTTTAGTCAAAGAAAATATGACTACGTTTACCTTAGTCTTAATGATAGATTGTAGTACATTAAGACTAAGGTAAACCTACACCCTACTATATAATAAATCTCAGTTTTTTGTTTCGTTAGCGAAAGTTCATTAGGGCACCCTTAGTAAACTCAATGCAATGAGTTTATATAGGTACCTACAGTTTACCTAAATTATTATTCCTCATCAGATAAGGTCGCCCATTGCTACACTACTTATTTTAATGAATGTTCCTCTATTTGTGGTTATTTTGAAGGTGTGCAATAAAGTGATATTCTATTCTATTCTTTCTCAACATAGGTACATCTTCTGTTACTTAAATAAATAAATAAATAGAGATCTTTCACTGAAAGCTCCCTAAATGATAATAGCATACTTCTTTTTAGAAATACAATCACTAAGTATGCATTTTTATTATACCTACATTGAAAAAAACCCAAGTTTACCTATCTCATTCTGCTTGATTTGTGGATATGGAATAGGTATAAACAAACACAACATTAATATTCAATATATATTGTTATAATCTAAATTAACATAAAAATAAAATCAAATAGACAAAACGGAGGTCACAAAAACAAAAATACATTAGGTCTGATTGTATCTTCCAATGAGAAGAAAAACATAATAATTATGATTTTGAAGGACGCACACAGACCTGTAGCCAGAAACGATTCGTTCCTTATTATTAACCAACTTTAAAAAAGAAGATTCCATGTTCCCTGTGTACTTTTTTATGTACTTACCGACATTCACGAATATATGAGCTGTTCATTTTCCAATTTGCAAGTGGGGTCGTAGAAAGATATTGGTAAATACATAGTAGTATTTATTGTACCTAATTACAATTGCATGTTTTTATGGATTTTAATTAAGTTATTATATTATATTTATTATTTAATTAAGCTTTGAAGATAATTATGAAAATATGTAAAGTGACTTACCTTTGTTATGTACCTAATATAACTCTATGGTGAATAAATAAATACTGAAATACCGATGTTCACTAATTATTTAGTCAATATAGTGGACCGATTTTGAAAATTCTTTTTTTGTTTGAAAGAGTTTACCCGAATTGGTCTCTTAATTTCTTTTGTGTATCTGTTAAGGGTCTTCGGAGTTATGAACAGAAATGCACCTTGAGAGTGCAACCTGATTGTGTAACTTGTCTCGATTGTATGTATCAAAGCAAAAATCACAGTAAATCGCGAAACCAACTGTCAAATATGACAGTAATAAGTAAGCTACTTACTAACGGCTAGTCTCAATAACCTATCTATCCTTGGTTTTGCTTACTGCGGGTAGATATTTGACATTACTTCTATACAAAAAACGTCAAATAGCTACTAAACCAAAAGCAAAACCAAAGATAGGTTATTGAGATTGGCTGTTAATCAGCGTTAAATCTGACCGTTGTTTTTGCGATTTACTGTGATTTTTGCTTTGATACAACTTCGATACTATCGAGACAAGTTACACAATCAGAGGGGCATGAAATTTATCTTGTCTTACGAAATTGAAATGGCTACAGGGCTACAGAAATTAAAGTGAATGTTTAATTTTTAATCAACTTTTTTTTTATATTTATGATCGACCAATTCTCAGTCAATACGATATGCAGATTGCTGATTATAGAGATTTGTGACATTTTAAAGATACAATCTCCCAAAAGCTGCCCACTACAAACATAATTCTACATAGGCCATATACATAGCGTTTAATTTACATCTGCCAAACTAAAACAACCTTAATCCATTGAGAATACAACTTAAAATTTCATGGGATAAATTACCCTGCGACCAAATCAGCAAACGGTCTTTTTAAGTTTTATTCGAAGCACGTTTCATGAAACATACAATACATTGATCCTATTTTTGTATAGCATCGAGTTACTATACTAAAGAGTCACAATCTAATAGCTGACAACACTCAAAAAATGTCCGAGCAAATTCAATGTTCTACAATGACATTTGACATTTGAATATAGACGTTATGTAATTTGTTTTAATGTTCAATATAACTTGTAGGTACGCAAAAAAGTAAAACTCGGCGCACTACGTAGCGTGCGCCGAGTTTTGGAGCGGACATTTTATTTGTCTGATTGTGGCTCTATAGATTGTACCTCAATGTTGTATAGTCATAGTTTGTAAATTTTATGGAACGGACCCCGCCTTTTAACAATATTATACAAAACCTCAGAGCAATAAGATATGTATTCATATTTTTGTGATAAAATGTATACGAAGGTGGCGATTTTGCTGTATACTAACTCAATTATTTCTAAATCCGAAATAGAATTAGTCAGTGTACAATATAATAATAATATGTAGGTACCTATTTATATATAATGATTATATAATATATACAATATTAACCATTCTTTAGCAATAAAAACCAGCGTGCTACATTTATCACTCCGAGGTTATTTAATTTATTATTTTAGAATTATATTATGTATGTATCAGTTTAGTTTTACACAAAATTAATCAATTAAGCCCGTCACACACGTAGCTGTAATATATATTATAGCTGCGTGTGCGGTCACTTGAATATTTGTATAGAAAATATATCGTAATATGCCTTGCTATAATGTATAGTAATATATATTATAGCTACGTGTGTGACGGGCTTTAAGAAGAAGTTTCAAACATGAGATAAGAGATAACAATATTTGAATAAAAAAAAATGAAATATTGGTGTCAATTCAGACGCAAAAACTAAACTAAACTAATTTGACAGCACTAAAATGTATGCTATCCTTTTTATTTTTATCGTTATGAAAGGGACGACACGATCGACGCAACGATTTTAGTGCTGTCATAGTTTAGTTTAGTTTGGCGACATCTGAACTGACACCATTAATAATTACCTACTTATAAGAATTTAAATCAAATACTTATCTGATTTTAAAAACAAACAAAAACCAAATACCATATCATGGCTTATTTTACCAAAGAAGTATTTTTTTAATTAAGTAAAAATATTTATCTAATAATTTAAACCATACCTACAACACTGCTGTGTTACATAATACATACATAATATAATTCTGGTTGTAACCTATCCTAAGTGCAAATGTTATCAAAATCCATTCAGTACGTTTTAAATATTGATGGCGCAGGCGAGGTGCCTTAAATACATCATTATCATCATCAATAGTGATTATTCTGTTGACGACAAAAATAGAGTTTTGACTAATAACTGCCTATATGGTAACTCGGGAAATAAAAGTGGACTTAGTGTCGAAATCCCCAGAAATCCCCATATAAAACACCATTTACAGGGGATTTTGGGAATTCGCGTAACCTAATTCCCTTCGTGAGTTGAAAGTTAAGGGGATTTATATATTTATTTATTTATTATTTATATCAGCCGTTCGTGTCCCACTGCTGGGCAAAGGCCTCCCCCCACTCTTTCCAGACGTCCCGATCTTGTGCTATAGTCTCCCAGTCGGTTGTTAATTGGTCGAGCTCGTCCCGCCACCTCTAGGGGTGCTAAGATTTATATAACCATTTAAATTTCTATTTTGACATTGGAAATAGTAGATAAACTAAAATGACCTCTGTGGCGCAGTGGGTGAAGGCACGCCGAGATTGCGGGTTCGAACCTGCCGCGGGGCAAATGTTTGTAAGTTCTGCAGACATTTGTTCCGGGTCTGGGTGTTTTTTCATCTATAATATGTACGTATTTACAAAAAAAATGCATACTATAAGTATTATATCAGTCATCTGGTTACCATAACCTAAGATAGTTTTTAAGCCGTAAGTGTGTGTGTTTTACTTGTTGAGTGACGTTTAATAAAATAGTAAATAAACTATTTCATTATTATTTTGTAGACAGTAACCAATCAAAACTTTATTAGAAATGGTGAAAAGCACATTCTTGTAAACAATGTACAATACGGCGTCCATGATATTTGCCATTTCATAATATAACAGTGTATCTACGATATAAAACTTATATTTACGTGCATAATACAAAGTCTAGTTCCTTAGCATGAGCAGTAGACAAACATTTCGAGGTTACGGAGAAATTTACAAAAATAACAAACAAATAATACGAAATTTTGATATTTCCACACATTTTTATACATTTCTTTACGTTAAATACGCATTAAAATGTGCGGTATCTTTTCTAGAAATTCATGCTGGGTACGTAACTCTAGCAAAAATACCTAATAATCTTCTCATTAGTGGCAATTCGGAGTGTCGCAAAAGCTAAACTAAACTAACTAAAATTAATCCCATCCTTTTTATTCCCATCGCTATGAAAGGGACGGCAACATTTTTGGTTAGTTAAGTTTAGCTTTTGCGATACTCCGAATTGCCACTACTGTGCGAGTTAAAAAACGGTTTGGATGGCTTAGTTCTATTCACATCTCTACAACTTTTCCTATAAATGGCAGCACTCAAACTGTCAATTCATGTGTATCTAATTATTGGTCTGACTGTAGTATGACTGCGTCACGTAAAAAGAGCGCGGTCGTGGATGTAGTGGGGGTATGTTTGCGTCTGTGTTCACTCGCTGACGAACCAATAGTACTCTCTAAATCAATGGTATGAAGTGCGCCGCAACACCTCTCCGCCAATCGGACCTAATAATCGACTTCTGCGCAGCTTTTCCACTCAATAGTTCTTTTTAAGTGACGCGACCTATATATACCATATTTAAGACTTTATTATAGACCGGGCGAAACTTAGGTCCTCCGGGCGGTCGCGCATTACGAACAGACGTTACGAAAGAGTTAAAACAGATGTATCGACAGCACGTGAAACAGAGATAGCGATATTACACTGCGACGCTAATCGCAATAACTTCACTCCGGTCAACTTAGATTGAGCTTACTGTAATTGATATTTGAAGCACTGGATTGTACACTGACGGTTTGAAAATGTTCGTCACCTTATAGTCGGTTTTCGCTTGCACCAGATTGCAAGAATAAATTTTTATGTACCAAAATATTACCAGTGACGTTCCTTTTTCAAGTTTCAAAAGGGATTATGAGCTCGTGCTCGTTGAACGAATCAAGTTGAAAACCGACGAACATTTTCAATTTTCACTGTACATTGGATTGATAGTTCGATAGCTAACACACAAACGTACAAAGCAAGAATCAATGTATAGCACTGATTAAATTACGCTTGCACTTATCAAAGAGAATCTCTACACTTTGGGAATACAGTCGCGATCATAATTTTATGTAAACCTCAATGATAAATCTTACTAAAAGTTTTACGGCTTCGACGGGATTCGAACCCGCGAGATACACCCATAAGCCGGGCTGCCTTACCACTCGGCCACGAAGCCCTTGCCGAAATACCTAAGTGTGGTTAACACTATAATCAAAAATAACCTCAATGATATCATCTATCCGACTTCCCCGCGTTCAAATGATTCGGAGCATCAGCGAATGCAAACTTCAGCCTGTACGCCTCCGCGACCAACAAACTGATATTAGAGTCCGTCCAATTATGAGTAGGCACGTTTTGAAGCAATATCATTAAACCTTGGAAGTCTCGCTCTAACATCAACCTCTCTCTCCAGTGGAGTAAGAACGCCGCGCAGACGTATAGTTGGAACGTCGCGAAACCGTCGGACTCGGCTAGGTATGTGTCCCAGAGACGTATAGTACAGGCTAGGGGTATCTCCCTGGTGAGGAGGTTGTTCATCCAGCGGAAGGAGAACTGTAGGTAGTCTACGCCGTGCGTCTGCAGATGCTCGTGGAGTGGTAAGTCGATGCGACGTATCAGTTCTTTCAGTTGATTCACCTGGAAATTGATTTTAGGGTTAATTTAATCTATACTAATAATAATAAGGACTAAAGTCCAAGACGTCGGGGTTAAGGTTGCGAATCTAAAATGGAATTGGACACTTGGCTAGACGAGGCGATGAAAGGTGGAGCAAAGTCCTGACCGAATGGTGGTCGAGGACCGGCCAAAGAAGTCGTGGTCGTCCGTTGGTGCGGTGGGTCGACGACATAAGACAAGTCGCGGGCAATTCCTGGCTTGGCACAGCGCAGGACCGGATTATGTGGCGTTTACGAAGGGAGGCATACACTTAGCAGTGGGTACCTATGGGCTGTGGATCATGATGATGATGATGAATATTATAAAGAGGTAATGTTGGTTTGTTTGTTTGGGGTAATCTCCGAAACTACTCATCCGATTTCAAAAATTCTTTCACCGATGTGTAGCAGGACTTTCCGAATGAACATAGGCTATATTTTATCAAGGTAGGTACCACGTGAGTGAAGCCACGGGCAAGTAAGCTAGTATATTATAAGTGTCAATCAATAGGCATGATGACTAATTTTGAAAAACCATTCTAATAAGTTCTTATCAGCCTCCTTTGTATAGAAAACCTGTTTTTTTAATCGAAAAGAAACATTTCTCAGCCGAAACTTGAGTTTTTAAAAACACAGTCTGTGTTTGACGCCAAAACGCTCGCAATTTCGCATTTAAACTAAGGCGTGACGTCACGCTTAGGTGAGAAGTTCAAAGTTTTCAAACGAAACGACAAGAAAGTGATTTTACTTAGGCGTGACGTCTTAAATTTCGATTATGGCCCAATTATTCGTGTTGTTTATTTACAATTTAAAGCATGTTATTTAACTACATGATAATAAACAGCTCAATTAAGCGCAAAATACTATTTTTAATAAATTATTTGTGGTTAGTGATAAGGATATTTCCTCAACATGTCAACTTTTAATAAATAAGGGCAAAAAACAGGAATATTTCCTGTTCAATAATATAAATAATGGAGTGGAAAATTATGAGGACAACCTAATTATAGAGATTACAAATAACAGGGATAAATACATCATTAAAATAGTACAGAATATTCCTAAACTATTTTCGGTATTTCCAACATTATGTAATAACTAGCTGCGACCCGCGGTGAATAGTTCCCATTTCCGTGGGAATACCGGGATAAAAGTAGCCTATTTTTTAATTTCGAATATAAGCAATTCTGGTACCAAATTTCATTCAAATCCGTACAGCCGTTTGAGCGTGAAAGAGTAACAAACACACTTACATACTTACACACACAAACATTCACCTTTATAATATTAGTAGGATAGTAGGATAGGAACTACCTCTATATTATATATTTATTGGCCTATCCTACTAAGGATAGGCTAATAAATATATAATATAATAATATATAAAAAAAACCTTGTTTCTTCAGTCACGCCATAACTTTTTTTATTTTAATATCTTTGAACATTCTACACTGCATCATCCAAGCTAAGCAATGTAATGCTTGTGTTATGGTAACCAGATGACTGATACACTACATAGTTTTTTTTTAATACATACTTACATTATTATACATAGAAAACACCCAGACACGAGACAAATATTTGCAGACCATACAATACACGACCTACGGATCGGATGGTTCTAAGGGCGTAAATATGCTTATTCAATAAATTAGACACCTATGCATTGTACGTCATCGTACACCTTTTCTTTCTTTCTTTCTTTCTTTCTTTCTTTCTATACTTAATATTATAAAGAGGTAAAGTAGGTTTGTTTGTTTGTTTGTATGTTTGGGGTAATCTCCGAAACTACTCATTCGATTTCAAAAATTCTTTCACCAATTTGTAGCTTAGACTTTCCGAATGAACATAGGCTATATTTTATCAAGGTAGGTACCACGTGAGCGACGCCACGAGCAAGTTAGATAGTCTTAATATACATTGAGAGTGAAGTCCCACCTTGTACTGTATGCCGAGCTGCGCGAAGATGTAGTTATCCTGGATGCTGTCGAGGAACTTTGAGAGGCACCAGAAGGAGTCCGCCTCTATGACGTCACGCTGCGCCGCGCTCAGCGAGTCCAGCGGGTAGCTGTCCAGCTCTACTTGCGGGGCCGCCTCCTGGGAATTACATACATTCATTCATTATTCATTAAAAATAAAAATATTTAATAAATATTTTATTAATAACTAGCAGACCCGCGCGGCTTCGCTCGCGTGTTGTACATACCTACCTTAAACACTGATTGTACTGACTTGCCATTTTAAGAAAAGTGAAATAGAAAGAAAATTAAAGAAATAAGAAATATTTTCACGACTGTATCCCGGGAGCGGTAGACATTTCTTTCAGATCATTAGGCAATTTTTAGATCTTTTGAAGATGTCTTAGGGGGTAGTCAGAGGTATAGTCCGCGCCACGTAAAAAGAGCGCTGGAAAAAAGTGGAGGGGGTATGTTTGCGCATGGCTACACTCGCGCACGAAAGTACTAATCCTATTGTATTCGGGAGGCCGGCTCGCGCAGGCTAGTATACACCGTTTTAACACCCTGCCTGTTAGAGACTACTTTTGTCAGATCAACTGTTGACAATAAATATTATGTGTGCGTAAATAAATATTTTACTCATTTCTACATTTATGTCACTGTCTTTCATGAATAAAATAAATAAATTACTTAGATGAATATCATTATTGGAATTATTATTATAAACATGTTTTAGTCAGTGTTCATTGTTAAATTTAGTTAAGTACCTACCTACAAAATTCAGGTATTGTTGATACATTGTTTTATTATCATCAACAGTATTTTTAGCAGCCTCTCTCTTCATAAAACTATGTACCTACGTCATAAATCATTTTTCTGATATTTCTATGTAAAACCATTTAGTAAGCGAAAACTTTTGTACGCGATGATATTTTGCGAACGAATTTGACGTAGTGACAGCGCGGGAAGCTAAGGACTGCTGACGAACCAATAGCACGCGCCGAATCAATGACAGCGTTACCCCTTCACCCCGCGCCGCAGTCCACACCACCAATCGGACCTAAAAATCGACTCTGCGCAGCTTGTCAGCCAGCGCTCTTTTTACGTGGCGCGACCTATATGTCCAAATACATACATATTTGGTACATGCCCAATTTTTGCAGAAGTTAACTTTCCATACGTGACAGGTTGCAAGCCCATCGACGCTATTAGAGAGCTAACTGGTTTCCTCACGATGTTTTCCATCACCGTTATAAGCTCGTGTTAAAGCGCATATAATATTTTATTAATAATTAAATTGTCGGTCCCGGCTTTATAATCGTTAAGCCATGTCGGCGTCACCAGAGTTGGCCACTTGCTCATACGAACATACTTTACTTAATGAAAAATCTTACTAAATGTTCTTGACTTCGATACCGTGTAAAGCCAATACACTGTATCTCAAGTTACAGTGTTTTGTCAAAAAAACAGGGCTCGATCGTTTCCTTTTGATCTGTTCTATGTCTCTGTAAATATATTTTTTGATTTAAAAAACACTGTATTCACGAAATCCTATAGGAATTCCAATTCCAAAACACTGCATCGCTGCGAAAAAGATGAACAGAAAAATTCATTGATATTGTAAAAAGGAGATTCAAGAAATAATTTTAATTTAATTTTAAACGCATTTAGCGGAAGTCGGAATCTAAACAACACATAAATTAGATGTAAGTAGTTTAAGTATTCAGCTATTAAACTATACCTACCTTTGAATACCCATACACTTAACAAGTTTCTAATGTACGTACCTGCAGGAAGACCATGAAGAAAGGAGTGACGAGGTCGTTGATCCCCTGCACGTAGCCCGAGGCGGGGTGTCGTATCGCCCAGATGTACAGGATACGCTCGAACATCACCTACACGGTAATAACCATTAACAAGTGGGAAAATTGAGCGCTTTCGTGCTTCGGAGGGCATGTTCAATTGTCGGTATCGTCGTTAAGCCATGACGGAGGTCTCAAGGCGGCCCAAAAACTCCGTCGCGGCGTCGCCAGAAATGGCCACTTGCTCATACGAACTCACTTATTTTATTTTATTTTATTTTTACATCTTAGGAAAACATACAGTCATAAAAACAAATTAAATAACTAAGTATAATACTAAAGACCATTTAGAGGTTTTCGCATATTGAGTGGCAAAATTAAAAATATTATAAAGATCGACTTCAATCACTTCAGTCTGATCCTATTTTTTATGGGACCACCTCAGTAATTTTTTGTCGTAAACATTATCTTTAAACAGGCAGCAATATAAGTACCTAGTGATCGATACTGTCCTTAGAAAATGATTCAAGAAAATCTGTTCAGCCGTTTATCATCAGCTCTTCGTATTTTATCAATATGACAATGGCTTAATTTCTTAAGCCTGGCTTAAGCCATGACCCACCTGCACAGTATGCTGCTGAAACAGCGGCACTAACGGACTCATCCGCGGTATATCAATGTGTATCTGTCTGTACGTATCGTCGTCTCGCTCCCCCTCGTAGTACTGCCGCACTAGATGCAAGTAGTCCGCTCTCTTTCTCTCCAACGTCTCGATGCGACGCTCCGAGTTGGCGGGAAGGTAGCCGGCTAGGAGACGCCATGTTATCGCTCGAGCCTGGAAGATAAAATTAAAGAGGTTTTAATAGGAATGACACCAAAACATAGGACATTCAATTTAGATGTCGAAAAAACTAAACTAATTGACAGCGCTAAAATTGATGCCATCCTTTTTATTTCGATCGTTATGAAAGGGACGGCAACATTTTAGTGCTGTCAAATTAGTTTAGTTTTGGCGACATCTGAATTAAAACCACTACTCTTTTCTTGAGAAATTAAAGGCAATTTTATTTAAAAAAAATTGGCACTTACCTTACAGTTACAATGCGTATATAGGTAGGTACTTATTTACGGTGGTAAATTCAAGGAAGGATTATTTATTTAGTCATTAGCGAAATTCCCTGAAGTAAATGAGTTTGCTTGTGGGAAATTCATAAGTTTATTTAGGTAGGTTTTACATTATTTCAATAAAGTATGAAAATATTTGTCGACCACTGTAGCGCAGTGGGAGAAAGCCCGCCTGAGACGCAGAGGTTGCGGGTTCGATTCCCGCTGCGGGACAAATGTTTGTATGATCTGCAAATATTTGTATCGAGCCTGGTAGTTTTCTATGTATAAAATGTAAGTAGGTACCTATGTAAGTATTTACAAAAAATAAATTATCTAATACGTACCTAGTAGGTATATCAGTCATCTGGTTACCATAAAACAAGTATTAAATTGCTTAGCTTGGGACTAGATAGCGCTGTGTGGAATGTTCAAAGATATTTATTTATTTTATTACAAAAAAAGACCACGGCTGTAATTCCCAAAGTGCAGTAGACATACCTACTTTACTTACTCTATTCCTTCGCATTTTTAGCCATTTTTAGATCCTTTATGTATCACATTAGACATCAGGTATTCAAATGTGTATTAAATACTTTATAGGTAGGTACTCATCCACATTTTATCTTAACCTTTCATTAGAAACTACTTGCACTTGATAATAGTTTAATTTTTTTTGAAAACGGTTTATACCTACCTGATATTGTTTAGTTCATTATTATTGTTCTGTACAATTGTGTTATTGTCAACACAGTTAATTAGAACGCTGATTCACTGCGCAAACAAACAAATAAATATTTTTCCCGTTAAATGTTCTAGTTCTATTCCTTATTCAAAATTACGCAGTTAATACAAATAAATAGCGAGACTCATCCAATTATCTTTTAGTTGGACTCCCTGTTCCGTCAAATATTGTCTATTGCTCATTTTTTTTTATTTTGTAAATTTTACCGCGAAAATGAAGGCCCGCGTGACAAGAATGGAAAGAGTTCGTTCGGAGAAGATAATGAAAAAGGCGAAGGTTGTGAAGAGGAAGACGGGAAAGGATACGATGAGATGGCAGAACAACATAGTCCGCGTCCTCGTGGAAAGAGTTTAGAAGACTGGAAGATAACTTCTTCATCAAGAAGTCAAGTCTAAGAAAAAGTAGTTTAAGTTTCCATGTTTAGAAGTTTATGCTGGTATTTTAGACTCAACTCAACTAGTGAGTGTAGTGTTTTATATTTTTTAAAGTGTTGTTTTGACATAACTATGGGTGTCTGTAGTCTATACCCGAAGATATTATGTGTTATACGCTGTGCCTAAATGGCTACCAAATTTATTTTTATCACTGTACAGAACACCCGTTTTTTAAGACTTTCAAAAATGTAGTTAAATGTTAATGAGTTTGTCAAAATTACAGTTTTTTAAGAGCGGTTTCAAGAATATTGTAATTTGCATTCAATTTTAATTTGAGTTTAATAATACTAGCTTAGAAGTCTGAAAGTCTGAAGTAATTATTAAAATGTTTAATTAAAGCCAGAGTTTTAAATCGTCATATTAAATAATGAATAAACTTTGCGATTTCGATAGCTTGTTTAGAAAATATGTCAATCCGCCATATTTATTCTTTTGTTTAATTATTTGGTGATTTAAATAAGGCCCTAGGTATTAATTCAGGTTATTTGGTTAAGTTAAACACTCCGTTTGCCTTTTTCTATAAAGATAATTGAGAGAGTGAAAAATCTAGCTTGAACTAACACATAACCATTAACAATTTTCAGTTTAAAAGTTATTTTACTAATTATTTTTAAGTAAAAACCTGTATAAGTTAATTTTACCATTTCTTTAATTAAACATGTTTAAATAAGGATTGATCATTTTTATTTTTATCTTAAAAAAGTCGTTAAGCCATGACACAGGCCTTTAGGCGGCCTAAAAACTCCGTCACCAGAGTTGGTCACTTGCTCATACGAACGAGCGAACGATTCCATTGGACTTACACACTAAACACTCAATATTATAAAGGTGAAACTTGTGTGTGTGTATGTATGAATATTTGTTACTCCTTCACGCTCATACGGCAGGACGAATTTTAATGAAATTTGGTGCCAGGATAGCTTATATCTTATATTAACACATATTATGCTACTTTGGCCAAGGAAACGGGAACTATTCACCGCGGGTAACACCGCGGGGTGCAGCTACTAAATAATAATAATAATAAAAAGATTCCGACGAATTGAGAACATCCTCTTTTTTTGAAGTCAGTTAAAAATTAGATCACTGGTAGCAAGATTGATTTTAGAATGTTAAATGAATGAATGTTAATGTGGTCTTGAAGTATGCCTACCATGAGTTATGCTGTGAAAAGTATTTTTTTTTTAAGATCATGTGTATTTATTACAATACAACCACATTTGTAGAAGTTGCGTTTTGAAATCCTTTAAAAATGTCTAAACCAAGATAGTAATCAGAAGCAAGTCCGATTTGTAGGCTATTAACCACATAACTCGGCCATTAGCGATTACGCCCTCTGTTTTACTCAGGCCTAAGTAGAATCGGCTAATGCTGATTACGCCATCTAGCGCACCTTTTATGTACAAGTGGAAGGATAATTTCGTCATGTCATTTTACAACGGGTTTTAGTTTTTAAAACCCTTTATAGCTTAGGTACTCGTCCGCGGCTTCGCTCGCGTGGTACCTACCTTGATAAAATATAGCCTATGTACATTCGGAAAGTCTATGCTACACTACACATCAGTGAAAGATTTTTTTAAATTGGATGAGTAGTTTCGGGGATAACCCCAAACATACAAACAAACAAACCAACTTTACTTCTTTGTAATATTAGTATAGACTAAGGGAGTAGTCAGATGTCAAATATATTTGGTCTACAGTAGATGTTAGCAATACATGTGGAAAAAGCACATCGCCGCTATTAGAAAGCTAACTGCTTCTCTTACTATGTTTTATGTGCTTAGCATAAGTTAGTGAGCAGAAGAAGTTTCATCATCATCATCATTTTTAGCCTGTGTCAACCCACTGCTGGGTGTAGGACTCCTCCAAAGACTGCCACTTGTTCTGGTGTTGAGTTGATTGATTAAAAGAAAAAGAAACGAAAAATCCATTGATGAGAATTGAACCCACGATCTTAAAATCGAAAGTTAAGGCACTATTCCACTCGATCAACACGGCTCTAAACTCGGGAGGTAAGCAAGTAATTCATCACTTCATTTGAATTTTAACTTTGTTTTGTCAACAATAACGTTAAGAGCACTCTACCACAAAGATGCTTATCAGCTGACATTGAAATGAGCAAGTTATGTAAATTATAATTTAATAATGCAAAAATTATGAATAGTGTTACAATGTCAGTAGGACAATGTAATAAGCTGTAAGTTTGTGGAGTTCCCATTCCAGAAATGGTTAATTTACCCTCATCCAGGCCGTAGAATCACCTAGCTTAAGATGTTTCTATTTGGTCAGACTAAATAAATGATTTTGATTTTGACTGAATTAAGTCTCCAATCCGCCAATGAAAACAAAATTAGGCTCAAACCAAGACGGCAGACGAAGTTAAAGTGATCCTTAAGTTCCACTAAAATAAATGATTTTTCTTTCTTTTCTTATGTTTAATAATAGCAATTTCCTCAAGCCTCAAACTGTTTTATATGGAATCACATCAGGATATATACCCTTTCAATCAAGGAGCACTAGTTAAGCTATTGCATAGCTTCTATCGCGGGCCTTGAGACCAAATCCAGAAATTCCGTAACGAAAATAACCTATTACCCCCCATAATACTAATAAGCTTTACCGCGGCAGTCTCCGAGTGCCACAAGTTTTTTTTTTTAATATTTGGTTACTTGAAGAAAGAAAAAAAGAAGAAGAAAGAAAGAAAAAATCATTTATTCTTGTAGGACCTCAAGGATCACTTAAGTTTCGTTTTACATGCTAGGTGATTCTAATGATATGATGCATGTACAGTGTAACCCTGTGTTGGGTGTCCTGTCCATAGTAAATAAATAAATAAATAAGTCTAAAAGTATTTTTTTATTGGTCCACTATTTATTGACCAAATAATCGCTGAAAATACATAAAAAAAGATGCAAAACCTTATGTTGATGTTTGTATGTTGTTTAGTAAAAAAATAATTTGAGACTTAGTTTGATTTAGTAAATATCAAGTTTCTTTGAAGGTGTTAAGTACTTGGATTAATAGTTCTTTTGTTTAGTAACTTATTCTATGCTTTTGTTGTATGACTAATGTACTTAGCCAGATAATTTTCTGTTATTATTCAAGATGAGTCAGTCAAGTGGTTTTGCTAAGCAATGGAAACTTACCTTAACTGGAATGCCTGACCAGCTATGCTGCTTCAGCTCAGTGAGGTCCACCACAGCACTCTCATGTAGCTGCTGAAACCTCTCCAACTTTGATTCACTGCTCTCTTCTCTAGAAGCCAAAGCGGACAGTTTCACCGGTCGCGGCCTCCCCGGATAGTGCCGCATGGGCACCGTTCCACCAGGCCCAGCCTTCCTGACCTCCACCTTCTTCGGAACATCATCTTTCTTCACAATTTCTGTGTTTACGTCACCTTTGTTTACAGTCTTTTTGCGATGCGAATTTATAACATTCAAAGCCGCAGTTTGCGATATCGCCTTCGATATCCTAGTCTCCGCTATTCCGGATACGATATCGTCATCTCCCAGGTCCCAAGCGTCGTTCACCGACGCCTGGAACTGCTGATAGGAAGACCCAGACATAACCTCGTTTGTCCCGACCTTTTGACAGGGCCTGCCCGGGATAGCGCGGTGCTGTGCCTTCCAGAATGTTTCAGGTAATACAACGCCCTTGTCATGTTCGGGCTGAGTACTTTCCATAATAATATAACGTTGGGAACATTCTAAATAACTTTGTTGAACAACAAAATAATACGGGAAAATTGATATGACATATCACCAGTCATGTCATAAGTCATAGAGTACATAATTTGACACCAGTGTTGCCAGTGGCAGGTAGTGAAATATAACATGAGACAGGTCAAAAAGTAACATTTTCACTAGAAAAGTTACATTACCTTCAGTTTTGCATGATATTTGGAATGTTTTGAAGATAAGAGCAACACGGTTTTTGTCTATGGTCGGTTTTTACATAGCGCGAAAATTTTTTTGAAGAAAAAAGCGACGAGACTTTTGATATTATTGTATGGTCGGAATCGTTATTAATTTGATAGAATCGATGCGAGCGTAGCGAGCAAAATTTTTTTGAAGAAAAAAGCGACGTGGCTTTTGATATTGTGTGTGGTGGAGTCGGTTAATATTTCGCCAGAATCGGTGCGAGCGAAGCGAGCAAATTTTTTGAAGAAAATTTGTTCGCAATGTGCTAAAGCTGATAAAACGCGTGCTAATCGAGCTTTGAACCAAGCACGGTAAAATATAAATACAATTGAGAACATAGCTTCCTATTAATAAATTTTAACTGCGTAGGTACACCTTTACTTTGTCATCAATGAATATGAAAAAACGTCATCATAATAATGAATGGAGACAGGGTAGCTAATTTGAACTGGTAGTTAAAGTTTATTTTTAATGTCCTAAAAGTAACACAAAAGTAACATATTGAGTCGTGTAACATGGAGGTAACATGAGAGGGTCAAAAGTAACGTAAAATGTTACAAAAGTTACATTCTGGCAACGCTGTTTGACACTATTTATTTTTTAAAAACATTTCTATCTTTATAAAATAATTTAAAATTAGACAATATAACTTTACAGAAAATGTAATCTAAAAAACTTAGAAACTTCGACATGCATTGCTGGTCAAGCAAGCCATTTAAACATTAACAGACTTTTCCAATAATTACAAATAAATAAGAACGTTTTTCTTCAGACAACACGAATAATCGTGCAGTTTTACGTATAACGGAACATGAAAACCATAAACAAAGATCATGCGATAGACGAATGTCTGTTTTTATTTTCTTTTCTCCATTTTTCTCAGGGAACAAATCTGTTTTCGGTTACCCAACTGAACCAATTAAAGAAAGAAACCTCTTTTTCACCTTTTCTGTTTTGTCAAAGAAATGAAAAGTAAAAATCTATGCCTTCAGTGCGGATGGGTTTTTTTATTTTGTAAACTTTATTTTAATTTAATCACAGGCTAGTTTCCCGGAAAATCATAGGGTTACCTACCTACATACTTTTTCAGTTTCCAAAAAAAACTTTGTTTGACTTTGTTTCTAGGTGGTTTGTTTGATCAATGATGCTATTGAAATTCAGGTAGCTCCGCAGACCAAAATCTCGAGTAGGTACATTCAAAATGGCTAGCCCTCACCCTGAACATGAATCTTCTTCGTCAATGTTTATGCAAAAAGGCGACGGGAACCGTAACAAAAGTCCTAAATCATCAGAACATTCGCCGACGAGAAGAAATTCTGTAGTGAAAACCAATACATCTGCCTCCGCAGAAGTCATCACTGTAAAAGACTTCTTCGACTTCATGAAGACTGCTTACCAAGTATATGAGCATCTAGAAGGTGACGAAGAAGAAGGGTCCAAAATCAACTGGGAAGAACTGACTAAATTGACTGTGATCAACCATGTGATAGAGCAACAAGAACGAGATCTTTTGTACCAAACTGCGTTTGCTGAGCCAAAGCCTATTACGAGTAAAAGCGACACAGCTTTGGAGAAGAAACCTGTTGAGGAAAGAACAGAGAAGAGGTTTAGTTGCAGTGAACTTGAAGGTAAGATCCTATACTTTTTTGCATACAACGCCATCTAGTAACAAAGTTTTGAACTAAGAGGCTTCTTTCAGGAAAGGGGCGCAGGAAATCGCTTCCGCCTGAAGCAAGAGTTGAAATGCTCGGTGTTTGGACAGAAGCTAATTTAAATTGCAAATTGAATGATGTGAGTAGCTTCATATAAATAGTTATTGGGGGCGATTCTGAGTGTCGCAAAAGCTAAACTAAGCTAACTAAAATTATTGCCATCCTTTTTATTCCCATCGTTATGAAAGGGACGGCAACAATTTTAGTTAGCTTAGTTTAGCTTTTGCGATACTCAGAATTGCCACTATTGAACGGTATTCAACCTAGAACCAACGCAAAATCTATTTTATACAAGCCACAAGTAAATTAGAAAATCTTAGTTTGAATCTCCGACAGGTTAAATCAGAAATAAGTTTCTAGTAAACCATAGATGGCGCTAATCACAACAATTTTTTCAGGTGATAAACGAAGGAATTTTGGATTCTATTTTGCCGTATTTAGTGGGATACAAGAAACCGTCGAAAACAAGTAGTGTTTACACACCAATAATCAAAAAAGTACCTTCTACAACTTCAGCGGATATTAAAAAACCTGCTAGTTTTGGAGGTAGGAACCAATCGGCCATTTAAAAATTCTCTAAAAATGTTGTGTACCTATTACCTAGCATATTGTTTACGTTTTTGTCTCTACAGGTTTTGTGAATGAAAAAGAGTCGAGAGACCGGTTAGGAAGACGAAAATCGTCTATTGTAGCTGTACAGGAACGCAACAATCAAAAACAAGAGTAAGCTTCCTCTAAGAAATTTAATATTCCTGTCAATTAAAATTCTAACTAGCAGTTTTTTATTTTCAGCCATTGGTTCATCATCCGATATGGTCTAGTGGCTAGGATACCTGGCTCTCACCCAGGAGGCTCGGGTTCGATTCCCGGTATCGGAATAACTTTTTGCGTTCTTTTTAACTTTTTTAACATGTCCGTGGGAAGGTAAAGGCTGGGACACTGTAAAAAAATACCAAAATCACATAATATTTTTTTCATTTAAATTTTTAGAGAAAATAAATATGACTAAAACTAAAACTTATTTTTATAAAATATTTATTTGCAAACAAAGACAACACACATCAAAACATTCGTAAATATATTATTCTTTGTAGTGGCGACGTCGAAATTCACGTGTGCGATGAAGTAAAAGGTATGAAAAAGGATTTTAGATGTCCACAAAAGCTGTTGGTGTCCAAGATGGGGTACTTTGCTGACGTCACTGCAGGACAACGACTGGAGGATATGGATATATCTGTGCATTGCGATATCCAGGTTAGTACCTACCTAGTCCAGTTACCGGCCATGTTGCGAAATATAATTGATCGCTATCAGAAAAAAATCACAGTAAGTAATCCGCGAAAACAACAAATGATCATGATTGTATAGGTGTGGTAGACATATTTTTTCATATCTTTTAGGCAATTTAAATCTTTTAATGATGTCTAAGGGGGTAGTCAGAGGTATGTCCAAATATTATTTGCTACATAAGTAGGTACTACCCATATTTTGCACAAGTTAACATTCCATACATTAGAAGCGTTATGTATTTTCTTAGGTATATTTATAAGGCCGCCCAGGTAGGTACCTTCATCAAAAACATTGATAATTTTTTGATTTCTTTTTAATGTTTTTGTGTTAGAATGAATTTGAGTATCTACAATAAAGTGTTATCTATCTATGTATCTATCTATCGTTAGATCTTCGACTGGTTGATGCGCTGGGTGAAGCGGGACAGCATCTTGGTGGCCGAGTGGCCTCTTCTCGACCCGCACAATGTTGTTCCTATCCTCGTCTCAGCTTCTTTCTTACAGGTATTTATATGTCTTCTAGGTATAGCTACAGATAAAAGAATACTGTATAGCTCACTCGCCCGTGGTAAAACATAGCCTATGTTCATTCGGAAAGTCCATGCTAAACATCGATGAAGAATCTTTGAATCAATTAGTAGTTTCGGAGATTACCTCAAACATACAAACAAACAAACAATTATACCTCTATAAAATATTAGTACCTACCATAGCTATGACGACCGACCTACGGTCATCCGTACGTTGCCCTCACGGTGACAAAGGCAACTTCCGAAAACGACAACTTCCGAGAACGTCTATTCTAAACTCGTCAATTTCCTAAAACGACAACTTTTTAGAATGACAACTTCCTAAAACGACAATATCTTAAATCGTCAACTACCTACCTAAATTGAACAAATTCTCTTAAGAATCCTTAGGGGGGGTTAGTAAATTACCTAGTAAGTTAACTTACCTAACTTACTTAGATGGAGCCCTTGCTACACGACTGTCTGATCTACTGCCACGCCCACATGAGCGACATCGTGAAGACGTCCACCAACCTGGCCTGTCTGAGCGACGCACTTCTCACGAGGTACGTCTATACTTCGGACAAAGTCGACGTGCAATGTTTGTAAACACACTATCACTCATAAAATTGAATTGCTTTCGATCGAAAATATATTTAAAAAGCAGCAGACGAGGTATGGGAAGACCGAGAATTATTTACATGAGTCAGATTAAGGAGAATGTCTGTACATTTGAGGTATTAATTAAATACTAATATAAGGGTACTTATATAAGGTACCCCATATTATCAGTAATAGTATTCAGGGTGTAAAAAGACGTCTACCGAAAACGAAACGAGGTGGTACAGCACCCCAAAAGTCATCTTAAGAAAAATCAGTTGTCAGAAAATGACCCCGGGCGATCGATGACCGCGGGCGAGATCAGCTGTTTGCTGTCGTACGAGCTAGAGCGTGCTAGGGAATTGAATGCAGTTTTCACAGATGTATTGGCAGAGGTCTAACTTAAAAAATAGGCGCCATTTTACCGCAGGTTTACCCCTTTAAAGGGTTGCAATGGGGCGTCAAATTTGTTTAAAAACGTTTTAAAGGAAAGTGCAATTAGATAGAAACTCGGGGTGTCAAAGTGTTTATGGAAAGTAGCGTAGGTAGTCGAGTATAAGAGAAGGTTCATATCTGACGTAAAATACGCCGAGCGTATCATCTAGCGTAAACGTATCATCGGTTGAGTGTGAACGGTCAAGTGTTTTTCTATACATTTGTCTGTTCTGGCGTATAATACGCGACGCATGTTCCGTCAGATATGAACCTTCCCTAAACCGTCAAAGGTAAACAATCTTTTTCACAACATCCACAGACTAGCAGCGATGTATACTAACGCAGAATTAGAATCAATAAGGGATCGCAAGGATAAGATCCAGTCCAGATTGTACTGCAAGATGATTCTGTCCCTCGCGGAGCCGGTCCCCGAGACGCTGCGGGGACATTATTCCACGCTGGCAACACTCTTCAAATGCAGCAAGTCAGTTGATGGTTTTTTTTTCAGTTAACATTAAATAGGCATACATTTTCAAATGCAGCAAGCCAGTTGATTGTTTTTGTGTTTTGTTTTTTAGAGTTAAGATCCACGGTTATTAGTAAGTTGAATATTGCAACCCGGCATTAGGAATGTTACAAACGATCTATAGATAGCGCAACTGATCCAAGCCAGCAAGGAAGCGAGCCAAGACACAGCGTCGGCAATGGTTTCATAAATTTATTTGCCAGAAACATCGCCTGCGCATGCGCATTGCGTGTTAAAATCCCCTACATAGGAAGTTGCACGTGGCATTCACGAAGGGAGGCCTATGCCCAGCTGTGGGTTAAAAGTGGCTGTTGATGATGATGATGACATAGGAAGTTTATCAACAGATGTAACAAGCTGCTGGGACGTCACGTGGCTGAGCAGGTTCCGTGCCAGCCGGGCTGCATGCGCATCGACCGGCGCGGGAATGTGGTGTCTGCACACTCCAAGTCAGTTAAGACATTGGTATTATCATAGACGAAAATAGTAGAAATCTATTTTCGTCTATGGTATTATCAAGGACGATTTAGATTATCTATCTATATCGTCTAATCTATGTCGTCCTTGGTATTATGATAGGCGATTATTTAATTTAAATAAATAAATAAATTTAACAGCGTCATATATCTAGACCCAAGCTAAGCAATTTAATGCTTCTGTTATGGTAACCAGATGACTACATATTAATTACATTTTTTTTTTGTAAATAATACATTATTTTATACATAGAAAACACCCAAACTCGAGACAAATATTTGCTGATTCGAACCCGCTACCTCTGCGTCTCACCCACTGCGCCACAGAGGTCGTCAATAGTATATATTATGACCCATTGTTGGGCAAAGGCCTCCTTTCACTTTCTTCAGTCACTCCGACCCAGTGCCCCGAATAAATTATAGTGGCAAAAAAATTGCTGAAAAAATACTTTAATGAATGAGGCCGTATACAGAAAGAAAGCTTGACTTATAAGCTTGCGCTTATAAGTTATAAGCGCTTACCGGCGCTTGCCAACGCTGGTCCGTTCTACACAAAGGAAGCATGTTGAAGCAGACCAAGCAAAATGTCGGACTCATCGGACGATGATTTGGCATTTTTTAAATGGCAGCGCCCAGCGTTGACCAGCGCGTGTTGAAGCTTGTCGGAACTTGTCGGCATCGTTCAGTGCTTATCGGCGCGCGTTCATATATTTTCCAAAGCTGGTTAGCGCTTATAAGTTTCCAGCTTTCTTTCTGTATACGGACTGAGCTAGGTGAAAGAAAGAAAGAAAGAAAGAAAAATCATTTATTCTTGTAGGACCTCAAGGATCACTTAAGTATCGTTTTACATGCTAGGTGATTCTAATGCCTGTTCCAACGCGACTCCCTACACCAGGGAAAGAATCAGGCAAGAACCTGGTGGTGTGGGCCTAGCTTTTTTTTAAAAGCGATCCCTTAACAATCTAAAATAATCTAAATAGTCAAGCTTCAGTGGGAAGCCAGTCGAACAAAGTAAGGCATGTCAAAAAAAGTAAAAGTAATTGTAAAGTTAACAAGATAACACCTCAACAAAATGTTGTCTGGCATCACACCCTACACTTGGCCGACTTAAGTGGTAGTAGTGAATGTTACAACGTCTAGTTTTGCGTCAGGGATCTGTCTTGGAGTCTGAACGAGTACATAGCGTGGTTGTTCGGCGAGCTGCGAGCGTGGCGCCGCGTGTACTGGCGACTGTGGGCGGACTGTCATTTCTTACGCTGTCAACTCTGCGAGACTTACTTCCCGGCTTATCAGGTATTGTTAGGCTTAAAATTGCGTAATATCAGTAGTAGGTACTGTAGTTACTTAGACTTAGAATTGCGTGATATTAGTAGATGTCGTAGCGCTCTGTAGACGTGGCGTAGCGGTCTGTAGACGTGACGTAGCTGACTGTAGACATGTCGTAGCACTCTGTACTGTAGACGTGACGTAGCACTCTGTAGACGTGACGTAGCGCTCTGTAGACATATCGTTGTAGCGCTTTGACATTATTGTTTGTAGCACTCTGTAGACGTGACGTAGCGCTCTGTAGACATATCGTTGTAGCGCTTTGACATTATTGTTTGTAGCACTCTGTAGACATATCGTTGTAGCGCTTTGACATTATTGTTTGTAGCACTCTGTAGACGTGACGTAGCGCTCTGTAGACATATCGTTGTAGCGCTTTGACATTATTGTTTGTAGCGCTCTGTATACATGTCGTAGCGCTCTGCAGACATGTCGTAGCGTTTTGTAGACATGTCGTAGCGCTTTGTATACATATCGTAGCGCTCTATAGATAATTATGCCGTAATTTTTAGTCATCCCGTAGCCATGTAACCTCTAGTAGTTTCTAAATTTGTTTTTAATTACTTACTGACCTTATTGAACAGAGACCTTACTACGCTACGAAAACGTTAAATTTTATTTTCGTAGTAATCGTAACCTTTTTGTTACCATTCTGAAGTCAACAAATAACTAACTACACGTCTTGCACAGATGGAGTGGTGCTCCCACCACGCGCAGCCCCCACACATGCTGTGCGTGGAGGGCCGGGCTCCGCTGGCGGCGGGCCGGTACCCGTGCTGCGGGGAGCGGGCCTACCGCTTCGAGACCATCACCAGGAACACGGTGAGTGACCAGTATGACCAGGAACACGGTAAGTGACCAGTATGACCAGGAACACGGTAAGTGGCCGTTATGACCAGGAACACGGTTAGTGACCAAGGCTAAAAACACGGTTAGTGGCCAATATGACTATACGGTTATTTACTGATATCACTATACAGTTAGTATCCAATATGAACAGAAAAACAGTATTGACCAATATCAGGAACACTGTTACTGATCAATTTGACCGGGAACACGGATAGTGACCACTATGACCAGCCAGGATAACGATTAGTGACCAATATGACAGTTAGTTACCTGCTACGGGCACCACTTCGTTGTAATGTAGTTATGAGGTTTCTCTGTCTTGGGATCCTGCAGGATCCCAAGACAGAGGAACCTCAGTCGCCATGTAATGAGGTTCGTTGTATGTAAGTACCTACCTACACTACATCGTGACCAAGACACTTTTCGTTGAATTGCTAGCCTTTAAAACTTTAAATGATTTCAGGGTTGCCAGTTCCGCGAGCACGCGCCAGACGAGAGACTGCCGACAGATGGCGCTGTTCTAGAAGTTTACAACAAGTTCAGAGACATTATCGCGATGCGACCGCCTCAGCTGATGTTCCCGGAGCGACTGACCAAGTTGGTTGGACGAGGTGCGTAGGTACTGCGTAGAGACAAGATTAAAAATTCAAAATGTATTTATTCAGTACGATCGTTTATAGACCACTTTGACATGTCACGTTCTTAAAACTAGGGGATTCTACTGCCTGCTCTGTTGTAGGTACCTAAGCGGCGTTGCCCGTGTGGTACCAACCTGGATAAAAAGTAGCCTATGTGTTATTCAAGGTATATTGATTCGGCTGAAACATGGAATGTGAAAGATAGAAAGGGTTAATCGAATTTTGTCGCTGACTGTACATAACATTCCAAGTTTCAGCGAAATCCGTTCAGTAGTTTTTGCATGAGAGAGTAACAAACATATCCATACAACTTTCGCGTTTCTGTAGTGGCATTTTTTTCCGTGAAACCGTGTTGGTCAAGTGGATTAGTACCTTGACTTTCGATCCGAAGGTCGTGGGTTCGAATTCGGCCGTGCATCAATGAACTTTTCGCAGCGAAAAATTTATATGCGCTTTAACACGAGCTTCTAACGGTGAAGGAAAACATCGTGAGGAAACCAGTTAGCTCTCTAATAGCGTCGATGGGCTTGCAACCTGTCACGTATGGAAAGTTAACTTCTGCAAAAAGTGGGCATGTAACGAATAAATATGTATTTGGACATTCCTCTGACTACCCCCTTAGACATCTTCAAAAAGATCTAAAAATTGCCTAATGATCTGAAAGAAATGTCTACCGCTCCCGGGATACAGTCGTGATCATATTTCATTTTTTTTTTCATTTTTTCCCTCAGAGCCAGGTGAAGACGGGGGTCGTCTGCAGTGCAAGGAAGTGTTCTGGTGGGAGGGGATCCAACTCGCCCCTCCCCGCCCCCCGCTCGGCCTGCTGGGGAAACTCTACACCAGCAACAACAAGTTCAACCGTGAGATACTTGCACTATTCAAAATAATTAAAAACATGCAAAAAGTTTTGGTCGTGGGGAATTGAACTCGGTGCACTTTGAAAAACATTTGCTTAAAGTTATCAGGTTATGGGTTTTTGAACTTGGTTTTGTTTTCGCGCTAAAGTTACAAATTTAGCGACATTTTTGCATAGAGAAAACTTGCAATCATTATAATTTGATTAAGACCAAGATACTTTGACAATAACCTACTTACGATAAAAAAAGCAAAACCAATCTACTGGTATCGAAGAATCGAACTCGCTGCCACCGCGTCTAAGTAAATCAATAAACTCAGGGTTGTCGTCATTCTCTTATTTGAAAAGTTGGTTCAGAAATCACATTTAAAATAGAAATTATTTCTAAATTTAATTATGATTTCTCTTCAACAATCAACTGATGGTTCCAAAATGACTAACTCAGATGTGCGTTGTTTTACGAGCACTGCAATGGACAGGGAATGTGTTAAAGCAATTTAAATTTAAAACTAGCATCTTATATTACAAATCGTAGACAGAGAAACCTATAGACTGCTACCTGGCGTGTCGATGAAAGAGACGAAAAATTTTGCTAACTATATATTCTACTACTAGACAGCCCGCGACCACGGTTGTTGCAACACAGCCGAAACGTCGGGAAATAATAAAAGGTAAATTACGCGATAAAATCCTGTAAATTTCAATTTAAAAGCAGGTATATTCTATCTGTTTCATTGAGCAGAATCTTTTTATTCTTCGTTTTGAGTTACTTCGTTCATTCGTTCGTATGAGCAAGTGGCCATTTCTCTCTCTCGTTTTGAGTTACTAAAAAGGAACCATGTTTAGCAATCTATAGTATTCTGAACCATGTTTATAGGTCACGCCACGTAAAAAGAGCGCTGGCTGTTAAACTGCACCGTGGTCGATGATTGGTAGAGAGGTGTTACCATTATACCATATTTATACCATTGATGTAGCGAGTGCTATTGGTTCGTCAGCGAGTGAACACAGGCGCGAACATACCCCCGCTACTTCCCCGACCGCGCTCTTGTTACGTGGCAAGACCTATAGCAGTCTAGTATTCTCTGTCTACGTTCAAAACGCTGTATATAAAGCTACATAATTGGCAAAAACATGTAGCATCCATGTCATCAGCTTCTTGCAATTGGCAATTTAGATTATAATGTAAATACACTGTTTTCAACCGATCTCAATATGTTTTCCTAATAAAAAACAAAATAGTTTGCTCGTCATCCACTCACGGGCATTAGAATCACCTAGAAACTGATGTGATTCCTGAGGTCCTTCCAAAATAAATGATTTTTCTTTTTTCTTTCACTCTTTACCTACCTACATATTTTAAACTAAAACTAAAGGTTAACAATCCAAATACGATTTTAAATAATAAAAATTAAGAAAAACCCCTGACACTGATTATAATTAGGCCTGTTTAAGGCTACTCTCGATTAAGACACCTTTTAAAAAAACCACTTCAAAATTAGTTCATCTGTTCAGGAGATCTTGCCACAGATAAATACATAGATACCTACACACAACAAATGTATAATATAGTGTATTATATAATCTGTGATAATACCAAGATACACAATTACCTACCCCCTGTTTTTTGTCGAGGGTTACACGCGTAAACCACACGGTATCTGTAATACCATCGAAGTCCACGTACATCGCTTGAGATCGGTTGTAAATGTAACACTGCACGTCCATAACACCAGCCCTGGTGCGCGCGGCGTCCCCCCCGCCCCCGCCCCCCGCGGGCCCCGCGGGCCCCGCCGCACCCGACCCAGAGTTGGAGCCCGAGAGGAAGCCGCTGCTCAAGGAACGGAAGAAGGTATGTAGCCTAGCCTGAGATGTAATGTTAGAATTATTGCCAGTTTACAATCTCTTATTTAGTCAGTTTCTTTTTTAGGCAGTTTACAATCTCTTTTTAGTCAGTTTACAATCTCTTCTTTAGTTTACAAGAATTATTGCCAGTTTACAATCACTTCTTAGGCAGTTCTCAATCATTTCTTTTTAAACTTTTGTAAGTTTACACTAGAAAGAACTATTGTTAGTTTACAATCTCTTTTAGTCAGATAACAATAATTTCTTTATAAACTTTCGTAAGAAGAGTTTACAATACTATTGCCAGTTTACAATCTCGTCTTCCGTAAGTTATCAATCTTTCGTCAATTTATCTACGAAGATTGATTAGGCGTTTTCAGGTAATTTCGATTTAGATTAAATTAAAGCACTTTGTATAAACACTGCAACTCACTTTAATATCTTGAAACAAACTAACTAGATTGGTAGTTTCTTAAGTAAACTCTATTTTACACTCTTTCGCTAAATTAAAGTTATTGAATATTGGCACGAAACAATTTAGCCTGTAGTGTATACTTTTCACACCACCAACTGCTCAACATACCTCAGCAGTCATAATATGCACTAAGCACGTGTATTTAGAAAATCAAAATCAAAATTTAAATAAGTATATTTATTCAGTACGATCGTTTATATAGACCATTTTGACATGTCACTTCTTAAAACTATAGGGGATTCTACTGCCTGTTCCAACGCGACTCCCTACACCAAGGAAAGAATCAGACAAGAACCTGGCTTGTGGTGTGGGCTTAGCTTTATTTTAAAAACTATCCCCTAACAATCTAAATAAGTCAAGCTTCAGTGGGAACCCCGTCAAACTTGTAAAATTAACAAGATAACACCTCAACAAAAAGTTGATACAAACAAACGCGCGGCGAATTACAGGCATCGGCAAGCTGTGACCTTTACGAGACTCTTGTTACTTTTCATCTGTAGGTTTAGGTATTTTATTATAAGTTATTTCTGATCTTTGTCACGATCGCTCAATGATGTCGATCGGAAAAGTTGAAAAAGTCACGTGATTTATTTGAACACAATTTTTATGATTGGAATTCGACTGCAGGTCATAATGTGAAAAGTGAGGCTGAAAAAAACAATAAAAGACGCTAATTTTACCCAATGCCATTTCCGTCTTTCCCTGGTGTAGGGAGTCGCGTTGGAACAGGCAGTAGAATCACTTAGCATGTACGACGAAACTGAAGTGATGACCTCAAGGAGGTTCTACCAAAATAAATGATTTTTATTTCTTTCGATACAAAATAACAAACGCAAATGAAACGCGCAGTGACTGCGCGGATTCGTCAAGCTGTGACCATTACAGTGCGCAGTGACTGGTAATGTGCTGTGCATAGACTAACCAATTCAGTGTTAATCACACCCCACTGTGTGCAAAGAAAGGCGTGGTGGCGGGCGGCGGGGACTCCGCCGACGACTGTGGGGAACAATCCTCCTCGGAGAGCGAGCGCAGCTCCGCCAGCGCCGCCAGCGACGAGGACACGGCGCCGCGACCGCGCCAGCAGCGCGCCTCACATCCGCCCAGGTGATGGGGGTAGTAGGTACAGGGCAGGGAGTAGGGGTTGACCAATAGGCAGCCGGCAGGGGGCAATGACAGGTAGAAGGGGGCAGGGTCAATAGTGGGCCGATTTTGAAAATTATCTTTTTGCTTGAAAGAAGAAACTCGAGGTAGTCCCATATTTTGAGGATCCGACGAGAATCTTTGGAATTTTGGATTATTGAAGTCGGTTTTATTTAATTTTTAATTTTGCCACTTGCGTGATAGATGTTTATGATTGACCATCTTATACGACATGACAGCATTATAAGGAACATCATAGATGGAAAAGTAGAAGGAAGACGAGGAAGGGGAAGACCGAGAATTAATTACAATGTCGTATCAAGCAAGAAGTAAAAGAGATCGCATTGGAAAGACGTAATATGGAATTATGGAGGAAATTGCATCATTGCACCGACAAGAGCTGAGCTCTTATGAATTATATTATGTGATAGATGGGATCACCTTTCCAGACGCACGCGCGTGGCGGGTCGTCAATGGGCCTCGTGTGCGTCCGCGCGCTCCAATCAAGACCAACAGCGTCGCTTCGAGGAGCGCGCGGCGAGGCAGATGCGAGCCGCACTCGCGCGCCGCGCTAACCTGCACCAAGGGAAGGCGAAGACTCCACCAGGCGAGAACCTTTTACAAATGAAAAAATCTCGGCTTTCGAGTGATCGCTTGTATCTGCGCAGGTTCGAATCCTGCCGGAGCTGTTAACTTTTAGTAAGATTTTTTCATTTCTAATGAAATACCTAATTAATACCACAGATAAAAGAATACCAGCTAGTGTGGTTTAGCACTAAAATATACAGTGGTGGTCATATAATTAAGAACGCTGATATAAAGGGAAGATTTTTTCCAACTAAGATGCAAAACTAATTTTATGCATTTGTTTTTATTTCTCTCGGTATCGTAAAACATTTCCATATTACCACTGTATTCATTGATACACATGATTGGCTAAAAATCAATAGGCAAACTTTTTACACTACTTTTAAACAAAGTATTCCTTATTACTGGCTGGTCACGTAATTAAGAACGCTAAGTAGTTTATACCTTTATTCAAATTTTAATAGAGAACACTCAGTCGATTTGTTACTGTTTGTATAATTTTGGCGCCATTACGTGCTGTAAAAGATTAAAGGTGATTGCTTCTTTAGAAAAAACAATGGGAAAAAATAAAAGTTGTGATAAATCTACAAGGGAAGTAATAATAAAACTTCGCCGGAAGAATTGGTCTTATAAAAAGATAGCCGACCATCTGCAATGTTCAAAAACGATGGTTTTCCACGCTGTAAAGCATTTTGCTACGTATCAAACTACTTCGAATGTTCCACGTGTACCTAAACAGAGAAAAACAACTCCTCGAGATGACCGAAACATCGTTCGTATGGCAAAACAAAATCCTTTTAAAGGGTCCAATGAGCTTAGAAAATAATATTTTGGTGAAAACAACCCTTCAGCAATCTCAGCACGCACTATTCGAAGACGTTTGGTAGAAGAAAAATTGCACGGTAGGATAGCAAGAAAGGTACCCATGTTAAAACTTTGCTACAGGCAAGCCCGGCTTGCATTTGCGAGAAAGTATGAAAACTGGACTGTGCAACAGTGGAAAAATGTACCTACTTTTTTCTGACGAGACGAAAATAAACAGAGTATGTTCTGATGGAAAACGATATGTACGACGTCCCCCGAATACAGCATTCGACCCAAAGTACACGAAAGTTACATTAAAGCACGGTGGTAGAAATGTGAAAATTTGGGGTTGCTTTTCTGGACATGGTGTAGGACCTGTAAAGTTGATAGAAGGTAACATGGATCAGTTCCAATACAAAAATATACTGGAAGAAACAATGTTACCATACGCTGAAGACGTTCTACCGGTCATTTGGACATTCCAGCATGACAATGAATCAAAGCACACTGCACGCACCGTAAAGGAATTTCTTACAGCGCAATTAGTTTCTGTCTTAGACTGGCCTGCTAACAGTCCAGATCAAACCCAATAGAGAATCTGTGGTTTGAAGTAAAGAAAAAGGTTTCAAATACAATGTGTGGAAATTTAAGAGAGCTGTATGACGTTTTTTTAGAAGAATGGAACTCCATTTCTCTTGCGAAATGTCAAAAATTAATAGAGTCAATGCCTCGCCGGTGTAAAGCTGTAATTAAAAGCCGTGGATATGCTATTAACTATTAATTTTAGTTAAATATTTATTACATTTCTTTTTATGTTTCCTGTGCTACATAATATTGTGATTTTTAAATCTAAGTGTCATACAAAACAATTCCCGAGCAGTTAAATAAATCGTTCTTAATTATTTGTCCAGTTTCAGTACTATTTGAATGTGTTACTTTGATAAAATCAATAAAATGTGCAAAAAATAGTTAGCGATTTCATACTTTATTCTTAAGTCAGGTTGCTCTATTATGTGACTATTATATAACATAACTAGTTGCTTCTCAGAAGGTACACATCTCTGTGTATGATACGATTTAAATAAAAAACTTCTAGAACTTCAAATCGTTCTTAATTATATGACCACAACTGTATAGGTAAACCTTTTACAATACAATGATGTATACTGGTATAGGAATTAAAGGCAGTTAAAGTTAGTGTAGTAGACAAACTGACGTAGTTCACAAAATAATTGACAAAATGGCGGAGTTCGCAGAATGTCGATGTTAACAAAATGACGTAAGTAGTTGAAAAAATGTGACAGTTGACATAATGACGAAGTTGACAGAATGACGAAGTTGATAAAATGTCGAAGTTGGCAAAATGTTTAAGTTGACAAAATGTCGAAGTTGACAGAATGACGAAGTTGACCAAATGGCGAAGTTGCAAAATGTTGTTGTCAAAATACAGAGTGATTGAGTTGACAGAATGACTAAGTTGACAGAAAGACGAAGTTGATAAAATGTCGGAGTTGACAAAAAGACGAAGTTGATAAAATGTCGGAGTTGACAAAATGACGAAGTTGACTAAATGTTGAAGTTGACAAAATGACGAAGTTGGTAAAAAGTTTAAGTTGACAAAATGACGAAGTTGACAGAATGACGAAGTTGACCAAATGGCGAAGTTAACAAAATGTTGATGTTGACAAAATGCAGAATGATAAAGTTGACAAAATGACGAAGTTGATAAAATGACTAAGTTGACAGAATGAGCCAATGGGCCTCGTGTGCGTCGATGTTGTCTAAATGACGTAAGTATTTGAAAAAATGTGACAGTTGAAATAATGACAAAGTAGACAGAATGACGAAGTTGACAAAAAGTCGAATTTGACAAAATGTCGAAGTTGATAGAATGACGAAGTTGACCAAATGTCGATGTTTACAAAATGTAGAATGATAAAGTTGACAAAAAGACGAAGTTGATAAAATGTCGGAGTTGACAGAATGACGAAGTTGACAAAATGACGAAGTTGGCAGAATGATTAAGTTGACAGAATGACGAAGTTGACAGAATGACGTAGTTGTCAAAAATGTCGGAGTTGACAAAATGACGAAACTGGATAAACGAGGAAGTTGACAAAATTACGTAGTTCACAAATGACGAAGTTATGACAAAGTTGACTATATAATGACCTGGACCCCTAGAAATAATGCCGCCGCCACAATGTTCTTAAATACAGCACTAAAGGTCCTCCAAATTTGTCGTTAAATCCCAGTACAATCCAGGTGGTGTTTACGCTCGCCTTGAAGCAGACTGGCGCGAGCGCCAGGGGGCGGCGGGCGGCGGCCGCGCGCGCTCCGCGGCGCCGCGCGCCAGGCCCGCGCCAACACATAAGTACAAGCAGTAAACGTATCAACAGACGATGGACTTTCATTTATTTACCTTTTTACATAGACAGAGAGAATACTATAAAATGAAACGTTAGTTTTCAATCTTTAACCTATTTAAAAAACTTTATGTGATTTTTGGTGGCTAATTATTATTTAGGCCATGATTGTTGTGATTTTACTGCCGTTTCTTCGCTATCAATACCGTTAACCATGGCAACAGCAATAGTTTGTATCTATTGCTGTTGCCTATGCATAATACGCATTGGAACTCAAGATCAATCTAGCTTGGGACCGTTTCCACGACAGTGAAAATCGCGGCTAAATTAGCGTCGTGCCACGTATTCTTATACAATACACCCTCTATGAACGTGTCTAATTTAATTCTTATTTTTCGCCTTACGTGTAAATTGACGGAATCATCGCGATACACTTGCCCGTGGAGGCGGTCCCTAAAACGTTTTAATGTGATCTTATACTTACGTAAGTGAAATTATCGCCCCCGCCTATTTTATTTTACGTTGAACCATAGACCAAATAAATCAAACCCAATCTCTGGTTGAATAAAGTTAAAAAAAAATATTGTTGTGTGAAACCTATCATACCTAACCTAGCGGTACTATACAGGCACCTTAAATTAAATAGTAAAGAAAAGTCAAACATAGTCATAGATGTTTATTGACTTATAGCTAGGTTAGAAGGCCATGCGGTGCGGGAACTGGCTAGAGCGCAGGCCGAAGGCCGACTTGAGGTATCCTCGCAGCACCTTCTTGTCTGCGCGCTTGCCGATCGCCTTGATCACCAGCTCGTCCACCAACTTCTGGTCAGACTTGCGCTGCTCGGAGGGCACGTATTTCTGGAAAGAGATGAGAACTTCATTATACCCTGTCCTGCACCTGGCGTACGGAGTAGCGTTGGAACAGGTATTAGAATCACTTAGCATGTAAGATGAAACTGAAGTGATTCTTGAGATCTACCAAAATAAACTTTCTTTTTTCTTTCTTTCTTTCTTTTTCAACCTGTGGTGTTTTCTCACTTCTTTAAGAGTGCAAGCGCTGCTGCACGTCACACATTAGATTCTTCATTCTGTACACGCTGAAGATTTTTTTCGGCTTTTATGGTGTGTCATATCAGCCGAATACGTCGGAACGTAAAATCAACTGCGGGACTTTGTTTGCGATGTTTTCCTTCAGCATATACAAACGCACATACAATTAAACAGTATTTGGATGCGTGTAAGGTCGTGGATTCGAATCCCAGATCAATCAATATTTGTGCCCTAAGGCAATAGGATTGCACTTGACACATACAGAATGCTAACAGCCAGAAAATACATTTATTTACCTCTTTTTTGCTAGCAAAGATGTCTTCTCCCGCCTTCCTCTTGACCTGACGCTTGGTGCTCTTCTTGTTCTTCTTGAAGTACTCGTCGTTAAGATTCTCGGGCAGCTTGAAGTCTCCGAGGTCAATTTTTGTGGAGGTGCCGATCACGTAGCGCTGGGGCACACGTCTCAGCGGGCATGAGTTGAACTGGAAAGAGATATAGATATAAGAAACGGAATTGAGTACCGTTATACCATGATGCAGGCTAAAACTCCATCACCAGAGTTGGCCACTTGCTCATAGCTTACTTATAGCCCCCTTTACATTATAATTATGTTGAAGTATCAGGGCTACATCATCTTTACTTGACTTCAATTTAGTGTGAAGAGAGCAATTTTTTTATTTATTTTTCTTTTGAATTTCGACTGGGTGATTCTTTTATTATTTGAAAGCTTGCCAGGATTGCTATAAAAAAAAATTCAGGATCTGATGAAGATTTTCAGAGTAACTCTCTAAAGATCTTAAGATTTTCTTCTATCAATTCATTAATTTTTATTAAATCGACTTAAATTTAGTAAGAGAACAATTTCTACACTCTTGAGGAGTGCTTTTTTGTTAATAAAAGTTAATTTGTCGTTCATTAATTCAGTAGGATTCTTGGATCATTTGATTGAATCTTAACAGGTTAGCTGTCCCGAAGCAAGTTTCGATCTTCTTTGTACACGTCCTCGTAGTAAATAATGACAGCTAACATGAGGCACAATGCCTCATGGACGTACCAGTGCAATCACCCATGAGGCACATGTGCCTCATCGGACAGCTAACCTGTTAAAAGCTAGGTGATTCTACAGCCTGTTCCAACATGACACACCAGAAATCTGTTTGTTGCCTGATAGATTTTGTGATGTGTCATGTTGGAACAGGCTGTAGAATCACCTAGCTTTTAAGATTCAATGAAATGATCCTAGAATCCTACGGAATAAATGATTTTCAATTGAAGGTTTTAAGTCAAAGGTATCAAATAAACTTACTGCGAAAGGTCCAGTGACAAGCAGAAGTCCACTGGGCAGGACTCCAACAAGCACCACCCTCTTGCCGGCGTGACGCCCGGCCAGCAGGATCAGCACCGTGCCGGGAGTCAGCGAGGGCCGGATCCGACGCACGTGCTTACTGAACGTCTTGTGGTGGGGCACTTGACGGATCCTGGAAGCAAATGATGATTAAAATTACTGAATGGTTGTGCTTGTAGTGTCTTAATATAATTATGCTTGTATGCGCTAGCTAGTGGGTAGCTTAGATGATGGTGTTTTTAGAATGTTTGCTTAACTTTAACAAGCCAGGCACTGAGGTTTGCTCAGACAATATCTTCAGAAACAGGCCCATATCAAGCCGATTTACATAAAAAAATCAACCATTTGTGCCTACAAATCTTAATATGTAATAGACCAGAGATTGAAAGCATTTAATAGCTTATTTCTCAACAAATGAAAGAAGCTATCCTTTTAAATAAAATTGCGGGTTTACAACTTCCAGGCACAGCTAGTTATTATAAGGCCGGCCTCACACAGCCGGAATTCGTCTCTGAATTCATAATCTGAATTCATATTATTAATTAAGAAAGGCCGGAATCCCATACAAAGTCGTTATGATCCACATACATTCTGATTTTTTCAGATTATGAATTTCTCAGATCGATCTGTAAGAATGATTCTGATGTGCATCCGGAATTCCTGGTCTGAATATTTAAGATTATGACTTCATAACGCACGTAATCCTATACATTTTCATAGAGCAACACACACATATTGAATTCAGATTATGAATTGCTCAGTATTGAGCCAATAGCAATGCGATTAGTATTAATTCCTCCTCCATTTCGAGACGTTTGCGTGTGTCGTGAAACAAGAGACTACTAATCTATCTCAATTTTTAAGATAATGTGAGTTGAGGGAGCCGGAATTAAGAGACTGAATTAAGATTCTTAATTCAGATAGGTTTTCCGGCTGTGTGAGGCCAGCCTAATAACTGTATCAGTCATCTGGTTACCATAACACAAGCATTAAATTGCTTAGCTTGGGACTAGATGACGCTGTGTGGAATGTCCAAAGATATTTATTTATTATTATTATTATTTATTTAATATAACTAACACATCCAATAAAAGTTATGCAACTGCTGAGAGCCACTTACTTGTCCTGAGTGGGGTAGAATGACTTTCTGCGGTTAAGAAGAACTTTACGGGTTCCTCCGTTCTTGTCTCCGCCAATGGTCTTGACTACAACTGTGGGCTGTTTGGGCTTCTCGGCTTTAGGGTTCTTCTTGCCAACAAACTTGTATAGAGCCTGGAATATAATATTATTGTTAATTTTTTAATACAAATTAAGTTTTTTAAGGCTAGCTTGAATATTATTGAATTAAATAAATATCTTTTGGATCTAGTCCCAAGCTAAGCAACTTAATGTTTGTGTTATGGTAACCAGATGACTGATATAATACTTAGTGCCTCTTTCACGATCTTCAAGTAAGTTCCGAGTAGGCTAGTCACCAAGTAAAGTGTCGAGTAATTGACATAATTGACATTTGGCGCGTAGAACGAATGACGTTACTCATTAACTAACTAATCAACACTTTACTTGAGGATGGTGAACGAGGCCCTTAGATAATTTTTTTTTGTATATCCATACATAATATTGCAGATAGAAAAACATCCAGACCCGGAACAAATATCTGCAGAACTTGCAAATATTTGTCCCGCAGCGGGATTCGAACACGCAACCTCCGCGTCTCAGGCGAGCCTTCGCCCACTGCGAACTTTATATTGCTAAATTTTTAAGCTTGACCAAAATTATAACAAGAACGGAAAATATCTGGGTTGATCATGGCAATGTACACAAAACCACTATCTTTTAGGGTGTTACTTTACTACAGAAACATGGAGATTTTTTTACTAATCTAGCAGAGAAGATGTAATAAGTAAGTCAGGAATAGAATGTGGTACAGCACCCTATTCACGATATCAATGATGGACCCAACCCAAGTCATCATGTAGGTAAACAAATGTTTTGCTAGACACGTGAAACCATCTTTATCCAGTTTATTGTTTACGTATTGGAATGCTACTGAAAATAATTCACTTGCCTTCTTGTGGTACATCCTGGTCTTCGAGAAACGAACAATACCATTTCCCAAATCATAATTCCTCGGTTTGCCAACTTTCTTGGCTTTGGCGACGCCGCCAGCGGGCGCCGCGGCGGGCTTAGCCGCCGCCTTCGGTTGTGGGGGCGCCATTTTAATCTGCAACCATCAGAGAAACCTCAAAAACAATTCACCACCTGACTTGGAGGTTAGGAATCAGTTGTTTGAAAATACAACTTCTTCAGACAAGCGATCCAGGAGCTTCTTCGTCTATTGAGTACTTCAGTCCCTTTGAAATAAACTCGTAACATAGAATTCACAGATTATTTTAAAGAAACACTGCAAAAACACAATCACTTCGATGAAAGTCAAAACTTGAACACGACAAAACAATGTTTCGGGGGCCGCAGAAATTCAAAATATATCACTGAATCACTTGTCTGGAGAATGTATTTTAGCAATCATACGGGATATTCGAGGAATAATATGTGCTTTCAGTAGTAAATTCGGATTTATTTACAACAAAAATACAACTCTCCAACTCACATTTGAACCGGGTTCAAGAAAAAGAATTGACCATGGATTTTTTTGTCTATGGTCTGTCAAAAGTGTCAAATAGTGATGTTTTGACAGCAATTTCAATAAAAATTTAGTACCTACAATTCACCGATTTCTTAGAGTTATTTTGTCTTTAACTTTTTAACTTCATTGCCTAAAATAAAATCCAATACGTACTTCTATGTGCAAATTGGAGAAATGCATTATTTGCATGACATTATTCGTTTAAAATCTGTAGTTTCAATTTCAAATCAAATCTGTACTTTTTTGTAGAAAACGGTAATTAGAGGTCCTTTTTTTTTTATTTGCAAGCACTACTTTTTTACGATTCACAAAAAGGAAAATCGTTTCTGAACGATCAACTGTCTTTCAAATTTGGCAATTCGCTAAAAAAGAAACGTCAAAAATTTCAGTATTGAAAAATGGCTTCTTTGAGGAGCCCGTCTTCGCCGTCCGACGGCTATAAAAGGTTCAGTGATGATTTCGCAAACGCCAGCATCAACAATTACGGCTCAAACGTCACAAGTAAACGAAGCTATGAATTTTCTATGCACTGTAGTCGCCAGAATATCTGTACGCTTTTTTGTTTTAAAAATAACAATACATTTGTGTTTCATTTAACATTTTGTTTTAATTTCTCACCTGTTTTTTAATGAAATGCTCTTCTCATCTGTCTGCCTAACTGATAGAATAGACAGCAATCTTTATTTCGTAGAATTTGGCAAAATGACGTAGGCTATGAGTCATAGCGACAGACTAACCCGCATATAATATAGCCGCCTACATGGTATACAATAAACATACAAACTCGTTGATCTAAGCTTTAGTAGAAACGCAATATTATTTAGCATGTAGTTTGCTTGCATGGTAACCAAATGCACCACACACCTACTTTTGCACTTTTTAAATATTGGGCATTTTAAAAACAGAAACCTAAATACATAAGTACCTAGGTACCTAAATCTCTAATAATTTTCTTCAAATATAATCTGTGATACAAATAGAGTCCTGGTTCCTATTGTATCTAGTTCGATCTAGTCAGAGTCGCTTTTCACCCATATCAGTTTGAACTCAATCCGCTTAGGTACATAATCTCGATCCAACTATTATATTGGTAACTAGACCAAGGTCCGATTAATAGATAATAGACTAATATGTACCTAAATCTGCAATTCCTGGTGACTGCATAACTTACCTAATTTTAACGAATCAAGTTTACAAATATTTTCCAAATACTGTTTTTATTTCTTACTGGGAAATCAATAAATCTTTTTTTTAAGAGATGGGATTTTTATTTTAATAAACTTGTTTAGATAAAATTCATAATACTTAAAAGGACAATGATGATAATAATTTTTTTTGTTGTCATGTTATAAATTTTTGGTTTAACCATAAAGGTACCTAGATAGTGAGTCAGTTTTAATAAGTGTCTGACTGAATGATATCACAAATCTTATAGGGACAACAAATCGTGTAGGGAGTCGCGTTGGAACAGGCATTAGAATCACCTAGCATGTAAAACGATACTTAAGTGATCCTTGAGGTCCTACAAGAATAAATGATTTTTCTTTTCTTTTCTTTTCTTTTCTTTATATTATTCACGTACGTAGCTAGAAGATACATGCATAGTCTCACACAGTTGGTTATCAATGTTATCTTGACAGATTTCTTATCAGTCAGGGGTTCTAAACTTTTGGATCATCACATCACACACACCTAATCACACTAATATTATAAATAAAGGTGAAAGTTTGTGTTTGTCAGTTAGTTTTAAGTAGCTAAGTACTTAGAACTAACTGGTTTGAACTAGGAATCTCTTCAAGTGCACAGCGCATTGACTTCTGACTTCGAAAGAGCGTAGGTTTAACCTACCTACCTAGACTACAGTGGTAGGTACTTGTGAAAAACTAGTGGACTAAAGATTTAATGAATATTAAATTAAACAAAACGTAAATAGGATCATGACTTTACCCTCAGATACTATACCTACCTAAATATTATTATTATAATAGGCACTCAAGAACCTTGAATGTCTAGGGCGTAGGTAGCTAGAGGGAAAAAAAAGTTGTTCGCATGTCCACAAATTGCACGTACTTTGATAACTTTCCAAAGCCCGTATGCGCGCTTATTATGTAAGTAGGTACAATACTTACCAGGACTTACCTACTCACTTTTCTCGTTGAGATCTTACAGAGAGAGCATGCTAAGTTAGGCTATATACCTACCTACCTAATTTTCCAAATTAATCATTCGAGACCTGTGGTTCCCTCGAAAGTGGAATATAATCTAGGTACCTACTTTGACGACCTCTGTGGCGCAGTAGGCGAAAGCCCGCCTGAGACGCAGAGGTTGCGGGTTCGATCCCCGCTGCGGGACAAATGTTTGCATGATCTGCAAATATTTGTTTCGTGTCTGGGTGTTTTCTATGTAGGTTTAATAGGTTATAATTATATGTTTTTGGGTGGATCAACTATTTTATGTAAAATCGTGTCCCTGATATAAAAAAAATCTTGAAATGTACTGTGTTTGTTTAATTGCTGGTTTTACTATTTAATAATTAAATCAGATCCTATGTAGTTACAGCTATTTGTCATTATGTTTAAAATTTTAGATAAAATATATAAAAAAAAGTTGTGACCCAGTAGACCAAAATTGAGTTTCATACAAATTCTAGCTGTCCCTAAGGCACTTTGTCTATTTATGTTTGGATGTTGTGTAAAATTTTTCCTTGACATGTCTTTATATTTTAAAGTAATAATAAGCTACAATATACCAGCATTCTAAATATTGATTTGCAAAAAAAATGGTTTAGTTTTAAGTAAAAAAAACACAGTTTGAATAGTCGTCCCTAAAATATCACAAAACGCGTTGTCTCCAGGGAGACCTCAAAAACAGTACCATAAAGTGTGAGTAATATTAGACAGTGGACAGCTAGGACAATAAGGAACTGATCTGGTAGTCGAATGATTGCATTTAACCTCACCTTACCATCATATGGACGTGGCCAAATAATTCGTGGCTCGGCGCGGGAGTCGGTTTTTTTATTGTGGATCCGCTGACTCACGATTAAATTCCGGTTAATCTCGGTAAACCTTTAACTTTTTATAGGAATTTGGTTATTGTGTTGTGAAATTTAATTCTGGGATGCTTTGCATGCATGTATTTCGTGATATTTATATTGTTTGTTGAAGAAAACATTAAAAAAACCGTAGTTTTTCTCATGGGTCACAGTTCCACTGGCTCACAAAGACAGTGACCCAGGAGAAAAATTTTGTGACCCAAGAGATATTCTGCACAAAATTTTCCATAATATCTAAGCGATATAATATGCAGAATAAATGAAGTGTCTTATGCAAAGAGGATCATTGCAGATTTTTAATTGAGAGTAGTAAAACTTTTGAATTTGAATTAAAATTCAGTCAAATATGACGTAGAAGTATAAGTCTCTATGTAGGGTACGACACAACCTGAACCTGCATCAATTTGCCTTTATTAGTCATCAAACACTTACTTTTTTCGATTCATCTTACACGCTTTCCACGTTTACACGTTTTTTAGCCTAACATATTCAGAATTATATATTAAACACCCAACTGGAGATCTGGGAAGTGGCCTAGGGACTGAAAATTGTCACTTTTATAATATCCTTAGTCTAACCAAAGACGATTAATGTCTAGAAGACAGACAAAGGCCATACACAAAATCGTAACCCTAAAAAATAGCCTGAAAACTCTAAAACATCAATTTTATCCAAGAAATTTCAATCACTTTCTAGTTAAAAATGTTTAAATATTGAATATTGTTGCTACCTACTACGTCTAACTCAAGAAAGGTTCAACGAAAACATGCGGGAACTAACGGACAGTGGCACTTTTTTCTCATGCTCTACTCTATTAAGTAGTCAATGGACGCTTAAGAATCTTATATAATACGACAGATACCGAGGCTGGTTTCGTTAAAGGCCAAAGCATCAGAGAGCAAACTGCCAACGTCAGACAATTAATAGAGAAGAACAAACGAGTTTAATGATCATAATTTTACTTTTGTGTTTCATTGACTACTCCGAAGCATTTGACTGTGTATGATGGGACTGTTTGTAAAGAATGCTCAATGAAATGGACGTTATTAGGCACTTAATTACTGTAATCGCATCTGTACTGTATGAAGTCGGTGAGTCAATGGCTAGGGTGAATGATGTGATGTCAGGACCTTTCAAACATTGAAAGGGAGTTTGAAAGGGATGTATTCTATCCCCTCTTCTCTTTAACATTTATGACGAATGCATCATGAGAAAAGCCTTAAAAGAGTGGGAAGGAGGGGTCTCGGTTGGGGCAATAAGATCAGTAACCTTCTATACGCAGACGACACTATGTTTGCTGCATCGGAGCGGGAACTAGCTGATTTATTTGTAAGAGTGCAACAAGCAAGCCAGATGGTAGGACTATTGGTCAACACAACAAGTCAAAGACTAAAGTCATGACATGATCATTGATCGAGCTGGAGTTCTAGTACGCGCAAGAGAGCTCCCAGATCGTCAGCAAATTTGTATACCTACTAGGTCTCCGATCAGCGACCAAGGAAGCTGTGATAAGGAGATCCGAAGAGGTACACAGATGGCTAAAGCGGGCCATTGAGCAGTATGACCAAAATTTGGCAAGACAAATGATTCTTATTAGAAACCTTCCTGTTTTGTCAAATCTTGTCACAAAAAGGCAAGGCTGGTACGGTTTTTGATGTTTGTTCTAGATTTTTTACGGCTCAGAATCAACGTAAATTCTCACGGCATATCAAAAAAAGAGCGGGGCTTTTGAGATGTGGCGTTGGTGGAAAAATTCAAACTCAAGATCAAAAGAGAGAGAGAGAACCCGACTGTCCACGATATACTACCAACGAGTCCTAAGGATTTTTGGTCATATCGTCCGGAGACACGCAGATATTACAAAGCTGATTGCGTAAGGACATCGAGTGAAAAAACCTTGCGGGCGTTTACCTAAACAGTCAAACCAAATCAAAACAATAACGGGACTCACTATACCTTCTACCCTGAGACAAGCTCAGGATAGAGCAATGTGGTAGAAACTTGTCAAGATTTCAGTCAAACTATTTCGGAATGGGCGCGACTTTGATTAAAAATTAACGAATAAAGATTACGGCAAGGAAGAATGTTTAATAAATTGTACTTTGCCTATATCGTAATACCATTGTGTCTCTGGAGTCACAAAATATGTCTTCGGGCTCACAAAGTTGTCCCCAACTTTTATGGCATTGATAGTAAAATATTAAAATAAATAAAAGCTATTACACAATTTTTTGTATGAGGATATATTTTAAAACATTTAACAGTAGTTGTGTAAAAATTGCGTCCTTATTGCGTTTCAGCCAACAGAAATATAAGGAAAGTTAAGACAGTTTCTTTTATTATGTGAGCCCAGAGACACAATGTGGTATATTTAAAAAAAAGTTAGAAGGTTATCTTTACCTTTAATAGTTCAATATTGATCCATTTGACTATTAGTTGCCATTAAAGCAGAAAAACTATTTTAAAAGTTGTTTTTTATATGCTTTTTACCGCGATTTATACTTGTCAGCTAAGAGACATTATTGGGAGCCACTTTTAGAATATACGCTTAAAAATCTATGAATGCCACAAAAATGTTCGGTGCACGTTATAGATTTATAAACTACATGAATTTATTTAGCAATATTAGGTGAAATTAAAGCGAAATTACAATAAAAAATAAATTACACAAAAAGTTGATTCATGACAGAAAATAGTTGATCCACCCTTTTACAAAAAAAATATGTACCTACTTATCTATGTAGTTTATTATATTAGTCATAACACAAGCATTAAATTGCTTAGCTTGGGACTAGATGACGCTGTGTGGAATGTCCAAGGATATTTATTATTTTTATTTATTTACTTAGGTACCTACTTAAAAAAATGGAGCGGAGTAGACGCGGTTCTCATGTACCTCCATAAACAAACAAAAAAAGTTGACGATCCCTGTCCTTTCCACTCAATGACATCCTACCCTACATTTTCATACAACTAAAAGTAAAATGCTTCCGTTATTCACTTCACATTTTAGCAAATAAAATTTAAAACAATGTCAAAGGTAGTGAAGTGGAGTGACAAAGTGTATTATTCATTGCGGGATCAATGGTATCGTTTAAAGTCGTGTGAGTTCATTGCCCTTTCTTTCATGAAGAGTTTCTTTCTTTACACAGTGGTTTCTCAATCATTGCGATCGCGATAATTTTATTCCATTATTCCCTTGAATACAACGTAGATACCTACCTAGTGCTTAACTTAACTACCCTACTACCTACTCTATGCCTTTCGATTCCTTTTCGAACTCCTTTCCTAGCTGAGATAACTAGTAGGTAAGTAGGTACCGTCCTTGGTACCTAGGTCCAAACTATAGGTACTTAATGCATAGGTAGGTATCTAAAGTAGTTACCACAATATCACTCTTTAGGTATGTCCTATTTACCTATGTCCATCCGAAATAAATGATTTTTCTTTTTACGTCCAAAACAATAACACTCTTTATGTCCTACCGAATTAAATGATTTTTATTTTTACGTCCAAAGCAATAACACTCCTTATGTCCTACCGAAATAAATGATTTTTCTTTTTCTTTTTACGTCCAAACATATTTTGGTACTTTACATGCCCTTTGCGCAAAATTAACATTCAGTGACAGGTTGCAAGCCCATCGACACGCTGCTAGAAACCTAACAGTTATTGTTACAAAAAAACTTCAAACTCTTTAAAGTACCTACGATGCATAACAAATTAATTAATACGTATGTGTACCTATTCAATGTTTGTAGTTTGTTGTATGAGATGAGCAAAGCTGTAAAATTAATCTGGAATGATTACTATTCCAATGTCGATTGATACAACGGCATCTGCATATTAAAGTAGGTACACTTGCTTGTGGGCTAGATAAGTATTGTTCTAAGTTAACGGTCTGCTGTATTGTTTATTGTTGAAGAAAGCACGACCTACTCAAGGTCTTGACGTTGGCAAATGAGCGATTCCCGCCGAAGGGCAAAATCATCGCATTTTCCGCAGATATTTATTCCGGGTCTGGGTGTTTTTCTATCTATAAAATGTAAGTAAGTACCTACCTATGTATTTACATTGCGCCTGGGTTACAGTACCTACAGACTACAGCCTTTCTCTATACTTTTTATAAAAAAATATCGTCTATTTTCAAGTTTCATACAGATCGCTACCTACACCGTAACACTGGACATAAACATTACCTACTTATACATTTGCCTACAATCTATCACCTTAACTACAATAGGATATTTCATTATAGGTACCTACTTGTTGAGGTTATATGTTCACTCACACGCGCCGAAGTCAGAAAACCTTGATGAATAATTAACTGACTTTTTCCCAGCAACCCATGGTTTTTCTGACTTTTCTGAGGTCATTATAAATTAACAAGCCTCGAGTCCTCGACGCAAAAAGAAGGGTGTTATAAGTAGGTATAGTACCTATCATGTAATGTACCCTACCTATCTATATTATAATGTATTTATCATCGGTTCATCCATTTGTGAGCGTTAAACTCCTAAGAACGCGTTCAGTGCCCATGACCCACATGTGCTTCGGGCTACGGCCCTTTCCTTAGGAGAGCACCGCGCAGAGCCGAATAGGGAACAGCTGAGCTCAATTGAATGTGCCGAAGCACGGAAGCGGCTTCCGGAAATACATAGGATGGTAGGCGGTGAGCGAAGCGAGCTATGAGTAAAGTTGCGGGGAAAGCTATCGAACCACCTAAGAAAACATGTCCAACCTAGGTATACAAATAAGTGTTGCTGAGTCAATGCTATTCAAGGCTGTGACCTCGCGCGTCCCCTTTCTAAATAACAATACCATCTACCTCGCACCGCAATAGGACGTTATTAGCGATTATTGGGGTACAGCAACGATACGTAAAGATTTTGAGTTATATCACAGATAAAAGAATACTAGTAGTTATATGAAGTTCCAACATATCGAGGTATAGGCGGGTAGTTCCACTGCGCTCCATAACCCATCGTTCTCAAAATCTTAAAGTTCGTACCAAAATAGATAAGATGAAAAATAGATTAGGTAGATTCCACTACGCTCCAATAATTTATTGAAGTAGGTAATATAATAATTAAAGATTGAGTTCCACCATAGAGATAGAGACTCTAATCCACGCAGCCCTCACACTTAAATAAACCAAGAGCCTTGCGAGTACAAGGTCAGCATGAAGCCGCGAAAACCTACACATGAAAGCGTATGATACCTAGATAGCTATTTGTTTTTGATTATTGATGTAGAAAGAATGCTACTTCTGCAAAATAATGAGCTTGTAGAGTTTATCGAAAAACTTCGTAACTAAACCACCAAATGGTAGGTAAGTATTAGGTAGTATTATTATAATTAGCCTACCTTACAACATCATCAAGAATATTTACATCCGAAACTGACGTGAATAAATATTGCACGACTTTTATCTTGACAGGATGAAATGTTTTCATAAAACAGTTAAGTAGGTAGGTAGGTACGTATGCTAACATTAGTCCACAGTTGAACTCAATACGTGGAGGTTTGAGGCAGAATTAATACCAAAATTTTAATGATAATTAAGCACCTAATGATAATAGAAAAATGCAGCGTGTTTTAAGATCTATGAAAAAAGTTGGAGAAAGTGTTGTGTTTACTATCGGTAGTGGTAAGTCGCAGAATAAGAGAAAAGCTCTTGAAGCTCTCGTTCAATGATATTTCATTATCTCTACATTTTAAAGGATGATGAGGCGCCCGGCTTGGTGTAGCGTGAGTCATCCTTGTATCTGTACCTAATTGAGTTTTAAGTTTCGTATTCCCTCTTACCTAATTCTTAAGTTCCAATGGTTTATACATTTCTAAATACCTACATTAAACAAGTCCAACAGAAGAAAACTAAAACTAATAAAATTAATGTCGCAGAGTGGTTTATTATGTAGGTATCACGGGTTTATCACCTAGTTTAATTTACAAAACTTCCAAACACGTAGCAAGCACAGGCCAAAAGTCCAAAACATCATACACTTTGTGGCCTAGTAATGCCATTCAGAAAAAGATCTGATACTTATTTTAAACTCTATACAGTATTTGAGTGAAACCACGTGTAAAATCCAGTTAATATTAATGACAGTGGTTACTCGGCCGTAGCAGTGTGAATTCTAGCATTGTGTCGGCCAGTGGGTTTGTGTTACAATGGAAAAGAGCTCTATGGAAACTGCTGGTAATGTAGTCGTTTTGCAATCTACCTACATACAGATTAACCTACTTAGAACAATTCTTTTATTCTAGACATTGAAACAAAAATGTTGCACGTATTAAAAAACAATTTGAGCCTGCTGTTATTCCTAACACTCCTAAACTAATAAATAAGTAAAGTAGGTACCTACCTACAAACGAATATTTCTTTCATACCTAGGTACGCATGTTAGACGTCAAACGGCTGCTCAAATGTTGCTTTTTCTTTTCAATGACTGACATACTTACCTACGAATAGAAAAGAGGGCACTCCTAATTCCTAAAGCCTTGCTAAAATGCTAGCTAATTATGAATGAATTTAGAAAACAACTCAATGGACCGAGGTTAGAAAACAATCAATGTTTAGCATAAAGTGAAATAGAGTAACACTCATGTTGCACTTCAGACTCTCGGACGGACACAGATGGCGCTGGCGACGGGACCCTGGACATGGGCAGTCGGTCCTCACTGCACACCGGCCTGCACATGTCAGAGGACGAGCATTGGGAGATGAATTATCATGAGGCAGCCATTTATTTAGAGGTACGTACGGGGTCGCGGCTCAAAATATTTAGACAAGAAAAAATGAAAAATAAGATCACGACTGTAGTAATTATATTAGGTTTAATTATAAATATATTAAGTTATAAATGTAATTATATTAGGTTTAACGTCAAGTAAAACTCGCAAAAGTTTTGAAAGTGAGACTCTTAGCTGCTCTTACTTGACCGTGTTTAAACATGGGAGGATGCCAACTTGCTAATTATTAATCTTCCAATTCTTATCTACAAAACTGACAAAATATGAACGTCTCAAGTGGGCTCCCAAATGTCTATATTTATGTAACGTTTCATTCAGTATCGGGGCGAATGTTTTTCAAACTAACGGATAACCTTGTTTCCAGGAAGGTTTAAACAACGAGAAGTTTGACTCTCATCCATCAAGTCCTGAGGAGCTGCCGGCGTACCTCAGGGTGCACAACCCCTGGTACCACGGCCTGGACCTGGTGGCTTCACTGGTGCTGATCCTGCTGGCATTCACCGAGGATCCAGCTGTGCCTACATTTGCGGTTAGTTCATCTGGAACCTGGAACGAACGTAACTTGCTTCTTTTTCAGGACATACCTAATAATATCTAGACGTTTCGGCTACGTATCATCTTGTCACTTCTAACAGTTTTTTTCTTTAGTGGCTACACTGGCTACGAATCATCTTGTCATTTTTAACAGTTTTTTTTCTTTAGTGGCTACACTGGCTTATGAATCATCTTGTCTAACAGTTTTTCGCGTTTTTATCACGTTTTCAACAATTGAACGGTTATAGAGTTAAAACAGCCCCAGCGGATTTATTTACGGTCCTTGAACGGAAAATAAATCCGGGTTATGGACCTCAAGTTACACTGGCACTGGGGCTATCATTCACTCAAAAAATACCTAGTACCTACTTACCTATAAAATATATGGATAAATCAAACACGTCAGATTATCCTTTTTGCGCTGGTCACACTTTGAGCCTAAGTTTTACTGTACCTACCTACTTTGACATTCCAGCTGCCAGTATGGGCGCACGGTTCGATCGAGCTGATGGCCCTCGCTGTCATCGGCGTGGAACTGCACCTTAAGCTGAAGTGGATCGGATGGAGCACCATTCTCAAACATAAACGGACTATGATCAAGGTACGCAATGTATCACGAACCAGCCTCTGGATTGTGTAACTTGTTTCACATTCTATCCAAGTTGTATCAAAGCAAAAATCACAGTAAATCGCGAAAACAACTGTCAAATATGACAGTAATTAAGTAAGTTACTTACTAATTTACCTAATCAGCGTTAAATCTGACAGTTATTTTCGCGATTTTCTGTGATTTTTGCTCAGGGGGCAGGTCTACTCTACAAACCGAAAACGATGCATCGTGCTAATAATCGTAGGTCAGCTTTTGTTGGTGGGACCTGAATTCGTGAGCTGAGATTTTTGTCACGATGCATCGTTTTTGACATAAAGAGTAGAGGAGCAGGTTGGCAAATGTTTTATACCAGTATGTATACAAATTGTGAAGCTGGGTAGCTTAAGTTTTATTATAAAAAATTGGTTAAAAATAAAAAACCGTTTTCCAGCTAAGTACCAGGTCTCAACTACAATTAAAAATCATTCAACTATTCTTTAGGTGGTTATCAAAATCGGTCAAGCCGCTGAAGTTGTTATTTGTTATCCGTGTTTTGTACAACAGATTGAAAAAAACTGATCGTTAACTAATAATCTTCAAGTACCTACGTACCTAGTTTCTTCCTATTACCTACATTTGTAATCTTATCTCTAGTCAATCTCGCTTCCAGGGTATAACATTGCTAATAATGGTGCTAGAAGCGGTAGTGGTGCTGTGCCGGCAGTCGTCGCATTTCCGCGTGACGCGCGCACTGCGGCCCATCTTCCTAGTGGACACGCGGCACTGCGGGGGCGTGAGGAGGTTCATCAGGCAGATACTGCAGTCACTGCCGCCTATTATTGATATGCTAGGTGAGGATAGAACACGTATAGAGACTATTTAATCATTGGCAACATAGGTGGTGGTGGTAACAAACAGCTTCTGAAAAATATACACAAACATCTCTAAGACAAAAGCCGCTAACAATGAACTCATATTCTAGCTAACATTTTGCTAACTAAGCGCAACAGTCCCTAAATGGCATAAAATGATAAATGATAAATGACATTTATTTGCACTAACACATGGCTCAGATATTATAATATTCAAAAAGTGATGCACCTTAATCAAGATACCACGAAATCGGTTAGGTAGGCCTACGACACTTTATTTTATTGCGATCGATGACAAATTAGACTTGACCGGGTATCGAGAAAAGTTTACTATAATACCTACTTACCACTTGAAAATTTTTCAACCTCCTCTCTACCTACTCTATAAACCGAAAACGATACATCGTATTAGTTGGTTAATCTTTCGCCAGTTTCCACCAACATAAGGCTGAAAAATGACTTAACTGAAAAATGAAAAAGAAAAAGAAATATGATCACGACTGTATCCCAGAGAGCGTTAGACATTTCTTTCAGATCTTTTAGGCAATTTTAACTGCGATTATTATGGCACGATGTATCGTTTTCGGTTTGAAGATAATGGAGGCTGACAATAAACCCCTGGAGCATTCTTTTATCTGTGCCTGAAGACAGACCTACTAACGCCGATCTGTTTCAATTGCAGGTTTACTAATGTTCTTCGTGGCGACATATTCACTGCTCGGATACTATTTATTCTCCGAGCACATAGACAACGGGCATTTCAAGACGATCAGCGATTCGTTTGTCAGCATGTTCGTTTTATTGACGACGGCTAAGTAAGTTCAATTTGTTTTGTCCTTTATTATTGGTAGCATTAGGTACATATTTGATTAAATAGAAACAAGACGCAACGACTGTGCCCAAGATGAATGATTGATAAAAGAAGGGATAAGGCAAATATATCTACCAACTTTTATTTCAAAAACTCTTAGAGCATCAAAAACTACATAATTAGTACATGCGCGTATTTTCTAGACCCCTTGTTTTACTGTAAGTTTACTGTAGAAACTTGGTACTTATTACATAGATTTTTGCCTTATTTTCAGTTTCCCTGACGTCATGATGCCTTCCTACGCCAAGTCCAAATGGTACGCCTTATTCTTCGTCCTGTACATCATCACTGTCCTCTACGTTCTTATGAATTTGGTAAGTTGTCAAGTATTAGGTACCTACCTATCTGTTTTTATTTTTGTATCATCTAATTTTGTTTATGTATTTGTAAAATCTGAATCCTACCTAACCATAATTTACGATTATCTACGATTGTATAAATTTATCATTATTTTTAACTGTACTTAACTATTTATTTTTAAAATTTGTTGCTTTATATTTTTATATTTAGGTATGTGTTGTGAGAGAAATAAATAAATTTCTATAGTCAGATAATATTTATCAGTTTTGGTCACGAAATGGATGAGTGACGGCTAGTGACTGAGTGTTCCTTGCTATAAAGCCGTTGAGACACGATGGAGTCCTAAAAACTCCGTCACCAGAGAACTAAATGAACTCATAAATAATTCCTTCATAGATGTTAGCCGTAGTCTACGAGACGTTCACGCGTATTGAACGCGAGAAATGTCGCGCGTTGCTGCTGCACAGGCGTCGTGCGGCGCGACACGCGTTCCGCCTACTCGTGTCGCGCCGCGCGCCGCACGCGGTGAAGCTGCGGCATTTCGCCGGACTGATGCGACATTACGCACCGCATTATAGTGAGTACCACTATCCAAACTTACTCTTTAACATACATACATACATACATAAAATCACGCCTCTTTCCCATGGGGGTAGGCAGAGACCACGGATCTCCAAAAACATAGGTAAATTAAAGAAAATTAAAAAAGTTGATTGAAGACATTGCTCGGCTTGGATATTTGTAGGGCTTTGGATATCAATGACCTTTGTATTTTACTTTATTTAACTAACTTACGAAGCGATGTGATATTTAAAATAATACTACAGTAGGTATATTTTTATCTAAACCTTTCCATCGAAATAAAAACAGTTATTGTTGGTAAAAACTCAGAAAATTCAAATTTCGAGTCTCTCAAGGACCTTCCCTTGGTCCTACTTTGTTGACTTGACTACTAAAACTTACGAACATCTTATTTGTTGTCTTCCAGCCGGTTTAGATGTCTACCTAATGTTCAAGCAACTCAACACCGACCCGAGCACGGGCGGCGTCACCCGAGCTGAGTTCGCGAACTTGTACGAGGTGTTCGCCCTGCGCTGGGTGCCGCAGGCTGCGCGTGCGCCGTGGTACGCGCGCTCGCCGATCGAACCGATAGCTAGGGCGGCGTCCGCGGCTGTTCGGTGGCCTTACTTTGAATATGTTGTGTGTAAGTTATCAACAGTTGAAAATCTTGCTGCTCAAGCGGCCAACATTGTGAGTGTCATTTTCGTCGGTGCCTCAGTGGGAAGATTAATATGGTTACCAACATGAGATAAATAATAAAGGAAATAATACAGTAGTGGCAATTCGGAGTATCGCAAAAGCTAAACTTATCTAACCAAAAATGTTGCCGTCCCTTTCATAGCGATGGGAATAAAAAGGATGGCATTAATTTTAGTTAGTTTAGTTTAGCTTTTGCGACACTCCGAATTGCCACTATAGTATCGACCCAACCTTGAATTCGAAATAACAAAAAATCTGTGGACAAAATGAACCTGGATAACGAACGTGATATTGATTCCAGATCTCAGAGAAAGTAAGAAATAGAGCGCTGCATATTGCTTTCTCAGTCACACAAAAACAAAGAAGAATAATATACAACATTCTTGTCAGTAAAAGGGACAAGACATTAGATCTTTTGTCCTTCACCGCGTGTCGTTTTTTGTATGGCCGGAAACTTGATGCTCCGAATGTTGTACCTACTACGAAACTATGGGTTCACGGCATGTTTTGTCCCTCTCGGCGGCACGCTCACTGTTTGTCCAGAGGCCTTACTCGGGATCAACGAAAACGAAGTTTCGTGACAATTTTCGGGTTCCAATTATGTTGGTGAACTATTACGAATTCATTATCCACCAACATAAGCTGACCCCGAAAATTGTCACGAAACTTTGTTTTCGTTGATCCCGAGTACGGCCTCAGGTACTAGGTCCATGTTGCAGATGCAATAATAATCGGTAACGGCGTGTCGATGGTCCTCCGCGTGAGCGAGGCGGCGGGAGACCTGCAGGCCAGCGCGCGCCTTCTCTGCGCCTCCTGGGACACCTGGCTCTTCCTGTCGCGTGAGTTCTCTTATAACTTTATATACAAAGTTTAATTAATATACTTAGGCAAAGTATTAATTAGTGGCAATTCTGGATGTCTATGTCGCCAAAACTTAACTAAACTAATTCGACAGCATTAAAAATGTTGCCATCCCTTTCATAACGATCGTAATATGGATGGCATCAATTTTAGTGACATTTTGGGGACAGGCCAGGTCAAAAGTAGATACCTAAACCGAAGATCGTGTATGAAGAATGTAATGAGAGTGAATGAGGCGAAAGAAGTGTGTCAGGATCGTAGCAAGTGGAGATCCGTGGTCTCTGCCTACCCCCATCTATCGTGATTTTATGTATGTAGGTATGTAAATATAGCATTATCTTCCAGTGTTCCTGATAGAAGCCTCGATGCGTATGATGGCAAGTGGTCTGCCCGTCTACTTAGAAAGCGGTTGGAATGTCTTCGACCTGAGCGTCACGATACTGGCGTTGCTCGGGGCGGTCATGTTGACGATAGCGCCTAAACTGTTCATTGTCGTTATATTCAGACCTTTGAGGTAAGGATCACGTTTGTAGATCTAAATGAAAAAAAGCTATTTTTGTTAGAGAAAATTGGCCTATCTCATAATTCTAGTATGTAACTCTTGTTCATGTAATCCACTGTTTGATCTTTTTTTTCTTTTGATTTGTGCTAATTTAATTTACCTATTAGTAGGTAAGGTACAGACCGAATGAAACTTCACATTTTTACTTTTTAATTTTTTTACATTTAGCTAATAAGTATTCTCATGTAAGTGACTTTGTCTTTTTTGAGAATAAATATCATTAAACCTAAAAAGAATTTTTAAGAATCACTAGCTCAAGTAATCCAAGATTCTCTATTCTATCAATAGTATAAGTAAATAGTCCTCAATAGATTATTCTAAAACTTTATGAATTTGAATCGCAGCCACTGCCAAAAACTATTTTGTTTTCTTAAATTTGCTTTTTACAGACTGATGCGTCTATACAAGCTAAAAAAACGTTACCGCGACGTGTTCGGCACACTGGTCCTGTTGTCCCCACTCATGACGTCAGCCGGCTCCGTCATGCTGGTCATGTACTTCTTCTTTGCTATCATCGGGATGGAACTCTTCGCAACGTATGAGCTCAAGAACTGCTGTGTGTGAGTATACAACATTTTTATCATTATCACCATCATCATCATCATAATCAATCGTGAAATTTACAGTAGAAACAATGTCCTTTTTAAACTTTCGCGATCAGAATACATAAACCATCAAACGGATATTACTTTTATATCATAAATGTATGAAGATCAAGTGAAGTGAGGGTAGTTGAATAAACTCCTCTGTTAACAGAGTTTTTAGGCCGACCGACAATTTAACATGCCCTCCGAAGCACGGAAGCGCTCAGCTGATAATGCCACTTGCGGTCAACCATCCAAGTTGTGACCGCTCAGAACGTTGCTTAACTTCGACGATCTATCAAGAACGTCTTACAGCCAATCTCAATAACCTATCTATCTTTGGTTTTGCTTACTATCAGTAGCTGTTTGACGTTTTTTGTATGGAAGATATGTCAAGTATCTACCCGCAGTTAGCAAAACCAAAGATAGATAGGTTGTTGAGACTAGCCGTTAGCAAGCTTCGCCACGAGCGCTTACAGTTATTACAGTCGTAATCATATATGATTTCATAATTCTTCCTCCAGCAACACAACAGTGGAGGACTTCTACAAGTGGTCAGCGAACGGCTCCACAGCCCTCGGGTACTACTATCTCAACAACTTCGAGAACCTGGTGAGCAGCGGCGTCACGCTGTTCGAGCTGACCGTCGTCAACAACTGGTTCATACTGATGAACGCGTACGCGAGCGTGGCGGGCCAGTTCACTAGGATATACTTTATGGTAAGTGATTTTTATTTTCTTAGTGCCTACCTACCTAATTTATACTCAATTAGGTACTCATATAGAATTACTATATCTAGAATTAGAAGCTACGCATAACGGCTACAATTACTTTAAGCTAACTGTATTTTCTCTGTAATTTGTGAATTCTTTTGAGGAAATAAATGGTTAAACCAAACCAAACCAATAATCAATATCAACGTCTTGGGTTCCAAACGATGGAAGGAGGCGCCTGCAGGCATTAGTATCACCTAGCATGTAAAACGAAACTTTAGTGATCCTTGAGGTCCTACTAGAATAAATGATTTTGATTGATTTGGGGTCGGCCGAGAAAACGTTGGCGGGACGATCTCGCCACCTTCGATGAAGGATTGTGGGACGCAGCTAAAGATCGTATGAGCAAGTGGCCAACTCTGGTGACAGAGTTTTTAGACCGCCTAAAGGCCTCCGTCATGGCTTAACGACTGTACGGTACAAGTCACCGTGCATCTTCCTAGGTCAGCAGAAAGGCGTCGCGCGTGCGACCCACTTTCAGCTTTTACTTTAATTAATTTTATGACAAAATCATCAGTTCGCAATCAGCCACCAAGGGCGCGCGTGCTCATTATCATCAACATCATCTAATCTAAGTTTATTCGGACAATAGACAATTTCCTACTGATCTCAGTGGTTATCATTTTAACACTTCTAATGTATAGCTAACAAGACGCCGTACATTAAATGGTCCTTCGATAAGAGGCCTTACGCGACGTAATTACCACGTAGTGTGAACTTTGCCCGTGTAAGCCAAACCAGTGACTATCAGATAAATCAGTGCATATTCAAGGATTGCAGTGACATAACAGGATTGATTGGAGGGAAGTAAACAGAAAATCTACGAGCTAACAAGTAAGATCGTTTCATTTTCTTTTTCTCCACTAACAAGCTACAATAATGGAAGACATCTTCGAGAATCAGCGTGAGCTGTACGAGGCTATTGGCAAAATAGCCATCAACTTGAAGAAGGATTCTGACTCCCGTAAGACCTCCAGCGACTATTTCAAAAGGCGTTTGGAAACTTTAGAGTCTTATTGGATGGATTACCAACACAATCATGATCGTCTTAGTATGGGGACAAGCAAATCTCATACATATTTCACCAACAAAAATTATGAACAAGCTTTTGAGGTGTACAAGACTACAAAGGCTCTCATTAATGAGCAGTACCAAGTTTTCGCAAAAGGTGGGAAGGTGAGTGTTCCTACCGTCTCTGGATTACAACAGCAGGGGTCTCAACAGGAGGAGACGGGTCGTTCGCGTGCTCCTGAACAAGCAGGAGAAGTATCCGCTCAAGAGGATTCAGCGCAGGTACCAGTAGCAAGACAGGTGTCCAGAGGATCATCCAGTAAACTGGATGACATGCTCAAACGACAAGCTAGCAACTTCCGAGCATTTCTTCGTACGATATCAGGTATCGATATTAGCTCCATCTCACAAAAATGGGAACTAGAAGACGCATTAAAAACGCTACAGTCTCGTTGGTCGATTATAGATTCCCTACACTTGGAACTAGATAGCGAGCTAGAAGGAATGGATGAGATTTATGAAAGTTCTTTCGCCAAACATGAAAGTAAGTACTTAGAAATAAAGAAAGCCATCAATTCGAAACTGTGGTCTGTATCAAACAAAGAGGTTTGGACCCCAAAAATTGATATTCCCAACTTCAGTGGTAACTATAATCAGTGGACATCGTTCAAAGACCTTTTTACTGAAGCCATACACAACAACATATCAATATCAAATGCTCAAAAAATGCAATATTTAAAGGGGAAGTTGAAAGGAGAATCCGAACGTTTAGTACAACATCTTCAAATCAGCACTGAAAATTATTCTGTGGCTTGGGAGATCTTAAACAATCGGTACAATAACATACGATTGATCTTTACAACACATGCAAATACTCTGCTCAACTTGCCAACAACTCAACAGGCTTCGGTAGGACATATCAAGAAAATTCATGACACTGCAAGGGAATGTATGAATGCCATAAAGAACCTGGGAGTAGATACGAATAGTTGGGACCCATTAATAGTGCATATTCTATTGCAAAAGTTGGACACGGAGTCTCACAACCATTACTTGGAAACTCTTAAGAAACCTAGGGATTTGCCAACCCTGGAAGAATTTCTTCAGTTCTTAGAAATCCGTTTCACAACTTTAGAATCGTCACGTAAAAAGCAAGAGAACACTAAATCATCAATTAATGGACAAAACATTACACAGAATTCGAAATTGACAAAATTTAATAATTATTCAAAACAATCTTTGCCCGCACACAAAGCAGGTCAATCAAGTGAACCGAATAAAAGCAACTTGACAAAAGTAAGAATCTGTCCAATGTGCAAAGATACGCATGGACTGTACTTTTGCAATAAATTTCTAAATATGTCACCACAAGAAAAACTTAGATCAATAAAGAAAATGAACGTATGTGAAAACTGTCTTTTTGATCATAAGAAACAGTCTTGTTTATCAGAAAAATGTTGTCGTGAATGCCAGGGCAAGCACAATACTCTGCTACATGAAGCATACAACAACCTGTCTGTTAACATGACAATGGGCTCGAACAAAAAACAAGATAACACCACGTTGCAACAAGGCAACAGTGGCTTTGAAACTTTGTTAGCAACAGCATTGATAAGGGTTCAAGCAAAGGACGGATCTTATCATAAATTGCGCGCACTGATAGACCAAGGCTCGCAGGTCTCTCTTATATCCGAAAAAGCCGCACAAGCTTTATCTTTAACAAGAAGAAGATGTAAGGGAGTCATAACAGGTATCGGAGCCAAGGAAAGCAGCTGCAAAGGCGTTACAACAATTTCATGCGAATCATTATACAGTACATTTTCATTTAAAACAGAAGTCGTCATATTGAACACACTCATCAAGAATTTACCAAGTTACACATTCGACAACCCAACATGGTCCCATCTGGATGGTATACAACTTTCCGATCCAGAATTTTATGTAAGCCGTCCAGTGGACATACTTTTAGGAGCTAACGTGTACGCTCATATCATAATGGACGGGATCAGTAGATCAGAACAGGAAATGATCCCTATTGCTCAGCAAACCCGTCTGGGCTGGATTTTGAGCGGGAACGTACAAACTTATCATTGTAATTTAGTCCTTAACCAAGTAGATCAGCTACAAAAATTCTGGGAGATAGAAGACATAACTGAAACACCCAACTTATCAGAAGAAGATCAACAATGTCTGAACTATTATAAATCCACCACAACAAGGCGGGAGGATGGTTCATACGAGGTCAGGATTCCTTTCAAAGATAATTTTGAAGAACAGTTAGGATCTTCTAAACACACAGCTGTAGCCCAATTTCTTCAATTAGAGAGAAAGTTTCAAAGTAACAAAAACATCGAACAACAATACAAGTTATTTATAAACGAGTATGAGTCATTAGGACACATGAAACCATCAATGGGTAACCTAAAACCTGATTGTTTCCTACCGCATCACTGTGTACTACGAAATGAGTCATCAACTACGGCACTTCGGGTAGTATTCAATGCATCCAGGAAAACTACATCAGGGAAAAGTTTAAATGACTTAATGAAAACGGGGCCCAACCTACAACAAGACTAGGGAATGGCGGTAATGGACGTATTGACAATACCGGTAATTTTTCGGTATCAATATTTTTAAAACCGGTATCCCGGTATTTCGGTAAATTTTCGGTATTTTACTATAAATATTGAAATAGTTAAAAAAAATATTTTCTTCTGCGTGTTTTATTGCTTTAAACTGAATAAGTAGGTATATCTAAATTGTAATAAAAAGGGTTCTTAAAAAAAAAGCAATACTTTTAAATCAACTTGAACTTGAATTGGGAATTTTGGTACTTAGGTACTACTATAGTCTTTCTTTACGCACCTTGTGCTCGTGCGTAGTAACAATAACAATTGATAGAGAACTGGCCTACCGAGCGAGAGCGCACTATGCAATTGAAAATGTGCGTGACAAAGAAAAAGGCACCGCACGAGTCCAAAGGTTTTTTTTCCAAGAAATTACAGGAACAATACTTGTTTTGCACTCGCACGTGCATTCGTCGTTAATTTCGCCAATCAGTTTTGAGCTTTATGCATGCAGAAATAATGTTCCTGACGCTATGCTCTCTATAAGCTAGGTGGCTTGCTCAAAGCCACCCGCGTCCGTCTATCTGCTTGCTCGTACACATTGACTAATTTGCAGTTTAAAAACATCTTTTTATAGATAGATATCTATTTATAGATATTTTCTCTATTTATAGATACATACATACTTATTTTAAAACTTTTATAAAAGTAAAAATTTAAATCAAAAAACATTCTAACAATATCCTACGGGCAATTGTTCGTTTATTTATTTTGAAGTCGGTTTGTGACCACGTGAAGACATGGTGAAGCGAAAACGTAGACTGTCCATCAATTTTACAATCATTATAAATTTAAAATAAGTTGTTTGTTATTTGTGTACCTAATCTAGAGCCGCGTTATGAGTTTTTTCATTTATTTTATCGGTTAATTCAAAATACCGAATTACCGGTATTTTCAATTTCAATACCGGTATTCCGAAGTGCCTTAAATAACTCGGTATTACCGGTTTTGCGGTAATACCGAATACCGGTGTCCATTCCCTAAACAAGACCTACAATGTTTGTTACTGAAATGGAGGCAATTTCGCTACGCATTTACTGCAGATATAGAAAAAATGTTTCGTTTCATCTGGATTAATGAACTAGATCAAAGGTTTCAAAAGATTATATGGCGAGATTCGGCAGACTCAATGTTGAAAGAGAAGCAGCTTTGCACCATAACTTATGGCACCAAGGCCGCACCATTTTTGGCTATGATGACGTTAAGGCAGTTAGCTGAGGATGAACGACTGAACTATCAAGACAGTGAGGCCATAGAAGTTTTGGAGCAATCATTCTACATGGATGACGTCTTACATGGGGCGCAAACTGTTGAATCAGCCATACAACTAAAACATGATTTAATCAGACTTTTGAAATCCGGAGGGTTTAACCTTAGGAAGTGGAAATCCAACTCACCGGACGTTTTACAAACCACCATCAGAAAATGTCAAAAACAAGAAAACTTTGACTTCAAACAACCAGAATCTACAAAAACTCTAGGACTACGGTGGGACCCTAAACAAGATTTATTTACATTCCAATCACAACTGGACTCAACAGAGAAGAAGTTAACAAAGAGATCACTGCTTTCCGACATATCCAAGCTGTATGATCCACACGGGTGGGTAACACCAATATCGACAAAACTTAAATTATTATTCCAGAGAGTATGGATATCAAAAATCCAATGGGATGATAAGTTGCCAGAGGACGTCAGTAAAGAGTGGATCCGTATTAAGGACGATATGTCGGAAATAAATGAATTCCAATTAGAACGCTGGTTGGGTACGCAGCAGGAAGGGCAACAAATAGAGCTACATGGGTTTTGTGACGCTTCTAACAAGGCGTACGCTTGCGTCATTTATTGTAAGATCAAAACCAACAATAATGTCAGAATATCTATGGTAGCTGGAAAATCAAGGCTTGTTCCCACAGGAAAATCAGTCACATTACCGCGGCTTGAGCTTAGTGGAGCCCTACTACTTGCTAAACTAATGGAAAAGGTTCAGGAATGCCTTAATAAGTACAATATCAATAAATACGGCTGGATTGATTCGAGGGTAGCTCTTGCATGGCTACAAGGAGATTCAAGCCGGTGGAAACCCTTTGTCGCGAACAGGGTGCGACAAATCACACAAATAATATCTCCAGAGCGGTGGAGGTACGTTAAGTCTGCAGAGAACCCGGCTGACTGTGCCAGCCGCGGCATTAGCGTAACTCAGCTGAAAGAACACTCCTTGTGGTGGAAAGGACCTTATTGGCTACCGGAATACAGCAGTCAGGAGAATCAAGGTGAAATTTGAATGAAGAGGTAAAACGGCCAACAATACTTAAACAAGTAAATCTATCGCTTATCAAGAAAAGTGAAACTAACCTAATCGGAGAGCTATTAACAAGTTATAGTTCCTTCCAAAAACTAACAAGAGTTTTAGCTTGGGTTAGAAGATTTATATACAACTTGAAACAGAAACAAACAAGTCAATTACCAATAACAAATCACCTTACTCTGCAAGAAATAAACTCAGCAAAATATGAAACAATAAAATATGTACAACAAACAGAATTCACAGAGGAAATAAAGCACTTACAGCAAAATAAACCCTTAAAGGGAAAATTGTTGTCATTAAATCCGTTCTTAGATAAATACGGACTTTTAAGAGTGGGGGGCAGGTTAAACAAGGCCAACATTGCTCCAGACATGGTGCACCCAATCATCATACCGCACAGTGGATATTTAACTGACTTAATAATTGATCACGTGCACAAACTCACTCTTCATGGCGGAGCAAGAGTAACGCTAGCAACAATCAGGCAAAAATACTGGGTTATTGGTGGAAACCGAGCTGTGAAGAAACGTTTACATACATGCGTTTCGTGCCGCAAGCATAATCCAAAGAAGATGGCACAACTTATGGGAGATCTACCAAAGGAAAGATGCAACGTTGCAAAACCATTCTACCATACAGGGACGGATTATACAGGGCATGTATTCATAAAGGCCAACAAGGGCCGGGGCATCAAGACCACAAAAGGGTACATCGCTGTTTTTATATGCATGGTGACAAAACTTGTTCACTTAGAGCTAGTCTCGGATCTAACATCATCTGCATTCATCGCCGCGCTACGTAGAATGGCCGCAAGAAAAGGATCCCCACGACATTTATACTGTGACAACGGCACAAACTTCGTTGGAGCTTGCAACACTTTGACCCAGGAACTTGAACAGATAAAACAAACTTTTGATCAAGACTTCATTGCGGAAGTAACAAACATGGAAATAGAATGGCATTTTAATGCACCATCATGGCCCTCAGCAGGTGGCTTATGGGAGGCAGCAGTCAAAAGTGTCAAATACCACCTTCGGAGAGTGATCGGTGAACAAAGGTTAACCTTCGAAGAGTATTCTACAATTCTAGCTCAAACAGAAGCAATATTGAACTCAAGGCCACTGTGCCAAATCTCTGAAGACATAGATGACCTTGAGTTTCTTACACCAGCAAGTTTTATTAACATCAATCAAGACATGACTATCCTGGAAACTGAAACAGACATGCGAACAAGGTGGTTTGTTACTCAAAAAATTGTCCAGGATATTTGGAAAAGATGGCGTTCTGAGTATCTTAGTCAGCTTACAGCAAGAAGCAAGTGGAAAGGTCAACAACCTAACATTCAAGTCGACGATGTTGTAACTATCAATGATGCAGATTTACCGCCGGGCAAGTGGGCCTTAGGTCGCGTCGTCGAGGTGCATCCAGGAGCAGACGGTCACGTCAGAGTGGTCACTTTGAAGACGAAAGGTGGACTAATCAAGCGTCCAATAGTTAAATTATCAATCCTCCCGGTAAACAAACAAAAGATCGAGCAAGAGTCCAAAATAACATCAGATGATACATCCACTAAAAGGCAAGAAAAAAGATCAGGCTACAGTTTCATGTCATTAATGACGCTACTTTTATTTTTTATGGGATTAATCGGTACATCAACAGCATATAACGTAACTCAATTAAAAGACAATCAAGGTCTTTATTTTGACAAAATTTCCGATATGCGTCTAATCAGAGATGAATGGAAAATTGTTTCATACTACGACATAAACCCATATTGGCAAGGAACGATCGCATGTAATAAATATATCAAGTACCTAAATCAAGCATGCAATCAATTAAATAAAACATCATACTGTAACATAATAACAGAACAATTACAACACGAGTTCTCCGAACTAGAATACTATAACCACCTGTTGCTAAGTCAGCACTCCAGCACGCGCCGTGACAGACGCCGGCGCCGAGGCCTTATCGACGGTGTCGGATATATTGCAAACAGTCTTTTCGGCGTACTTGATCAACGATTCGCCGAACAATACAAACATGACATATTAACAATACAAAACGATGAAAATCACCTGGCTTCACTTATAAAAAATCAAACATCGATTATTGAAGTGGAATCCAATGTTCTTCAAAGACATGAAGACTCTATCAGAAAACAGTACAAGATTTTAAATCAATTATCAATGAGACTAAGCGACTTTGAACATGAAATTAAGAATGAAAGCCAAAGAAATATCATGAGCTCGGATTTTAGTATGGCAGCCATTGCAGCGAGCAACATAATGAGACGTTTACAAACCATGCAAACTGCACTTTTGGATACCATTACCGACATTTATCATGGCAGATTCAACCTTCATCTCATATCTCCGGAACAACTGAAAGACACTTTGAGTACCATATCAAGTCATCTCAACAAAGATCTTTCATTGCCTATAAACAACATTCAAATGGGCCTAACAAACATTTACAGTTTATTAAAAGTTAAAGCTAGAATGGCTGAAGACTATTTATTATTTGAAATACGAGTTCCATTAGTAACCCGAGATTCATTTGAAATAATGCGCATTTTATCGGTACCTAAAGGTGTGGGAAATGCTAGCATGGCACGAATCATACCTATAGCTGAGTACGTCGCAATCGATTTGAGAAAGGAATCATATTTAACCCTGTCTGAGCATGAAATAAAGGCGTGTCTACATAATGGAATTGATACCTTCTTATGCAATTCGAGGAGCCCTATCTACCGACTAAAAGGAGATATGGATTTATGCGAAGTTGAACAGGACACAGGAGAATGTAAACTTACCCTAACTACATGTACCAGTGAATGGGTAGAAATAAGTAAGATCAACAAGTATTTATATTTTTGCTGCGACGTGTGTCCAATACGCCTGTTGTGCGAGAAATATGCGACTGCCGGACGACTTGAAAAAGCTGGCATTATAAGCATCGATCAAGGATGCATTATTAAAACGCAAAACTTTACGATCTACTCACACAACAATAGTACGAGCAACATACGCGCTAACGATCGGTTTTATGTACAAGAATTAGAGCCGATCAACCACATGTTAAACATTAGTCTATTAGACCCCGTGCTAAGTAACAACACCTCTTCCTTACCTTCACTCAATGAGCAACAACTTGAAGACGTCAGGAAACAGATAAAGGAGCTGAAAGCTCAAGAAAACTTGGTACAAAATATATCAGTTCACGACGTACACCATTACACTGCTATTTACGTCATCTTGGGAATTATACTGCTTGGTGCAGCAATCAGCATTATACGGTGGTACCGTAAAGCCTGCTACGAGCAGGCAGCCACCACTTCAGAGCCAACGACGGCGGTGACTGCGGCGCCGGCAAGGGTCGACCAAGCGAGCCCTCAGCCAACCGTCAGAGCCCAGCGACGTGCATCGGTCGGCCTGACATCGTCGAACCCTTGCGATTGCGGTGTTCGTTTTAGTGCTAGTGGATGTGATATCGGTATTAGTGAATCGCGTACAAGTGTAAACTCTGAACTTCCCTTAGTGCATAAAGTGGAGAAGTGTACGGACCCCATGCCTAGGAAAACAGATTTTGTAGAGACTTTTAAGAATTAGCATTTAATAACAAAATGAAATCATCTTGTTACACATTATCATTTTAATTTGCACGCTTTATATTTCATTTTCTCCCCTGGGAGCATGTACGGTACAAGTCACCGTGCATCTTCCTAGGTCAGCAGAAAGGCGTCGCGCGTGCGACCCACTTTCAGCTTTTACTTTAATTAATTTTATGACAAAATCATCAGTTCGCAATCAGCCACCAAGGGCGCGCGTGCTCATTATCATCAACATCATCTAATCTAAGTTTATTCGGACAATAGACAATTTCCTACTGATCTCAGTGGTTATCATTTTAACACTTCTAATGTATAGCTAACAAGACGCCGTACAACGACTTTAAAAGCCGGGACCGACAATTTAACTTGCCGTCCGAAGCACGGAAGCGCTCAGCTGATAATACCACTTACGGTCACCCATCCAATCAGAACGTTGCTTAACTTTGACGATCTATCAAGAACGTCTTAGCAATAAGCTTACTTTACTTTATTTAAGAACTAGTTATGTTTACCTCAGGCTGGCATAAAAACATTGCCGTTAAATGCAAAGCAACTCCGCCAGAACACTCAAAGTCAAAGTGTTTTGACCGAGGAGTCTCCCCTACACTTCACGGTGATTGGACGTAAAGAAACAAGGTAGATAACGCGATAAAACCCGTGTCCATGTCCATTTATAAATATGAATTGTGATCGCGAAATTTTAAGAAAAAAAGACGTGTGGCATTGCACTCGGAGACTGGCGCGGTAAAACTATTGCATGGGGGGTGTTAGGTTATTTTCGTTACGGAATTTCTGGATTCGGTCTCCACGCTCAAGGCCCGCGATAAAAGCTATTCCAACTAACCTCTCTTCCAGGTGTTCTACCTATTCACAATGGTGGTGCTGACGATAGTGGTGGCGAGCGTGCTAGAGGCATTCCGCTTCCGGATCCAGTACAAGCGCAGCACCAGCAAGAGAGACGAGGAGAAGCTGCTGCACGAGGAGGTCCACACCAGCTGGGAGGAGGCGCAGAGGATGGGCGTCGGCGGGGACCTGGCTGACCAGCTGAAGCCACACCTGCCTCCGGGGGTGAGTTATATATATCGGAACTACACGGCCAGTTGACACCTTAAGGCCTATAGTGAGTCCTAAGGGGTCCAGTTGTAGCTTAGTGACAATAGTAGGTAGTTGGATTTAAGGGACTTTAGTGAAAGCCAAGGGCCTAGTATGGCCTGCTTAAACTGGTAAAGGTCAAAGCGGACCTCAGAAGCATGATAGAGACACCGGCCGTAGAAAGTGAGTTGGGCATAACAAAACCTGGCTGACCAACTGAAGCCACACCTGCCTCCGGGGGTGAGTTATATCGGGACTACGCGGCCAGTTGGCACCTAAATTTAGGCAATGAAATTACGAAAACATCGCAATCACATGGGCAACAAACACAGTTTATGGTGTAGGTACAAATCGTTGCGGTTATCCATTCATAGAAATCTAAATAGAATAGTCTATCATTAGTGTGAAAACAATCGAACATAATGATACGAGGCTAGCTAGTCACAGTAAGTTCGTAAGCTGGACGATTCTAAGATGTTACATTTCTTAATAGGTTATTTTTTTTTTTTTTTTTTTTTTTTTTTTTTTTTTTTTTTTTTTTATAGCGCTCCTATTTAAAGAAACAGTACGCTAATAAAATTACAATCTAGCCAAGTAGGCCAATGAGCAATTTGATTTTGACTTAGTTTTATAAAGTTGCTTAGATCTAAGAATGTGCTCATTAGCACGTTTCTTACTGTCTCTATTTAAGGGGAAGACACTTTGTTCTTGTGTACTTTATGTATGCAGCACTTCTTACACTTTCATATAACTTAGCACTACACTAACTCAAATGGTTTAGTTCGTTTGAGTCTTCTCACTAGGTCTGTGTTATCGAGGAGCTGGATGGCCTCGACGTTCACATGGTGGTGAAGTCTTTTTTCGTGAGCTTCTGCATATTTTTTTATAACTTTATCAACGGAGTCTATGTTAAGGTCCCGGTGAAGGTCTTCGTTTCTTACGTACCAGGGAGCATTCACGATATCCCTAAGTACTTTATTTTGAAAACGCTGGATGATTAAAATGTTGCTTTTTTTAGTACAGCCCCATAGCTGTATACCATAGGTCCATACTGGCATTAGGACCTGTTTGTATAAGATAATTTTATTGTGTACTGTTAGCGCGGCTTGTCTTCCAAGCAACCAGTACATCTGTTTGTAGCGAAGCTCCAACTCATCTCTTTTCTTTTTGACGTGAGCTTTCCAGCGCAGCTTTGCATCAAGTGTCATACCCAAATACTTTGCTGTATTTTCATGGGGTATAGGCTTATGGTTTAAATATACTGGATGGTATTCCTCCTTTTTGTTGGCAAAGTTTATGTGGATCGATTTCGATTCATTTAGGTTGATTCTCCATTTTTTTGTCCAGTTATATACTTTGTTTACTGCATTTTGCACTTTTTCTGCCGCTTCTGCATGTGTACTGCCAACTGCCATTATAGCCGTGTCGTCAGCAAAGGTCGCAATTGTACTATTCTCTAGTTCAGGGATGTCACTAGTGTATAGGAGGTAGAGGACCGGGCCCAATACGCTTCCTTGTGGTACCCCAGCTTTTATTTCTTTAATATCAGAGTAGGCATCCTCTTGACGTATTCGAAAGACTCTGTCCGATATGTAAGATTGTAGAATATCTACATATGGTTTGGGAAGAATTTTTCTCAGTTTGAGTATTAGGCCTTCATGCCACACTTTATCGAAAGCTTGTGCTACATCGAGGAATACGGTAGAGCAGATCATTTTATTCTCTAGAGTACTTTCTATAATATTTGTAATCCTATGGACCTGGTCGATGGTTGAGTGTTTTTCTCTGAATCCAAACTGGTGCTCTGGGATAAGGTTGTTGGCTTCTATGATAGGTTTTAACCTTTTCAGTAAAAGTTTTTCGAACAATTTAGAAATTATTGGAAGTAAGGATATTGGCCTGTATGATTTTACGTCACGAGGAGGCTTTCCCGGTTTTGCTATCATTATTACTTCAGCTACTTTCCATAAGTCAGGCACATATTTTAACCTTAGAGCAGCGTTCATAATGTTCGTTAGTTTCACTAGAGCCTTTTTTGGTAGGTTATGTAATATTTCACCTGAGATTAGGTCAAATCCTGGCGATTTTTTTGGATTGATTTTCTTATGAATCTCACTTCGGACCTCTCTAGGGGAAACCGGTGGTATATAAAGCTGTTCGTCCAAGACATCATCATAGGTTGTATCTTCTGTGTTATGCATAGGACTTTCGTTTGGGGTAAAGATGTTTTCTAGATGGTCAGCAAACCTTCGAGCCTTATCTGCATTACTAACTGCCCATTTCCCGTTTTCCTCTTTTAGAGGAGGAATTTGGGTCATTGGCCGTTTCATGTTTTTAGTAGCTTTCCATAGCGAGTAGTTGCTTTTGCGATCATTTGATAGTTTTTGGAGGAAAGAAGTGGTTGTGTTGTCGATGAAAGTTTTAATTTCTTTCTTCAAATTTTTTGTCAGAATATTTAGTTTTTTTTTGTCATGTGGACACCTAGAATGTTGCCATCGCTTTCTTTGTCTTCTTTTTTCGCATATAAGTTGTTTTATTTCTTTTGGATAATTATTTCTAGTGGGCTTTTGTTTAATATCAGGTGTATTGTTCCAAGCGGTTTGCTGCACCAAATTAATAAAATGTTCTACTTCTATGTTTAGCTGTTCTCGGGTTTTAAGTGGAACTTTAAGTTCAATACTCCTGTCTAGCTCAATTTTAAAACTTTCCCAGTCTGTATATTTATTAACTAGGGTTGGAGTGACATCATTGAGCAGGACTTTATCACTAACTTCTAAGTATATTGCAGAGTGGTCCGAGTTCATGTCGTAGCTCTGCTCTATTTTAAAGTAGTTTGGTGAAATATTTTTATAAATGAAGAAGTCTATCAGGTCAGGTGTTTTTAAAGGATCTGTTGGCCAGTAGGTTGGCGATCTCGTTGATGCAACGTCAGAGTGTGTTTCTTTTATGGCTGCCAGGAGTTCTCTTCCTTTTGTGTTTGTAAGTCTAGAGCCCCAGTACAAGTGCTTGGCATTGAAATCACCTCCAATAATGAACCTCTCACCAAGTTCTTGTAAGAGATTCGTGTAGGTATCTTTTCTAATGGTATATCGTGGTGGGCAGTATATGGCTGCTACTGAAAGGGGATACTCTTTGGTATTGATTCGAATTGAAACTGACTGAATATCCTGCTCTTCATATTTACTTTCTTCATGATGTTTGATGTTTTCCTTTACAATAACAGCACTACCTCCCCTACCTTTATTAGCTGGGTGAAGTGCGTGGTATACTTTGTAGCCTTTAAATTTAATATGTGTTTGCCTTGTAAAATGTGTTTCTGATATAAGACACACATCAATGTTTTCTATATCTAGGACTACTTGCAGTTCATTCTGGTGTTGTAGTAGCCCATTACAATTCCATGCCATTATTTTAATTGTACTAATCATTTTTTGGCCTTAGGTATAGCTGTTCTGGCGCTATTTTCTATTTTCTTTAACCGCTCATCGAATGTTGTCATGAGTTTTAATATCGCATCTAACTTGTTGCTGTTTAAGTGAGTGGATTGCTCATTTTGGTTATTGGTTTTGGTGTTTTTTGCTGTTACTTGAGCGTAGGACACAGTGTTAGCAGTCCCTGTGGGCCTTACTTGTACCTTAGGCTGGTTAGTATCAAAATGTGTATCACTTACCAGTATTCTAGGTGTTTGCTGTTGCCGGCCAACTAATGGTTTCTTGACGGCTTTGTTCCTGATTTTCTGTATTTCTTTCGCTATCGTGCAACCTCTGTAGTTGGCCGGATGAGCTTCTCCACAGTGGACACATTTTGGTTTCTCCTCAGCTGGTTTTTTGCAGACACTTGTTAAGTGCTTACCTGTGCACTTAACACATCTTGGCTCTTTAGCACAGTACTTATGAGTGTGTCCATAGGCCTGGCATCTTTTACATTGGGGAATAAGTTTAGTTGATCGAAGTGGTTGCATTTCAACCACACACCCCAGTATGTGTTTAATATCATAAACTTTATTAATGCTTTCTTGATTACTAAAAGTTAGCATGAACATATTGAGTGGCTCCTTGGTTTTCCAGCTCAATTTATTAACCGCATCCTCAATCCTGTATCCTTGGTTTGTAAGATCTTCGATGATTCTTTCGGGTTTGCAGGTTGAAGGTAGTTTTTTGACCATAACTCTTATTGGTCTAACTTGCTTGTTCTCATAAGAATGGAAGAGACAGTTATTGTCCGAGAGTGTTTTTGTTAAACATCTGTATGCGTCTTCATTAATAGAATTTATTTTAACACTATCACCGTTCATCATTTTTACAGTAAATGTGTCTGATGACTGATTTTTGGACAAGAAGTCGTAGAAATTTTGGTAGTTATTCACCCCGTCGACTATAATAGGAGGGGGTGAAGGAATTTTCTTAGTTTTTTCATTAGTAGAAGATTTTTTATCTTCTTGAGGTGAGAGTGAAGGTGAGACGTTCAATTTTCTTTTCTTCCTTGTCTTGGTTCTGATCCACTCCGTTTCCTTGGCTAGTTCCTCCTCATCAGTGCCATATTCAGCTTGTGATGAAGACTTTTCATTGTTTGTGGTTGATGCTGGGGCTGAATTAGCATTCATTACACATTTCAGCTGTTGCTGAAGAATTTCGATCTGACTTTTTAAGTCATCTACGAGGCTCTCCAGCTTTTTACGTTCTTGCCTTTCTTCAACAAGACGGTTACGTTCTTCTTTGAAGCGATTATATAATAAATGCTCCGTTTCTGTTCGCAATTGTATTGAGCTATCTTTAGATGGTGAGGTATTCATTGTTAAAGCAAGTAAAGAAGCGTCGCCTTAACAATTTGATTTGCTGTCTTTGCAAACGAGCCGTACGCGATGTATAACTAGGTCATCCTCGCGGTCCGGCCGTGTCGCGACGGCATTGTTGTGATGCGTTAGCACTTTGCACTGTTGGTACGCGCGGTCGCGGGTAAGACAACTATTCTCAGCGAAAATCGAACGATCACTGACACTTAATAGGTTTATGCGCATTTTTTATTTTTTTTATAATACAAACCTTCCATGCAGGTGGAAGTGACCTTCATTGGCTCCAGACCGCGAACGAAAGAGGTCCTCCAAAGGAGAATGTACCAGACTGATATTCAGAAGTGGCTCTCAGAAGAGGATGACACGGAAGGTACATTTCATTGTTTTATTATGCATACTAGGTAATGTTTTATATAAATAGCTAATAGAAGCTTTTATATTTATTTTTTGAACACGTTTAAAGGCTTGACAATAAATATAAAAAAAAAACTGTTGTCTATGAAATAAAGTTTAACGACCTCTAATGTATAACTGATCAATCTAAGCCTTAGATTGATTAGTTAGATTGATTAGATTAGTTACCATTAGATTCTAAGGGTAACTAATCTAAGGTCAACGGTGAAGGAACCAGGCTGAGATGTAAGAGATGCAATTTCCATTCTCCTTATTCTTCTCCTTTATTATTTATTTAATTGTTTCGCTATATTTGTTTAAATTTTTACAGGTGTACCCCCTTCAACAACGATCACATCAAGTGACCCCCTCGCGCCGCCTCTAATCCAACAACCAACCGAAGACACCCCCCCGCGGCGGCCCGGCTACCAATTGTAGGACTTGCTGCATATGGCGATCCAACATAGAATCGTCTTCCTCTGGGACGCCTTAACGAGCGAGCTTGCCAATTGAGCGGGAAAACTTGACAGTAGATTTGAGCGGGAAAAAAATATTTGACAGTTCTGCCGTAAATGTCATTGTCAGGTGTACGAGGTAGAATGATGAAAGGTCAGTGTTGTCAGTGATTTAAAAGAAATCTGCTAGTCCCTTGAGAAAAATGGAACAATTTCAAATAACAATCCCCTCAGAATAACTGTAGGAAGCAGTAGGAAGTGACAAATCACCGTTATGTGCCAGCTTTGTAGGTTAATATTCTGCCTCATCATTGATGAGACTCTGAAGTCGTAACGTACGTAACCATCGACCTACAACTTGTTATTTTTAATTTAGTTTAAATTAGTCAGCAATGGGCGAGTAAAAGTTTCGGTTTGCTTCACGGCCCCTATTTACTTACCTACATGCCTTTGGCAAGCAGCTCTATATTAGTGGCAATTCTGGATGTCGCCAAAACTTAACGAAACTAATAACACTAAAAATGTTGCCGTCAATTTCATAACGATCAAAATAAAAAGGATGGCATCAATGTTAGTGCTGTAAAATACTTAGTTTAATTAAGTTTAGGCGACATCCAGAGTTGCCACTAATAGCTTCTTATAATTATGTAGAAATACAAAAAAAACGTAGTAGGTAAGTACCTATGATAACTCATGTCGACTCGGTTATGTAGACGTACTTACTTGGTATGGATAAGTACCTCGCTTTACTACAAAGATTTTACTTTTCAAAAATGAGTCAGGAAGTGTATGAAGGGAGGAAGGGAGTGTGTGTATAATAAATAATAGGTCATCAAATAACATCTGTGATAGAAGATAAAAGTGCTTGTAAAATCAATAAAAAAAATTTACTAAAGTCCCCATAGCATGAATTAGACAACATTTGGTTTAATCTTTCTATACAATTATTTTAAATTCACTACCTATATTTCAATACTTTCAATACATTATACTTACTTAGGTACTATTTTTGCTTCGTTTAGTTAATAGGAATATGAGTTTAGGTAAATGTGTTGTAAAGCTATTTATATATGTACCTAGGTAGGTACTTAATTTTGTTAATTTTCGTAATATTACTTAGGTATTTGGTTGTTTTGTATTTGTACCAAAGTTAACAAAGTACATAATGTAGGTTATCAAAGTTCTAACAAAGTACACAATGTAGGTTATCACCTACTTATTATTTAATTTAAAACTTAGATAGATATTAAGAAATACTTAGTGTGTGGCAGCTAATAAGTAGAAGTTATAGGTACTTAGGGTACCCAAGATATTGTAAGTAGGTACATAACATATATACTTATTTATATAATTATTATAATTTATATAAATAAGTACATATATTATTAATACATAGTAAGTAGGTACATATTTTACAAAGTTATGATGAAGTGAACTCCACTTTAAAATAATATTTAATCACACTAATAATATAAAGGCGAAAGTTTGTGTGTGAGTATGCTATGCATGTTTGTTACTCCTTCACGTTCAAACGGCTAGACGTATTTGAATGAAATTTGGTACCAGGATAGCTTATATTCTGGAGACCTGGATTAACACATAGGCTATTTTTGATCCCAGTATTCCCACAGCAACGGGGACTATTCAACGCGGGGCGCAGGTGATTTAAAATAAAATACTCAAATAACTAGGCTTGCGACAACTTTCTATCAAGAGAGATAATAATATTTTGTGTAGGTAATATTACCTAATTATAGGTAGGTATTTGATTACCTAACTATATAGAGTGAAATTGTAACCGTGTTGGTCAAGTGGATTAGTACCTCGACTTTCGATCCGAAGGTCGTGGGTTCGAATCCGGCCGTGCATCAATGAACTTTTCGCATCGAAAAATTTATATGCGCTTTAACACGAGCTTAAAACGGTGAAGGAAAACATCGTGAGGAAACCAGCTCTCTAATAGCGTCGATGGGCTTGCAACCTGTCACGTATGGAAAGTTAACTTCTGCAAAAAGTGGGCATGTACCAAATATGTATGTATTTGGACATATCTCTCATTACCCCCTTAGACATCTTCAAAAGATCTAAAAATTGCCTAATGATCTGAAAGAAATGTCTACCGCTCCCGGGATACAGTCGTGATCATATTTAATTTTTTTTATTTATTTTTTTTGGAGTAAAATAATTACTAAAAACACTAACAATAAATTTAAATCACTTTAGAGCATGACTAGTATTGCCTTGGTAATTTTACAAAATAGAATCAAGTTAGCAGCCTTACTATGATGTAGGTAGGTATAGGTATTAGGTACTATAATAGGTAGGTATATTATATATATTCATTGTAAAGACTTCAATAACATCTCACGCAATCAATAATTATCATAAAATTCTTTTAAATTGTTCTTACTTACAAATTACAATAAGTGTAAATTACCTCAGTATTATTTTCATATAGGCATATAATATAAGTTATATTAAAAGTCAATTATGATAGTAACATTAATACATTCTTAGGTTCTTTTTTTGTTTTTTGCAGAAGAGATCAATGTTAATAATTTATTTTTACTCATTTTAGATTAACGATTCGCTTAGAAAATTAATAATTATAATCTAAACTACCTACCGAAATGGTGCTTTAGCGTAAAAAATATAATATTATAAATAGATTTTGCTTCAAATAGACTAAAGCCCTTTTTATTTAATTATGAATTATTATTTTCAGACAACGACTTGCATTAAAAAACCTTACTATTATTTAGTCATCTTTATCATTATTTAGGTATTGCATAAAATTTATTGATAGCTTCTGCATTATTTCTTTTTTTTTTATAACCTGATGGTGTCCCACTCCTGGGCAAAAGTCTCCCTCAAATGATCAGCATTAAATTAAATTTATAACTTCTTAATGCATTAAATTAACTTTATTTATTTATTATATAATTCCTTAATTTTATAAATTTAGGAGGCAGTCTACTCAAAATATAAATATAGACTTTTAAATTCTAACAGAAATCAGTCCTATTATAAATTGCTAAGTTTTGCTGATCTTAGTTTCTTGAATATTATAACAGACATTTTTGAGTCAAGATTTGAATAAATTCCATTTGAAATCGCGTAAGTTTACTACTAGCACGGAATTCATATGTCGACATAAATATTTCTATAATTTCTGTTTATTTACCTAAATATTTATTATTTTTCTATAGATTCTTTTGATTTATTATTTCCATGGAATTCCTATGTAGGCATATCATTTCCATGCTAGTGTATGATTTTGTTGTGAAAATAAGAGATTAATAAACTAAGTAAGTACATCATTTACAACGTCGAATTTAGGATAGTCAGGGTTAAGAGATACCTAATGATGATTATAGCCCCCTTTAAACGGACTCTATCGCGCGTTATAAGAGCGTACCTACAGGAAAGCCTGCGCACGCAATCGTGCGCGAATGTTTTTGGAGCTGTTTAAGGTGCCTGTATGGGTGAAACTAGCGCCACCGCCTATTTTATTTTATTTTTACGTAGTACAAAGGAGTTTTAAAAAACTGAATGTACAGTTTGTGAAACCTATCATAAGCTTTTTTTTAATACCTTGTACCTAATAGTTTCATTTTGTATAGTTTAAGAGGAATAGCAAAAACAGAGTTTGGTGGCCACCAAGTGTAACTTCGCTATTTCTCTAAATTCCTTTGTTCAACGTAATAATAAAATAAAATAGGCGGCGGCGTAGTTTGACGCACAGAATGTGTAACGTTAGGTTCTACGAGTACCTACCTACATGGAGCGTACAAGATTGCGCGCAATCCCTTCCCCTTGTAACATCTTTACACGCTAGCTATTTCGCGCACGATTGCTATATTCACGCACAATAGTGTCCGTGTGAAGTGAGTTAATTAATTATTCTAAACTTAGTGATATGTTCAACTAAACTAGTGAGCAGAGGGCCAGTAGCTTAGAACATTGAAGCGTCATGCAGTAATGATAAATAGATAATAATAATAAATATCCTCGGACATTACACAGCGTCATCTAATCCCAAGCTGCTTGTGTTAGGTAGCTAGCAAGTAGATAATTCTTAAATATTTTTTGACGTTTTTCATTATTGCAGAGGCCATTATAAAAAATGTGTTTGTGATTCACGTTCATTCCAATATTTTGAACTCTAATTTATTTACATAATTTTAGTTTTTATAATACCTGTTGTGATAATTTACATACTATGTAGTCGTCTTCCAGAGCTGTTCGTTACCCATTTAATTTGTTAAAACTCTGAAAATCTCTAGCATGAATTGTTTTATAATTTAGAGTAGGTAAGTATAATTTATTGATATCAAAATAAAATAAGATAAGCTATTTTTTAATATAATAGGTACTTACATCTCATTTTATGTAGGTACATAATATTGTTTAAATATCAAATTAGTTGAAATTACTTTAAATTATTAACCTCGAATTGGCTGTTCAGTATTAATTTAGTTGCTTGTACCACATATAAAAGAATACTAAGTACTCATAAGCTTAATTTGACACATTGTTGACCTGCAATCTGTAGTTTAAAATGTTGATTTATTGTCTAATAAAGCACTTTTAGAAAACAATTTGTTTCAATACAATTGTCTTAGAAAACACTTTTATATTGGTTAAGTAAGGTTATCTGTTTAGCATTCATTATACCTACAATGTTATAGGCTTTTAGATATAGGTACCTAATAGTGACAATTCTGAGTGTCGCAAAAGCTAAACTAAGCTAACTAAAATTGTTGCCGTCCCTTTCATAGCGATGGGAATAAAAAGGATGGCAATAATTTTAGTTAGCTTAGTTTAGCTTTTGCGACACTCAGAATTGACACTATTATCGTATTATTTGTGTAGGTACCTAAGTGTGAAAGTGAAAAGTGGTGGGAGATCGCCAAAGACAGTGGAGGATTTTTGGGGGAGACCTTTGCCCAGCAGTGGGACATGATAGGTTATAAAAAAATTGTGAAAGTTTGTTACCCCTTCACGCTCAAACGGCTGGACGAATTTGAATGAAATTTGGTACCAGGAAGCTTATATCCAAGATTAACGCATAGGCATACTTTTGATCCCGGTATTCCCTAAGGAACGGGAACTTATATTAACCGCGGGTAACGGTCCGGGGCGCAGATATATTACTCTATGTAGGATAAAGTTGTCAGCTAAATTAAAAGAAAAGAGAATAATTCAAACATTTATTCCATTCAAATAAATCTATAATTATTATAACGTACATAATCTTTTAGCACCGATTAACCTATTGAGCGCGTTTTAGCACATACAACTACATTTAAATATTATTTTAATTACAATTCGTTTATATTTCGATTTAGGGAATGTCCATAATACTTGCATAATTTTATGCAGTTTTCCATTCAGGCGGCCAAATAGTACATACAAATAAAAGATTACGTTTTTATTTTTTGCGTATTTTTTCAATAGATGCACTATTGAAAAAATAGGCCGAAATGTTTAAATAATTTGAAATTGAAATAATCTAGGGTGACGTGAAGTTCCAAAATTTGGAACTCACCAAAAATGGCGATCGGTAGCAATATTTTAAGCTTGCGAGAAAAAGCTTAAAATATTACAATGAGGTAGAAATAGTGCCGCCTGAAGCACATTCACTAAACAAATGTTATTTTCTGAATCTGTTAGCTCAATTATACGAAACATTCAATTCGCAGTTATTCTGAACACATTGGTCAGGCCAACAAATGTTACCATTTTCGATTCATAGAATAGAAAAGGTAGCCTACATACAATAGCATGCAAGCAAACACGGAAAATTGTCAAAACCATGCGTAGATAATCCTGATGATACAACTTTTCGACATTTTTTTAGCATTTTTTTGCTATATAAAAGAGTTCACTTGGTTTTTGGGAAGACAAAGCGTATTTTTCTATAAACAAACAGTATACAGCTATACAATTACGTAAGTATATTTTCACTGACATGCAACTTTCGTGCAATAAAAATATCGAGGTAGTATTAAAGAGTCACAATCTAATAGCTGACAACACTCAAAAAATGTGCGTGCAAATTCAATGTTCTACAATGACATTTGACATTTGAATGTAGACGTTATGTCGTTTGTTTTAATGTTCAATGTCGCTTGTACGCATAAAAGAAAAACTCTGCGCACTACGTAGCGTGCGCCGAGTTTTGGCGTTTACATTTTATTTGCTGATTGTGGCTCTATAATACTACCTCGATGAATAAAATGCAATAATTTTAAAACAAATTATGATATCAGCTGCGCTTCAGTGGTATGGTTCGCTATATTAACAATAAATAAAATAATTATGAACTAAGTATTCTTATTTTAGTCCGATTCAAAGGTTTTCCAAATTCACGATAAAAAAACTACCTCAGATTCTGCAAGCACGTCTGAATCAAACTAAAATAAATAAAACAAAATTAAATAAACAATGGTTCATGATAATATTTAACACAAACTATAAATTTGCTGTTGGTTTTAGAAATATTTGGTTTTAAATTATATCTTTGCTATTCAAAAAAGGAGATGCAAGTCCTTATAGGCAGAGATAATACTCTTTTAAAAAAGTTGTAAATCAATTTTCAAATAATATTTTGGTTTAGATAATTAAGAGGAATGGGGAATTTTAAAAATAAACCAAAAATAAAATTATAATTACAAATATAAGTGGCAATTCAGAGTGTCGCAAAAGCTAAATTAAAATAACTAAAATTAATGGCATCCTTTTTATTTCCATCGCTATGAAAGGGACGGCAACATTTTTTTTTACGACCTTGTTGCGGGTTCGATCCCCGCTGCGGGACAAATGTTTGCATGATCTGCAAATATTTGTTTCGTGTCTGGGTGTTTTCTATGTATAATATGTATGTATTTACAAAAAAAAATGTATCTATGTAGTTTATCAGTCATCTGGTTACCATAACACAAGCATCAAATTGCTTAGCTTGGGACTAGATGACGCCGGGTGGAATGTCCAAGGATATTTATTTTTATTTATTTTTTTAGTTAGTTAAGTTTAGCTTTTGCGACACTCCGAATTGCCACTATTATATCTTTAAATGTGTTTGAGCCCTATTAACCAATTCATAAAATATATAAGTAATTTCTAACTAATTGTACATTTATAATTCCAAACAATATGTTAAGTTTAAAATAAACTACACATCAAATCAAACAACTTTTGATTTGACATTTTAAATAAATAAAAGGAAAAATCACGTTGTTTTTCTCTTCCTACTATTCTTATAATATGATAATATATAACAATAGATATTTTTACAATAAATAGGTACTTATTTATATAAAAATTAAATATTGGACTCTTTAAAGTTTATTTTAACGATGTGACGTCATAGCCTAGGTTATGCATATTGCATAGCAATATGTTAAGTTTTGACCGCATCTTTTTATAGCTGAATACATTTAGTTAGATATTTGCTTCTCTAGTATATCAATATATCAAGACGTACCTACGAAACTCATAAATTTGGAAAATAAAAACTGTTCGTAAAAACAAAAATTATTGGTTACAACCGAAATGTTGTTATATGCATTCATATTATGTCAGTGACAAAAAAACAAAGATTTATTGTGTTCTACAAAATAGCAAATATATAATGCAAAACGTGAAATTTTGACAAAAATATTATTAGAACTCGCCGCTGACTATTGATCTGAATGTCTACCAGTCATGATCTTGTTTTGAAATCATTTTAAATGTCTTGATACTATCCTGACAATCCTGATAGTAAAGATAACATGTAGTTTAAAAGCACACAATCAAAGCATTTTATTTTCACGTTGACACACCCACACCCTAATACAATAAGTGATACGTGACATGGCGAATGCGTCATAGGTCACTTAGCTCCCATACAAATATGTACGAAACTAATGTTTGACAAGGAATGTATATTTAGCTACGTCTATAGCTCTGCCAATAGTTAGGTACTGTCAACTTAATATCGTAGGTAACACCTTTATAAAACCGGATTATTTAAATTTTTCAATTTCACAAATAAGGTACCTAAGTTACGATGAAGATATTAACTTTAAAATCATTACTGCGATAAAAATAAAATAATGAACAGTGAAAAAGAATTTAACTATCTTAAAATAGCTTTTCATAGCCCTCAGAAAACTACGAGTATCACTTCGCCATTAATTTGATTAAGTTTTTTTTTAAACGTAATTAAGTTTAAAAATTAAGGTTAAAATAAGACATTTAAAAACTAACTTAAGCGATGTTTAAAAAAAAAACAATTTAAAATGTTTGATATATTCTAAGTTGACAGTACCTACATCCTATTTATGCAACTTTTAGTAGCTCACAAATCGTTTATTCAAATACTTTAAGTTGTTTGAAACGAACTGCCGTAGTTCTGTTTAATTAAACATCGCAAATATTACGTGGAATCACATCCGAAAAAGGATGAATAAAATGCTCTTCACAATCTTTTCAATAAAAAAAAAAAAAAACCTCATTTGACACGGCCCGAAATAATCTCGTTCTCGTTGTCGTCCCGGTGACGGCGGCGGTGGACAAACGGCCTTATAGTTGTTAGTGATTTCTACAAGACATTATGGTAACACACGGGAATTACGAATATTAGAATTAGATACCGACAATGTTTCGATTCACCAAGAGAAGTAGGTATCATCTAGGTGAGGTAGGGTACGCTCACTTGTCGCGATCACGTCTCAAATTGTATTTTATTGATTTTTTCGATTCTAATGCCATGGACACTTTGACAAGAATTATTTTAGTCACTGGTTTAGCTAAGGACTAATTTTAGCCACATTTTAGACCAAAACTGAGGCCTAATATTATTGCCAGATCACAAGTTAAAATATCCCATTATAATCATACACACTATTTTAGCACACTGACCCCACACTTTCAACCACTGTTATTATAATCCGATATAAAGTTTTCAACCACTAGAGTATCAACAAGTGTTGCCACCTAAGCATAATTTCTCTATATTCTGTGGCATAATGCTATTCTAAATTGGTATTGCAACATTAGCGATTTGTATGAACCTTAGTTGTTACAACAAGTATTATTGTAACAGAAGTAACTCTTCATTATTGTTTAGGCTTCAACCGCTGTCGATACTCTCAACCATTTGTTTTTATTGTTGCAACAACAACCAGTTGTAAAGCCTTTTGCTTTAACATTTTATTGTAACAACCATAGTTGTTTCAATTTCAATACATTGTTGAAACGCCGATCACATTATGTTATAAATCATTGTACCACCAACCACACTTGTAAAATCAACCACAGTTGTTTAACACCCCAAGAAATCTTGTAACAACAACCGTTGCAACACCATGACATCCCACTTGTAACACCGATCACTTCTGTACCATCTTTTTATTTTGTTGTAACACCTTCAACACATTTTGTTGTAACACCCTCAACAGATTTTGTTGAAACACCTCCTTCAACATATTTTGTTGTAACACCTCCTTCAACAAATTTTGTTGTAACATCTTTTATTGTTGTAACATCACTATAGTTCTCTCTACACAACTCTCATCCGTTTCCTCTGGTCCGTTCGTCACATCTCCACTGCGACGCCGGCGCCTCCTAGACGGGTCTCTTTCACGCGGAAACCATTCTCCAACAGTTGACTGGAGAGAGAGTCGATGATGGAGCGAGGAGTGGAAGGCGGGATGAGGACCATTGCGTAACTGAAATGGAATGGTGCATTTTAGTATACGAAGCGCACATGACGTAGCTTGTGTGCCAGTTTAGAAAACCTGTATTTTTTATATTTGATTTTGCATACAAAAATATCAAATATCCACAGTAAGCAAATTAAAATATCGATAGGTTATTGAGACGTGCCATAAGATGTTCGTCATTAGTTAATTGATTCAGGCTGGACTTTGTGGAAGTATATCTTCAGATGGTATAAATTTCAGAGTATCTAGTACTCCTCCGCTAATTTAATCTACACCAAATCGTGAGGTATACTGACGATGTTTTCACAAAGGCCTTTCACCTTTATAATTAGTGCGATAAAAGTTTCGAACAGACAGGGTCCGAAATACTGAAATCCGATCGAAAACGGTCATAGCGGATGTAGGTACGAGGACTGCGCGCTTGGAATGGAATTGGGCAGGTCATGTGGCTCGAATGCATCCAGAACGTTGGGCGAGACTCGTCACTCAGTGGGTGCCCGAAGACAGTCGGAGACGACGCGGCAGACCCAGGAAAAGATGGCGAAACGACCTGGATGCATTCGAATCAAACTGGCAAACTGTTGCCTTGGAGCGCAAAGAGTGGAAGTTGAAGGGGGAGACCTTTGCCCAGCAGTGGGACATGATAGGCTAAAAAAAAAAAAGTTTGATAGACATGATGCTTACCCGCCCCCGCCAGCGCCAGTCAGCTTGCACGCCAGCCCCTTGCCTCTCGCAGCGGCCCTGATGGCCTCTAAAGCCGGGTGGGACACGCCCAACGCAGCCAGGAGACAATGGTTCATGTCCCATAGTTCCTGTGAACAAACATCACAATAAATATAAACAAATGAAAAATCTTGCTAAAAGTTTCGGCTCCGGCGGGCTGCCTTTGCCACTCGGCCACGGAACCCCTAATGCTAGAAGTCGAAACTATCAGTAAGATGATTTTTCGGCTAAAGCACCGATTAGTAAGTTACTACGATTAGTAGTTTTTCATTTATTATGAAATACCTAAGTGTAACACTATAATAAAAATAAAAACAATACATAGTAAAAATTAGAACTAGTTGGCTTTCTAACAGCGTCGATGGGCTTGCAACCTGTCACGAATAGAATGTTAACTTCTGCAAAATGTGAGTATACAGGGTGTAAAAAGACTACTACCGAAAACTTTAGGGGGTGAAAGTACCCATCAATATGAACAACTTTTTCTAAGAAACCAACACTGTGAACGCGAAAAAAAAACCAGCTGTTCCATACATAAGTTCAATACCTACTTGGCTAAAGTGTATGAAACAGCTGTTTTTTTTTTCGCGTTCACAGTGTTGGTTTCTTAGAAAAAGTTGTTCATATTGATGGGTACTTTCACCCCCTAATGTTTTCGGTAGTAGTCTTTTTACACCCTGTATACCAAATATGTATTTGGACATACCTCTGACTACCCCCTTAGTACAAAACTGCACATCAAGAGTGCAGGAAATGAGTTCTTCTTACGAAATTGAAGTTGTCTATTAAATTAATTTTGTCATTGTCTTTTTTAAACTGTCGCGATCAGAACACATTACATAACATCAGTCTTCCCGCGACCACGGCTGGTGCAATCCGGTCGAAAAGTCGGGCGAATATAAAATGGTAAAATTCGTGATAAATACCCGTTTGTATAATGTTTTATAATTAATTTTGTCACTTGTTACAATAGATGTATTGATATAATATGATAGACGTACCGCTAGGTGTTGGTAGTCAGCCTCTGTGTCCGGCTCACACTTGCCACTCGAGAGTTTTTCCAAAACCTGCAAATACAATGACAATCAGCCAGAGTCCTAATATAACGCGACGATAGTTCTCACAAAAAGTCCGTGTGACGCTTCAGTAAAGACTCGCATCTTTACTGAGGCACAAGGGAATGGGTGGGATATTATGTATTAATGTATTTTAGTATATAATTTGTATTTGTATACCTAATGGCTCCTAACACGTGACAGTGGCTAAATGTACAAGCCGTGCGAAGCCAAAACAAAGAGAAAAAAACCCTTGAAGAAGACTAAGGTGTAGGTCGCGCCACGTAAAAAGAGCGCTGAGAGAAGGTAGCGGGGGTATGTTTGCGCCTGTGTTCACTCGCTGACGAACCAATAGCACTCGCTACATCAATGGTATGAAGTGCGCCGCGTTACCTCTCCACCAATCATCGACCACTGCGCAGTTTGACAGCCAGCGCTCTTTTTACGTGGCGCGACCATGAGTTACTATACTAAAGAGTCACAATCTAATAGCTGACGACACTCAAAAAATGTCCGAGCAAATTCAATGTTCTACAATGACATTTGACATTTGAATGTTGACGTTATGACGTTTGTTTTAATGTTCAATGTCGCTTGTACGCAAAAAAGTAAAACTCGGCGCACTACGTAGCGTGCGCCGAGTTTTGGCGCGGACATTTTATTTGTCTGAGTGTGGCTCTATAGATTGTACCTCAATGGGCGCGACCTATAAGGTGTATTACTGACCTGGGTAGCAGTGTGAGCAATATGATCACAGGCCTGCATGATATGGTCTACTGCGGCGCCGTTCTTCCTCCTCAGCGCCGCCACCCTCACGATGAGGTCGCGCGTCTCCCGGCTGACCCTTGAGTCTACCAGCAGCACTCGCAGCTCCATACGGATGTCCAGGTGACGGGGCTTGGAGCCCTTCTTGAAGGATACTAGGGAACCGAAGGTGCATGTCGCGTTGTCTATACCTGAAATGGAGAAAAAGATATGTTAGGAATCTTAACGGGTTTGAGAAGGTGTACTTCGTTCGTTCGTATGGGCAAGTAGTCAACTCTGGTGACGGAGTTTTTAGGCCGCTTAAAAGCCTCCGTCATGGCTTAACGACTTTAAAAGCCGGGACCGACAATTAAACGTGCCCTCCGAAGCAAGGAAGCGCTTAGTTGTTAGTGTCACTTACAACGAAGTTAGGGCCGCTCCGAACGTTGCATCTATCAAGAACGTCTTGGCAAGCTTCGCCACGAGTGACATTTGACATGACATTTTTTAATATCGATCCGGGGTTTTCATAATTCTTCTCCTAAATTGACTGATTTTGAAGACTTTGTTTATAACTAATTGTGTTTCTAGATGGTTCTCAGCGAACCCGATACTTGGTAGTGATGACAAGATTCAGTTTATGTAACCAACTTCGAAAAATAGGAGGTTATTTTATATTTTATCCCTTACTAATCTCACGTTTCAATAAAAACTGAGCACAAAGTTTACATAAAAAAATAAGATCAAACGGTGTCATGGTCCTATTAAATTGTAGGTTGTAAAAGGTCATTGCCAGTATCGATGACGTCACTAGCTTAAATATTGATTGAGGAATGCTAGGAATTTACGCTAATATTTTGTAGTTTTTTTTATGTATTTTGAAGGAAGTAAACTTGGAAAACTTAAACTGAAACTCTACTAATATTGAAAAAAATCAAGTCCTGGGTATTTACATAACTGTACAAAATATAATTAGAACCAGTTGAGCCACCTAAGGATCGTTACAAACGATCTGTAGGAAGCTCAACTAATCTAAACCACTGCCAGACGGAAGCGTGCCCAAGACACTGGCAGCATTGCCGCGCTGAATGGCAATGCTGATCCTTTGAGCCAAATAAGTCCTACTCGTATGTGTGAATAGTGTGATTGAAATAAAAATATAAAAACTTCTACACACTTTCAGAATATATGATACAACAACCTTCGACGAAGGATGGTGGAACTCAGCAAAGGACATGTTGTAAGAGTCTCGGGCAGAACTTGCCCAGCAGTGGGACGTTAAAAAAAACACTCACCTGAAGGCGTCCCGTGCATTATCCTTTCACAATTAAACGCCCACTCCGATATAATCTCCCTTTCCGACATAGTGAACTCCTCGCTCGCAATATCATAGAAAGAGTCGAAGCTATCAGATGCCGTCTTCCTCTTCAGCAGCTGTATCAACGCTCCAGCCAAACACACAGCGAAAGACGCCGAACTGCCGGTCCCCGCTCCTATCGTCAGTTCTGAACCCATAGATATCTCCATAGATCTGACAGGTAGAGATGTACTGCCGAAAATCCCGGAGAAAACATAGAGAAAACTGCGCAAGGAGTTCTTCTGATTGTTGGGCAGAGCGTCGAAGTTCGGTTTAATGATATGTAAGAACTCGTCGACCCTTTTCAAGTGGTGTTCGTGGTCTAATCTTTCGGGGAGTCGCCAAGAGAATTTTCCTGTGATGCCATTGGCTAGTTTTGGGTTGAAGAGACTACCGAGGATCGGTTCTAATGGTATGATGTCTTGGAGGTCGACGCAAGGCAGGTGGATGCGAACTGCAGGTTCTGCTGATGTATTCACTTCCTGAAAATCATTTTTTATTGTAATGTCAGCGATTTCTTCCTGAAAAGTGGAGCAGAGTATACGACCTGTGATTTTTTTAGCTTGTATCGTATCCTTTACAAACGAAAACGAAAAACAATTACTCACAAATCTTTAAGTAAGTAAGTAATACAAGATTTTTGGAATATTATAATTATTTTTATTTTATTTATTTTAATTACTAGCTTACTCGCCCGCGGCTTCTCTCGCGTGGTACCTTGATAAAATAAAGCCTATGTTCATTCGGAAAGTCCATGCTACACATCGGTGAATTTTTTTTTCAAATCGGATGAGTAGTTTCGGAGATTACCTCAAACATACAAACAAACCAACTTAAACTCTATATTAGTATAGAAAGAGTTATTCTACCATACTCAGTATTTCCCGTATTTACTCGTGTAAGACCAGAAAACATTGGTGATTCATGACTTTATTTTGTTCGGTTCAACGTTTAAAAATATCTAATGACTAACTGTACCTACTTTTAATTCCTGAAAAGCTTCTTTGAGATCTTACACACTTAAACAGTAGCTTATGACAGGTGCAGGTATTAGTAACCAGAAACCACAGGTTATTTTAAGGGCCTCTAGTTTCAATACTATTTCTATCTGTTATTGCATACTTACTAGTGTTTTTTGTAAATAACTTAATAATAAAGTTTGTGTGTGTGTAAGTATGTGAGTGTGTTTGTTACTCTTTCACGCTCAAACGGCTGGACGGATTTAAATGAAATTTGGTACCAGATTTCAATGAAGGATAGAATTCATATTATTTGTTTATTAATTACAGATAGATGAGAGAATAGTAATGAATTTAATGAAGTAAGTTAGTCATTAATAGTAAATTGTGTACTTACCTGAAAATTTCCTTTTTTTTGCTGAACAGATATCTCCGTTTGAAAGAATAACAATTCATCAAAAGTTAAAAGATTTTTGAGAATGCCTTAAGAATTTATTTACATGATCGGAAAGGAAGGGATATCTTGAAGTTCCTTATTTGTAATATCTACTGTATAAGAGACGATATTAATCGCTAGCCAAATGAGATTTTTTTAATAGCTTAAGTGTGCAAATTGTAATATTGTATTTCGTGAGACATTAAACAAAATTAGTTATGTGCAATACACAATTTAGAATAATGTAGGTAGTCACTACAATAGTTTTTTTAATTATTTTACTAAAAACTTTTATAAAACTACACTGTAGTGTGTGCAAATTGTTTTTTATTTTATTATTTTGTGCAATATTTTGCAAAACACAAAGTTAGACAATATTGAAACGTTTTTAAAATGTATTAACGTTTCGTAATCACTAATTTCGAATACAAATAGGAATATTTACATAATGAAGTCTTCAAATAGTTAGTCAAATTATATAAAACCCAACCAAAAAGGACCTTCACCAAAAGAATTAGCACAAAGATCCTAAGAAAAAACCTCATAGATGATTACTAGCTTCCCCAACTTTTTGTAGGACCATTGCTGGTTATCTTTTCTACTCAAAAACAAAGTTACCTTGATAACAATCGAGCTCCTCAATCCAAGACTGCAAGCAATAGCAGTTTTTCCATACACCACCGAATGCTCTCCATGTAAAATCACCTTTCCCGGAGCTGACACGCTGACCGTATAATAGTTATCCATCCCATTCATTATGTCCATCATCTTGGATTAAAAAAAAAACAACCAATAGTATCAATTCATTATATTTCAGGTTGTTTTAGAATATCATAGTGATATTACTGGCTCTGAGCTTTCCACTGATCAACTGTTAAAGTCTTCTGCGTAAAGGCGTGTATCTCTTTGAGCTCTTCTTGAAGGAGTGAGTTGACAAGTCTGTGGAAGAGAAGATATAGAGGTTTAGTGGCACGTTTTGTTTTGTTATGCTTAGTGGTGAGATGGTATCGTGATTCTTTGAAAATTGTTTGTGTTATCTTTGGGGTATAATCTTTAGGGGTCATTTTTTTCAGTAGCTAACCTTTTTTTTTACTGCTGATAAGCTACGTGTTGGCCGAAAACGTTACCTCGAGTTTCGATCTAAATATCGTGGGTTCGAAATCCGGCATCAATGGATTTTTCGTTCTTTCAAACCTATATGCACATTACCACGAGCTCGAAACGGTGAAGGCAAACATCGTGAAAAACCATTTAGCTTTCTAATAGCGTTGATGGGCTTGCCACCTGTCACGTACGGAATAATAACTTCTGCAAAATGTGGGCATGAAGACGAGTATGTATTTGGAAATACCTTTTATAATTAATCTAAAAATGCCTAAAAGATCTGATAATAAATAACCCCGTTATTCATACTGGACTAGTAAACTTATTTTAGCTAAAACGGATATTAAATCTGTTGCCATCTCTTTTCATTGACAAAAGAGTAACAAGAAAAATCATTCTTTATGTATAATATTGATAAATAAACGTCGTCTACCGCACCTCGGGAATACAGTTATGATCCAATTTACTATTTACTTTACTAATACAATCGTTAGTAAGCTTACGATCACTTAACGCGTTTAATTATTATAACACACTTGAATATTTGCCAGAGCGTCCTGAGAAAAAGTAAACGAAACAGTGCATCATTGTCCCAACTCACACTTAGCGATATCTCATTTCAAAACACCATTGTTCCTAATCCAAGATCCTAAACGTTACTGACATTAGACCTTTTTTAATATTTTTTGTCATTGTGTTTAGTTCTTTGTGGTTTTTCCTTGTTCTCGATTTGCATGCGATTTCGATCGATGAATTTTAATTCCTAGACTACGAGTTAGTATCGGAGTGACAAGAGACTTGTGAGGAATATACTGATTATATATCCTACTAATATTATAAACGCGAAAGTTAGTAGGTATGGATGGATGGATGGATGTATGTTTGTTACTCTTTTACGCGAAAACAACTGAACGGATTTGGCTGAAACTTAGAATATACATAGTTTATGACCGGAAATAACACATAGGCTACTCTTGATCACGGTAAACCAACGGGAACTAACGCGTGTAACAAGCAAACTACCAGGTGTAAGCTAGTACGTTCGTTTGAGCTAGTGGCCAACTTTAGTGATGGAGGTTTTAGCCTAGATCTTGGTTTAATTCACTTCACTGCTAAGAGCTTATGCACACCAATTTTTTCTCTATCTAAAATGTAAAGATATAGGTATCTGTTACTTTCAAAATTTATCACTACAATTACATGTTTTGCTAAGAACATCTTGTACGTAGGTAAACACTGTTTATATATTCTTATGTACACAGTCAAACAGATGTTTTCTATCAGCGGTCTATGTTCATTCGCAGCTCCGCAGCCAAGTCACTTATCTACAATCACTAACGTTATAGAAACAGGAAAAAGGGATTTTAAATTCAATGACGAAGTCACGTGATCAGAAGGGCTTATTCCCAGAGGTCCACGACTTCATTGTTTTCAAAAAAACGAAGTCTATACTTTAATTTCCAACGGGTCCACGACATTGTAATTTTAAAAATATTTCCATTTCCGACGGGTCCATGAAATTGTTTGGTACAGTCAGCAATAGGTAGGGTTTGCACTATTCGTTAATTTTTACTATTCGAATAAATGAATACTTTTAGAGCAAAATATTCGAATAATTCGAATATTCGAATATTTTTTAATATTTCTTGAAAAAACTACAATATCATATTTTTTTTGAGAAAAAACAAGTTTTTTTATTAGTTTTATTGATTATTTAAAAAAGACATGTAAAATCATAAGTTTACAGATTAAACTCAGGTTTAATCAATCCTTAACTTCAGCACTTTCCAATTAAATTCACCACTCATAAAGTACAATTTTATAGGGATCTTTAAAGGTCTATTAAATTTCAGACCTACGTGGTAAACGCTGCCGCTGTGGGAAGCGGTAAATACCGCGTGGATTTCCGCTCTAGCGGAAATCAGCGCGAAAAAATTGTGTGGTATAGTAATCAGGCTGTCTTTTAATCTCTCTGTCGATGTAACATAGATAAACGTTATGAAGCCACCACCTTGCAAGTGCGTATGCACACCTTGACTGATTTTGTACCCAAAACGGGGTGTATGTGCGTCAAGGTGATACTCTCTCTCCTAAACTGTTCACAACTTTACTTGAAGATGTTATGAAAGTATTGAAAGAAAGAAAGAAAGAAAGAAAAATCATTTATTCTTGTAGGACCTCAAGGATCACTTAAGTATCGTTTTACATGCTAGGTGATTCTAATGCCTGTTCCAACGCGACTCCCTACACCAGGGAAAGAATCAGGCAAGAACCTGGTGGTGTGGGCCTAGCTTTTTTTTAAAAGCGATCCCTTAACAATCTAAAATACTTAATCTAAATAGTCAAGCTTCAGTGGGAAGCCAGTCGAACAAAGTATTGGATTGGAACGAGAAAGTTATCTTATAATATAATATTAATATCAATATAATAAAGTTGCTCAGAGAGCAATAGAGCGCGCCATGTTAGGTATCTCGCTGCTGGATCACGTACCCAACGTTGAAATACGTAGACGCAAAACCAAAGTCGTAGACGTGGGTTAAAAGATCAATTAGCTTAAGTGGAGATGGGCGGAGCATTTGGCTCAGCGGGACGACTGAAAATGGACAAAGGCAGCATGCCGAGTGGTGGCCCCGTGAGGGTCTCAGATCAGTTGGCAGACCATCAGCCAGATGGATGTGTAGCAAGCAGTGGATGAGACTGGTGCGAGACCGGAGAGAGTGGCGAGATAACGAGGAGGCCTATACCCAGCTGTGGGTGGATGTGGGCTGATATGGATGGATGGATGGAGTAATTTATCCTCGCTCACGTGTCAAATATTCTTAATGTATGGAATTTTTAGCTCATGCAAGTTACCAAGGGAGGCGCTGCACTGGATTTGCATACATTTGTGATCTTGAATAGAATAGAATAGTAGAATAGTAGAATAGAATAGTAGTATCCAATACTACGGTAAACTGGCGTTAACCCCCCTGAGCAGAATCGGCGCGGTATTTACCGTTTCCCACTTCCCACAGTGGCAGCGTTTACCGAGTAGGTCTGCTGAATAGACCTTAAATCGAGACTTCGAGGGTAAAAATGTTAGTATTCTTAGTAATAACTTCATTCTAGGTAATCGTCCTTCATCTTAGATCCCACTGTTGCTTAACATCAAGCAGAGTGAGGCTCAAATGCGTTAAATGTTAGCCTATTTAATGAAAAAAAAAACTGTTCGAATATTCGGATAATTGAAATGAATTATTCGAATTTGAAAATGGAGCGAATATTCGAATAAAATGAATATTCGAATATTCGAATTGCAAACCCTAGCAATAGGTAAATGTTTCGATATTATGATAATTACCTATGTAGGGCAAATATTTGTTTAATAAAAGTTAATGGTTGCATAAATCAGGACTCTTCTTTTGATCATAAAAAATATCAACCTTATGCTAAAATAACCTAATTTTTCTTTTATTTTATTATAATCTGTAGTATTTTTTTTTTTATTAACAAGAGTGACAAAAATACCTAGGTCTTTGATAAAAATACTGGCATTTAAATATTTAAGGAATAGTAAGGTGGCAGATTATCAACTCTTATATCCTACTAATATTATACATGCGAAAGTTTGTGAGTATGAATGTTTGCAACTCTTTCAAGTGAAAACTACCTACTGAATGGATTTGAATTAAAATTTGGTACCAGGATAGTTTATTATAAATCCTATCCCTTAATATATCCTGGATTAACACATAGGCTACTTTTGATCCCGGTATTCCCACTGGAACGGGAAGTACTTCTAAGTTCGCACCGTAACAAGCATAAGAAAAGTCATTTTTGAAGTGACTAAAATAATGATAATGGTTGTGGATTTTATTTGATAATATAAATATAAATATCTATCTCTCTCAAATCTGTAGTCGGTTTCGCCGTGATACTCGCTAGCTAGTGAAATACTCGCTTGTATTCTCTAACTGACTGTACATTAGTTAAATCTCATGGACCTCTTGGGAACTAATGTAAGAATATTTCAAATTCTATAAATATTTTTCATGGACCCGGTGGGAAATGAAAGACAATAGAACCATGGACCTCTGGGAATAAGCCATCAGAAGTGTCAGAACAAATTACAAAGACTTGGTCATATTTAGATAGTGTTCTGTCTAGCCCCAATAAGCAACTCAATGCTTATTATGGTATGGATAAAACGACCAGCATCGAAACATCTGCAGAACAAACAAACATTTGTCCCGCAGCGGGATCGAAACCGCTATCTTCTGCGTCTCAAGACCCACTGCGCTACAGAGGTCATCAGCGATGAAAGAAAGAGATTCGATACTAAGCTATTGTAATATCAGTTTCATCATCATCATCCACAGACGACTTCATCCACTTATATCAGGTTCAGTTTTGTTGGAATGCTAAACATTAAATCTACTTTACGCCTTTATTTGTCTATGGGCACTTTATGTATGTTTCTGGCTAGCCTAGTCTATGGTCTACTCATATTCCTTTTTATACATTACAACCGCTACATTTAACTACATATACCTACTGTTTTTGCGTGTTTTATTCCACTTCCACAAGTTCATACCAACTAACCTACTATAGCTTGCTCACTACACAAATCATTGCATGTCTTGTAAAAATTCAATGCGCATTGCCGATGTAGCGATACTGTATTTGAATTCATTGTCTGTAGTCTGTTCGTCATTCATAAGTTAGAGAGCTGACGCTGGTGTTCAGTTGAGGAGTTATTGGGTACGTAAGGTGTATTAGTAGTGTTATATTATTCTTTGTGGTCGTAATAAACAGTCGTCCTTAATTTAAAGTCACTAAAAAAAAAAATTACTTTCTAGTAGCGTCGATGGGCTTGCAACCTGTCGCGTATGGAATGTTAATTTCTGCAAAATGTGGGCATGTACCAAATGTTATAAAACATTATGCAAACGGGTAAATATCACGAATTATACCTTATATCGCTGTCGGGTGAATATTAAAGGTAAAATTCGTGATAAATACCCGTTTGCATATGTTTTATAATGTGTTCTGATCGCGAAAGTTTAAAAAAGACAAATGTACCAAATGTGTTTTAGATATGCCTCTGACTACTCCATTAGACATCTTCAAAGGATCTAAAATGTCTAAAATAAAAAAGATCTGAAAGAATATGTCCACCGTCTCTTGGGAGCACAGTCGCGATTATATTTCATTTCTTCAATTCCCTACAAATAAATAATCCTCTTCTCGTATAATTGTCTGGATGTTTATCTATTATATCTATAGTAGTATGTATTTACAAAAAAAAGTTTTTAAGTATATATCAGTCATTTGTTACCATAACACAAGCATTAAGTTGCTTAGCTTGGGACTAGATGTCCAAGGATATTTATTTATTTAATGAATATTCTTACACAGTAAAATAGTCAAATCAGATTTACCGGTAATCAACTCACATTGATAAAAAGAGTTTCAACTAAACAGTATTTCACAAAAACCGGTAAAATTGGCTAGTTCGAACATACCTGTATTATTGCACAATAGGTAGCTACTATTTGTTTTTTATTACCCTATTTCTGATGCAACCGCATGACGTGCAGTGCACTTGATCAAGTGACTTGACGCCAAAATCACGTTATTTCTAGTGTGGCTCTTTATATTATTATTTGACTACGTATACTCAAATATGACGACCTCTGTGGCGCAGTGGCTGAAGGCCCGTCTGAGACGCAGATGTTGCGGGTTCGATATATATAAGTATCGTTACGGGACAAATGTTGTTTGTATGTTCTGCAAATAATTGTTCCTGGTCTGGGTGTTTCTATCGACACGACAATAATGTGTTTTAAAAAAAAATGTTTATAAGCATTAATTTGCTTAGCATGGGACTAGACTAGACTATGTGTAAAATGTCCAAGGATTTTTTATTTTAATATTGTAAGGAAGTCATTTTTACATCGAACATTATTGTGTTCTATATTATGAAATACTCAATTCAATGGGGCGAAATTCCCATCCACCCCATTGACTTGGGTAATGGGGTGGGTGTGTTTTTTTTCTCCCAACCACCACATTGATGGGGAGGTTAATGGGGTTGTGTGGAATATATCCTAAAAAAGACCGTTTACTCCAACTGGAATTACTGACCAGCACAGCTTTTTGTCATTTGTTTTGTTGTGGCGATATTACAATGTGCATTGAAATTTTGTTGTGGAAATAAATTATTCTATTCTATTCTAAGTTTCATTTATAACTAATGCGTGATTGGATATAATTCCCAGAAATTCCCAAGTTTATAATATCAATAGTATATTTAAAGGATTAGCCTAGGTCTTGAATCTTATGCATTCACGATTTCGATTTCACAATATTACACCAACTTGGTGTGAATTATTCTTATTTACGACTTGACGTAAAGCCCAATAAACGTACTTTAGCGTGTGCTAACAGTTTCTCTAGGCCATTATGTACAGGACATACGAACGGACAAAGGATTTCTATGTATGTGATACGCGTTTCTCAACACGTAAGCCATAGACAACGAATCTAGTTAATATATCTAGGCTACTGATTGGTTTATAGCAAAACAAGTATATAGGTATGAGAAATTTCTAATTAACTAGCTTACTCGCCCGCTTCGCGTCGCGTGGTACCTACCTTGATAAAATATAGCCTATGTTTTCATTCGGAAAGTCCATGCTACACATTGGTGAAAGAATTTTTGAAATCGGATGAGATGTTTCGGAGATTACCCCAAATAAACCAACTTTACCTTAGACATTATAATAGCACACGGGAAATTACTCACGTAAAATTATCGTCGATTTATATACCGACAATGTTTCGATTCTTCCGGAGAATCTTCATCTGGGTATGAGTGTGGTCACTCCTTGCGGTCGCGTCTCACACTGATGAAGGTTCTCCGGAAGAATCGAAACATTGTCGGTATCTAAATTGACGATAATTTTACGTGAGTAATTTCCCGTGTGCTATTATAATGTCTAATACAACTTAACCTCTTTATAATATTAGTATAGATATACTTTAACAACTGAGAACTTGCTAGGAACTACTATGGATCTTTTTAGGGTTCCTCAGCCAAAGGAGCAAGGCACAGCAGTTAATCAAAAAGCAAAGTTCTCAGAACGTCGCATAAAATGCTTGATGTAATTATCGTTAATTATTGATCGTTTTCTTTCTTAAACTTTCGCGATCACATTTCATACTTTTAAATTACAATTTACAGGATTTTATCGCGTAATTTACCATATAAATAAAATCCTGTAAATTGTAATTTAAAAGTATAGATCGTTTTCATTGTAGAAGTGGCAAAATTTAAAACATTATATCCTGAACTTCCGAGGTGCATTTCTGGTCATAACTCGTCAGATCCTTAAATGTTTGATTGAAACTTAACAAAAAATTTATTTTTAAAATCCGTCCACTAATGCCGGGTTCCTATATCCAACGTACGGATGTCCGTACGTCGGTCGTCATAGCAACGTTGTTATCTGTCAAAAAGTCTCATACATTTTGTGTTGAATAAACAACGTTGCTATGACGACCGACCTACGGACATCCGTACGTTGGATATAGGAACCCGGAATTAGTAGGTATATTGACTAATCGGTGAGCTTACGTAAAAAAACAAGTAGAACATAGAACCTCCTTTTCTGAAGTCTGTTAAAAATAAAATAAACTCACCTATGCCTGGCCAGCAGTGGCTTCCCCACAAACTTGTCCGACACGATCAGAACTGAGAACTTGGCCCCGCATCCGTCACTATCATCTTTTACTTCCTGTTGACAAGAGAAAGTTATTGTTAACACTTTCAAATCTAAACAAATATTGTGAAAATGCGGAGAATAATGAACTGCTTGCACTACTTAAAAAACATAATTTGAGAGGTATTTTAATTCAGAGATGGACATGATAATGAAGAGAAGAATATAGCATGTAAGACGAAACTGAAATGATCCTTTTCCTACCAGGTCAAAACAAACGATTTTTCTTTCTTGATTTTTTTCTTACAACAATTTCAAATCATTCACTAAGGCTAAAGATGCTATGATCTGCGACGAAATCGTTCACTCTCTGAGGCTAGGCGATTCTATTGCCGAAGTCGTAAAACTTTTAGTAAGATTTTTCATTTTAAAAGCGATTCTATTGGTTCTTGACCAATACATCCCACGCTACGCATGACTCTAACACGACAAGTGCTAGAAGCAAACATGTTGGACGTGTGCAGAAGATGGCCTTCTTCTGAGGTCACCAGCAGAGGCGTTATACGCTTCAAATAACTCCATTACCGAATTTAACATTTAACATTACCGAATTTAAATCTATAAGGAAAACATAAAAGGAAGCAAAACTAGTTATCTTAATAAACCCCTTAAGCAACAATGTCTTCTAAGATCCTAAGCAAAGCTATCGATTAGTATACCGTCAGCATTCTGATTGAATAACTAATTCAAAGCAGTTTATTTATAGAAGATGGACTACGTGTTGCAACGCAGAGCGATATTATTTATCGGCTTGATTTTTAATCGCCGTCTGTTTGGAAATAGTAATAAATCAATGGATATATCGATTATTAATAAGAAATGCGTCAAATTAAGGGCATGATGTTCCATCATCGACGAAATTATAGTAAATTTTTAAAAGAAATAGATATTATCAACCAAAAAAATCTTTAAGTAGCAAATATTTTGTTGTAAGACATTTCTATCAAAATCTCACAAGTAGGTAAACACGATAGAAAAAGACAACTCCTCCCTCAGCCCTCTTCTTTTAAACCCCCGACAAATAAGGTCGCAGTGTATAAGTGTAGCTATCAGTCTATCTGACTGAGCCCATTATAGCTCTGAACAGGTGAGCCGATTATAAGTGTTCATTTTGATATTTTTCATAATCGATAATTTTTAGAATTTTAAGTTTTTTTTTAATTGCTTTGTTCAACGTAAATAATAAAATAAAATAGCGCTAGTTTGACGCATACAACCACCTTAACACGTCACGTCTCACGTAACTATGGTGGTGCAAGTGCCATCACTCCTGAAGCGTCAAGTGTGTCACGTTCGAATCAGAGCAGCTGATCACGTTTGTCCAGTGACACGGTTTGACATTAGCCAGGGTTGCCACTTGGACGATGGACTTCAATAAACGTTAATTGATTTGTTTTGTTGGGAGAACCTTCAATGCATTGCAGAAGGTATCGTTAGATATGGCAGAGTAAATTATAACGTTCAATGCAGAGGAAATAGAACTTCATCGGTATTGAAATATATAACAATCATATACCTAATCCTATCCCCAGTTTACATAAGGGTGCCATGTCGGTATCAGACGGTAACACAAGATTTAGTTCAGAACAAATGTCAGCAGATAGTGCATACATTGTCCTGAAGGGAGAATTGAAATAGCACTTCTAGCGTATCAACTAAGCACTCAACCACCATGCCACTGATGGCAGATATTCAGCACCATTTTAGAATAGGTACGCATATATCTCTGATGGTGGCCATACACCATACTTCCTATCGTCCAATCGGCATGACGCTGCAGCTTGATCCAATCTGCAGTTTGTCCATAGAGACCACACACACAACGTTTGAATTGTCCATTCGGCAGCAACGTTCAGTTGAAGCCTGAGTCTGAGGTATACTTGGACTAGAAGATACGCTGTAGTATTGGTCTAAATTTATTTTCCGACTGTGGGTACTTCCACCAGGTTCCATATCTACAAGGTAATACTTAACTACGCCAAATAAATAGACAAGTAATCTAATTTTCACAAAAAAAATCTAAAGTATGAGCAAGTGGCCAACTCTGGTGACGGAGTTTTTAGGCCGCCTAAAAGCCTTCGTCATGGCTTAACGACTAAAAGCCGAAGCAAGGAAGTGCTCAGCTGATAATGCCACTTGCACACATCCAAGTAGTGCCCGCTCAGAACGTAGCTTAACTTCAACGATCTATCAAGAATGTCTTATGCCGGGTTCCTATATCCAACTAACGGATGTCCGTAGATTGGTCGTCATAGCAACGTTGATTATTCAACACAAAGTGTATGAGCCTTTTTGACAGATAACAACGTTGCTATGACGACCGACCTACGGACATCCGTTAGTAGGCTATAGAAACCCGGCATTAGCAAACTTCGAAATAAATCTAACAATTGACAATGACAGTCATTACAAGGCTTCAATGCCAGCAGTTATGCGACACCCCTGACGTGACATCGCCTATTCATGACATCCTTGAGAAAAAGTGTGCACAAATTGACGGCAATTGAAGTCAATTTCACCAGCAATCAATGTCACGGGCCGTCACTAACGCGATCTAGATAGCCTATCCTATCTGTGCTAGATAAGTGCAATTGGGTTCATCATTTTCTTTGTATAACGTAACTTGGAATCAGAAGTAGAGGTACTAAACTAATCCACTTATGCCGGGTTCCTATAGCCAACTAACGGATGTCCGTACGTAGGTCGTCATAGCAACGTTATTATCTGTCAAAAAGTCTCATACATTTTGTGTTGAATAAACAACGTTGCTATGACGACCTACGTACGGACATCCGTTAGTTGGCTATAGGAACCTGGCATTAGCCAACACGGCTTTTGTACCTATCGCTTAAAAATAATTATCTGAATCTGTGTTGAATTCATCAGATATTTTTAAATTACTATAATTTTAGGTTGCGTACTTCACAGCTTTATGGTTATTATGGCAGTGAAAAAAAATTAATTTCTTGTCAGCCATGTTTGGGCATCAGTCAAAAATGTGGTTATGCCTCCGGGGCATTTCACTCTCTTTCGTGGTGTAATTTCTACGTAGATTATAATTATCATGACCACACGCGATTTTCCTGTTTTAAACCAGCTTTTGCGTCCGTTTTTCCTTATGGGATAATAATAAGTCTGCAGTGCCTGAATAAGACGAAGAGAATGAATGAGATCAAGAGCAGATTAATCCCCAAACATACTAATTGGTTTACTAATTGTTATCTTATTGACAGAAATAATTGTGGGACAAACAAAATATTTAATAGATAAGTTCGTTCGTATTGGCAAACTCTGGTGACGGAGCTTTTAGGCCGGCTAAAGGCCTCCGCCATGGCTTGCTAGGACGTTCTTAATACATCGTTAATTTGAGCGGTAACAAACTGGATGGGTGGCAATTGACACTACCGATGGGATTGGATTTATAATTGCTCATAAATACTATAGAAGAATGTTTTGATACACATTTTATTTTTTTAATTTTATATAATTAGAGAGGGACGAATAGAGAGAGAGGGGGGAGGCCTTTGCCCAGCAGTGGGACATTGACAGGAGTGGAAAAACAGATGGGAGGCCTTTTCTCTGCAGTGGGACACAACAGGCTTAAAATAATAATAATATAAATTTAAATAATTATCTAGTTTTCTGAATAAATTAAACAGCGATAAGAAACTTGAATATCTACTATTTGCACAACATTTTCGAAATACCATTCAAATCAGCTTATTAAAATACACAACAGAATCATTTTTTAAATTACCTTGAATTCAACACACCCTAAACCACATATTTTACATAAGATTAATGAACGAATATATGTTTATAAATCTTGACAGAATCAATGTTCTTGACCGAAATATTTGTCACGCAATCGAACAAAGTTGTACAAGACAAAACCAAAATTAATTATAAATTAGGATTATGCAAAAATATGCAATTACCTTGACCTTCAGGCACGATTTAGGAACGATTCAGAACAGAATGATTAGTGGATTCAATTATAATATATGTAAAGATTTCTAACATCTAACAAAGATTAGTTTCAAATTAAGATGAAATTATGCATAAAGACCTCAGAAATTAATTTTTAAAGTAAGTAAATAAATAAGTAAATAAATTATAAACGAACATAAATGCAAAGGATTGATGTCCAATTGCAATCTTCAACTTGCGTATGACCGTTGACCGTCTATCTATCGCCATACCAACTTTGATTAATACCAAAAAAGAGTTGAATATTGAAACCAGCCATAATACAAAATTGATTTAAAAAGTAAAGTTTTATAAAAAACGCAACACGTATTTAATATTTATCTAGGATCTGTCAATGATTAATAGCATTCAAAAAACAGCGATATATTTCAATTCATAAATAAGATACAATGAGTAAGATTTTGAATAGATTAATTTAAAACGAATATGCAGCTCGCAATGTTGAATTTATAAGACGATTTTTCTATTGATTACATAAATTCTACAATACAAGCAGAGCATAGTGAAAACAATTCCGTAGAGAGTGACGACATATTTTAGGAGAAAGTAAGTGTAGATTTAGAATCTCAAGTAAAGATTGTGGTCGAACTTTACGTTATATTGTACTTATCAATCATTTACTCTCCAGAAACATTTCAGAAATTGTATAAATGTGTTTTAAGTAAGTTTAAATGTATTATGTTCAATTAGGAAGGAGGTCTTCAAAACACAGGATAACCTAGTTTGAAGATCATTAAGATTCTGTGTTGTATGTAACTTTACTTACTTTGTTCAATAAACATATATTTATTTAAGAACAAGCATTTTGGTAGACTGGAAGGTAACAATTTTGATAGTTGGTAAGATAGCAAATTAGCAATGTCTGAATAGATATTACATGAGTGTGCAAGAAGAGCAGCTGTCAGGGAGGAGTGAAAGCGCGCTGTCAAACGAGCCACAAAGGGAGAACTACACTGATGACCACGACCACTCTGCCAAGAGTGTACCGAGCAAGAAGAAGAATAGATATAAGGGGATCTATGTGTCTGTCTGTAACACACTAAATACGTATAACGCCTCTATCCGAGGGTTGAAGCTAGATGTGATCACAAGTGTTTCACAACCACAATACTGGTTGAAGGGTTCAAAACTACAACATTAACAAAAATCATCATCGAACGCACTAAGATTAATGATAGGTAAGATTTTTCATTTGTACTTATGCATTAGAAGATTCTTCACTTAGAAGATGTGAATGAAACTGCAGAAGCGTTTAACAACGTAGCCACAAGGCATGCAAGGTTGAGTGCATATTGGATACAATTGCTACGCGGTCTTCTTCGAATAATTATTAATTAGCGGTATTATAATTGCAGTAATTGAAATAAAATAGCTTATAAAATAACCTGATAATCCAGATATCAATGCCAAAAAAATAATGTCCAAAAATGTTATAAACTGATAACTATATTTAAAACAAGTCACAATTACTTAATACTGTTAAGATTTGTAAATTAATAAAAGTAGAAGTAATACATGCAGCAAAAACCCTAGGAACACATTTTTTTCAACCAGACAAAACATTTTGTAAATATGCAAAACAAAAGTAAACAAAACCGAACAACCCCAACAAAATGATGTCACGGTCAATCCGCTAAAACATTCACCTACCTAATAAAACTTCACAATCACTTCGCGAAATCAAAAAGGTGGAAAGAAAAGAAAAACGCGCGAACGAGTCTCCGAGCTCGCGGAACACGTTATTTTCGCAAACGCTGACCGCGCTATCACGGCCGCGGCTGGGCGAAGACTGAATGAGATCTGAGACTGAGAGTAGACTGCCTTGCTACAAGTACAATGCGAACCTAGCAACACATTGCGATTATCCCTCGGGCTTCCCAAACGTAGATACCAGAATTCGCAGTAATCGCAGTACGTATTCGTTTGTTTGAAATTAGAGATGAATGAAGTAAGGAAGCCAGCTTTCAAATAGAAAGCAAACTTTCTTGTCCGGCGTTCCTATAAGAATGAGCCGGCCTCGGATAAAATTATAGTAAAGCGTATTTTAGCTTTTAAAATTAGTTTTCGATGGATATTGTAATTGATTTTGTAGAGATTGATAAGTAGGTACTAAGTTTATTACTTTATCAAGAAAACAAATCATCTAAATTACAAAACTGTGATACCCAAAAAAATTCATTCATCAAATTACTGATTGGCTTTTACCTTTTTGCTTTGTCCAACTAAATATTTAGTTTTGTGTTCATTAACTTAAAACTCCGTCAGTATAATTATATTAAAAGCTGAAGTGTTTATTATAATAATATTACCTTCACGGAGGTCTTTCAAAATGTCATAGCTAAGTTTAAGTGGTACAGTCAAACACAAACTTTAAATATATTGAAGGCAACTGAGGTCATTAACATTGAATTTTATTGTGTTTGACTATCATTATTTATTCGGCACAGTGTTATAAATTGCAAGCATCCTGCGATCTGACATTCTATCACACAAATAGGTTAGTTAATATAACCAGTTCAACTATTAGTTCTGAATTTATCTTAACTCCGTGCATTATCATTGAAACGTTTAAAGTGCTATGTATTTCTCATGAACTTACTTTCTTTTCAATAAGACTAGGTTCCAACTCGCCTTCGGTCGCCATCGCAACTGTGATTCGCAACCAGTTGCGATGGAATATATTTTTTTTTTATCTTTTATGGCAACTACGAGTAGTTGTAATAGAGGAATATTATATGCAACCAATTGCAAAAGTTGCGACAGTTCTTCTTAAAATTTTGTGAAATTTTGTGTAGGGGCCCAGTATGCCTAGTAGTTTCAAAGGGTAATTTCTGTAGTTTAGTGATTGACTGTACATTATTGAAGTTAGATTGACTGTAACTCAATGACATAAGGTTGGAGCATACTATTGAAACTTGTCAAAAGGCCAAAGTTATTTCTATTACCGGTTATTAATAGGAGAGGTCATTGTATTGTGAATATTTATATCATTAATTTATATTATAGAAGCACAAGTTTATGTGCAATAACAAGTTTAGAACAGGATTTAGGCTTCTAATATGGCTTCTTAGTTTACTGGCAGCACATAATTTGGATAATGTTATAAAGTAAGGAATTTAGTTCAATATAAAAGGAGATTTCGCAACAAACTTGCAAATATACGATTAACTTTAACGAGCCGCAATAAAATTACAATATTAATAAGAGAACTTGCCTGCGATTTTTACAACGAAACAACTACACGAAAACCTGACTTCCCCAAGAATAATCATCTAGCGTAAAATATATTTTTGGAATTTCGATTGGAAAGCTACAGTATCTCTGAACGTCATATGCCCGATTCCTATATCCAACGTACGGATGAGCGTATGGTAGATCTATCTCTATAGAAACGTTGTACGACACAAAATGTATGACACTTTTTGACAGATAACAACGTTGCTATGACGAATCTACGGGCATCCGCACGTTGGATATAGGAACCGGGCAATAGGCTATGGGTCCCACGTGTAAGCCCCGCCCGAAAAACACGTCAATTCTTGTGTTAGTCGTAGTGTTAGTTAGTAGTAGTGATAAAATTATGAAGAAATCTTTCTTTGTTTTTATTGTGGGTAATCTCTGAAGCTATAAAATCCAATTCCGAAAACTCATTCGACATCTGCTGCCAACATTTTGCCCTGATACAAAGAGAGTAAAGACGCTGGCGGTTTGAAGAGGAAAAGTTTGTGTTTCGGTGCCTGTCGGAGCACTAGTCGGATTCGAAAATGATGGCTTATTTCATGAAAAAGAGTATAGGCTACTATTAAGAACTCGCGGGTGGAAACTCAGGCCTTTACATCTATATTAGACGATTTATACAGCGTCAGGAGCGCGGGACCATCTAGTATGATATAAAGGCCGGTAGTCGCCCCACCATTGTGGCTATAATGTTTCAGTCTTCGCATGCCAACGACAGGAAAGCGAGTTGCACGCACATACATCTGCATAATACCCTCGTTTTTGCAGAACAAGGAAAGTTACTCTACATTTAGTTTGATAAAATGAATTCTAAGCGAAGTTAGGCCCCCGCACCTTATTAACGAAACTAAACATGATTACGAACATCGTTTTTTGGGCATTTAAGCTCCTTTGAAGGTGTCAGAGGGGGTAGTCAGAGGCTTGTCAAAATACATTGGTATATGCCCACATTATGTGGTAGTTAGCATGCCATTTAATGGTCTGTAAGCCCATCATCGCATTTATATGATGTTATTTTGAATACCTAATAACTTGCAAAAAGCGGACAGGGGCCAATATCTCCTTAGACATAATATTATCTGAAATGCCTTGATAGATGATAGAAAATTTAAAAAATCTTTACGTAATGCGCCTAAAGTCTCACTTTAAGGAGAGTGAGGCAAAATCTTCATAGATTTTGCCTCACTCTCCTTAAAGTTGTTTCAAAGTTGTTTGTGTATTCAATAAAATGCTCATTTAGTTGTAAGTTCTTTTTAGTGCCACCAAAGAGCTGACTCGATTAACAAATTCACAAATTCAAATCTAAAACGTTTTTAGAATAAAAAATGTTTGCAAATTATTCACCTAGTAAGGTTTATGTGTTGTTCGCTCTTTAGAATAAAAAACCCGAGACGAATTTGAAATAAAGAAATCACACGTAACACGCTTAGTAAGTTTGTATGAGCTGACTCTGGTGACGGGATATTTAGGCCGATGTAATGCCTCCATCAAGGTTTTTTTTTATATCTTCGCCTTGCCAAGTTACTTACACGCAAAAACTTCTGAACGGATTTGACAGAAACTTGGAATATTATTTGTATGACCTGGAATAACACATAGGCTACTTTTATCGAGGTAAGTACGACGCGAGCAACACCGCGGGCGAAAGCTCGTAAGAAGACAAATAACAACAATGTTACAACTATTTAAATAACAACAATGTTAACAGAATGCACGTGGAATATTTATGAATTTCACAAATTATTTACGAACTGAAACTACTTAGAAAATGCGGGGAAAAGGTTGCTTCGTGTCAACTGATCTAATAAAATTTGCATAATAAAAAAAAATACGTTTAAATAAAGCGTAAAGGCTTAAATATTTGTCGTATTAATCCTGACCACACAAGCATTCACGGTCGCCACGCAAATTCCTTAGGCCCTTGTTTCAACATTTGCCCACAAACAACAAAGTTAAACAGCACATGCTAAAACATCGTTGCGCAAAACAAGGACTATGCGGTGGTTCTTAACCTTTTCAATTTTGTAACTCTATGATATATCAATGAAACCACTTCTCCCCCAGTATCTCCCCCTTCATCTTGAAGTAACATCCACAACCCAACTTCACCCACTTCTGGGCAAAGGTCTCCCTGAGCTCATGCTATCGAAAAATTTTCGAAGAAACAGGGGGGTTAACGCCAGTATTGGATATTGTCCTGGATACCAAGTCAAGTATCACAAATGTATGCAAATCCAGTGCAGCGCTTTCCCCGGTAACTTGCATAAACTAAAAATTCCATACATTTAGAATACTTGACACGTGAGCGAGGATAGATTACTATACTACACAAAAACCGCCGGTAATTCTACTGTAGGTTTTCAGATTTCTGGCCATTCTGTATATTATAGTAAAACGCCCCCTTCCCCTTTTAGGTACCACTGCTCTACAGTCTGACTACTTAAGATGTGACATCACGACTCATGGGTGCGGTTTAAGTATCAATAGCACGTTCATTCATATCCATTTAAAAACTTAAGGTTCAAAATAGTGATCTTTGCCACAACTTGTCAATGGTTTTCTATTTAAAATGCGGTGTTTTACAAGTTCCTTATCTTTAAACGACATTTCTAAGAATATTTAACTCAATAACTTCCCACGTTTCAGACGGATTTAGCAATATTTTATGACCTTCTTAGAAATAGATAGTTTTTTTTTTCCAATTTTAAACAACCCTAGCTTTAGAGCTTAGACAGAGCTGAGACAGAACCCTATGATATACCTAACCCTTAGCCAATCTTGCCACTCTCTAATTACCAGTTTCAAAATCCTATTATAATCTGCAGTTTTGCTGTAAGATACGATTATGTTGGATTATGATAAGATATTTGTCATTTTTAGTATGAAAATGTCAAATATAACCACAGTAAGCAACACAGATGGAACATTGAAACTAGATATACGTGACAGTTTGATAGTTCAAACAGTTAGCCAGCAAAACAGGAACTAGCTACAATATTATACCTTTAAAACGACCTTTGAACCGCTTTGCAATAGCACACGCAAAATGGTACCTCGCACCAGACCAGAATCTTAATTTAAACAAATAGAAGCGGGTCTATGTGGCACTGACAGCTTATGCAACGGAGCAGGTTTTTCGTAGGCAGTGGTAATGGCGTGTGACCACGGTTTTTCGACTAAAGGCGTGGGCAGATGCACATACACCTGGCTACGTCAGTTGGGTCAGGGACAATCTCATTTAAAAATTTGCCTCAAGCCCCAAAGCTCACGAAATAAAATTCTGCAGAAGGCATTTCAAATATACAATTTCTGTTTATAGACTAACTTAACTTTATTTGACAAAATTTGAACACTTTTTTAAATGAAAAATCTTACTAAAAGTTTTACGACTTCGGCAGGATTCGAACCCACGAGATACAAGCGATCACCCTTAAGCCGGGCTGCCTTACCACTCGCTTGTATCTCGCGGGTTCGAATCCTGCCGAAGTTGTAAAACTTTTAGTAAGATTTTTCATTTAAAAATGAAATACCAAAGTGTGGTTTAACACTATAATCAAAAATGTCTACAAAATTTGAACACTCCAATTTCTAGGGGCTTTTTTTGTACACTCTGTATTTGGATTTGAATCAGTCAGGGACTGGTGGATGGGACCAAGCAATTTTCGTCACTCGTCTTCTAGCCATCGTGACAATGCATTGGAACAGGCAATAGAACCCCCTACCATATAAAACGATTCCAAGTGATCCTTGTAGTCCTACCGAAATAAATATGTTTTTCTTTCTTTGCGAATACAGTGTCAGGAGTTACACTCAGATCATTAATTTTGAGATTATTTGAAAAAAACAGAGTCAAAGAGTAGGCTTTACAAACATTACCTACATAAAGGTTAGGTGTAGAGTAGATTAGAAACAGACAATAGGATCGCCTAATATCGGACTAAGGGATTCAAGTGGACGAAACAAACATTACATTCAAATGCTCAAGTTAGGAACGTGCTAATGATTGATACTGTAATACCCAACGTCAACTTGGTGGCCTTGGGAAGGTTTAAGCCCAACCGGTCGGGTCAGAATACTTTCTGACTACAGTGAGGAAAAGCCCCCAAACATGTGAGACAACTGCTCTTTCAATTTGGGATTAAGTATTTTTACTGAGAATATAACCCCCAAGGTTAATTATGATATTTTTAAAACAGGTGCATTTCTTGATACATACTATTATTTGAATGGTACGCTGATTTTTGTTATGATGATACTACTGATGCTGATCTCAATTGATCTTATACATTGATGTGGTAAAGTTAGTTTAAGTTTCGACCACGCTTCAACTAGTGGACTATATGGACGAAGCTTGGTATACTTGTAGGTAGGTAGATCCGAACCTGGAACCTTTGTAAATCTAATACAACTTTGGTACCATGTAAGCAAAGTTTCGGGCAGAAGCTAGTCTTATAAAACGCTCATTATCTTCATACACCTGTACCACTTTATTGTTAGATCTTATCAAACGCTGTGATAAATGTGAGCGTCCGCAATTTTGTAGATAGCAAAACGAATCATGACGAGTTACACTATAATCCATAAGGCTAAACACACACCGAGATGGTAGGAAAGCGGAGTATCATCATTACCATTATAATACAGTATCGCTTGAGAAACTTGAAACGCAAGCGACCACAAGCGACCCCAAGAGGCACCGAGAGCACTTACCAAAACGCTTTAATAATGCACTAAAGTAATGATGATAAAGTTTAAAATTATGTCACTGAAACTGCAGCCGCTTCGCTGCCGGTGTGATTTGAGCCTGAGTCAGCGACTCAGTCCGACCACGGCTTTACCGACTTTATCAAAATCAGTTCTATGAATGGACATGTAATTTATGGCTGCGCGTAACTTTGACGTAAGCGATCCTTGTGCACGTAACGAGCAGGTGAACGACGTTTCAATCGTCTTCAATACAATAAACCTGTCTTGCAGTGCGGCCTAGATAGTCGCCAAGGCGCTGCGAAGTGCAGTTCTTTCGTTCACCTAGATTTAGCACTTGCTTAAGTGTTTGGATTATATTTAACGTTTTACACATTTAAAAAGTTCGTATGAGCAAGTGGCCAACTCTGGTGACGGAGTCTTTAGGCCGCCTATAGACTTCATGGAGAACTTCATCACAGAACTTAAGTATCTATTTACTTATTTAATTTTTTATTGTGTACCTTCTTATTTGATTTTTCTTTTTTTCTTATTATGACAATTATTATTTAATTAATGTAATTGGTGTAAACCGTATTAATTAATTAAAATAAAGAAATGGCTTAACGACACATTAAATTGTCATCCTGACTTGCATATTGATTCTGATTCATGCAATGGAACTAAAGATCATTTTAAACCTTATCATATCAGTTAATCTGAAATCTTTGACATGACGCTTGCCGAAACCACCGAAACCCAGTTACCATGCAGAAACTGATCTTCACCCCACTCAAACGTGACTGACCAGTAAAGTGTGAAATATTGAAACCGATCTTTACCGAAACGTATTTAGATCAATATAATCTTAGTTAATAGGTAAAGATGTTCAACTTTAAACAAGTCGAATTAGACGTAAAGCAGATCTTTAATATTTGATCAGTTTCCGCCGGAGCTTTGTTTGTTATTGGAGAAAATATAGCCTAGATTTACTCAATTCAGTTTGAATATTATAAGAATGAGCAAATCTATAGCAGCGGGGATCGAACTCCCAACCTCTGCGTCTTAGGCGGGCTTTCACCCACTGCGCCACAGAGGTCGTCGGTACTACAAGAAGTTGCAGAGCTTCTTACAGCATCTTCCAATCGGAATTTAATGACAATACACCAGCTAATGTTTATTTTAGTTCACACGGCGCCGCGGCGTTGCATAAATGTATACTACACTACCAAGGCCAGCTGACGCGGCAAGATAACTGAACGATGATAAGTGCCAAGTTCAAGTGTTGAACAGGAAGACATGCGATATTGGATATTTTAAAATACAAAATAATTTATAGACTGCTAAAGTAAGTTCGTATGGAGCAAGTGGCCAACTCTAGTGATGGAGTTTTAAGATCGCCTAAAGGCCTCCGTCATGGCTTAACGACTTTAAAAGCCGGGACCGACAATTTAACGTGCTCTCTGAAGCACGGAAGCGCTCAGATGTGAATGCCACTTGCGGTCACCCATCCAAGTTGTGTTGCAGTCGTTCGAACTGCACGAACTTTCAAAATGATTTGTAGTCGGTGTGCAGTCAGTCAGTCCGTCTGCCTAGAGCCCTAGATCCATCAAATTTTGACGGAACATTGTGAACATGTTGTTTGTTTTAAAGTTAGCTATCGAGTTAATAATCACTAACCAACAGCCACGGCCAGGCTTACAAAATATAACACTTTTGAGGATTGTCAACATATTTTTTCCTAACGCCACGTGGTTTATCATTATCACGTCAGAGCTCGGAGTTTGTATCGTAGATAAGAAAATAAGTTGATAAGCAAAACTGCTACTGTTTAATTTAAGCTTAAACCTTATCCAGGAGGCTTGTTTAAACCACAAATAAGGAAAGACAGTAAGTATTAAAAAGTATGTTGTTGTTAGTTGTGGTAAGTAGGTAAAGTTCGTATGAGCAAGTGGCCAACTCTGGTGACGGAGTTTTTAGGCCGCCTAAAGGCCTCCGTCATGGCTTAACTAGTTGTGGTGAGCATGAGCATATCGAATGCAACACTGAGTTATGACATCTGAATATTTTTATTAGCCTAAGAGCTTATGCTCACCAAGTCTTTCGAACGCGCAAGCACTGCGCGTTTGTATCGATACAAACGCGCGGCGAACAAAATGCAGGCGGCATGTGAACATGCATACTATCCCCGCGTTTGTGAAACGCTCTGCAAGCAAGCAGGTGATCCGCTGCCCGCTACACAAAATCGCGCAGTGACTGCTCGTTCGAAAAACGTAGTTTGCCTAGACTCTTAACTGTCCTACTGATAGGCAAATACCTAGGTACCCAACTACGTCTCACTCTTTGCGATTTTCTGTGATTTTACTCCAATTTTCATTAAATGCGTCTAGGTCATCCCGCCGCCCTATCGCAACATTTTAAAAGGTAGAAAGTCTAATAATCGAATAGACTAGATATATGTTAAGATAGAAGTCATAGAACAGAATAATAACATAGAAGACAAAACAGGCTCATGTCCATTCCTATGAACATGATCAAGAAATAACAAAAAAAAAAAAAAAAACAAAAGCAAAATCGTAGTTTAAGTTACGCATAGAACTTGCATCGTTTAACAACGTTTAAACAAGTCCGACTACCGATATCATTGACAAAAAACACTTTCCCACAAAAACCTAGCGATAATACTCGGAAACTGGCATCGACCTTATGTAATATTCTCGTGAACACTATTATTGGTGTGGAAAGTGATGACGAATTGTGGTAATGTTCCACATTGTATGACACTATTTCTTGTATCTAGCAAGTCTGTACTAATAATATATCACACACTTAAACAGGCGCGTTTAAGGAAATGTCTAATGAAAGGACACGAAAATGCAGAGAGTTTATTCTTTGATATAGTGATTTGTCCAAAAATGCCTATTAATTCATTCAAAGACTAGTATAACGGCATTATGTCGAATTGATAATCAAAGCAAAGACTATTAATTCATTCAAAGACTAGTATAACGGCATTATGTCGAATTGATAATCAAAGCAAAGACTAGGACATTAGAAATTGAGAGCTGAGATGACTTTCGATAAGTGAATGTGGAAGAATAGACGCTGTCCCAAACACATGGGCGATGAGCGATGAAAGATAATTTTGATGACAAATGAAAACCTAATCACATACATTTACGACGAGACTTAAAACATGCAATTACAATACCAACAAACAATGCATAATATTTGCAATTAATAAAATTACCGACAATAAAGACACACACATCCAAAATACGAGTAACTTAATAAGTAACATATTCAAGCAAAACATAACAGTGGACCATAAAACCTGTCGCCGAGTGATTATGGCCATGGTCGAATGTTGAAACACTGACTGAAGAGCTAATGATAAAGACCTTGAAACGAAAATCACGAAAACTGCAACTCATTGTGGACCATAGAACCACGTTTATTGAACTGTGATGAAACTATGAATTGCTTAATATAAAGCCCGTCACACACGTAGCTATAATTATATAGTAATATAAATTATAGCAAGGCATATTACGATATATTTTCTATACAAATATTCAAGTGACCGCACACGCAGCTATAATATATATTACAGCTGCGTGTGTATTTGTATATATTTTTTGTATATACGGGCTTAAAGGTGAAAGTTTACGTGTGCGTAAGAGTGTAAGTATAAATGAATGTTACTCCTTCGCGCTCAAACGGCTGGACGGATTTAAATGAAATTTGGTACCAGGTAGCTTATATCCTGGATTAACACATACTTTTGATCCCGGTATTTCCACGGGAACGAGAACTTTGCTCATAATTATCAAGGTCTAACAAGAACCTGTGACTTGGACAAGTATGGTGAAACTGTAATTATATAAACTCTAATTATTGTATACCAACACAAATGGTAACATAGTGGAACACCAACTTAAATGTATTTCATCTTAATGTGTACCTATGTTTTACAATAAATGACAATTCTATGCTATTCTACTGTCCAAAAACAATAAATCGTGGATATCTAAATTGACTATGAAAAAGGAAATTAGTGATGTTTACGTCACTAATTTCCATAGGCAACAGACACCCTAAATAATGTCCAATAATATCATAATGATTCAAAGTGCCGACCTAATTCGTACCAAAGACGATGTTCATACTAAAAGAAATGCCTGAACTTAACATTTTCAGGATGAATATACAGGTCATTATTATTATTTCCGAATACCATTCTAGATAGTTAATGATATGACAACAAAGAAATGTCCAGCGTCAAAGTCACATCTTGAGTGACAAGCGCTCAAATTAGGGTCATCAGGGCGGCACCATTTCTGAAAGATGTGAACACATTTCAAGAACACGATTGTAAATGATCTTATCTATTGCTATCCTTTCGCCTAAGGTCAATGACCCTGAGCTTCTGAAGAAGATTAAACTTGCTAACATGAAAAAATCTTTGGACGAATTAGGTACTGATTTTTTTGCACTTTATCTATTCTATTGACAGTTGGAAGATAAGAAGACAGCAGTATTAGTACTTGCTGTTTTATAAAAATTAAAAACAGATTCAAAAGTTGAATTTTCTCAGCTAGAGCTCAACTCTTGTGACGTTATTAAGTCTTCTAAAATTCTTGCAACTGGAGAAGTTGCTATCGACAATAATGAAGGACTTTTTATATTTGAAAATCTATATGCATTTAATTAAACAGTACGACTGCACAATCTTATTAGCGTTCATCGTCAAAAGGCAAACGAAGCAGAAAAGTTTCCACATTTTGAAATATAAGAATAACTTTTAAAGAGGCTAAAATAACAAAACCGAGGAACACGATACATAAGAAACAGACAATAAAGAAATAAATCAGACGAATGTTGCAACAGGGTTCAACGCATCGTAGAAAGGCTTTTTGGCAACCATCCAAGTGGACTAGACTGAGGACGTCCAGACAAGTTTACGCACTTAAGTCTAAATAAAGACGTGTGACAGAAACCGCGTACGTAATTCATTGACTCAAACTTGAGTCTAAGCTTAAGCATTGGTTATGTAACAGTTACTTATGGAAATTGATTGATGAATAACCGCATGATATACGATTCGCGCTTGAATATGGACTGTTGATTCTGAACAGCTTAACGCCCGAATACTGAAACGCTACTTAAATATTATTTGAGATCGTTTTAACCATTTGTGACGTTCTCACTTGTCAGATTTGTATATATATACGAACGTTAAATAGATTTAAAGATAAGCACCAATTAGAGCCTTATGCACACTACGTTTTTTTGTAGCGCGTTTGTATCGAATTATAGAGCAATCTGCCAAAACGCGTTGCGAACCAGCAGGTGACTAACAAAAATGCGCAGTGACAGCGCGTTTGAAAAACGTAGTGTGCATAGGCTCTTACATTAAAGAATCTACGACCTACAGTATTCGGAAGTATGACGGTGAAGCAACAATGATTTAATGCAAATGTCGCTAGTATTTATAATTACAGTATGGAAAGAGCAATTATTTTAAACCACTGATTGAAGTGAGCGGAGAAGACTTGGTAATTGGAAATATGTGACGAAAGTTTGGTTTTAAACATATTGTATTCTCAAAGGAATATATTCGATCGTCTTATTTGTGAAAGGTGTGTTTTTCTTAGCAGATTAGTACTTTTGCGAATGCGATGTAAGTTCGCAGAACATAATTTAAGATTCTTTCAGAATTAGATTATCAGTTTGTCAGCATCTAAGTGGCAATTTGAATAATTTAGCAACGGTATAAGTTCAAACTTATCGCTTTACTAATTTTGATGAAATCTCGAGTAATTATAGCAATAAAAGCCTACAGACGGGTCAATGTCGCGATAGTAATACGAGCGTTTTTATAGTGTAGGTAGAAGAACAAAACTTGTGTGGAGACAGTAGAGATTTCTTCCTTACACCCAATAAATCTCTCTAAATGATTTTTCATATTTCACAAGAACTTTAAACGCACCAGAAATGTACCAACCGCAATCGTGCAATTGCAATGAATCGATAAACGTGAAGAATGCATTGAAAAGTTACGATGCGCATCGAAGAAACTGTTTTGTTTAGGGAAAGTCACGCGACCAACGATTTCATTATGAACGGGGTTAAGGTTAGAACAATATAAATTGCAATTGCAGGACTAGAGTACATGTAATAAGTATGTATTTAGAATAATCACAAGCATTTATTCAGTTCAGACTTAGGTTCAACTCACACATGGCAGCGAAGCGGCTGCAGTTTCAGTGTCATATAATTTTAATCTTTAACTTCATTGCTATAATGCATAGTATTATAGCACTTGAAAGTGCTCGCGTCGCTGCTTGCGGTCGCGCGGCCTTTCAAGTTTCTCAAGCGATAATGTATTATAATAATGAAGATAAAGTATAAAATTATGACACTAAAACTGCTCGCCGCTTCCCTGCCATCTCGGTGTGAGTTGAGCCGTAGGCTACCATTATGACAAGGAAATTTAAAAATAATAATAATAATAATAATAAAATGTTTATTGAACCAAATATAGTTATAGCACAGAAACATAATGGTCTCCAAACTAGGTTAGCCTGTGTTTTGGAGACCTCCTTCCTAGTTGTACAATTTACTTTATGAACTGGAACAATTATTTTTACAATTTTACAATAAGTTTTCAATAAAACTAAAACTAAAGATTGCCAAAATTACAAAGTATTAATCAACTTAAGTTTAATGTGGTATGGATATTTTTATACGTGTGCATGAGTAGTTGCAAGTTAAGTTAATGAGTAGGTGTGTATGCGTGTTAGGGTGTGTGCATGAGTGTGTGAACGAATATGTATATGCATATGCTTGTTTGTGATTAAAGTTATGCAATGTTAAGGTTTTAAATTAGATGATAAATAAATTAGTGATGAACTCTTCCGTCTCATCAAAAAAACTAGGGGATTCCTTTTTCCTTTTCTTTTTCTTGTTTCAACTTTCATTTACTTTTCGGTGATTAATCCACAAATGTAATAAGGAAAGTTCCAAGGAGGCAATTGCTTTCTACTATAATACTTTTAATAAAGTCTTAAATCAAAGGGCATAGAAGACCCTTTAATGCCGGGTTGCAATATTCAACTTACTAATGACCGTGGATCTGTCGCCATAGTAATATTGTTATCTGTCAAAAAGTGTCCTACATTTTTTGTTGTCTAAACAAAGTTGCTATGGCGATCATTCGTAAGTTTAATATTGAAACCGGCCGTAAGTTGCTAAAGATAAGATGTTGGAGGTACATCATGTCTACATTTTGCTGTTCAAAGCTGTTCAAATGGACAGGATGATTTAAATACAGACAGTAGCCAAGGTTTTACCATAGCAGTCCGAAAACTTTAAAGGTAGTTTGTTCCGGCTGACAAATTAAGTGACCACGGAAGCATCTGCTGACATTTTGGATGCAGCAAACAGCAATTATTTACATTTTTGATAAGGATGTGTCAACGGTTGAGGAAGTTTAAGTGAAACATGAAGCGTTTAAGTCAAGCTGCTTTGTGTGGTCATCAATGAGTGATCGGTTTTACGATAGTACCTAGTAGCAAGGACGATATAGATTATCGTCCTTGGTATGTAGTAGATAATAATAAATAGTATCAAAATAGATAATGCTAGACCTAAGCACTGTGTTTATTTTCATAAAAAGTACTGCAATCAATGGAAAAAGTGATAGCAACAAAACACCCATCCTTTTCTACACTAATCATATCTATTAGTTAGTTTGCTTGTTTGTATGTTTGGGGTAATCTCCGAAACTACTCATTCGATTTCAAAAACTATTTCACCGATGTGTAGCATGAACATTTTCTATATTTTATCAAGGTAGGTACGACGTGAGCGAAGCCGCGGGCGAGTAAGCTATTAAATGTACAAAAAGTTAGGAAAAAATAACCCGATTTAATTTTTAACGTGGCGGGAGGAACTCGACAAATTTACAGCCGACTGGGAGACCCTAACACAAGATCGTTACGTCTGGAAGGAGTGGGGGGAGGCCAAAACCCAGCAGTGAGACACTAACAAATAATAATAATAATAATTTTGAACTGTCCGTGAAATCTGCCCATTTACCCAGTATGCATTTCAGTCAACGAAGAGAATCGCAAGAACACATTTTCTAGAGTCGATTGAATAAGGTTGGTCCATATGGATGCGTGTGGCAACATACGAGACGAGATTCCTTTTAGGCGCGTGTCCGGTCTGTGTGGCAACACCTGCTGCGGAACTATGGTTGCGTGTGGAAACCTTGCCGAGGCAGATGGCAACATTTCGCTCGCTGAAATCTTTAATTTATGAAGATAAGGGATTTTTTTTGCGTAATAATGTATGAGGAATTTTATGTTTGGTTCATTTTAGGCCTCAAATAGCTCATTTAAATAAGTAAGTGTGTTCGTATAAGCACCGAAATATCATCTTACTGATAGTTTAGTTTTCGGCGTCATAGGCTTCGTATCCGAGAGGTCAATAGCAACCCGGCTGAAGGGTGATCGCTTGTATCATGCGGGTTCGAATCTTGTCAAAGTCATAAACTTTAAGTAGGTATGCTTATTCATTAATAATGAAATACCTAAGTGTAGTTTAACACTATAATACGAAATATTTAAAATCTGGAGACGAAGTTTTTAGGCCTCTAAATATCGTAAACATGTACTCAACTGAACGAAGAACGGTGCATCTTCAGGCACATACTTGATGATATTAAGAGGGGTAGTTAGATGGAAGTCGAAGTACACATCGCAATAATAACAATCTGCAGGCAACCCTAATTATTAATTAAATACGTCAGTAATCGTAGCGACATACTGATTATCGCAAATCTTAATTACGCAACAAACTTCGCAAAACAGTGGAATTACTCATTTAAAAAAGCCTCTCACTTTTAAGTCTCAATGTCAAAGTCAGTCACTTATTCTAGAAAATATAAACAAGTGGCAAAATTAAAAGTTTTATTAAAATACCGACTTGAACTTTGTAAGGAAAGCAATTCTGCACTCTCGAGATAGTCCGATTTTTATCAAATTTTTATGGCACCAACTAGCAAAAAATACCCTTTCTTAAATACTTCAAATATTACTCACTCAAGTGGCTACACATAAAGGATTTTTTTTTTAATTTTTTTGTAAAACGTAATTAAAATAAGAATTTTCTTACTAGAAATGTAGAGACTTTAAAAATAGTTAAATACACCATTTTGTAACTCAAAGGAATAATATACAACAACACAAACGGTACAGACACAAGTACAAAAGGTTTGTTTGTATTGTACTCGTTTAAATTATAAGTGATCGAATATTATTTACTAGCCTATTTTTTTATCCGGGGTAAAAGTAATCCTGGTACTTGCCAATTCATTCAAATCATTCCAGCCGTTTGAGCGTGAAAGACTAACAAACACAAACTTTCACCTTTATAAGTAAGTTGGATTTAAATTGATCATTGCGGTCCTTGAAGCATCAAACCGAAACTACGGGGTTTCTTTCAGATCTTATTTGCGTGCAGTGAAATCGCTGATTAAGGCCGAATTACATGATTAGATATAATGAAAAAGGTCGAATCGATGCACGCTTAGTCTTTATTCTTTATTGTACACAATAAAATCACACTAGGTATAGATATATTAGAAAATAAAAAATCTTACGAAAAGTTACGACTTCGACGGGATTCGAACCCGCGTGATTCAAGCGATCACCCTTTAGCCGGATTGCCATCGACCACGAAGCCTTAAACGCCGACGACGAAACTATCAGTAAGATAAGTTTTTCATTTTCTAATGAAATACCTAAGTGTGGTTTAACACTATAATAAAAATATATAAAACACACGATATTATTTCTTGAGACTATGCACCCACATTTTTCGAACGACCAGTCACTCACTGCTCGTTTTTGTGTAGCGCGTCACCTGCTAGTTCGCAGCGCGTTTTACAAACGCGCAGATAGTGTGTATGGGTCACAGTTTGCCGACTGCCTTTTGTTCGCCGCGCTTTTATCTCACCCATCCAAATTGTGACCACTCAGAACGTCGCTAACTTTAACAGGGGGGCTAACGCCAGTTTACCGTAGTATTGGATACTGTCAAGTATCACAAATGTATGAAAATCCAGTGCAGCGCCTCCTCCGGTAATTTGCATGAATGAAAAATTCCATACATTTAGAATACTTGACACGTGACGTGAGCGAGGATAGATTACTATACTACGCAAAAATCGCCGGTAACACAGTCTATCAAGAACGTCTTGGCAAGCTATACCCTAAAACTATGCACTTAAGACTTAAAACATGTAAAATTCGAATGTAATGCTTAATTACATAGTCTAGTTACTTAAACATTGTAAACAAGTGCTTAGAAGGCGATTAGACGAAGCTAATCTGCTAAAGACAACTCGTCGAGTTCAATGACATTCAATACTAATTGTTTGTAATAACGTCAAAAGTTGAGACAAAGATAAAAAAAGCTTCTTTAAAGACATTATTAACATATTCTTTAAATTTTAGTCTTGAACTATTCAAAGTAAATTAGCAAAATAACAGTATAAAATGCAAAAAAATAAATAAACCTGCATTATGCAAAAAAAATAAAATAAAACGTAACGTTTTGTAGTAAGTTCGTATGAGCAAGTGGCCAACTCTGGTGACGGAGTTTTTAGGCCGCCTAAAGGCGTCCATCATGGCTTAACGACTTTAAAAGCCATTATATTAATCGAGCAAAAAACTATGTTACAATTATAATGTTTTTATCGCGTATCAATCAAGTTCTAGGTCGGACTAGTTATCGTCACAAGGCCTAGGCTAGGCTAGGACGTTGAAGTTTTCCTAATATGTTGTTGTTGTGCTAGATTTTGAATACTCCATTTACTCCATACTCCAGAGAGATCTTCCACCATGCCTCTATCAGCTCTCTCTTCCCTTCTCTTTACCTGTTTAATTCTGCACAAACTCTCCATCTTTCTTTCAGTCCTTTTGTCTGTTGTGGGTAGGTATTGTTTATTGACATTTTATTTTTGTGTTTAAATAACATTGACTCATTAACTTTGAAAGGCTAAGTTACGCAATTATTATAATTCCGATATCATCACGTACGCACTACGCACAAAGAAGGGTTTAAAGTCAGAATTGCGTTGCGATATTAGTCTTGTCTTCTCTTATAGTCGTTAGTACTGATTGATCATTGCTCATAACAATTAAATTCAAACGTAATTACAAAAACCCTATAATATCCTTTATCAACTAGAATACAGCTGATGACCTTCAAACGGCTGAGCAGATTTTCTAAAATAAAACATAACTTAAGAACACTCTACTAGATGAAGACACTTTCAAACAAACAAAAATAATTACAAGCGGCAAAAAAATATAAAACGAACTTCAATTTCTTAAAAAAAAAGAACAATTTCCTGCACTCTCGAGATGCATTTCACGCCAGTTTACCGTAGTATTGGTACTGTCCTCGATACCGAGTCAAGTATCACAAATGTATGAAAATCCAGTGCAGCGCCTCCCCCGGTAATTTGCATGAACTATAAATTCCATACATTTAGAATACTTGACACGTGAGCGAGGATATATTACTATACTACACAATAAGCCGGTAACCCTACTGGAAGAGGACACGTTCAGTCCCGGCTATACGGTTCAGTCCGCATAGGCGCCGATCCAACCGGGTTCCAAGCTGTGTAAATTCTAATAACTATACAGAACGGAATAAATCGCAGCGGAATAGTAGACGTTTTAAATTAGTAGAATTGGCCTGATGCAACTATTTTCTCTAGACTGAGACTGGTGCCATTAACTAAAGAAAGTCGGATGCGCTGGTCTGCATATATGCCATCTATAAATAACTAGAGAGTTGCATTAGAACTGTAGATTCTAGGGCGCACCTTGCTGTTATGCTATTTAAATGTCTAGTGAACTCCCGTAACATGTAGTGGATTATTTTGACAAACGTTCAAAACAAAACAAGTATGACCTATAATTACTTAATGTTAACTTCACTGCTCGAAAATGTTTTCCAAAAATTATACAAAAAAATAACATGGTATTTTGGTACAAAAATAGACTTACATCCTAAAAACAAGCTTTTTTTCTGAAGCAGATGGGTGAAAAAGACGCGATAATGCGCAATATTCAAGGTAAAGTAATCAAGCCTAAGGATATAAAGCCAGAAATAGCGTAATAATCATAACTAAACTATACAAGTGCCACATGTATGCATGATAGAAGCCATAGGAAGGAAGACAGAAGCAAAACAGGGCGACTGTCTGACTCAGTTTCGTACATTCTTAGAAAAACATTGTGTAATGATGCAAAATCAACGTTAAGAAAAGGATCCTTAATTAGCATTTCTAGTCATAAAGTTAGTGGAACCATTCAAATTGCATTGGCTTGGCAACAAAGATGATCCAATCATCAGCAAACATAGATTTTCTTCGATGTATTTTTACTTGATGATTTATACAATGTCAGGGGAGGCAGTTTTCTTACAATTAGCGAGACACTGTAGTGACCGGGATATTGTTGAGATGGAAATTGATGGAATAGGCTTGCCCAACAACCAAACCATAGATTTAGTGGCCTGGCCACGTTGGCCACCATTGGTTAAAGCGCACATTAATTATCCAAATGAAATATCTAGTGATGCAGTCGAACTTCAAACCCACAATCTTCGGATCGAAAGGGTACTATCCCACTCGACCAACACGGCTCTTCGTATCTAGATTTCAGCTAGAATCCGCAAGGCCTAACAATTAGCAAAGTAAATTGTTGTGGAAACTGCGCATTAACTATAATTTTGAGCTGTCTCGGTAGTTGACATCCTACCTAATGACTTGGGCCTTGCATGGTACTGGCCATGTAGGTTACGAATTTGCATGCTCATATATTCGCATGACTATTACGTCCCTGTAGTTGGAAAACTAAATAACTAACAAAACCAAAATCGGGAGAAAAACGCAATTTACTATTTTTTTGCGTGTAAAATGGCTATAAAATTTTTTTTGGTAACATTTTTACTATGCATCTTTTGCTATGTTATAGATTGTTATTTAACCTATTTTTCAATCTAACAGTCTTATACGTTAGCTCATTTGTTTGTAAGAAAAAAAATAAAAAGCGATTATGTAATTTTCCCTCAACAAAGTTTCAAAGTTTTTAAGCACTTATTTATTTTTTCATGTCAGTTGTTTAGTTCTTCTTCGTCAATGTTCTCCATACAACATAAAAAAGCTAACATTAAGTGCCTTTATTTAATTTTCCTACACTATCTAATTAATAATAAGACCTATTATTTATTTATTTGACTCCTATTTCCCTATTATTCTACGCATGGGTAAGGATTTTAATAAAACTAGTTCTTTGTTTTTAAATATCATTATCATCATCATCATCCGCAGCCCAATCTCTCCCACTGCTGGGTGTAGGCCTTCCTTCGTTCTTGCCATTTCTCCCGGTCCTGCGCTTGCCTGATCCACTGCCGGCCCACGACGCTGATAATATCGTCGACCCAACGCGCTGCTGGACGTCCGACGCTTCTCTTGCCAGTCCTCGGCAACCATTCTGTCAACGTTTTACACCACCTGTCGTCACCACGTCTTGCCAGGTGCCCAGCCCAACTCCATTTGAGTTCCATTGCCCGGATACCGACATCCTTGACCTTGGTTCGTCTTCGGATCTCGGTATTGGGAACTCGGTCTACAAGCTTAATGCCGAGCATGGCACGCTCTATGGCCCTCTGAGCAACCCTCATTTTGTACACAGCCTCCTGGGTGAGGGTCCATGTCTCGGCACCGTAAGTCATGGTGGGCAGTACACACTGGTTAAATAGACGAGTCTTCAGACACTGTGGGACGTTGACAGATTTCAGAATGTCGTCGAATTTTCCGAATGCAGCCCACCCAAGCTGTACTCGCCTTTCGATCTCCTTTTTCTTATGGTCCTTGCCAAAAGATAGAGTATGTCCAAGATAAATGTATTTTTCCACCATCTCCAACCTCACATTTCCAACTGTAACAGCAGAAACTGCGGTGCCGGAGAGGTTTCCCATAACTTTCGTCTTGGACATATTCATCTTTAGCCCTACCTCCAAAGACGCATCATACAGATGTTGTAGCATGAGCTGGAGATCTTCGAAGCTCTCTGCAAAAAGAACAAGATCATCCGCGAATCTTAAGTGTGACAGAGAGAGACCATTGATGTTGATTCCAAATTTTTCCCATTCAAGCATTTTTACTGCTGTATAAAGCTTGGGTGAAATAGTATCTCCCTGTCTCACTTCCCGCTTAATCGGTACAGGATTCGTTAGACTATGCACTCGAGCTTGCAGAGTAGCTGACGTGTACAGCAGCTCCCGGAGCACGTCCACGTGAATCGATATGGCAGCTATGGAGAGCGTGGAACACGGCCCAATGTTCGACACTGTCGAAGGCCTTCTCGTAATCGACAAAGGCCATAACAAGGGGCCTGTTATACTCGTGACACTTCTCCATCAGCTGCTTTACCGTGTGGATATGGTCGATGGTACCGCTCCGGAAGCCGGCCTGCTCTACGGGTTGAGCTTCATCGAGTTGGCATGTAAGGCGAATGGTGAGAATTTTGGCAAACAGCTTGTACACCTGTGATAGTAAGCTAATTGGAAGGGAATTGTCAAATTTTGCAATGTCACCTTTTTTGTGCATTATGTGTACCTACTATTGCATTTTTCCACTGTTCCGGTGTGCGAGCTTCGTACAAAACCATGTTAAAGAGCTCCACAAGAACCTTAAAAACGGGAGTTCCACCTGCTCTAAGCATTTCGATACTCCATCCTCCCCAGGAGATTTATCTGTCTTCATGGCGTAGAGAGCTCTTGTAACTTCACACGGCAAGATAGGTGGTAAGATTTCCGTGTCATGGTGTTCAATTGGAGGAGCTCTAATGCCATCAGGTGAGTTTGGTTCTGCTGCATTCGATGCGTAAAGTTTCCCATAGAACTCTTCCACAATGGTTACGATCAGTTACAGTAGTTCCGTGATCATCTTTAAGTTTTAATAACTGTTTAAATCCAGTACAAGTTTTTCTACAAAAGACTTTTGGGCCTATACATGCCTTAATGGTGTTATTAATTATATTTGTGTTAAGTCTCTTCATCGATCGATGAAGCAATTTCTATACTGCCTCTTTTTCCGTTAATTTCTACCATTTGTGTTTCTGCTTGTGTTCATTTTGTGTTTCTGCTGGTTCAATAATATTGAACAAAGTCTTATATTAAATTTTACCTAATCTAAAATTCAAAACAGTTAGAGAAATTTAGTAGGAAATTGAATAAAGGTACTTATTTTATTTAAATAGATACTATTTAAATTAAATAAGTACCTTTATTTAACACAATCATGTTACACGAAAATTATATAAATGCTCTTGTTTAATTATTCCTAACTGCATTGTTCCACTTCACTTCACTTCACTTCTTATATTTGGCTTTCGCACGGCTTGTGCCACGCATTTAGCCACTACCATGTGTTTAAATTTTTAGTTAGTTTAGTCAAGGTCAAGTCAAAGTCATAGTCAGCGTCAGTAAAGATGTGGGTTCTTTACTGCAGCTTTTTACATGGACTTCTTGAGAGAACTCGAAATGCAATGATATACAGTTTTGTTTCATTTGCCTACATTTATGTACGTTCACGAACACTTAACAGTTAATAATCCACCATTATTACATATTAACATTCGCCAAAACACAAATTTCGGAAAATAAAACAAAAGAGACAACATGCCATCTTGAATTCCCGTCAAAAAGCCCTGCATTGTTCCTGTACAGCGTAGAAATGTGTCGAAGGAAAACTGAATAAGTAACTTTATGCATTTTATTCGCCGCAAAGTAACGCATAATTACACTTAGCTATTTTATTGCCGAGTTAACTACTTTTCCTTCGCTATTTTTTTATCATTACTTCAAAATTCATTTTTCCATCTTTGACGTCTTGACAGGTTCATTTTTGTTTATTTTTTTATTGAAATATGATATCAAAACTTTAGTAACACAGAAAGATGCAGCTTGAATTGGACTTTAGGAAGGTGCAATAAAGTCGATTTGGCAAAATGTGTTAGTTATTTAGTTTTCCAACTACAGGGACGATTAGTTCTATTCTATTAAAAAGTGTTATCATATCTGAGGCTTCAGACTCTCGTCTTCGTGGAATCCAGTAATATTGAAAACTAGTTGCTTCCCGCGGTATTATCCGCGGTGAATAGTTCCCGTTCCCGTGGGAATACCAGAATCAAGAAAGGCCTATTTTTTAATCCAGGGTATAAGCAATTCTGGTACCAAATTACATCCAAATCCGTCCAGCCGTTAGAGCATGAAAGAGTAACAAACACACTTACACACACACAAACTTTCACCTTTATAATATTAGTACGATAGTACGAAGTACGATAGTAGGATACACACCCCACATGCATCAACAGAGTTGACCATAACTATCTCCTCAAACAGACACATACAAGGCTGTTCCAGAACAATTGAATGTGCCAATTTACATTATAGGTACATACATGTCATATTTCTTAGTTATTCAACATCAATGTCACGGCATCCATCATTACCCGTGACCCAATTCGCATATTTTTGCAAATAGATGATTGATTTGTAAAAATTAGTTTCAAGGTGAAGCGGAAGTATTGAAAGTCAATTGACGACTCGACAATTTAGCGTTGCAGTCAGTATCTTGTGTCAGATCAGTTGGAGCTATTATAAACAGATAAATTATGTGCAACTAAAAATCCTGATAGATTTGTATCTTAAATAAGTAGGTAATTGTCAAAAAAATCTTAAATAAAATGTAACTCCCTGATAATTTATGCCTATAATGATGATATATGATAATTAAAGAAAACATCATAATAAACAGATTACCTAGTTATTATTAACTACAGGGCCACGAAAATAAATAAAATTAAAACAAAAGTTGATTGAAAGCACTCTGACGTCACTACAAACATCATACACTTTACTTTACTAGCAACGCAATTGAAGGCAAACCAGGAAACAATTACCTTTAAGACGTGTGATAATGCGATGATAAGCCTTTTAAGAAAACATATTTTAGGGCTTTTTAAGGTCTATCAACCATTTGCATGTTATTAAATTAAGACATTTTGAATTGTTTGTAGATTTTATAAAGAATGGGACCCAACTATGAACCTTGAGGCAGGCAGGACATATCATATTTATCAATAATTTACACGAAGATGCTACGCTATTCTAAGTTACTATCGCTCGATGGTGATTATTATATTTCTGGATTTTAATCACGTATCAATATTCAAGACTAAGTTTCACTGACTAATTAAAGTAAGTACTAAAGCACATCAACCCGAGATGAAAGATATTTCGAGTGCTACCACTTTCACTGCTATTACTAATCCTATCAAACAATTTATTTCAGTATCCAAGTTCAAAATAAACTCATACGAAGATGGCGCCAACGTATCAATAAACGAATTCCTTGCGAAAACATACGATATAAATAGCAAACAAGTTTACACTCCTCGAAATAACTTACCAGATACACCAGTAAGCAACATACCAAAGGTAATCTTACCCCTCACTATCACATAGCATTTTGATAAATTACAAGGTCATCCAAAAATTAAACCATTAAAGGGGGGTCTTAGTCGGAGTGTTTTTGAGATCAAACGAACAGACAGGGATAGATTTCTGCGCTAATATGGTAGAATTTCTGTTTTAAAATATCCCGTAAGTCATATAAACTGCTATTCATTTGCGGTCTGCGGTTAAGTTAGGCAGAATAGCAAAAATAAAGCCGACGCGATTTAGTCTTTACAGCTGCGTGTGCCAACAGGTAGCTGTGGTCAGATTTAGGCCGTCTTGAACGAAAGGCTCACGTCTATATTCTTATGTTCCGAAGACATGTCTCAGACTACAAGTTTTTAAGCGTGATGTCGACGACATGTTGTTTACTCAGGTTATGCTACGCCCCACGGTTTAATTTTCTTTATTGTCTGATTGATGAGAATAGTTGATAACACTGATACATGGTACGTCAGACCTATCGAATTATTTTGTAACTTTTGTACTTACTGTACCTATATAAAACCATAGGTATAGCTTAAAAAATTTTTTACTTATTTTATTATTAAGTTTTTAGTTACACACATAAACAAACGTGTCAAGCTAAATAAAACCGGTCGGGAAATAATATTAAAAGGTAAATTACGCGATAGAATACTGTTAGTTCAATTAAAAAGTATAAATAAAACCGTTAAAAAAATTGCTTAACTTTCGAGCCATTTCTTCAGTGATCCTAGTGCTCCTATTAAAACAATGCTTATCAATAAATAATTACCTAAACTTCTCCACAATCCGAACGTATGGAAAGTCCTGGTCACTTTAGGCCAGAGTTCAACTCATACTAAGAAAGATCAAACCAAGTAATTCTGGAGAACAATTAAGATACAGAGATTAATTGGCATTTCGCAGCAGCATTTGTTGCTCTGAATTGATCAATATTTGCATACAGTTTTCCTTGTAAGTCACGGCTGAAATAATATTTTCTAATACTTCTGGTGATGTATAAATGGAATGTTGATTGCGCTAATATGCATATTTCAGGAGCTGGGTTTCTCGGTATCGTATTTTTAGATCTTTAAGGCAAACTTTAAGGTAAAAATCTTAAGACTTTATCCCCAAGGGCGGTAGACTAGACATTCGACATTTAGGATATGCATTTTTTTTCCTACTACCTAATTGTTGGCTACTTGCTCATACGAACGAATGAACGAACTTCCTAATCCTAACTCAACTGGTTCTAATTGTATTTTGTACAGTTAGTAAATATTATGTAGATAGTATTCTAGTTTCTGTAAATAATTTTTAAAATGTACCAATTGGCACAACAAAAATAATTCAAGTTGAACTAGGTTGTCCTATAGTAATGAATATCATGTTACTGGGATATTTTATGATTATGATGTCATCATCGACCTCTGAGCACATAGAGCGCCTAGCCTATATTTGATGACACAATTTAAAAAAATAATTGTTTATGGTTATTTTATTTAATATCGATCTTGAGCTCTAAACTTTTAAATTTCCCATTTCCCTTCTTTTAGTATAAAAAACATTTCGACAATACTTATATGGGTATATTTACAGTTTTTTGTATTTCCCCTTATTCCCTAATTTCCTTCCAAAGTCAAATCAAAGTGAATAACTTTTGAAACAAGTTCTGAACTAGTTTTGGATCAATAAGGAGTTTTAAACACATGAATAATTACAGTAATATAGCATAAAAAGCTATTGATCATTTTATCTTACATAAGGACTACGTATTCAGACTTCTGGATCGTTCCAGAGCCAAAGACGACCTATTTTAAATCATTTTATTGACGAATTAGTTTCGGAAACCGAAATCGTAATTTAAATTGTGTGTCATTTCGTTGAAGAGCCAATCCTTCGGTGCGCTTCCATGAGACATTAAGATATTTTTTCCTCTCCTTCTGGAGAGGGTATTGCTTATTCTGTATTAGTAAGTAAGTAAGTTACATTATTCTGTATTATAGTAAGTAAGAAAGTTACTTTATTCTGTATTATGAATTTGAAAGTTTATAGAAGAGAATAAGTACTTATTTGTATTCGATTCGAACACGCCTGGTATTAAAGAACAGCATAGCAACGACTCGTTAGAAGACTAGAGGAAAAAGTTAGTGAGGACACTAAGATCAGCGTAAGTTATAATATATTTTTATAATATTGAAGCGCTCGTGGCGAAGCTTGCTAAGGCGTTCTTGATAGATCGTTGAAGTTAAGCAACTTTCTGAGCGGTCACTACTTGGATGGGTGACCGCAAGTGGCATTATCAGCTGAGCGCTTCCGTGCTTCGGAGGGCACGTTAAATTGTCGGTCCCGGCTTTTAAAGTCGTTAAGCCATGACGGAGGCCTTTAGGCGGCCTAAAAACTCCGTCACCAGAGTTGGCCACTTGCTCATACGAACTTACTTACTTTTACTTTACTTATAATATTTTTGAATTATATTATTAAACGGTCAATGGTAGCGATTCTGGTGGCACGAAACTAGACTAAAACCAGACTAAAATTCTTAAAATTAGGTTTAGAGACTCCTGTCCCTAATTAGAGTCCCTATTAATTTCACACCAAGCTATACAAACAATTTTAAAATTCCTAAAATTAAGTTACTCAACTTAGTATGAAAACAAGCTTCCGGTTGATACATGACGCAAGTTTTTAGTCTTTATCTAACAGCGGAAATGCAATGTTCCCTTCCTGATCCTGTCCGGTGGGACTATTGCTTGTTGCATCCGGCGTACGTAATGAATTTAAATTAATTATCCATTTTTATTGGAAAAACGTTAATTGAGTTTGAAAGAGTTTGGGGGAGACCTGATAAAATCAGCAGTGGGACGAGAGAGATCAACAAGAAGCTCAAATTCTGTTGTTTTTGTTGCTTCCCAGGCGTTTTTGTCATCTGATATTTGAGTATGTGAGCCTTCGCATTTTGAATAAACTCAATTATCTTAAAGGTAAGAGAAATGCGGTTAAATGAGGCCAGTGCAAGGGCTCGAAATGTCAAAGGTTGGTAGGACATGTCAATGAACAAACGTGCAACCTTGAGGAACAGGTTATGAGCTTCCACGATGGTATGTGGTACCGCAGAAGTGTTTAAGTTGTCGGAAAACCAGAAAGGATGTATTTTATTAACCATTTACCCACACAAAAATAGGGATGTTTTAAGTCTGACCGCTGTGTCTGTCTGTGGCACCGTCGCTTTTAAAACTAGATACAATATTTTGATTCCACTTGCTATTTTAACACCTCTGTACTTCAGTCGAGTAGCGAATATACCGAATTACAAATCTGTCCAATCCAGAATTTGTCCTACACAGAACAAGATGCAAGATATGGGGGTTGTTGAAGTTAAGTGACATTCTGAGCGGTCAAAATTTGAATGGGTGGGTTGGCACGATACGTGGTAGTTGGCAAAGTCCTTTAAAAACCGGCTCTTCTATCGGTGGAGGTGTGGCTGGCGTCGGAGTCTGGACGAAACCGCACGGGGAAAGAGAAATAAAGAGAATAGAGACTATCATTAAGTCAAATCTATGAGTTTCGCTGTTCCGCTTCGTACATTTGACAGAACATGGCGAAATTACTGCGGTCCCGCGGGTGGAGGTGTGCTACGTTACGGGCGTTAAGGTGCCTGTATGGGTGAAACTAGCGCCACCGCCTATTTTAACACAGCGAAAACAGAGAGACAGACAAACAGAGAGTTTGGTGACCACTAAGTGCAACTTCGCTATTTCTCCTAAACTATACAAAAGAAAACTATTACATAGGTATTAAAAAAAAGCTTATGATAGTTTTCACAAACTGTACATTCAGTTTTTTTAAATTTCTTTTTTCAACGTAATAATAAAATAAAATAGGCGGCGGCGCTAGTTTGACGCATACAGACACCTTAACGGAAGTTCCGCAAATTATCCTTCTTCCCTTTGCAAAAAGTAAAGTTGGATTTTTGCATGACGTCAAATCACTCTCACTATGACCACAACCAAAGTTATTTACAATCTATGAAATTCAAGGTTTTTGCTCTTTCTCGGTTTCTTTGTTGTCAAACATAGCATTCATAAAACTTAATATTTATTGAGGCTTTACAACATTATAGGTACTATTAATTTCACATTGTCTCTTTCAATAAAAAGAGGTGACGAAAATGTTACTGGCAATTTTAAGTATTGCTATGAATATGAAGTTAAATTAAAAATAATTCGTTTTGTATAATGTGAAGTAAGTACCCACTCCCATCAGATTTCCTGATATCTTTCATTTTATTTCATAGAACCCGGATCGTAAACTATGTTCGTTCGAAGGAGAAAAAAAAAATAAGATAACCTTTACGAGACATTTGTTATAGTTCTCTAGTATTCTTTTATCTGTGTAGTTCTGTAGGTAGTTATTTTTTGCGATTAGTTTTATCTTCTTGGCTTAGCAACCTTGAATAAGAAAAAGATGCACTTTCTAAATATTGTAAACAAGATAAAAATAAATGAATTAGTTAGCTATAATACGGAATAAACTCAGACCTTTAAATCTTTACTAGATGATTTATAGAGAGTCAGGAGGCCAGCTTTGAAAAATGAACTAATATGTAGTATCAGTTATATTTTTACCATAACAGAAGCGTTAAGCTTAGTTTGGGACAAGATGACGCTGTGTGGAATGTCCAAGGATATTTATTTATTTTGCTAAACTTTTTATTTCTCTTATAATATACAACAACTTACAAATTACTTTTGTGTAAATCAATGTAACTTAAATAAAATAAACGCGAGGATAGTGTGCAGGTTACTGCTTGCCGCGCTCTTACATTTCATTTACCATCAGCAATTGCGAGCTATTATAACTATCATAGGCTCTTGATATCCCTCAGTGTCCCACAGCTGGGCAAAGGCCTCCCCCCACTCTCTCCATTCGCGCTAATATGGTCCAGTCGGCGCAGAATTTGGAGAGCTCGTCCCTCCATCTGGTTCGCGGTCTGCCACGACGTCGTCGCGACGTACCAGGGGCCCACTTGGTGATATCAATATAGATACAATAAATTGGACACAGGAAAATAACTAGAAACAGCTCATCTTATACCAAGAAGCCGTAAGGACTTAACCAGAACTCTTGCAAAGAACCAACAAGTGGTTAATCTGAAATCGGATCACGTAGCCCGTTTCGCTATGCAAATGCTTTTGTCAACTGCTAATTTGGACGATGACTCAACTGCATTCCATGAGCCACTGCTTAGAGTGCCTAAAGCATCTAAGCAATATAGAACCATCAATAATCATCATCATCTATTTTGCAAACACTTCTGGGCATATACCTTCCTTCGCGTCTGCCGTGAACCATTAATAATTATGATTACATTTAAAAAATATTAAAAAACTTTAAACTATAGAGCTGATAATTTTCAAACGACTGAGCGGGTTTTCTTGAAACTAATTTAACAATACTCTCGATGAAGGAAGACAAAGACACATTCGATCAAGAATCGATTCGATAATTTTTACGCTGCATAATTGCAAGCAAAGTTACCTATGTAATCATCAACATGATACTTTAGATTCAAAATGCATAGTTACTACGAATGGTTTTAAACTTTAAACCACGATATTTTTTAATGAAATTTGGACAGCAGCATCGGGAATTCGGGATTCATCCACTGACTCATCGGCTGTACTCATAGGTACATAAATTACAGCGTTGACACGTCTGTATAATGTGGCTGGTGCCTCATTGTCTAAAAGATTCGGCGAATCTATGGGTTTTTTTGGGCACTCAATGATTTAACATCAGTGTCATCACCGTACGAGTACAACATGTGGTAACTAGATTACGTGCAGATCGGTTTTTCCCATATTTAGGTGTGATTGATAGTTATTTGTATAACAATTTATCTTGATTCTAGACAGTGTGTCAGCTAGTTTCGAGAAACAATTCGATGAAATTATATTAGGTACAATTTTACAGAACCAGTTGGAGACCAATTTTGATCTTATTGTATTTTCTCGCTAATTTTATATCGGATAGTTGTTGTCGTAAGAAAACTGTGTTGACCATCCAAAGGAGAGTTCGATTGAATTATGACCGAAAATGGTTTTTCGTTTCGGCGTTTCTTTGACAAGCTCAAAATGAAAGCATTAGGTCTGAGAGGCTTAACTTCCGTTTATTAGGTTTAGGGGTTCAAACGGATCTTTTGTTTAAGATGCAGAGCGAAGATTTCGTTGCACTACATACTGCAGATTGTTTGATTGGATACCTACCTTACAGTGTGCCGTAGCCCTTACTCTTCAATTAAGCAATTCTATTTGTACAATATATACCCATTAGTATTGCCTCTTTAGTCTTCCGTTTGTTAGGTGTAGTCTAGAGAGCGTCTAGACGTGTCTAACATTTTATAGCCAGCCTTATGCAAATGCACTTAGTATGCAGTCAAATGAAAATGACATTAGGCAACGTTTGAAGCGTTCTGCATTCGGTTGTATTCTGCAAGTCTTGCAAGCTAAACGAATATAAATAAATAAATAAATATCCTTGGACATTCCACACGGCGTCATCTAGTCCCAAGCTAAGCAATTTAATGCTTGTGTTATGGTAACCAGATGACTGATATACTACTTAGATACATTTTTTATTTTTGTAAATACATACATATTATACTAGAAAAACAACCAGACCCGGAACAAATATCTGCAGAACATGCAAACATTTGTCCCGCGGCGGGGATCGAACCCGCAACCTCCGCGTCTCAGGCGGGCTTTCGCCCACTGCGCCACAGAGGTTGTGAATGTGCAGATACTAACGAAAACTATCTTCCAATGTAAAGAAAAATTATGCTTCTTTTCTTAAAGTACATGTTTGTCCTCTATAAGTTCCTAAACCATACGGTTATATTAAACTGAAACTTTAGTTGTGATTTAGTCGTTCTGCGGCTGTGAAAGATACCACAAAAAATGTTATACATTTTCCGAACTGAATATCCATTTATGGACAACTGAGATTTTAGCCCACGATCGTCACAATCGTTTTGCCCTATAAGAGTAGACCTTATAAAAATTCTAACACTATTAGGATTGATGTCACAAATTAAGGATAATGTGTTATGTATGATGAAGGTACGGAAAAGTAGGCATTTTTGCGTTGAAAGTAAAATACCAAAATAGTTTTGCAAGCAGTATTTTATTCCCAATTAAAAAACTTGAAAAGGGTTGATATGTTACAATCTCGTTGCTTGATGTTAGGTAGTTTCACAGTATTTTTTGTGCAGAATCGTTTACATTCGATGAACAATGTCATGCCCTTGTTCTGTTTTGAAGGACGCCATTAAATCACTTTAGTTCACATAAAGTCACACTTAAATACTTAAAAATATATATTGGGATTGGGACATCTAACATGCTTCTACAACCTAGATTTAGAAAAAGCGTTTAAAATTTAGTTAAAATACTGCACAACACTATCTTAACGCAAATTTAAAATTCGTAAAATTTTTGTTCTATGCTTAAAATTTTTAAAATGGAAGTATTTAGTCACTTCTTTTTTACTTTCTGCTCCGGAATACACATAGGCAGCGATATCTGCCGGTAATTGAAGTACAAGAAGAAGAATGCAAAATGAATAAATGAAAACACAGAAACGAAAAGAGGATACATATCCGGATATTGAGGGGGTGGGGTTATAAAAACACTGGCAAAAGTCAACCAGATCATTCCACTTACAGAAAAGAAAAAGTTCAAACTAAGAAGGTTTAATAACATTCTATTGCTTTTATGAAATGGTTCAACGATTCGCTCAAGTAGACTTGCATTGAAAAACTTCAAATATCCAGATCTTGGGTATGCAATCTTTATGGCAACACTGTAAAAAGTAATATGGATGATATTTGTTAAGATGAACGGCATAATCAAGCCATCTTTGATAAGCAAAGGTAGCATACTGAACGTAGACACTAATAGGAACCAGAAACACATGAATGGATCTTCAGGGAATTGTATTAAGACAGGAATTGCAACCAAAAGAATTGTTTTCTCGTGAACTTGGAAAGAAAAGAGGAAAAATGCTAGAGATACATTGATGAGACTTAAAACAAACTTTTTTTTGCTGATCCTTAGGAATAAATCAATACAGGAAGGTAGAATAGCTATTGCTGTTGTTGTGAGGCATGTCCAAGCCATAGTGTCATTTGTGTAATGCGATTTGAGTTTTATAAATACATTGACAAAGCACCAGAAGTTAGAGACCTTATCTTCAAAGATCCCTCGCTTTAGCGGGAAGAGTCTATGAACAACTTGAAGCGCATCTGGGATGGAGGTCAAAATGGGAATCCAACATAAAATAAAACATAATACAACAGCCATAGCTAGCTTGTAGAACCTCGCTATTATATATATTATACTTCTCTTTGGTGGTAAATTAATGAAAATTTTTCGGAATAAGTAAACAAAGAATGGTATCGCATGGTAGAGCTCCATCTGCTTATAATTTAGAGCAAGACAGAAGAATACAGTACATAAGAAATCATTTTCTATAGCTATCACAAAGAATGTAGCCCACAGAAACAGTCCAAGTGACACGCAGTTATATTGAAAGTGTCCATGATCAATTAAAATAATGCCGGGGTAGAGTAAAAACAATGTGGTAGCCACATCGACCCGTTTGAATATATTTCTCCATCTTTTAGGGTTGCCTTTATAAACTTGATATTCCACTCGGTCTGTGTCAATACAAATACATAGAACAGCAGTCACATAAAAGTAAACATCACTTAAAAATACAGTCCAGCGCATAAAAGTCTTGTGATTCTCATTTTCGTAGCCTCTGGACGCAAAAAGCCGTACTGACTCTGGGTCTAGCCATTCAGCTACCAGCCCCATGATATAACTGTGATAGGCAGTCAAGGGTGGATAGTCTAACCCCCAGTATTGAAGGTCATTTTGAGTGGTGTTGTGGTACCATTTTTTGGCAGTAGTTTGCACTGTTATCTCCTGCCAATGCCGCTGAGCTTCAAAATCTCCGTACATAGGAGGCTTTCCGTATCCAGAATACGGGTATGCCGCTACACACCATCGAACAAATAGGGCGAATAGCATGCCAGGGAGCAACACATCTTTCGTCAATTTAAACTTGTCCGGGTCGGCCCGTTTCGTCATTGCGTAAACTATACGTAACACCGGCCCTCTTGCTTATTTTCATTCAGTAAAATATTTTTACAACGCGGCAGTCGGTCAATAGAAATTCTGACAGTACTTACGACGTGAACGGCGTCCAAGTCCTTGATCAGCTTTTCCTTCAAATAACCCTCCGAATACACCATATTCATCGACAAAAATCCATTAGCTGTTAAACTAAACTCATGCACTGCTCACAGAAATTAGATTACACCTCTCACTAGAATTTACAATACAGAACTGGTTTCTTCAATCAACGAAAGAATTGGATTTTTCGAAAGTGAGAAACGAGAAAGCGGCTCACAAAAGTGAAATTGCGGTCGCCGAACTGACGAATTTCACACCGGATGAATTCCGTTTGCTATTGGTTGTATAGTCCAGCTAAATTAGATTAACCACTTTTTACTAAGAAACTTCAAATGTTTTTGACAATTCTAATTTTATCGGGTAGCCATAGCCATGACCTTGCCACTTGCCAACATGAGCTAGGTCTTTCGAGTCAATCAGTGCGTTTATGTCCTAAAAAAAACCTATACTACCTATAATTATACCAACTTCTTTATTTTATTTTATTGTATTATTTTGGTATTTATTCTCTGATAATTGGACCCTCGGAACGAATTTGGACATGAGTTTTTGACAGCTTCAGTTAGTTGGACCTGACTTTTTGTTTTTGACAGCATCCGGTTTGATTAGGTTCAGAACAAACTTTAATTATTTTAATTTGTGCAAGTATGACCAACAAAATGTATTTAAATGTGTTTTTTTACACTAAAAAACTAAACTAATTTAAAATTATATCTCTACTTCTAAGGTATAGCAGAAAAAAGCAGTATGTATTTTAAATGGGACATGAACGACTTTTTTTGAAAACATGGCGCTATTTTGTATCGCGATTGTGGATCACACGGTTTACTGCGGATCACACTCAGTGTAGTGTAATTTTGAGTGTAATTCATGGATGTATTATATAGTCCTACCAAGTCCTACATCTGTGGTGTAATTACAAAGTATACCTATCTATATTATATTATACCTACCTACTCTGTCTGTGGGTGGTAGAAATACCTACATGACAATACATTATAAAAAATATTTGACATCAAATAGATTACCTATTGTACTAAGTCTTTCACCTGCCTAATCAATTCATAATGAAAATGGAAGGCGAAACAACAGCGCTGAAAAGAAATTTGACAGAATGGCGATTTAGTCAATATCCAAAATATATTTTGCTACCGATCGATGAAAACAATGATCAAGTACGCGCCAACATCAAAAATGTTGTGTTTTCTGAGGTAAGGTATCAAAATTCGACTTGATTCAATTAGGTATAAAGGTGAAATTGTAATAGCTACCAACATTACAATGTTTCTGGTTATCAGGTGACTCCAAGACCTCTAGAACGGAACCTCCGCCTAGTTTGTGTTTCAAACGCCGCTCTGACTCGTATTCTTGACATGGAGCCGGGAATAGCCGCGCGAGAAGAGTTTGCAGAGCTAATTGCTGGAAGGAAACTACCTTACGGGGCTCTGCCAGTTGCTCACAGGTTCATTATTTTCAGTACAAATGGTCATTAGAAGTTTATCTGAGCAGGGCATGACCTCTGTGCCGGTCTAGGGGTTAAACAAGTGTGTAACTATAGGGATCTCGAGTGGCAGAGTCAAGTACCTACCTATAACGGATCTTTAATCTTATTTAAAGGAGGCCTATATACCTAGCAGTGGGTAAAGTCGGGCTGCGTGTAGATAACGATTTTCCTTCCTTTTGCAGATACGGAGGTCATCAATACGGGATGTGGGTAGGCCAGCTAGGAGACGGGCGATCGCATATCCTCGGAGAATACGTCAACAGGTATGATATTCGTTCAAAAAAAAAAAAACAATGTTATTACTTACTTACCATTGACATTCCCGACTTCCCGTATCATCATTACCATCACTTACCAATCTTCACGCGCTAGCGTAGAGTAAAAATATTGTGTACAATTTTAGTATTTCAACTAAGCAATAAGGTAGCCGAGGCATATAAGGCCCACCTAACTTGAAAGTGTTATAAATCGTGTGTAATATGACTAATGTGATGAAAACTGAGTTTTTTATAAACTTTAGTTCATTATGCTACTAATTAAATAAAAAAATTAAATGCTTCATAATAAAAAATATAAGTTTTGGCCATTTTAAAAAAACCTTCCTTTGGGCCTTACTTTACCATAGTAGTATAATATGGCCCACTATAAAATTCTGTTTTATTTGCAAAGTGTTCAAAGAAATATGATCATTTAAATATGAGGATACCAATAAAAAGACAACATTTACAACTAGGAAACATTTTATAATATTTATTGCTATTAAATATTTAAATTTTTTCAATATTTACGCTTAGTAGAGTAACCAGCTGCTCAGTGGTAGTTGTTGTGGAGAAGGAACCGAAATGATTACGTTTTCATTCATGTTTTGCAAATTTGTGCTGTGCTGGATTTTTTTTCGCCTTTATCAGCAGCGGATCGATCAGGACTGATGTTATTTGCAGATAACAAGCCAGAATCTTTTTCATCAAAGATTGATGGCGAACCAAGACTTAAATGTCTAATTTTATCGGGGATTTCCTTGTTTGTATCAGAATCATGTGTGGCTACAGGTTCTGATGCTGCATAAAGCTCTCTTGGATGCATGTGTGCTGTATCTAGGGTTTGCAATTCGAATATTCGAATATTCATTTTATTCGAATATTCGCTCCATTTTCAAATTCGAATAATTCATTTCAATTATCCGAATATTCGAACAGTTTTTTTTTTCATTAAATAGGCTAACATTTAACGCATTTGAGCCTCACTCTGCTTGATGTTAAGCAACAGTGGGATCTAAGATGAAGGACGATTACCTAGAATGAAGTTATTACTAAGAATACTAACATTTTTACCCTCGAAGTCTCGATTTAAGGTCTATTCAGCAGACCTACTCGGTAAACGCTGCCACTGTGGGAAGTGGGAAACGGTAAATACCGCGCCGATTCTGCTCAGGGGGGTTAACGCCAGTTTACCGTAGTATTGGATACTACTATTCTATTCTACTATTCTACTATTCTATTCTATTCAAGATCACAAATGTATGCAAATCCAGTGCAGCGCCTCCCTTGGTAACTTGCATGAGCTAAAAATTCCATACATTAAGAATATTTGACACGTGAGCGAGGATAAATTACTCCATCCATCCATCCATATCAGCCCACATCCACCCACAGCTGGGTATAGGCCTCCTCGTTATCTCGCCACTCTCTCCGGTCTCGCACCAGTCTCATCCACTGCTTGCTACACATCCATCTGGCTGATGGTCTGCCAACTGATCTGAGACCCTCACGGGGCCACCACTCGGCATGCTGCCTTTGTCCATTTTCAGTCGTCCCGCTGAGCCAAATGCTCCGCCCATCTCCACTTAAGCTAATTGATCTTTTAACCCACGTCTACGACTTTGGTTTTGCGTCTACGTATTTCAACGTTGGGTACGTGATCCAGCAGCGAGATACCTAACATGGCGCGCTCTATTGCTCTCTGAGCAACTTTATTATATTGATATTAATATTATATTATAAGATAACTTTCTCGTTCCAATCCAATACTTTGTTCGACTGGCTTCCCACTGAAGCTTGACTATTTAGATTAAGTATTTTAGATTGTTAAGGGATCGCTTTTAAAAAAAAGCTAGGCCCACACCACCAGGTTCTTGCCTGATTCTTTCCCTGGTGTAGGGAGTCGCGTTGGAACAGGCATTAGAATCACCTAGCATGTAAAACGATACTTAAGTGATCCTTGAGGTCCTACAAGAATAAATGATTTTTCTTTCTTTCTTTCTTTCTTTCAATACTTTCATAACATCTTCAAGTAAAGTTGTGAACAGTTTAGGAGAGAGAGTATCACCTTGACGCACATACACCCCGTTTTGGGTACAAAATCAGTCAAGGTGTGCATACGCACTTGCAAGGTGGTGGCTTCATAACGTTTATCTATGTTACATCGACAGAGAGATTAAAAGACAGCCTGATTACTATACCACACAATTTTTTCGCGCTGATTTCCGCTAGAGCGGAAATCCACGCGGTATTTACCGCTTCCCACAGCGGCAGCGTTTACCACGTAGGTCTGAAATTTAATAGACCTTTAAAGATCCCTATAAAATTGTACTTTATGAGTGGTGAATTTAATTGGAAAGTGCTGAAGTTAAGGATTGATTAAACCTGAGTTTAATCTGTAAACTTATGATTTTACATGTCTTTTTTAAATAATCAATAAAACTAATAAAAAAACTTGTTTTTTCTCAAAAAAAATATGATATTGTAGTTTTTTCAAGAAATATTAAAAAATATTCGAATATTCGAATTATTCGAATATTTTGCTCTAAAAGTATTCATTTATTCGAATAGTAAAAATTAACGAATAGTGCAAACCCTAGCTGTATCTGCAAAAAAAAACATAAAAATAATAGGGTACTTAACTTTATTCTCCATAAGGAAAATAAGGCCCAGCACTTGTTTTTCTGGGCCTTATTATCCCAAAGGTAATTTCAGAAAGAAACCCTAACATATCGAAACAATCAGATATTTACGTTAACAATCATTTAAATTACACTGAGCTTGACATAACACATGATCTGAACAAGTTATTTTGTATCAAAGTATTAAAAAAACATTAAAACTCACACTTTTCTGCATTCAAATCTTCTAAAATCACGTTAAACGTCTCACTTTCACAAAAACGAGCTCGCCACTGACAGGATGGTGGCGCTAGTGCGCGGTTTGTTTATGCTGTGAGGGTATATGGTCATGGAGCATGTGTGCGTGTAGAAGGAAGTTGGTTTTAGTCATTAGCCGCTCGAATATTAGAAGTGGGCCTTATTATACCGCGGGCTTTATTCACCTCAGGTACCTTAGTAGAGGCACTGTGTCACACATGTTAGCGCATAAAGATTAATTGGCAAATGTCGTGCTAAGTGCGCTGTAGGTACCTACCTACATTAAATATTCCATTAGATACTCTTATTATTTCCTTCAGTTATTTCCTTCAGGCTTGGAGAAAGATGGCAGCTGCAACTCAAAGGGTCTGGGCAGACCCCTTACTCTAGAATCCACGACGGTCGCTCCACTCTCCGCGCGGCAATCAGGGAGATGGTCGGAGCTGAAGCGTGCCATGCTTTAGGAGTTCCTACTACTAGAGCCGCTGGTCTTGTTGGTGAGATTGCATCATCAATCAGTAGGACTGTTTCGTCTTATGCGGGCACCGCACATTGGCTTCAACTTGGTTCCGACATTGGCTGCGAATAGAATGGCCACTGGCAATGCTCCGTTTATGCAAGGATGTAGAACGTTAGCTTTCTCCTACTTGTACGAAGACCTTTATGCGGGCATCACACATTGGCTATGTTGAAACCAAGATAGACTGTTGATTCCACCAACACTCCAATGTGAGGATCGATCTTGGACGGTTTTTGGACACAAACGGAGCATTGCCATTAGCCATTTCTATTCGTAACCAATGTGGAACCCAGTTGAAGGCAATGTGTGGTGCCCGAGGGTAGTAAGCCCGAACCAAAACGACATCGACAGCCTTATTTTTCCACAGTAAGTGATGAAATGATAGTACGAGATGTGTACTACAACGGCTGCCCTCGCCATGAAAAGGCGGCTGTTATTCTCCGCATCTCTCCCACCTGGTTCAGATTCGGTTCTCTCGAGATCCTTGCCAATTCTGGGGAGATTGCTGTTCTGAAGCAACTGGCTGACTTTATTATCAAGGTAACGTTTTTGATTTTCCTATCTGGTCATAATCAGTAAGAACCTTAAAAACGGTTGAAATATAAAAGCACGGATTTTCTATACACAGGAATATTTCCCGGAAATACACTTGAGCGATGAGAATCGCTTTATCAGGCTGTTCTCTGAAGTGGCCCACCGTACTTTAGATTTAGTTGCTAAATGGCAAGGTAAGAAATTTGGTGAATATGGTTAAATAAAATTATCAAATTCTAGGAAAATTATGATAATTATCTACCGTTCCCTTATCCTGATTTGTCAAAGTATGAAAACAAGCCCAGAAGTAAATTTCAGAAAATTTTTGTTCAATTAAAAATATTACAAAACTTTTTCATAGATGTTAAGTCTCGATTTATTTCCAGGGGTAGGCTTCACCCACGGTCTTCTGAATACTGATAACATGAGCATCCTAGGTCTGACATTAGACTACGGTCCATTTGGTTTCGTCGACTCTTACGATGGCGGGTTTGTGGCCAATTGTTCCGATGGCGAAGGAAGATACGCGCTGGCTAAGCAGCCAGATGTAAGTGCTGCTATAATCATTGTAGGTACTGTTATTACGATTTGTATTGAAGTAGGTACCTACATAAAAAAAAAGCGGATTATAGAATATAAATTGATTTAAGAACTAACAGAGCCCTACAAATTTACTTAGTGCAAAGCAACGGAAACACAAAAAAACAGACATAGACTCTGGTGTCTGAGTTTCTAGGCCACCTGAAAGGCCTGTGGACCTGGGCACATCTTAACGATAAAAGTGTTCATATGAATGAATTCTATTCATCATCATCATCATCCATAGCCCAACTTTACCCACTGCTAGGCATAGGCCTCACCAAGGTTGTGCCATCAACCACGGTCCTGTGCCTTTCGCATCCATTGCCACCCCGCGACGTGGACTAAGTCGATCCACTTCGCTACCGGTCGCCCGATACTTCTTTGACCCACCCTCGGCCACCATTCAGTCATGGCTTTGGTCCACCTGTCATCACCTCGCCTTGCAATGTGTCCTGACCAACTCCACTTGAGTTCCATTATCCTGGATCTGACATTTTTGTCTTTCGTCCGTTGGATATCGACATTTGGAACTCATTCACGTTTGATGCCGAGCATAGCGCGCTCTATGGCTCTCTGTGCAACTCAATGCTATTACCAATAAAATGTTCTAGGTGGTGGTGTGGAACATAGGTCAGCTTGCCAACGCCATCAAACCGCTTCTAACATCTTCACAGCAAGTTCATATGTCGCACATACAGAAGACTTTGGACCCTTACTGCAAGAATAAGATCTTGTTGGTGTACTTTTATACTTTGTAGAATTTGTAATCAGTTGAGATTATAAAGATAAAATTAAAGCATCTATCTTTATGAGTCTCTAATTAAATCTTTACGGTGGGTTCTCAGCAAGTCACCACAGGATCAGGTCACAGTATAACTCTATAGGTTTTTTTTTGTACCTATCACTGGTTACCTTACCTAGGTACTCAGGTTAATGTACCCACAGTTCCAACTTGTCGCACTGTTACACAGAGTGTGACTGTGACTCTTACTCGATGGGAGAAAAATCTGTGACTCGTCGGGAACCTATCAACTTTACTTGTAGGACGGTAAAATGAGTCCAGTTTCGTTGATTCAGAAAAAGAAACATTCTTTCAGAGAAACCTTCCTCGTGAAGATAGGTCTGAAAGAAGAGCTTTGGGGAGACGAACAACTGGTCGAGAAACTGCTGGATATGATGCAGCAGACCGGTGCCGATTTTACTTGCACTTTCAGGCAACTTGCTGAGGTAAGATAATCTCATGTAAAGTAAAACCAATTAAGTTTTAGTCTGTAGTACTAGTAATGGCCCCTATAAAGCATTTATAACTTGTCATAAAGGGCAGTGAAAATGTTGTTGCTATTGTCATCTTGGAATAGGCAGTAGAATCCCATAGTTTTAAGGACGTGAAATGTCAAAGAGATAAACGATGGTACTGAATAAATACATTTTGAGTTTCAGTTTGTAGCTAGTTGTGTGTGACTAGGAAAGCCCTGTACTGTACTAAGAAAAGATGGAAAGATTGTAGGTAATCTCAATAACCTAACACAAAACATTTAATGCGCAAATGTACAAAACCTACCTATTTATTTATCTACTTATTTGCTTGATTTCATTGATTTTAGTTGGAACCAAAAGAAATGGTCTCCGAGATTAAAATGGCAGAGAAATGGGCTTTGAAGAGATTATCTTCTCATGCTTCCTGGGGATGCTGGCTGGACCAGTACCGTGAGAGACTGGAGAAGGAAGCTGGTAAATACTTTTAGCGTCAAAAACTTTTATAAATTTCTTGAGGTTTTTGGAATTGGCTGGCTGGCGCTGATGAAATTGAGATGACGCTTGATAGAGAGAAATTGAAAAAAATAACTTTTATAGGTCGCGCCACGTAAAAAGAGGCTGCTGCTGGCTGTCAAACTGCGCAGTGGTCGATGATTGGTGGAGAGGTAATGCGGCGCACTTCATACCATTGATTTAGCGAGTGCTATTGGTTCGTCATCGAGTGAACACGGCCAAATATAGCGCCGCTACTTCCCCTTACCGCTCTTTTTACGTGGCGCGAGCGCGACCTATACCTACTACCTACGTGTCATGTGTTGTGCCGACTTAACGTCAGTCAGAAGATGCTTATAAATCTAACTTGTACAGATTGTTTTTTTGTGGGGGTAGGTATCTGAATTCAAATCTATGAACTCTTCAGAAAACTAGCAGGGTTTTTAAATTTTTCCAGTGAAAGCAAACTTGGCAGGATTGTTTGAGGATGAGCGACGTCGTCGCATGCTGTCTGTGAATCCAGTCTACATCCCGCGTAATTGGATGCTGCAGGAAGCCATCTCTGATGCTGAGAAAGATGACTTTACCAAGGTAGGTAACCGTAAAACCTAACCTCAAAATATAAATTTAAAGAATAAAGAAAAAATAAAGAACGTTAAAATTTTGGACTGTTTTTAACAAAAAACAATACTATTAGACAAGCATGTCTGAACTAACATGTAATACTAAACTACCCTCGTGCACATCTTCAAATTGAACCATTGGGAATAAAAGTGATTGCGATTCATTTATTTAATTTATTCCTCGCACACTAAACACAATCATGTTATTAATATAGGTAGGTACATAGTAGGTAAAAGTGAAAACTAGTACCTATAGGTATACCTACCTACATTAATTTAGCAATTTTTAACAACTGACCGCCTTTCTGGGGTCTTCTTGATTTACAGGTCCGGTTCCTGATGGAAGTACTCCACAATCCATACCAAGTACATCCTGAAGCTGAAAAACTAGGGTTTTCTGCCCAGCCACCACAGTGGGCCTACGCTTTCAAGATCAGCTGCTCTACCTGAAATAATTTTCAAACTACTTAGCTACTCAGTATTAGGTACCTATATCTAATTTTATTTAATAAAAAGTTACGTTTTGTATGTTACGCTGTTTTTATGCTTGTCTACTACCTCTAGTAGTAAAGCTTCGTATCGATCATGGATTAAAAAATTTGCCAGAGTAGGTATTTAAAATAAAACCGCTTACCTAGTTGAATGAAACCTCGTCCGATCGCCAGTAGAGGAGATGTGAACCAATGTGAACCATAATGATCCAATGGATCATTTCAACTTCCGGTTGCTTTACATCAAGCAATCAACCATCACTAAATTAAAAAAATGTGTCACTGTGACAGCTTGTGATTGTGATAGGTTGTCAAAATGACCAGCTGTTAGCCTGTTACTGGAAAGTTCAACAAAATGAACCTTATTTTGTGAGTCCTAAAAACTACTTTACTGGAGCTGGAGGGGAAACTACAAGTACACCTTGTTTTGATAAAGTTTGTTCGTATCATTATGATTTTGCAATAATTAAGATTATTCTGATTGGAAAAGAAAACATATAAAGTTGCAATTCACCGGGCTCATGAAGCGTAGTTTATGTGCACTCGCCGCTTTGAACAAAGGCTTGGAAACAAACAAAATGAAGGTCACCAACTTCAAGGACTGGAAGTTTAGGGAACCTCCGAATTACGCGGCGTTGCCTATTGATGAAAATCCAGAATATAATGCGCCTAGGGCTGTGAATAATTCTGTTTTCTCTAAGGTACCTATATTACTCAAATTCATTTATAGCAAACTTAGAATGCAAAAAAATATGCAGTCAACATTTTTTGTTACTAGGTACTTTTCTTGCAGATTTACCTTCATCTATCTGTGCAAGTTGGTAGTTTATGACGTAAAGCATGCACGTCTTATTCTACCAACTTGCACTAGACCAATCTTGTTTCCGCTTTGATTGAACAAGTATAATTCACAGAGATTTTTAATACTTTTATAGACTATTTTAATCTAAATGTTTCTACTAACATTACAAAGACAGCTTTAAACTAAGCAAAGCCGTTACTGCAGTAACAAGATTTAAAATACATTTAATACAATAACCCCCTTATTAATAAACAAAGATTAATAAAGAATGTCAGTGAATGAACGAATTAGCACTTTATTGTACACAGAATAAACATACAAATACAACTTAAAATTAATACTTCATTGATCTTTGTTTATTAATAAGAGGGTAAAAGTCTATGTTCATAATAATCGTCATACAATAATGGTCACCAATTAAAATATTTCTTATTATAGGTACCTACAGAAGGACTAACCGGAACCCTTCATCTTGTCTGTGCATCAGACGATGTTCTTACAGATATCCTCGACTTAGACCCAATAGTTGCTGAGAGTGAGGAGTTTATAAACTTTGTGGCGGGGAAGTATTTACCTCCAGGCGGATTAAGTGTATCACATAGGTAAATTCAATTCCTAAATTACACTTTAGAATAAACACTTTTTACGTAAGTAATAAAAATAAATTTTCTAAGCTTACATAAGCACTAGTGGCAATTCGGAGTGTCGCAAAAGCTAAACTAACTAAGATTAATGCCATCCTTTTTATTTCCATCGCTATGAAAGGGACGGCAACATTTTTAGTTAGTTAAGTTTCGCTTTTGCGACACTCCGAATTGCCACTACTAACGGATAGTCTCAATAACCTATCTATCTTTAGTTTTGCTTACTGCGGGAAAATATTTGACATTTCTTCCATACAAAAAACGTCAAATAGCTACTGACAGTAAGCAAAACTAAAGATAGCTAGGTTATTGAGACTGGCTGTAAGTCATTATGAGCTAACAGGTCCATTGTAAACCACTGGCTACAACAGAGATACTGTAGAGGTTTCCTAAGTAAGCTTACTTACTTAAATAAATTATTGAAATAATTAAGAATACTAACTTGTCAATGTTCTAGGTATGGAGGATATCAATTTGGTTACTGGGCAGACCAGCTAGGTGATGGCCGAGCGCATATTCTTGGAGAATATGTGAACAGGTACTTACCTACAAAGATGTCCTATGTATTATGAATTTTAGAGCATGCAAGCTAACCTTAAGGTGACTATATATGCGTCAAACTTGCGCCGCCGCATATTTTATTAAGTACCTATATTATTATTTTTTTAGAATTAAAAAAAACTGAATGTTCAGTTTGTGAAACCTATCATAAGCTTTTTTTAATACCTCTGTAATAGTTTTATTTTCTATAGTTTAGGAAGAGTAGCGAAAATAGAGTTTGGTGGCCACCAAGTGCAACTTCGCTACTCCTAGTTTGATGCTTAGGTACAACCTTAACAAGCAGACTGATATAATTAGATCTCTCAGAAATCTTTGTTAAAACTGATAGATCACTTTCTGTATAAGTCGCGTCACGTAAAAAGAGCGCTGTCTGTCAAACTGCTCCGTGGTCGATGATTGGTGGAGAGGTGTTGCGGCGCACTTCATACCATTGATGTAGCGAGTGCTATTGGTTCGTCAGCGAGTGAACACAGGCGCAAACATACCTCCGCTACTTCCCCGACCGCGCTCTTTTTAAGTGGCGCGACCTATACCTACATATAAACAATTCAAAAACGTAACATAGCATAACAATTCAACTCATAACGTAACATAGCATAATCATCATCATCCGCTGCCCGATCTCTCCCACTGCTGGGTGTAGGCCTCCCTTCGTTCCTGCCATTTCTCCCGGTCCTGCGCTTGCCTGATCCACTGCCGGCCCACGACGCTGATAATATCGTCGATATAGCATAATATAACATATCAATTCAAAAACCCTCAGTAAAGGCGAGTCATGGCAGCCGCAGTTGAAAGGCTCGGGTGAGACGCCATACTCCAGGTTCGGTGACGGCAGGGCTGTGCTACGCTCCTCCATCCGGGAGATGGTGGCCTCTGAGGCCTGCTACCATCTCGGGGTGCCAACTTCCAGGGCTGCAGCTTTAGTAGGTAAGCACTCTTGAATCTTATCACACTAATTAACACACTAATATTATAAAGGTGAAAGTTTGTGTGTGTGTAAGTACCTAAGTGTGTTACTCTTTCACACTCAAACGGCTGGACGGATTTGAATTAAATTTGGTACCAGAATTGCTTATACCCTGGATTAAAGTATTGGCTACTTTTGATCCCGGTATTCCCACGAGAACGAGCTAACAAACACACTTACATACTTACGCACACACAAACTTTTACCTTTATAATATTAGTAGGATATTCAGGTTCTTTTGACTTTGTATTAACACTGTAACAGGTAATCTTTGTTAGCCATGACGGAGGCCTTAAGGCGGCCTAAAAACTCCGCCACCTGAGATGGCCACTTGCTCATTCGAACTTACTTATTACCACTGTTTTTCAGTAAGCGACGATCACAAAGTGTATCGCGACAAGATGTACACGGGCGCGGCGCGAAAAGAACGCTGCGCGATTGTCGCGCGACTTTCACCTGCTTGGTACCGGCCCGGCTCCGTGGAGATTCTGCAGAAACGAAAGGAACCGGACACTATGAGGACTTTGATTGATTTTATTATAAAGGTACCTACTATATCATGATAATATACTACATCGTGAGGAAACCAGTTAGCTCTCTAATAGCGTCGATGGGCTTGCAACCTGTCACGTATGGAAAGTTAACTTCTGCAAGATGTGGGCATGTACCAAATATGCATTTGGACATACCTCTGACTACCCCCATAGACATCTTCAAAAGGATCCAAAAATTGCCTAAAAAGATCTGAAAGAAATGTCTACCGCTCAGTCGTAATCATATATATTTTTTTTTTGGTACCTACCTACTAGCTTACTCGCCCGCGGCTTTACCCTCGTGGTAAAGCAATCAGACCCGGAACAAATATCTGCAGAATGCAAACATTTGTCCCGCGGCGGGGATCGAACCCGCAACCTCCGCGTCTCAGGCAGACTTTCGCCCACTTCGCCACAGAGGTCGAGAAGTTATATAAGTAACAGTTAAAATGTATAACCGTTGTTATTTGTTTCAGCATAATTTCCCTTCAATAGACCCTGCAGACGAGGATCGATATGTGAAATGGTTCGATGAAGTGGCTCACAAGAATTTAGATATGGTGGCGACTTGGCAAGGTAAATATATAACAAATATAACTGCTTACCTACTTTATTATACTAGCTGCGCCACGCGGTGTTACCCGCGGTAAATAGTTCCCGTTCTCGTGGAAAAGTATTTTTGAATCCAGGTGCTCAATTGTTTTTTAATCTTTGAATGCTGTATTATTTACTTTAAAAAATAAAATAATGCCTCTTTTCAGAGAAATACCCTATCTACATTATTAAGGTAGATACTCCATCATGTGGCAAAGCGTTGGAACACCCTGTAGGGTTACTGGTGGTTTTTGTATAGTATAATAATTTTTAGTTCATGCAAATTACCGGGGGAGGCGCTGCACTGGATTTTCATACATTTGTGATACTTGACTCGGTATCGAGGACAGTATCCAATACTACGATAACGGGCTTTAACCCCCTCTATACTCCCTCGTTGTCACAGAGTGTTTTTTTGTTTTTATGCTAAAGTTCTTCATACAAAATTCTTTATATAAAATAACGTGTCTTCCAGGCGTAGGCTTCACCCACGGCGTCCTCAACACAGACAACCTGAGCGTCCTAGGCCTGACAATAGACTATGGGCCCTACGGCTTTGTGGAGTCCTACAATCCACACTACGTCCCCAACACCTCCGACGATATGGGCCGGTATGCCTTCTCTAAACAACCTGCTGTGAGTATCATTAATTAATTAATTAATTAATTAATTAATTGATTAATTAATTCATTCATTCATTCGTTCTTTCTCGGTTAATTTAATTCTTATACTCTACCCAAATTAATATGTCCGTTTGGACATTATGTCATTGTGATGTAGCTAGTGATGTAAACCTAAGACTCGGTACACGATACTCACGAAAAATTGATTCAATTTGTATGAGTATTTGATTGATTTGATTGTAATGTAAAGTGCATTGGATTTAAGTTCTAATTAGAAAATTTAAATTAAACTTTAACACTGTATTTTCTTTTGATGATGATGAGCCAAAATCGTCAGATGAGCTATTTTCTTCTATAATTCGTTCGTTTTCTATAATATTATAAATATTGACGTCTCTGTCATAATCTTCCTTTATAATTTTTCATGTTTTTTCTTTTGGTACAAGCTTGTTTTAGCAAGTCATCATTTTAGTAGTGCAGAATGGCGGCTTTGTATTATAGCGTGCTGCGTATCCTTTGACTTATAGTATTTCATTTATTTATAAGTATTATTTTTATATTATAATACATTATAGTATTTTGTGTTATAAAAAAGACAAATGCAACATCCTAGTGAAAAATATTTCACAAATTAAAAAATACTCACGACAAAATAATATGAAACTGGTGAGATTCAAACATGAATTGGTTATTAATAATAAATAATAAAGCCCATTTATTCCAGTACTTTTTACATTTTACATAGTTTTGTCATAATGATTTATTTAAGTTTTGGTTTAAGCACTGAATCCCTTTTGGGTATAGGCCTCCTCCTTTAGCTTCCATTCTTCCCTGTCTCTGGCAGCTACCATCCAATCATCCCCCACTTCTTCGACAATGTCATCTTTCCATCTTTTCCTGGGTTTGCCCACTCTTCGCTTGCCCATTGGTCCTTTCCAGATGGTTGTTAGTAAGGTCCATCTTTGGTCTGGGTATCTAGAAACATGTCCTGCCCATTGCCATTTCAGTCTTAGAGCATGAGATAAAGCATCTGTAACTTTAGTTCTTTTTCTTATGGTTGTGCTTTTTACTTTATCTATTTTTCTCAGTTTTAGAATACTTCTTTCCATGGCCCGTTGACATTTTATGATTTTGTCTTTTATCTTGTTTGTGTAGACCCAAGTTTGGCATCCATAAGTTAAGCAGGGTAGGAGGTTTGTATCCAAGACAATTTTCTTCAGATTTAGGCTGTACTGTCCTTTCAGGATCTCTTTCTGTGCCCAAAACTTTTTCCAGGTTATGTTTATTCTTCTTTCGACTTCTTCTTCTGTGTTGTTTTCATGAAAAGATACTTGCTTGCCGAGGTATATGTAGCTGTCAACATATTCAATTGTGTCAGTATCTATTTTTATTTGTTCTTTTATATGGTTGGTCATTATTTTGGTCTTGCCCATGTTCACATGTAGACCTACTTTCTGACTCTGCTCATCTAGTGCACGTAGCATTATTTCCATCTCCTTAGCTGTCTCTGAGAATATCGCAATGTCATCTGCGAATCTTATGTGGCTTAAATAGTGATTTTGTATTCGTAGTCCTTTATTTTTCCAATCCAGTTTTCTGAAAATATTTTCCAGAACTGCTATAAATAATTTAGGTGACAAGGGGTCACCCTGTCTGACACCTCGTTTAACTGGGAACTCTGTGCCAAATGTTTCAAGCTTCACTTTGCTTACACTGTTAGAGTAAATATTTTTTATTATGTTTATATATTTTTGGTTGACATTGCTTTCTTCCAATGATGTCCAGATGGAGTTGTGTGTTATGCTATCAAATGCTTTGGTGTAATCTACAAACGTGATGTAGAGAGGTTTCCTGAACTCTTTATATTTCTCTAGTAGTTGTTCTATTGTGTGGATATGATCCGTAGTAGAGAAGCCTGATCTAAACCCCGCTTGCTCTATTGGTTGTATATTTTCAATCTGAGGTGTTATACGACTGAGCAGTATTGATGTGAACAGTTTGTAGATGCTAGCTAAAAGACTAATTGGTCTATAATTGGAGATGTCGTGGGGGTCTCCTTTCTTGTATAGTAAAATTATTTCTGATTTTTGCCATTGTGCTGGTATTGCTTCCTCATCTATAACTTTGTTGAATAGGTTTGTCAGGATTCTAGTTAGAACAGGGGCACCCAGCTTCAGCGCTTCGTTTCTAATTCTGTCGGGTCCTGGACTTTTTCCAGATTTAAGTTTTTTGAGGTGTATAAGTGTTTCTGTTTCGGTGATTGGCAATATCCTAGCATCTGCTTCTGTGGTGTTTTTGTTTGTTTGAATGTTTTCAGGTTCTTCATCTTCTGTTGGCTTTTTGTATAGTTCTCTGTAGAAAGTTGTTGCAGATTTGATTATGTCTTCTCGCGAGTTCATTTCTTTATCTCCTTCTTTTAGTTTCTTTATCCATGTTTTACTCATTGTAAGTTCTTTGTTTGCTCGTTTTGTGCTTCTGAAATTGATTAAATTTTTCTCAATAACTTTCTGTCTGTGGTTGTTGTAATCTTCTCTTATTGCTCTGTTGGTTTTCTTGAAAAGTATTTTAAGTTCTGTTTTAGTTTCTTTTGTCTTATTCTTGAGTTTGATCAATTGTGAGCGTCTGTTTATTAATGTCTTTGTTTCATCTCTTATTATGTGGATTTTATTGTTTTTGACATCTTCTGAATCGTCTTTTAAACTTGTTATTATTATTTTCTCTAGGTTGTTATAGTAGTTTTGTGCATTATCTAAAGTTTGTATTTTGTTGTGGGCTTCCATATTTGTGTAAAGGTTTTTCAGGTATATTTTCATTGTTTGTTCTGTTTCAGGGATTTTAGGTGTGTTTTTGAAATTGATCCGGCTTTTCTTGGTTGCATCTATTTTTAATGTGGCTCTTAATAGTCTGTGGTCTGAGGCAAAATTGATTCGGTGTAATATCTCAATATTTGTTACTTGTTTATGTTTGTTAGTTAAGAAGAAGTCTATTTCATTTTTTGCTCTATCTCCTGGGGCTATCCATGTCCATCTTCTATTTTTTCGTTTTTTAAAGCAGGTGTTCATTATCATCAATTTATATTCACAAGCATACTCTACCAGGGTTTCTCCATTTTTGTTTCGTACGCCATATCCATAATTTCCCATTATTAGGTTTTCTTGAGGTTTTGGTAGTCCTATTTTCGCATTGAAATCTCCCATAACTATGACTGTGTTGTTTGTGAGTTCATGTGCTTTTCTCAGGTCATTGTAGAATTTAGTTTTTTCTTCCTCGTTGGAATTATCTGTAGGTGCATATGTTTGTATTATGGAGATGTTTAGATTTTCAATTTTTATTTGCAGTAGTGCTACTCTTTCCGATATGCCTGAGAAGTTGATTATATTATGTTTGAGATGTTTTTTGATAAGGAATCCCACTCCGTATAGGCCTTTGGTGGTTCCGATGTAGCAGAAAATGAATTGTTGATGTTCTTCAATTTCATATCCTAGCCTCCTTACCTCCGAGAGGCCCAGAATATCCCATTTTATTTTTTCTAGTGCCAGAGTTAGTTCTAGCAGTTTTCCAGTTGATGAAAGTGATCTGACATTGTAAGTGCAGATTTTTAAGTTTTGGTTTCTTGTGTTTTTATTTAATTTGTTTGATTTTGCCGTTGCTGGAGGTTTTTGGTCATGATCCGAGGCTGGAGGGTTTTCAGATCTATTGTTGTTTATATTTTCATGGATTAGTTTATTTTTATTTGTACTGTTCTGTTGTATTTCCTTTGATGGAGGGTGGTGGTCAGCTTTCCCCACGGTGACCAGCCGGCTTGGGGTGCAGTTTTCAAAAGTTTGTATAGTTGAAGTTTTGGTACTTGTTTTGGTAGGGTTGCCGGTGGTCTTTACAAGTTTTTTGGGAGCTCTGTTAGTGACGATGATCTGCCACGTTCCACATAGTTAAGTATGTTTGGTTTTATAATATCTTTTGAGCCCCTCTTGGCAAATGAGGTGTTCGGAGTTTCTTTTGTGTATGGTATCTTCTGAGTAGATGATTTTGGTGAGCCTGAATCTTCTCTCTTTCTCTTGTCCCCGGTTTTGTCTGTTGGTTTCTTGACTATCAGTTTGTCATATTTTAAAAAGGCGATATTTCCTTTCTTTCTTTCCGCTTCTAATTGTGGCTGTAACTGCTTTCTTTTTTCTAGAACTTCTTTGCTGTAGTCTTCTTTAACATTAATGCCTAGTGGTAATTGAGCTTTGTTTTTCAATATGATGTGCTTTTTCCATATAGATGAAATGGAGACCACTACAGGTCGTTGTTTGTTGTTATTTTTGCCAATCCTGTACACGTTAGTGATTTCCTGACTATCTAGGTGTGTTCCTGAATCAATCACTGTTTCCTTGATGAGGTCCACCAACTCTGCTTCTGATTTTCCAATTTCCTCTACTCCGAAGAAGACTAGGTTGTGTTTTCTTTTTTCTTTTTCTAATGAGTTGAGTTTTTGTTCCAGGGTGGATATCTTGGTTTTAAGTTTAGTATTCTCTTCTGTTATTGATTTGAATCTTTCGTCTATCGCTTCCATAATATTTTGTGTGACTGACGTAGTGATAAGTTTAGCTTGTTGGTTTAGCTTCTCGTCCAGTCTTGACAACAATAACTCCATGCTTTTTTCCATTTTGGTAGTTTTTTTCTTGGTTTTTCAGTGGCAACACTGGTTTGGTAGTAAATAGTTGATTGAGTACACAGCAGCTGTCGGTGTCAAAATGACATCTGTTGTCACTTGACTGATTTGTTGGTTATGTTGGTAGCAGCTAAGCGAAGTGTTACGTTCTCTTTGGAGTAACGTATGAATCACTTTTAGGTTATGTTGGTGAAAGTTATTCGTTGTTTTTACAACAAACGTCTGTTTTTTACACTGTGATCACTTTATAATGTTGTTGAGCACTGTCCACTGCGCTTGATTTTACGTTACGACACTACTACTTATCGTTATTTTCACTGTTATCGATTATTATAAACGGAGGACGTTGACGTTAGTGTTCGCTATACGACCGCCGGAACCGGAAAACCGGAATTGGTTATTACAACACTATTATTAAAAAAGACTGAGAATGTAACTGTTTTTGATACGTTTCGTAATAATTAGAAATTGCATGCTACTATAATTATATTATACGTGAAAATAATAGTCACAATAATATATTCTATCATGTTATTTATCGCACCACAAAAAGTTTGTATATTTGATGAACACTCTAGGTAATGGATTATTATTAGTTGTTTCTTTCAGTTTCGTTCCAAGTTACATTCTATGGTCTTTCTCAAATGTCAAAACGGGCTTCTAATTTTATTTTAACTATAGCAACCTCTAAGACTTTCAGTTATTATTCAAAAATTCTTTATAAATAATAATAATTATGTAATAAACATCCTTAGACATTCCACACGGCGTCATCTAGTCCCGAGCTAAGCAACTTAATGCTTGTGTTATGGTAACCATAAATGACTGATATACTACTTAGGTAGATACAATTTTGTAAATACACATATTATACATAGAAAAACATCCAGACCCGGAACACATATCTGCAGAACACTAACATTTGTCCTGTGGAACAAATATCTGCAGAACATGCAAACATTTGTCTCGTGGCGGGAATCGAACCCGCAACCTCCGCGTCTCAGGCCGGCCTTCGCCCACTGCGCCACAGAAGTCGTCAGAAATGGATTCCCAACATGGCCCTTTGAGAAACCCGTATGTTATACATGTTATCAATGAATGGTATCATTTTTATTTAATAATTTTTAGATAATCGTATGGAATATGGGCAAGTTAGCTGAAGCTATGGAGCTCGTGCTGACGAAGGAACAGACCCTGAAGATAACCAGCATCCAGGATACCTTGGAGGACTATGTGGAGAGGAAAGTACTGTAAGTACATTTCGTACACACTGATGTAAGAACCGATTGATTCACCTAATCACAAATATTATAAAGGTAAAATAAAAGTTTCTGTGTGTAAGTATGTAAGTGTGTTTGTTACTCTATCACGGTCAAACAGCTAAACGGATTTGAATGAAATTTGGTACCAGGATTGCTTATACCCGATTAGAAAATAGGCTACTTTTGATTCCGGTACTTATTCCAATTTCAATTCACAAGTCCATAATTTTTATATTAGTGTACCTATTTAAGTTTTGGTCTAGTTTACACTTGTGAAAAAAATCATTATTAATATTTCAAAAAATATTATTACGATTAAAGTATTTTGATTTTACAGAAAAACTCATCTACTAAAATTGGGATTGGAGGAAATTAAAGATGGCGACCAGTGTTTGGTGGACGAGTTGTTCCGAGCCATGCAGAATACTATGGCAGATTTTACGGCCACATTCCGGCAGCTTGCTGAGGTATAATATAATTAGATTCAGACTATGTGGTTTTCAATTAAAAAAAACAAAGAAATGAAAACTACAAATGAAAAAAAAAAAAAATGAAATATGATCACGACTGTATCCCGGGAGCGGTAGACATTTCTTTCAGATCATTAGGCAATTTTTAGATCTTTTCGAAGATGTCTAAGGGGGTAGTCAGAGGTATGTCCAAATACATACATATTTGGTACATGCCCACTTTTTGCAGAAGTTAAAAACTTTGCTACTTGTATTATTTCAGATTGATCCTGAGCAACTGCTCGACAAATCTACATTAGAATCGAAGTGGGCCCTCGCTAAGATCAGCGAAGCTACCAACTGGGAGAAATTTGTGCAAAGCTACCAACAAAGGCTTGAGAGAGAAAATGGTAAACTATTTCATACTAACTTGCTACTTCCCGCGGCTCTATATACAACGTGATTCATAATTGGTATGTTATCCCGAAAAGGGGTCATTCACCTCATCAGTGTGAACAACATTAATTCTACGACTTTTTGAATTTCGATGTTTTTCATTGAAGAAATGACTAGCAAAGTTTCCTTCAGAAATAAACACAGAGCAACCCTATAATAATCAGATGATCCCTGAACTTTGCCGGTGAGGCGGTGACCCTAACCACTGCGAAGGGGGCGGGCGATGAAAATATTCAAAGTTTTTTGTCAAAAGATTGAAAAACTAAAAATTAGAATTTACAAGAACTGTTCATTTTCATGGTCACAAAATCCCCCTTCCGGGATAACATACCAATTATGAATCACGTTGTATACGTTTGAGCTAGTGGTACAGTTTCATGGCTCAACGACTTTATTAGGGTGTCTGTATGCGTTAAACTAGCGCCTTTTTATTTTTTTATTTTATTATTACGTTGAACAAAGGAATTTAAAAAAACTGAATGTACAGTTTGTGAAACCTATCTTTTAATACCTATGTAATAGTTTCATTTTGTATAGTTTAGGAGGAATAGCGAAGTTGCACTTGGTGGCCACTAAACTCTGTTCGCTACTCTTTACATTTATACCAAATGTTTCTTATTCTTATTATTAAAAAGCCGTGTTGGTCAAGTGGATAGTAGGTACTTCGACTTTCAATCCGAAGGTCGTGGGTTCGAATCCGGCCGTGCATCAATGAACTTTTCGCATCGAAAAATTTATATGCGCTTAACACGAGCTTTTAACTATGAAGGAAAACATCGTGAGGAAACCAGTTAGCTCTCTAATAGCGTCGATGGGCTTGCAACCTGTCACGTATGGAAAGTTAACTTCTGCAAGATGTGGGCATGTACCAAATATGCATTTGGACATACCTCTGACTACCCCCTTGGACATCTTCAAAAGGATCTGAAAGAAATGTCTACCGCTCCCTGGGATACAGTCGTGATCATATATCATTTTTTTTGTTTCTTATTCATTTTGCAGTAAGTGAAGAGGAACGTAGAGACAGAATGAGCAAGGTAAATCCAGTATACGTGCCCAGGAACTGGATTCTGCAAGAAGCCATCGCTGATGCTGAGAACAATGACTTTGAGAAGGTGGGTCGGCATAAAAATATAAATAAATAAATATCCTTGGACATTCCACACGGCGTCATCTAGTCCAAAGCTAAGCAATTTAATGCTTGTGTTATGGTAACCAGATGACTGATAAACTACATAGATACATTTTTGTTTTGTAAATACATACATATTATACATAGAAAACACCCAGACACGAAACAAATATTTGCAGATCATGCAAACATTTGTCCCGCAGCGAGGATCGAACCCGCAACCTCTGCGTCTCAGGCGGGCTTTCGCCCACTGCGCCACAGAGGCATAATTAGCGCTGTAGATTTAACGCTGTAAAAAGCCGTGTTGGCCAAGTGGATAAGTACTCCGACTTTCGATCCGGGGTCGTGGGTTCGAATACGGCCTTTTCGCGTCGAAAAATGTATATGCACTTTAACACGAGCTTTAAACGGTGAAGTCGCTCAAGTATCTATTTTAACAGTTCTCTATGGAAACTAAGTGATGAATCACCGCTTGAGACACGATTCAACCCTGAGTATGGTATCTGAGTACGAGCCTTAATCTACATTTAATTTAACTTTAAAAATATTCGATTATCGACTACTTTACTATAAAAAGAAGGAATCGACTTAGGCTTAAACCACATTTGTATGATATGAAAGATTTTATAACAGAACATTCGTAAGTTTAATTTTTCCTTGTCACTCTACTTTTCTTGATTTAGTAGTTATCAGCTCTAGCAAGCACCTAAAAAGGTTATAAATAACAGTGTATTTGATTGTTTCAGGTGAGGTTCCTAATAAAACTCTTCAGGGCTCCGTACACAGTGAATGAAGAGGCCGAGCGTCGCGGGTACTCCGCGGAGCCCCCCACCTGGGCCTGCGGGCTGAAGCTTAGCTGCTCTAGCTAAAACTATTTACACCAAGATCTTAGGAGATTACCACCAGTTTTTTTTATACACGAACCAGATGGTTAGTTTTTTTTTTTTAAAGAACTATAAACTATAGGTACCTACTCCAAATATAATACTTTGTAGATGCAAACTATTAGAAAACATAAAAAAAAAGAACTATACAAATTGGTCCAGCCATTCACAAGCTATTGTGTAACGAAATAGGATTCATTTTTATCTATCTATGTGGGAGTTACAATACACATTTTTGCGAATATTATGTATTAAATTAAAATTGTTATGTTTATTAGTTGTATTACACCCAGTTATTTCTTTAATTATAGATTTAACTCTTATTTGTGTTTAAATGTGATTTACTCTGTGATCTATGAGAAAATGAAAATGATGAAGTGTTAATATGTATTTATAAGAATAATTTGTTATTGAAATATAATTATTAGTAAAATTATTTAATTAAACTGGTTTTAATAATACTTTAGTTCCGTAAAAAATAACTTTAATACTCTCATAATTCTTATAGTAACTATTTACAATCAACAAACTTAATTTCACTGAAAAACAAAATATTACTCTTAATTTTTGATAAAAATTCCTGAGAATTGCTCAATAGTAGGACCTTAAAAAACCTATGTTCATTTATAGTCTTCATCATTACTATCATCAGGTTCAGAATAATCCTCATCATCAACTTTCCTCTTCTTCCGTTCTGGCACATTTTCCTTCCCCATTTCCTCCTTAGCTTCCGTTTCAGCTGATCTATGATGGAACACAAAAGAAATACTCTTCGCTAGATCCCAGCATTGTTTTAAAACTAGATCGGCCAAGCTCTTTTTATCTGCACAATGATACCAGTTTGACAAATCCGAAGTACAGTCAGAGTTTTCAGGAGGTAAAGTTACTTGGATGTTGTTGACACATCGTTTACACTTAAACTTGCTATGCGTATCTGATAAAGTGTTTTCCTCCAATCGGAATAGGTCTTTTAAGTCATCTGAAGTGAAGTGTCGTAGTGACTCCTCATTTTGGTCAACAACAGTGTCACTTAAAGCTTTCTTGTGCGCTTGGCGCTGGAATATCTTTTCTTCGATAGTCCCTGTGGCTAGTAACCGGTAGATATAGCATGGTTTCTTTTGACCATCTCGCCAGACTCTGGCCATGGCCTGGTCATCATTAGCTGGGTTCCAGTCCGGGTCAAACATGATTAAGCGATTGGCTCCAATGAGATTTAAACCACAGCCACCAGCTTTAGAACTCAGCATGAAGATCCATTCTTTGGACTCTTTATTGTTGAAGCTTTCTACAACTTTGGCTCGTTTTTTGATGGTCATGCTGCCGTCTAAGCGAACATACAGGTAGCAACGTTTTCTGCATAGTTTCTCAAAGAGATCCAAGGTCTGGGTGTAGTTGGAGACTAGGACAATCTTATCATCAGTGTTTGTCTTAAGATTTGCCAGAATACAGTCCAGAATCATTAGTTTCCCAGAATATTCTGGTTTCACATCTTTAATATCATAATTGCTTGGCAGCAAGTCTCTTGCCTTTTCAAAGCCTTCAGATCTTTCAATAATCTTGTCGTAGATCAAGTCGGGGTGATTGCAGAGTTTTTTAAGACTTGTGATACTTGATAGAGCACTTAAAGTGTTCTTGTCTCCATTTCCACTGAATTTGTTCCGAATAGCATCAGAGTTGATGAAGTTCTTGTATATTTGAGTCTGGAGCGGAGTCATTTTGACACAAATGACTTGCTCAAACTTGACTGGTAAGTATTTGGTTAGAAGACTGCTTGTTCGACGAATCATACATTTGTTTACAATCGATGTGAGCATTTGAAGACACTCATGGGCTCGTTCTCTTTCTTGAGCCGTTGCTAAAGCATCTTGACCTCTTAAGATGTGATTTTCATAGCGTTTCTTGAATTCCTGTCCTGTCCCTAATATCCCTTCATTAACAAAGTGGACTAAGCTAAAGTACTCTGTCAAATCATTCTGGATTGGGGTTCCGGAGATCAATATCCTCCGTTTCGCCTTCAAGCCCATAAGAGCTTGGTACGTCTGATTCTCACTGTTCTTAAGTCTATGACCTTCATCACATAGGACCAATCCCACTTCTGATGAGTGTAGGATATTGGAGTATATCCGGAAAGTCTCGTATGATATGATCAAGACTGGTGTGGCTACTCTAGTAGAAGAGTAAGTGTTCATAAACTGTTGAAGTTTAAGGGTAATGTCCGCTTTTGATCCCCCATCCATGGCTAAAGCATTTATCCTCTGTGCTAGCCATTTATGTATCTCATTGTACCAGTTCTTGACCAAACTGCTCGGGCACACAATAATTGCTTTACAAATTGTAGGTTTACACTCTGGTCCTTGCCGTAACAATGTCCATAGTAATGTTATACACTGTAAAGTCTTCCCAAGGCCCATCTCATCAGCCATGATGCATCCGTAAGCGTTTTCTATCTGAGCTCCGGTCACACAGTCATACATAAATTTAACCCCGTCTCTTTGATGAGGTCGGAGTATGTTTCCAAGAACAGGATCTACGACTACAGCTACTCTTATGTCTTCTGGTTTCATCTTCATCTTCTCGTGCTCAGGGATATCAGGTGGCCGGTGTAAAACCAGTGCGTTTGGCTCATCAGGGTCATGAAGGGCTCTTCGAAGTTGACTCCGTTTTAACCCTAAACTTTTACTGCAGTAGGACGATACATAGTTCAGAATGGGAACTTTAAAAGGCTTGCTCAGTATCTGTTTAATCAAATTCTCGTGGTCTGAAGTGGACATGGATTGGGAGAGGGATTTCTGGGCGAGAGGAATTTTCACACATTCTCGTTTCTTTCGTTTAGCACCGTTCAGCAGTGGGCTCTTGAATACTTCGTTTCCGGAGCCAGTCTGACTCGGCGCCTGGCTGCGCCTCATTTTATTAGTGTACACTCAATCAATGTACCTAAAGTTACCCTTTTTGTTTACAAAAAGCAAAATGTTTTAAAAATTCCTTCCGGATAGTGCCGGATACTTCGTTTGACATTTGTTTTTTTTTTAATTCATGTTTCATTCACGTCACGACCTTGTTCTTTTGTTCCGGTCCACCAAACAGCTGAACAGCTAAAAGACTAGTATTTAGCCCATATTTCATACTATGACATTGACATTGACATTGACATTTGACATTACCCTTTTTTAAGATCAAAATTGAATTTCTTTTCTGTTTTACGTTTTGGTTTTTTTCATCGAATTGCGTGTCGTGCGCATTTCAATTCAAAAATCTATGAATGTTCGGTGTGCAATTTGTACTTTATAAATAATTTGAATACATCTCGAGCATCATGAGTGCGTGGCCCGAAGTCACGACCGCCAAGACCGAAAATCGGCATGAAATCAAGCTTTCAGGTGCATCAATCTCCAAGCGCATTTCGGATTCTGGATTGGACAAGAATATCTTCACTTTGACCCACATCAACTTGTTGACCATCAGCGACACCTGTCTCCAAGCCATTCCCGATGAGATAAGCCGGCTGATAAACCTCCAATCGTTGTTATTATTTGGGAACAAGATACAGGTATTCAATGAAAACATAACCTCTCTTTCCAAGTTAAAAGTGTTGGATTTGTCCAGAAATCAGCTGAAAAGCATTCCTGAGAGTTTGAACAACATGAAGGAGCTGACGAATGTGAATCTCAGTAACAACGAGATCGAGGAAATGCCGAAAATCGGGGATATGCCTAACCTGATTACTTTTGACGTATCAAATAATAAACTGAAGAGTTTTGTAGACTTTGAGAACGCGAACCTGCCTCACCTGACGGACGTGAAGATGAAGGGCAATGCTATTGAGGAGTTACCGGGGTATGTCTCCAAAAGCTTAGCCAATTTGAAGAACTTTGATATGGGTGATAACCTCCTGAAGAGTGTTCCTGGTGAAGTGGCTAGCCTGTCTAAATTGAAGGGTAAGCTTAACTTAACAAATAGTTTTTCAGTAAGACTTTAAGTAGTTCAATGCCAATTTATTTTGGGCTTTGTAATATTATTATAAAGATTATTATAATAAAAGTGTCCTCAAAATAACTAAGTTTAAAGAGGTAATCCTGACACATTTCTTCATCCAATTATAACAGCTGATTTGAACTTTTGGCTTAACCTCTTTTCTGTATGTTGCACCATAATAAATAATTTAAAACATGATGCAATACTGTAGTTTTTTCAGTTTGAGTGAGAAATGAGTAATGTTATTGATTTGTAATTATTGTTAAGGTATTATAACTCTGTGTTACTTCCACACATGAACTTTAGGTAAATATACTCTACCTAGCTTATAAATAGCTTAATATTATAGAGATGTTTAATAGATATTTATTTATTGTTTCATCTCAAGTAAAATAGCAGACATGAAGGGGTTTCCAGCTGTGGGTACAAAATGGTTGATGATCATGATTTATATTATTCAAATTATAAAGGAAAAGTATTACCTATTTATATCTGGGTAACTACCCACCAGCATTAAATTGCTTAGCTTGGGGCTAGATGACGGTGTGTGGAATGTCCAAGGATATTTATATATTTTATTTACACAACTCAAACTACAGAGCTAAACCTCAAAGGCAACAAGCTATCGGACAAGCGCTTCTCGAAGTTGGTTGACCAGAGCCGGACGACCAAGCAGGTTATGGACTACATCCGGGACCACTGTGCTAAGGTCGACCAGTCACAACCGCAGGGCAAGAAGGGGAAGAAGGGCAAGAAAGAAGAGGTTACGGTGGAGTCTTTGGTAAGCTATATCACAATATCACACTAATATTATAAAGGTGAAAGTGTGTGTGTAGGTATTTAAGTGTGTTTGTTACTCTTTCACGCTCAAACAGCTGGACAGGTTTGAATGAAGTTTGGTATCAGGATTGCTTATACTGGAAAGTGTGGAAGTAATGGAATGTCCAAAAATAATTTTATCTCTCGTCCCAGGAAAACGAGCTATGCCACGCGCTAAAAATCTTGCATGTGGAAGATGATATCATCCGAGTGAAGATCCTTGATGGTCAAGTTGCCAACATCAGGCCTCATATCCTGTGCTGCATCGTCAAAGACCTGGTCTTCACTCCAGAGAGCTTTAAGAAGTTTATACAGCTGCAGACTAAGTTGCACGACACTGTGTGTGACAAGAGAAATACGGCTACTATTGCGACGCATGATCTGAGTAAGATTGCACCAGGTTAGTAGAATTGAATCTTGTGGTCTTATTCATAAAGATTTTTCAATTTAATATACATTGATTTAAAGAATAATATAATAATAATAATTTATTATAATAAACATATGATGGAAAAATTCAAGACATACTTATAATTTAAAAAAGACATACTTATTAATACAAAAAATTACAAAAAAAAAACAAGTTGATTTCAATCAACTCTATTTCCCACCATAAATACTTTTTCCAAAGTAACTTACCAAATCAAATCGTAAGTTTTTGCAAAAGTTAAAATAACCAAAAATCTAACTTTTATCCCAGGTGATCTGACATACACAGCGAAGCCCCCAGCAGCCCTAAAGCTGACCCCGCTGAACCGGCTGAAGCCCTGCACCGGGGAGCAACTGCTGCAGCAGCTCACCACTGAGGCAGAGGCGCTGAGGAAGGAGAAGAAACGGAATGTCTACTCGGGGATACATAAGTGAGCACCATTGAATGAATTACTAAATAAAATCTTTATTGTACACACAGGAAATACATTACAATAGAATTTAAATTTAAGTAGTGTGCCTTATTGCTGAAAGCCAGTGCTTCCAGGCAACACATGCAGACAGATGGAGAAGAATTTTGTAGCAGTTGACAGTGCACAATAACTATTAGCACATAAAAATGTGTTACCCGCGTTGAATAGTTCCCGTTCCCGTGGGAATACCGGGATCAAAAGTAGCCTATTTTTTAATCGAGGGTTTATGCTATCCTAGTACCAACAATCATTCAAATCCATCCAGCCGTTTGAGCGTGAAGGAGTACCCAACAAACATTCACACTTACATACTTACATACACAGTGTGACACCTAATATATTGATATTATTAATTGACACATTCCCTGCCTTCATTTTACCGTGCTTACTGCTTTAGGAAACATGGCTAAGAATACTCTATCAAGTCACCTTTAGAATAAAAAAAAATCAAATCGGCACCGTTTGGGAGCTACGTTACGTTTGTTTACGATGCCACAAAATACTCGCAAACACAAACACAAACGCGGCTCTTTTTTGTCCGTCAAAAATCAACCAAGCTTGATGGTGATTATTTTATTTACAGATATCTATATTTACTGGAAGGCAAGCCTCTCTTCCCGTGTCTGCAAGACGCCAGCAAGAAAGTAATCAGTTTTCCACCCATCACAAATTCTGACACAACTAAGGTGAGATTACAAATATGAATTATTGAATGAAATTTATTTATTGCACACCTAAAACATACAGTAGAATTTAAAACAAAAACGTAGTACAACTTGGTAAAACTACGTTACGACTAAACTGTCAAGTATGACAGTAAAACTGTCAGATTTTGACGGTAAAATTGGTTTTACTGTCAACGATTATTGTTTTCACGATTTACTCTCATTTTTTGTTCGGTCGGTCTGAGTTCGGCACGGTCACCATAAACACCGCTACTGTACTATTTGATTATTAATATTGGATAAACAAGTACTAATAGCAATATGAAATGAAATGAAAAAATGAAATATGATCACGACTGTATCCCGGGAGCGGTAGACATTTCTTTCAGATCATTAGGCAATTTTTTTGATTTTTTTGAAGATGTCTAAGGGGGTAGTCAGATGTATGTCCAAATACATACATATTTGGTACATACCCACTTTTTGTAGAAGTTAACTTTCCATACGTGACAGGTTGCAAGCCCATCGACGCATAATAGCAATATACCTAATAGTAATCTGTTGCAGATGTCAGCTGACAGCAAGTCAATGTTTATCGAAGTGACGTCCCACGCATCGCTCGGCGCCTGCAAGACCGTGCTGGACAAGATGCTGCAGGAATGTTTGCTATTAGGAATCGGCGAGGAGACGGATGGATACCACACGCTTACTGTGCAACAGGTAATTAATATTAATAAAATATAAAATTGAGAAGGCGCGTTTTCCGTGGTAACCGTGGTATTCAACATCCTTTGAAAATGTCTAATGGCGCCATGCTGCATCACGGTAAATGAACTCTGAGGGGAAGTATGTTTGCGCATGCGTACACTCGCTGACGAACCAATAGCACTCGCTCTATAATAGTAAACACATATATAATAGTACTAATCAATAGTATGAAGTGCGCCGCGTTACAACTCCACCAATCGGATTACATGAAATTTGGTATTAGGCTTTTCTGTACCAAATTTCATCAAAATCGGTTTAGTGGTTTAGGCGTTAAATGCAACGAGAAGTGCGTTAAAGAAAGCACAACAGACAGATAGACAGAGTTACTTTCGCATTTATAATATTAGTTAGAAAAATAGGGATAACATAGTCCATAGACTAGTAACAAAATATTTGTTCAATTTATATTATTAATATTAGTGGCGATTCTGAGTGTCGCAAAAGCTAAACTAAGCTAACTAAAATTGTTGCCGTCCCTTTCATAGCGATGGGAATAAAAAGGATGGCAATAGTTTTAGTTAGGTTAGTTTAGCTTTTGCGACACTCGGAATTGCCCCCAATATTATGTCGTTTATTTTCTTTCAGGTGAAAGTGGTAGATACAGAAGGTAACCTCAAAAACGTTTACCCGTCAAGAACAGACTGCGTTTTCGAAGGACAAGAGAACGTTAAAGTGCTGCGACTTCCCAAGAAATAAGCGAGCGAATGACTTTATAAAGAACGAATGACTCAAAACGAGTGAATGACTTACCTAATATGACATGAGTGTAATGCCGGTCACTCACATTCGCACGAATTTGTGAACGCGTAGGATATTCAAAGCTAAGTTTTTCTAAGAATGGAAAGTTTGCGCGTGTGAGTGATCAGTGTATTTTTGTTATCTTTGCTAGTGTTATAGTGCAACAGATATTGATTTATTCGGTTTTTTCGGCCAGAGTTCGAGTGTCTAGCAAAATTGTATTTTTTTATCTTGTATCCGGTTTTATGGCCGTGTCCGAAAGGCATTTCAGTCCATACGGGTTGTGCACTACACGGAATTTTACTATTTTCCGGTCCGTAAAATGTCTGTCCCCTTCTAACCTATCGGAAATAAGGAGACATGACAATTGATACTCATTTTTTCATTAACGAGTACTTAACAGGATACAATCCGAAGGGTACATGATTAGAATAAACAAAGCTTTGGCTCAGAATTGCCGCCATTTTTTTTCAAAATGGCGGCGGTTTTTTCCAAAAGCAATTTGACAGTTCTATAGACAGAATACTGACTGTTGGATATTGAAGTAAGTATTTTTATTTAGAAAATTACCACAGACATGTCAGTCGATTAAAAATAATGTGGGTGGTCCTAGATCCTTGTATTTCGACCCTGTCTGGAACCAACCAAGAAGAACGAGTTCAAATACGATATACAGAAACATACAAATGTTCAGACTCAGATGGTAAAGAAAAAGTTTAAAAGTCGGGTAACTATGTAAAAAACAACGGTACCTAGCCATTTATAAAAAAAAATCTATAATTAGAATTTTTCAAACTCTGGATAACACCTCTTTAGAGTTTAAAGTATTTGCATTAATTATTTTCCAAGATGTTACGGTTAACCCACAGAAGCGGGTATTTTTCAATAAATCTGTGATTTAAAAACCATTTTCCCGCGATGCGTAACTTAGAGATCATTTTGTTAACTTTTTTTGAATAAAGTATTTTTTCTTGAATGTAAAACAATGTCTATTTATTTACAATGAAAAATGGAAGTGCTTGTGGCGTTGCTTCCAGACATTCTTGCTAGATTAAGACTTAAGTTATGCGACGTTCTGAACTGTCACAATTTGGATGGGTGACCGCAAGTCGCAGTAACGGCTGGGCGCTTCCGTGCTTCAGTGGATATATTATTGTCAGTCCGGTTTTTATAAAGTCGAGGCATCATGACACGACGGAGGCCTTTAGGCTATTATTTGGCAACGACAATACCGGACAAAGACTATAGGATTAGCGGCGGTTTTTGTGTGTGTTGTGTATGATAGTAATCTATCCTCGCTCGACTGTCAATGTATGGAATTTTTAGTTCATGCAAGTTACCGGGGGAGGCGCTGCACTGGAATTTCATACATTTGTGATACTTGACTCGGTTCGTTCGTTCGTTCGTATGAGCAAGTGGCCAACTCTGGTGACGGAATTTTTAGGCCGCCTAAAGGCCTCCGTCATGTTACCGACAATTTAACGAGCCCTCCGAAGCGCGGAAGCTCATCTATCAAGGACGTCTTAGCAAGCTTCGCCGCGAGCGCTTACTCGACGCGCTTACTTGACTCGGTATCGAGGACAGTATCAAATACCACAGTAACCCCCCTGACCAGTAGTGTCCTTCCTCATACGAACTTACTTTTACCTACTTACGCCAACTTCTGGCCTGGTTTACTTAATTCACCTAGGAAAGAATAAATTTGAATTTTGTTTGTAGTTAACTGTACTTGCTTTGCATATTTTGACACGAGTTCGGCCATGAGGTTATGATATGTTAGTCCTCGTAGCCAAATCAGTTAGGCGAAATAGTTTGGCCACGAGGAACGGCCCGTAGGTAAAAACTAAACGATGTACCTAAAACTTAAAAGACGTGCTATATTAAAAATAGCACCTGTTTAGGTAACAGCACAATTTTATTTAAAAGATAACAACAATAGATAAAAAAGGAATTAAGAGATAGTACTTACATAAATATAGTATTAAGAGGTAGGTATTGTAAGCTAATCAACTGATCATATCTTATGTAGGTAAGTAGATGCATTAGTAGGGTTCACTTCATAATAATTAAATCATTAAAAAGAGGAAAAGTTTGTTTGAGTGTTAATGCAGTGTACAACGCATTAGTAGAAAATTAAGCGATTGCCTATGCGCTTAAGACTAGCCTTTTGTTAAAGTAATAGTGGTACCTAGCACCTATTAAATGAAGGTATAGGTAGGTATAGGTACTAAATCTAGGTACCTACCTAGGTATATGTAATATTTAGATTGTCTAGCTATAGTGTCTGTTATCCGATTCACTCATTGAAACTTTCATAGCTCAACTATAGGTACACAGATTTTAGTAATCTCAAAGACGCAACAACGTCTACGGTCTACTTATAGGAGCCTATGCACACGGTGCACTGCACATCATGTTTTTAGAAGAAGCAGTTACCCGCGTCACCTGTTAGTTCGCTGCGCGTTTTAGAAACGCGAGATTGGTGCGCATGGGTCACAGTCACAGCTCGCCGACTGCTTTTTATTCGCCGTCATTCAAAAAACTTGGTACCTTACCTATGCATAAGATATAGGTGGTACATGGTATGTAGAATGTAATGAGGCGAAAGAAGTGTGTCAGGCAGGATCGCAGCAAGTGGAGATCCGTGGTCTCTGCCTACCCCCATGGGAAAGAGGCGTGATTTTATGTATGTATGTATGTATGTATGGTACATGGTAGACGTTCTTATTATTCTATGGTAGTAGTTGGACTATGAATAGGTGACGACCCCTGTGGCGCAGTGGGCGAAGGTCCGCCTGAGACGCGGAGGTTGCGGTTTCGATCCCCGCCACGGGACAAATGTTTGCATGTTCTGCAGATATTTGTTCCGGGTCTGGATGTTTTTCTATCTATAATAAGAAAGAAAGAAAGAAAGAAAAATCATTTATTCTTGTAGGACCTCAAGGATCACTTAAGTATCGTTTTACATGCTAGGTGATTCTAATGCCTGTTCCAACGCGACTCCCTACACCAGGGAAAGAATCAGGCAAGAACCTGGTGGTGTGGGCCTAGCTTTTTTTTAAAAGCGATCCCTTAACAATCTAAAATAATCTAAATAGTCAAGCTTCAGTGGGAAGCCAGTCGAACAAAGTAAGGCATGTCAAAAAAAAGTAAAAGTAATTGTAAAGTTAACAAGATAACACCTCAACAAAATGTTGTCTGGCATCACACGCTACACTTGGCCGACTTAGGTAAGTGGTAGGTACCTACTTATCAAGGTAGTAAAGATATTGTATACCATCAACCGTCGAGGGGCAGAGCGACATCAGGCCACGTAATTTTATCATTAATAAAACCCTCAATGGAATAATACGCTTTCTCTACAAGAATATTCTTTATGTACGTTTTAAACCTTCGAGTCGGTAGGTTAGTTACGTTGATTGGGAGTTTATTGTAAAAACGTACAGTATTTCCCATAAAAGAACCGTTTACTTTTTCTAGTCTAAATTTAGGCAATAAGTACTTATAATACTTATTATGTATTTACAAAAAAATTGCTATGTAGCAGGTAGGTATATCAGTCTTTTGGTTACTATAACACATGCATTAAGTTGCTTAGCTTGGGACTAAGATGAAATTGTATAAAATGTCCAAGGATATTTATTTATTTAGGTAGAGTGAATCGGACGGCAGTCGCTGGACAATGTTAATCTGATTAGTTGATAATCCATCCACGTAATTATTTTACAATAATGAATATTCATTCAGTTGTCAAAATGGAGTTTCGAGGATTACTCGCGGTTTTCGCAGCGGTTGCTGTAGTGGCGGTAAGTTTACTTTCAACCTACTGGTTCGTTGCATGGCACTTTACATCTTTTCAAATTTTAATGTCGCTTTATCTGTGATACAAGTCATTAGCCGGCCTTAAAACTCCGTCACCAGAGTTGACCACCATTTGAAAATAAAATGATGTTAGGTAGGTATAATAGGTTGATAAAATATAAAACAAAAAAAAAAAAAAATATAAATTAATAATGTAGGTAGGTACCTAAAGAGAGTAAATGAGGCGAAAGAAGTGTGTCAGGGCCAAAGTAAAGATTACCGTAACACATCCATATTATCTGGTTAATCACATTACCTAATAAGGTGAAAGTTTGTGTGTGTGTAAGTATGTAAGTACCTAAGTGTGTTTGTTACTCTTTCAGGTTCAGACAGCTGGACCGATCCGAATGAAATTTGGTACCTACCAGGATTGCTTTATAACTTGCATTAATAAATAGGCTACTTTTGAGCCCGGTATTCCCACGGGAACGGGAACTATTCACCGCGGGTAACACCGCGGGGCGGGCGCAGCTAGTAATCAATAAACGATAAAATTTCTTTAATAGACATTCTGTCTGGTAGGTAGGTATTTAAATAACATACTCACACATGAAATCACAATCTTTCCCGTGGGGGTAGGCAGAGACCACGTACTATCTCCAGTTGCTACGATCCTGAGTCAGGATAGGTAGGTACCTACCTACTGAGATGCGGGTGTGTTTTGTCATCCTTTACGTTTGCCCACCATAAGGCTGTGTTTCCAGAGATTCTATTGGTTCTTGATCACTGGATACGCAGCCTACGTCTATTTTTAACCGATTTCAAAAAAAGAGGTTCCATGTTTCGCTGCATGTAATAATTTGATTAGGTCTGAACTTAGAAAAGATTATTAAAATATTAGAAAAGATTATTAAAATATTCCATAAACTATCTCCCTGCCTATTCGAATAATTTTTAGGTACCTACATACAAAATGTCCAATAATTTAATACTGATTAGTACCTATCTCGCCTAATTAGTAAGATAAAAGGGCATAAACTTATCACAAAAGGAAATTTACAATAATATTAATTAGGTATTTTAGTGGGATTAGTATAGCGTATCATAATTAATGGAAGTGTTTTTGCATTGAACCATTATCATTTTACCTATAGTTCGCGCCACGTAAAAAGAGCGCTGAGGGGAAGTAGTGGGGGTGTTTGCACCTGTGTTCACTCGCTGACGAACCAATAGCACTCGCTAAATCAATGGTATGAAGTGCGCCGCAACACCTCTCCACCAATCATCGACCACTTCGCAGTTTGACAGCCAGCGCTCTTTTTATGTGGCGCGCGCGACCTATTACGCTACGGTTTTTAACCTGTCAACCGGCGGAAAGGTATTAAAAGGTATAAAAGGTATGAAAGGTATAAAAGGTACGAATTAAAAACAACTTGCAGACTTGCAGACGCACAAGCGGAACAAGTGGTAAAATATAGGATAAAAATGAATCCTATTTCGTCTGTCACTCAAAAGCTCGAGAATGGCCGGACCGATTTGGATAATTCTTTATTTTTATGTTTTCTATTCGTAGGTACAACTTAGATGGTTCTAAATTTGTGGTACGAAGTGCGCCGGGTCAGATTGTTTAGAATAAAAAAAAATTGCTGCACTCTCGGGGTGCATGAGGTGGTTCATATAACCCCGAAGTTCCTTACGAAATATTTATGGGACCAATTCAAAAATAAGTAGGTACTTAGTTAGGTAAGATTACCTACCTAGATTTAAAACAAAAAATTATTTTTCAAATTCGTCAAGGCGCCTTCGAGTAATCGGGGGTCGTATAAAAAACAAGATTCCGATGAATTGAGAACCTTCTTCTTTTTTGAAGTCGGTTAGAATGATTATTGATTCGATCGATTGAATTTCATTTTTGTTTGATTTGCGCATTCGAAAAACATGGTTCAGTACAGGCTCTAGATAGGTTACCTAGCTATTTTTTAGAATATTCTTAGGTAACCTAGGTACCTACCTACCTAAAAATATTCAGAAAATAGGTTGGTCACCAACCTATTTTCTGAATATTTTTAGTTGACGAATTGGAATGACGATTTTTCATTTTCAGTTTGCTGAGGAGCAAGTCACTTATCCTGAAATCGCAAGACGTAAGTACCTAATCGCGTACCTCTGACTACCCCTCAGATATCTTCATTTAAAAAATTCCTGAAGATCTGAAAAGAATATGTCTACCACATCCTGGGAATATTTGTATTTTTCTTGTTACTCTTATGTCAATAAAAAGAGATATCAGATTTATGGTCTCATAAAGATTTGTCAATTTAATATAGATTTTAAGTATGTTTTTTTCTTGTTACTCTTATGTCAATGAAAAGAGAAAGCAACAGATTTAATATGTTTTAGCTATTATAGGTTACTGAAACATCATGCATAATGGCGTTTGTCTTAGCTAAAGTAGGTTTACTGAACCAATATAAGGGGGTAAAAATACAACGTCTTCGCAGAGTCGTCTTCTCGCATCGTGTCAGGATGGGGGGCCAAACCTGGTCAGTTGCCCTTCCAGCTGTCCATCCGCATGGTGTCAGGCTTCGGCGGCGTCAGCAGCTGCGGCGCCAGCATCATCCACTCTGAGTGGGCGCTCACTGCCGCCCACTGCTCTGCTGGGTGAGACATAATGCCATGCTAGGATAGTGCCAATGCATCGTAGGTACCACCAGTTGCTTCCTATCCTAGCTTGCGCATTGGATGAATACTTACTTACCCTTCAGGGCTATTATAATTACTTAGGAATGACAGTGGCTTGGATCAGTTGAGCTACCCATAGATCGTTTGTAACAATCCTTGGTGGCTCAACTGGTTCTAATTGTATTTTGTACCTATGTAAATATGTATGTACCCACTAGTTGTTTAGTTTCTGTGCTTAAATAAATATATTAGTACTTTCTTAAGTAGGTACCTACTTAAGTATAATAGTAGATTATGTATATACCTTCGTTCGTATAGGTACATATAACTTGGTGAGGACTAAGATGATGTATGAATGTTTGTTGTTCTTTCATGCAAAAACTACTGAACTGATTTGGCTGTAACTTTGAATACATTTATCTAGTTTACGACTAGGTACCTATACATAGGCCACTTTTTATCTAGGTACCACGTGGCGAAGCCGCAGCCGCGTAAGCTATTAGGTATTTTATAATACTGAAAATACGTTATAAAATACGTTTTACACTATCTTCACAGAACAACCACGTTCGTGGTTCGCGCCGGTACAGTGAACCTGACGCGCCCCGAAGCTATCTTCGAGACCACCGGCTTCTTCAACCACCCGTTGTACAACAACAACAGACCATCGGTCGTGCAGCCTCATGACATCGGCTTGATGCCGCTAGGTCGCAAGCTGAAGTTCACTGGTAAGAATATAAAGTGAAGTAGGAACCTAAATTCTTAGAATTAGAATCACAGGCATTAGAATCACCTAGCATGTAAAACAAAACTTAAGTGATCCTTGAGGTCCTACAAGAATAAATGATTTTTCTTTCTTTCTTTCTTTTTATTTCGGTAGAAAAAACATTTATTTCGGTAGACCCCAAGGATCACCTTCGAATTCGTCTTATTCAAAACGAGGTAAAAAAAAGCTTAGCGAGAGATGCGTTCCAGATCAATTCGCAAATAACTGTGCTTGATATACCTACCTATAACATTCCAATTATTGTAAAATTATTGTTTTCATTTATTCAATCCAATCGTTAGTTGGTAGGTAGGTACCTACTCCACGTATTCTCCGAACATCGTCAGATAACCGTCAAAACCAAAACCAATGCATTTTTAATTTTTAAAAGACCACCAGCGCTCTGACAGGTTCCTTGGTTCTTGCCAAAGCACACGCTGAGTAACGACCATTTTTGTCATTTATCTTGTTTCTTTCCTTTATATGTAGGTAACGTGTTTTCCTATTTGTAGGTACAGTGGCAAAATAAAGATTTTTCTATTACTCTTTTTTGTCAGAAACTCGGTATAATGTGCAATATAGTTTTCATCCAGACCCAGAACTATCATAGCGAAAAAATAATCTCTAATCTCTCCTTATTTTTCATTAAATATAACCAGTTGAACAGAACAACGTCGGTTCTTGTACAAAAATATTTATCTCTCTAACAGATAACATCCAGCCAATCAGGCTGCAGAACAGCGCTTCAAAGAACAGGGTCTACACAGACGAGCAGCTGGTTGCCAGCGGTTGGGGGCGCACCTGGACTAACGGTAAGCAACTCCACTTTCCATCCAAGGATCGTGGGTTCGTACATTACTCAGATTGTTTTACATGTTAATGGATGGATGGATATACTTACCTACCGGGAAGGGTAGGCCTAAGAAAAGATGGAGACTGTGTGTACGTTGAACGGACCCCACTTACGGCCAGTCTCAATAATCCTATCTCAAACCTATCTATCTTTAGTTATGCTTACTGCGGGTAGATATTTGACATTTCTTTCATACAAAAAACGTCAAATACCTAGCTACTGACAGTAAGCAAAACCAAAGATAGATAGGTTATTGAGACTGGACGTTAGTGGGTGAGGGCAGGGAGATGATGATGAGTTTAAAATGATATCTCAACATTTAAAGCACACATAGAGACAGAGACTTTCAATGTTGAGGTAAATGGTTATACATACAGGTGCTTCTCCTGAGAACCTGCAATGGGTGTACCTCAGCGGCGAGAGCAACTCCAGATGCCGATTGCTGTACGGATCCATCATCACCGACGAAACCATCTGCGCCAACGGATACAACGACACCACCCAGTCCACCTGCCAGGTAAACCTACCGTTCCTTGCTGAATAAATAATAAATAAATAAATATCCTTGGACATTCCACACAGCGTCATCTAGTCCCAAGCTAAGCAATTGAATGCTTGTGTTAAGTTGTGTTATGGTAACCAGATATGACTGATATACTACTTATATACAGTTTTTTTTGTAAATACATACATATTATACATAGAAAACACCCAGACTCGAGACAAATATTTGCAGATCATGCAAACATTTCTCCCGCGGCAGGAATCGAACCCGCAACCTCTGCGTCTCAGGTGAGCCTTCGCCCACTGTACCACAGAGGTCGTCATAAATGAAAAGGTGTTTTATTTTGTTATGTTTTAAGGGGCTTGCAAACTTTTTGGCTCTAGCTGTAAGTTTGTAAAGTGTTGATAAATAAATAAATAAAAAATTTGTACTTACACCAATTATTAAACATGAAACAAAAAACTCCGGCCTACATCTTTACAAGATGATTTATACAGAGTCTGGAGGCAAGCTTTGCCTACACTTAACGGGGCATTGTAGTGCCTGGGACATTGTTAAGATGGAATAGGCTTGTAGCACCTAAACCATCCTCTCAGCTTAGCCAAAGACAATGGTCATTACGTGTGGCTGACTAGCCGTGGGTTGTCCTCACGATGTTTTCCTTTACTGCTTAAAGCTCATGTTAAAGTGCATTATATATACCTACAGTCGAAATGAGAAACCTCCTAATTGTTTTTGAAGTAGTCTGTTAAAAACAGGTGGCGGCGCTACTTTGACGCATACAATCACCTTAAGAGCCATTTCGCAAAAATCGATAGAAATCTGCGTTTTCGTAACATTTTGACGTCGTAAATCTCAGTATGGCTCGCTCGCTGCTGCCTCGTTCGTTCGTTCGTTCGTTCGGGATTCGCTGGATGCAATTACTGTATTATTCAACGTTTCAGGGAGACAGCGGCGGCCCTCTCACCATAGTGGATGAGGATGACAAGATCAGCCAGGTCGGAGTCACTTCCTTCGTTTCTGGAGCTGGTTGTCACGCAGACATGCCTGCTGGTAAGACACTAGATGACTAGACCATAAGACCAGGGCGCGTAGACAAGTGACTAATGTTTCGTATCTATTCTCTTTCTATCATCGCTACACCTTTGATTTGATCGCTCGAGTTTTCGTCATCGAATGTCAATTCCTATACATTTTTTTAGTTTCTAATCGAAAGCGATTGTCGCTTACGTGAACTGTTACGAATTTACGAAACATAATAAAATGATGATGTCTGCACAAATAAGTGCAGAAAATTGCTTCTTTCTTCATTCTTACGAAGTTTACTCAAATTCTTAATTTTGGCACTTGTGTTATTTCTGTTTAGGTTTTATCCGGCCTGGCCACTACCACGCGTGGTTCACCGAAGTAACAGGCGTCAACTTCGACTGGGAGCTGGAGGATGAATGGGACCCCGACTGCTCAGAGGAAGAGGAAGAGGACAAAGAGGAGGAAGAGGAAGAGAAACCGGAACCGGAAGAGGAAGAGAAACCGGAACCGGAAGAGGAAGAGAAACCGGAACCGGAAGAGGAAGAGAAACCGGAACCGGAAGAGGAAGAGAAACCGGAACCGGAAGAGGAAGAGAAACCGAAACCGGAAGAGGAAGAGGAAGAAGAAGAGGAAGAGGAACCGGAAGTCATAACCGTACACAAAGTTGTGTATGTCTAAGGTTTTATTGGCTGTGCCTAAATAAATTTCTAGGAAATTATATTTTGGTTTATTCAATTCCTTCGCGAAATTCACAATTACGTTTTATCAAAATATGGGTACCTATTGCATGAAAGAATAATGTCTATCGTGGCGGGAAATAACCATACATAATCCTGTTTTGTTTTTTAAAAGCATCAAATGTTATCACTCGTGTTTGTGATCCCGGTTGATATTTTGAAAACTAGGTACTTCTCTATTAAGGGTTTTTAGAACTGTACCTTAATACCTGCGTTTGACCACACTGTTTCTTCTCTTCTCAAAAATTAGGCATTTTTTCTAGTTTTTGAGGACTTAGTTTTCCTTCTTTCTATAATAATTACCTATACTTAGAAGAAAAAACAAGAAAAAAAAAACAAGGTTAAGGGCATGGCCATGGTAGTTAAAGGTTTTATGGTACAAAAATATTTGCTCTAGTGTCATTATCCAGGGAGGAAACATAGGACTACGTTTGTATGGAGAAATAGCCTTCCCTTAAGTGACGATGTGGCCGAGGTTAAAATTTATTTATTTTTATAGGTAACTTAATTTCTTACTTAGATATTACACAACAGAATAATTATTATTCTAAGGCGTAATAGCTAGGACACATAAATCAAAAATAAAAAGGTAAAACGAAGGTCTAGCTAGAGGATACCTTTTCACTCTTGCCTTAAATAGACCAAGATTACTGTCTTCAGGGAAAACTGAAGCTGGCAGCGAGGCTTGACCCCACCACTATTTTCCTTGTTTCAACGGGACAACATTTCCTCAGTTCAAAGAGTAAACACTTATACAAACAATCATAGGTACATTTCTTCAAAGAAACCTAGTCGTTCTACGAAGCTTTAACAGAATTTCCGTCTGAATGCTGTCATATCTCGACCTTCCTAACCAGGAGTGAAAATACGGTGACGAGACGACGTCGTGACGATGTGATGGTTCTGACGTGAATGGCAGGCGTTTCTGAGTTTCGTGGTTACAGAAATAGGCGCATGGAGTGACCCGTCGTATTGCAGTGGCGAACACCCGCGCATGCGCTCCGGGGTTTACAGCGTAAAGGGGAATAATTACCCGGGAAATTTAGGGAAAGTAATTCCGGTGCTTGGGCGAGATCTCGATTTAATTTAAAGTTATCATAGAGAAGCACAATAAGTGCTACGCCGTAGCTCCTTTGATCCCTCTACGCCGTAGCGCCTACGAACTCTCTACGCCGTAGCGTTTTAAGTTGCTATACATTACAGCAGTATAATTATCTAACTTAGCTTTCTAGAGATAAAAATAGGAGTCCTATTGTCTTTTATAGTTTAGATAAAAACTACTAAGTACTTACCTAGTACCAAAATTATAATTTTTCACAGAATACTTAATAATATACTTTCATCATAATTATATCGTATCGTACCTACTTGATGTTATACTCGTAGTTGTAGTTTTTAAAAATGTAAGATAACAGTGATCAAATAGGTGATTTATTTGCTAACAATAGGTAGGGTAGGTAGGTACTCTAATCTAAATACAGATTACTTTTTTCAGAGTAGAACAAAACATTGATGGTACACAGAACAATACACTAAAAATATACAAAGCAAAAAAAAGCAAAGTTGACAGGTTAATTCCAGAGTTCTCCCTATTCTCAGGAAAATTTCCCGCTCTCCCAACACCCCATTGCATTTTGCGCGCGCGCTCTGACTTCCAATCAAGATGGCGTCCGCCCCGGTAGCCCGCCTCGCTACTTAAAACCGGGAAAGTCTTTTAACAAAACAGAAAATGTTACAGTGATCAGTGTGTGTTCTATTTCGGAATTGTGAATTATTGAATTTGCATGTGTGATCGGAATGGGGCGATGCGGGACGGAAGGGACTCACCGGCTAGCACTGAGCAGTTAACGTAAGTATTCCTACTATGTTCTCACACTTACGGGACACATTCGGGACCATTTCACAGAGATATCTTACCTATCCATAATGTAAATATTATTTTAATCGCTACTTGATTTGAATCAGCTATTTTCCGTACCTATTTAATAATTAATTATAAAACATAACAGTTAATACTATAATTTATAGTAATTGCATTCATAATTTGGCAGAATAAAACATCGTGCCAAGATGCTATTAAAACAATCACATTAAAAATAAATTATCGGATTTGCATATCGAACAGAAAACATGACAAAGAGTCCTAACTCATAAAGTTTTTATTACGAATGCACCGATTTGTAAAATAAGGTAGATAAAGCTTGAAATTTATTGAAGTTTCCACCCCTAGATTTACAGCCGCGAAGCATTTACTAAATTGGTCGTCGGACCACCGCACCCTTTTCATAGCAACAGCATTTTGATACGAATTCATGGTCTACTCTGCAAAACGATATGTAGAGCAACGGGCTTTAACGGCGAGTTTCTTCAATCTAGGTATATTTCTGTGGTTTTACTTTATGTGGTTTGATATTTGACACTTCTAGTGCAGTTGTCCAAGGATATTTATTTATTTAGTTAGTATCAAAAATATCACCAAATAAGTAGTAGATTACGACCTATATCTATTTTGTCTGACATGAAAATATTTTTGTATTTTTATTGTTTGAAGCGCTCGTGGCGAAGCTTGCTAAGACGATCTTGATAGGTCGTTGAAGTTAGGCAACGTTTTGAGCGGTCACTACTTGGATGGGTGACCGCAAGTGGCATTATCAGCTGAGCGCTTCCGTGCTTCGGAGGGCACGTTAAATTTTCGATTTTCGATTTTAAAGTCGTTAAGCCACGACGGAGGCCTTAGGCGGCCTAAAAAACTCAGAGTCATCAGAGTTGGCCACTTGCTCCTACAGACTGTGGATGATGATGATTCCTTTCCAATGCTATCACTTTTACTTCTTTGTCAGCAATCATGTCTTTTATCTGACTCATGGCATTCATTCTCGGTCTTCCACTTCGTCGCCTCCCTTCTATGGTAAGTATTCTTCAGAAAATTGGCATGCTGAAGATGTTGATTAGGCGTTTTGAATCACAAACTTTGAATTTTATAATAATAGTAAGATGGTTTAGGAGTCTTTAAAACAAATCTATACTTAGCAAGGTTTTAATGTTCATTCTGCTTTAATCAATGTGCATTCATAATAGGTACCTACATTTAAGAGGTACCAAGCAAACACTCAAAGTTTTCTTTTGAGAATTTTTCTGTTCACGGAACTGATGAATATTTTGATGTTTATTTCAAGATTTCTGCAAAGGAATTTTATATTAAGTCGGGGAACATAAAGTTTCTGTGATTCATGTTAAATTATTTAGGGATGATACCTTTTTGTTACTTATATAATTTACCTACTTAAATAGCCAGTTTTATGAACATTTAATTGGAAGTATTAAAAGCGACCCAAACATTCTGGATCGTTTTTGGGTTTTATCAAAGTGGTGGCATTATTATATTTCGCAAAAAGAATCCAGAATCTTTGGTTCCTTTTACAGATAAAGTTTTTAATACTTGTTAAGAACCACACAGATTGGATTGTTTTAGGTGAATAAAAACATAAAGTGCCCATACATGTGGGTTGGTTCCGATGTTAATAAAAGGTGTAAAACAGCTGTTTTTACATGGGTCGTTTTTACTGGTCGATAATATCGATGTTTAGCATCAGCTTGGTGCACTTAACTCATTTTTGACCATGTTGTGGGTTGGATCCTTTTCGCGTAACTACGTCCAATTTAACCCCAATAAAATATGGTAAAAATTGTGGGTTAATTTAAAAATGTTACGTCATATGACGTCCACTGTGTGTGGGTAGGTTATTTTATTTTGATTGGTTTACGGACTCATGGCCATTTCACGTCCACGTTCATAATGATCCCGACCTCAAAGATGGTTAAAATTCTTTGTTCATTTTTATGAATGACTAACTTCCGTTTCCACCCACGGACTCGCGGTACTGGCTAAGATTATTGGGAAGAACAGCATTACACGCCACTTGATTCTGACTCAAGTTTTAAATTGTATTATACTCTTAGATATACACGAGTTACAACGCTTACAAATCCTCTATATTCTAAAATCTAGCCTTAGGTAAAGAACCAACGATACAATCGACATTATTAGGTACTAGAATCTAGTAATAATTAATCTATTAATCTAATTTTTATGGTAGGTATGTACCTACTACTTGGTACGTACTATAAGTACCTACCACTACTTCGGGAGTAAACAACAGAGAAATATTTTCCAAAATCGGTAAACATAGGTACTACATAAAATAAATTCTGACAAAGGAATATACAACCTCCTGTTTTGAAGTACCTAGGTTAAAAACTAATAGGGCTGATACAAGCTGAAATCGGTTTAAAGAGTTTATTCTCATAAGAACATCTGAAAATCTAAAATTCAATAAAGTTTTTACGCATTATCATATCTAATTATCATGATCTGATAATGCTGTCGAGTAGTCTGGTACCTACTACCTACTTAAATTTTTTTGCGAAAAGCGAGAAGGTCTTAAGAAGAAATTAATTATGAATTTATGAAAAAGCCAAGTTCCAAGTCGTAAAAAGTTGTAGGATTCTGTCTTTTTAATCGACTTCAAAATAGGAAGAGGTTCTATAAATTCCATGTACTGTAGTATTTAAAAAGAAATATAAAACAATAAAGAGTCTCTTTCGAGGTGGACCCATTAAACAATTTTGAGGCTCTGATGAGAATCATCGGAGTTATGGAGAGAGAGAGAGAGAGAGATAGCAGAAAATTGCTGTCTCTTAAAAGTCGTTTTTGTTTTAATTGTGTGACTTGATTAAGTACCTTCTGCTTGCTAAATATTAAAATCCACGTAAATAGGTATACCTATATTAGACGAAACGAAAAGTACATTAGGTACCTTCATCACCCGCCATCAAGGATTTTCTTCGATTAGAGGCATTGGAAGGTTATTCACATAGGAACGAAAAGGGTTTTCTGATTGACGGGTCATTACTATACTTAAAAGTACGCATTGGGTTCAAATACCTTACGCAGGGGTAAAGTTCATAACCGTATCGTGTTGCCCTTCAAATGAATATGTCTAGAAATTCCCTGGTGTCAAGGAATTGCAATGTTTGGTGACAATTATAAAGTGTAAACGACTTTACAAAATAATATCCGTGATGAAAAATGCATATTTTGTGAGTTTGTTTAAACTATAGGTAACTTTCGCGATCACAATTCATACTTTTAAATAGAAATTTACAGGATTTTATCGCGTAATTTACCTAAACGCAACCTAATTGCAGTTATTCATAAAATGCTCGATGTAATGCGGGCACCACACATTGGAGGGTTGAAATCTTGGACGGTTATTGGTCACAAACGGAGCATTGCCATTGGCCATTCTATTCGTAATGTTGGAACCAAGTTGAAGCCAATGTGTGGTGCCCGCATAAGGCCTAGTAGGAACCTTTATAATAGTGTGGAGAGAGAGCGTCTCAGCGTGTCGATACCTATAATTGTTATCATGAATGTCACCTTTTTCACATCACATCAGAGAAATAACTCAATGGTTGATGAATTAATTGATAGTTTTTTCACCGTCACAAAAGAAAAGCCAATGGAAATAACAAGAAAAACACTTTCAAATAAACAAACAGTAAAACACCAAGCAATTTATATTATCCTAGTTTAGTAATCGTCCCACGCCGTCTACTAAAATGCCATTTTGAATGCTCTAGAATTCTAGATGTTATCTCAACTGAATTAACCTTTACCTCTAGGACCTGCTCTAAATAAGCCTAGATATCTTAGGCATTTGAATTTACCTTCTACTACTAGACAATTCATTTTAGGCTTTTATTTATTTGGCATGAATTTATTCGCAGGCTTCGCGACCGAAACTTAAGTGCCTAAAATCGTGGAGAATATCTAGTCGATTGGAGTTGGAATTTTGGCGAGGTTTCTGTAAAATTGTCTCTGTAGGTACCTACTCAATATAGAGTTAGGGTTAAATAACTATATACTATAGGACATAGGTAGGTACCTAAGCCCTTTATCAACGTCACTCCGTATCAAGCTTCAAAGCTTAGTTTGAACGCCAGCTTAGGATTATAGGTACCTACAGATACGTTTATACATATATTATATGTATAAACGTATCTGTATATCTTTTTATACAAAAAACTAGATGGGAAGGACTACATTGGCGGCCCCAGCGTATCAAAACCGTTTAATGATTGTGTATCAACCTGTCCGCGTGACCATGGGTACGCGTCAGTGATACGTACATGGTTATTGTGATTAGATTATATTTTGTCCGTGACAATGGTTGTCTGCGCTGCTATAGCAAATAAGACTTTATATAATCAGCAGTTGCATTATTTAATTAAATTTTCCAATAAACAACACTCCCTACACGGCGTCAAAGGAATTTAAAGTGGTTGTTTGGAAAATTGAATTCAAATTAGCCAATACATTACCGTTATTAATAAAAGGAGGGATGCGGTTTGCATTTATGAAATTTTTGACGTTGTCTAGACTCTATAGCCTAGCTAGAGTCTAGACAGATGAAAACCTATTTCATTTTCAAAACTATCGTGAGTTGTGTTGTACTTGACATTCTAATAGCACACGAGTTTGAGACGCGAACGCTAGAAGTGTGACCATAGGTACTTATACCCGGATGAAGACTCTGCGGAGGAATTGGAACATTGTCGGTATTTAAATCGACACTAAGGTGTTATCCCACACTAAGTGGGGTCAGCACAACATGTTTTTCTCTTCCACTCCCCTCTATCACTCGTCAACTCTGAACTGACTCCTCTTTCATTCATATCCTCTTTCACACAATCTATCCACTTGTTCGTCGGCCTTCCTCTACTTGTATATTTAAATCGACGATATTTTGAGAAAAAAAATCTATAAAAACTATCATCCAAAAGATAAGTAAATAAATACATCTCAATCAAAGTTTAATTCTACTTTCACCGAGATCTAGATAATTTTTCTTTGAAACTTCATTTGAATCTAGGAGTTAGGTACGTAATTAGGTACCTACATCTATAAAAGTAGAACTTCACAGGTCAAAAACTCTAAAATATCAATAGTCTCAAAAAAAATATCAGTAGTCAGATCACAATCTAGTTTGAATAAGTAGGTAGGTACTTATTAAACTTATATGTCCCAGTTAGGTATTATCTCAGCGTAAACTGGATCAGTAGATACGTCGTGTCGTTGGCGATACGCCAAGACGACGCGTCGCCACGTCACACGCGTCATCCGTGATCTAGTATCAAGTATAGGTCAGCTCAACATGGAGTTTCGTGGACGAATAAATAAAAAACGTGATGAGACTATTCTATTATTTTAGACATAATGGAGTTTTATAGACTCAAAAGCCTTTAGGTACCGACAATTTAACGTGCCGAGGTAGGGAAGCGCTGCTGATGCCATTAGCGATCACTAATTCATGTTGTGACTGCCCAGAAAATAGCTCACTTTAACGATTTATAAAGAATGTCTAAGCAAGCTAAGCCATGAGCGCTACTATGATAAACAACTGTTAAGAAATCTAAAAATGATGGCCCTGAAAACTTCCATGTCCTACCTTTAGTTTAATGAGCGACAATTTTGATCGTATTTTTTGTAGCATACAAACTGACCGTTAGAAACTGCTATGTAAAGTTTACTTGTTTAGGTATCCACAGAATAAATAATAGAAATCACGATAGTAGCCAATTCTGACGTTGGCCGTCCAAAGGCCTTTACTACAAATAATATTATTATAGGAAGCACAGAAAAATATTTGACTAAAACTTTTCATTCTTTTATGATCTATTGCTCATTCCTGGACGGACGACGGACCAATACAGATCTCTACTCAATTCTTAATGAGATATCGTGTGCCGGGTTTCGTATTAAATAGATTAGATTTCAAAAGCATTTTCAATGATAAAAAAGCAGTATCTTACAGGTTACGCGCTTGTAAGTAGAACACTATGTTACTGTTATTATTGTCAAAGACTATGCTAAGGTATGTAAGTCACCAGATAATCTTAAGTTGGGTTATATTATTGGGACACGAGCCAAAAACTGTTCGTTCGTTCGTTCGTATGAGCAAGTGGCCAACTCTGGTAAAAAAAAACTGTGATATTATAGTATTCTTTGCCAAGACGGCGATCCTGTAACATCTACTGGGAAATCTATAATATCTATAATCTATAATATCTCTTTGATCCTTAAAAGGAATCTTCGAAAGGGATGACATTTACAAGGGTTAGATCAACCAGTTCATTGATATCGGCTACTGTATATACATGGTAAGGATTCAGATTACATCCAACCTGTCAAGAGCTGAAAATATCACGTTTTCAGAATTAAATTACATTGGCGCCCAACGTGGGACAACTTTTTATACGTAGTTAAAGACATTTTAAGAATTTTAATTAAACTTAGACATGTTATTTTTACTTATTCATTATTTAGAAGAAAGTTTTATAGTTAATTAAATAAATGTAGTATGAATTCAGCTTTATTGTTTAATTTTAATATAATAGCTATGAAATGTAGATCTTCTATCAACAATGAAGCGCTTTCCTAGAAAATTATAATTAAATTGGAGCCCAACACGGGGCTCTTAATATTAGATTATATTTGCACCACGCACTTACATCATCATTCAATGTCTGGGCTTTAATAATAAAATATTCCAAGGTTATTTACTTTTAATTTAGCACAATTTTCAAGGAATAATATTGAATATTGAACAAATAAGTTCTAAAAAAAGCAATTTCAGCGCCCAATGTAGATATTACTTTTTATTGTCTTGTTATATTCGACCGATGTAATTTTTGTGAATTAAGTATATTATTATTACCAATGGAAAGTATTGGAAAGTTTTGATTAAGCTTAATCATATAAAAATAATGTGGTCTAATATGTGAATAAAATAAAAAACACATGAGAGTCGCGAAATAATACATTTTTATGCACCTACCTTTTACCTTTTTTTCATGACAAAACTAGAATTACCTACTAGCTATACCCGTTTTGTCCGATTAAACAATGTTTTGTACATTTTGCTACACTAAACTTACATCAAAGGGCAATTTGCGACAGCTCTGACCTCTCAGCAGCACGTAATGACGTCACAACCAATTACAGTTTTCCGATACTTTCCCATTACTACGCTCATCTCGTTACATGGAAATTACTAATTTATTATTTATTATAAATATTTGTTAATCCAGGGTATAAGCAATCCTGATACAAAATTTCATTCAAATCCGTTCAGCCGTTTGAGCGTGAAAGAGTAACAAACACACTTACATACTTACACACACACACACACACACACACAAACTTTCACCTTTATAATATTAGTGGGATATTACACCTAAAACATAAAACACACTACACAACACATCTACACACACATTCACACCTCATACACAAAAAAGGCTAAAGCTGACATATTTAGTAAATAGGTATCTAGTTAATTAATTTTAGGTCACACGATCTGTTCTAACTACTTTATATTATATAAACTTTTAAGTAATACCTACTTCAATCTAGCTTTTAAACACACGAGCATAGAACATAAGTAAAACATTATTGCACAGAATTTCATCCTGACCGAACAAACCGAGGCAGTGATCGCTCATGTCTATATACAAGTGAAAACTTAGTTAGAGTGAGGTGATAATTGTTTCAGATGCTATAAGGTTTATCTGTCAATAACCACATAAGTGACATTGTATTTAGCAGCTAATAGTGTAACAAACTTGTAAACCTTTTGGAAATAAATTTATTTTTATTTTTTTTATTTTATTTTTTACTAACCTTCATTTACACGTTATGTTTCAGTATAATATACTTACTAGAGTGTTCAATAATAGCACTCATATTATGTAAAACCACGTTATTAAAAAGTAGGTATAGTCAGTTGTTAATAGGGATATGAGCGGGAAATTATGGAGATAGAAAACCTAACCTTTTTTTTTTTTTTTTTTGCGTCGGAAAATGCCTTATGCATTCCCTCCCGCCGTGGGGGCGACGGAAGGGGTATGTGGGACTCGCACCCACTAAAAACCGACGGGGTCCTCTTAACGCCATTTGCCGGGGCTACGGGTACGCTTTCGCATTCTTCCGCGGCCCCGACGGCGTCTGCTCTATGACGAGCTCCTCTTACTGCGGTGAGGCAACTGCCTCCCACCGCGTCTCTCTGGAGAAAGAGGGGCGCGCGGAACACCCACGCGCACCACCTCTAGGCCTTTCAAGGGCGGTAGCACCCCCCGGTACTACCGCCACGGCCTGTGTTTTGGGGGCCGGAGAAACTGGAGGAATCTCCTACTCCGGCACCCCGCTCTCCGCGGCGGATCATGCCTTGGCTCCGCCGCGAAACCACCAAACGGCCGCAGAGGACAGGGAGAGCGGCAACGAAACACCGACACTCCTCTTCCCCTGCGGCCCCGCCACCAACGCATCAAACGGTGCGCCACCGTTTGGTCGCGGAAGATAGGGCGAGCGGCAACGACACACCGACACGCCTCTCCTCCCGCGACCCCTCCTAGCTGCAGGGACAGAAAACGTCCCCGCACCCTCCTCGGACGCATCCAGAGCGGGCTTAGCGCCAGGCCTACTCGGAGCGTCCCCTCCTTGGATTCCTTTTAGCTTCACCGTGGAGCACCAACCACGGCTACTGAGCTCCCCCATCGCGACAAAATTGGAATCCATCGGGGGAGTAGAAAACCTAACCTAACCTAACCTAACCTAGCAGGATTTGCAAAACAAGTTCTTTGTATTTTCATAAAAGTGCGGCCTATCAGTCATAATATTTATTTCTATATTCTAGATTTCTAAGAGGTAGCTTAGCTATAATATTCAAAGGTCAGTTCAATTACCTTATTTGGGATATGTCGATATTTTGCACCCACATAGCATGCCACGTGAACGTGACAGATTGCAAGGTGTAAATAAAAGTAGGTACTCTGTCTCTGATAAAGACAAATCATACTAAACAAACGCATAAATTGCCAACCCCAGCAGATTGGGGCTAATTCATTTTATGTTTAAATTGTATGTTTGAGTGTCTCGAACTAAACGTATTAGTTACTTACAATAAAGATCTATAACAACTCGTTCTAGTAGGTGCTTACGTTTTATTAGATATTATAATTTATTTCTGTAAATAGAGGCACTTATTACATGTATTATGTATGCCATGTAAATAAGATTCTTTTTTAATCAAATAGATGTCTATTTTTGTAGTGAGACGCATCAGCTATAGGCAAAGACGATGATAACCAAGCGACACCTAGTGAGCTATAAGTTAACTAAAACAACATTTTTGCGGTGCCACGTTATTACCCACACAACACATGATATCTACTAGATGTTAAATAATAATCTACATAGATCTTAGATATCAAAGACATGCAATTTATATCTAGTAGATATCTACACCTGGTCTTGAAATCGTCTCAATAAAAAGATATGATTTCATATCTAGCAGATATCTAGAGCTGGTCTGGGCGGAATTGGAATGTACTAGGTAGGTACTTAATATGTAGGTACCTATATTTTATTAGACCATTTTTATGAAGGTAGACACAATTTTTTCATTGGTTCTGTAAGAATTAAAACACGTTATTATGAAAAATTCCCTCGATAAAAAATAAATAGGTAGGTACCTACCTACTATTATACTATTAAGAAAAATACATTGTTTCGCACACGTACCACTCTAATGCCTCGCTACTCCATACCGACTACCTCGTGTACCTACGTTGTGCCTCTAAAATTCTGAATAGAAAGCAACGAGATCATTATTTGTATGAAGAAAAAAACTAGGTACTCTATTTCTATTTCTACAGCTGCCCGTATGAATTTCGCGCTAGGAGGCGCTAGGCTACCTGGCTACCTTGGACGTTTACGTTTCGTTTCATTCATTACAAGCAAATCATAATTTGTGCTGGTTCATCATCGGTCGATCATCGCGTTGTCAATCGACACTACAAAAATAGAAGGTGGTAGGTAATTTTCTTGTACACTGTAATTTTAAATTATTGTGGCAAGTTTTGAGCAATACCTACGGCCTCTGATGGGTGACAGGTTTATACCAAGCGTTGTTGTCATTGTCATGCATTTTTTTTTTCAAAAGTGAACTCGAGACTCGAACGAAACGCGGTGGCGGTAAAAAAAAAACGTCGAAAAAAAAATGTTGAAAATTTGAAATGAATGAAAGAAAAAACTGTGATGTGGTGTGATCCTCAAAGCCTGCGAAATCAAAGAATTGTCTCTTGAAGATTATTTTCAATTCTTTTCTTCCACGGGCCAACGGCGGCGTGCCCTGTGTTTAAATTTATTTGCTTGTTAGTGTAAATTCCAGTGTAATTCCAGTGGTTTCATGTGAGTGAAGCTGTTTCGAAACGGTGAACGAATACCAAAAGTAAGAATACCTTTATACTATGTAATTTATGTTTATGTGTGGTGTGCTGTGCATCAACATTGTTGATGCATGGCCCCCATCACCATAGGTCAGGACAAGCTTGTGAACGGAATGCGTTCCTTATTCAACTCGCCGTCACCCGCCAGATTTCGCCGCCTATTATGACGCTGCGACCGCTGGTGATGAGGCACGGAGTCAAAAAAAAGCGACTGCTTGTCTGTTTTCAGTTTAGAATTAGTGTACTGTGCTAGTGTCGTGCGTAGGTCTCCTTAGATGACGGTAAACCGCACACCGTCTCCCAGCTGCTTAGCTGGGGTTGGGGTTGAGGCGATAGTGATCTGGTGCCGGGGTGATTTAAATAAGTAAACCTGGGGGCTCTACACGGAGTACTGTCTATACAGAGTTCATGAACATAATAAGTAGGTAGACTGTATTAAAGTACAATGTATTTGAAACATCACAACACTTTGATGGTCCAGTGACAGATGGTTTAATACCCGATAGGCAATTTAGAAAGGCTACCTGTAATGAGTTTGCTGTTAATTTGCAATCAGCTGCTGATCGTATATTTGGGTTGAGGGGCACTAATGAAATTATTAAGATTATGAATATTGTTGAAAAAGATGGCAAAAACTTTGTTGTTGGTCAGAAATTTACAAAAAAAGAAGACTTGTTTTCTACTCCGTGTGATTCAAGTCTGATTGGAATGTACTTCATCAGTCAGTTGCATTGCATAAAAACACTGTACTTATTAGATGATTTAGAGGAAAAATATTACAGCATGCCTTATACGAAAACAAGAGTTGATGGTTTCATGTTGTATCGTTATTACAATAATAATTATTAATTCCGTTTACAAGGTACCTATTCAATAGAAAACTCAATTTCTGCTGGCTATCAATTATTTTGTGAGCCCTTGTATTTATCCCTTGATTTTTTCAGATGTACATCATTGGTTTATTTTTGGACACTAATGAGGTTGAGGTCGTCCCTGAAGAATGGTTGGAAAATCCCTCAACATCAGTGAAAAGTACCACCCAATGTTGGTGGCCACCTTACAAATCAACTGCCAAAGCTGTAAGTAGCAGGGAAGAAGTAGATACCAGGACATGGAGTGAATACTCCTTGAAAATTCTAGGAAGATACGGTATATATTTTATTTGGTGGTAAATATTTTCATCATCATCAGCCTGTGAAAGTTTGCTGCTCACATAGGCCTCTCACATAGAATGCCGCGATCTTGAGCCGCCACCATCCATAGGCTTCCTGCGACCTTTAAAATGACGCTCCTTGATTATGCACTGTCGCTAAAACTGTTTACTGTGATTAAAAAATAACAATGTAGGTATGACATGAACAACAGAACTTGACCTAAGTCACTGGTCAAAATCTTAATTGCTGTTGTAAGTTTGACCGATGCTACAGTGACAGTGACTAACAGTGATAAAAAAAAATCCTTAGCTTCCTAGTAATTTTTCCAGATTCGGCACCTATGCTGTGCTGTGAGTCTGTGACACATACATATTTCTAGGAGAAAGTAATAAATACCTACATTATATATTTTTGTTCTGTTTTTAGAAACCATTGATGAGGCAAGGAAAAAGTTGCCCAAGGCTACAGAAACATCCAACATAGATAGCGATGATGAAATCCAACTTAGAAGAAATTCTTAATAGAAGATGATCTGACAGTGACAAGTGAAGATGAGTTAAATGAAGAAACTACTATATTACCAATGCCACCCCAATACTCAAAGAAACATTCAAACCAAGCAGCAGCCAAAAAAACACCTAAATCCGTATGCCAAGACCATTCACTTGCAAGAAATGTTAACCAAGGTTCTCCTTCATCAAGAAATGTCATGGTATGTATGCTGACAGCATTCATGTGAGGCGGCCTTTTGTCCCATGACTCCTTATATAAGTTTGAATGTAAGTAGATGTATAATAACATTAATATTTCTTTCAGACCCTCTAATGTCGTTACGGAGAGATGTTTTGGACATAAAGTTTAAACTAAATACACTAATGGAATCATTTGATGATCTGAAAGATAAAATACTAAATAGTGTCCTTAGTACTGGAGTAACTGAACAAAACGCTGAAGAGTTCAAATTCTCATGGGTTGGAGCTAAAAAAAAAAAGTTTTTTCCTCCTTGAGGGTTTTTGAGGCTATGTCAGGTACAGTACAATTATTTACTAAACCCTAATTTGTTTTGTGCTTGTAATACCTTACTATAATATATTATCACCTGTAGGTATAACAATTATAAACTGACTGTGGTTTATTTTTATTTTAGATGCAATACGAGCTCGCTTCGTAGAATCAACCATACAAGAAATTTCCACACATGTGAAAACATGGCTGCGGAATGCTCCCATGCGTGTTCTGCTAAAACATAAAAAGAATAATGGCCTACCTATGTAAATTTAATCCAAACTCTTTTTAAGATCTACCTACTCTGGAAATGTTAAATATAGTCTATACACTTTTTCCTCTTAAGGTGCCTGTATGGGTGAAACTAGCGCCACCGCCGATTTTATTTTATTATTACGTTGAACAAAGGAATTTAAAAAAACTGAATGTACAGTTTATGAAATCTATCATAAGTTCTTTTTTAATACCTATGTAATAGTTTCATTTTGTATAGTTTCGGAGGAATAGCGAAAACAGAGTTTGGTGGCCACCAAGTGCAACTTCGCTATATCTCCTAATAAACTTTTTTTAACTCCTAATTTCTTTAATAAACTCCTTTGAAAATACCTGCGGCTTTTTTTTTCAGTTTTAAATAATAGAATGTACTTATCTTATAACTTCCACTCTAATCACCTAGAAGACGTCTAGAAGATATTCCACATACTTTCTAATGGACGTATAGCAGATAATCTACAAGATGTCTTCCATACGCATAAAATCGCCTAGCAGATATCTAGAAGATATTAGGACATGTTCTATTAGAGGTTTAGCAGATAATCTAGAAGATATCTTCCATGTGTTACTAGCAGACATCTAGAAAACATGTCTAGTAGATACGTAGTAGATATACATTTCCAATGTCTAGAAGACATTTAGGAGGCGGACATAGAGTCATCTACAAGATGTCTACTATACTACTTGTAAATATCACAAGATATCTCCTAGATGTAAGCACAAATATTTAGTAAATGTTTTATAGATATTCTGTAGACATTATGTGCTGTGTGGGTACTGCCTTATCAATCTAGGGTTTAAAATAATCTTTGTTATAGACAAGCAATGTAGGTATATAGGTAGGTAGGTAGGTACTAACTTTAATATCTTTAACCTTCCAACGATACTTTATTTAGTTTATTGAACTATTTTGTAAACTACAAATGCCCCTGTCAGTCCTTATCTATTTAATTCTACCCGGTCGGGTGGAGTTTAGTAGCTCGCCCTTTTCAGAGAACGACCGAATATAAACTAAAGCTAGTAACTCGTTTAAAAAAATGTTGCTTAAGATATACCTACCTACTCGTAGTCGTAATGACAATTTAAAATTAACTAGAGAGTCATTGCTTTGCAGCTGAAGACCATTATTTTTAGACCGTTTCATTGGATTAGATTTACGCGGACAGTTTTCGTATTTTTAAAGAACATCGAATCGAGCATCATATTTATCAAATAATAAGATGACCGTCAAAACCAAAATAATAAATCTGTTTAAAATTTTTGCCATAACCAGATTTTTTTGTGACTTCATTATAAGTAGATACACCAAATTAAAAGGTTTTAAAAATAAAAACATAGCCGTGAACAACGCACAAAACAAGGAGTGTAGATTGCATTCTACACAGCTTCGCACGTAATAACTTCGCACCTCGTTCTTGTTTTTGTCGGGATTTTGTCCCGCGACAAAGGAACGCGAACAATATTGACAAATCTCTGTGAGTGTGGATTGTTGAGTTTCGCGTGTGGTGTGAACCGCGACACGAAGTAGGTACTATCCTATCTATGGATAGGCTAATACAACTTCAAAAGTCCCTTTAAAACCTAATTTTCGCTATGACCTATAGTTTTTCCTCGAAAGAGACTTGGGATGATAAACAGGGCATAGAATATAGGTCAGTAAGTGAAGTGGTTTGCTGAGCTGAATAAATCTGGATAAGAAATTACTCGCTGAATGAAAAATGGACGTCTTTAAGTGGAAAACTTCGTAGTGGCTGGATTATCTAAAATGCTATTTTAGGGTTATTTTGTTATTTCATTGTTTTATTTATGTTTTTCGTATTTTATTTTCATGTTTCAGCTCATTCATATTGTAGGCAATCTGAAAAACAGCCTCTTGATAGAATAAGAAGCATTATAATAGCACACGGGAAATTACTCACGTAAAATTATCGATTTAGATACCGACAATGTTTCGATTCTTCCGGAGAATCTTCATCTGGGTATGAGTGTGGTCACTCCTCGCGGTCGCGTCTCACACTGCTATTATAATGTCTAATACAACTCACGATAGTTTTGAAAGTGGAATAAGGAGCAGTTCTCGTAGAAGCAGTTTATATTCGTAATTTAACTCCTTACAATTACAACTGAGGTGCGAGAGTTTCAGAATCTATATTAGTTACTAGCTGCCCGCCCCGGCTTCACACGGGTTTTTAATAAAGAAAAGAGACCAAAATATTCCTTTACAATATGACCCTGTCATCATCTTCCTGTCAAAATAATCACATCAGTATGGGAAAGTACTTGTATTTTCTCTCAAATATTGTTTTTCTGTGTTTACCTTCTTCCACCTTTAGTTGATACAGTTGGTCGTTGTGACTCACGCCAACCTTTCCAGCTATTGATTTTGTTTACAGCTGTGCACAGCGCCTTACGTCTACGGTTTAGGTGACAGTCTAGATTGGGCTTTGTACTTCAAGGACTTCTAAAGTCTGGCTTCTGTGTCTGTTGTTATGCACTAAAACTATTTGATCCTATTTAGGCAAAGCCTTTTTATGTGTTCCCTGTCTCACATTAAGGCTGCCTGTCCAATGACGCGGAGCGAAATCTTCGCTCAGAGATTTTATGCAATCATATTGGTTAATATTTATCCGTTTCTCCTCTCCATTTGCTCGCTCCGCGTCAATGGACATGCATCCTAAGTGGGGTAAACAACATTCACCTCTTTCGTACTCATGTGCAAAAGCCATTTTTGTATACCAAAATAAAATTTACTAACAAATAAAAGAATAACACACATAGTAAAAGAGAACTCCGTTTTCTATGTAAAATTGAACTGTGTGGCCTATCGCTGACTATAATACTACTTAGATATTTTCAAAAGGTAGATATTGAATGTTAATAGATTCGAGAGAATGTCTACAACATCTGGGTATACAGTCGTGATCATGTTTTTGTATGAAAAGGAACTTTACAGAATATGGGGTTAAATCAAGCGATAGAGTCCCGCAGACTTGCCGGCGTCTGATGTTGGCATTGCTCCCAATACGTACCTACTACATACATCTATAAGTATATGATTTGCTTCGCCTGTTATAATTAAACTCTATGACAGATGTTTGTGTTTACCGGTGTTCTTAGCTTCGGAGATTTATAATATTGCCACCATTGACCATTTATCATTTACCACGTGGTAGGTTACATTATGCTAAGTAAGATTTATATACGAGTAAATTCTTATTTTAAGTAAAAATATGTGTTTAAACTATTTGGATTTACTTGACTGTTGCTTCGTACCGTACCTAAGTACAATGTTATTTTGTTTTTTTTCTTTGTATGGCGCCATGGTGGGCGCCAATTAGGAAGTTGTCATGATTTGTACTTGTGAATGAAAATTAGCATTAAATACTATTTAATTATAATCGTAAGTTATGATGGCCTTCATTTGCAGTTTAACCTTTTTCAACACGTTGTCCCGCGTTGGGCGCCAAAGATATTTCACGACATTGTAGTGGCGAAAATGGCGGACAAGTACATAAATATCACAATAGAGTTATTTAATGACGAACTCCCCCTGGCCATGATATTTCCGACGCGACAAAAGAGCATTAGTCAAGTAATCAGTCTTTTGACGTAGGAAGGTATTACTACTACCGTTTAAGGCACCTTCACATTTATCCACTGAATATATTTTTTTTCTAGTTAAGGTGCCTGTAGCGAAAACAGAGTTTGGTGGCCACCAAGTGCAACTTCGTTATTCCTCCTAAACTATAAAAAATTAAACTATTACAGAAGTATTAAAAAAAAGCTTATGATAGGTTGCACAAACTGTACATTCAGTTTTTTTAAATTCCTTTGTTCAACGTAGTAATGAAATAAAATAGGCGGTGGCGCTAGTTTCACCCATACAGGCACCTTAAATGGAAATGGCTGTATGGTGTTTTGTTAATTTGACCTTAACTATGAAACTATTATCGGTTCTTGGTGCAGTCGTTGAAACAAAATCAAGTTAAGAGAAGTAAGTGAGCTTGCACATTTTTTAATGATTAAGGATCTTAGCACACATATCAATTACGAAAGGGAACGTCACCTATCAACTCGAGCCGTTCAGTATTCTTTGTAATAAAACTCCCAAACGCACACTAATCGGAATAATATCGTAATGAAGGCGTTCGTTAGTTCGTTCGTAGTAAGTGGCCAACTCTGGTAAAGGCGTAAAAACGAGGTACGGTGACCATCCATTTCCGAGTTGTTTTGTGCTAGGACCTTGAGACATTCTTGGCAGAATTAAAACTCATCGACTGAGTTCTCAGAAACAGTTACAATGTCTTTGAAGACCCTAAATCCTTCACTGTAACACTAGTGTGTAATTCTCTTACTGAGTGGCGCGCCCACTGCACTTCGGTCATGGTCGCTATTAGCAGTTTGGGTGAAGTAACTTCTTAATCTGTGGTTTGACGCTCGGCTTAGGCATTCATGATGTTTGTTTTGTCGTTTGCCCTACCTTTCGTAGCTGCAAGTGGAGACTTTGCATCTTTTACTAGATGACTTACAACAGTGTCAACTTGTAGGTACCTACCGACGCGCAAACTTAGCCTAATAAGAATCTACTTATAGTAAAAATAAACCATCTTGAATTCTGTAGTGCCTATCCTGATACCATTGCTTGTTAATACCGTTGTGATCCTCTTTTATTTTAAATCGTTTCCTGTCTGTGACACTGACGTTGGCGTGACGTCATTGCAGCTTATGACGTCCTACAAGGCTTCTGACAGTTATTTGATAGGCTGAAGTTAATCTGTTTGCAAAATATTCTGTTGTGAATATACCCAAGAACTTAAGTTTAAACTTTCTCAATAATAACACTCATAATAATTTATGATTGGAATTCAGTTGTGTTATAAAACCCTCCAAGTATCATGAGCAAAGTTTTAAATATTATGATATATTATGCTGAATGTCTCAGTGTCTTGGGCACGCTTCCGTCTGGCAGTAGTTTGGATCAGTTGAGCTACCTATAGATAGTTTGTTACGATCCTTAGGTGAGGTGGCTCAACTGGCTCTAATTGTATTTTGTACAGTTATGTAAATATGTAGTAGTTTAGTTTCTGTAAATAAATTGTACCTCTGCTGAATGTGAGTTTTTTCATGATAACGAATGAAAAACAATGTAGGTAAGTAGGTATACAATCGAATACTTAGGTCAAAAGCTCGGATCCAATATAACGGTGATCCGATGTTCTAGAAAATCACGTAACATTATAAAATCAATCGGACAGTACAAACCACAAATAAAAAAGTTGAAACTCACTTCCGCTTTGTCCCCCCGGACAGGAAGGGTGGCGTCTGGACGACCGGGATATCGAGTAACGGGGTCCCGTTGTTAGGCCAAGTCCGAGTTTTAAACCAATGTAGGTAGGTAATGAGTTGTACTTTAATTTTGCTAAAATCGTGTTGGCCGAGTGGATTTTTCGTTTAGAAAAATTTATATGCGCATTGACACGAGCTCTCAAACAATGTATTAATTACAGTTACGATAAAGAAGACGTGTATGAAATAAAAGGCGTGTAACAAATAAAAGATTAAAATGAAATTCATATAATTTTGTGAATCTTTGTGTTAATATGTATAGGTACTATAGTGGCAATTCGGAGTGTCGCAAAAGCTAAACTAAACTAACTAAAATTAATGCCATCCTTTTTATTTCCATCGCTATGAAAGGGACGGCAACATTTTTAGTTAGTTATGTTTAGCTTTTGCGACACTCCGAATTGCCACTAATGACGCCGTTAAAAACTAGTACCTATATACCTATTCAATTTATTTATCTATCTAGAAATCTCGTGCTCAGCAGGGTGGCACCCTCTGTAGGAAGCTCTAATTATCTGGTCGATTACGAGGGGCGATGTGACTGGGTGCGTAAGGTTTGCTTTTTAGCACACGTTTTAAATGTAACACGCATAATGTGTGAGTAACATAATGACTAAGTAGTAGTACTAGTATAGTATTATTACTAGCAGACCCCGCGCGGCTTCGCTCGCGTTTTCTACATAAACTTCGACACTGCATTTAACCCTTATAAAGGGTTTTTTTTTAAAAACCCTTAAACACGTATTTATTTATATTGCATTTTTAGTATTACAACCAAGTTTCAAGCAAATCGAACTACCCATTAAAAAGTTCCCATACAAACTTTGACACCACATTTTACCCTTTTTCAGGGGTTTTTTGAAAATTTCTGAAAAACGTGTAAGTAAATTCATTTATCGTTTACAATATTTATACCGAGTTTGAAGATAATCGCTTCACGCATTAAAAAGTTGCATACAACGGTTTCACCCCTTTTCAACCCTTTAGGGGTGGAATTTCAAAAAATCCCTTCTTAGTGCGCAGTTTTGTTTTAAAAGGAAGCTACCTTCCAAATTTCAGCTTCATAGCTTCAGCGGTTTGGTCTGTGCGTTGATTCCAGAAAAATGCTTATTGTTTTATATATATTGATGATTGATGATTGATGATTATCTGTGGTAGGTAGTTGTAAGTTCTCGTATGATATGCGCTGTGGCCAAGTCTATGACGGAGTTTTCAGCGAATGTACAACAGTAGTTAACCAAAAGTTAACCATGTAGGTACTTGCGCCGCTGATGTCTTATATTTGGACTTGTTTGACTACCCTTATAAGTGCTACGTTTACGGCGAGTCTATGCAATTTATATTTTATTTACAATAATTATCATTTTATAGTTAATGCGGTACTTCATTTAACGTAACGAATATTTCTTAAAACTTCATTTACTTACCACTTTTCAATAGAGTTTCTTTAAAAGTTAAAAGAGTAGGTACAAAGAATTGATTGTATTGCATTCATAAAATCTTTGATTAATTGAATTCTCGGACTTGTTACATCAATTTGTTGCAGAGCCTCATTATAATCCCTATATTTACCTATGCTAAATCGTAAAATTATTTTTCGACATTTTATACGGCGTCATCTAGTCCCAAGCTAAGCAACCTATCAAGTACTGTTACGGTCAAATAATTATCTTGTTTTAGAAATATGATTTAAAAATATGGATGAACTGATATTATATTATGTTCTCCACATATTTAATGTTAATGACTATTTACTGAAAGGCCTTTTATTTGAGTAATTTATTCAGAAAAAATAAGAAATTATAGAAAGAATAAGAGATTCGAAAAGAAGCGATATTAGTATGGCTCTGGTATTTTGCACGATAATTTACCGAACTTAGCTCATAAAGATTCTTTTGGCAGTTCCAACGTCCGCATTTTCCGGTCGACATAGTCAGAAACTCATTTGGCAAGTTTGAGCACCTGACGTCACGGCCGTAAATAAATACAAAATAAACGCTAGCGGAATAACTTGCTGTGTTTTTTTTACTTAAATTAAAGCACACGTTAAAAAAAGGACGAACAGGAAACGATGGTGTCTCTATGAAGTTACGGTCGAAAAGAAACAATAGGTCTACTCTACAAATCGAAAACGATGCATCTTGCCAATAATTGCAGGTCAGCTTATGTTGGTGGTACCTGAAGTCGGAAGATTAACCAACATAAAGCTGACCTGCGATGATTGTCACGATGCATCGTAGAGGGGTAGAGAACTCGTGAACATCTTAGGGATCGTCTCCACGAGCGTGAGAATCGCGGCGATATTATAATAAGTTCAAACTTGTTTTTTTAAATCCATTCTTGCACGCCCGGAATTATAAATTGCGACCTTCGGATCTGAAGTCAAGGAACTATCCACTTGGCTAACACAACTCAATATGAGTAAATAAAAATAAAAATAAAATAAATATCCTTGGACATTTACACGGCGTCATCTTGTCCCAAGCTAAGCAACCTAATGCTTGTGTTATGGTAACCAAATGACTGATATACTAACTATTTTTTTGTAAATACATACATTATTATAAATAGAAAAACAACCAGACCCGAAACAAATACCTGCAGAACATACAAACATCTATCCCGTGGCGGGGATCAAATCCGCAACCTCCCCAGCGAGCCTTCGCCCACGGCGCCACAGAGGTCGTCAAATTATGGAAAAACATACAAACATCTGTCCCGTGGCGGGGATCAAATCTGCAATCTCCCCGGCGGGCCTTCGCTCACTGCGCCGCAGAGGTCGTCAAACTAATTATTAATTTTGTTTCAGGAAATGCGGGGAGAAAGGCTCGAGCTCCCTGCAGGCGATCGGCAGCACCCTCCGCGGCGGCGTGCCCCCGCGCGCGCCGGCGCGCTTCCTGCCGCAGCTGCGCGCCACCGTCGTCAGGAACCTGCTGCTCAAGAAACGGGACACCAGGAAGACCCTAGCTGTAAGTCCTTCTAACACTTCTCATAGGCTCAACAAGTCAGCAGTATCATTTATTCTTGTAGGACCTCAAGGATCACTTCAGTTTCGTTTTACATGCTAGGTGATTGAAAGAAAGAAAAATCATTTATTCTTGTAGGACCTCAAGGATCACTTCAGTTTCGTTTTACATGCTAGGTGATTCTTATGCCTGTTCCAACGCGACTCCCTACACCAGGGAAAGAATCAGGCAAGAACCTGGTGGTGTGGGCCTAGCTTTTTTTAAAAGCGATCCCTTAACAATCTAAATAAGTCAAGCTTCAGTGGAAAGCCAGTCAAACAAGTAAGGCATGGAAGTAAAAAAAAATGTAAAATTAACAAGATACCTAACAGTGGCAATTCTGAGTGTCGCAAAAGCTAAACTAAGCTAACTAAAATTGTTGCCGTCCCTTTCATAGCGATGGGAATAAAAAGGATGGCAATAATTTTAGTTAGTTTAGTTTAGCTTTTGCGACACTCCGAATTGCCCCCAACACCTCAACAAAATGTTGTCGGGCATCAGTGATCCCTTAACAATCTAAATAGTCAAGCTTAATCTAAGAGACAAAACTGATCTGATTTTGTTTTCCACAGGAAGTCCTTGTCCCGCTATACTCTCTGGGTGTGCTGATCTTCCTAAAGATGCTGGTGCCGAACCCCAACTTCCCCGAGGTCCGGGAGCCGGGCCGTCTACTGCGCATCCACCCGCACGACTCCCTACCTGACAACCGCACTGTGGCTGTTGTCGCTGACTGGGCCGTCAGCAACGGGACAGAGGTAAGAATTCTCAAGTTCATTTGAAGATTAATAAGAAATATGCAACTAGCGACCTGTACCTATTTATCTACTTCAAAGACATGTCAAAACTTTCAATGTTTTTTAATTCTTACATAATGCACCACGACGACACTATCTTCTATCACATCACACTAATATTTACCTACCTATTTTAGAGGTGAAAGTTTGTGTCTGTGTTTAATGTGTAGTATGTGTGTTTGTTACTCTTTCACGCTCAAACAGCTGGACGGATTTGAATAAAATTTGATACCAGGATAGCTTATAACCTGGATTAACATATAGACTACTTTTTATCCCGGTATTCCCATGGGAAAGGGAACTATTCACCGCGGGGCATGTGCTACCTACTGTGCTAATCTTGCTAAAAAGTTGCTTTTAGTTTTATATGTGGTTTTGCCTATGCCTATTCCAAATCTATTTTTAACAGGCATAAGTAAGACTCATGAAGCATATTTAAAATACTTACATATTTTTTCAATTCCAGGGCTTCCTCCAAGACATCAACGAGATGCTGCTCTCATCAGGCCAGGATCCGATCCACTGGGTTCCGTACAACAACACGACGGAGCTGAACGACGCCTACCACAGCGACACCAGAAACTTTCCCATCGCTGTGGTCTTCGACACTGATCCTAGTAACTTCAATGAACCTCTTCGGTACGAACCATAATTTTAACCTTCGGTAATCACGGAGTTTTGGCAAGCCATCATGCTATTAATGGTATGATGGTTCGTTCGTTCGTTCGTATGAGCAAGTGGCCAACAGCTTATAGAGTAGTATGCGATTAATCGATATATTCCCAACCACCCCATTAACCTCCCCATCAATGGGGTGGTTGGGAAAAAAAATCCCATCCACCCCATTACTCAAGTCAATGGGGTGGATGGGAATTTTCGCCCCATTGACTTGAGTAAACCACCCCACTGCTTACGTTGGAGGAAACTGAACTCGGAAGCTAAGCCTAAGCTGACCTGCGATTATTGGAACGATATAGAGTCAATCAATCAATCAATCATTTAATCATTTATTTATTTTCTCTCACAAACACACAGTTAACATACAGTTAAATAAGTATAAATACAGGAAAATAAAATGAATTAAAAATAAATAAATAAATGCAGTTACAAATAATCCAAAAATAAGGTTTCGGTTCTAACTTATTGACAAAGAAATGTTGTTGAAAGTATGATTCTGTTTCCAGATACACAATAAGAACCAATCCATCCCACACCGGCACGCCGTCAACGCGTTTCCTCTACACCTCCCCTGCCATCTGCCGGGAGCGAACAGGCGACAAGGACTGGTCGTCCGACTGGTCGCGCGGCGGGCAGCTCATCCCACTCTCGGAGGTGCACAGCGAGGAGACGTGTCCTGTGCTGCAGTACTACTACTCCGGGTTCTTGGCTCTGCAGACGCTGATCGACTATGTTAAGATCAAGGTACTTTTAACGAAGAGATAATGTTTTGACTTTATTATATTATAGATTTACTTACTCAGGGTCAGTTTCAATAACCTATTTTTCTTTAATTTTGCAAAAAGGGGGTACATTATTTTAGTTTTTTGTTTGGAACACTGCTCAAACAAAACCAAAGATAGATAGGTTATTGAGACTGGCCTCTAGTGGGTGAGATGAACAGAAGAAAAAACAGTCTTTATAATCTGAAAAGGAATTACGATTAACTTAATTCACACGTAATAAAGGAATTTTAAAAAAAGGATAAAATTTTATAATAGGTAAACCTTCTTTAGTGAAAATGACTCTTCAATCAACACCATCTTCAAACCTTAACTACCTGTCATACTTATATCTTCAAATCTGTATCCATAGATTTGAGCAGATATTTTCTGTACAAAAAACTCAGGGATTTTATATAGAGGAGGCAAGCTTTGCCTACCCTTAACGGGACACTGTAGTGCCTGGGACATTGTTGAGATGGAATAGGCTTGTAGCACCTAAACCATCCTCTCAGCTTAGCCTGCCATATCCACAGGAAAGACAATGGTCAATGGTGAAAAGCGAAATGCTAGTTCAAACATAAAATAATAGGCCTGGTACTTTCGTGCGCGAGTGTACCCATGCGCAAACATACCCCTCCACTTTCTCCCAGCGCTCTTTTGACGTGGCGCGGACTATAAGTACCTACCCCTTTTTCCAGAGAGACACAGACGCCGCCATCCCCCCTCCCCGCATCGACCTCCGTCAGTTCCCGAAGCGGCAGCACACAGGGGACTGGCTCGTCATCTTCCGCGTCATCATGCCCATGTACATGGTGATGACGCTCAGCCAGTTCATCACCTACCTCCTCATGTTCGTGGTGGGGGAGAAGGAGAACAAGATCAGGGAGGGGATGAGGATTATGGGCCTGAGGGACTCTGTTTACTGGTGAGTGGTTAACACATCGCTGGTTAAATGCTAAGGTACCACAAATCAAAAATCGTGAAAATCGTTTTTATTACAAAAATGAGATTACAAATAGTTGTTTTATAGTATGAGTAAAAGACATTTTTAATTTTCGCATTAAAAACTACCAAAAAACAGTTGTGTCTGTTTAGCATTTATACACTTTGGCACCAAATTTCAGAGCTAAACAGCCATTTTTTCAGTTGTGGTTGAGTGATTGGCGGAAGCGCACTTAATTTGACTAAAATTTATATTCTAAAGTGCCATATTTCGGAATGTGGTACTATTGAATATAAATAAAAGTCAAAAACAAATATTATTTTTGGGCAAAGGTACCACATTCCGAAATGTGGTACCTTTGCACAAGATTATTGTATTGATATTACGTTGTGTGTATGTTCAAAAGTATCATTTTTGAAATGCGTTTGTTTTGCACATAACTTTTACGTGAACTTAACTATAATTTTTTAAAACATTAAGTGCCTTTTTGAGATGCGTTTGTCTTGAACATAACTTTTATAAGAAATCAAAAATTATTTTTCAGGACGTAAGAATATTTTTTGAGATGTGCTTGTTTTTAATTTGCTTTAAACGGGTTTTTAATCATACAAATATCACTGTTTTATTAATATTTTTCCCTGTAAGTAGGTACAACATTTTAAAAGTAATGTCAAACGTCTAATTTTAATGTCGAACAATAAAACTATTTTAATACAATAGCAGAAGGTACCTATCTTAAAAATATAAAAGAATGTAATCAACAACATAAAACCACACCTCTGTGTGTTTATTTATTTGTTTTATTAGCTTAAAATCTTATCCCTTTTTTTCAACTAATAAAACAAATAAATGCTTTAAAAACCTCAAATACCTACACAAAATAAGTACCTATCTCTACGCTAAGATCAACAATAATAAGAGAGTAACCAACAACATACGCTATGAGAGTTATCATAAATCTTGAACCATCCGGTAAGAAATAATGTAGGTAAATAATGAGATCAACTTTAAAGTTGCTTCAAAACAATATTGAAATTACTTTATCTTTTTAATGGCATACTAACTATTTATCATTGGGTGTAACTTGCTTGCCGCTGTCTAGCGTTTGTGGACACTGAGAAAGCCTTTGATTCGGTCGAAACATGGGTGGTACTAGAGCCACATGGGCAAAGTCGAGGGAGGAACTTAGTACGATGCTCCTTCGAGCTTTGATAAGGCCGTTACCTAGCCAAAATGTTAGTCACGTTAGTATGTTTATGGTTTTAGAAGCATTTATTTTGATAGGATATTATTTTTCGGTGTATATTCATTTAAAAAAGTGTATTTTTTAGAATCTTTATAAAACTTTGTTGTTCGTGTAACATTTAAATTGCATAATACTACTAGATTGTGATTCAAACCTTCAAAATTACTTGTTTTAGTTTAATAAACCTTATTTTTTTATGAAATATGGTCTTTTGGTGATATATTTTTTGTGTATATAATACATTTATTTATATGCTAAAGTCACTTATCTGCTTTTATATGACGTTGGGTTAAAGTTATGGAGAAACTAAAAATGCACTTAAATTCTAATTAAAATTACGCGTCGATTGATAGGTAATACATAGATATAAAAATAAGACTTACTCAAAAAAATTAAAAAAACCTTATCGAAAACTTTGAATGGCCCTACTGAAAAAAGTTAAATTTTGAATTGTGGTAGTTTAGCATTTAACCAGCGACATGCCCTGCCTTTTTGCGGGCGAGACACGTGTTGCTGGCACTGAACGTGATGGTGTATAACGAGCGTACCTACCTACTGACATACTGTCAAGTCAGTCCAGAAGCGCTCGTGGCATAGCTTGCTAAGGCTCAACTCACACCAAAAGAGCATCGAACAGCAGCGAAGCGGCGCGCAGTGACACTGATAGTCATACGAATTTCAACTTTATTTTCATTACTATAATACTTATTATCGCAGAGAAGGCGCGCGTATTCAAATTCGCCGGAATTCCCGTGGCGCCGCGGGCATCCTCGCGACTCGTTCGAGATTCTCATGTGATAATAGAAACTGCGCTCCGCTTCCACTCCGAATTGCCACTTTTATACAGTTAGCTACAGTTAATCTTAGAGTAGGTATAATAAAATTAAAACAGCTATAGTTTCGTTAGAGAAACCGTAAATACTTTGATCTTCTTTGTTCCAGGGGTTCCTGGTTCCTGATCTACGGAGTCTTTGTTACGATCCTCTCCGTCGTCAGCACAGTCTTGCTCTTCACCTTGAAGGTTAGTTGAACAATATTTAAAAAAAATATCAGGACCTTTTGGCGGGAATTCGAAAAGTCATGTGTTCGGATTGTTTTATTTTCAAAAACTTTCGCTTCAATGGAAAAATTATACACACAACAAATCAGTAGATAATTAATCATTAAAATTTAACTTAATAATTAATACTAATTGTCAAGATTTTATTTAATTTAAAGTTGTAATGTCTTAGGTTAAGTACCTGCCTTTTTAAATAAATAAATAAATGTCTAAATGTTAATGAACTGTTTGTTTTGTCTCCAGGTGTTCCAGCACTCCTCCTACATCCTGATATTCCTGCTCATGCTGATGTTCGGGTTCACTATCATCACCTTCGCGTTTATGCTCACTCCGTTCTTCGATAAAGCCAGGGTAAGGCTAAGAAAGAAAGTCATTTATGTCAGTAGGACCTCAAAGGTGATCCTTGAATTCGAATCGTATTATGCAATTGCTCGGTTCTATTTTGAGGTTGACTGAAAAAATCCGTGTGTGATGTCTGTCTAATGACGCGAAGCGAGCTGGCGGAGCGGAGAAACGGATAAATATTAACCAATAATTGTACCTATGTGCATGATTTTATGATTGACATTTTAAGGTAGTTTATGTAAGTACCTACCTAATGAATGACTGATTTTAATTACTTATTTGTTTTTTAATTTGTTGCGTTTTTATAATTGTTATTAAGTAATATTTGGTTTTTATTGATGTAATTTTGTTTTAAAATATTTAAGTAGGTAGGTACTTTAATTAGAAATAAAATATAATACCTAAGTAGTTTTAAGAAATTTCAGATTCAGACACAATTGTAGGTATGATTGTTAATGAACAAATACATACTTAATTATGAAATGAAATACTTACCTATGCGTATAAATATTTAAAATATCCGTTATTTCCAGACTGCTGGCATAGTTGGCAGTTTCGCAGTGAACCTCATGAGTGGACTCTACTTCATCCAGGTGTTCGTCTCCAACGCGGACTCTCTCGCCTTCTGGTTCGTTTCCCTCATCAGCTCCAGCGCCTACGCGCTGGCTATGGACAAGGTACGGATACTAACATTGAGATACATTTAAAAACAGATATAGGTCGCGCCACGTAAAAAGAGCGCGGTCGGGGAAGTAGCGGGGGTATGTTTGCGCCTGTGTTCACTCGCTGACGAACCAATAGCACTCGCTAAATCAATGGTATGAAGTGCGCCGCAACACCTCTCCACCAATCATCGACCACGGAGCAGTTTGACAGCCAGCGCTCTTTTTACGTGGCGCGACCTGTAGAATATAATGATATAACTCGTATACTATAGGTAGATCGAATACTTATAGGATTTTGTTTATTTTTCATTTCATTTATCTCTTACTTTAGATTTCGGTGGGATTCGAACCCGCGTTGATACAAGCCGGACTGCCTTAACACTCAGCCACGGTCAATGTCAACTGGGGTGGAAAAGTTTTGTTATCAATAATGAGTACAAGTAGAAAAACCAATGACAATTAAACAAGTGGCAATATAAGGTGGTTGTATGCGTCAAACCGCCGCCGCAGCATAGCATAAGATAGGTTTTACAAACTGTACATCCTGTTGCTTAAAATTCCTTTGTTCAACCTCAAATGAACGAACAGTTAAAAAAAAAGACGTGTGGCACTCGGAGACTGCGGCGGTATAGTTGCATAGCATTTTTCGAAGTGGGGGGTGTTAGGTTATTTTCGTTACGGAATTTAGAAAGAAAGAAAGAAAGAAAACATGTTTATTCAGCACAACACAAAAACTTTAGACAGTTTGGTATGAATTTCTGGATTCGGTCTCCACGCTCAAGGCCCGCGATGTGTTGTTATTGCAGGCTCTAGTGTTAGACATGGCCGGGGTGGGCGTGACATTCGAGAACCTGTGGAGCGGGCCCGGGGTCCCCTTCGGCGGGAGCCTCATCATGATGGCCATCGACACCGTCCTGTACGGCTTCATAGCTTACTGGCTGGACGCTGTGCTGCCAAGTAAGTCATCTGATCATTGTCATGGAATGAAAATACCGTGTTGTATCCATAACATAATGTTTCTTTATTATCTTCAGGTTACATTTTTGAACAAACTAGAATTATAATATCAAACAAGCCGAGGCCATTTTATTACCAACAGTGTTTCTGTCTAACCTTTTAATTTTCCACACTCATCTGCAGTGTTGCCAACTCCTAAATATTTTTAGCCTATTAATAACTATCCACGACAATCATCACAGGATTTGACTATAGGTATTATTTCTGACTAGCTCGCGGCTCGCGGTGTTACCCGCGGTGAATAGTTCCCGTTTCCGTTTTTTAATCCAGGGTATAAGGAATTCTGGTACTTACCAAATTTCATTTAAATTTGTCCTACCATTTGAGCGTAAGAGTAGGTTCACTTCTTTGACCCATTCTTGGCCACCATTCAGTTCAGCCTTGGTCCACCTGTCATCACCTCGCCTTGCAATGTGTCCTGCCCAACTCCACTTGAGTGAGGTTATTCAAACTCTAATTTCCACCTATCCGTGTTGGTCAAGTGGATTAGTACTTCGACTTTCGATCTGAAAGTCGTGGGTTCGAATCCGGCCGTGCATCAATTAACTTTTCGCATCGAAAAATTTATATGCGCTTTAACACGAGCTTTTAACGGTAAAGGAAAACATCGTGAGAAAACCAGTTAGCTCTCTAATAGCGTCGATGGGCTTGCAACCTGTCACGTATGGAAAGTTAGCTTCTAGATGTGGGCATGTACCAAATATGTTATCTTCAAAAGGATCTAAAAATTGCATTAAGATCTGAAAGCAATGTCTACCGCTCCCTGGGATACAGTTGTGATCATATTTCTTTTCTAATTTCCACCTGTGTTCGTGTCTAGGTGAGTACGGCATCAAGCAGAAGCCTTGGTTCTGCCTTCTGCCGTCGTACTGGCTGGGCAGCCGGCGCGGCCGCGTCTCCGCCGTCCACTTCCACTCGAACGGGGATGCACAGCATAATAAGGACATCGAACCTGTGCCTAGGTTTGTAACTTAAGTCAGCCAAGTGTAGCGTGTGATGCCAGATAACATAAAAGCTAGGCCCACACCACCAGCCCCTGGATTGTGTAACTTGTCTCGGATTGTATCCAAGTTGTATCAAAGCAAAGATCACAGTAAACCGCGAAAATAACAGTCAGATTTAACGCTGATTAAGTAAATTAGTAAGTAACTTACGTAATCTGTCATATTTGACAGTTGTTTTGGCGATTTACTGTGATCTTTGCTTTGATACAACTTGGATACAATCCGAGACAAGTTACACAATCAGGGGGCAGGTTCTTGCCTGATTCTTTCCCTGGTGTAGGGAGTCGCGTTGGAACAGGCATTAGAATCACCTGGCATGTAAAACGAAACTTAAGTGATCCTTGAGGTCCTACAAGAATAAATGACATTTTGTTGAGGTGTTATCTTGTTAACTTTACAATTACTTTTACTTTCTTTGACATGCCTTACTTTGTTCGACTGGCTTCCCACTGAAGCTTGACTATTTAAATTATTTACCTAGTAGTAGAATAGAATAGAATTCATTTATTTGCCAGGTTCATGGTGGGAGTAGCGAAGTTGCACTTGGTGGCCACCAAACTCTATTTTCGCTACTCTTCCTAAACTATACAAAATGAGACTATTACAGAGGTATTAAAAAAAAGCTTATGATAGGTAGGTTTCAAAAACTGAACCAAATTGCGACCACTCTTAAACGTCACGTAGTAACTTCTTATCAAGATACACAAGCGCTACCGTTAAACGTGCTACAAAACTCCTTCAAAGCTAATACGAGCTTTCTTTCCAGAGAGTTGCAAGACAAAGAGGCCATCCGTATCGTCGGCCTTCAGAAATCCTTCCGCCACTGCCGCCGGCCGGAAGTGAAGGCCATAGACAACATAGAGCTGTCGATATACGAGGGGCAGATTACAGCGGTGCTGGGGCACAATGGCGCTGGGAAGTCAACCCTCTTCAATATTCTGACGGGGCTCACGGCACCGTCGGCTGGGACCGCTTATGTTTATGGACTGGATGTTAGGTGAGTTTCCACGGTCTAGATTACAAGTTTGAAAATGTTCTCAAAGATCTCTTGGTCTAGAAAACAATGCCAGAGAGATATTAGGAATCCGTTGTGTTATGGTAACCAGATGACTGCTGATATAATACCTACTTAGATACATATTTTTTTTCTTTTTCTATCTATAAAATGTATGTATTTACATACATTTTATAAATAGAATTCTTTTTCTATCTATAAAATGTATGTATTTACATTACATACATTTTATAAATAGAAAAACATCCAGACCCGGAACAAATATCTGCTGAACATGCAAACATTTGTCCCGTGGTGGGGATCGAACCCGCAACCTCTGCGTCTCAGGCGGGCTTTCGCCCACTGCGCCACAGAGGTCGTCAATACATTTTGAGTGAATTCGATCTTTAAACACCCAAGATTCTTAAAATAGGTAGAAAACGGTTTTCGGTGTTTCTCAGGGATCCAAACGACATGCTAGAGATCCGTCAGATGACAGGAGTATGCCCACAACAGGACGTCCTCTTCGACTTACTATCCGTGAGGGAGCATCTTCAGTTCTTCGCCACTGTAAAGGTACGCAGACCAGCACATAAGCTTAACCATTGTCTTTGACATTATCATAGCACACGGGAAATTACTCACGTAAAACAATAGTCGATTTAGATACCGACAATGTTTCGATTCTTCCGGAGAATCTTCATCTGGGTATGAGTGTGGTCACTCGTGGTCGCGTCTCACACATTGTCACATTGACAAAGACATTTTCTTTGAAGGAAAAGAGTACGAGTGGAGTTACATACTCCACTCATACTCTTTTCCTTCAAAGAAGGGGGTTTTTTTGGGTCCTCTAGAACAACATCTTCTCATAATAAATTGATGCTATGTGTCAGGTCCTTAGCTAGGTTAAGTCCAAGTTTCAGCAAATCCGTTAAGTAGTTCTTGCGTGTCAGAGTATCAACATCCATCCAACATCCAGGACAGCCATTCCAATCACATCATGCTATCAGACTAACAAGCCATGACGGAGGCCTTTGGGCGGCCTAAAAACTCCGTTACCAGAGTTGGCTACTTGCTCATACGAACTTACTTACTTATCAGACTATCACACTAATATTATAAAGGTGAAAGTTTGTGTGTGTGTAAGTAGGATGTAAGTGTGTTTGTTGCTCAAACAGCTGGACGGATTTGAATGAAATTTGGTACCAGGATGGTTTATACCCTGGATGAAAAAATAGTCTGCTTTTGATCCTGGTATTCCCACGTGGGGTTTAATAAATGTTTCCAATTCCAGGGGGTACCGCCAAAGCAGGTGTCGGAACAGATCCACAAATCGCTGGTGGAAGTCGGTCTGGTCGACCAATTTGGGGTGTTCGCCAAGCACCTCTCGGGGGGTCAGAAGAGGAAGCTCAGTATTGCTATCGCTATGATTGGAGATCCCAAGGTGAGTTGGTGTCATGAGTTACCATAAAGATGTAGGTATATGTCGCGCCACGTAAAAAGAGCGCTGGCTGTCAAACTGCTCCGTGGTCGATGATTGGTGGAGAGGTGTTGCGGCGCACTTCATACCATTGATGTAACGCGTGCTATTGGTTCGTCAGCGAGTGAACACAGGCGCAAACATACCCCCGCTACTTCCCCGACCGCGCGCGGTCAACTTCATCCGATTTCAAAAATTCTTTCACCGATGTGTAGCATGGACTTTCCGAATGAACATAGGCTATATTTTATCAAGGTACCACGCGAGCGAAGCCGCGGGCGAGTAAGCTAGTTTTATATAATTGTATTTTCAGATAATAATCCTAGACGAGCCGACAGCGGGCGTGGACCCGGTGTCACGACGGCAGATGTGGAGGATCCTGCAGCGAGCGAAGCGAGGGAAGGTGCTGCTGCTTACTACACACTTCATGGACGAGGCGGATATACTGGGGGACCGGAAGGCGGTCATCAGTAAAGGCAGGGTCAGTGGAAAATATAATATTTAAGTTGAATTGTTGAAAAATATAAGATTTAAGTGACGTCTTGCGCTCTGATTGCTTTTTCCGGCGTAGAGGCCTTCTGCACCGGCGTAGAGGCCTTCTACACCGGCGTAGAGGCCTTCTGCACCGGCGTAGAGGCCTTCTACACCGGCGTAAAGGCCTTCTGCACCGGCGTAGAGGCCTTCTACACCGGCGTAGAGGCCTTCTACACCGGCGTAGAGGCCTTCTACACCGGCGTAGAGGCCTTTTGCACTGGCGTAGAGGCCTTCTACACCGGCGTAGAGGCCTTCTACACCGGAGTAGAGGCCTTCTGCACTGGCGTAGAGGCCTTCTGCACCGGCGTAGAGGCCTTCTGCACTCGCCAAAGCCCGGTGAAGTTATAAAGGTCCGGAAGACCACTTAACATAAAAATCCGTCCTCAAAAAAAACTGATTGCTTTTTTACAAAACATGGCGGAATGCTGTAATTTTAATTTCTATTTTATGAAAATAAATATTAATCTTGCTCTAATTTTAAAAATAAATACCTACGTTTTTGAGGATCCATGAATCGTATTTTTTTTTTTCGAAATTCTTAATTAATCATGCCAATTCAGAATGTTCGATACACACCTACTCATAAATAATTACAAATAAAGAAAATGCTGAACCTAAAATATGAATTATTTCAGGTCCGCTGTGCAGGAACGTCGTTATTCTTGAAAAACAAATTTGGAATCGGATACCATTTGACTTTAGTTTTAGATGGTAAGTCACTGGGGGCAATTCGGAGTGTCGCAAAAGCTAAACTAACCTAACTAAAACTATTGCCATCCTTTTTATTCCCATCGCTATGAAAGGGACGGCAACAATTTTAGTTAGCTTAGTTTAGCTTTTGCGACACTCAGAATTACCACTACTATATTATAAAATAACAATAACGAAACTAATATAAGATAAAACACACGGGAAATTACTCACGCAGTTTAGATACCGACAATATTTCGAGAAAACTTAAGCATATAATTTTCTACGAACTCTGCGGCGCAGTGGGCGAAAGCCCGCCTGAGACGCAAAGGTTGCGGGTTCGATCCCCGCTGTGGGACAAATGTTTGTATGATCTGCAAATATTTGCCTCGAGTCTAAGTGTTTTCTATGTAAGATTGTTTACAAAAAATACCCTGGATTAAATAATTTTCTTTTGATCCCGGTATTCCCACGGGAACTATTCACCGCGGGTAACACCGCGGGGCGCAGATAGTAGGTATACCAATATACGTTCTCTAGGCGTTTGCCGCGAGCATCAGATCACGCGTCTAGTGCGCGGCCACGTGCCTCGCGCAGAGAAAGCGCGGCGTCACGGCCGCGAACTGTCGTACATACTACCGCACTACGCCGTACATCTGTTCCCGCCACTGTTCTTAGCCATTGAACACGAGATCAAGGAGAAAACCAACAGACTAGGTGAGTTGGTAGAAATTAACGCTCAGATTTGGTGAGCAGCCAATAATTTTCTTTTCTAATTCCTCTAGAATACCAGTAGATGGCGCTAATCGGTGCTTCAACCGAAATGTCATCTTACTAATAGTTTCGTTCCGTAGTCTAGTGGTCAGGCAGCTCGGCTTAAGAGCGATCGCTTGTATCTACGCAGGTTCGTAAAGACCCACATCTTTACTGGCACAAGGAAATGTGGGATATTATGTATATTTAAGTATCATAGTATATAATTTGTATTTGTGCACCCTATATCTCATAACTTGAACGCATATATCTTTTTCATTACTCTCTAAAAACTCCGTTACCAGAGTTGGCCACTTACTCATACGAACTTCTTATTACTCTCTTGTAATGAAGTGGGTCTTTGATTTTATCATGTTAAAAAAAGTTACATAATAAGCATCATAATATTTCAGGTGTAACCAGCTACGGCGTATCCATGACGACACTAGAAGAGGTGTTCCTCTCTCTTGAGGGAGAGAACGCTGAGGAGACAGAGGCAGTGGAGGGAGTGTCCTCCGTGAAGCTCGTCCGAGCCAGGGCTCTGTCTAGAAGCCTGTCGCTGCAGAGCAAGACGCTAAGCTATCAGGTAACTTTACATCTTTACTAGATTATTTATACAGAGTCAGGAGGCAAGCTTTGCCTACACTGAAGAGCCTATTCTACCTCAGAAATTTGTCTTTGTCTCTCCAGTCATCGGCTAGTATGTCTGTCCTGCTCGCGCGCAATAAACTAAAATTTAGAGAATCTGTTTCTTAGTTAGTTACGTTCTTAGACAAAGTTATGATCTAAATACTTTAAAGTATTTATTAAATGCTAAGGGTTTTAAAGTAATTTTGGACCTAACTTTACGATTTTCTTCTATCGAGAAAGTTTTAAGGAATCGTGATTTCGAAATTTAGAATGCTTAGTAGGTATGAATCCTCAACTTTACTGTGCATTTTAGAATTTGAACCCACGACCGAAAGTCAAGGTACCACCTCCACTCGGCCAAGACGCTTAAAAAGACTATTTCACTAATACAACCATTTTTTCTAGGAGCTAAATGACAAAGCCTCTGAAAAGACCACATCGCTGCCGACTCCGCCTGCGTCTCACACGCTCCACACAACCAACCACGGAGTTGAACACGTCAAGGTAACTTTACTTTTTGAAGTACCTACTTACTAACAACTTATAGCTTATAATTTAAAGCGTGCAAAACTTTAATAGTGGCGCCCTCGAATGGGAAGGGACCAATTTCCTCCCGTCATGGATCCAGGGGTGCTTTCCTGGACCTGTTTCCCGGAGCAGTCCTGGGGGGTGGAAAAATAATACCTAATTGAATAAGCGCGAGCGAAGGCTATTTTGGCGCCCTTCCTGCCACCCGGTTTCCCCCCCCCCCCCCCGGATCCAGGCCTGGGATTTGGTGTGACTCGTTGGGATCTTCCAGGTGGTGCCAGAGGTGACGGTGTCAGTGGACGCGCTCAGCGAGCTGGTGAAGACCAGCCCCAACTGCTGGAGGACCTTCTGCGCCATGGTCTACATCCGGACAGTGAGAATGATCAGGGATCCGTACAAGCTGTATGTCATGATCTTCATGCCTATCAGTAAGTATCTACAAGAAGACTCTTAGCGAAGCTTGCTAATGCCCGGTTCCTATATCCAATGTACGGATGACCGTCGCTCTATCTCTATAGAAACGTTGTTTTATACAACACAAAATGTATGACAATTTTTGACAGATAACAACGTTGCTGTGCTTCGGAGCGCTTCCGTGCTTCGGAGGGCACGCACAAATTGTCGGTCCGGCTTTTAAAGTCGTTAAGCTATAAATTCTATTTTATCAAAATAAATATTGATCTTGCTCTTTATAGAAATAAATACGTTTTCCAGGATCCATGAATCGTATTAGATAAATACAAATTGTAGTAATTCTTGATTATTGTCATCGTCCCTATTGCTAGGTTTTTCCGAAACGCGATAATGGCTGATTATATTTTGATAATACTTTTCTCTCTTCCAGTTTCCTGTGCCATCGGCCTCTGGGTGAAATCCCGTCAAATAGTATTCTTCCGAATGCAGCCACTCAAACTGGACCCCAATGCCTATTCCAACAAGACTCCTATTGCCTTGTTCAGCGAACCCAGCAATTTAAGAGAGCTGGCAGACTTCAAAGACTCCCTCGAAACTCTTGGTGCTAACCCGATTGTGGATTTTGATGGGAATTTTTCTAGCTTTTTGAGTATGGAGAATTTTGGTGCGTTTAGTATGAAGGAGAGTTTGATACCGTATGGCAATATAATGGCGTACTATAATAGTACTTATACACATGCATTGCCTATTATTATCAATTTGTTGGACAACAGTCTTTATAGGTAAGTTTACCAATTTATACATTTGTTTTTTTTCTTTTGTAAGCTTTGTCAGTTTTTTTTTATAATTTAACTTAGAATGTTAACTGTCTACAGAGTTCCTTTTATTTATTTAGTTATTTAGGTTAAGAAGTGTAAGTTTTTTGTTCCTGTGTGTTTCTTTGTTCATAAAAAAATAAACGTTAAGTTTAAGCTTTTTACGTCCAATAAAAACTTGCCACTGTCTAGTCTTGCAAAACTTTTTTGCTTTGTACCAACTTTAAAACAGGCATAAGAATCACCTAGCATGTAAGACGAAACTGTAGTGATCCTTGAGTCCTACCAGAATAAACGATTGTTCTTTCTTTATAAATAGAACATAATTTTAAACTTTGGAGACGCTACTGCGAGTTTTGAATTGCTTGGGCTCGCTTCGCTCACTGGAACTTGAACTAAACGTTTGAACAAGCTAAGCGAGCCCAATTATTGACTTCTTCTCATGAAGCCTTTGATAAGCATTTTAAAATATAATAGCTTACTCGCCCGCGGCTTCGCTCTCGTGGCACCTACCTTGATAAAATATAGCCTATGTTCGTTCGGAAAGTCCATGCTAGTGCACATCGGTGAAATAATTTTTGAAAAAGTATAGATAGAAGTAGGTTTAGATAAATAATATAAGTAATAATAAGTATAGATTGGACACAGATATCTTTAAAATATGAGTTGTGATCAGTTTATTCCATTCCAGAGCGATGATGTCAGCGTCAGGTTTGATAGACAGCTTCAAGCCTATAGAAGTGTTGGTCCACCCATTTCAGCAGACAGAGCAACAGGAGGAGTTCAATATGGGGAATGTGATATGCGCCATTTTTGTTGGAATGATCTTTGCTCTGGTGCCGGTTACTCTTGCCGTGGATATTGTTTATGATAGAGAGGTAAGGGAATTCATTAATTGACTTTATTTATTTTCAAATCAAATCAAATAATTTATTTTGCGAAACAAGGGTTAATTAAATGACATTGAGAAGAGTATGTCCAGCCTTGATCTGCTTGTCAGCATGCAAACATAGAACATAAAGTAGTAGGTATTTAAATCTTTAAAAATAATAAATTAAGGTACGTACTTACGTACACATTTCAATTTACAGTAAAAAATAAATAAATAGATAATAATAATTCTCAATAGGTACATGTCATAATTAAATGTCAAATTGATTAATTTTTATTTACTTATTTCCATTTATATCTATTTTTACAGTATAATCCTAATGCTAATTCTACAGTAGAGATAGAGTATTTGTAGCATTGAAATCGGTCTCTAGTTTTTGAGTTTATTCGTTAAACACTGAAACAAAATGTTTCCATATTATTTAGAGGAGTAGCGAAGTTGCACGATGGCCACCAAACTCTGTTTTCGCTACTCCTCCTAAAATATACAAAATGAAACTATTACAGAGGTATCAAAAAAAATGATTAGTTTCACCAAAGACGATTAGGTTACACAAACTGTACATTCAGTTTTTTTAAATTCCTTTGTTTAACGTAATAATAAAATAATATAGGCGGTGGCGCTAGTTTCACCCATACAGGCACCTTAAGATGATTTTATAACATCTTTGCTTTTCAGATTAAAGCCAGGAATCAACTAAGAATAAACGGATTGTCAATGTGCATGTACTTCCTCACCTTCTTCACTATCCTGACTGCGATAATGCTGATCACCACAGCTGGAGTTTTAATATTGGTAAATGAAATGAAACAAAATGAAATATCATCACGACTGTATCCCAGGGAGCGGTAGACATTTCTTTCAGATCATTAGGCAATTTTTAGATCCTTTGTGAAGATGTCTAAAAGGGTAGTCAGAGGTATGTCCAAATACATACATACTACAATATATAAATATGTGAGATCATCTCAGTACGTGGACACTGTTAGTGTAGTGTGTTGTCCTAGTGTGAACCGGCCCTAATTGACATTTATGAAGATCAAGTGAGGGTAGTTGAATAAACGCTTTCGCTTTGCTGTGGCGGTACCTCCAATCTCAGTCTTCCCGCGACCACGGCTGGTGCAATCCGGTCGAAACGTCGGGCGAATATTAAACGTATTATTCGTGATAAATACCCGTTTGTATATGTTTTATAATGATGATATTATAGGTATTTCCTGTGACTCACTACATTTCTTTGTAATAAGTTAGAACCGACACTCATTTTTGGATTATTTTTATTTTAACTGCATTTATTTATTTTTAAATTTATTTTATTTTCCTGTACTTATTTATATTTATTTAACTGTATGTATTGTTTGTGAGAGAAAATAAATAAATGATTGGTTGATTGAAATGATTGATTGTGTTACAAACAAGTTTATCTTCCAGGTAGTGCTGAACGACATCCCCAGCCTCAACAACCCCTCCGCTATCTTCATGTTGATCGCCCTCCTCACCCTCTACAGCCCCTCTGCCATCCTCTTCAACACAACCCTCTCCTACATCTTCGACAAGATGGACTCCGCTCAAAGCATCATGCCGAATATTACCACTTGGGTTGGAGTGATACCGTTTATATTGGTCGCTGTTTTGGACACTTTTAAGTGGGGTGAGTTCATCTCGATAATATCACTTCACTTCTTGTTTGTGGCTACTAGACTGATTTGAATGAAATTTGGTACCAGGATAGCTTATATCCTCAATTAATACATAGGCTTCTTTTGATCCCACGGGAACGGGAACAAATATCACTTCACTTCTTGTTTGTGGCTACTAGACTGATTTGAATGAAATTTGGTATCAGGATAGCTTATATCCTCAATTAATACATAGGCTTCTTTTGATCCCTCGGGAACGGGAACACTATTCTATACTATTCACCGTTTTTACTCATGTTATATTGTAATCTTGCAAAGCTGTAAGTTTTCTTAAAATTAAGTATTAAAATAAAATAAGACCAACGACAATTAGGTACCTAATCGTTCTTGATACTCTCTACACATACTCATGTATTATACTATATCGCTCATCTTATTATAGTAGCTAAACCATAAACTTACCTTGGATAACCTAATAAAACCATAAGTACCTGACCTCGACGCACTATTTGAATAATACCTATATATATAGGTAGGTACGTGTACCTTGTCGAGATTTGTGTAAACAACATTATCTACTATTTTGACAGCTCAGTTGCCTTGTAAACAGATTTTTATTTTAATTAATTGTTTACTGACTTTAAACGGTGTAGAAAAACATCGTGATGAAACCCGTTCTGAGCGGTCACAACCTTGATGGGTGACCGCAAGTGGCATTATCAGCTGAGCGCTTCCGTGCTTCGGAGGGCACGTTAAACTATCGGTCCCGGCTTTTAAAGCCATGACGGCCTTATGGCGGCCTTAAAACTCCGCCGTTAGAGTTGGCCACTAACTTGACTTGGCTCATTCGAACTAACTAAGTTTGCTAAAACTATCAATAAATAAATTTAAAAACCTTATTAAACGTCATCTTTATAAAAAGCGTAATATAAAATATCAGATTACTTTGATGACAAAAACGCTTGGGACTAAACGTGCTCCAACTCAGTTTATATTTACTTAGTATTAAGATTGGACCTCTGAAAAAAAAGCTAGGCCCACACCACCAGGTTCTTGCCTGATTCTTTCCCTGGTGTGGGGAGTCGCGTTGCAACAGGCAGTAGAATCACCTAGTTTTAAGAACGTGACATGTCAAAGTGGTCTATAAACGATCGTACTGAATAAATACATTTTTATTTTGACTGGAATTAAGATTGCCTAACGCTCTATAAATCATCTTGTAAATATTTACTGGCCCTAAATTGTATTTGTTTACAGGTAGCGACATAGCCTTCTACCTGCACGTTTTCTTCAGTTTCGTGGACGTCATGTACATTCCATATGCCATAATTTACTACGTAGATAGGTAAGTTTATCAGTTTATCTCCAAGGTTCTGTATATTTGCTCGTTCAGAGAAATTTGAGATTGTTATAAGATCGTCATGACGCAAAGTGATGCGAAATTATCAGTTGGTTTTTTTCACACGGGAATTTGCGAAAATTATTACATAAGCCCTTCTGTTTAAACAAAGGAATTTGTTGCGTAGTCATTTAGGTACCAGACTGCTTTAGGCCTGAATTATCTGTTTTTCCAAAATGTATCTATGTAGTTTAGCAGTCATTTGGTTACCATAACACAAGCATTAAATTGCTTAGCTTGGGACTAGATGATGCCGTGTGGAATGTCGAGGGATATTTATTATTAAGTTTTATTATTTATTTCATCAAAGTTAGCTTTTTTGTCCCACTGCTGGGCATAAGCCTCCTTCCATAACCGCAATCAGCTCTACTTTGGGCCTTTTGCATCCAGGTCTTAACCTGAGGTATGGCAACTATGTCGTCCATTATTTATTTACAGAAACTAAACTACTACATATTTACATAACTGTACAATATACAATTAGAACCAGTTGAGCCACCTAAGGATCGTTACAAACGATCTATAGGTAGCTCAACTGATCCAAACCAATGCCAGACGGAAGCGTGCCCAAGACACTGGCAGCATTGCCGCGCTGGATGGCAATGCTGATCTTTTGAGCCAAATAAGTGCCAGTTATTATTAATATTTATTCCAATAGTCGTGTTGGTCAAGTGGATTAGTACTTCGACTTTCGATCCGAAGGTCGTGGGTTTGAATCCGGCCGTGCATCAATGAACTTTTCGCATCGAAAAAATTATATGCGCTATACCACGAGCTTTTAACGGTGAAGGAAAACATCGTGAGGAAACCAGTTAGCTCTCTAATAGCGTCGATGGGCTTGCAACCTGTCACGTATGGAAAGTTAACTTCTGCAAGATGTGGGCATGTACCAAATAGGTATGTATTTGGACATACCTCTGAGTACGTGAGTACCCCCTTAGACATCTTCAAAAGGATCTAAAAATTGCATTTGAAAGAATGCAATTTTTGCAATGTTGCAAAATTTTTGCAAAATTTGAAAATGAAACATAACTGAAAGAAATGTCTACCGCTCCCTGGGATACAGTCGTGATCATATTGCATTTCATTTCATTTTTTCATTTCATTACTTATTCCCAGGGTGTACGTAACATGCAACCTGCGCGACCCTTGCTCCAACCCATCACTATGGAGCTACATGACGGCGGAGGTGTTGGTGTTAGTTTGCGCCATGTTGTGGCACATCCCAGCGTCCGGCGCCGCGCTGAGGCTCGCTGATGCGCTCAAGTCGAACGATTGCACCGTGCGTCTCTGTGATGTGAGTATACTAGCAATCTACGCTTTTAAAAAAAAGCTAGGCCCACACCACCAGGTTCTTGCCTGATTCTTTCCCTGGTGTAGGGAGTCGCGTTGGACCAGGCATTAGAATCACCTAGCATGTAAAACGAAACTTAAGTGATCCTTGAGGTCCTACAAGAATAAATGATTTTTTCTTTCTTTCTTTCTTTCTTTCTTACGACCACTGTGGCGCAGTAGGTGAAGAGGTTGCGGGTTCGATCCCCGCTGCGGGACAAATGTTTGTTGTTGTTGTTGTTTTTAGCCTGTACTGTTCCCACTGCTGGGCATAGGCCTCCCCTCGAGTTTTCCAGTCGTTTCGGTCTAACATTGCCTGCCACTGCCCCCTGATTGTGTAACTTGTTTCGGATTGTATCCAAGTTGTATCAAAGCAAAAATCACAGTAAATCACGAAAACAACTGTCAAATATGACAGTAATTAAGTAAGTTACTTACTAATTTACTTAATCAGCCTTTAATCTGACAGGATTTTTCGCGATTTACTGTGATTTTTGCTTTGATACAACTTGGATACAACACGAGACAAGTTACACAATCCAGGGGCTGATCATCGCTAAAAATTGTTTTTTTTTTTAATCATACAAATGTTTGTAAGTATGATCAACAAATATAATTTGTCTCGTGTCTGGGTGTTTTCTATGTAGACTACCTATCCAGGGAATATATATTTATAAAAAAAATGTCTATAGGTATTATATACGTCATCTGGTTACAATAACAAGCATTAAATTGCTTAGCTTGGGACTAGATGACGCTGTGTGGAATGTCCAAGGATATTTATTTATTTTGGTCTGGAGATCTGAATCCAAGACGTAGACTGGATTGCACCAGCCGTGGTCGCGGGTAGACTGAAGATTACTTCAGTCTTCACCACGGCTGGTGTGTAGGTGTTTCCGCAGCAGAGCGAAGGCGTCTTTTAAACTACCCTCACTTGAGTGTAGTTGGTGTAGTTACTTGACTTTTAATCGGTCTACTTTTGACGGAGTAATTAATTGTTCACCGATTACTCCGTCAAAAGTAGACCGATTAACAAATTTTTTAATCGGTAAAAAAATACATGCAGTGAAAAATAGAACCTTCTCCTTTTTTGAGGTCGGTTAAAAAGCTCTCAAGAGAAAAGCTGCACAGTACCTAGTCGACTTTTAGAAATTTTAGGTCCGATTGGCGAGTGCTATTGGTTCGACGCATGCGCAAACAGACCCCCGCCACTTCCCCTCAGCCAGTTCTTTTTACGTGACGCGACTTATACTCACGGTCACACTTCGCGACTGTCACTTGTTTAGTAGCGGATATAAATGTCCTTGAATACAGAGAAGAAGAAGGCGACTATCTTCAGAGAAGTGTGACGTGGAAGCTGAGCCGGCGTCGACGGGAGACGCGAGGGAGGATGAAGACGTGAGGAGGGAGCGGCGTCGCGTCGCGGCCATATTTAGCGAACCCACCTCGAATGCACCGCCTTTAGTTGTACACGTGAGTTACCATCATTCTCCTGCCCTTATCCCACGCTAAGTGGGTGCCGACCCACTTAGCGTGGGATTAGGGCAAACATATCCATGAGGCAACATGTTTTTCTCTTCCACTCTCCTCTATCACTCGTCAACTCTGAACTCACTCTTTTTACATTCATATACGTGAGGAAACCCGCGGCTAGTCAACCCCACACGTATTGACCATTGTCTTTCCTGTGGATATGGCCGGCAGCTGAGAGGATGGTTTAGGTGCTGGGCCAGCCTATTCCATCTCAACAATGTCCCAGGCACTACAGTGTCCCGTTAAGTGTAGGCAAAGCTTGCCTCCTGACGCTGTATAAATCATCTAGTAAAGATGTAAAGGCCTCTTTCACACAATCTATCCACTTCTTCTTCGGCCTTCCTCTACTTGTTCCCATCTATTGTACATGTGAGTTACCATGGCTGGATAACAGAGCATCAGAGCACATGTCAGGATGAGATCTGATCAAGAATTGCAGTCTCTTTTTAATAGATTCTGATATCCTATCCTACTAAAATAAAAGTGATAGTTTGTGTGTGTGTATAAGTGTGAATGTTTGTTACCCTTTCACGCTCAAACGGCTGGACGGATTTGAATGAAATTTGGTAGAATTACCCTAGTAGCTTATTATTATTGTTATTTGGAGCCCGTATCATCCCACTCCAGAGCCAAGGCCTCCCTTCCTTCTCTCCACTCCTCTCTATTGTGAGCTAGTGTGGTCCATTGTGGACAGTAAGAGTCAAGCTCGTCTCTCAAATGCTGAGTTGGACGCCTATTTGGGACACATTGTTTTTTTTTTTAAATTATATTTTTGTGTATTGTTTTAGTTTGTGTGTGTGTCAAATAAATGCTTTTTCTTTTTCTTTCTCTCCACCGCCGCCGCGGTCTGCCGCGTAGTCGTTTCCTGTCCCGTGGGATCCACTCGGTGCCCACAACTCATCCGACATGCGGCAGACGTGGCTGGTAGCTTATACCCTGGATTAAAAAAATCAAGAAATGTTTACTATTTCTTAGCACTCTGAGCGTTTAGAAATTACAAACACGTTGAGAAAACACATTTACCATAAGCATCTGCTTCCAGAACCTCCGCAAGGTGTACAAAGTCCGCGGCGCAGAAAGCAGCAGTTGCAGCTGTGGAGGAGAAGACATTACCACTGTCCGCAAGGCGGGGCTGCAGCGGCTGAGCCTGGCTGTTGAAGGAGGGGAGGTGTTCGGTCTACTCGGACATAACGGCGCCGGGAAGACTACTACCATGAAGATCATCACTGCTGAGGAGAAGCCTACGAGAGGAGAGGTAGGTTTTCTGAACAGATACAGGACTACTCAGTCTACTTGGTTAAATGGTGCTGAATAGACCAACACCAAGAAGATTATTACAGCTAAAGAGAAACGGAATAGAGGAGAGGTAGGCAAGCCTATACTAATATTATAAAGAGGTAAAGTTGGGTTGTTTGTTTGTATTTTTGGGGTAATATCCGAAACTACTCATCCGATTTCAAAAATTGTTTTCCTGATGTGTAGCATGGATTTTTCAGAATTAACATAGGCTATATTTTATCAAGGTAGGTACCACGTGAGCGAAGCCGCGCGGCGTGTAAGCTAGTCTTTTATAAACATAGGATTAGGTCATGAGTCAGTGATTCAGGTCTGGAGATAATATATTTGGTTTAGGTATATATATATATGTATTGTATATAGAATAGAATACCATTTAAATTATATAGTTGGCAAAACATAATTTTCTTCTTTCACTCACTCCTCATTCGCCAACTCTAAATCCACTCCTCTCACATTCCCACCTTCTTTGACACAGTTAAACCACCCTTCGGTCTTTCTGTTCTTCTATCAAATAGATAATATCCGTCTCCAGGTGATGCTAAGCAATCAGAACATCAGAGACTCCCAAGCCTCAGCGTTCCGTCTGCTCGGCTACTGCCCGCAGCATGACGCGCTCTGGAAAAACGTCACCATCCGCGAGCACATCGAGTGCTACGCCGCCATCCGGGGCGTCAGCAAGAGCGATACATCGCGGTAAGTGGTCCTTCGAGCCGGATACTGGGTAGCTCGTGTATCGTAGTTCTGGTCCTTCGAGCCGGATACTAGGCGTTTGGTGTTCAGATAATGTGATAAGTACATTGATTGTTTGGTCGTTCGTGCTGGATACTGGGTAGTATATAAGTAAAAAAGACTTACGGAGAGAAAAGCAAAGTAAGTTCGTATAAGCAAGTGACCAACTCTCCAATTTATCTGATCATCTGACCTGAACTCTGTCTTCTATATTTAGTTAGTAGTATATATTTTGGATAGAATACAGAGTTCCTTTTATTTATTTAGTTGTAGTTAAGAAGTGTAGATATTTTTTGTTCCTGTGTGTTTCTGATCATCTAACTAAATCACAATACTCTCACAGGATAGTAGACGCTTACCTCAACGGCCTCCAAATAATGGAGCACGCCGGTAAGAACGCCGAGGAGTGCTCGGGAGGGACGCGGAGGAAACTGTCCTTCGCGCTGGCCATGGTGGGCAGCCCACGCGTGGTGCTGCTGGATGAACCCTCTACTGGCATGGACCCGAGAAGCAAGAGGTTCCTCTGGGACACCATTCTAGCTAGTTTCCAGGTCAGTCTCTTCAGACCCTGGTCTTTTGAATTGTACCACGTACTTTGAATTTTGGATCTATTTCATTATAAATGAAAAATCTTACTAAAAGTTAACAGCTCTGGCAGGATTCCAGAGTAGATACAATCGATCGCTCTTAAGCCGAGCTGCCTGACCACTACGGAACCTGCACTCGCTGAAACTATTAGTAAGATGATTTCTCGGGTAAAGCACGTTTTGGATCTATTTGTTTTCGTTTCGCTAAAGAAGTAACTGATTGAAGATTTAATTTTGCAGGGCAAAAAGGGTGCTATTCTTACAACACATTCCATGGAAGAGGCTGATGCACTATGTTCAAGAGTTGGCATCATGGTCAAGGGAGGACTCAGGTAGAACCTTAGGGAAAGTTAGAAAGAGCGCTGTATATTCCTGTCTCAGTCACACAAAAACAAAGACAAATATACCACATTCTTGTGAGTAAAAGAGACAAAGTGTTTTATCTTTTGTCCCTCATCGTGTACCGCTTTTTTGTATGGTAACTTGATGCTCCGAATGTTGTACTACGAAACTATGGATTCACTGCATGTTTTGTCCCTTTCGGCGGCACGCTCACTGTTTAAGTTCGTTTAGTTAGGTTAAGAAGTGTAGGTATTTTTTGTTCCTGTGTGTTTCTTACTTTGTTCATAATTTATAAATAAAAATGTTGACCCTAAAAGGTATTTTTAAATTTATTTCAGGTGTATTGGTTCAACGCAACACCTTAAAAACCTTTACGGGGCGGGTTACACGCTAGAGATGAAAATAGGTCAGCCGAACCAGAAATCAACGGTAAGGACTTAATTTTATACCTAATTTTACTTAATTTTTACCTAATTTTATAAGTAATCTTAGATTCAGCTCCTCAACATGTTTGAAATGTTATTTTATCACAGATGGAGTCAGAATTATCGATGTCGCCATCGCCGTTGAGGTCTACGCAGAATTCGCCGTCGTTAGAAGAGGCGGACGAAGGTAGGACAAAAGTTATTTTTAGGTACTTACGTTGATTAAAAAAATGGTTTATAACTAGTAACTATATGTATACATAGAAAAGGCTGTATAAGAATGTATAAGGCTGGTTTTAGAGTCACACTAGTCGCATAAGACCAGCTAATCGGTAATCGTTTGTCGTCATCACGGCTAAACTGTCAAATATGACAGTTGTGGTAAACTAAACTGTTAATTACATCATCTTCCTGCCCTTATCCCACCTTACGTGGGGTCGGCACAACATGTATTCTTCTTCCATTTCCCTCTATCAGCCGCCATCTCAACATTCACCCCTTTCTTACTCATGTAAACTTTCACACAGTCCATCCATCTTTTCCTTGGTCTACCTCTACCCATATATCCATCCATCCACATGCATATCAAGCACTCTTCTATTTACATACTAAACTAAACTGTTAATATGACAGTAAAAATTGGTACTGTCAAATCTGACAGTTATGATTAACTAAAACTGTCAAATATGACAGTAATAATGGTTTCGCTGTCAAACCTGACAGTTGTGATTGCGTTTTACTGTCATATTTGACAGTGGTGACAAGTTTTGATTTTGCGACAAGTTAGACAATCTTAACAATTTCTCGTATTTACTGCAACATTTTAAGATTATTGTCGGTATTCATATTGAAATGTCATTGATTGTGTGGTCAGGCGGGTCGGGTGCGGGCTCGCAGTGCGCGGGCGCGGAAGCGGAAGCGGAAGGGGAAGCGGAAGCGGTGGACGCCAGCATACACACGCCGCTGGTCGGTTCCGCCTCGCCACATCCTCATCATCATCAGAGGTAACTTGGGCTTACATTCATTCACTCATTGTTTTTAACGTCTCTACCTTTAATGAATCAACAAAAATAAATATTAAAAACCCAGACAATTCTTTAATCCAGGGTAAGAGTATATAATAATTTTTGTAATTCTGGTATAAAATTTCATTAAAATCCGTCTAGCCGAAAAGAAAAAGTAACAAACACACTTACACACACACAAACTTTCACCTTTATAATTTAAGTGTGAAGTGTGATTTGAACTATATGTGTGTTAGGACGGAGTCTAGTGGAGGGGGGGCGGGGGCTGATGCAGCCATAGCCCTGGTCGCGCGACTCTTCCCCTCGGCGTCTCTGGAGGAGAACTTCGCAGACCGCTTGGTCTTCTCCGTGCCTCAGTCAGCCGTCTCCAGCTTAGCCAGGTGTTTCCAGCAGATTGAGGAGGGTGAGACATAAATATATACTTTTAAATAGGGTAAGATCAGTTATCAGTTACGATGGAGAGACAGGCTCGTCAAATTCCGTGCCGACTGGACTATTCTTGCACAGGAAAGGGATGAATGGAAAGAGTGGGAGGAGGCCTTTTCCCAGCAGTGGGACATTGAGGGCTGATAATAATAATAAAGATCAGTTAAAAGATAACGAACAGATGACTCAAACGGCCTAAAACTACTAAGTACATTTTAAAATTTAAAATTAATAAAAAAATATGATCACGACTGTATTCCCAGGGAGCGGTAGACATTTCTTTAAAATTATTTCATTTTAAAACTAAATTAGGTTTGGTTTAGATGCGATAAAATTTTCAAAATAATTACCACCACGTTGGGCGCCAATTTAAAGTGTACCCGATGTGTCCTTTATTTTTTTAAATTACACAAAACAATTAACGATTAAACATAAAAATAATATCAAATATAAATATGTAACATAAAACATACACAAACACTTAATACTTAATAAGATCCTTGTACCACGTTGGGCGCCAATACCACGGATAAAATAATACCAATAAGTTAAATGTAATTTAGCAAAAAGGCTTCGACCAAAAAAAGAACAATTTTAAATCACCAAAGTTAATTTTTGAGAAACGTAATAATGATGTTGTTTTTACATTGATTTTGTAGGTACCAACTAGATTTATTTTGGAGTTATTGAAAGAAGTGTTAGTAATTTTTGTCCAACGTTTTCGAAATTGCGTCATTCGAAACAACGGTTTTCGTAACGGCGTACTTCGAAGTCGTTAAGCCATGACGGAGGCCTTTAGGCGGCCTAAAAACTCCGTCACCAGCGTTGGCCACTTGCTCATACGAACGAACGAACCAACGAATTTCGAAACTACGGAGGATATATTTTATTTAAATTGAGTATTATTTACGAATTTGTTGTTTTCAGCAAAAGAAAGGCTGAACATAGTGGAATACAGCTTCAGTCAGACAACTCTGGAGCAGGTGTTCCTGAAATTCGCACAAACAGAGAGCGTCGAGTCTGCAGACCAAGATGAATAATTACAGTAAGATAGACGCTGCTTCTTCGACTTTGCAAGATTTGACGACATCTTTTAAAAGGTATTAAAAATATTAATATTCTTGCATCTTTTAAAAGGTATTAAACATAATAAGTTAAAATAACATTCTACTCTCATTAAATGAAGACTTACGTTATTATTCTTATGAGGACTTGTTTGATAGGAAAATATGCGTTAAAAAGCAATGATTAAATTATTTTTTATCGGAATCAAGGCGGTTTTTCTAAAATGCTAAACCTAGCATCCTAGTAAAACCGCCGTGAAAAATAATCATTTTGAAAGATTAGTTTGAATACCTAAGATACAAAGTTGTTTTTAAAAATAACCTTTGCATCTGAGACTAGACATCCTCAGAGGAATTTTACTTAACTCCAAAATGATTGAAAGAAAGCATATAATTATTTCAAAACCATACCAGAATAAGTATTCATATTAGACATTATAATAGCACACGGGAAATTACTCACGTAAAATTATCGTCGATTTAGATACCGACAATGTTTCGATTCTTCCGGAGAATCTTCATCTGACAGTCAGTGTCAGTGTCAGTGTGAGACGCGACCGCGAGGAGTGACCACACTCATACCCAGATGAAGATTCTCCTGAAGAATCGAAACATTGTCGATATCTAAATCGACGATAATTTTACGTGAGTAATTTCCCGTGTGCTATTATAATGTCTAATACAACTCACGATAGTTTTGAAAGTGAAATAGTATTCATATTACTTAAAAACATGAAAAAGTGGTTTCAGATATTAAAAAAGTTTATTTATTACCAATAGGAAAAAGTCGACAAAGTCTATTAAGCAGTGTCCACAGTTGTGCTTTTTGAATAAAACCAGTGTAAAATAATCGCTTAAAATACAATACTTGAATTTTATTTTTCGTTGAGTTTTTGTAAGCTTTTTGTAATAGACGGGGCGTGGATTTGAATGATTTTGTATTACAATTTAAGAAAAACTGAGAATTAATAATTAATTTTATTTAAATTTAAACTTACATCTACATATAAAAAGTAGGTAAACATGTTGCTGTTAAAATAAAGGCATAATTTGAAATTTATCAGACATTAACTAAATTTAATGAAGAATAAATTTCACGTTTCGGTAAAATGTTTGAACAGAGTAAAAAAAAAAATTGCAATACAAAATGTTTGAAAGTCGCTGCCTCGTGTCCGAAGAGAGAATACCGTCTAAGATATAGCGTTAGAAGTTTGACTGTTTTGTATTATTTGTACATTCAGCCGCTGGGATAAGGCCTTGTTAATACTGTGTTTATTTCCTTTACCAACGAATAGGCTTCGTGGCCGAGTGGTCGATGGCAACCCGGCTAAAGGGTGATGATGATTTAGCCCGTCGAAGTCGTAACTTTTCGTAAGATTTTTCATTTTCTAATGAAATACCAACGACTTTTGAAGACCGATACTTCCTTACCAATTTATCTGGTCCCTATCCATCTTGGTATAAGTGTGGTCTCCTCGCGGTCGATATTTTACGAATAAATTCCCGTGTGCTATCATAATGGCTAATATTTAGTTATTCTGAATGAAAAGCGGAAATTTCATACCAAAATCACTGTGGAAGACAACGGCACCATAAATACGTAACTAAGTAACAGACATGGGTAAATATTACTAAATCTTAATGTAAACATGATTTTCAAATGTCACTGCAGTAACGTTACACAATGTCATTATATTTTTCTTGTCTAAAGACGACTTGCACAACGATTTCTTATTGTTTAAGCTGGATTAGGTGCATTTAAAAAGACTAATCGCGTTTTAGTGTCTTACATAAAACAAAATTGATCGCAAAAAACGTATATCGAACTGTCACAGTTAGTAGTGGCAATTCTGGATGTCGCTAAAACCAATTTGACAGCACTAAAAATGTTGCCATTTTAGTGCTGTCAAATTGGTTTAGTTAGGTTTAGGCGACATCCAGAATTAGCACTAAGTAGTAATATAACTAAATGAATTTAGCAAAAATAAAATCAGTTGTTGTGTAAGCCATAGTTCAATTTAGCGATCGTATAGACATTTGATTTTTTTTATCCTATAATGAGGGATTTAAAAAATATAAAGGAAATAAACACAGCAAACATGTTTTGATGACAACAATGTCACCGACTTGCGGTCTAAATGTGCCTAAATTCATTTTAATTGTTTAAAACTAGTTTTGTCATGGTAGTGAACCTGTTTAAAATAATAACTTTCAATGTTTAGCTATCTATTTACACTCTACTAGTAAAAAGTTTCTTCTGTTTAAGAATTTAAAACAAAAATTAATATCTTGTAGTAATCTTGAATTGATTTAATGGTTATTAAAATGCATGCCATTTGAAGATCTAAACATCAGTCCCCAAAATATGAATTAAGTAAGTTACTTACTAATTTACTTAATGAGCGTTGAATCTGACCATTGTTTTCACGATTTACCGTGATTTTTGCTTTGATACAACTTTGACAATCGAGACAAGTTACACAATCAGGGGCAGTTATCTCTTAAAGATAGATAAAAGTGGCAATTCGGAGTACCTTTCGCAAAAGCTAAACTTAACTAACTAAAAATGTTGCCGTCCCTTTCTTATCGATGGTAATAAAAAGGATGGCATTCATTTTCGTTAGTTTAGTTTAGCTTTTGCGACACTCCGAATTGCCACTAAAATTTACCTACTGGCAATACTAGTTTTGAACTAATCTATTTACACACTTGTTTGAATCTACGCTTGGTAGATGTACTAAACTCCTATTTTAGGAGCTAGTGTCCCAACACTAGGTTTTAGTAACTTTGTGATTTCGTTCTAGTCAGCATTCGCCTAGTTAGCTCTGTGATTGACATTCCGTAATTTTATAAAAAAGTATTATTTTCAATGTTTTAGAAACTAAAAAACCATTTTTCACCAACTTTAAACTTTAACAGTTTTTAATAAAGAATAAATTTAATTTAATAAGGCCGGGTTTCACTACTAAATTAGCTTCGTAGACCATTTTATGTCCTATTCGTTAATCAGTTACGCCCACCACATTGTTTTGAAATAACTCAAAAATTTGTGCGTTATGAAATTGAAAGATGGAATTAAAAGTAAAAAAAGAGGAATGGTGAGGTTAAAAAGTTTGAAACTTATAATAGATGTTTTGTTTCAGCGTAAGAATCAATAATAATTTATGCCCGGTTCCTTTAACGAACGTACGGATGACCGTAGATCGATCGTCATAGCAACGTTGTTATCTGTTAAAAAGTGTCATACATTTTGTGGTTGTATAAAAACAACGTTTCTATAGGTAGAGATAGATCGACGGTCATCCGTACGTTGGATATAGGAACCGGGCATTAGTCGATTACATCAGAAGCTAATTTTGTTAATGACGACCTCTGTGGCACAGTGGGCGAAAGCTCGCCTGAGACGCAGAGGTTGCGGGTTCGATTCCTGCCGCGGGAGAAATGTTTGCATGATCTGCAAATATTTGTCTCGAGTCTGGGTGTTTTCTATGTATAATATGTATGTATTTACAAAAAAAACTGTATATACCTACTTAAGTAGTATATCAGTCATATCTGGTTACCATAACAAAAGCATTCAATTGCTTAGCTTGGGACTAGATGACGCTGTGTGGAATGTCCAAGGATATTTAAAAAAAATAATATTTAATGAAACTCATTTCGTAGTGTGAATTCGGATCGTTGGTGGAAACTGGCTGAAAGTGATTTAGTTACAGAATGTCACTTACAAGTAGTATTTTTACATTTTCGTAATATGTTGCTAGGTTCGATAAAGTCGAAAAATTATTGTATAAAATATTTATATATTGCGAATTGTTGGAAGTTGTAACTAGTCTACGAGTAAGTTATAATGAACTGGTTTTGCGTTATTCGTGTCGGGTGCAGACCGCATTGAGGCTTAAAGCATTAAGTTTAAGTGTGATTTTTGTATGAAACAGTGATGTCCCTTAGTACAGGCACCAAGAAAAGTCGATTAATTTCAGGAAAACAAAACTTAAACTGTTTGTCGATTTGTCTTGATCACTGTAGTACCTTTTTGGTTAAACTTTTTTACATTTACGCCGTATAAAACCTATGTTGCCTTTCTAGATTGGTCACGTTTATCATGATGATGATAGTTTAAGTGATAGCCTATCTAATGAGCCTTTAGTATAATAATTGATCCGTGTATGCAATGTTTTATTTAGTTCAATTCTATTAACAATTATATTTTATCCGCTTTTCCTGTTTGCGTTAAACATATCATTACTTTATGAAAAAATAATGTTCGAAGTGTTTTAAAATTAAGTAACATACCTACTGTGCAATAGTTTGAATCACAACAGAACAAGTGAGAATTGTATTTGCATTTGTTTTGTGGACAGAACTAATGAGAAAAAAAATCCCAGTAGTTCTGTCAACAGAACTACTCAACAGAACAGGTGGGAGTAAACGTACCTATATCTACCTACAGCCGGTGTCTCGAATGTCTAATCAATGGTCAAATCACTTGACAAGTGTCAAATGAGGAACAAATTCGACGCTGTCACGTGATTGGAGCGTTGATTAGTTAATTTTTGAGATAATCTTCGTTCGAGAAGCCAGCCGTTAATTTTATTTTTGATTAATTGAAAGATTAATGACGGTTAACTTTTTCTGAATATAATATCAGAGAGTAGGTAGAGAGAGTAGGTACCTATAAACATGTTATACGTAAATCCCAAAATATTTTTATAAGCGTTGATATTTTTTAATTAAGTAGGTATCTCCCATAAAATAATTAGTGAACGCTATCAAATATTTATTTTAATGATAAGTTTGTACCTACGTAGTCAACTAAGTATCCACCTTAAGTATACCTAAATTAATTTTATTAGATGAATTTTTAGTCAATTAATTTTACAGAATAAATATCATCCGACACGATTTTGGCATATTATTTAAACGACCCGATATTTTAGTACCCCACTTATTAGTAGGTACTATTTAGACTTAAAAAAAAGGAGGTTCTCAAACTCAGAATGAGGTTCTCAATTCTGACTGGGTGAACCGATTTTGAGGATTCTTTTTTTATTTGAATACTTCCCGTGTGGTCCCATAAAGATTTTGAGTATCTTCAGAGTATGAACAAAAATGCACCTCAATAGTGCAAGAAATTGATCTCTTCTGTCGTTTGAGGTCGGTTTTTGCTACTGGTACAAAATACCTACTCGTAGAACAAAGGAAGAACGAAAATATTTTTTTTTTTTTTTTTTTTTTCAACCTACATTGTCCCACTGCTGGGCAATGGTCTCCCCCAATTCTCTCCAACCATCTCTGTCCTTTGAGACCTCACACCAATCTCTCATAAAATTAAATAAAATAAAATAAAAAATTTAAATTTTTGATAGTAGGATTACCTAACCCAGTAGATCTATCATTAATATTTAGGTAGGTACTTATGATTTACAAGTTATTGAAATGACGAAGAATTTTTCTAAACGTGTAAGAAAAATTCAAAACACATCTATGAACGTGAATGTGCGAAGACTAATCTGTTTTCTGAAATGAAAGTCTATGTAAGGTAGGGTAGGTGATTAACGCCCGCTGTTTATTAACGCCCGGGTAGCAGAAAACACACTAAATATCGTATTATTCAATTGACACTCCACGCATAGGTAGAATGAATCAATAAGAAAGCGCAGGGCGAGCGGCGGCACGCTCGCGCCACATTTGTGGCAGTGTGACGCCTCGTCCCGGCAGGATCTGTCAAGAACTGCGCTACTATAATAAATGTCACGACAAATAGTATAGTTTTTCATGTATTTTTTGCGATTTGGGTACGGTTTTTGGTTTAAAGAGATTCACGATAATCTTGTTCTACTATTACTAAAATATTTTGTGTCGATTTCTATGTTTTTTTACAAAAACGTGTCAGTGTCAAATAATAACGTCCGGCTGGGGAATAACGCCCGGTAAAATGACGGTTGGGCGCTTTTAGCCTGCATGGGCGTTATAACCAGAGAGCATTTTTATAATAGTACATAATGTCTAAAACGACTTTACTACTAATTGCAAATTTAATTCTTATGATAATCGCCTTACCGTGTAAATTACCCGATGATAGGAGGACGAAATCGTCGCGATACTCACCCATGGAGATGGTTCCTTAGTGTTATAAATTTATTAGACATTTCTCTTTTTAATTTTGCCAATTACATATTATTTGATAGATTTGCCGAAGAACTTTGTATTTATAAAAAAAACTTTGTTATTTACCTAATATCTCCGGGCGTTATTACCCGCTGTCTACATAATAGCGCCCAATGAACATTTAAAAAATATCTTAATTCTGCCTTAAAAACGGTTAATACGGAATGTGCTCATGATGTATTATATGGAAATTATTAAAAAGTTTCATAAATATGACCAAATACAAATATACCATGTGATGTAAGGTGTATTATTAAATTGACTAAAATTAATCTTAAATGTTGATTTTGTTCCTATATTTTTAGTTTATGTACGGTAATGCGACTTTAGATAATTGTTGTGAGATTATTTTTTGTTGTTGTAAGCCTATTTATGCATTTAAAGCCTGGTTTATGAAACGGGCGTCAATAGACATAACTTTTAATAACGCCCAAAATAGACCTTTTTTAAAAACTGAATAAACATGTGTATTAAGAATAAAACTCAACGTAAGGTGTTATTTTTTTGTTTCACTTAAAAAAAACATTGATAATAAGCATTCGTTGATTTCATAATCATGTAAATATGGAAATTATTTGAAATTAAAGTTAGGTGGGCGTTAATCACCCACAGTACCTTATAATCCAAGCATAATCCAAGCATAGTTCTATTCTATAGATGAATAATAGTGGCAATTCGGAGTGTCGCAAAAGCTAAACTAAACTAACTTAAAATGTTGCCGTCCCTTTCAAAGCGATGGGAATAAAAAGGACGGCATTAATTTTACTTAGTTTAGTTTAGCTTTTGCGACACTCCGAATAGCCACTAATATTAAACTTTGAAAATGATAATCATATCCAGATTCCAGATACAGGTAAGTATCAAGAGAACAATTTTCTCTTGAGGTGCATTTTTGTTGCGTGTCTTCTATGAGAACTAGGTACCTAACAATAGCTTAGGTAAGCTAGATTACAAGAAATCTATTAACCAAATGTACCTTAGTACATAAATTTAGCGTGACAAACGAACGTGAAATACTGATTATACTTAGGTAAATACTGATTATAGGTACCTACCAACCTAAAAAAAGCCGTGCTGGTCGATACTAATCCACTTGGGATTAGTATTCCGACTTTCGATCGAAGGTCGTGGGTTCGAATCCGATCGTGCATCCAGTTGAGCTAAGGATCGTTGTAAACGATCTATAGATAGTTCAACAGATCCAAGCCACTGCCAGTCGGAAGCCAGTGTATTGGGCACAGACTGGCTGCTTCACTCCTCAATGTAAGTTTATCAACGATGATTTTTTTAGAAGCAAGCGTGTATGAAGAATGTAATGATAATGAGCAAGTGGAGATCCGTGGTCTCTGCCTACCCCTTTGGAAATTTATGCATGAGGTATGTACGTATGTAACAAGTAGCTGTACCAATTTGTATGTATTTGAATTACTTACTTTATCCATAGTTTCGTAGCTCAATGGCGTCAAAAGAATTTCTTGTTTTTCTAAACAGCAAAAGAATTTTACTACACTAGGTCTAACTACTTATAATAACTGCTATGGAGTTTGTAGTTACCCTACTATATATATATATATATATATATGTTGGTAGGTAGGTACCTACTTCAGCCCCCTGATTGAGTAGGGTAGGATGGTCGACAATGAACCAGTCGGGTACAATGATCCAGCCTAGACATGTGCGCCGCGCCGACCCGCCGCCGCCGCCGGCAAATTTTCCACGCCGCCGCCGCCGATCAGCCAATCGGCGTGAATTCGGCGTGAAATGTTACCTTTTAGACCCTTTGAAAACTCCGTCATTTTATTGATTATTATAACACTTATTACACTCACCGACACCTACTACCTACAACCAAGGTGTCAAAGAAGGAACCGCGCCGCGCGTGCCGCGCCGTGTCAAAGGGCACTGCGGGCGGTGTTAAAAGGCGCCGCGATATCAATGGTTGCCGCAAAGCCGCAATGTCAAAGGGCACCGGAAACGTTATAAAATACTGGAGAGACAGACGAGCAGCATTTCCTTTGCTATATTATATAAATTAGCAAAAGCAGTTCTTTCAGCACATGGTAATCAAGCGCCTACACCCGCGGAAGGCCCCTGGAGCTGACGGTATCAGTACAGTAACAGGGTGCTTAGAAACTTCCCAGTAGCCCTTATCTATCTCCTGGTCAGCATCTTCAATGCGGCTATGGAGAATCGCTCCTTTCCAGACGCCTGGAAACAAGCCACCGTCATTGGCATTCCTAAACCGGGTAAGAAAACGGATCCTTCTAGCTACCGCCCTATTAGCCTTCTCTGTTGCATAGGCAAAATCTATGAGCGACTCCTTCTGAATCGTCTCTGGCCTATAGTCAACGAACTCAAAATCCACTCCGACGAACAGTTTGGATTCCGTGCCCGACACTCGTGCCCTCAGCAAGTCCTTCGTCTCACGGAACACGTGCTCTCCAAATCCCCACAAACACGTGCGCCGTCTTCCTCGACGTGGCGAAAGCATTCGATAAAATCTGGCACAACGGCTTGATCTACAAGCTCTCCATCCTCGGTGTGCCAGACAGACTCGTGCACATCCTACGAGACTTTCTCCTCAATCGGAGCTTTCGCTACCGAGTAGAAGGTGCACTGTCCCCTCCTCACCCGATCCGCGCCGGAGTCCCCCAGGGCTCCTGCCTCTCCCCTCTTCTTTTCACGCTGTACACCAGTGACATCCCGCGTACCGACCATGTTGAACTCGCGTTGTTTGCGGACGACACAGCCTTTTATACGTCTCATCCCAATAGGAGTTATGCGCATATAAGGCTGCAGAGAGCCCTTTGCCAACTAGGCGAATGGTTCCGCAAATGGCGTATCGAAGTTAATCCCACCAAAAGCGTAGCAGTGTTCTTCAAACACAAGCCTATCAAGCCCGATGCAGAGGACGGGCCCCCTAAGGACTCCTCCTCCTCGCTCCCTCCCTCCCGTAAGCGCAAGCAAAGTAAACGTCAGCCTAAACCTCGTCCTTTGTACCTCTTCGATGAGGTAATCCCATGGGCTAAACAAGCCAAATACTTAGGTGTAACGCTTGATTACCGCCTCGACTTCAAAAAGCACATCATAACGGTATCCCACCGCGCGAAGTTCTTCCTGAGCCGCCTTTATTTCATTCTAGGCAGACAGAGCAAAATGTCATTTAGAAATAAATTGACGCTCTTCAGAGTCTGCATCAGACCCGTCATGACGTACGCCTCCGTGGTGTTCGGTCATTCCATATTCATTGGAACACTCCAGAAAGTTCAGAACAAATTCCTCCGTAATGCCGCCGATGCCCCGTGGTATTCGCGCAACGTAGATCTCCATCGTGACTTCGGTCTTGAGTCTATCGCCGGATTCATAAAAAACGCCGCAAGGCGCTTTTACGATTCGGCCCCTCACCACCCGAACCCCCTGGTTTCAAACCTCCCCGACTATCCCATTGTCCAGGACAACCCTGACTCCCTCCGTCGACCTAGACACATTGGCTTTTCAGATGATGACATCACCCACCACCGCTAACGCGGTTACGCGGCACTGCATGCTTCTCTTTCAGCTCAACGCCCGATGCCGACCTCGCCGACCGACGGGACACTCGTCACTTTCCGCCCCTTCAGGGCAGGCCCCTCAGGCCTTGCCTCGCATGGCAACAGTCCAATCCAAGGTCATTCCGGCGGAGAGGCCTTGCGCACTCGCCAAAGCCCGGTGAAGTTATAAAGGTCCAGAAGACCACTTAACATCAACAAAATCCGTATGAAAAAAAAAAAAAAACTTTCAGCACCCGCTACAAGCATACCCAGTGAGACAGTGTTTTCTATTGCCGGTCTAACACTTTTTAATAAATGTATGAAAATATGTATAAGCATTTTTGAATTATTATTATAAAAACAAATACTAGGTATACGCGCCGAGTTCACGCCGAAATCACGCCGCCGCCGCCGATTTCAGGCCGGCGTCCGCCGCCGATTATTTCAACACCGGCGCACATGTCTAATCCAGCCTTCTCATGCCAAAATGCGAAGTCGCTGATTCGTGCAATTGACATAATGTGAAAGCAGCCCAACCTACGGACGTCTCTATCTAGTTTGCGGCGAGCTCGTTTAGACGACTCACTTGAACGGAGGTGTTTATTGTTTCAAAGTGAAAAAACGAAGAAAAAAAAAGGGAGTGCTTTTGTTTTTTATTTCTTTATTTTTACACATATCAATAGGTGCAATATGTGAACGTAGATAGTGTTTCATTACCCTACTTTGAGAAGATTTGTCGAATCTCTCGCATGTTTGTTGTAAAAGCTACATAACCACAAATGTTTTGAGAACGTGGGTGTACACTATGAGCCATTCTGGTTGCGCTTACAATGAGCCACACTATTGTATTGGTTCTTAGGATGACATCCCCAAAAAAAATATATTCTTTTTATATTTAGGTATTTGATTATTAGTAGTCTTTAATAACCTAATTGCTACTATTATTATTTCAGGATGATCGAAAAACGACCAAAAACAGAAAAAAGGAGCTATTACATACCCCTTGATTTCTACAAATGAATAAAATTTTTGAAGCTTTGAAAAAATCTAGCTCAGTACCCAATTAAGATCCCTAAGTGCCATTTTTGTTTAATAAAACTGAATCATTTTTTAACCAATCGTTTTATTTTACCGTACCCTTGTTAGAAAACCTCATTATCACAAAGTAATGTCATGTTTGTACAAAAGGCTCACTGTAAACACCCCCGGCTCACCGAGTACTACCCCCTGGCTCAATGTGTACTACACAGTGTACACAGTGAGCCAATTCCCATTTTTTTTTAAAACATAAATTATTACTAAACTGAATGTATTGGTATAAATTGATGAATGGAGTTTAATAGTCAATGAAATGCATTGTAATTTGGTGTTTAAACCTTTTCGCTAACATAAATAGGGACTGAGTTATGGCACCTCAAACTTTTGGTGGCTCATTGTCGACCATCCTACCCTACACATATCTCGGATTGTATCAAAGCAAAAATCACAGTAAATCGCGAAAACAACTGTCAAATATGACAGTAGTGGCAATTCGGAGTGTCGCAAAAGCTAAACTAAACTAACTAAAATTAATGCCATCCTTTTTATTCCCATCGCTATGAAAGGGACGGCAACATTTTTGGTTAGTTAAGTTTAGCTTTTGCGACGCTCCGATTGCCACTAGTAATTAACTAAGTTACTTATTTCGCGTGAAATCTGATAGTTGTTTTTGCGAATTACATTACAAAGGTTCTATTTCATTTTAACAATAACCCAAACAACTCAGAAGGGCCTCATCAGATCCTCAAAATGTTGGCATGGGGCCACCTATTTCAAACAAAAACAGAATTTTCAAAATCAGTCCACCATTTTAGGCAGTCAAATTCATAAAACTTTTACTTTTAACGGTGAAGGAAAACATCGTGAGGAAACCAGTTAGCTCTCTAATAGCGTCGATGGGCTTGCAACCTGTCACGTATGGAAAGTTAACTTCTGCAAGATGTGGGCATGTACCAAATATGTATTCGGACATACCTCTGACTACCCCCTTAGACATATTCAAAAGGATCTAAAAATTGCATTAAGATCTGAAAGAAATGTCTACCGCTTCTTGGGATACAGTCGTGATCATATTTCTTTTTTTTTTTAAATTCACAAAACGAGTAGAATGCTTAGGTACTTATAGAAATAAAATGTTTATTATTTTATACCCGCCTGCTTATTTCAACCTTTACGTAGGTACCTATATTATCTCGAATTGTTGATACAAGATTGTTTTATTTAATCTGCAGTTTGTTGGTAGAAGCTGTATACCTACTGTATACCTATTGTTTAAAGTATGATAACTAAAAAAGTCCTAACATGGTAGTGTGACTGATTAAAATTATATAAACACGTGCTGTAGGTATATTTTAATTAACTGTAGGATTTTTTACATGTTCTATCTATCAAATGAAAACCTCTGTGATCAAACTTTTTTGGATCACCAAAAAAACTAAATTCTGAAGGATATCACAGAGTAACCTTAACTATAGTAAAATTTGGCCCTCCTACATAGATAAAAGTTTGGGGAGGCGTTTGCCTACCATTTCCGCGGTCCCTGCAGTTTACCGTAGTATTGGATACTGTCCTCGATACCGAGTCAAGTATCACAAATATGAAAATCCAAATATGAACTAAAAATTCCATACATTAGAATACTTGACACGTGAGTGAGGATAGATTACTATATATACTACACAAAAACCGCCGGAACTCTACTGATAATAAATCAGAATTTTTTTGTTTTGGCTTACGTATTTGTACAGCGCCGCGTGTGTAGTGCCTTGACTTTTTGAAGGTTGGTTCGAATCCCAACCATGCATCAATACGTCCATGGTAGTCGTTGGCCAACCCTCCCTCTTACCCAGAATGTCGAACAACATACCGGACTCGAATCCCAACCATGCATCAATTGTCGTAGTTAGTCGGTTGTCGTAGTTGGTCAACCCTCCCTCTAACCCAGAATGTCCAACAACATACCGGACTTATGTCAAAAGTTCACACAGGTTAGTTTGAACCCGCTATAGGGCGCCTGAGCAACCAGTCCTTTGCATCTTAGACCTTCTTCTTGTCTAACTGGTATTCTAGACCGTGGTTACATTCATAAGCGCTAGCGTGATCGATAAAGGAAATAATTAATCTCTCTTTTTCTTGCTGCTCTGGGTTAGGGGCAAGGAATTGATGGTGATGATCAATTTTCTGTACCTATAAAATTATTGACTCTACTAAATTAACCGTGTTTACAGTCTATATAGGTCGCGCCTCGTAAAAAGAGCGCTGGCTGTCAAACTGCGCAGTGGTCGATGATTGGTGGAGAGGTGTTGCGGCGCACTTCATACCATTGATTTAGCGAGTGCTATTGGTTCGTCAGCGAGTGAACACAGGCGCAAACATACCCACGCTACTTCCCCGACCTATACCTACTACCTAAATCAACCCCAAAAGTCAAAAAAGTAACTTTACAAAGAAAGAAAGAAAGAAAGAAAGAAAGAAAAATCATTTATTCTTGTAGGACCTCAAGGATCACTTAAGTATCGTTTTACATGCTAGGTGATTCTAATGCCTGTTCCAACGCGACTCCCTACACCAGGGAAACAAATGAAATACTAAATTGATTTCTTTAATACAAAACAGTTGTTTCTATTTGTGGTTTACAATTATTATGAAACAAGATTCGTAAACTTCAAAATAAACACGCTCAGCTTATCGCTTGCACACACACGCCGCTTATCAGCATACCCGCTGTCCTTTCGCCATAAGCGAATCACAGCTAGCTCACCATCAGAGTTAAAATGAACGAGCCGTGAACTACACGAACTTATATTATTTTTATTTAATATAAACGCGAACTAGAATATTTACTCGTGAATTATTAAATTGATAAATCGTCGGAGTAGGTGATCTAGAAAAAAAAAAAAATAGGCTAGTTGCTTTATTGAACGTCAATTAGGTGCGCGTAATTGTTGCATTCAATTATTGCTTTGGTACGTACAAGAAAAAGGCATCATGTAAATGTTGTCGTTAGTTTAGTTAACTTGTGTGATACATTTTCGGAGTAGGTAGGTAAACTTATTTATTGAAATTTAAGAACTTTATGATTAAAGATTTTAATTTATGAAGATTTCCGAATACTTAGTGGAAAAGTGATGTGGTGAAGTTCAGCTCCTGTTATTTGAAATGGTAAGTCAACAACTCAACTACAGGTAAACTCAACTACGTTTTTTCGTATGTTTTAGGCCGCTTAAAGGCCTCCGTCGAACGACTTTAGATATACTTAACACGAAATTTAAAATTTAAAAACATCCCCGACACATCTTCAAACGGCTGATCAGGTCTATGGTTACCTTACCATTTATACTTTCAGTACTTATAATTGAAGTAACACGGTACCAAATTTAGAATCGATTGAACATAAGGATGTTAGTCAGATCCCCTTATCAACTAGAAAAGAGCTGATGATCAAACGGCTAAGCCGATTTTCGTGAAACATGGCTAAGAACACTCGGGATAAAATTATCTATGACACAAACAAAACTTAACGAAAATCGGTTCATCCGTTTGGGAGCTACGATACCACAGACAGATACACAGACAGACACGTTAAACTTATAACACCCTCATTTGCGTCGGGGGTTAAATATAGGTCATCTAAAAACTTATTAGCATATCGATAAAATTCCCATTGTTCTAGTCAAAGTAGGTTTCTGCCTACATTACCAATTTCATTAAACATAACTGTTCGATATGACTTCTTTGATAAGAAGCAGTGTCGGTTAAGTGGGATAAAGCCTCCATTTTAGATCTGATGGTCGTGGGTACCAATCCTGGTTGTGCACTAATGAATTTTACAGTTTTGAAAATTAGCTACCTATATGCGCAAAATCAGGAGCTTTACAAAGTAGCAAAGCACATTAATTTCGATGCTACAACGGTGGGTATACATACACACAGCACTACCTACCTACATCTCTTACTTAATAGGTAGGTATCCTCAATGCGCGTGACATTCTCGCACTTGGCTGGTTTTAATTCCTATTGAATTTCCACTTTAATTTAACTTATTCGTAGTAATAAACGATTATTTAAATTTATCTGCTAAACATAACTTAATAGAAGGGAAGGACCTCGGTGTCTGTACTTGGGCTAAATTAAAGGTTTTGGAAAAGGTTACCTAGGTCAAAAGTACCATGCATAGAAAATTGATGAGAATCATGCAAAACAGCTAATTACACATCGCAGGATCATTGCAATTGTAATTTATAGTTTCTCCTTGAATTTTGTGCACTCACGAAGTTTAGGGAAATCAGTAAGTAGGTACCTATGTAACCTTATGGCACTGGCCCAGTGCCTCGACTTTAAGTATCTTTATGTAGGTATATAAAGGTTGTAGGTTCGAATTTCGTATGAACATTCATCACATTTCGGTTTGGCAGTGAAATCTTAACGATATAGGAAACTTTAATATCATCTGATAATTATGTAGGTATATTTTAAGTAGGTTATTTAGATTATTGTAGGTAGGTATCTAATAATAGGCAGTGATGGCCTTGTAACCCGGTACTTTAGTATACAGGTTTTTTAGGGATAAGTAGGTATATGAAACCTGAGTGTTATCGAAAAGTCGATTTAGGACTTTTGTGCTCTATTTTTATTAAAGTTCCACCGTAAGTCCTTACTTGGTTTTTTTGATCTCTCACGGGTTTTTTAATAATTTAAATAATTTGAATATTTTTTTAATAATGTTTAGGTTTGTCTTGCGTTAATGTTAATCTTGGTTTTAATTTTAGTTGCAAATAAATGTCTTTTGATTTGATTTTAGACGACTGCTCTGTATAGGTAGGTAATCCTAAAAAAACTCACTCCATAAATATCTGTAAAAAAAGACCACTTTCTTGGCCAACTGTACCGATCACGAAACACCATCATGATTAGCGAAATGTATTCTTAATTGAACTAGTTTTGATTATAACGGTAGCAAAAATAACAGTGTTTGTTGTTTAGTATTACGTGCATAACTTGTTTTTATAAGTCAGCCTCTACTCTACAAATCGAAAACGATACATCGTGCCAATAATCGCAGATCAGTTTATGTTGGTGGAAACTGATTTCGAAAGATTTAACCAACATAAAATGAACTGCGGTAATTGGCACGATATATCGTTTTCGGTTTGAAGAGGGGTATTAGGTAGGTATTTTTTAAAGATCGTCTTAGGCGTTACCTCATTATTAGGTAGATCGCCGATCAATGCCATCGATCGGATGTCACTAACCCATTCTTGATGACCTCTGTGGCGCAGTGGGTGAAGGCCCGCCTGAGACGCAGAGATTTGTTCCGGGTCTGGGTGTTTTTCTATCTATGATTATTGATTGATGATTGTTTGTGACATCTGGTCAACTTAACACAAACATTAAGTTGCTTAGCTGGTATAAGATATATTTTTTTGTAAAGACATACTATTATACTTAGGTCCTTAGATAAAAAAACACCCCTGGAATAAACAAACATTGGTCCCATGACGGGGATCGAACCCGCAACCTCCACCCGCTTTACACGAACACTCAATCGCGCGTAATATAGAAATCTTGCGCGAAAGAGCTAGCGTGTAAAGTTGTTACAAGTGGAAGGAATTGCGCGTACAGGATTGCGCGCAATCCTGTACGCGCGATAGTCACTGTGTAAGGCCGCTATTAGCTTTTACATCGTCGCTCTTTCCGTTTTGATAAATACTGACGAGTAATCGCACGTGAATGAACGCGCAGCTTATACTATAAAAATATAATCGCGCACGATTGCGTGTGCAGGCTTTCCCGCGCGCAATCCTGTACGCTCCGGAAACGCGCGATAGAGTCACAGTGTAAAAGCTGCTAATAATGACGCTAATGATGCTAAATAAAACAAAAAAATATTTAACTTGTGCTTTATTTAATATTCAACAAAAATAAAATTGTTCTAGCCTAAGGAACATCTGTTACTAACTACGAATAACTTCGATAAATTTGGATAAAACATTATTTTGTTTCTTACCTCAGATGGTCTGACTGCCAAATATCTAGACCATTTTTCCCTTGTTACTAGTTAGGTTTCTAGGATTTACCAATTAGGTGCAAATAGTCTAGATATTTTGATAATTCAAGAACTGAATATATTTCAAGTTTTATCCAAGTCGGCTCACAGCAAAGGCATTATTTAAACTAACAAATATCATGGCATTCTTTTACAATTATTGGTTCATACTAAGTAATGAGCCTAGAATTCTTATCTAACCTAGAATTCTAGTCAAATTCTAAAAGGCTAGAAAAGTAACCTATACAATCCAATTCCTTGATCGTATTTGTAGAACTAGCATCCAATTTATTAAGCAACAAATCTCGTATTTTGTACATTATTAATCTAAATAATGGCTATTTGGAATATATATCACAGACTACAGTATCTACACTCCTATTCTAAATGGGCAAAACTTAGCCTTCCACACAAGCACCTTTACAACGTATACCTACAATATTTCATCCCGACGATCCTGGATCGCGGATCGCGCGATCGTTGATCCAAGATGGATCGTCTGGCATGGACCCTGCCTCTTACAAGCATTAGAATCACCTAGCATGTAAGACGAAACTGAAGCGATCCTTGAGGTCCTACCAGAATAAACGATATTTTTTTCTTTCTAGGGAAGGTTCATATCTGACGTAAAATACGCCGAGCGTATCATCTAGCGTACTAACGTATCATCGGTTGAGTGTGAACGGTCAAGTGTCATTTGTCTGTTCTGGCGTATAATACGCGACGCATGTTCCGTCAGATATGAACCTTCCCTAAGTCTTCAGATCTAAAATCTTAGCAAGCTTCCATCAGCAAAATATGGTACCTACACAAACTTGTATTTTTTTGATAAATCATAAAAGTCCAATCTATAAGCTGCCGCACCTAGATATCTTTGTCTACCGCACTTTGGGAATAGAGTCTTGATCATAAATATTTTTAAAGGTTTATTTCTCAGTTAAACAGCTTAAAGAGAATTATCCTAATTCTGACTAATTGAGGTCGATATAAATCGAAAGGTACCTTATAGATCGCCTCATATTGTATCGTGAAGAATCTATAAGCGAAAAAATATTCCGATGAATTGAGAACCACCTCTTTTTGAAGTCGGATAGAATAACAAGCCACTGTATGCATGCAAATAAAACCATGAAAATCACTTACAAGTAATTGCAACACGTTACTAATTCAAGTAATTTGTATGCAATCGGCATGATGACTAGTTTTGAAAAATCATTCTATTATGTTCTTATCGGTCTCATTTGTATAAAAAACCCTTTTTTTTATCAAAACGGAACATTTACAAGTCATTTTAAAATTGAGTTTTTAAAAACACGTTTATGTTTGACACCAAATTATGTCATTTCGCCTTTTTACTTAGGCGTGACGTCATGCGCTCTGATTGCTGTTTTACAAAAAATTGGCGGAATGCTGTAAGTAATTTCTAATTCAATTTTATCAAAATAAAATAATTCTTGCTCTTATTATAAAAATAAATAATTTTTTTCAGGGATCGTATTAATATATTTTTTTTCTTAGTAATTCTTGATTACTGTCATCATGCCTATTGTGACGTTATACAGATGCTTAAATAATATGATTGTGCTTTTAAAACTTAAACAAATGAAATACGATCAAAATTGTATTCCTAAGGAGCGGCAGACGTATTTTCTTACATCTTTATAATTTTTTAAAGAAAACGTGAAAAGGGTTAGTCAAAGGTATGTAAATACGGTACGTATCTAAAATTGACAACAGTGTGAATACAACTATACTGATGAATGCTTTATAATCGTTTTGACACTTTATTATTAGTACTTATTTTATGTAGTAAATTATAAGTCATCTGGTTACCAGAACACAATTATTGAGTTGCTTAGCTCGGGACTAGATGACGCTGTGTGGAATGTCTAAGGATATTTATTTACTACCAATTTCTATACTATCTTGTTAAAATTTACACAATTTAAGAATATAATGGAATGCAGGAATTATTGCATTATTAAGAGCACTTTGCAAACCTTCATGACATTCATAATTTCAATAAATTTAAACTAAAATAACAGTTAAATAAATTAAGTTACATAAAACAACTAAGATTAACAATAAAATTGAAATATATTATGTTTTGTGGCATCTATAAATCTAATGTCTAATATTTGTTTTTTCTAACTTATACAAACTAAATTATATAACTCTGAGATTCTAAATGAAAATTCTACATTTTTGTTTTAGCTACTATTTTTGCACCTAATACTTGAGTATCTACTTACTTACCAATTCCATCGTTATCCAAACTACTTTTATAAAATGAATAAATTTCGTTGTCACTCAATAACTTTAGAATGGCTGGACATTTTTTCTAAAGTTTTCTAATAGTTCGTGCATAAAAAAAACAAATGAAGTAGGTACGAAGTGCGCCGAGTCAACTTTTAATAATTTACCTAACCCTTAAATTTTTTTGTGTTCTTTTTTCATAATTACTTGTTTTTAAACCTCTTTTGTTTTGGTTGCTTGACTTATTTTGGTATATAATAATGACGTCTTGCATAACACAAAACTTATCGCTAAATATATTTATCAAACTGTTAAAGCCAATGGAATCAAAGATAAATGTTTTTAACTAGCTTATAGTGGCAATTCGGAGTATCGCAAAAGCTAACCAAAAATGTTGCCGTCCCTTTCATAGCGATGGGAATAAAAAGGATGGCATTAATTTTAGATAGTTCAGTTTAGCTTTTGCGACACTCCGAATTGCCACTATTATACAATTAGCTAATTGTGCAACCTATACCTACACTATCGTTGTTTTTATTGCTTTATTTTGTGACTTTAAATATTTATTTATACAATTTAGATATGAGGTAGGGACGCTTGGTGACTTTAACACTTAACGCAGACAGAAGTCGCAATGAGTGTCGCAAAAGCTAAACTAAACTAACTAAAATTAATGCCATCCTTTTTATTCCAATCGCTATGAAAGGGACGGCAACATTTTTGGTTAGTTAAGTTTAGCTTTTGCGATACTCCGAATTGCCACTATTGACTAGACAGAGTTTTAAAAACTCTTAATAAATCAGTAGTGGAATATAATATACAATTAAGTATTATTTTATATTATATTGAGTATTATGCCTCAGTTAATATTTTAGTACATAAATAATCGTACATTTATTTTAATTAGGGCATTACCTTGAGTATATTTCATTGAAAATTAATAGGTACTTTGGAATGACAGTTATTTCGTACTAGCTTTTATAACAGAGTTGTTCGTCAGACATCCAAACATACCAAGGACCAAGGATTTGAACTTGCAATCGCTTTACTATGGCCTCGCTCTAACCAACTGAACTACCGAGCCACCGAGCAGGTTATTGGCCGTTGGCCGTAGGTATTATATCGTTTGGTATAATAACATAAAAATAAAATCAATTTAAGGAGTAGGTATTTTGGGGAATATAGTACGTGTGTAGTGTTTCTTTCTATTTTTGGATTATTATCAGGCGAATCTAATCTGGATATCTTAACTGCTATTTAATATATTTTGGCTTTAAATATCGTTTACAACTTATCACAAATACTTTCTCTTTTACGACTTTTATAATTAGACAAGCATTTATCTATTTATAGCCGATTTTATTTAAAGTTATCTTTTAGACTAAATGGGCGGTAAATTTATTGTTTACAATATAACTTACTCGCCCACGTTCGATCGTGTTGTCTCGCTCGCACCTTCACGGTCGAATTGCGTTTTTACGTCACAATTAATAACAACGCCATCTATCGAGCTTTACAAGATTAAAAAAATGGCGTCAAAAAATGGTTTGTTTTGAACATAGTAGGTAGGTACCTACATACAACACGCCGAAAGGTAACTCGCTGTAATGACGTCATAGTGATGTACTGTATTGTATAGTGATGTATGGGAAGCACATTCCACGTAGGTATCAGTTGATTTCTGCGTGTTATAAATAAATTCCCATTTGTTACACGTAGATTTAAAAAAAGATTTTAGTTTGCTATAAATAAATAATCGCTGGTCTAAATACGGTGTAACACCGAATTAGTTTTTACATGTTGTCTTAATTGACCCATTTCCTGTAAGTGTTGTCCATAAGAACAGTGACTCCCTTGTCTATGGGATGCACTATGATAGGGATGGAGGCAAGACCAACGCCGACAGTGATCCAACTGCGAGCGGTTGGTGGAACCTTGCACGCGTATTTGGCTAACGTACGTTGCGATAATGCGCAAATTCTGAAATTAAATATTAGTTTTAGAGGTTTTAAACAAGTTTACTACATTCAACGATGTCACTATGACCCGTTTGAGCGTTATAGAGTAAGTTCGTATGAGCGAGTAGCTAACTCTGGTGATGGAATTTTTAGGCTGCTATAAGGCCTCCGTCGTAACTGACGACTGACGACTAAAAGCAGGGACTGACAATTTAACGTGCCCTCAAAGCACGGAAGCGCTCAGCTGTTATGCCTCTTGCTGTCACCCGTCCAAGTTGTGACGGCTCAGAATTTAAGAACCTCTTAGCAAGCACCGCCACGAGCGTTTGAGTGTTGACATAAGTGAGTTGGCCACTTGCTTACTTTTACTATAACTTACTTTTTTATTTAGTGTCATGAAAATATTTTTTTTTGAGGTTTACGTTTTAAAGTTTAATCCCTAAAGGTTTTGAGGTCGCAACGCAACATTAGCATCACTGTGGCCATTGCTCTACCGCTCAATCGGCGTTATTCAAGCCAACGCCTTCTCGAATATTTATAGCAATAGTCGGTAATGCAACTTTTAGATAAAACTACATTGACCAAGGTGTCTATGTAGAGAAGAGCCTGTCTTTATCTGTGTAACAATGATTATGTTTTTTTAATTAAAGCTTGATTCTTGAACTTTAAACTGAGTTTTCCAATTATAAAAATATTATAATAATGTTTTCTCTGTTAATTAGATCTATTCCTAGACATCATAGGAGTAATCTAAGGATAGAATTCAGAGTCCAGTGGTATGGTTGTTGTGTATGAACTCCTTACACAAACGCGAATCGTTTGTCAAGTGGTGATACTTGTTCCACTCAGTTTCCATAGAGAACTATACTTGAGTGAGGACTCAAGTCTGAATGCAGGCTCTGAGTACGAGCCTCAATCTCACCTGTTTATAGTGAAGCCGGGTATGATGACTGAGGCCAGGGTCTGCCAGAGCAGGGCATCTCCCGTTTCTATCAGCACTGCCTTTGGCCGGCCATCTTTCTGAAACATACAGCAATCATTTTTAGATTTTTTTTTTTTTTTTTTTTTTTTTTTTAATAATAATAAAAATCTTTATTGGGAACAGATACAGTGGTACAATTTCATGAAAGTCGATGATATCTGCAGAAGTTAAAAAACTGTGTCGCAGACATCAACGCCCTCCTCCGATGTAAAAAAAACAGAGTTCCATATGTGAGTAGGTGCAAAAAACATAAGAAGATCAAACTAAAAAATCTAACAAAATTACAAAAAGATTACTAAGAAAAAAAAAAAACATAATATAATATGTTTTTTTTTATATAGATAGATTAACATTGTTCGCGGGTTGGTGTGTTGTGTTGGAACAGGCTATAGAATCATCATGTAAGGCGCTTTCTATGTGATCCTTGAGGTCTTACTGAAATATTTATTCTCATCCTTCCTCTTACATCCGCAGCACATGTACGTCATAATCATGAGTCACTATAGTAAATACTTTGTAATAAAGATTTAATTTTACGTTTGTATTAACTTTTGCTAAAAGTAGGAGCACTAATTTTAAGAAAGCACAGTTAAATCTCACTCTATTCTACTGCAAGCCTTCTACTGTCACTCCTCCTGCTTACATTTTTTAAAGAGTTGATGCTTAGAAAATTTTGTAATTCTGAAAATACTGAATTTGTTGGACAGTTTTTAGTTGGATCAGATTGTAACAACAGAATAAATAAATATCCTTGGACATTCCACACAGCGTCATCTAGTCCCAAGCTAAGCAATTTAATGCTTGTGTTATGGTAACCAGATGACTGATAAATGCTAACTTACTCTGTACATCTTCCAGCTTTTGTCAGCGGTGTCGGCCAATACATAAGCGAAGGCCACCTGGTAGCTCCATCGGACCACCTTCGAGGGAACCAGGGCTCGGAAGGACTCCCCCACCTCGTTGGCATATCCTGCAACCAACATGGATCTGTTCAGTGACTGTTACATAACAAGAGATGAAATTGTCGGGTGAGTGTTTTTAACAATGGCAATAATTTAAATTTGTCTGTAAGAATTTTCATATGACCACAAGCGGCATTAACAGCTGACCGCCTCCGTGCTTTAAATTGTCGATATTCGCTTTTAAAATTGTTAAGCCATGATGAAGGCCTTAAGGCGCCCTAAATACTATGTCACCCGAGTTGGCAACTTTCTCATACAAACTTACTTACTTACTTAGTAGTTTAGCCAGTAGGCGGCCTAAGAATTCTGTCTCCAGAGTTGACCACTAGCTCATGTAATCTTACCTTCATTATCACAAAATTATAGTAGGTAGGTATAGGTACCTACATACTCATACTTACTTACTTACATACTTTTATATAAATTGTCTTACCTAAATAGCGAACCCATGAATCTCTAAAAATATCTTCCGGCATGCTTAGTAGTAGTGTTTTGTTAGTTTTAGAATGTATTTGAAAACTATATTTGACCTTATAGCTTCTGATGTTGTAAAGTGTTTTGATTTAAGACTTTTTTATTTACTGTTGAAAATGATGAGGATTATTTAAAGATAAACTTATTTGTTATTTCGAATTTTATTTATTATTTCTTTTCACAGCCTTTATCACATGAATTGGTTAGGTAACTTGGCAGCAAAGTGCAAACTATTTTAGGTTATAGTTATGTAAACGAATGTTTCGATATTAGATTATACGAGCACAAAAATAGTAGCTTTGGTTTAAATTAACATAAAATTTAAACACAAGCATTATAGATTAGTAGTTTTCAAAGGATTTTCTGTAATTTTGTAGTTTGTCGCAAAAAATGTTGTTTGTTTACACTGCTATTTTAACGGTGACATTTTGCTAGTTTGGTTGTCACTTGTCATGTCACATTTGACATTGATGTACTTAGTCGAAGTTTTGGGTTTGAGATTAAAAATAAATTAAAATTAGTTTGAAGCTCTGTTGGATGGATTGTTGTAAGACACGACCGACACATCATGTATTATTTATTAATAATGTTAATATAATTTACATTGTTTACATAAATACTGATAACGTTTTTCTTTTCGTGACTGTTGTCATTCAATCAGACGTGTCTGATTTTGTGTAATCAGTGTACATGTACACGTGTACGAGTACACAATCAGGGGATGGGGGATTGTCTCAGAATAAAGAAAGGTATTCTGAGACAACGAGATTACGAGACATCCTGAGCTAGAGACATCCCTACTTTGGTTTGGTTATTTCTACTACATTTCCGTAAAATCAAAGCTATTTCGCCGTCTGCGCAGAACAATTGCGCCCCCTACCCCACTCCCTTTCTTACAGTCAGCTGGTCAGCTTGGGTCAGCTGTTAATGTCAAAATAGATGAAGAGGTTATACGTAATTATTTCGCAATTTGCAAAAAAACATCTAAAACAATGTCGAGGACAAAGCCAAAGTGAATTAGTGACACAAATAAAGAGAGCAAAGTGAAAGTGATTACCTACTGTGTGCCTCTCGTGATAAAGTTCCAATGAATTTCAAAATATTTTTATAAATAGCACTTGTGCGGAGTAAGTAATTTGAATACAAATCTTAATTACCGTCTTACCTACTTTATAAAAAAACATTTAGGTACTTAGAGCATTTCAGTCCATGTAAAAGAAACCTTGATGCGGTATTTCTTTGTTGAATTGGAACTTTTAACCTCGCTCGTATCAGCCCGTCGCCAAACGTCTCACCATGCGTCTCACATTGAAAAGTGATGTGCCACTAGGTCACCATAGCTACCGATGAAATGTACCTACTTACCTACCCATTTACAAAACCTTGACAAGGTTTTGTAAATGTTAGGTACTTAACTAGGTAGGTATATTGTCTATGAAAAAACTAAGTGCGTGTCGGATTCGCGCACAAAGGGTTCCATAGGTACCTACCTATAAGGGCCTGTTCTGACCTACGCGGTTTCGCTGCCGCGCTGTGGGAAGGAAAGCGAAAATACCGCGCCACGGAACTTCATAGAAAATACCGCGCCACGGAAATTCATAGAAAACACCTGCGTGGTATGTTAGCTTTCCACAGCCCCGCAGCGAATACCGCGTAGGTCCAAACAGGCCCTAATACAACCAACATTATACACTAGGGTGGTCCAAAACCTTTTCTTCTGTAGTACCTATAGTAAGAAAGTTTTGATGCTAGACAATCGTTGTTTTATTTTGAAGAAAAAATATTTGCATTTTTAGATATTTGAAAAAGTACCTATGGTTAGCCCAAAAAATTACATTTGTGAAATAACTTGCCAAATCAAATCGTAAGTTTTAAACCCTGTATAATTACAAGCCAAAAACTACATTACTAATGCAATGTAAAATGGCCCACATTCGACGACCATTCGCGTTTGTTTATTTTTGTCTCTAAAAAAAAATAGATTTTTCCGCTCGACTCGGTGAATGGAGTGGAGTAGGTACCTAGTAGGTATTAAGTAGATTACGATATGAAAATTATAGGTAGGTAGGTAAGTAAGTATCATAACTAGATTCTTGTTGATTATTGTAGGTAGGTACTATAGGTATAGGTAGGTAGGTAAGTACATCGTCTGCGAATTCTACGATGATCTTGCAATTTATTTATTAAGTCATCAATTTTATTAGTATTATAATGAATTGGGTTTTTTTGTAATGAACATTGTGATTTTTATATTTTAATGGTAGGTAGGTACTTCTAATTTATTAGGTAGGTAACGTAGGCCGGTATATCATAACATAGGTCTATAATAGGTTGAGTGAGTCTGATTCATAATAAAGTTTTGCAAAATTTCACAGTTGGGATGGCGATTCATTACCTAAGTTTTTGTCGATTTTAACAGCTGACATGCGATTACTGGCAAGAAGTTTCGTTTTCGGTTTGTAGAGTAGACCTCCAGGCTCTTAACGAAGAAAATCTTCATGAATGCATTCGAATATTTCGAAGTGTGAATCGCCACACTGAACTAACGAACGTTGCCACCAATAGCGTTATAAAAACGATATTCTTTTGATCTTTCCTGTTTATTACTAATTAGCATCATTCACTGTCCTGTCCATTCAAAATAGTACCTACCTATATATACCTAAGATACATTTTATGCAAAATGTAGGTATGACGTTTTATAAGTCCAAAACTGATTCTAACCTAACATTAACATTATCAATCATACCTTGTACCTATAATTTATTATATGTTTAGGTATTTAGAGATTGTGATCGTGATCCTGTACCTACTAGGATTCCCGTGTCATGAAAAATCTTACTAAAAGCTTTACGACTTCGGCAGGATTCGAACCCGCGAGATACAAGCGATCACCCTTAAGCCGGGCTGCCTTACCACTCGGCCACGAAGTCCTTAACGCCGAAGACGAAACTATCGAATCCTGCCGAAGTCGTAAAACTTTTAGTAAGATTTTTCATTTAAAAATGAAATACCAAAGTGTGGTTTAACACTATAATCAAAAATATCCCGTGTCATGGTTATTAACTCTGCAACACTAAACCCAGAATAAACAGATCATACACAAATATTTGGCGACTAAGAAAGAGAGTCGCCTTTCCGTGGGCCCCAGGTGAAGATTCTCCGGATGAATCAAAATGTTGTCTGACCCCTTCCCTACTCTACAAATCGATAGCTTATGTTCGTGGTAACTAAATTCGGAAGATTAACCTACAAAATGCGACTTTTGGCACGATTTATCGTTTTCGGTTTGTGAGTAGAGAGTTTGTAAGTCGATGGTATATTTAAGCGATCGTGATCAGGTTTAGTAGCTACAACTCACGATAATTTTAAATACATACATACATAAAATCACGCCTCTTTCCCATGGGGGTAGGCAGAGGCAGATCCTGACACACTTCTTTAGCCTCATTCACTCTCATTACATACTTCATATACGCTCTCCGGTTTAGGGTACTTCGGTCCTGGCCTTTCTTCAAAATGTCACCAATTTGGTCCAAATAATGTTTTGTAAAGTGATATAGTATTGAGGTTGTCCTGTTATATGCATAGTTAGTAATAAATTATATTATAATGAGGCTACATACGGAATAACTCGCAGTATAATTATTTATTTGAGTGGATTGTATGAGTCAAAGTCCAGTTTTGATGACAAAGTAACCACATTGTCCTATTTGCTCACACTCGTTGATAAAACGATGTTCTACAATTGTTGACACCAAATGCAAATTAAATAGAGATATTTTTAAGGAAATTAGATGCGCATTTCGGTACAAAATTCAATAAATTCACTTTATCGGAGGCCCTACTTAAAATAAACGAAAACTAAATTTCGTGTCAATTTTTGCAGGCAAGAACGTCGGCACTACATGTTTTTCTCTTACACTCTCCTCTATCATTCAACTCTCAACTCACTCCTTGTACATTCATATCACAGCTGAAAAAATAGCTAGGCCCACACCACCAGGTTCTTGCCAAATTCTTTCCCTGGTGTAGGGAGTCGCGTTGGAACAGGCTGTAGAATCACCTAGTTTTAAGAACGTGACATGTCAAAGTGGTCTATAAACGATCGTACTGAATAAATACATTTTGATTTTGATTTTGACAGCACACAACAATACTACTCTCCGAGATTCATATCCTCTTTCAACAAATCCATTTATTCTTCGCCCTTCCTCTAGGTACTTATTACTAGAGACTCTTTATATTAGTGTAGATTACACTAGATTAGATTAAACTTATCTCCTGATTCAATGTTAGCGAGTTTATTGGTCGGTAAAAACAAAGATATTAAGTATCACGCACGACACTGATTTAGCGGCCCAGAAGATTGTGATTCACGTGATCCTACCCTGATCGTGATCTATAACCAGACACAAGTGGCTGTCAGTTAGTGTCAAATGTCAAAGATGACCATGTTATGACAGATTCAAATCTATGATACGGTTAAATAGGGTGTCATACGGTTACTCTTAAAAATCAAGAATCGTCCGCGGCATTTATTAGACGTTCTTATAGATCGTTGAAGTTAAACGACTGTGTGAGCGGTCACAATTTGGATGGGGACCGCAAGTGGCTTTGACAGCTGAGAGTTTCCGTGCTTCGGAGGGCACGTTAAATTGTCGGTCCCGACTTTTAAAGTCGCTAAGCCATGACGGAGGCTTTTAGGCGGCCTAAAAACTCCGTCACCAGAATTAGCCACTAGTTTATACATATACGAACTCTATCACTATGTATTTGCCTAGATTGAAGCATCATTTTTCTTTTTGCGTGTGTCAAATGCATAAATATAATAACGTGACTTGCCCTTAGGCTTTGAGAATTTATAAATGGGTAAGGACCCATTTATAAATTCTCAAAATAATTACGAGTATAATAATAATTGCCGGTAAAATTCCGAAACACATTGGACAACAGTAATAAGTATTTGTTTTTGAAACGGATTTTATGCGTTACATAATCCTTACTTCGAATTTAGGGAATGGTTTTTCCACCTAGTATTATGTATTCTATATTTAAGCAGTGCAATCTATCGTGTTCAATATTTATCATTATCGTCAACAGCAATAAAAAGATTATGTTATCCCAGCTCTTCATAAGCACTAGATTTTATCTTTAGTAATGCAGATAAAAGGTTTCAAATAAATCATAATAGCTGACGCTCTTTTGTCCTGCCCCCTAGCGTAAAAATAAAAACAAAAAATATAGGAAATGTCAAATCAAAGAAATGAAAAGAATCTGTCGCTTAGTTACTTGGGCTCTACTCTAACTTACAGTATAGGTTAAGTACGTTGCCGCCGCCCCGAATGGCCGCTGAACTTACGAAAAGAAAGAAAAGAAAAACGTTTATTTTGGTAGGACCTCAAGGATCACTTCAATTTCGTCTTACACGCTAGGTGATTCTAATGCCTGTTACAGTTCGGCTGTACGCCATAAATAACGCAACGTAATTTCGGCATAATGTCGAAATTACGTCGAGTAATTCAAATAGCATTGCAGGCGTAATCTGCCGTACCTTAGGCATAGAGCGTTTTATGCGGGCACCACATATTGGAGTGTTGGAACGTGTTGATCCCAACACTCTAATGTGGGGATCGATCTTGGACGGTTATTGAACACAAACGGAGCATTGCTATTGGCCATTCTATTCGTAGCCAATGTTGGAAGTTGGAACCAAGTTGAAGTCAATGTGTGGTGCCCGCATTAGACACAAACATTCGATGTAAATGTTAAATCAAAAGAGAATAGAACCGAAGTGTTTGAAACTATAGCTACGGTCTCTGTTCTTCGCAGGGCACGTTTAAGGGTCATGGCTATAAAGCAGATAAAAACCTTCATACAGTCTTAAAACTGTGTCAGCAGCTTACGTATTGCGGTCGCTCATTAAGAGGATCTATTACACTTTCGAAACTTTGTGTTGTACTTGGTTGTAGGTACTTCATTATCACACTTCTTCTTATAGTGCCTCTCCGACTAGCGAAGGTTGGCAGTCAATATGGCATTGTTTACGGTCCTTAGCGAGGCGAAATAGTTCGGCAGCGCTCGCTATCCCCGTCCACTCCCTGATGTTCCTCAGCCAAGATTTCTTCCTCCGACCAACACGCCTCTTGCCGGCGACTTTTCCCATCATACTTAATCAGTTGAAGTAGGTCTTATCTCTCGTGTCTATGATATGTCCTAGGTAACACCGCGAGGCGCAGCTAGTTAGATATAGATATTATAATTTTAAGAGAAGCTATTAAACGATTTTGTTAAGGCTTAAATACCTAAGTCGTATTAAAATTGTCACAATATTAGCATAATAGCTCTAATCGAAAATTGTCGCGAATATGATAACCAGTACCAGTAATCTGTACGATATTGACCTTCAATAACAATTGATCAGTTGATACTTCTCCGTTGCTGGATACAGTCGTGTACGGAAATAGTGTACAGTTCGGTAATAATTGATCAATCATAAATATTAATTAAAAATACCAACAAATGTGCAGTGTAACACCTACCGTTTTACTAATCTATTAAACAAAGTTTATTCTATTTCCTATCTTAAATCAAATTAGAAATGGTGATAATTATCTGGAGTATCTGAGTTTGTGAATGAAAAATTAAATATGATCACTATTATATTCTCACGGATCAGTAGACATATTATTTTCGAATCTTTAGGCTTTTTTTTGTGTAGGAGAGGTATTTTATTATTTAACTAGCTGCGCCCCGCGGTGTTACCCGCGGTGAACAGTTTCCGTTCCCGAGGGAATACCGGGATCAAAAGTAGTTAATTCTTGAAGGAGGTTGAAGTAACAAACAGTTAATTCAATCAATGCGCTGGTCAACATTGACTCCATGCATGACACAAGGTTTTTGTGTCATGAGCATCATAATGTTGTTTTAATTCAACAATCAGACGCGGTGGGTAGGTACGGTCGGCCAAAAATTTGGTCTACCCTTAGAGAAAGTTAGAAATAGAGCGCTGTATATTCCTTTCTCAGTCACACAAAAACAAAGAAGAATATATACGACATTTTTGTGAGTAAAGGAGACAAAGCATTAGATCTTTTGTCCCTCATCGCGTGCCGTTTTTTTCTATTGCCGGAAACTTGATGCTCCGAATTTTGTACTACGAAACTTTGGATTCACTGCATTTTTTGTCCCTCTCGGCGGCACGCTCGCTGTTCGTCCAGGTGTACTATTTCAATTTCAATTTCAATTATTTATTTACCATAAAGTTACATTGCATAACATTGGCAGGTCAAGTTACATTTTTTACACATACAGTTACGTTTACTTAAAATAATAAATATATTAACTATTTAACAAAATATAAACTTTAGGACCCTAAGAATACAAATTTGAAAATGAACAACACATGTATTCATCAATATGATAGAAGGGATGAGATTGAAGGAATTTTTTCAATACCTGCTTAAATTTATTTAAAGGAAGACTAGAGATTTCGGACGGCAATTTATTGTACATTTTGAGTTTAATGCAAAGACCTTGATTGCTTGTTTTTACAAGTCTTGTTCTTGGTATATGTTTTTCTTTATTTCTAGTGTTACTATATTAGGTCTATGGGTCTACCACTACCATCATCCGCAACCTGACTGACAACCTGACCCACTGCTGGGTATAGGCCTCCCTTTGCCAATCCACGGTCCGCCGCTATATAGATTATATATAGAGGGCTGATGATACTTAGAGATGTTTTCATCAGCCCATCGCGCTCGTGGCGAAGCTTGCTAAGACTTTCTTGATAGATCGTTGTAGATAAGCAACGTTCTGAGCGATCACAACTTGGATGGGCAAGTGGCATTGACAACTGAGCGCTTGCGTGCTTCGGAGGGCAGGTTAAATTTCCGGTCCCGACTTTTAAAGTCGTTAAGCCATGACGGAGGTTTTTAGGCGGCCTAAAAACTCCGTCACCAGAGTTGGCCACTTGCTCATACGAACTTATTTATTTAGCCCATCGTGCTGCTGGACGTTTAATTAAAACGTCATGAAACAAAAGGTCGATTTCTACCAAAGACGATTGATATCTAGAAGACAGACAAAGGCCATACACAAAATCGTAACCCGTACCAGATAGCCTGGAAACTTTAAAACATCAATTTTATCCAAGAAATTTCAATTACTTTCTAGTTAAAATTACCTAATTTTTTTTTATATTGAATCTTGTACTAAGTATTGAAATTTCTTGGATAAAATTGATGTTTTAAAGTTTCCAGGCTATCTGGTACTGCGGGATTAGGGTTACGATTTTGTGTATGGCCTTTGTCTCTCTTCTAGATATTAATCGTCTTTGATTTCCACTTGCAATAACATTATGAAGTGACAAAATGCTCTCTGTACTATATTTACGTCATGCCATGTGTCAAGTTCGAATTCTCTCATGCCGGCTCCACACACGGCTGCAACTTGGGGCCAACATTAAAATGTCCAATGGCAATGCTCCGTTTACGGTTAGACGCAAACGGAGCTTCGCCATTGGCCATTTTAATGTTGGAACCAAGTTGAAGCCCATGTGTGGTGCCGGCATCAAAGTCAACCTTACCGATAATTAGATCTCACAGAAACTCTTGTCAAAACTGGTGGACTTACTTGGCCGACCGTACATACCTTCATTTGCACGTCATGATTATTAGAATCATGTAGGTAGAATACTTATCATGAGGTTGTAAGGATGAGATGGCAGCTTGTACCAGTAAATACTACCAATATTAGAAACGCGACAGTTTGTTTGTATTGAAGTTAAAACCACAAAAAAATTTGAATATTTTGAATTTGAAAATTGATATACTTAGGTACTTAGGTACTTAGTCTTACAGCTTTTAAACGGATTTGACTGAAACTTTTAATTTACATAGCTTATGACCTGGAATAACATATACTTAGGCTACTTTTTATCAGGGTTAGTGCCACGTGAGTGAAGCCGCGCGCAAGTAAGCTAGTATACATCATAATTATGCCATGCCTCTGATACTAGCTTATATTAATTAATTGATAGAGCAAGTGCAGTTATCAGTATATGCACTTGCTTCAATTATTTAAGTTTTGAAGTAGTTACTTGTGTAGTTTATCTTAATAGTACGTGCAAACAAACAACACACAGTATTGGCATGATCTGTCATCATTAGGACCTGTCAATTTATTACGTAATCTGAGACTCTACTTGGATTCCACGAAAACGAAGTTTTGTGTCAATGTTCGGGTTCAGCTTATGTTGGTTACGAATTCAGTATCCAATGTATTATAGTAATGAAATAAAGTTGAAATTCGTATGACACTGAAACTGCGCTCCACTGCTCTTCGATGCTCTTTTGGTGTGAGTTGAGCCTTAAAATGTTAATATCATGCGAACAAAGCCGCTGCAACCGCTAGCTCAGTTATCCTTGTTCGATTACTTAAATTATAAGTTCTCATCAACTTTAAACAAAAAGTTAGATGTTTGGAATTCCCCGGCCGATGACGTAAGTTTACTTGTACAGTCGAATCGCCTGCCTGCACTAAAATGTACACATCCAAACGCTCCAAAACTATGTACTTAACCATCAACTATTGTCTTTTTTAAACTTTCGCGACCCGAACACATTATAAAACATATGCAAACGGGTATTTATTAAGGGGTATTTAACGGGTATTTAAGGAAAAATTCGTGATAAATACCCGTTTGCATATGTTTTATAATTATTGTACCTATACCTAATAAACTTGTATGCGCGTGTCACACAGCAGTTGATGCGCAACTGCTTTTGGCGCCACTGAAAACCAGCGCTGCAACAGTCATGATGCTGCTTGGAGCATATGCTGAGGGGTAGCTTTATTTTCTTGTTACTCGATTGTCAATAAGTATTTTCATTTGTATGTTACCCATGTTTATGTTGATGGAAAATAAAAACTTTTTCTATTCTATTCTATTCTATTCTATTCAACTTATGCCATTATCATCTACTATCTATACATTTTCAATCTATACAGTATTTTATTGAAAATGTATAAGTAGTATAGATAATGATGGTACAAGCTGATTGTTACATAATTTTGGAGTGGTCGGATGGTACACAATAATTTTGGAGCGTTTGCATGGATGGTACACATCCAAACGCTCCAAAATTATGTAAAAATCTTAGTGCAGACGACTGTACTGTAAACTGTACTGGCATTTCATACATACATGACAGGTTGCAAGCTCATCAACGCTGTGAGAAAGCTAAAAAAACTCAGGCCTTAGTAACATCTTTAGGTAGGTAGGTACTTGATGAGTTATACAGCGTCAGTCAGGAGGCAAGCTTTGCCTACACTTAACGGGACACTGTAGTGCCTGGGGCATTGTTGAGATGGAATAGGCTTGCCCAGCACCTAAACCATCCCCTCAGCTTAACCGGCCATATCTGCAGGAAAGACAATGGTCACTGCGTGTGGGGCTGAATAATCGCGGGTCCTCACGATGTTTTCCTTCACCGTTCAGAGCTCGTGTTAATGCGCATATAATTTTTTCAATGCGAAAAATCTGCCCTGCCAGGATTTGAACCTACGACCTTCGGATCGAAAGTCGGGGTATTTGGACATGTACCCCTGACTACCCATTACACATCTTCACAGAATCGTCAGAATTTGTCTACCGAACCTTGGGAATACAGTCGTGTTCATTATTAATTATTTTTGTATTACTCGTATATAACAAAGTAAAGTCTATTCAAGATAAACGTAATCCATTCTAAATGCAAATATTTAAAACGAAGTCTAATTAGTTAGTCACAGTGTTCTTAAGCGGTATTTACAATGCCTAAGTAGGTACACAGGTACCTAGGTACTGCTTAGCATTTTAAAATGAATAATTTTCGTTCATTCTTCTCCCGATCTTGGTTTAAAACAGTCGCTTTTTATATACTTACATTATTATAGCCGAACAAAAGCACTTAGGTACAAGACTTACATACTTTATTAATCTGCTCAGTAATTTAATTAGAAAAAAAAACAAAAAATTAGTTTTTTTTTATCATTTAAAAACATACCTATCCAAACTCTATTACTTAAACTAATTTGCATCTTCAACAGACTAGAAAACTTTTTACATTACTTAGCAACCTTTTTGAATAAAACCTCTGTGATAATGCGGACTTGAGTGTAAAAAAATAGTGTCAAAATGAAAAACGGCGGGAACGAAAAAGCAGCTGAGTGGGAGAAGGAGAAGCTAAATTCAGATTCAAAAGATTGGTAAGTTTTATTGTATTTTATTAAGAGCGGTCAACCCGGCTCACTTTTCATACAAACGCTCGTACGTGATTATGCCGTTGTAACAGATCTTTCTTTTAAACGTTTGGACTAATAGGTATCTTGTGCACTATATCTAGGTTTCTATCGAAACTAAAAATCAAAATTTTGAGAAACAAATTCAGTATAAGCTTCCAAAAACCTGCTTTTAGCATAAATTTTATCTGAACTTTGGCCGTTCATAATGTACTCATAAATTGTAAACGTAAATAAAATATTGTCATAGAAACCTTGCAAATCTTATGGAGATTCTAAATGACTAATATTTATTTTACAAACTTGTTAGGCTTACTGAAAAAAACGTATTTCCTGGAACACTTTTTATGAAATTTCCGCACACTATTTTTCGAGTGAGCGAGTGAGCGGCGAAAGTACCTACTGAATGCCGAGCGCTGAGGCGCTATCTCTCTTTTTTCGCTTTGCTTCTTTTTCTAGCATTACGCTGGATGAAACAACAAGCTTTTCAGCTATGCCCGCGTCGATGATAGACGCACCGGGAAGGGCCACCTTAACCCAAACAGGAAGGAAGAAAAAGGTATTCAAAAAAGGAGGAGATTCTACGTTCCACTTTATGTTTTTCTTTATTTTTGAATGTTCACCGATTATTTCGTCAAAAGTGGACCGATTATGAAAATTCGTCTTATGTTGGAAAGAATAGAGGAACTCCCCCCGAGAGCACCCATTAAAAAAAATAATGGCCTGATAAGAATCTTCGGAATTATGAACAAAAATGCACCTCAAGAGTACAGGAAATTGCTTTCTTCTTAATTTTATGTCGGTTTTGATCTTAATAAAATAAGTGTACCTAATAATATCAGATAGAAGTAGTAGAACACGGTAAATTCTCGCCTTGTGGATAATTCACAGCAATCGTGACTGCTAAACGCTAAGAGTATTTGGAAAGGCACTGTATCTTACGTTTTCAAAGACTTATCTACAAAAAATAATAAAATACGCACGTTTTTTTTATCTTAACCAAGTTATTTTTGCAAGTAATATTTCGATAACAAAATGTTCAATTCAAATTGTTTTGAATTTGTTTATCAAATTATCGTTCACCGTTTAGGTAGTTAGAGCTAGTATTTTGTGAATTTAAATATTCGTGGACTCGACCTTCGGTTGGAAAATCGAGAGTTCTCCTATTATGGTTCTTCTGTAGCGCTCTTGGCTAAGCTTTCTTAGGCTCGTATTCAAAGTCTTCACTCAGACTTGAGTCTAAGCCTCTAAGCTTAACCATCGATTTTCGACTCTATGGAAACTGAGTGATGAATCACCGCTTAAGACACGAATCACGCTTGAGTATGGTCTCTAAATACGAGCCTTCCACGAGCCTTAGACGTTCCCGATAGATCAATAAGGTCTCAATTTGGATGGGTTGTATGTGTGTGGCAAGTAGTATCTGATAAAAGCTGGGCTTCTCGGTGCTTTGGAGGGCACGTTAAATTGTTATTCCCGGCTTTTTAGTCATTAAGACTTTTAGGTCTTTAGGCGGCCTAAAAACTCCGTCACCAGAGTTGGCCATTTGTTCTTACGAACCTATTTACTGCTCTTATTGAATTGGTGTCTTACAATTACTGGAAATTGTCAGACAACTGCTATTGTCTGTGGGTCAAGGTGCTATTAGTTGTATCTTACTTTCCTTAAATTATTGCCGTGTAATTGATGTGAACTACTCTATATTCTAGTGATAGAGACACCATTTTGAATAAAATAATGCCGGATGGTTAGCGCTGTCTACTATCGATTTAATTAGTTTATTTATTTATCTTCGGAAAAACTAACAGCTGTTACAAGGTGTCCTTAAAGTGATCGTATGCGTGAAACTAGCGCCGCCGCCTATTTTATTCTATTATTCGAAGAAAGACTCAAACCTACAAACAAAGGATTTAAACCTACTGTCTTAAGTCGGTTAAAAATAAAATACTACTATAGATTAGGAAGTATGATAAACACGAGTTTATTTATAAGGAAGTTCAGTAAACTATTGCTTTAAATATTATTTATTAGTAAACATATGACGATGTCGTTTAAGATATACGCCAGTTGTCTTCAACATTTTTACTGAACCGTTCGTAAAGATCTTAATAATTGTATTTATCACCTAGTTAGCGACACCCCCACGACTTCTCTTACGTAGTAAGCATAATATATAGATTTTAATTTTGATATTGTTAAACCACACTTAGGTTTTTCATTAATAAATAAAATCTTAGTAAAAGTTTCGAATTCCGGCGGGGTTCAAACCCGCGATGATACAAGCGATCATCTTTAAGCCGGACTGCCTTTACCCACTCGGCCACGGAACCCCTAAAAGGTATTTTGAAATTGGCATGAGAAGTGTAATTTATCACACTTTGACACTTTAATAAACGTACTATGTACGTAGTAACGAATAATACCTATATTTTGTTACTAAGTACACAAAAACATAAGTACCTACACTATCAAATATTATGATGACGAGTGATATTTTTATGTGTGAGACGTGACAGCGAAGAGTGACAGAATCTTAATTAATGTACTTAAATGAAGATTATCTGGATAAACCTAAAGATTTTGTAACAAAGTCGATCAAGGAATAATGTCTACGCTCGTAGAGGCGCTACGCCATACTTCTTTGTTCGTAGGGAAGACCTCTACGACGTAGAGCCTCTACGCTAAGGTAATCCTTGCTATTATAGAGCTTATACTTTAATGGTTTTTATGAGCTAGTGATCAAAATCACAACTATAGAGCTTATTACGTTTACTACAAGCGTCAAATGAAAAAAATATCTTTCAACTCGTAAAGGGTAAAAAGATGCGCTAAAAGGCATATTCGCAATTAGGCTCAAATCCCACCAAAAGAGCGGCGAAGCGCAGGGAAGCGGAGCGCAGTTTCAGTGTCATATGAATTTTAACTTTATTTTCATTATTATAATACTTTTTATCGCAGAGAAGGCGCGCGTATTCGAAAAGAATTAAATGGGGTAGTCGAAGCAAGCAGGTACAAAATAAACCACCAACCAAAGGTGCACGAGATCTCGTTCGTGGCGAACTACTAGTAATTAGATTTTAATGAAACAACAATCCGGATGAAGTATACTAAAACTAGTATATCTCTTTCGATCAATTACTTAAGTTTATTAACTATTCCAAAGGCCTAAAAGTTATATTACAAAGGCCTGAAAGTATAATAACTTTTTATTGTAAATTGTCGAATCACAATATAGTAGTCAAGGCTGAAAATGTTTACAAACTTAAGAAATGTTGACCACCGGTCCGTAACAGTTTCTTATCGCTCAAAACGACTCTGACGATAAATCGGACTGCTCGTATCGATTGCTAATTAGTTACTAATTAAAATTCGGAAAAATATTGAAGATTTATTGAAAAATAATTGTGTTCATTAACCAATTAGTAACACATAAATATATAGTAAAAGATATTGTTAAAGTTTTTTGTCAAACGTGCCAAGTTATATTGTTCCGTTGGACAAAGTGTGTGTAAACTATGCTAATTAAACATAATTTTATATTGCAAAACTTCATACAAATTGGATCAATATTTGTAGTCAAATCGAGTGGTCAAAATAAAAATAGACATGCATAAAAAGTGACATATAAAAGTGATCAAACAAATACATTGAAAACATTTTCCAAAACAAATATTCATTATATCTTTTAAACTCTGTTCTTTTGTTTAAAAATGCGATTAAAAAAGACATTTCTGTACATAGAAGATCGTGCTAGGGGCCGTAGAGATAGAAGTGAACATGTACCTCTCTTGTCGGATCAGGAGCTTACGGATGATACTGATGATGAAGTGGAATGGCAAGTTTATGATATATCTTAAGAACAATACTCTAGTAGTGAGCTGGCGTAATGGAATTCCTAACTTTCTTAGGCTCGTATTCAGAGACCATACTCAAGCGTGAATAATAATATGTTGACCTGAAAAATGAAATAGCACGGATGATGAGATGTCTTCATCATACCCATAGTATTATCTTCCACTGGCGTAATCCCTAACCACTGTTTCAATCATTTACAGCCAATCTCAATAACCTATCTATCTTTGGTTCTGCTTACTGTCAGTAGCTATTTGAAGTTTTTTGTATGGAAGAAATGTCAAATATCTACCCGCAGTAAGCAAAATCAAAGATAGATAGATTATTGAGACTAGCCATTAATCTGCTTGATTTACCCAAGCTTACTTTTGCATTACTGCAAAAAGCAGTAGGTAATTCTAAACACATGTAGGATTGTACGCAAGTTTCTGCAAAGCGACCTCTCCCACGATGTGCAGCCATCAATTACAGCTGTAGCATAGAAAGAAAGAAAGAAAGAAAGAAAAAATCATTTATTCTTGTAGGACCTCAAGGATCACTTAAGTTTCGTTTTACATGCTAGGTGATTCTAATGCCTATTCATATGATGTGCACTTGGCTTAGGCCCGTATCATTATTTTACCGACTCAAATGAGTCGAGCCGATGAGAATCGAGAAACAATAATAATAATAAAACGTTTATTTCTTGTCACATAAACTGGTACATATAAAAACAGTTACAAAAAAGTTTAAATAAAATTTTGACAACGAAAACAAATAGTGTCTCAAGAGGTGATACCTCAGTTTCCCTAACTGACAAAAATCAATGCTTGAGCGTAGAATCAAGTCACTGCATACGAGCCTTAGTTTAGCCAAGGTCAATAAACTAAACAAGTAGGTACTCAACTTACAATTTACGATACAATAAAATCAATTCGCCAAGTTGCAATATCACTGACCTTGTGGTCAATTTCTCAACTAATTTAATTACTTAGAAACTGATAGTGCGGTACAAATGTTTCGCATTTTTGTAAATAAAATAAAATAACTACTTTATTTATAGAAACTAAACTAAGTTACATATTTACGTAACTGTACAAAATACAATTTAAACCAATTCATCCCGGAACAAGACTTGCAACACATAATCTACGTGTCGCTGTAATGCTAACACGAGCTTTAAACGGTGAAGGAAAACATCGTGAGGAAACCCGCGGCTAGTCAGTCCCACACGTATTGACCATTGTCTTTCCTGTGGATTATGGCCGGCTAAGCTGAGAGGATGGTTTAGGTGCTACAAGCCTATTCCATCTCAACAATGTCCCAGGCACTACAGTGTCCCGTTAAGTGTAGGCAAAGCTTGCCTCTTGACTCTGTATAAATCATCTAGTAAAGATGTAAAGGCCGGAGTTTTTTTTGTAGTGCTAAGTGCCTCTTTCACGATCTTCAAGTAAAGTTCCGAGTAGGCTAGTCACCAAGTAAATTGTCGAGTAAGACATATTGACATTTGACGTAATAATGAACGCATAGAACGAATGACGTTACTCGTTAAGTAACTATTAATCAACACTTTACTTGAGGATGGTGAACGAAGCCCTAAGTGTCCCGCAACATTTTACGTGACGTAAAATTTCCACGGGACAAACATGTAGCCGAGCATCTTGTTCTCCAGAATGTCACTCCCAACTAGCACTACTAACTAGAGTTATTTAAGAGCGGTTTCTACAAGCATACAAATTTCTTAAAAGAGGATACCTTCACTTTGATAGTTTTAGTGGCAATTCTGGATGTCGCCAAAACTTAACTAAACCAATTTGACAGCACTAAAAATGTCGTCTCTTTCGTGATCGTAATAAAAAGGATGGCATCAATTTTAGTGCTCCCAAATTGGTTTAGTTGAGTTTAGACGACATCCAGAATTGCCACTACCCACCACACCAGAATCTTAAGTTAAAGTTAAATAAACATTTTTAATAATTTTTTTAACTAGAAAACTAGTAAAATGCATCGTCCGAAACACCCTTCTAATTCATTACATAATGTTAATGCCACTAGCAGTCACCCATCTATTTTATGGCCTCGTAAAACTTCACAAAAGAATGCAAGCTACTGCACGCTAGTGAAGTGATATAAGTCAAGTATCATTAAATTTACATCAGAATTAATTAGTGAACGCGTTACACAGCTGATTTATTATTTCGTTTACCTATTTACCTAGTAACTTTATTTATATGCTAGTCAGCCCCACACGTATTGACCATTGTCTTTCCTGTGGATATGGCCGACTTAGCTGAGAGGATGGTTTAGATGCTACAAGCCTATTCCATCTCAACAATATCCCAGCAATATCCCAGGCACTACAGTGTCCCGTTAAGTGTAGGCAAAGATTGCCTCCTGACGCTGTATAAATCATTTAGTAAAAGATGTAAAGGCCCGAGTTTTTTATCATTACTTACCAAAAAATTCTTAAAATAATCGAAAGAATAACACTTTACGAATTCGTGGACCAAGACGTCATATACGTTATCTATACATATACTATATTTACTGGTTTTATTCATAAAGATTTGTCAATTTAATAAAGATTTAAAAAATGTTTTTTTTCTTGTTACTCTTATGTCAATGAAAAGAGACAGCAACAGATTTATTTTAGATAAAGTAGGTTTACTAAACCAATATTCATAAGGGAGTTATATTATAAAGAGTTAAAGTTAGTTTGTTTGTATGTTTGGGGCTCCAAAGCTACTCATCCGATTTCAAAATGTGTAGCATGGACTTTCCGAATGAAAATAGGTTTTATTTTACCAAGGTAGGTACACGCGAGTGAAGCTGCGGGCGAGTAAGCTTAGTTATATATATTCTTAATATTCTTTTTCCATTGTCTCCAGGACAACTCGCTCCAGCCAGCAGTTCAACGTTGTTCGAAGGGTCTACCAGCAGGATACCCTCAACAAAGATGCCGACTACCAGATGCCGGACAAGCCTTGTAAGTTTTCACAACTTTAAGACATACATTTTTTACTACTGAAGCGCTCGTGACGAAGCTTGCTAATACGTTCTTGATAGATCGTCGAAGTTAAGCAACGTTCTGAGCGGTCATAACTCATAACTTGGATGGGTGATAAGTGGCATTTATATCTGAGCGCTTCCGTGCTTCGGAGGGCATGTTAAATTGTTGGTCCCGGCTTTTAAAGTCGTTAAGCCATGTCGGAGGCCTTAAGGCGGCCTAAAAACTCCGTCACTAGAGTTGGCCACTTGCTCATACGAACTTACTTACTATTTTTTACTACTTGGCATTTAACATAATATTAACATAACTAAGTACACCCTCGATTAAGTAAGACACATTAAAAAACAATCAGTTGCTATGATATCGTAGTTCAGAGACCAGTAAAGTACTAGTACTATCTCTCCTCCTATATTTAAACGCGAATCTCCTCCTATGGGAAAGAAGATGATGATGATGAGATTGCCTCGTTCCCATGGACCTAGTATAGTACCTGGACGAACAGCGAGCGTGCCGCCGAGAGGGACAAAAATGCAGTGAATCCATAGTTTCGTAGTACAAAATTCGGAGCATCAAGTTTCCGGCCAAACAAAAAACGGCACTCAATGAGGGACAAAAGATCTAATGCTTTGTCTCTTTTACTCATAATTGTTGTATAATTTTTTTTTTGTTTTTGTGTGACTGAGAAAGGAATATGGACCCATTTGGCACCACAATGCACAAAGTTGGAGTAATAGGTTTCATCTTCTCTATTTTGCTTTTTGTTTTGTTTAATTTGAACTTTATTTTATCCTTATTGTTTGTAATTTTTGAATTGTTTTTTCCTTTACCTTTTTTGTGGTGTGTGTGTCAAATAAACTTATTCCTATTCTATTCTATATACAGTGCTCTATTTCTTACTTTCTCTAAGCTTCCACTGTATAAATCGTGAGTAAGGATGTAAGGGCCTATGTTCGACCTCTGTTACACAGTGCGCGAAGGCTCGCCTGAGTCGCAGAGGTTGCGGGTTCGATTCCCGCCACGGGACAAATGTTTGCATGATCTGCAAATATTTGTCTCGAGTCTGGGTGTTTTCTATGTATAATATGTATGTATTTACAAAAAAAAAACTGTATATAAGTAGTTTATCAGTCATATCTGGTATGGTTACCATAACACAAGCATTCAATTGCTTAGCTTGGGACTAGATGACGCTGTGTGGAATGTCCAAGGATATTTATTTATTTATTCCATTCTATATACAAATTCAAAATTAAAAAATTTGAAAAATTTATTCATGAAGTTGTTAAAAAGGTACACATATTATCTGAAATACCTAGGTACTTACTAACACTAAAACTATACAGTAGTTCCCATAGGTAGGTAGGTACAGAAGATTAACGTTAGATAGCTAAGTACAAAGCAAAAGTTATAGTATTTGCGTGGGTATTTCAAATCACAAAAGTTTCACTAGCCCCCACACTAGGATACCTTACTTACTTACTAGGATACCCTGTGTTGTGGGTGGCTAGGTTAGGTACAGCGTTCTATTTCTTACTTTCTCTAAGCTCCCGCTGTATAAATCGTGAGTAAGGATGTAAGGGCTATGTTTGATTCGTGTCTAGTGGGCTACCGCTGCAAGCAAGTGGTCAAGTCTTGCGGCATCGGCGACTGCCTCATCAACTCTGTGCCGCTGGTGCGCTGGCTGCCGAGGTACAACCTGAAGAACCATCTAGTCGGAGACCTTGTTGCTGGCGCTACCACTGCTATTATGCATATACCTCAAGGTAAGTCATTATTGACTATGTTTGGATGTTTTTCTATCTATATTAAAAGAAAAGAAATATCGAAAGAAAAATCTTAGTTCGTCTAGTTCGTCATAACAAATAACACAATAGTGACAATTCGGAGTATCGCAAAAGCTAAACTAAACTAACTAAAATTAATGCCATCCTTTTTATTCCGATCGCTATGAAAGAGACGGCAACATTTTTAGTTAGTTTAGTTTAGCTTTTAGAATTGCCACTATTAGGAACATATAAAAGGAAAAGAAAAATGACAAAAATGGCTACTACTCAGCATGATGCTCCGGCGAGAACCAAGGAACCTGCCGGATCATATGACATGTATGTATTTACAAAAAAAAATGTATCTAAGTAAATCAGGATTTGGTTACCATAACACAAGCTTTAAATTGCTTAGCTTGGGAGTTGGGACTAGATGACGCCGTGTAAAATGTCCAAGAATATTTATTTATTTAATTACCAATTTTGACGACCTCTGTGGCGCAGTGGGCGAAAGCCCGCCTGAGACGCGGAGGTTGCGGGTTCGATCCCCGCCGCGGGACAAATGTTTGCATGTTCTGCAGATATTTGTTCCGGGTCTGGTTGTTTTTCTATGTATAATATGTATGTATTTAAAAAAAAAATGTATCTAAGTAGTATATCAGTCATCTGGTTACCATAACACAAGCATTAAGTTGCTTAGCTTGGGACAAGATGACGTTGTGTGGAATGACCAAGGATATTTATTTATTTAAATTTAGAAATAGTTAATTTACACGAACTATTGGTACCAGGTTACTTTCCCCCCTTGTGTGACAATCTACTATTGTTATTCCAGGTATGGCATACGCAATGCTAGGTGAGGTACCGCCTATAGTAGGTCTCTATATGGCGTTCTTCCCCGTCCTCATCTACGTGGTCTTCGGAACATCGCCTCACGTCTCCATGGGAACCTTCGCCGTCGCCTGTCTTATGGCTGGCAAGGTACTGACTTCTAGGAAATTAAAAAAAACATTTGTTTAAAAGTATATTTAAGAAAGAAAGAAAGAGAAAGAAAAAGCATTTATTTGACACACACACAAACTAAAACAATGCACAAAACCATAATTTAAAAATACACAATGTGTCCCAAATAGGCCTCCAACTCAGCATTTGCTGTTTTGCGCAAGACAAGACAACGCTGATATTCCGTTGGAACCTTTTGCGAGTCACAGATGTCCCTTTACATAGGTATAGGAAAGAAGTAGATATGCATATTGAGAACTAGGCAACGAAATATAATTTAATTTCCAGGTGGTTTTACAACACTCCACGCACATCGACGTTCCCGGTTTGAACAGCACATTGCACGCAGCAGACACGGGTAAGAATAATAATTCAAATTCAAATTCATTTTATTTCAGATAGTTACAATCCATATTACAAATAATCACATAAATACATCAATAAAATAAAATATTTAAAATAAACTAAACTTAGAACTAATTAAAAACATACGGCGCCGGCGTTTTAAATCGCCCTCCGCACAAAACATTTCCAGATCGGAGAGGTGAACCTGTCCGATATAGTTTTCAGGATGCTGTTTTGACTGTCCCGCACTCTGCGAATCAGGGATGCAGTTTTCTTACGTAGTATGGCTTCGAAAGCATCCGTCTGGTATTCTGCAAACATCCCTGACGCACTGCAGAAGCGAGGCAGCCCTAACATCATCCTGAAAATATTATTATATTGGTATGTTATCCCGGAAGGGGGATTTTATACAGGGTTCGTTCGTTCGTTCGTATGAGCTAGTGGCAAACTCTGGTGACGGAGTTTTCAAGCCGCCTAAAGGCCTCCGTCGTGGCTTAACGACTTTAAAAGCTGGGACCGTCAATTTGGCGTGCCCTCCGAAGCACGGAAGCGCTCAGCTGATAATGCCATATATACAGGTTGTGGCAAATTTTTGGCTCCTTAGCTACCTTTTCTTTTGTAGTTAGAAGATTTTGTTCTTAGGAACCTTTATTGCATCTCTAGCTGACTCGCCCGCGGCTTCGCTCGCGTGGTACCTACCTTGATAAAATATAGCCTATGTTCAATCGGAAAGTCCATGCTACACATCTGTAAAAGAATTTTTGATATCGGATGAGAAGTATCGGAGATTACCCCAAACAAAACAAACCAACTTTACCTCTTCATAATATTAGTATACTTTGTATACTAATAATATGGGTCGTGTTAGTTACAACACTTATAACTTGAGAAGGACTGGACTGATTTTTATGATTTTTGTGTTTTTGGATTTGTTTTCGTCCGGAAAAAGAAAAGTATTTAAATCTGTGCCCATCATCATTATCCTTAAAAGCTATCTTTCAGTGTTCATGAAGAATACTAGTTATCTAGCCGTGTCGTTCCGGAGATTACACTCCACAAACTCACAAAATGTCCCCTCTTTATAATATTAGTAGGTACAATGTTCATGAGGAATACTAGGTAGTTATCTATCCGTGTCGTTCCGGAGATTACACTCCACAAACTCACAAAATGTCCCCTATTTATAATATTAGTACAAAGTCTATTTAAATTTTATTAAAATTATTATTTTTGATCAATTTCAGCTTCTATAGCAACAGGGGTACACTACACGCCTATACAAGTGCTAAGTGTGGTGTGCCTGGCCGTTGGACTGTTTCAAGTAAGTATTATAATAATTAATATTATTGTTCTTGACTTTAGAATTACACGCGCGTTCATATATTTTCGATTAAGATAGTTGATTAAGATAGCGACAATGTTTCGATTCGACTGAATTTCAATATCTGTCGCATGTCACGACTGTTCTTCGGATGCATCTAAACATTCTCTTAACCAGGTGAAGATTCTTCGGATGAATCGAAACATTTATTTTATCAGATGAACATTCTTTCTATGAATCGTACCATTCTCTTACACAAATGAAGATTCTCCGGAATCGAAAAACTGTCGGCACCAAAAATATTTTTAATCGAAAAAAGAGGGAGTTTCTGTATTTTGATGATTTTTTTCGTTGGAAAGAAGATATTCAAACCACCTATTGACCATTGTCTTTCCTGTGGATATGGCCGGCAGCTGAGAGGATGGTTTAGGTGCTACAAGCCTGTTCCATCTCAACAATGTCCCAGACACTACAGTGTCCCGTTAAGTGTAGGCAAAGCTTGCCTCCTGACTCTGTATAAATCATCTAGTACCTAAGTAAAGGCCTAACGTTATTTGACGACCTCTGTGGCACAGTGGGCGAAAGCCCGCCTGAGACGCAGAGGTTGCGGGTTCGATCCCCGCTACGGGACAAATGTTTGTATGATCTGCAAATATTTGTTTCGTGTCTGGTTGTTTTCCATGTATAATATGTATGTATATACAAAAAAATATGTATCTTTGTATATCAGTCATCTGGTTACCATAACACAAGCATTAAAATGCTTAGCTTGGGACTAGATGACGCTGTGTGGAATGTCCAAGAATATTTATTTATTATTCTTCCTCAGATGGTAATGTGGACGCTTCGCCTGGGCGCCGTATCGACTTTACTATCGGAGCCCTTGGTCTCTGGATTCACGACAGCGGCCTCATTCCATGTATTGGCCTCGCAACTGAAGGATCTAGTCGGAGTTAGGATACCTAAGTCTGGAGCTAACTATAAGGTTATAATGGTGAGTGTTTTACATAGGAAAATAGATAAATAAAGATAAGATTAAGATAAGATAAGATTTGTTTATTTGCCAGAATATAAGTAAGTTACAATCAGAATTTAAAGTAGGTACTATGGTTAGTCCAAGTATATTCTACCTAATAGGCATGCAAATGTTAATACTTAATAATAATAAATAAATATTTTATTTTATTTTTACAATTTTAGGAAAACTTACAGCTAAAATAAAACAATTAAAGATATCCTAGGACACTCCACACAACGTCGTTTAGTCCAAAGCTAAACAATTTAATGCTTGTGTTATGGTAACCAGATGACTGATACACTACATAATTACAATTTTTTTTTGTAAATACATACATACATATGTACAGTACATAGAAAACACCGAGACTTGAGACAAATATTTGCAGATCATACAAACATTTGTCCCGCAGCGGGGAAAATTTGTTCCTACATGGAACTTGGGTCTCCTACATTGTTATGTATTCTTTTTAATTATGAATAAGTAATCTCTTAAAACTGTATGACCTATCTTAGCACATTGTAATATGTTTATGGATGAATAAACGAATTGAATTGAATTGGGGATCGAACCCGCAAGTTCTGCGTCTTAGGCTCAACTCACACCAAAAGAACATCGAAGAGCAGTGAAGCGGAGCGCAGTTTCAGTGTCATACGAATTTCAACTTTATTTTCATTACTATACCTAATAAGTACTTATTATCGCAGAGAAGGCGCGTATTCGAATGCGCCGGAATTCCCGCGGCGCCGCGGGCATCCTCGCGACTCGTTCGAGTTTCTCATGCGATAATAAGTATTATATTAATGAAAATAAAGTTGAAATTCGTATGACACTGAAACTGCGCTCCGCTTCGCTGCTCTTCGATGCTCTTTTGGTGTGAGTTGAGCCTTAAATAATTTTTTCCACTTGTCTTATTGTAAGTTTATATTTATTTTCATTTCAGACTGTAGTGAACGTGTCTGCGTATCTACCGAACTTGAATTGGGCGGCGGTCGTGATATCTGTTATAGCGTGTTTCATCATTGCACTCAACAACGAAGTCTTCAAGGTTGGTTCTGTCTACCCTCACATCACTTCACTTCTTTTATGCCGGGTTCCTATATCCAACTAACGGCTGTCCATAGGTCGGTCGTCATAGCAACGTTGTTTATTCAACACAAAATGTATGTGACTTTTTGACAGATAACAACGTTGCTATGACGACCGACGTACTACGGACATCCGTTAGTTGGATATAGGAACCCGGCATAAAAGAAGAACAGAGACTCAGGCCTTTACATTTTACTAGAATCTAGTTTTAACTTAAAAATCTGTCAAAACTTTTGTAATGTGTTATAATTTCAGCCATGGGTGAGCAAGAGAAGTCGGGTGCCAATACCGATAGAGCTAATCGCTGTTGTTGTGGGAACTCTCGCGTCGTATTTCGGCAACTTGCACGAACGATATGGAGTCAGTCTGGTCGGAAATATACCTACTGGGTAAGACATTTAATACTTGTATAAATGGTTTTAAGAGTGTGCCATAATGCCGAAGAACGAGCGGGATAGCTATTATGTTCTTTCTCGGGAGTAAGGAGTGCAGAGCGGTAGACAAGCAACATAATTTCCAGCGCAAAAACTGTTTTTATTTAATTGCAAGTTAATTAAACAACCAATCGAAAAATTAAAACATGTAACTAAAGAAATACTTTTAGATTTTTTGAGAAAACAAAAACCCAACAAAAATAGTTTGCTGTTCTTGAGATAAATAGCAAAATGTGTGCAAAACATGGTATTTAAAAAAAATATATTATCTATTCCAGTCTGCCAATCCCAGAGGTCCCACCAGTGGAGTTACTGCCCACTATAGCTATCGACGCCTTCACAATCACCATGGTGACATACACCATCTCTATGTCCATGGCGCTCATATTTGCGTCCAAGGAGAAATACGAAATTGAAGCCAACCAGGAATTACTTGCATTGGTGGGTAATAAGTTTGTTTTCCGACTTAAAGTTGTAGGAAGAATCAGAACTGTCTCGACTCCTACCTGACTCATCTCGATTCTTACCTGACTCGTCCCGATTCTTACCTCACTCGTTTCGATTCTTACCTCACTCGTTTCGATTCTTGCCTCACTCGTCTTGACTCCTACCTGACCCGTCTCGACTCCTACCTGACTCGTCTCGATTCTTACCTCACTTGTTCTGACTCCTACCTGACTCGTCTCGACTCCTGCTAGACTCGTTTCGACTCTTACCTGATTCATCTTGACTCCTACCTGACTCGTGTCGAGTCCTACTCAACTAATGTTGACTCCTACCTAACTCGTCTCGAATTCTACCTTTTATGTTACACTATTATGTATATACAAACAACGTTAACTGTTCGCTTCGCTCGCTCATAAAGTCCTTTGCTTCCAGGGTGCCAGTAACGTGTTCGGTTCCTTCTTCGGCTGCGCTCCTCTATGTGCCAGTCTGTCTCGCTCTTACATTCAGTATCAAGTGAGTATCTACGGAGAAGTTTAATAACAAATATAATGTAGTATAATCAGTCATCTGGTTACCATACAAGCATTAAATTGCTTAGCTTGGGACTAGCTTGGATGACGCTGTGTGGAATGTCCAAGGAAATTTATTTATTTATTTAAATTACTTAACAAATTCGTTTCAAAATGAAGCTAGATATTTTCATTATACTTTTTGTTTCCAGGCCGGTGCTAAAACTGGTATAACGTCAGTAGTAAGCGCCATGTTAATACTCTGCGTGCTGTTGTGGGTGGGGCCGTGCTTCGAGAAGCTGCCGCGCGCTGTGCTCGCTTCCATCATCGTGGTGTCGCTTAAAGGCATGTTTATGCAGGTCAAGGAGCTTGGCAAGTTAGTATAAACTTATACCAGTTATTTCTGGAGAAAAAACAGCCTAGTTTTGTTAAACTAAATCTAGAGGCTAAAATGATGTGACTATAGATTTACAGCCAAAAGTTACTTGACTGACTATCAATCTATTTATAATCAAAAGTTTCTTGACTGACCATCAATCTATAAACAAAAGTTTCTTGACTGACCATCAATCTATAGCCAATAGTTTCTTGACTGACTATCAATCTATTGCCAAAAGATTATTGATTGACCTTCAATCTATAACCAAAAGTTTCTTGACTGACCATCAATCTATAGCCAATAGTTTCTTGACTGACCATCAATCTATAACCAAAAGTTTCTTGACTGACCATCAATCTATAGCCAATAGTTTCTAGACTGACTATCAAATTGCCAAAAGATTATTGATTGACCTTCAATCTATAACCAAAAGTTTCTTGACTGACCATCAATCTATAAACAAAAGCATATCGAAACATTAGTAAACCAATGCGTCTACCAAAGCATTCCATTCTTTACTTACAGATTCTGGAAGCTGAGCAAACTTGACGCTATGGTGTGGCTGGTCACTTTTCTGGTGACGATGTTGATCAACATCGATATTGGGTGAGTTTTACCACAGATAAAATAATACTTAACATGAGCGAGTAGAATGGAAATTGAGATTATGATTCATTATGTAATTTTTCCAATTTCCACTTAGGGCAGGGAGATGATGATGTTTTTTATATACTTTCAGACTTGGCGCAGGTTTGCTAGCCAGTATCGGAGCCCTATTCTGTCGCTCGCAGAAGCCCTACACGTGTCTTTTAGGAAGGGTGCTCAATACTGACTTGTATTTGGACATCAAGAGATACAGAGCTGTAAGTATTGAAACTTATGCTGCAGAATAAATACCTAATATAATTAGTAAAGTATAAACTACACACTTTGCAAAAACATTTATTTAAATACAACTCTTACTGCGACGCAACAAAGTGCAATTCAGCTCGCACACGTGCCTTCAGCCAATCGTTAAAAGTACCATAGTTTTATATATTTTTATTATAGTGTTAAACCACACTTAGGTATTTCATTAGAAAATGAAAAATCTTACGAAAAGTTACGACTTCGTCGGGTTTTCATTTTAATTAACTTTAATTTTCACGCGGGTTCGAATCCCGTCAAAGTTACGACTTCGACGGGATTCGAACCCGCGTGAAATCTTACGAGAAGTTTCGTTTAAATTTTTTATTTTCTAAGTAAGTAGGTACCATTTCATTCCCATTCCTTTTCATTCTGCGAAGGATATAAAAATGTCAGAAAAGATCTGAAAGAATATGTCTACCGTCTCTTAGGAACTATTCCTTATCATATTTCATTTCATCTATACTAATTTTATAAAGAGAGAACTTTGGTTTGTTTTTTTGTTTGTGTTTGAGATAATCTCCGAAACTACGCATCCGATTTCAAAAAATCTTTCACCGATGTGTAGCACGGACTTTCCAAATGAACATAGGCTATATTTTATCAAGGTACCACGCGAGCGAAGCCGCGGGCGAGTAAGCTAGTTATAGTATAGAAGTATAGATAAACACAATCAGAAAGAAAACACTATTTAATTTGTCAACGTATCATAAATATCCACTTGGTTCATCAGCATACCACGACTTGTCCAGTCCAGCTCTCTATCGTTATACACCAACATTATCAACAACTGCGCAACACACATCAGTAGTATATTCACAAACACTGTTATAGCCCACCTTATGAGATCTATAACACTAACTTCGTAGTCTAATGAATAGGCATACTTTTTGTCTGGGAAAAAACGCATTTTCGTGATTTGGGAAAAGCTACGAAATAGCTTATTTCCTTGACGTGATCTGGATTAAGCCATGTGTCTCTTTTATTCCTTGGATGCCTTGCTTTAAGCCATTGTCTCTTTAAGGTCCAGCCATGAGCAGAGTACTCACATACTATAGATATTATAAATAGCTTATTATGTTATTTGTTTTATTTTTATTGAAATTTGAATTAAATTATTTACTTTTTTGTGATAAGCTGTCAAACTTCAATCAGTTTGACAAGTTGTTTGAAAGATGTAATGACACCAAAAAGTTTTGAAAAAGACAAATACCTACGTAAAATTATATTAAAACTATACTATGCCATCATAGTATAGTTTTTATCAATTATTTAAGGCGCGGGACAGACGAAAAAGACGTAAGGCGAAGACGGGGCGCGGACAGGGCGGAGACGTGACACGGACGCGACTTTTGAAATTATATAGAAGAGACGGGGCGCGGACGCGACGCAGTGCAAGCGTGCGAGCGTGCGAGACCCGCCCGGCAGGCATGCCACCCCGCGCCCCGTCCTCGCCCCCGCCACGTCCGCGCCTCGTCTCTCCTGTGTGTTTTGAACAAAAGGCGCAGACGTAAAAGCGTCGCGCCCGCGCCCCGTCTCTTCTGTATGTTTTGAGTCGTGACGCTTCTATACATTTTGTATGAAAGGGACGCGGAAGAGACAAATGTCCGCGCCCCGTCTTCGTCTTACGTCTTTTCTGTGTGTCCCGCGCCTAAAACGTCGTGACACATCATTATCATCATTGAAGATAATATTAATAGTTACTTGATCATATCAAAGGGGTAGTCAGAGGCACACTCAACAATATAATTGATAGCCTACATGTTTCAAATGTAACTCCATACGTTGCAATTTTCAAAATGATTCCATTACTACATATATAAACTTATATTAAACTTACTAAAATACATTTATATTATAAATGCCAAAATAACTTTGTCTGTCTGGTACGCTTTCACGCCTAAACCACAGAACCGATTTTCATGAAATTTGGTATAGTTTAGTTACTTAGATCTTTTAAAAAACAAAGGCTACATTTTGTTGGGGTCCCACGAGTGGGAAGCCGCGGGTAGCAGCTAGTGTTGAAATAAAGAATAGTGGTCTTATTCATAAAGATTTGTCTATTTAATGTAGATTTAAAGCATGTTTTATTCTTGTTACTCTTATGTCAATGAAAAGAGATAGCAACCGATTTAATATCCGTTTCAGCTAAAGTAGGTTTACTGAACCAATATGCATAAGGGGGTAAGAGTATCATTTTCATCTTATAGGCTGAAGAACTACCAGGCATCAAAATCTTCCACTACTGCGGGGGCCTTAACTTCGCTACCAAGAATCTGTTCCGTTCCACGTTGTTTAGAAAGATAGGGTACTTGAAGCCAGCTGACACGCCTCAAGAAGAAGATGATAACTTGACGAAGACTGAATCATACGAGTGGGACCCTACACTCTCTAATAGGGTAAGTTTTTAGATAGATTGAATATCCAATGTAGGGATACAATGAAGATAGGGTACTTGGAGCCAGCTGACAAAGAAGATGACAATAGGCATGATGGCAGTAATCAAGAATTAATATTTTATTTTGATAAAATAAATATTAATTTTGCTCTTATTATAAAAATAAACACATTTTCAGGATCCATGAATACTATTTAATTAGATACATTTTTGTAATCATTAGAAATTATAGCATTGCGCCATGTTTTGTAAAACAGCAATCAGAGCGAAAGACGTCACGTAAATAAAATCCTTTCTTGTCATTTAGTTTCGTTTGAAAACTTTGAACTTCCTACCGTGGCGTGACGTCACGCCTTAGTAAAGTCCGGAACTGATGACTCTATAAGCGAAGGTTCATATCTGACGTAAACTACGCCGAGCGTATCATCGTAAATTCGTAACTATATCATCGCACTAACTTATCATCGGTTAAGTGTGTTTTTCTATACGTTTGTCTGTTCTGGCGTTACGCGACCGATAATACGCGACGCATGTTCCGTCAGATATGAACCTTCCCTAATATATAATGTGACTTGCTTCAGGTACAATGTGTAGTGGTGGACGCGAGCGCACTATCGTATGTGGACGCGCCAGGTATCAAGACGTTAGTGGCGGTGCACAGAGAACTATCCGCTAGCAACATCACGGTTATACTGGCGGGAGCAAATGGTAAGAATATCATTCTACATACATAGTACATACATACATAAAATCACGCCTCTTTCCCATGGGGGTAGGCAGAGACCACGGATCTCCACTTGCTACGATCCTGACACACCTCTTTCGCCTCATTCACTCTCAATACATTCTTCATACACGCTCTCCAGCTTAGGGTACTATACTTCTTTTTTTTTTTCTTCAACCTATATCGTTCCACTGCTGGGCAAAGGTCTCCCCCATATCCCTCCAACCATCTCTGTCCATCGAGATTCTTCTTATATTTATTATTTAACATTTCATATTAAGTTATATTTTAGCAAGTTTTCACACTTTAACTAAGTGTGAACACTTGCTAATTTACATTCGACTCCCACGCGGTTCTCTATTGATACCGACAAAGTTTCCATTCATCTGGATAAATCTATATCCTTGGACATTCCACACAGCGTCATCCAGTCCCAAGCTAAGCAATTTAAAGCTTGTGTATGTTTAAAAAAAAAAAGTAAACAAGTTGGTTACCATAACACAAGCATAAAATGGCTTAGCATATTAGACTGTATGACGCTGTGTGAAATATCCAAGGATGTTTATTTATTATTTTTTATATTAAAATCACTATGGACATAGCCATCAGAGCCGCTATTATTTAATAATAATTAACATTTATAATATTTGTCTTTTCCCCAAAGGTCCAGTCTTAGAGATGATTGATCGCTACAACTCATTAGAAGCCCTCACAGACCGACTCCATCTTGACACTTTCCCGACTGTCCACGACGCTATAGTATACTACAATGTTACACAAACCAAAAAACTTGCTGCCCAACACACATTGACGCTAGGCTCGTGATAGTTTACGGGTCTTAAGTAATGTTTACGAGTTTTAAGTAAATGATAACTTTATTAAGTTGACGCGTGACGAATTCATAAGGTTACGACAAGTAGATGAGACGCAACCCGGTACACGTACGTAATAGTTTACGGGTTTTAAGTAATTTTTGCAAGTGTTACGAAAAGTTTTCGAATTTTTAGTGAATTTAGATTTTACGTACTGGCGTGATCTACAAATATCTACATTTGAAAATAATTAAAGTAATAAATAACACGAAACCCAGTATACGGTCACTTTGGGATAAAAGGTTTGTGAATTTTATAGAATGTGTAGGACGTGTTTTTTCTACCTATTTTAGAATTTTTCCTGTCTACAATGCAGAATTAGTACACATTAAAAACTGCCCAATATGAGATCTACAAAAAGATTTAAGTATTCGTTTACAAACTTTTAGTAAATGTTTCTGTGTTTTAAGTTCACGGGTATTTGTATCGTAAGACGTACGATATACAGTAGGCAAACATTGTACAAACTGTACTTAATGAAAACCAAAACATTATATGTTGAGTTATATGTTGAGAGTGTAAAGTTTACTTATAAGTAAATATGCATGGTTCATGTATTTTTAGTATCTGAGATATGTTTAAGTCAACATTGTTTTATCATTCACACAGGTTACCATATTTTCTTTAACACAAATTATTTTCCATGATATAACAATAACACTCAGTTTTACTTAAATTATTAAACCATAGTTTTAGTTGTAATTTATTAAAAATAAGTAATTTTATTTATAGGTAGGTAGACAATCTAAAGTACTTTGTGATTTCTTATTAATTTAATATTGTTTTAAAATGCATGATAAAATGCAAAATGATTTCATACAATTCGTCCAATAAAGAAAGTACTTACAATAATATGTACATAAAGTTATATTTCATAAATTTACTTATTTGGTGTTTTAAAAAAACTTTTTTTTTTACTTTTTTTTGCTTCTCCAATATGAAGTAGGTTTAATATCGAATATATTTTCAAAATGCAAAGATTATATTAGGTTAAGTTACTTTTGCCATTATGTACTTAGAAAAATAAATATAAAGTAACGAACAATACGTTTTAAGTATGAAGCCATTTGTGATATAGCGTGTAATCAAAGAAAACAATGTTATATTTGTAATTAGCGATTTATTAAAATATTTTAAATATTTTATACGATTTTTATTTCAAATACATCATTCATTCAAGAATTCACGTTTGGATCACAGTTTAGACGACCTCTGTGGCGCAGTGGGCGAAGAGTATTGCCAGAGGTCTAACTTAAAAAATAGGCGCCATTTTATCGCAGGTTTACCCCTTTAACATATATATGAGACATATATTGTGAGAACATATAAATGGTCTGTAGTTATAATTTAGGTTAAGTGAATAGTATATAATGACTGTTTGTTTTCCTAAGAAATAAAAATAAATAAAATAAATAAATAAATTAAAGGCTTGCAAAAACGCAAGCGAATCGGGACTACTAGTAAAACAATAAGATATTACTACAAGAACAAGAATCTTTATTTCATGGAGCGATCACTGGCGACCATCACGTGATACGTAGTGAGGTTCCATCCAGCTCAAAGGCTCTTTGCTTGGCACCAGGTCCTCAGACTTCCAGTCGAAGTCCATACCGGTCACCTCCGTGATCCAGGAGTGGTAGTGACCGGGACGCACGTATCCTGGAATTTATTCCTTCTTAAAAACAAGAACATTTTAAAAAACAAAGGGTTATGTAGCACATATTTGGACACGAGTTCGGCCATGAGGGTATAAGTGTTAGTCCTCGTAGCGTACCAAATCAGTTCAGGGTCATGTCAGGGTGGATGAAGGAAACATATAGACTCACCAGCAGGGCGGACTCTGCACCCAGCGGCGTGTCCGAAGCTGACGAGTCCGATCAAGGTGGGCTTGCCGTCGATGTCAGGGTGGACGAGGGGGCCGCCGCTGTCACCCTGGAGAATCAGAATCAGGATCATAAATATTTTATTGCAAAACTGTGGTAACTAGTGTGGTAACTGTGGTAACTGTGGACCTAGGTACAAGTTTATACAGCTATGTATTCTTTTATCTGTGACAGCTATCCATTTCGGATGGGCAACATTACGATAATTGGTTAGTGATAAAATAACCTAGGCTAAAGTAGGTATGCCGCCGAAATTCCCGCGAAGCCGCGGGCATGCTTTTGACTCGTTCGAGTTTCTCATGCGATAATAAGTAATTATATAAATGAAAATAAAGTTGAAATTCGTATGACACTGAAACTGCGCTCCGCTTCGCTGCTCTTCGATGCTCTTTTGGTGTGAGTTGAGCCTAACCATTCTCACCTGGCAAGGGGTCTGGTTGGTGTCATTGTAGTAAGTCGAGCAAATGGTCTGCTCATCAATAACCTGGCTGGTAGGATACCTAGCCAGGCACTCTTCGTTGGAGACACCACGTACAAGGGTCCAGAGGAGGATATCGGAAAGTTCACCACCTGGTAAACAAAAGCATAACAGTAAGTAGATTCCAAGCCCAAGAACTTTACTGGGAGACTGGAACCCATTGTCTGCAAACTTTGTAGAAAGTTGACGTAGGAAAAATTTCGCAGACATTTACGAGTAAACTTAAAGAATGAGTAGGTATACATCACACTAATACCTATAAAGATTGCGGCGATATTAACGTCGTGCCATGTGCCATCACATAAGTATGTGTCGAGGCGATCCTTATGTCCTGGGTACCTATTTACCGACAACGCGTGACGTTTCGAAAGAGTTTTAGTTCTAGAGTCTGACCACGAGAGCACAACGCTTTCGCGAGTGACGGTGCAGGAAAATGCTTTCTTCTTGTAGCGACACAGTTTGTACTAATAGTAACTAATAGTAACCTTCATATTTCGCTTGTTCAGCCAAATACCGGTAGGGCAGCCAGTCACCATCCGCCGCTCAAGTCATTCATACAACTTTTACGTGTAGCATAGGTAGGAAATTAATCAGGCTTACGTAGTGATACTTGTTTTATGTATAGTGCATACTGGACATGTAACGTGATAAATAAATTCAAGTGTTCTGAACTGATAATCTTTATTTGAACTTCCATCTACAGATAGGACATTTGAATTCCCGTCTAGGTATATAAAGTAAATACTTACATTTAGAGGCGGGAAATTCTTTTAACTTCATTTAAAATTTTGCTAGGTACTTTAGTGTGATTCTCTAAAAATCCTTACCACTCCACCAGTCATCAGTGCGTCCGTACCCGCTGACGGCGAGCACCACATCTTGGTAGTTAAAGTTCTTGTGATCGCTGTTCTGAAGACGGCAGGGTTGAATGTTGGCTGGGAACAAAGATTTTCGTATGAGCTAACTCTGGTGATGGTTTTTAAACCGCTTAATAGCCTTTGTCATGAGACCTTAATCCTTAAGCCATGGCTTAAGGATTTTAATATCCTACTTATCATTTCACACGGTATCATCTAGTCCCAAGCTAAGCAATTTATGTAGGTAATAGTGGCAATTCGGAGTGTCGCAAAAGCTAAACTAAACAAACTAAAATTAATGTCATCCTTTTTATTCCCATCGCTATGAAAGAGACGGCAACATTTTTAGTTAGTTAAGTTTTGCTTTTGCGATAGGTACTCAGAATTGCCACTATGCTTGCTTGTTATGGTAACCAGATGACTGATAGATATACATATTAGGTACCTATAGGTTACTTAAATTTTATATTTTGTAGTACATTACATTACATTTTTATAGATAGAAAAACACCCAGATACGAAATAAATATCTGCAGAACATGCAAACATTTTGTCCCGCGGAGGATCGTAGCCGCAACCTCTTGCGTCTCAAGCGCCACTGCGCCACAGAGGTCGTCAAAATTGAATAGCGGTTGAAACTGTCAGGCACAGCCACATCTATAAATATTAGGTACTAGCACGAAATAGGCGGCGAACTAGACGGGTCTTCCCGTAAGACGGTAGATGGACAAAGGCAGTACCTAACCGAGTGGTGGCCACGCGAGGGTCAACACCAGGCAGCCCACCAGCTAGAATCTAGCTGCTAGATGGTCTGAGGACATTGAAAAGGCAGCAGGGAAGTATTGGATGCGACTGGCACAGGATCGGAAAAATTGCGTACAAAATGAGGAGGCCTAACTCAGTGGGTAGATGTGGGCTGATTAGATAGATGGAGCACGAAATATACTCACGACCGTATTCAATGTAATTCTCCAAGCCCAGAAGTCCGATGTCGTCAGTCTGGACTCCACCCTCGATCTCGATGTATCTCGGATGGATGTACTTGCGAGTGGACTCCACGAGGTACTCCGGACGGGCCAGGTCGGTCAGGCCGAGGCGGACCACGAAGGTGATGCGGCTGGAAGAGATGATTGTTATAAAAGGTGGGTCTTTGATAGTTCTGTGTTCATTTAAGGTACCTAATGTGAAATTTGTGACGCCTCGGAGGTGATACACTTTTGGTTCATTGAGGCAGGTGGGCGCGCTGGCTCTATGTCAGTAATACGTGATAGCTATTTGCAAACCACGTGTACCTACTGCTACTACTGCAACAAAATTACTTCCCTTTCCCTATTTTTGTAGCAGTAGGGGCACGCGTGCGGCGCGCATCCGCCTCTAGAACTGTTGAAACCAACATCGAAATGGAGCACCGTCTTTGTGCAATAGCGCAATAGCGACGCCCTTTTCAGACGAGAGCTGAACCTAATCACAGAGCGAACACAATAGCGGGACTAACATTGGCTAACTTATCTAAATTGAGTAACACAATCCTGTAGTAGGTAGTTCAGGATTGTATTACTCAATTTAGATAAGTTACAACACCGTGATATTCTGTTTTTTCTTACTACATAGGTTAAATCAGATTTGGTGGGGTGCCAAAATAAGGTCAGTTTACCCTACATACATAATAATAATTATACATAGCAAACACCGAGACTCGAGACAAAAATATTTTATAGTTCATATTGTTCATACGTCCCATGGCGTATATTTGAATCGTGTGTCTAGCTGTGTTACTTACTTAGCCAAGCAGTGAGCGGCGGTGATCACCCACTCGTTGTGGATAACGGACCCTCCACACGCGGAAGCACCACCAGTGCTCGACACCATGCGCAGGGAGACCTGGTATGGGAACTGGCCATCTTTCGCCGGCCAGCCACTTATGATCCTGGATGATACTGTGGAGGATTCGCAATCAGTCAGATCAGAATTAGAATTTTAGGTAAAATTAAAACAATTGATAACCCTACTTATGCCCGATTCCTATATCCAACGTACGGATGACCGTCGATCTGTCTCTTTATAAACGTTGTTTTACAATACAACAAATGAAAACACTTTTTGACAGAACAACGTTGATATGACGATCGATCTACGGTTATCCGTACGTTGGATATAGGCCGGGCATTATTCGTCTTGACGTTCAAAAACTTACCACCATGAACATCTTCAACGAAGACTTCCTCTCCACCTTTACCGATGACATCAGCCTGAAAGCAAAAGTAGGATTTTACTTATTTAGTAACACCTAAACTAATTAAAAATACTAAAACTTTCCACGATCACGATTGCTACCTTTTGTGAAGTTTTATCACAATTTTTATAATTACTTATCACTAATTTATAATTTCTAATACAATTCAGATTAGGAATTTTACAAACTGTTATTATTTTCCCAAATTATTGAACTTTAATGAGGACTTCCGGGGTACGATCAGCCATAAAACCATATTCAGTATTCAGTTTCATTTAAAACTTTTGACCATATTTTTATTAATTTGTATCCTTATTTAACAAATAAATAAAATCTCACCTGAACCAATCCCCAAAAGAGGATCACCCCAAATACGTAAAACAACCTCGCCATGTTTACTTGTAAGTGCAGAACACTTATGTAAATCACTATTTTAATAATTTACAGGATTATATATTGAATTATGCCCATCTTATCTTTCTAGGATTATCGAAGTTTAGGCTTATGATTTAATTCTGATTAAATTGATAATTACAATTTTCAATTTCAAAGGTTCTGTGTTTTTAGAATAAAAACGGAACCCTTATTGAGACTCAATTGTGACTATTTGTGACCTAACACCTGTCTGCAACAAAAATTAAATATATAAGGAAACCAATTAGCTTTCTTTATCGATGGGCTTGTAAGTTTTACGTATGGAAAGTTAACTTCTGCAAAATGTTTGTCGAATATCAGTAGTAGAACTTAAGTAGAATATCAGTCATCTGGTTACCATAACACAAGCATTAAATTGATTGTTGGGACTAGATGACACTGTTTGAAAATGACCAAGGATATTATATATTTTTTATTTATTTATTCTGTCGGCCTGTCGTCTATCGTCTGTTTTCTGGATCTGCTGCCCTAGCCATGTTACATTTCGACAATCGCTTTCGATTAGAAACTAAAAAAAAATGTATAGGAATACTAAAAAAAATGTATAGGAATTGACATTCGATGACGAAAACTCGAGCGATCAGAAGTGTCAAATCAAAGGTGTAGCGATAATAGAAAGAGAATAAATTCGAAACATTTGTCACTTGTCTACGCGCCCTGGATTACTATTGGATACTATTAATTTTATAATGAAACTGTATGTACTGAATCTTGTAGTTATTGTGCTAATGCTAACCATTGAAAACGTTTGCGTATGTACCTACCTACTTGGGTACTTGGAGTATCTACAAGTTAGTTCAGGTGTGACGGTTATATTTTGTAAATTAATAAGTACTTAGATAATTTTATTTTTATCAAGTGATATAGCATCATTCAAGTGTGACGCTTTAAAATCATAATGTCCTTTTTATCAAGTTTTGATTAAGTATAGCACAATTCGAGTGTGACGCATTAAATATTTCTAGGTATGAAATGAAGATTAGTGTCATGTTTAACAATTTTTGATATATCATAATAATTCAAGTGTGACTTTTTAAATAGGTACTAAAGACTAAAGTAGACCAACAATCTCTTTAGCTTTTGACGAGAATCATTTTTTAATCATTGTTATCGATGTCGCTACGTGCAAGTAGCATAAGGGAAATTAATAAATAAATAAAATAAATAAATAAATATCCTTGGACATTCCACACAGCGTCATCTAGTCCCAAGCTAAGCAATTTAATGCTTGTGTTATGGTAACCAGATGACTGATAAACTACATAGATACATTTTTTTTTGTAAATACATACATATTATACATAGAAAACACCTAATGAATTATTAATGAATGAATGAATAAACGAATGGACCGAAATTCTTTGTGCACACCACACAAGAACAAAAATTATAAAAATAATAAAATCGTACCTAGTAAAAATGTCCAATGGGCGACCCTATCCCTATGCGATCTCTTCCAGGCAATCTTTGGATCAAGAAGAGGTAGGTACAACGAAAATTTCTTTAGATACCAATTTAAAATAAATTGGTGCCATTTCGCATACTAGCAATGCTCGATGAATGGCAGAGTTCGATAAAGTTGTGACGAAATATCTATCGAAATTCTGGCTATGAAACAACGCCATCTAGATTTAACTAGAATTTCGAATGCACTCTGATTTTTATGTAGATTAATAACTTTATTATAGTCTCTGGTATGAAGGTAATGTAATTTTTATCAAGTTCTGATAAGGAATAGGTACCTACGGATGAAACTGACATTTTTGTACCTATAGGGTAGGTACCTAAATATGTCAGTAGACCGACAACCGCCGGTTGACGACCACTTTTTCGTAAAATCATTATAATTAGTTAAACTGTCTTCATTTTTTTTTTAACGAGAGTCTACAGACGGGTCTGCACCCCTGTGTCACCGTTTTTGGTCCAAGATATGGGACGCCCCTCCACAGAGTAAGTAAGTACCTACCTAGGTAAACACTATGGCAGCACTGCACTTTTTCGGATTGGTTTTAAATACATATACCTAGACCCCGCTGCGGGACAAATGTTTGCATGATCTGCAAATATTTGTTTCGTGTCTGGGTGTTTTCTATGTATAATATGTATGTATTTACAAAAAAAAATGTATCTATGTAGTGTATCGGTTATCTGGTTACCATCTACAAGTATCAGGGCGTCAAATAAGTACTTATGATTTTAAATTTTTACAGGCTTTTATTCGGTGTTGGACAGATTCTGGATTGGACAGGTGCGTAATTCGGCAGATTCGCTACTCGACTTTAGAGCCTTCTTGTGGCAATGTCTTCACATTCGCCAGCTTACTTTTACCTACGTACGATTACGTACGAAGGAAGATAAGTAGGTACTTACCTACCTACTTAAGTACCTAAAAATGAAAGAAGCTAAAAACTTCTACTACGGCTACGACGACGTTCTCAAAAAAATTTTTGGAATATAATTTTGTGTGAGCAAAACGCTCTTAGCGCGAAACTTCACGCGTTGGCTAGCACGTAGAATATTTTTCAACCCGTGTAAAAATCTTAACCAACATACTAGATTTGTCTTAGGCTAGAGCACAGATAAAATAATACTAGAGCCACACTTGACGAAACGGAACTTCCGTCGCTGATTTTTCACTTCGAAGCCAATTATTTTACTATTACTACTAGCCGATCCTGTCCCATTGTTGGGCAAAGGCCTCCCCCCACTTCCGGCAGTCACGCCGATCCAGTGCCTTCGTCCGCTAGTCCCTCTCAAATGCGTCTAGTTCGTCCCGCAGCCGTCGTCGAAGCTAAATGTTACATAATATGCCAATAAGTATAATCAATCAATCATTAAATCATTTATTTATTTCTCTCACAAACAAAACATACAGTTAAATATACATAAATAGGTACCTAGGTACCTACAGGAAAATAAAATTAATTAAAAAATAAATAAAAATAATCCAAAAATAAGTGTTGGTTCTAACTTATTACAAAGAAATGTGAGAGACTGGTACCTGAATTACTTAGGTATAGAAAATAACCTGTGTTACGGGTCACCATAATATGAACCTAGTGACGCTTAATATTTGCGACAGAATTTCCGTCAAATGGAACCAGTCTCAAGGATTCTCAAAGACAGGGGCGTATTATAATAAAACAAAATATATTACAAACAATAAAAATTCTTTATTTCTTCAGTCGTTCATTGGCGACCAGGAACACTTAGCCACAGTTCCCGTGCCTACTCTTTGCTGGACTCCAGGTCCTCAGACTTCCAGTCGAAATCGATACCGGTCACCTCCGTGAACCAGGAGTGGTAGTGTCCAGGTCGCACGTAAGCTGGAACAAAAGATTTTACTTGAAAACGAGAGCATTTTCAACAAAGTAAAACGTATCTCAGGATAGAGCTGTTTTAAACCGACATCGCCTTTTTTGGCGGTGGTTCTATAACTACACTGTAGGTATGTATTTTATTACGCGGTATGTTTTCCAGAATGTTTATAGAATAGGTAGATACCTCATTATGCCTTAGCTCAGCTATCATACCACTCTCAATGAATGATGGGATGATGGCTTACCTACTTTATTATGCTCCCACCCTCGTGATCCCAGTGAGATCATACAAAACTTTTGAGTTCATTAAGCTCCACTATTTGTGGAATTCAAAAACTGCTCCGGTTTTATTCCATGTTGATCCCTAGCTACATAGGGCTGTTCTATCTAAGTAAGATATAATATATGTCTGTTTAATTAAAAAGTACTTATATGATCCTACATGGTAAAGTACCAGCTCATTTTCTGATAACTTTTTCGCATTTTCAACTTTCTCAATTCAAATATTCATTCACGTTCCTATCACCACAGGACCAACTTGTTAGGATAATTGGTGTTAATGTCACTTACCAGATGGGTATGGGCTGTTGCATCCAGCGACGTGTCCGAAGCTAACAACTCCGATCATGGTGGGCTTGCCGTCGACGTCAGGGTGGATGAGGGGGCCTCCGCTGTCACCCTGGAGAAATACATCGTTTTTTCATCCATAAAAAGTTTCTAGGCCTTAACATCTTTACTAGATGATTTATACAGCGTCAGGAGGCAATCTTCGGGACACTGTAATGCGTGGGGGCGTATCATCAGTTTTCGTGTGGTAAAGTTAACTATCCTCGCTCGCGTGTCAAGTATTCAATGTATGACATTTTTAGTTCATGCAAGTTACCGGGGGAGGCGCTGCACTGGATTTTCATACATTTGTGATACTTGACTCGCTAACGAGGACAGTATCCAATACTACGGTTAACTCGTGATAGACCCCCTGGAACCAAAGTCCTAGAAATCCCAACCGTGCATCACATCACATACGATTTCTAAACGGTGAAAGAAAACATCGTGGGGAAAGCCGCGGCGTAGTCCGCAGCGTAACCCCTATTACACAGTGTCTTTCTTGTGGTACTTAATGGCCGGTTAAGCTGAGAGGATTGTTTATGTTTAGGATACCAATCCATATCTCAACAATGTCCCCAGGCACTACAATGTCCCGTTAAGTGTACGCAAAGATTGCATCCTGACACTATACCAAGTAATGCACGGCTGTGATTTGAACCACAGATCAACACAGTTCTAAGAACATATTGTATAGGCGAACATTAATAAAAATTCTCAAACACAAAAAACAAAACTTCATATTTCATTTAGGCTCCGTAAACTTCATTAACCTGATCTAATTCACCTAGGACACCTAGGTGCCTAAAATATACTTTAAGTAAACTTTAAGCACATGGGTGCATTAGAAATCTCACCTGGCAAGAAGACTGGGCGGTGTCATTGTAGTAAGCCGCGCAAATGGTCTGATCTTGGATCACCCGACTGTTAGGATACCATTCCCGGCATTCTTCGTTGGTGATTCCACGGAGGTGGGTCCAGCGAAGGATTTCTGAGGCTTCACCACCTTTTGTGGACAGAACAGTCAGTTACAAGCCCACGAAGGGGTAAACAGAAAAAAGAACAGCCCAAGAACTTTACTGGAAAGCATTACCTCGTACAGTATGAATTTTGTTTTTATCGCGGGCCTTGAGCGTGGAGACCGAATCCAGAAATTCCGTAACGAAAATAACCTAACACCCCCCATGCAATAGCTTTACCGCGGCAGTCTCCGAGTGCCACACGTCTTTTTTTTGTCAGTGAAAAAACTTCGCTCAGACATGTGCGTGTATTCTAATTGGTAAGGTATTTTATGGGGTATCAGAACACTTGCGCCAAAAACATTTGCACGAAGTACACATGCGCGATAGACATTTGCGCGTATGACCATTTGCGCGGGATCCCATTTGTGCGAAGTCACACAGTGGACATTTGCGCGTAAATTTTTAAAAAGAAGCTTTAATTTTGGATCTAGACGTCGTAGAGACATGCTGTTTTCAGTATCGTGTAGGTGATTTTCTGTTTTTTATATATTTTATACACTGTCCTTTCCCATTGCCATCCTTCTCGAAATCAATATAACATTTTCCATGGAACTCAACGTAGAGGGTGCTACGTGCTTTCGTAGCAAACAAAAGACTTCAACGCGCACATTTTATGGTATTTCTGCGTAGGTTTCGTAAAGAAGAGAAGATTAATTTTATGGCTTGCTTTTTTTAAGTGTTACCGTTCCACGGGTCGTCAGTGCGTCCGTACCCGCTGAAGGAGAGGACCACTCCATCGTAGTTGATGTTCTTCTGTTCGCTGCTCTGAAGACGGCAGGGTTGGATGTTGGCTGGGAACAAAGATTTTCATATGAGCTAACACTAGTGATGGGGTTTTTATATCGCCTAAAAACTTTTGTCATGGCTTTTTTGAAAGCCGGGACTATAAAGGCTTCAGTAATATTAGTCAGGGTAATCAGACAGTCGATAGCTCAGAAGACCCAACCAGTGTAGTCTGCGAGAACCCAGCAAATAGATCTGCCGCGGCAGATTCCGAAATTTAATACCTAAACAGCGAAGTGATGGGCAAGCCTAATATATAAATACAAAATACAAATTTCCGAATACTAGTACCTACCTAAGTAGTAGTAGTAAGTAGTAGTCATAGTAGTAGTAGTTAGTAGTAGTAGTAAGTAGTAATAGTAGATACTCACGACCGTAGTTAATGTAATTCTCCAAGCCCAGGAGTGCGATATCATCAGTCTGGACTCCCCCCAGGAACTCGATGTATCTCGGATGGATGTACTTGCGAGTGGTCTCCACGAGGTACTCCGGACGGGTCAGGTTGGTCAGACCGAGGCGGATCACGAAAGAGATGCGGCTGGAAGAGATAGATGACATCATTAAAATGTTATGTTCAACTTAATTACGCTGTTTTACGCTGACAATCGTAGCGGTAACGCGTCTGCGCGCGCACATTTTTCCTTATTAGGCATCTGAAAAGGTATATTCTACGTACTCTATTATACCCAAGGACCTTTTACCATAACTAAAAAGTCCTTGATTATACCTACCTTGTAACAGTTTGATGGATTATTTGTGTGAAAGTTGACATGAATAAGAAAGAGGTGAGAGGAACATAGAAGAAGAATAGGTACCTTCATTTTGCGTTTGTTCCTATGAGCAAAGACTTGGTATGAGCAAGTGGCCAACTCTGGTAACGGAGTTTTTAGTCCGCCTAAAGACCTCCATCATTACTTAACGACTTAAAAGCCAGGACTGACATTTTAACGTGCCCTCCGAAGCATGGAAGCGCTCAGCTGATAATAATAATAAATAATAAATAAATATCCCTGGACATTCCACACAGCGTCATCTAGTCCCAAGCTAAGCAGTTTAATGCTTAGCTTGCCGTTATAATGCCGTGTTGTGACGGCTCAGAACGTTAACTTCTACGATCTATCAAGAACGTCTTAAAGCTTCGCCACGAGCGCTTCATGTTGAAAAACAGGAAGATGATCTATGTGTTAAAATGATACTTACTTTGCGACGCAGTGAGCGGCGGTGATCACCCACTCATGGTGGATGATGGACCCTCCGCAAGACGAAGCAGCACCGGTGCTAGACACCATGCGCAGGGAGATTTGGTGAGGGAACTGCCCATCGTTCGCCGGCCAGCCGCCTACGATCCTGGATGATACTGTGGAGGATTCTCTATTAGTTTATAGATCCAAAAGATAAATCTGGACTCATGTTGCAAATTTCATTCATATTGCATGGTTGTATGATGAAGTAAGTAAGTTCGGGTTGTTCCGCAGACCCCCGATAGGTATATAAGAGCAAGTAGCCAACTCTTGTGACGGAGTTTTCGCGGCCTAAAGAGTCAGCCTTAAGGCCTATATCAGACTACCACCCAATTTCATAATAGGTACGGTAGGAATTTTCTCAAATCGTTAGGCATTTAAGACTCTTTCTTTTTTAAAAAGCTAACTGGTTTCGTCGCGATGTTTTTCCTATAGCATTTAGGGATTCTGAGTCTGCACGTCTTTGCTTAAGTGTTAATTTTTTTTGAGAGGTCTCTATGAAACTGAGTGATGAATCACTGCTTGAGAAACGATTCCCGCTTGATGCCGGCGCCCCACATGGGCTTCAACTTAGGGCCAACATTAAAATGGCCAATGGCAATGCTCCGTTTACGGGTATTAGACACAAACTAAGCATTGCCATTGGCCATTTTAATGTTGGCCCCAAGTTGAAGCCAATGTGAGGCGCCGGCATGAGTATTGACTCCGAATACGAGCCATAGAGCTCGTGTTCATGCTCGTGCAAGTTTTTTTCTATTTTGGGACTCATATTCGGCTTTTAGATATAAATGCGGGGCGCTATCGTTGCCTAGTTCTCAATATGTACCTATCTACTTCTTTCCTATTACCTATGTAAAGGGACATCTGTGACTCGCATTTTTTTTTTTTTTTTTTTTTTTTCGGACGGATTTTTTATGTTAAGTGGTCTTCCGGACCTTTATAACTTCACCGGGCTTTGGGTGTGACTCGCAAAAGGTTTCAACGGAAGATCAGCGTTGTCTTGTCTTGCGCAAAACAGCAAATGCTGAGTTGGACGCCTATTTGGGACACATTGTGTATTTTTTTTAAATTATGTTTTTGTGTATTGTTTTTGTTTGTGTCTGTGTCAAATAAATGCTTTTTCTTTCTTTTTTTTCTTTCTATCCAGCTTGGGCAACACGGCTAACAATTATCGTCTTTTAACGTTAACTTACCACCACGAATATCTTCAATGAAGGCTTCGCCTCCACTTTTGCCGATCACGTCAGCCTGAAAGTCAATGATTTACTGATTAGGATTTTAATTCAATATACCTAGCTAGGTGTTTTTAAATTTTCCACGGTCCTTACAAAAGCTTTATCACATTGTTTTGATTTTTTTGACGACCTCTGTGGCGCAGTGGGCGAAAGCCCGCCTGAGACGCAGAGGTTGCGGGTTCGATCCCCGCCGCGCGACAAATGTTTGCATGTTCTGTAGATATTTGTTCCGGGTCTGGTTGTTTTTCTATGTAGGTATAATATGTATGTATTTACAAAAAAAAAATCTATTTAGGTTAGGTAGTATTTATTATCAGTCATGGTCACCATAACACAAAGTATTAAATTGCTTAGCTTGGGACTAGCTAGATGACGCTGTGTGGAATGTTCAAGGATATTTATTTATTTATTTTTATAAAACATAAGATTATCATTTTCTTTATCAATGAAACTGGCTTCTCGGTCTTTCATTTGTTTATCCATGAAAATGTTATTTGAACTATTAGAACAAGGACCTACTTAAAAACACCTAACTTGACGACCTCTGTGGCACAGTGGGCGAAGGCTCGCCTGAGACGCAGAGGTTGCGGGTTCGATTCCTGCCGCGGGAGAAATGTTTGCATGATCTGCAAATATTTGTCTCGAGTCTGGGTGTTTTCTATGTATAATATGTATGTATTTACAAAAAAAAATATGTATATAAGTAGTACATCAGTCATCTGGTTAGCATAACACAAGCATTAAATTGCTTAGCTTGGGACTAGATGACGCTGTGTGGAATGTCCAAGGATATTTATTTATTTATTTATTTATTTACTTAACTTTATAAGAATGTGAAGGGATAAGAAAGAAAGGATTGTGTGAGGGATGACAGTAGTAAGAAAGAGAAGGAGTGAGAGAGAGAAAAAAGACATTGATCTTCAAAAATATAGGTAAGTAACTATAACATTTAATCACTTAGTTAATTAACCTTTAGTCTAGACTCCTTATCAGTTAAGCTAATTAACTTTTTTGGGTTGGCGTCAAAATCCACTTTTGGGAATTTTAGTCTCATAATCCCCTTTAGTGCTGAAAGTTCAGACTGAAGGGGATTTTAACACTTACATTTTCAAATCCCCATAAAAGGAAAATTATTATAAGTATGTAAATATAATGATTGAAGATTAATCTTATCAGTAGGACTGGCTGGTGTATATTTAACTAAAAGGATCGGCATCGACATCAGAATCAGAATCAGAAATATTTTATTGCAAAACTGTTGTACAAGGGTGGTCTTAAATGATAGGTACCTACAAGTTTATACAGCTATCCATTTCGGATGTGCAACATTACGATAATTGGTTACTTAGTGATAAAATAAGAATAACCTATAAAGTATGTAGGTATAAGGTACTTATTAGTCATCATTTAGCATATAAATTTTCTTTTCTATCTTGAGCAATGGACAATTAAGTCATTTTTTGTACTATACCTACCTACATGAACAAATTATTTTTGTAAGTTTTTTAAGATCCGTCAGTCCAGATTTTTTACGAATTGTTATGAAATAGTGCACACATATTTTTACTAAATGTTTGATTTGAACAGAAGACCTCGAGGTACAGTCAACGATAAAAATGTACCTAGGTATATAGGTATTTGTTGTTTTTACTATAAAAATGTATATATTTCTGTTTTTATGTAGAATTACTTTGTATGTGTGTGTAATAAAAGTACTTACCTACATAAATATTGAAACTTACCTGAACAAATCCCCATACAAGGATCGCCCCAAAAACGTAAAACAACCTCGCCATGTTATCACTGCTATGTCTACAGCAAGACTTAGGTGAATTAGAATTTCAATAATTAATAGGATAACATATCTATCTGTTAATTATTGTAAGTAATCTAATCGCTGATACTAATGGCAACGTTTTAATTAATCTGGGATTAGCGAAGTTTAGATGGCTAATTGTTTAATTTATCTGATTATATTGGAAATTACATTAATAGTTGTTATCTTACTTATTGTTGTTAACCGAATGAAAAACGGAAACCATAATATTACTGTAAACCCTACATCTGTCTGCAAGACCCAAAAATAATGTAATAATGATGTCACTCCTGTATTTCCCACTTGTGGAGTTATATAATATTCATTCGTATTTTTAGATTAGGCATTTTTAGATCCTATGAAGATAATATTGTCCATGACGTGTCGTGTGTCGTGACCATCCCCCTGATTGTGTAACTTGTTTCACATTGTATCCAAGTTGTATCAAAGCAAAAATCACAGTAAATCGCAAATACAACTGTCAAATATGACAGTATTTAAGTAAGTTACTTACTAATTTACTTAATCAGCGTTAAATCTGACAGTTATTTTCGCGATTTTCTGTGATTTTTGCTTTAATACAACTTGGCTACAATGTGAAACAAGTTACACAATCCAGGGGCTGGTATCCTTTGCCATTTGCTATGTGCCATTAGCCGTCTGTCATCTGTCATCTGTCATCGGTCTCCGGTCTCCGGTCTCGGTCTCGCGGTCTTGGTCTCGTCATCTCGTGTCTTTAACCAACTAATCCCCACGTATTATGTACCTACATCAGTTTTCCAAAACATGGGGGCTTTACTAGTTAAGAACTAAAACGATTACCCACCGGATGTACAATTATCCAAACACAAAAATTAATAATAAATAAATAATAAATAATAATTAATAATAAATTAATTAACTCAGTTATCGACAAATTACAATGTTAATCTTGAAGCAGATTTATTATCAAATGAATAATTATTATTGATAGCGCGATTGGTATTCCTAATATTTGTTTTTAAATTACAGAAGATTTTTGTGTTTTTCATTCGGTCTTGTTTCGAGCTTGGGACAAGATGGCTCGTGTTTATTATGTGTTGGGAGCTATCCTACTATGGGGAATAGTTCAGGTGAGTCCATACCTTCATGGGCTCAGGCCTCCAAATCAGATAGGTAAGCAATGACAGGGCTACCCACCAAAGCAGCAGAGCAATTAAATGAAGCCTACCTATCAGATACCTACATTATTATAAGTAGACTTTGTTTACAGGCTGATGTCTTCGGTGACCAAAAACCTGCCTTTATCGAAGACATTCGCGGTGGTGAGTACCTACCTACCTACAGACTTACTTAAGACCTATCCACATGTTTAGTACGATTAATTTACGATTTTATAACTTTCTTATAGTCTATAAACTTATGCTAAGGGCTTGTAACCGGTCACGTACGAAATCATAACTTCTGCTATTTGTAATTTGTATACTTAGGTCGCGCCACGTAAAATGAGCGCTGGCTGTCAAACTGCGCAGTGGTCGATGATTGGTGATGAGGTAACGCGGTGCACTTCATACCATTGATTTAGCGAGTGCTATTGGTTCGTCAGCGAGTGAACACAGGCGCAAACATACCCCCGCTACTTCCCCGACCGCGCTGTTTTTACGAGGCGCGAATTATAGGTACCTACCTACACTACACCCTATTTTTTTTATAAATGCATACATTTTCAATATAATTAAGAATGTCTTCCTACCTCCAATTGGGGACTCGTGACCATATTATTATATTTTTTCACATTTCATTTTACCGAAATTATTTCATAGTGTCATCCAGGATCGTAGGCGGCTGGCCAGCACAGGATGGACAGTTCCCTCACCAGATATCTCTGCGCATGGTGTCTAGCTCTGGTGCTGCTTCGTCTTGCGGAGGATCCATCATTCACCACGAGTGGGTGATCACTGCAGCTCACTGCGTAGCTAAGTAAGTTGGGTAATTATTAATGTTAGGTAAGAATCAGTCTATCCCTGCGAGAACGCGACGCGGCAGACCGAGACGGAGGTGGCGGGACGAGCTCGACTAATTTACAACCGCCTGGGAGACTATAGCACAAGATCGGGACGTCTGGAAAGAGTGGGGGAGGCCTTTGCCCAGCAGTGGGACACGAACTGCTGAAAATAATAATAATAAATAAGAATCAGTCTGGAGCAGGATCGTGGCAGATGGCACAATGTAAAGGAGGCGATATCCAGCAGTGGGTGATGAAGTCGGGCTGTAGATGATGATGATAAAAAATCAGTCGTTGTCTGAGATTTTTACAGCTTAGCCTTCCACTTACGACTATGAATAATTGACTCCTTGATTGAATTTTCTAAAGTTCCACGGCTGTTCCATTTAGGTACGCTATTATGTTATAAATTGCGTGTGAATAACAGAGCCTAGCTAGACACTACATTTTCCGAACGCGCAGGCACTGGGCATTTGTATCGATACAAATGCGTGGCGAACAAAATGCAATCTGCAAGCTGTGACCGTGGACACTATCCTCGCGCTTGTGAAACGCGCTGCGAACTAGCAGGTGACGCGCTACACAAAAACGAGCAGTCAAAATCAAAATCAAATTGTATTTATTCAGTAGGTACGATCGTTTATAGACCGCTTTGACATGTCACGTTCTTAAAACTAGGGGATTCTACTGCCTGTTCCAACGCGACTCCCTACACCAGTGACTGCTCAGTGCTCGTTCGAAAAACGTGATGTGCATAGGCTCTACTAATGACTTTTCTTCCAGCCGCATCACCTTCGTGGTCCGCCTAGGACTGACGAACGTCACCCGTCCGGAGTACATCGTGGAGACCACACACAAGTTCATGCACCCGAAATACATAGAGCAGTTCGGTTATAATGTCCAACCTAACGATATTGCGCTGGTTAAGTTGGAGCATCACATTAATTATGGCCGTAAGTTTTGAGTACCTATATATATTTTTAAGCAGGGCACCGCATGACAAAGGTCTCCCGCAGTTTTAGACTTTTTTTTAAGTTAGGTACTTACGCCAACACTTTCTAGTAGGTATTGGTTTACAACAAAAAATCAATCAATTTGCCATTTTGAGGCTGGAATTAGGTAGGTACCTGATTAGGAAAAGTAGGTACCTATCTATAAAATATTTTTGTTAGTTCAATCTTCAAATATACCTATCCAAAGAGAATAAAAACACTACGTTTAAATATATCTATTTAACATAACATTACACAGAATATTAATAGGATTAAACGAACTTACCTTAAGTGAAGTTTTATCCTAATTATTTAATTTACTTATTCTGTAATGAGAATAAGTGCCTCTTTCACGATCTTCAAGTAAGTTCCGAGTAGGCTAGTCACCAAGTAAAGTGTCGAGTAATTGACGTAATTGACATTTGGCGCATAGAACGTATGACGTTACTTGTTAAGTAACTAATCAACACTTTACTTGAGGATGGTGAACGAGGCCCTAAGTAAAGCAAAATAATAAACATTAGAATATTTATCATTCATTCGAATAAACACAAGTTGTTCAAACAAAAGTAGTCTGTAACAGGGTGAAAATACGGATTTTTTTAGTTTATGTTCATGCGACAGCCGGTTTCCGCTTGGGGGCAGAGGGGAATACCCTTGATTTGAATTTTCAGCACTAACGGGGATTTTGACACTTAACCCGTTTCTATTCTATTTTTATTATGACAGGAATAATTCCTATGACGAAATCTTAAGTGTTAAGATGTGTTCATTCGCTTGAAATTTCGTCATCGAAGTTCAATAGGTACCTATAGATTATTTCATAAGTATAAAAACAATTTTTCGTTTGTATTCTAAAGCGGTTGTAGAAAGAAATGTCAATGTCAAATTATTTATCTTGGCTAGAGTGTCCAGCTCATCACGCCATCGCTTGTGTCTTCCAAAGAGCATGTAGTGTCTTCTACCAAGGCACTGTGATACATGATAATAGATTGCTAAGAGATAGTACGTATTCATAGTTTCTTTGAAAGAAAACTGCTATATTTTTTAATGCGTACCTACCTAGGTAGATACTACTGTCGCATATTGGAACAAACTGCCAGCGTCTCTGTTTCCATTTTCATACGAGCCGCATACTTTCGAGAAGAGAGTTATAAGGCATTTTCTGGACAAACTCGCTTCTTGCCTTGGCAAGCCTCGAAGTCAAGAGCTAACGCATTTTAAATTAAAAAAAAGCCATGACGGAGGCCTTTAGGCGGCCTAAAAACTCCGCCACCAGAGTTGGCCACTTGCTCGTAATAATGAACGAACGAACGAATAAAAAAAATCGCGACTATTGAGATGTTAATGGATCATTTTGTTCCCAGCCAACATCCAACCAATACGTCTTCAGAACAGCGAGAACAAGAACACCAACTACGAAGGCGTGGTGCTCGCCGTCAGCGGGTACGGGCTCACTGATGATTCCTGGAACGGTAAGATCCTCTCGGACATTTATAAAATAGACAAGTAAGTACAGATCTACTTATTTACTACTAATAGGTACCTACTATAAATACTAACTATTTATTTATAATTTATTTATTTATTACACTAGATACAATTACGATTTTGGTTAGTAGGTACTGGTATATGCCTTAGAACTTAAGTTAAGTTTAACAAGACATAGGTACAGTTCTCGGTTAGGCAACAAAGAAAATTTATAAAGTTGGTTCCATTTGTATTGTATACATAGCTAAACAGATTAAAAATGATGTATGAAAAATATTATTTCTTAAAAAACAACATTTTGTGATGACACTACACGCCTAGACCACACACACAATGCGCACGGGCCACGGGCCATTCATTGAGAAAAATGTTTTTACGGTAGTTCGTGCGAAAAACAGTATTAAACGAAAAAATGCCGCGTAATAATCCAAAAAGGTGTACAAGAAAAAAAAAACTTTTTTTTACTTAATTTTATCTGTGCTTAAGAGCGGTCAACCCGGCTCACTTTTCATACAAACGCTCGTACGTGATTATGCCGTTGTAACAGATCTTTCTTTTAAACTTTTGGGCTAATAGGTATCTTGTGCACTATATCTAAGTTTCTATCGAAACTAAAAATCAAAATTTTGAGAAACAAATTCAGTATAAGCTTCCAAAAACCTGCTTTTAGCATAAATTTTACCTGAACTTTGGCCGTTCATAATATACTCATAAATTGTAAAAGTAAAGAAAATATTGTGATAGAAACCTTGCAAATATTATGGAGATTCTAAATAACTAATATTTATTTTACAAACTTGTAAGGCTTACTGAAAAACACGTATTTCCTGGAACACTTTTTATGAAATTTCCGCACACTATTTTTCGAGTGAGCAAGTGAGCGGCGAAAGTACCTACTGAATGCCGAGCGCTGAGGCGCTATCTCTCTCTTTTCGCTTTGCTTCTTTTTCTAGCATTGCGCTGGATGAAACAACAAGCTTTTTAGCTATGCCCGCGTCGATGATAGACGCACCGGGAAGGGCCACCTTAAGGTAAGTACCTACAAGAGAGGGCGCGTAACCGCCTGTACTTTCCCATGATCCAAAAAAAAGGCATTTAACGCGCAATATTTTATTCTATTTTCAGTGTAATACTCGTCAGAGTATATAATTATGTTCTGTGAATACATACGATAACGCGGTGACGAGCCGCGTTTGCCGCGCGCGATACTCTGTTGGGTCATAGCGAATAACCACCCTGACTGCTGCGTGGTTTTTTTAGCAAGGTAGGTACAGAAAATAAAATATTGTATTTCGTTTCTTCCACCAGGTGGCGTCTCTGAGATCTTGCGGTGGACCTACCTGCGCGGCATCAACGACGAGGAATGCGCTAACTGGTTTTCGAACGCTTGGTTCGTTCAAGAAAGTACCCTCTGTGCGTGGTACTACAACGATACTGCGCAGTCTTCTTGCCAGGTAAATAAATAAATAAATAACTAAATAAATAAATAAATAAATAGGTAAATAAATATCCTTGGACATTCCACACAGCGTCATCTAGTCCCAAGCTAAGCAACTTAATGCTTGTGTTATGGTAACCAGATGACAGATATAATACTTATATACTTACTTTTTTTTTGTAAATACATAGGTAGGTACATTTATAGATAGAAAAACATCCAGACCCGGAACAAATATCTGCAGAACATACAAACATTTGTCCCGCGGCGGGGATCGAACCCGCAACCTCTGCGTCTCAGGCGCCACAGAGGTCGTCAAAAAAAATAAATATTTTGTAAAAAATAGTATTTAAGTAACTATTATCAACCTCATTATTTGTTATAATAAACACCCAGACAAACATCCGAAGAAGCCGTGCGAAGTCAAAATAAAGAAGAAGAAGACCTTGTTGTTTTATGACGTTCAAATGAAACTCAACCGTAGGTAGGTACCGGGGTAGACTAGACCCATAGGACCTAGTTTTCTTACTTTCTCTAAGGGTAGACCACATTTTTGGCCGAATGTACCCACGAACTACAAAGTTTTTTTTATCAGGGTGACAGCGGCGGCCCCTTGATCCAACCCGACGTGGACGGCAAGCCCACCATGGTCGGCATCTTCAGCTTCGCACACGGAACTGGTTGCCACGGCCCATATCCCACGGGTAAGTTAATTAGGCTAAGTTCAGATGACCGCGCGGTACCGCGGGGAACTACGAAGCGCGCGGTACAAGATCAATATAAACGGTAATTATCGTTTACATTACCGCGCGGTTGGCACCCGCGCGGTAATGATGGTTGCCGTTTATATTGATCTTGTACCGCGGTTAGCCTATTTTATGAAAAAAAACTGTTCGAATATTCGGATAATTGAAATGAATTATTCGAATTTGAAAATGGAGCGAATATTCGAATAAAATGAATATTCGAATATTCGAATTGCAAACCCTACGCGCGGCTCGTGGTTCCGCGCGGTACCGCGCGGTCATCTGAACCTAGCCTTAGTAAGAATTTCTTAAAGGTACAAGTTGGTAGCGGACGGCATAAAGCTGCAGCAACGAGGTTTCGCAGTGTAACTACTCGTTTCTATGTATATATTTCTATGTAGGTATATAACTATGAAACTCTCTGCGTAGTTAGCGACACGAAGCTAGCGACGCGTGTCATAGAAAAACATCAGCCCCTGATTGTGTAACTTGTCTCGGATTGTATACAAGTTGTATCAAAGCAAAATTCACAGTAAATCGCGAAAATAACTGTTTAAAGCCAGAACCCTATGCTTTGCTATTTGCCCATCCGACAAAAAAAAATCGCGGATTACTTATTCAAAATTCCAAAATTCTATCAAAATGACAATAGTGGCAATTCTGGATGCCGTGCCGCCAAAATTTAGCTAAACTAATTTGACAGCACTAAAATTAATGCCATCTTTTTTATTTCGATCGTTATGAAAGGGATCGCAATATTTTTAGTGCTGTCAGATTAGTTTAGTTAAGTTTTGGCGACATCCAGAATTGCCACTAATAGACGTACCTATGGGGGAACTATAGCCCCGTGTATACTACATTATATTCACGCCTCTTTCCCATAAATATAATAAATGTATTATTTCAGCGTACGTCCGCCCCGGGCATTACCACGAGTGGATCCAGGATGTGACGGGTATAGACTTCGACTGGAAGTCTGAGGACCTGGTAGCCAGCATCCAGCATCCCCAACCCTACTGAAGATGACCTAACTTACAGCGTGAAGGTTGCTGAAGCGTAACGAGATTTGAATTGAAATAAAGTATTTTTGTTTGCGATTCTTGTTTAGTTTGGTAATGATTTTCTGGAATATTGAACGTGTCGATCTAGAGTTAGTTCTGTCAAGTTACCGAGAGAGGCGCTGCTCTGGGTTCCATACTTCCATTCTAGGAAAATGGATCTGAGGTTCCATAATTCCATTACAGATAAAATAATACTAATTTAGAATACTTGACACGTGAGCGAGGATAGATCTATCCTACTAATTAATTACTATTATAGGTACTAGGTACACAAAGAGCGCAGATAGTACCTACCTTAAAAAGTAGCCTAAATTGACTCGAACTTGACTGATTTGTTTAATTTAGTTAAGGTGCCTGTATGCGTCAAACTAGCGCCACCGCCGATTTTATTTTATTATTACGTTGAACAAAGGAATTTAAAAAAACTGAATATGTACAGTTTGTGAAACCTATCATAAACTTTTTTTAATACCTATGTAATAGTTTCATTTTGCATAGTTTAGAAGTTATAGCGAAGTTGCACTTGGTGGCCACCAAACTCTGTTTTCGTTATTCCTCCTAAACTATACAAAATGAAACTATTACTTACATAGGTATTGAAAAAAAGATTATGATGCTTAGGTTTTGTTTAACGCTTATTGTATGTTTTGTAAGACAGTTATGTATTTAGTTATTATCATAAATAATAGATGGCGCGATCAGCACAGAAGTTAGATCTCGCTGACGAAAACGCACTGTCATCCTTTATATAGTCTAATGAATCAATGTAAAATCGGTCTCACAATAAACCAGTATAACCAACCTACTATATTGTGTTTCCCTGATTGGATCGACCTTGACTGGTCACCCATCCTATCCATCACCGCACAGGCTTTTATAAGCACTTCGGTGTACACTTCGGTGTACACTTCGGTGTACATTTTGATGATATGAGTAGGCACAGGCTCATCGGTTTCCCATGGATAGGGAATCCGGCTCGAAGGACCAAAATGTACACCGAAGTGCTTATAAAAGCCTGTGCGGTGATGGATAGGATGGGTGACCAGTCAAGGTCGATCCAATCAGGGTCTCACAATAAACCAGTATAACCAACCTACTATATTGTGTTTCCCTGATTGGATCGACCTTGACTGGTCACCCATCCTATCCATCACCGCACAGGCTTTTATAAGCACTTCGGTGTACAGGTTTCACAAACTGTACATTCAGTTTTTTAAAATTCCTTTGTTCAACGTAATAATAAAATAAAATCGGCGATGGCGCTATTTCACCCATAGAGGCACCGCACCGTACCTAAACCAGTAGTGACGATTCACACTTCTCGTTTTGCATTCGATAAGCAGATTTTCTTCAAAAAGATTTAATTTCATTCATTAAATTTAAAAAATATAACTAGAGACTATTTAATATAGTGATTAATCACTTTATTTATATTTTCACTTAAATTACAATAAATACATTTAACTTAACTAAATATTAAAAAATAATAACTAGACATCACAGTAACAAAAGATTGAAATAAATTATTCTCATTAAAAAAACAGAAATATTTTAATAAAAAACAGGACCTAAGGAAATATTGTTTTCTTCCAAATAAAACAGTAGGTAGGTTCCTAAGAACAAAACCTAACTACAAAAGAAGCTACCCAAGGCCAAAATTTTTGCCCCAAATTGTATAACTCGAGATTATCGGCTGGACCGAATTGGCTAACTTTAATCTTGAAATATATGTCGAAGTTCAGGGAAGGTTTAAAATGTGAGAAAAAAAACCATGCTAAGTATATAAAATAGTGCACATTTCACTAAATGATGGATTTGAAAAGAAGACCTCGAGGTACAGTCAACGGTAAAAATATCATTATTTCAAGTTTTTGAGTAGGTATCTGAAATCTGAAAATTATTCTATTTCTATGTATAAATAAAGTAGGTACCTAAGTATATCCTACATAAATGTTGAAACTTACCTGAACAAATCCCCATACGAAGATTGCCCCAAAAACGTAAAACAACCTCGCCATGTTATCACTTCTAAGTCTACAGCAAGACTTGGTGAATTAGAATTTTAATAATTAATAGGATAACATCTATCTGTTCATTATTGTAAGTAATCTAATCGCTGATACCAACGTTTTAATTAATCTAGGATTAGCGAAGGTTAGACGGCTTATTGTTTAATTTATCAGAATAATTTTACAAAAATTCCGAAACTAGGTAGGTAATACTTTTTTAAATTGTTATCTCATTGTTGCGCAACAACTTACTTCTTAGGGTTAACCGTTAATATGGGTTCTGTTTTTCATTAGGACAACATTAACCCAACATTTGTCTGCAAGACCCAAACATAATGTAAAAATGATGTCACGCCTGTATTCCCCATGTAGAGATATTCATTCGTATTTTTAGATTAGGCATTTTTAGATCCTATGAATTGTCCATGGCGTGTCATGTGTCGTGACCTTATGCCACGAACCGTCTGTCATCGGTCTCCGGTCTCGGTCTCACTCTTGGTCTCGTGTCTTTTACCAACTATTGGCCACATTATTACAGTGTGCGTTACCGTGGCGGAATGATGTCTCAGATCAAGCTGAAAATTTCAGAAAAATCAGTGCCCTATGTCCTTTAAATGTGCCCCAAAAATAAAATTAGTGCCTATAAAGGTTTCAGAGTTATTCGAGAAAATAACATTTCGCTGCGGTAGGTAACGCCTGAAAACGTTATCTGGGTGATTATTCGCTGTGACCACAGATAAAAGAGACTGTGACCCAACAAAACGTAACGCAACAAACACGCAATATAAGTACCTTATTTTATTGTAGGTAGGTACACTAGGTACAATACGAAAACGCGGTGAGACGAGCCGCGTTTGCCGCGATACGTGTTGGGTTAATATTATACGAATAACCACATTGCTGCGTGGTTTTTTGGCAAGTACAGAAAATATTGTAATTGTGTTTCGTCCACCAGGTGGCGTCGCCTCTGAGATCTTGCGCTGGACCCTCCTGCGCGGAATGACCAACGAGGAATGCTCTAACTGGTATTCGAACTCTTGGATCATTCAAGCTAGTACCCTCTGTGCCGGATACTACAACGATACTGCGCAGTCTTCTTGCCAGGTAAATAAATATTTGTAAATAAAATGATTATATCAACCTCATTAGTTGTTACAACATACCTAGGTACACCCAGACAAAAACATGCAACAAACATCTGAAAACATTTGTCCGTGTGGGGATCGAACCCGCAACCTCACTTTCTTTGCCGACAGTACAACTAGTGTACCTACTGTCGGCAAAGAAAGTGATCTACTATTTTTGACAAAAAAATCTGTGAGATCTGATTAAGTACTTAGGGGTAAGTACCTATAAAAAAGGTTTGACCTAGCAGGCATTCAAACTTGACACATGGCAAGACTTAAATAAAGGTCTTAGACCTTTATTTAAGTAAGTCTTGCCTTTAGACCTTTATCTAAGTATACCTACCTAGGTACTAATATTTTAAAGAGGTAAAGTTGGTTGCTTGTTTGTTTGTATGTATGTTTGGGGTAATCTCCGAAACTACTCATCCGATTTTAAAAATTATTTCACCGATGTGAAACATAGGCGAACATAATTTCCGAATGAACATAGGCATTTTATCAAGATAGGTGTACCAAGCGAGCGAAGCCGCGGCGAGTAAGCTATTATAGTAATAAAGCAACTGTCACTTCATATTAATAATATTATTATAATATGATATTATAATGCAAGTTGAAATCGACCTTATTGTTTCATGACGTTCAAATGAAACTCAACCGTAGGTGCCGTGTGGTAGAGCACATTTTTGGCAGACCGTACCTACCAAATAGTTTTTTTTATCAGGGTGACAGCGGCGGCCCCTTGATCCACCCCGACGTGGACGGCAAGCCCTCCATGGTCGGCATCGTCAGCTTCGGTAGCGCAGCTGGCTGCAACAGCCCATACCCCTCGGGTAAGTTATAAGCGTGAGCGCTCGTGGCGAAGCTTGCTGACGTTCTTGATAGATCGTCGACTCTGTGGCGCAGTGGGCGAAAGCCCGCCTGAGACGCAGAGGTTGCGGGTTCAATCCCCGCTGCGGGACAAATGTTTGTATGATCTGCAAATATTTGTTTCGTGTCTGGGTGTTTTCTATGTATAATATGTAGGTACCTAAGTATTTAAAAAAAAAGTATCTATGTTGTTTATCAGTCATCTGGTTACCATAACACAAGCATTAAGTTACTTAGCTTGGAACTAGATGACGCCGTGTGGAATGTCCAAGGATATTTATTTATTATTTATTTATAATCTCGATCATTTCAGAAACTCTCGAATTTTTTTATTATCAGTAGGTAGTATTTGCTGTATCTGCCCTTTTGGTAGTCACAAAATAGTGAAGTATAGAAAGTTAACGCATTAAGCTTTGCCAGTTGCGGTCACTGATCCTACATTATATTCACGCGTCTCTCCCATAAATATAATAAATTATAAAATAATAAATTTATTATATTTAATATACCTAATTGCTTAGCGTGGGAATAGATGCCGCTGTTATGGAATGTTCAAGGATTTGTTCATGGTCCAAGGACATTTATTTATTTATTTATTTCAGCGTACATCCGCCCGGGGCATTACCACGAGTGGATCCAGGATGTGACGGGTATAGACTTCGACTGGAAGTCTGAGGACCTGGTAGCCAGCATCCAGCATCCCAACCCTACTGAAGATGACCTAACTTACAGCGTGAAGGTTGCTGAAGCGTAACGAGATTTGAATTGAAATAGAGTATTTTTGTTTGCGATTCTTGTTTAGATTTTATTAGATTTTAGATACATGGTTTGTATGGAACATGGTCTTATTTATTCATAAAGATTTGTCAATTTAATAAAGATTTAAATAAATTTTTTTTCTTGTTACTCTTATGTCAATGAAAAGAGATAGCAACAGATTTATATAAGTATGCTATATGCATAAGGGGATTATATACTTAATACTTGACACGAAAGCAAGGATATATTACTATAAGTAGGTACTACCTACACATGCCTACACAAACAGCGCCAGTGGTAGTACCTTAAAACTTTTTACCTTTAGGCTTACCTTATCAATTTATGCTACTTAGCATAAATTGATAAGGTAAGCCTAAAGGTATCCTCCATGCTCAATTTTCGGATTCGAACTTGACCGATTTTTTTGAGCTATATACTCGTAGTAGTACCCAAAGAGAATAAAAACACTACGTTTACTACATAAACCAGTAGTGGTGCGATTCACACTTCCCATTTTGCATTCGATAGGCAGATTTTCTTCGAAAAGATTTAATTTCATTCATTAAATTTAAAAGAAATAACTAGAGACTTAATCCACCCCATTGACTTGAGTAATGGGGTGGATGGGAATTTTTATTCCCAACCACCCCATTGATGGGAAGGTTAATGGGTGGTTGAGAATATATCTAAAAAACAACAAAATATAGCGATTAATAACTTTATTTATATTTTCACTTAAATTACAATAAATACATTTAACTTAACTAAATGCTAAATAATCCAAAACAATAACTAGACATCACAGTAACAAAAGATTGAAATAAATTATTCTCATTAAAAAACGGAAATATTTTCATAAAAAACAGGACCTAAGGAAATATTTTTTTCTTCCAAATAAAACAGCAGGTTCATAGGAACAAAACCTTCTAACTACAACAGAAAAGCTACCCTAAAGGGGCCAAAATGTTTGCCCCAAATTGTATAACTCGAGAACGGCTGGACCAATTTGGCTAATTTTGATCTTGAAATATTTGTGGAAGTTCAGGGAAGGTTTAAAAAGTGGGAAAAAAAAACTATGGTGGTACAAAGTGCGCCGGGGTAGGTACATAATAAAATAAACCTTCCTCTTGAATAACTATGTCGTTTGATAAACCGCATCAAAATCCGTTGCGTATTTAAAATATCAAGCGACGGCAACTTTATTTTATTCTATGTAGAGATGACGAACAATGAATGGGGTAGCAGAGGTTCAAATCCCAGACAGCACTTTTAATGGATCTCAGAATAAACAAGGCTCTTCTATGAATCTTTAACAAGAATCAGTTTATGAGTGGTCAAATAATGTTTAAGCCATCTGCGTCATGGCTTAGCTCTTAAGCCTGGACTAAACGTTCCTGATATGCCGTGTGTGTGTTCTGTGGACCCCTTGCATGGCAGACTTGACCTCTTCGAAGAACGATGCTGAATTGTGGATCGTAGTACCTCCAAGAACCACCTGAAATAGATAAATAGTTGTCACTATAAAGTGCCCTAAAAGCTCAGCAAAGTTTTTTTTTTGAGGCTATTGAGGCTAAAGCTGCCTGTCCACGACGCGGAGCGAGCTGGCGGAGAAACGGATAAATATTAACCAATAGGATTGCATGATAAGTTATCATATTATTCAATTATCATTACATTAATCAGATAAAAGAGAAGGTCGCTGTCATGTCGTATCAAGAAGTAAAAGAGATCGCATTGGAAAGAAGTATAATATGGAGGAAATTGCATCATTACACCGACCTAAATGTGGAAAAGGGAGTCCACATACATACATACATACATCATTACACCGAAGACAAGAGCTGAGCTCATAGGATCGCATAAAGTCTCTGTGCTAAGATTTTATGTGGAGGTTGTAATCTTCATCTCAAAGACGATGAAATACCAAGCATTAGCATCAATTCGTTACTTCTAGCGACACCTAATGCGGTGCCATGTTATTGTGTACTGCCATATCAATCTAGGGTATAAATTTATCTTTGGTTTCACTAAATAAGTTCGTATGAGCAAGTGGCAAACTCTGGTGACGGAGTTTTTAGGCCGCCTTAAGGCCTAATGAAAAAAATATAATTTGGTTTCACTGAAATAATAATGTAATATTTTTACCCTAACTCCAGGGTAAGCGTTGTTAATCTGATGCACAGCCATCGCCTCCTCGTAAGTAGCGCCGCCGACGATGAACACGATGATATCCTGAGGACGTCGGCCCGCGCCCAGCTCCTCAGCCCCTAATGTGGGGTACAAGTTTTCACGAAGCTTGCCCTTGATCAGTTCCTCCAGGGTTTCCTTGAGAAGGGGCGTGTGTTGAGTGTAGATGTTTTCTACCCCGTTTAGACCCTGCAAGGGAAAGAGGGCGTCTATCAATTGTTCCCAACAAAGTTTGTAAAATTAAAAATGTAATTAACCCCAGACATGTACACAATTATAATTTATAGCCACGTTCAGTTTTGTATTTTCACACCATTTGCTTTCATTTGATACCAAACTGAGGTATATTTGGACCTCTGTGGCGCAGTGGGTGAAGGCCGGCCTGAGACGCAGAGGTACCGGGTTCGATCCCTGCTGTGGGACAAATGTTTGCATGATCTGAAAATATTTTTCTCGAGTCTGGGAGTTTTCTATCTATAATATGTACCTACCTATGTATTTACAGAACAACAAAAAAATTACATAACTAATAGCTTGGGACTAGATGTCCGCCCCGTGTGAAATGTTCATGGATATTATTTATTAAACTACCCCTGAACTTGGTTCAAAAAGGGGTAAAAAAGGGGGTAGTTTTGTTACCTTGAACAATCGCTTGGTGATTTTAACAGCGTCCTGCAGACCGAACAGGTCGCTCTGCCTCGCGTGCGCACCCCCGTATTCAACGACGTTGAGTATCGACTTCATCATCTGCTCGGGGACACCGCGTGACTTCAGCGCATCTGGGGCATATACAAATAGATAGAAAAATCTTTATTGTTACTCCAAATGACGACCTCTGTGGCACAGTGGGCGAAAACCCGCCTGAGACGCAGAGGTTGCGGGTTCGATACCCGCTACGAGACAAATGTTTGTATGCTCTGCAAATATTTGTTTCGTGTCTGGGTGTTTTCTATGTATAATATGTACTTATGTATTTACAAAAAAAATGTATCTATGTAGTTTATCAGTTATCTGGTTACCATAACACAAGCATTAAATTGCTTAGCTTGGGACTAGATGACGCCGTGTGGCATGTCCAAGGATATTTATTTTTATTTTATTTATTTTTTATTTTAAATAATAAACATAAACTAAAAAAAAAATTAAAATAAAGAGTTCCAGGCATATTAGCTTTTTGTTATCAACCTCGTGTCCCACTGCTGGGCAAAGGTCTTCCCCCTTAACTTCCAAGACTCGCTCCAATGCTTGGGCCGGCCAATGTGGTTCGAATGCATCCAAATATAAGCTACAAGAATAAATTTATAATATTACTAGCTGCGCCCCGCGGTGTTACCCGCGGTGAACAGTTCCCGTTCCCGTGGTAATACCGGGGGGCCTATTCTTTAATCCAGGGTATAAGCAATTCTGGTACCAACTTTCATTTATATCCGTCCAGCCGTTTGAGCGTGAAAGAGTAACAAACACACTTACACACACACAAACTTTCACCTTTATAATATTAGTGTGAAGTGTGATATTAGTGTGATAGTGTGATAGCTCCATTTTCCTCTGAGTTACGTCACAAGTCAGCTGGCTAACTGTTGGTCAAACTGAGAGGTCTGGACGACCCAGAACATATGTCCTCCTAGGCCAGATTCTATCTCTATAGAAACGTTGTTTAAACAACAACAAAATGTATGACACTTTTTGACAGATAACAACGCTGCTACGACGATCGATCTACGATCTACATGGATATAAGAACCGAGCATTAGCCGACTTACCGATAAAGGCGGGTAATGCGTTGCTGGCGTGTTTCTCATACCGCAGTGCGTATAATGCGACTAGTTTAGCTGCATCGTGATGGCGGACTTTGTCGTTAGCTATCAGAGCTTTTAAAGCCTGAAACAAAATACACTTTGTTTAAAAAAGTGGGAAGAACAAAATCATTTAATAAAATAAGTTAGTATAAGCTTAAATGGGACTGGGCGGTCATGCCCATATCGGAAGACCCATATCACGTGATGTTTTTTTAGCATTTTAACTCCGTGTTTTTAGTAGAGCTAATTGAATTTTGTGTCTCGTATTTATTATTTATTTATTTAATATTGACACTCAACACAGGGTAACACTGTACATGCAAATCAGCACAAAAAAAAAAGTAAATATAAAGTAGGTATAGATCGCGTCACGTAAAAAGAGCTTGGTCGGGGAAGTAGCGGGGGTATGTTTGCGCCTGTGTTCACTCGCTGACGAACCAATAGCACTCGCTAAATCAATGGTATGAAGTGCGCCGCAACACCTCTCCACCAATCATCGACCACGGAGCAGTTTGACAGCCAGCGCTCTTTTTACGTGGCGCGACCTATATCTACAATATAGAATAGAATAGAATAGAAATCATTTATTCAGCACACACAGTAAAAGAAAAAGAGAAAGGTTGGTGAAGATAACTACTTATAAACTACGTAATAACATTAGCCCGGGTGGCATTTAGGTGTGGCTGAAAAGGTCAAGTCTCAGCGTAGCAATATAATTATTATTATGATCGTAGACTTATGCTAGGTTCCTTTATCCAACTAACGGATGTCCGTAGGTAGGTCGTCATAGCAACGTTGTTATCTGTCAAAAAGTGTCATACATTTTGTGTTGAATAAACAACGTTGCTATGACGACCGACCTACGGACATCCACGTTGGATATGGGACCGGGGGTCACCTGGCTGTGCTTCGCGTGGTCGCTGTGACACGCCAGCTGCTGCTCCAGCTCCGACAGCTCGAGCAGCGCGTGTCGACCCACACACGACGACAGCTCACCCACAACCGTCACGTGCTTCGTTACCGTGCCTGACGGTGACATCACAATTTTAAGTTATTTGTGAGGATTTTATGAGAGTTCGCGAGGATTTAGTAATTCGTGAGGATTCGTGATGATTTGATGATAATTTCGTGAGTATGAAAAAGGTTTGTAATTGAATCAGGAGAACTTTATAGAAACTCAGGTGGTTTGTAGGAATTGAGTAATGAATGTGGATTTTGATGAGAGTTCGTGATTTCTTAATGAGGATTCGTAGGACTAAATGGAGTTTTGAGGAACGAATGTTGTACATTTTATTATTTGATGAGGGTTCATGAGGAAATTATAAGGATTAGTTCGTTTGTTCGTATGAGCCAACTCTGGTGACGGATAATGATTAGTGAAAACTTATCAGGATTTTTGAGGACTAAATGAGAATTCATGAGCCTTCACGAACCCTCATCAAGTCAGTCAGCTGGAAATTTGCGGTATCATGACACTTACCCGACATTTTCTTAAAAAGAGGGTAGTTCTCAACGAAATGCTTCATATCAGCGATAGACTCTACTTTCTGGTGGCTCTTGGCTTTCTTCTGGAACTCGTCCATCAGAGACTTGATCGTCTGACCTATTTCGCCGAAGTTTGAATACAGATTCTGTGAAACAATTATATTAGAATAGATTATATTAACTAATCAATGGTCAAATCACGTGACAAGTGTCAAATTCGGAACAATGTCTACATGTCTGTCTACACAGCCCCCTGATTGTGTAACTTGTCTCGGATTGCATCCAAGTTGTATCAAAGCAAAAATCACAGTAAATCGCGAAAATAACTGTCAGATTTAAAGCTGCACAAGTAAATTTGTAAGTAACTTACTTAATTACTGTCATATTTGACAGTTATTTTGGCGATTTACTGTGATATTGCTTTGATACAACTTGGATACAATCCGAGACAAGTTGCACAATCAGGGGGCTGGTGTCAATTCAGATGTCGTGAAAACTAAACTAAACTAATTTGACAGCACTATTCATTTTTATTTCGATCGTTATCTGGAGGCAACATTTTTAGTGCTGTCAAATTAGTTTAGCTTTGGCGACATCTGAATTGGCACCACTGGTCACGTGATTTGACCATTTATTTATTAATATTAGAGATCAATATTATTAATATTATTAATATTAGAGATTAATATTAGAGATTATTAGAGAGTTCGAAAAAATGGCTTATAGTGTTTTTTCGCACATTCTAAAATGAAAACTAAGATATGGGCATATGGTTCATAACATAATTAACTAAATTTTGGCAAAACACTTGCTGACTTTCGCTCTACGGCAACGATATTTACCTTGGCATAAAATTCGTCTTGTTCCGATGCAAGTACCACCTCTTTGAAATCCTTGTTGACCTCGGGTATGTGCGCGAGACTGACTCGGTTGTTCTGGATTGTCAGTAGCTCGTGGACCATGGCTTGGTATGTCCACTGGAATAACAAAAGTGGCAATTCTGAGTCGTTGTCGCAAAAGCTAAACTAAGCTAACTAAAATTGTTGCCGTCCCTTTCATAGCGATGTGAATAAAAAGGATGGCAATAATTTTACTTAGTTTAGTTTAGCTTTTGCAACACTCAGAATTGCCCCCAATATTTTATCAATTACACATCTCAATAAGTCAGTTTGTAAGTTTTTCGTCATCTATCTGCCGATGTATCGTCATCTATCTGCCGATGTATCGTCATCTATCTGCCGATGTATCGTCATCTATCTGCCGATGTATCGTCATCTATCTGCCGATGTATCGTCATCTATCTGCCGATGTATCGTCATCTATCTGCCGATCTATCGTCATCTATCTGCCGTCTGCGCTTTCTATGTCACACACTAAATACATTTAGTTTACCTGACTTAACAGTGGTGTGACGGGGTCGTCCCTGCGATCAATGATCAACAGCTGAGGCACGGGCACCTCCCCATTAAACGGCACATTGTTCTCTATCAGCGCCGCCTCTCTCCTCATCAGATCCCTCAGCTTCTCAGCGAGGCGGGCGCAGGGCTCCGACGCCGCCTCGTAGCGCACGGCCGCGCGACGCTTCAGAGAGAGAAGGAGAGAGAGGAGGCCTTGAGCACAGCGGTGTAAATGCGCCTGGTTCCATAGACGACCTGGTAAAGATAAAGATAAAGATTTAATGTTGAAAGTTACCATAACACAAGCATTAAATTGCTTAGCTTGGGACTAGATGACGCCGTGTGAAATGTCCAAGGATATTTATTTATTTATTTATTTGTTCTGAATATGATAAAGTGAAGTTAGGTATAGGTGCCACGTAAAAAGAGCGCGGGAAGTAGCGGGGGTATGTTGGCGCCTGTGTTCAGTCGCTGACGAACCAATAGCACTCGCTAAATCAATGGTATGAAGTGCGGTTGACAGCCAGCGCTCTTTACGTGGCGCGACATATACTAATTAATACAAAATACATTAATAGTAGCACAATCCTCAGCAAGGAGGGACCGATTAAGGAGGAGGACCATAGTGGAACAATTTTTTTTTACATTGCTGTGTTTGCCAATGTATTGGTAGCTTGACATTCGATTTGAAGGTCAAGGGAATCTTTAATCCAGGGTATAAACAATTCTAATACCAAATTTTATTCAAATTCGTCCAGCCGTTCGAGCGAAGAGTAACAAACACACTTACATACTTACACACACACAAACTTTAACCTTTACTTACTTTAGGCTACTTTAGGCTCAACTCACACCAAAAGAGCGGCGAAGAGCAGCGAAGCGGAGCGCAGTTTCAGTGTCATATGAATTTCAAATTTATTTTCATTTCTATAATACTTACTATCGCATGAGAAACTCGGACGAGTCGTGCGGATGCGCGCTCTTTTGGTGTGAGTTGAGCCTTATAATATTAGTGTGATTTTCCACTAATTATCTCACCATTCAAACAGCCCACAATATTGAAGGAGAACAGGTGTTGGTCCAGAGCGAGGTAGTCTGCGAACACCTCCTGTACCTCCCGCACTGTCTCTTGCTCATCACACTCCGCTAACGTCTTGATATCAGCCTTGGAGACCACGTTGCTGAAATCTGGAAAATATTAAAATGATGAGGGACTGGCGGACGAAGGCACTGGATCGGCGTGACTGGCGAAAGTGGGAGGCCTTTGCCCAACAATGAGACAGTATGGGCTAGTAGTAATAGTAATAATAATGAGATGTAGTTAAAATGAAAAGACTTTTTTAATTTTTTTTAACTAAGTAAATAAAGCAGGAAAAATTGAGGCAGCCTAAAAAAACTGTTACTTGAGTTGGCAGACACATCAATTATATATTTGAAGACTCAAGCCTGAGTGCAGACTCTGAATACAAGCCTTAGTACAGTTCGCCCGCGACCACTGTTGTTGCAACACAGCCAAAACGTCAGGAAATAATAAAAGGTAAATTACGCGATAAAATCCGGTAAATTTCAATTTAAAAGTACAAGTGTTATAACTTCAAGAAGCTTCAGGATTGTATAATTAATAACATTTGTATGATAATAGACGCCAGTTTATTCGTGGTTCAGTTCCTGTCTACATGTGCATAACCTACAATACAGACTTCAATCAACGATGACATTGACACTTGATTGACCATAGATTATACATAACACCTTCCCTCTTACTCTGTGATTATGACATATTTTAAATTTAAAATCAACATTAACTTCTAATCTTCAACATCCAATAATTTCCCTCCACTCTTCTGGTGGGGGTATCACCAAATCAGACTCATTGTCATTACATTCGCTATTCTGTGTACTGTGTTCATTTTCAGCGCTTGCCTGCGATGCATGTGGGGGGGGCGTGGTCCTCAGCAGCTGGTCCACATGTCTGCGATGCCGTCCTCCACCCTCAGCTTCCACCTCATACACCGCTGGTTCCCGTCTGCTTATGATCCTTCCTCTCTGCCATTTGATATCTGTATTATAGAGTCTCATTAAAACATAGTCACCTTCTTGAAACACTTTCTTTTGTTTATCTTGTGCCTGGCCTTCCTCCTTCCTTTCCTCACCCTCTGTCTCCTCAGAATTATCAGCATCTGGATGTAGTTGAGTAATAGGTGTTCTTAGCTTCCGGCCATTTAACAATTCAGCTGGGGTTTTACCAGTCACTGTGCTTGGAGCAGTTCGCATTCGAAATAACATATTGGTTACTCGCTCTGCCCAAGGCATGTCAGTAGGTTGTTTTTTTAGTTTCGTTTTTATTGTTTGAATGGTTCTCTCAGCCTGTCCATTTGTAGCTGGATGATAAGGTGCACCTGTTAGAAGTTTGATAGAATTTCTGTGGGCAAACTCCTTGAATTCACTTGAAGTAAAAGCCAATCCATTGTCTGAAACTATAATGTCAGGTAATCCATGATCTGCAAATGCTCTTCTTAGCATTTCAATGACCGATTTGCTGGACATCGAGTGAACCATTTCAACAATTGGCCATTTACTGTACGAATCAACCAGCACCAAAAATGTCTTGCCCAGGAATGGCCCCATGAAATCTACATGTACTCTCGACCAGGGTCTTGTAGCTGCTTGCCAGGTGTGCTCAGTAACAGGTGGATTATTGCGACCAATCTGGCACAATTCACACCGACTGACTAGGTCCTCTATGTCTTTGTCCAATGTAGGAAACCATAAATAGCCTCTAGCTAGCATTTTTGTTTGAACCATCCCAGTATGTCCATCATGTAGTAGTTTCAAAACCTGTTTTTGTAATGCCGTGGGAATAACGACTCTATTGGACCACATCACACATTCTTTGTTTAATGTGAGATATTCTCTTCTTCGATGGTATGGTAGCAATTCCACATCTTCAATCTTTTCTGGCCAGCCATTCAATAGACAAAACTTTACTTTCTTCAGTACTTTATCTTTATCGGTCTCATTGGCAATTATTTTTGAATTAATCTTGGTACTACCCATCTGGTCCACCAGCATTACATCTTCACCTGTTCGCATTTTACTTGGTGTTGGCCATCTGCTAAGGCTGTCTGCATCCCCCATTTCCTTACCCGGTCGATACCTCAGCTCATAGTTGTATGTGCTCATGATCATTGCCCATCTCATCATTCTGGCTGACACTAACTCAGGGATAGGTTTGTTTCTACCAAAAATGCCTAGCAGTGGTTTGTGATCCGTGAATATTACAAATTGACGTCCCAACAAATATTGTCTAAATTTTACTAAGCCAAACATTATCGCTAAGGCCTCTTTATCAATTTGAGCATATCGGCGTTCATGTTGCTGCAGTGTTCTTGACCCCATTATGATCGGTCTTTCAGTACCATCCTCCATTTTGTGCACTAATACTGCACCCACTCCATAGTCACTAGCATCGCAAATCATGTGTAATTCCTTGTCTAAACTATAGTGCATAAGGGTCAGGTCTGATGTTAACATTTGCTTTGCTGTTTCAAAAGCCATTTGCTGTTCCTTGCCCCATTGCCATTCTGCATCATTCTTCAATAACCGATGTAATGGTTCCAATGTTGTTGCTTTGTTTTTAACAAATCTTTCATAAAAGTTGTACAGGCCTAAAAATGCTTTCAGGGCAGTCTTATTTGTTGGTGGTGGTTTCTTAGCAATTTCTTCAACCTTTTCTTTTGATGGGTGTACACCCTCTTCATCAATTTCAAACCCTAGAAATTTTACTTTCTTTGCTGCAAACACACATTTTTCTTTATTCAATGTCAAACCAATATTGTTTAGTCTTTTTAACACCTCTTCTACTCGTTCATTGTGTTCTTCTAATGTGTAACCACAAACTGCTATATCATCAAGAAGGCAGGCTACTCCTTCAATTCCAGACAATAGGGATATCATCAGTCTCTGAAAGATGGCAGGGGAAGCATTCACTCCAAATGCTAAACGGTTCATTTTCATCAAGCCTAACGGCGTATTCAGAGTCAGAAGTTTTGCTGTATCCTCATCCACCTTTAGTTGATTATACGCCTGCTTGAGATCCAGTTTTGAAAAGTATTTTCCTCCAGATAAGTTGAAAAATGCTTCATTTGCTGTAGGTAAAGGAAAGTTGTCTACCAAGCATCCAGCATTTACTGTTGTTCTGTAATCTCCACACAGCCGCAGTGACCCATCAGGTTTTGTAACTAATCGCAATGGTGTAGCCCACTGTGAATGTTTCACCGGTGTCAAAATATTATTTTTAATCATTCTCGTTATCTCTTCATTCACCTTTTCTCGTAATGAAAATGGTACAGACCGGGCAGGCAGAAATACAGGTTGCGCATCCTTTTTGCAATCAATATGTATCAGTGGACCACAATATCTATCCAACCTATCTTTGAAAATTTCTGGAAATTTCTCTGCAAAGTCTGTGACCTTTTGATCAACTGTATGGACGCCTTGTATGGAAATACCTAGCGCGTCGAACCATGCCCGGCCCAGTAGGGGAGGGCCATTGCCATAGCTGACCACCAGAGGCAGTTTAGCTTTCCTTTCACCATACTGGACATCAACATTCTCTTCTCCTACCACTTTCAGCTCACTATTAGTCCATGTGATCAACTTCTTCTCAAATGGTACCAGTGGTCCCGGGAATGCATGTGCATGTCGCACATGAAGGCTATGTGGCATAATAGTACGTGCCGACCCGGAGTCTACTTCCATTTGTAGCGGTACACCGTTCACTGTTATCTCCACCATCATTGGTTCCACAGCCACAGTGCCCGCACTTCCCGATACTCCATGTATTCTTACCCCGAAGTTGTCTTCATATTCTGAGCTTCCTTCTTCATTTACTTCACAAGATTGCACCTTGTCTGCACTCTTGATTTTGCAAGCGGCTCTCGTGTGTCCCTTTTTGTGGCATTTATAACATGTTGCATACATGAATCTACATTTTGATTCATGTCTCTTCGCACAATGAACACACGGCGATTTTAAAGCGATCGCATCGACACTCATAGGAACAGGCGCCGGCGCACCATCCACATCCGATGACCATAAACTACTGGCTCCCACTCCTTTTTGGATTGCTTCATTATTTAAGGCCCGTTGCACCACCGAGTCGTAGTTTAGCTCCACAAATTTTATCTTGAGAAGTTCTTTTCTCAAACTGTTGTCTCTTACACCCAATACTATTTGTTCCGTCAATCGACGTTCGCTGTTATCCTGAAAATCACAACGCGAACTTATCTCATGTAGGGCTGCGATAAAAGTTGTGATCGATTCGTTCTCTTTTTGTTTACGCTTGTAGAATTTATCCACTTCTAGTATCGGGTGTGGCTTCGGTACGAAAAACTTGTTGAGAACTTCTATAATGACTTCGAATGGAACTTCACTAGGTTTTCTTGGCGCCAACAATGACACCACCACCGCATACGCCTCCTTTCCACATTGAGACAGGAATAGGGCTCGTTTCTGTACGCTATCCACTGGTCCCGCCGCATCCAAAGCGAAAAACAACTGTTCCCGGTAATTTTCCCAGTTGTCCTTTTGTGGCTCGAATTTTCCCGGCAAGACCAAACTCGCGATGTGCGTAGCCGCCGCTCCAATTGTTGTACTCGTCGCCATTGTTATAACTTCAAGAAGCTTCAGGATTGTATAATTAATAACATTTGTATGATAATAGACGCCAGTTTATTCGTGGTTCAGTTCCTGTCTACATGTGCATAACCTACAATACAGACTTCAATCAACGATGACATTGACACTTGATTGACCATAGATTATACATAACAACAAGCCTTAGAGTTCTATTTATAGATTTATAAAATACTTACAAATAAAGTAAACTCCATATTTCGGATGTCGTAGCTCTCGGGACAAGAGAGCTATATTCTCTGATGTTGGCCGAATGAACACAATACACTTCATATGCTTCAGGTTGTCCCATTTGGAGTGACTGTCAATCCTCTCAAAGAGATATACTTCTTTTAAAAGTATCTCCGATTGACTGTATACCATGCTGACTATACTAGTCTGAAAGATTTCATATTTTTAATTATAAGTAATCAACTTGTAAGTACTTATTTTATTTCTTTAATAATCTACTATGTCCCACAGCTAGGCAAATGTCTCCCCCAAAATCCTCCACTGACCCGTTTTTAGTGATTTTCCACCATACATTTGATTTTGTACTTATTAATAATAAAAAACAGGTTCAAACTTGAGTGTGCATAATTTTATATGCTATTGAGAAAGTTTGTATGTTTAAAGTTGTTTGAAATTCAACTGAGCCTTAGCCAGAAGACTTTTTTGCATGAAACTTGGACTATGTTATGTATAGATAGTAAATAACTAGACTAGCATAATATAGGATGTAGCAAAGAGGGTGGAGCTTTTCCTAGATACAATCAAAGGCCCAAGTCATCAGGTATTGCAGGCCTGAAGACTTCAGTGAAGGTCTATATGGCCAAGTCTATGGCCTGATTTCTGTACCTATCTTAAGTCTAGATAATTTACAAATGAGATGACAAGCCTACGCTGCTCGGATAACAGTTTAAAGTAGAAAACAGTTGGAGGCACTTTTGGGGCGTTCCTCTAACTTACGGTTTCCTTATCCATAAGTATAACTTTCATGCCCGGACCGCTTTCCTCGGTCATCTTTGTTATGTACATTTTTACAGCCTGTATCACGTTCATCTTGAAATTCCGTATAACGCAACTTTCTTGGTACAAAATCTACATTTAACTTTACAAATTTACAATGTTTTGTTTTTGGGTAACAAACAATTTTCACCAACGACAACGAACGAAACCAAAAACGAAACAAGCAAGCAGGGCTGACGTTGACATTTGTGACATAAAATCATGAACACCAACTGAAGAAGAAGTGAAACCAATCTTCTAGGTCCATGATTAAAAAAAAAATCTTTCTGAAAATCGATTATTTGAATCGAATGATGAACTGTGTTTGATTGATTAGAATTTTGACAGTTGTGTTATGTACAACACTAATTTATTATAATCTGTGCGGGTAGTTATCTTCGAAAGGTCGCTGGGGTCAGGCGGAATCAGAATTTGAATCAGTTATTTGGTGACTCCTGCAGTAAAAAACCACGAAAATGTTCTCGCGAGTGCTAAAACCCGTTGCTACGGTTGCTGTCCAAAATGGCAAGAACTTCTCCACCACCTCCCAGGTATTTATCCTCACTGGTACTTCTCTAAATATTCTACCAAGTCAACAAAAATCAGCATTTATGTGCCTAGTAAGTACCTAATCTATATTTCCACAGTGCCATGAACAGAGTATGTTTTGTTGTAGAAAAACTTCAAAGTCGTGGTTGCGGGAGCTTCCGGAGGTATCGGCCAGCCCTTGGCCCTCCTCCTGAAGCAGAACCCTCTGGTTACCCACCTGGCCCTCTATGATATCGCACCGGTGACTCCCGGTGTCGGTGTGGACCTTTCTCACATCAACACACCCGCCAAAGTCAGCGGACACCAGGGCCCTGACCAATTATCGGCCGCCATCAAAGGTATGTTAGCCATAAAAAATAAAAAAAACTTAAAAAATATGTGACCTAGTGATGTGCAAGTATTGCATAACATAACCTACAAATTCAAGTTCATATCTAATTTTAGGTCTCAAGGTTAGTTGTGTCAGTGTACAATGTTCATGTTTTGCAGGTTCATTCATTGAAGATACTATTTAACCTGTCAACCGGCGGAACGACCCCGGGGTCGTTAGGTATAAAACACAAAATTCCGTTGACCGGCGGAACGACCCCGGGGTCGTTGCTCACCCAGGCCACTTGAATCCATATTTCGACCTAGATAGAGTTGTCTATTGTTTGGACATGTTGATTTCAGAGCCAAGCTAGATATATTTGTCAATGATACCAACATTGCAAAAACGAAGTAGCTTCATAAAAAATAAAATCCAACTCATTCATTCCAATGAAAGCAAGCAACGGACGGGAGTGTTTTCATTTGTGCAAATTGTGATTTATATTGGTAAGTGTCTACTTTTATTACAAAATGTGTGCTAATTCTCTTATTTAGTTCATTGTGCTGCTATCGATCACGTTAGATTTTCGAAATTCATTATAAAAATAGGTTTTTCAAGTCTTGAAAGTCGGCAACCTAAATTCAACTATTTTGAGTGTTTTACTAGCAACTGTTGTGAAAGATCAGTGAAAAGTTATGTAAATGTGTACATAGTAACTATTTATACAAGTCTAAACATGTTTTCAATGGAAAAACAAGGAAGAATTCAATACCAGTGACCATTATTGTTTACGTAACCACGCCCGTTCAGACGCCATTTTTTTTTTTGAGCTTTATTGTTATGGTGCTTAGGTTCATAGTTGTATGCAGTGCCGCGCAAATTGCGTGTGCGCGACTTAGATGGTAAAAATAAAATCATGACAGCATGTTAGGCCTTTGTTTTTGTGCTTAGAGCATAGAAACAATATCCATAATTATAATACCTTTTACATAAACAAGCTAAGTGGTCTAGTTTTTTTTTCTATGAATTTTTAAGTTTTAGGTAATCGCAAATCCGCGGACTATCAGATTCCGCCATTCGTCGTGCGTGCAAGCACTTTTTTGACAGGTAGAAACCGTTACTTGACGGGTTAAAGTATTTAATCATGAAGTAACTCATTACAATAATAATAATTTACCTATCTAAACTAGTGATTTAGATCAAGGTGGAAAAACAAGTCCATGTCTCTTGATGAAATGATATCACAAATAAACATGGAATTATTTTTAAAACTATAAGTACTATAAGTAAGACGAAGCCGGCGATCGCAAAGCTTGGAAGTTGATGGGGGAGACCTTTGCCCAGCAGTGGGACAGCATAGGTTAGGTAAAAAAAAAAAAAAAAAAAAAGTACTTATTTTTATTTACCTACCAATTTTTTCACCACAAAACAGCTGACTCAGGTCACAATTAAATTGCATTATCTAGTATGGAACCCTACCCCTTGTTCCAACTGGTTGAAACTCATTTATCTTGATAGGTAGAGGAAAATACTGATAGGAAACCAATTTTTTCTTTTATGCTTGTGGATAAAGCTGATTGTGTATTTGTATTGGATTGTACTAGCCCTCTGTCTATTCTGACTAAATACTTGTGACTGACCTAAGATAGACAAACTTAAAAAATATACCTACTAATAATTTCTAATGAGTAGGTACCTACCTACTTATGGCACTATAGCTATTAAAATATAGGTACTATAAATATCGTCCTTGCTATAACTATAAAATAATCTAGTTATTTAGATAGATTATTTTACTATTTACATGGAAATAAAAAAATTTTGTTACTATTTTAGGCTTCTGAACAAATAAAAATCACTCAAAATGTTATGTGAAGATATAGATAGATCTTTGTAAAAAATATAGTGACCACATGCAGCCTAAGCGTTGCCTTCCAGTTTCAGAGAGCACTGCAGAGACTGGGTAGGGAATGTGTTATCTTAAAACTTGTTCCTCCTCAGGTGCGGATGTAGTAGTCATTCCCGCTGGAGTACCCCGCAAGCCGGGCATGACCCGTGATGACCTCTTCAACACAAACGCCTCCATTGTCCGTGACTTGGCCCTCTCCATCGCTGAGAACAGCCCAAAAGCCATTGTAGCCATCATCACCAACCCCGTGAACTCCATGGTTCCTATCGCTTCGGAGGTCCTTAAGAAGGTTAGTGAAAGCAAAGACGATTAATATCTAGAAGACAGACAAAGGCCATACACAAAATCGTAACCCTGACCAGATAGCCTGGAAACTTTAAAACATCAATTTTATCCAAGAAATTTCAATTACTTTCTAGTTGAAATTACCTAAAATTTTTTTTATATTGAATATTGTTGCTTTTTTTTTAAAAGCGATCCCTTAACAATCTAAAATAATCTAAATAGTCAAGCTTTAGTGGGAAGCCAGTCGAAAAAGTACTTATTTATTTACTTGTTTCACACTCATGGCTTGTGATAAGACAATAACAATGCCCAAAATCAACCTAATATATACATAGAAAGCCATCACAAAGATCCTGACCTGACTCTCATTATAATAAGTAATATATATTTTTTCAAACAAATAAAATAATTTTCAAATTCAGTTCATTATTTAATAATCAGTGAACATACATAAACATGTATATTTGTTTATGTATGTTCACTGATTATTAAATAATGAACTGGTGGAACATAGAACCTCCTTATTTTTTTAAATCGGTAAAAAAAAGGATCCAATTTGTCTAACTAAATAGTTCTAATGAGTAATTTGTTAATATCTTTTTAGTGACTTTTACTTGTATGATGTTTTTTGTTTAAAATACTGTTTCTTGTTAGAATACCCTTTATCTGTTTTAAACTCAAGGCAAATACCAAGATTGTGTGATTCTTATCAGTGAAAGATTTCCAATATCCATGTAGTTATCTTGTTGATGCGTTGTCTTTAGATATTTATGTACGTTAGGTATAGCGTAGGTATGTATAAAAATCTATTTGAATTTTTCGTTATAATTGATTATCTCTCGAAAAACACGATGTAAAGAGTTATGTGAAAGAAAGAAAAAATATGATGGTAAAGCTTATCAATATCAACTTTCATGTTCTCAAAAGATCGAGTAATCCTAAGACCGATTGCTTGATATTTATCGGATGTATCGGTACTTTCGAAAGTCGATATAGAATAAAAAAGAAACACTGTGTAGGGTTACCGGCGGTTTTTGTGTAGTATAGTAATCTATCCTCGCTCACGCACGTGTCAAGTATTCTAAATGTATGGACTTTTTAGTTCCTGCAATTTCCCGGGGGAGGCGCTGCACTGGATTTTCATACATTTGTGATACTTGACTCGGTATAGAGGACAGTATCCAATACTACGGTAAACTATGGTTTTAAAATCAGAAACTTCAGTATACCACAATGGTAGCTTATCATGTTATGATGTAAAGCTATTATGCTGTTGCTGTTGATCTATTACTGTAAACATGTGTAGCTGTTATTGACGTCAGTAACTGAACTTTGATCTTGACAATTACACTCCATTATGTATTGTATCATGTATTTTCAATAATAAAAATGTTTACGTCTATTTCTATTTCTACCAATTCAACTTTGCGTTTGAATAATAGAATCAAATACCTCTGACGGAGCGGAGAAACGGATAAATATTAACCTATAGGTACTGGGGGCAATTCTGAGTGTCGCAAAAGCTAAACTAAGCTAACTAAAATTGTTGCCGTCCCTTTCATAGCGATGGGAAATAAAAAGGATGGCAATAGTTTTAGTTAGGTTAGTTTAGCTTTTGCGACACTCAGAATTGCCCCCTATATATAACTATTAGGATTAAAATCATCGAGCAATTCTTGTATCTATATCTATAGGTACATCTATTATACTAATCTATCCTAGTTCCTATTTAATAGATGCTAGTTTTTATAAGACAGACCGTATGTATTTAAAATGTTAGTAAAGTAGCATCAAAGAAAAGTACTTTTACAGAATTATAACGCTAGATTCACACCACCAGGTTCTTGCCTGATTCTTTCCCTGGTGTAGGGAGTCGCGTTGGAACAGGCATTAGAATCACCTAGCATGTAAGACGATACTGAAGTGATCCTTGAGGTCCTACCAGAATAAATGATTTTTCTTTCTTTCTTTCTTTTACGAGTATAACATTTTAGATTCTGAAAGATATAATCATGACCATGTTTTTCGGTTTTTTTATATGAAATACCCACTAATATCTTTATGTCAATTCCAGGCTGGAGTATACGACCCCAAACGCGTCTTGGGCGTGACCACCTTAGACGTTGTCCGCGCATGCGCCTTCATCGGCGAGATCAACGGAGTGGACCCCCGCTCCGTGTCCATCCCCGTGATCGGAGGTCACTCGGGGGTCACCATCATCCCCTTGCTGTCGCAGAGCAAGCCAGCGGTCAAACTCAACGACCAGGCCAAGATCAAGGCCCTGACTGAGAGAATCCAGGAGGCTGGTACTGAGGTAGGTGTATAAAGGTCGAAGGTCACTATAGAGGTCACTTCGGGGTCACCGAAAGTGACCTCGCCGATTCTGTGGACACATTAGAAAAAACTATCTTTTAACCTCAATACATCTTGAAGAGTTATGTATTTTTGGTAATAACAAAAGTAAAACTTCTGAGTCAACAACGATACGATCGTTATTGCCTCTGAAGTTTTACTTTTACCTACTGAATTCAGTTGACTTATTAAAAAAATTAAAAGACTTTTTTATTCCATACTTTTTATCTCACACGGATCTCGACGGGGCGACCTCGGTGAATAGTTCCCGTTCCCGTGGGAATACCGGGATCTAAAGTAGACTATTTTTTAATCCATGTTATAAGCAATTCTGGTACCTCATTCAAAACCGTCCAGCCGTTTGAGCGTGAAAGAGTAACACACACACCAACATTCACCATTATATTAGTGTGATTTATCATTGAATCCAAGGGTATCGTCCTCAGGTGGTGAAGGCCAAGGCCGGTGGTGGGTCTGCCACGCTCTCCATGGCGTTCGCCGGCGCGCGCATCGCTGACGCCGTGCTCAAGGGACTGAACGTAAGAAACAATACATTTATATTCACTTTGTTCAGTTAGACTTAACTCACACCAAAAGAGCATCGAAGAGCAGCGAAGCGGAGCGCAGTTTCAGTGTCATACGAATTTCAACTTTATTTCATATCTGTAATACTTATTATCGGATGAGTAATAAATAAATAAATAATAATAAATATTCTTGGACATTTTACACGGCGTCATCTAGTCCCAAGCTAAGCAACTTAATGCTTGTGTTATGGTAACCAGATGACTGATATACCTACTTAGATATTTTTTTTTATTGTAAATACATACATTTTATAGATAGAAAAACATCCAGACCTGGAACAAATATCTGTAGAGCATACAAACATTTGTCCCGTGGCGGGAATCGAACCCGCAAACTCCGCGTCTCAGGCGAGCCTTTGCCCACTGCGCCACAGAGGTCGTCAAAAAATCAGTAGTTTCGGAGATTACCCCAAACAAACAAACAAACCTAAAGTTCGTTTGTTTGTTTGTTTGGGGTAATCTCCTCATTATATTAGTATTAAATAGAAGTATAGATTAACTTTCTCTCCAGGGCGACTCCAACGTCGTTGAATGCGCATACATCAAATCCGACATCACCGAAGCACCTTACTTCGCCAACCCCGTCCTCCTCGGCAAGAATGGAGTGGAGAAGAACTTGGGATACGGGAAACTGAACGAGTTTGAGCAGCAGCTGCTTAAAGCGGCCATCCCTGAGCTCCTTAAGAACATCCAAACCGGAGAGGCGTTCGTTAAGAAGTAAATTGTAGCGAGACGTGTTGGTTAACTTGGAAGTTTACTTACTTGTAACTTTATATGGAATAGCTTATAACATCTTGTCTTTCTAAGGTCCGTATACTGAGTCTGCACTTACACTTGAGTCTTCGAAGAAAGTCAGAAAATTTTAAACCAGTTCTACTCATTTGCGTTTTAAACGACTCCTTTGCTATATTTGTATTGATATAAACAAGTAAGTACACTTTTCTAAGTTTAATAGAATCGTGAATAGAGTAAGAATAGATTAATAGATTCTTCAAAAAACATGTTTGAAGTTTCATGTTCATGACTCAGACATACTTACTTCTTTCAAACATAAAACAGTACGAAAATATCAGATTAAAAACAAATTGGGCACGTTTTTGAAGAAAATGTGTACTTACATTTTGAAATTTCATAAAAAACACATTCGAAGTAAACCTTATTACTGTTTTAAAAGTATAGATGGATTAACACTGCCCAGTATTAACAAGTACGATAAGTGTCTGAGCCTTTTAATTGAACATATTCAAATGTATAATCGAGTATTGTATAGCGCGTCTCGTTTAAACATTCATAGACATTTGTCATTTTGTTTTAGCGCATTTTTGACTATTTTTAATCTATAGATTCTTTATTTAAATCATGTTATGGCCTATGCCAATTGAACGTGGATGGAAGTGTATATAATTTCGATTTGATTGTGGTTTGTATGTGGTAATAAAATTGATACCAATACCGTGGTTGTTGTTATATTATCCTGGAATCTAGTATTAAAGACTTGTCCCTGCCTACCCTATGTAATTATAATTAATGACGTCTTTCAAATGGCTAGATCGTAGAATCCCAAATGAACATCAATATTTTTCTGTGCTCATCATCAGTTTTAAACGGTGAAAGAAAACATTTTAAAGAAACACGCGGCTTAGAAATCTCTGTAGGTAATCACGTAATCACTAACGGCCAAAATAAATATTCAATCCGACGAACGATCGCAGGTCTATCTCCATACCGAAACATTCTGTAATTGTTAACTCGATCCTAATCTATTTTCACAATACTGGACTCCTAATTCGAGTCCAGTAGGTATTGCAGTAATTGGTTACTGGTAGCAATTTTGGATGTCATCAAAACTTATTAATAAATTTGACAGCACTAAAATTGATGCCATCTATTTATTTATTTGAATCTCCAACATTGTAAACACCAATACAAAACATTTAAAATAGACGAACAAAAGAAACAAGCCAAGTATCACAATAATTATAGGAGACAGACAGCGTGTAAAAGAGATAAAAAGCAAAAGCCATCCTTTTTATTTCGATCGTTATGAGAGGGACGGCAACATTTTTAATGCTGTCAAATTAGTTTAATTAAGTTTTGGCGACATCCAGAATTGCCACTAATAATAGCCGACTAACCCCCAAATACCGAAACGCTACTTAATCGGGAGCGCACTAACCATTTAGGACGGTCTTTCCTGTCTGATTAAATTTGTATAGATAGAAAAACGTCAAAATAATGTCTTAATAAGCACCACTTACATTAACACATTATGATTGTAGCATTATAGCATTCGGGCGAAAGCTGGCAAAAAATTAAAATTTCTTGGTAATTTGGTTTACCACTTCAATTTAGCCATCTGTGAAGTTATGTTTGAACTATTTCAATTGTTATACTGTCAAGTCAAGTGGATTATGCACGAGAAGAGGGTAGTTCGCTCACAAAGTATTTTGCTGTGAGTTGTGGGTAAAAACCATTCATTGATTGTAGAGCGCGCCGTGCGTAAGTTAAGTTCATTCAACCGCTGCGCGAGCGAGATGTAAGCAACGTCGATCTCGCTCTTGACACTGATACAACTGGTGACGTATACTATGCTACTACCGTCAACCATGAATGGGTTTGGTTGCAGGAGCGGGAGGGATGGACGCTTCTTGTGTCTCTCTCGCACGACGATTACGACACAAAAATCCATTCATTGATCGTAGCATTACGTCACCATCGCCCGCGCATCACACCGTTGCGCGAATGAGACGTTATAACGTGCATCCCGCTCTTGCAATCCGGTTCAACTCCTCTAAACCTATGCATGCCTGGTACTTGCCCAGCTTTCGGTCTGCTACATACAGTGCACTACTACGAGTTCCTACGTCACACGAGTGAGTGAGACACAAGAATCGTCCATCTTGCTCCAATTCATGCAACTTCTCTAAACTTATGATTGCCTGGTAGTCAACCCGCTTTTCAACTGCTATTTACGCTCAAATCTGTGCTTTTCATGCCTTCAAACAACTGATAAACGAAATTACTTCTGCATTGTGCTGCTTTGGCTGCGCGGAAAAAACACAAAAGAATCCATGTATAGCCACAGATAAAAGAAGTATAGCTAATAAAAAATACTTAGGTACCTATGTATTTTTACTAGAATGATTCACATTCTAAAATTTGGAATCAAATTAAAATCCTGGTTCTAATTCAAAGTGGCCAGAATTTTAAGTACCTAAGTACTAGGTATTAGCTTTTATTTCTTTGCAGTTCTGCATGTATAATGTCACTAGCGAACACACCTATCCACGTGATGTTGTTTATCGCTACCCAGGTAGGCATCGAATAATGCATGTAGGTAAATAGATCTACAAGAGCCAACAATACATTGAAACGATGCCAATATACGCTGTAATCCTAAAATATAAACTAGACATGGAAAATAGTCCGCGATTTTCCTACAGCAACCCTAAAACCAGGGCTTGGACTGGAGTCACTGTCTTCTCAGCGTATCTAGTGCTTCTGATGGTCGAAATGTACATTGAAATATTTGAGAAGAACACCCATTTGCGAATTTATGAGAAAATTTGTGATGTGTTCGCGAAACGAGTGTGAAAATAGTGTTAACACTTCCGGTGACCATGACGCATATAGGCTCCAACGCGGACCAGGGACGGGAAAGGGTTATCTATTGTGTAGTGTAGGTATTGTATTGTATTGTACGATTGTACCTACTAGTGATAGAATTAACAAATCTTAGAAAAGGCCAATTGGTGGAACTAATAAGTGGTCTTGTTTAATGGCTTCTGGAACTACTATCTTTAGATTCAGTTTGTTTGATAATAATCAAAACACAAAATGTTTGCAGATAGATTCGTTCTAAGACATATCAATATAAAACCAAAAGTTAAAAGAGTTTAAGGTGAATATGCTCAGACAACTATAAAATATAAATATGTACCTACCTTTAATGATGCGTAACGTATAATATACGTTAGCAAGATAAGTATCAACAACGCACACAGACCTATGTTTACTTAACTGTAAATAAAACAAGAAACTAGATTTTGCATCTTATTTATTGATTTGTCCTCCCAAAACTTTGTTTTCGCATGATCGGACTACAATGATTATTCATTTCTTTCGGCTACTTACATTACAATTTATAAAGAAATCACATTGTGGAGATATCGACGCGACGCGCCGCGCTTGCCCGTCCAACGTAATTATACTCAGTCATTTTTTTACAAAACTTGAAAAAAAAACACACAGACTCCGAACACAAATAGTTTTAACAGACACAGCCTTAGTAGGTAATGAACCTCTTTGAGGATTAAATCGAATGATATTATTACTAATGGATTGAAGGGACTTCGCTTAGCGGCTCGCGATTAGCTCAAGACGACCACAGACTAAACTAACGGCCATTACATGGTAGTGAAATGATTTTTAAGCTATTTTATTGCTATGAGGGCAGCATAATATATTTAGATGAACGATTGGTGCTAGATGCTGGCATTCGGAGTCAGTGTTAGGAAATGAAAATGCTTTCGGACAGGCGCGGGGCGCAGACATATCCCACCCACATATACCGGCCAACGACCGCCTAACTAGAAAAAAAATCTCTAATCATAAGTCTTAGCTAACCTGTTTACAAATGCACATACCGTTACGCTTTTACATTATGTATATTAACCGTGAACCGTTAACACTAGTTTATAAAATAACAGTTCGATTTAGTATCGCGGGGCCCGCCGCCTCGCAAACTATACATAAAATGGTGCTATATACACGAAGAACTTATAAAAAAATGATAATTCAACTACGCGCTCTATAATAGCGGCGGGCCCCAGAAAGCTATACAAATTAATCTTACATCATAACTTAACCTAGATCTAATGAAATTGCGGTATAAAAACAGACATTCATTTTTTACACAGATTTTCATACACGTATACTCTAGTTCGACCGATTCGGCGCAACTAGCAATCGACATTAATACGATCAATAATTACTTAAATAAACAATCATCGATGTCTCAATATTAAAACTTGTTAACATATAAAAAACCTAAACAGGTGCAATAAAGAATTAATGAAATTCAACCCATAATAATACATTCTTCAACCCCCAATCGAAGTCTGTAAGCGGGTTAAGTCACATCACATTATTGATCGTACTAACGAAGTTTACCCATTCCATTCGACTAACTCGCTAACTAAATTTAATTAGCGATCACCGCTAAATCAGCCATAATAGCGCAACTGCTAATTAGCATTAGCCAGAGAATTAGCCGAAGAGATTGGCTTAAATCAGCACATACTCGGGCAAGTTCTATACATAAATTCAAGTAAGATTGGACGAAGTCGCATGGATACCTAGTCTAGGGAAGGCTGCTAGCTGTGGCCTCGTGATGGAAGACGATGAAACACCTAGTTCGTTTTATAGTGCCACTTATAATATATTTGAGGTAATTTAGCTTATCTTGCATATTTCTTGGAGACCAATTTTAAACGTTATCACGACTTACGACTACGTTTGAAATAGGATGCAGTTATTTTATTTTAAAGTTTGTAAGTTGTTTTAGGCTTCCGTTAGTCGACTCAATTCCAATTTGAAACGCTCGTCGAAGCTTGCCAAGACGCCCAATGGCCAATGGCAATGCTCCGTTTACGGTTATTCGACAAACAGAGCATTGCCATTCTAATGTTGGAACCAAGTTGAAGCCTATGTGTGGTGGCATAAGGTCTAACTTGACATTATTGAAGTTGCATAGTTTTCACAATTATTGCAACACTAGTATCATTTAAAAGAGAGGAATATTTTACGCAGAGCCATGCGTAAATTATTATCTCAAAGTTATTTTTACTTGTCTATTGGGGAGGTTTAATCTAATTTAAGGGGTAGTCAAAGGTCATTAAATATCTTAAGAGATTAATCAGTCTTCAAGAAATAGAAAGCAAGTGGTGTTTATCACTTAAAGATTAGTTAGTATAGTAAGGTATTCGAACATTCAACTATTTTAACATTCAAAGACAAAAATGAACATTATTATTATCGATAGAATTACTTATCTATATAATTTTACGTAAGAAAAATTGGAATTTTAAAAAAGTATTTTGGGATCAATATTGTCAAAATGTACCTATATCTCAATTATTTAGATTCTATACTTGATTTAGAATTTAAACCCGTTGCGGCATTGCTCAAATCAATTGAGCTAACGGGTATTTTTTTAAATTACGGCAGTATTCTTTCGCTTTATGCGTTTAAATTACACATATACATTTTCAATGTGTCAAATCTTGAATCTAAATATTTGTTAAACTATGTGACGAATCTGAAAGCATTACATTAAACTTTCTATAAATTCATATTTCGCACCATTGCACTAAAATACAGTATTTCTCAAGCTAGCGAACTACATTATATATTTACTAACTCGAATAATTCGAATACCTTACTCCACCGTATCGTATTAGGCACAAGATCGTTGTGGCTTTAGAATTAGTGTAAGCATATTACTAGAAAACAAATTTAATTTCCTATCAGTCAATTTAAACGTGGTAGTGCGTGCCTAATACCGAGTTCTGTTTTCCTTAAACTTTAAAGGCTATTTCTAAAGGCTATTGTCCATCAAAACCACAAAGAACATTGTATTGAAATTTAGTTTGCAGACGCTCAATATTTTGTTTATTAGGCTTTGGTGGACACTATCCCTTCGTCCCAAAAAGGGACACAACTTATCGGCTTTTAAGAATACTCCAGACAGAATCGGACACTTAAAGCTTTGCCACAACGAATGTTCGGTATCCCTGTTAACACAAGAATCAATATTTAGTACCATTATATAATAATTTACAAGATTCCGGTATGACATTCGGAGATCATTAACGAAATAAAATGCACCCTTGCTTGACAGCTGTCTTAGGACATTGTTATTTGTCCCTTAACAAAATTTCGGGCACTCTTTAATATAACAGATTATTATTAATAACTATTGATTTTTGTTGAATTTTAATTTGTGTGCCCGAATTTACGATCGCTGCAAATTCGGCGTAGTTTCGCAAAAGCTACGTATCGGCGTAGCGGATAAACACTGAGTCACTTAACACTATTACGTTCATTTGCGTAGTCTTTCACAAGCGTTGCACAGTCAAATCATTCCGTATCTACAATTTTTCCGTCTATTTGGTACGTTCACTGGCGTACTAAGTCTTGATAAAATTTTGCGTAGTTACTTGCACTTTTGGCGTATTTCAGCGTAGCCAATGTTACATTTAGGCGTAGTCAAGTCATAAACATATACTTTTGTTTCTTAATTTCCGTCAACAAAAATAATCTAGCAATCAAATCGATGTTTGCATTTACATCTTTGCTCTGTCTTTTTCCATATTTTGCAGTTTCTGCGTAGTCTCGCAATTTTGACGTTTTAAATTAAAAAAGGCTCAAGATCCTTTTATAACTGAATCGTGCAGCATTATAAGCATTTATCAGCATCTTCTGAAAGCTCCATCAATGTCTTATCACCACAGCATCGTCTATAGACTGCTGTATAATTTCGCCAGTGTGACAGATGACAGTATCTTTCCGTCTCTGTCAGTGTCATAGTGACAGTTGTCGGGGGCGCTCGCGGGAGGGACGCTGTCAGTCCTCGTCTGAGAGGGGCTCGTACTGTGCGGACATGAGGGGCGCGGGCTCGGGGGGCGGGGGCGCCGCGGGGGCGCTGGGGGCAGCGGGGGCGGAGGTCGGAGTTGCTCCTGGAAAGGAGATACTTAGATATAATAATATACCACACAATAAAACAAAAATACATTATAGATAGAAAAAACCGAGACCCGGAACAAATATCTGCAAAACATATAATGGCGGGGATTGAATCCGCAACCTCCGCGTCTCAGGCGGGTTGTCACCCACTGCGCCATAAAGGACATCAATAACACACATTTCAATTAATGACGTAAGCAAGCACTAAAGGATTTTGGAAAAGCATCCCCGTAATGAATGAGTAAATGAAATGAACTAAATGAATGAATTAAACGAACGATGGATGAAATGAACGAACGACTAATAAAACGTTTTGGAAAAGCATCCCTGTAATGAATGAATAATTGAAATTAACGAAATGAACGAAACGAACGAAATGAATGAATTGAACGAACGATGGATGAAATGAACGAATGAATAACAAAACGAAAGATCTAAAAACACACCTCTTGAGGATTCTAAGCTATTGAACTCACATACACACACACAGTTTTATACTTCTGCAGATGTCATCGACTTACAATGTTTGTACCTTTGCTTATTCGTTCCAAATAAAGTTTTTATTATTATTATTATACACCAGAGGGCCTAGTTAACCGGCATTCGCTATGAAGCGATTCGATTTCTATCATCGCTACACCTTTGATTTGACATTTCTGATCGCTCGAGTTTTCGTCATCGAATGTCAATTCCTATACATTTTTTTTAGTTTCTAATCGAAAGCGATTGTCGAAATGTAACATGGCTAGGGCCTCTGTTGAGAATTCTTAGCTAATGAACAACGAACTCACCATCAGGCGGCGTGGCCACGTTCAGCGCGTTGTACGGGAACGCGTACGCGGTGGGGAACTGTGGCAGCTTGCTTCGCTCGTGGCTGTCAGCGTCGCTGCGCATCACCTCCACGATGCGGGTGGTGACGTAGTCGTACGCGGTCGTGAAGCCGCCCGCGCTGCCGTAGCGACGCCCGGGACCGCTGCGGCTGGGGAATTATACATTTCAAACATAGGGTAAACTATAGTTTATTTATTATTTTACAGTGGGGGCAATTCTGAGTGTCGCAAAAGCTAAACTAAGCTAACTAAAATTGTTGCCGTCCCTTTCATAGCGATGGGAATAAAAAGGATGGCAATAATTTTAGTTAGCTTAGTTTAGCTTTTGCGACACTCCGAATTGCCACTATTGTTATATTTATTACTAGCTGCGCCTCGCGGTGTTACCCGCGGTAGTTTCAAAAGTGGCCTATGTGTTATTCCCGGTCATAAACTATGTATATTCCAAGTTTCAGCCAAATCCGTTCGGTAGTTTTAGCGTGAAAGAGTAACAAACACACTTACATACTTACACACACACAAACTTTCACCTTTATAATATTAGTAGGATTTTACAGTGTTAAACCACACTTAGGTATTGGAAATTTCATTATAAATGAAAAATCTTACTAAAAGTTAAAGGCTCCGGCAGGATAGGATAGGGATAGGCAGGTGATATTCTAGTATCCCTGTAGGTGGCGCTCATCGGTGCTTTAACCGATAAAAATCATCTTACTAATAGTTTCAGGCCTCGGCTTAGAGGGTCCGTAGCCTAGTGGTCAGGCAGCTCAGCTTAAGAGCGATCGCTTATACAGGGTAAACTAACCTTATTTTAACACCCCACCAATTATTGTCACTTAAATATCCTTGGACATTCTAAACTGAGCTTATTTTGGCACCCCACCAATTATTGTCACTTAAATATCCTTGGACATTCTAAACTGAGCTTATTTTGGCACCCCACCAATTATTGGCACTTAAATATCCTTGGACATTCTAAACTGAGCTTATTTTGACACTCCACCAATTATTGGCACTTAAATATCCTTGGACATTCTAAACTGAGCTTATTTTGACACCCCACCAATTATTGGCACTTAAATATCCTTGGACATTCTAAGCTAAGCTTATTTTGGCACCCCACCAATTATTGGCACTTAAATATCCTTGGACATTCTAAACTGAGCTTATTTTGGCACCCCACCTATTATTGGCACTTAAATATACTTGGACATTCTAAACTGAGCTTATTTTGGCACCCCACCTATTATTGGCACTTAAATATACTTGGACATTCTAAACTGAGCTTATTTTGGCACCCCACCTATTATTGGCACTTCAATATCCTTGGACATTCTAAACTGAGCTTATTTTGGCACCCCACCAATTATTGGCACTTCTCTAATTTGACTCACTTGTTATGTTGGTTATCAGGTGGACTGACAGGCTCAAGGAAGGGTGCATGCTTGGGCGTGTCCCGTCGCTTCCACTCCTCCCCACCGCCCCCACCGCCCCCCGCGCCGCCTCCGCCCCCGCCCCCCGCAGCACCGCCCCCGCCGCCCCCCGCCCCGCCCCCGGGGTAGCCTTCTGTACTAGTGGCAGGGAAACGGTTGCTGGAAGAATATAGTATCTAAGGTTAGAACATTTCATTTGGGAAATATATTTATTTCAAGTAAGAGAATTAATTAAAAATGAAAATTCTAATCAAAATATTCGGATCCAACAAGATTCGAACCCGCACTGATACAAGCGATCCTCCTCAAGCCGGAGAGCCTTTACCGACTTACCACGGAATCCCAATTACGAATGAAATTCTTGATAAGATGATAATCGATTACACAAAATAGTGGTGTATATCAAAATTCAAAATTCATAACGTATTTATTGAGTTCGATCGTTTATAGACGACTTTAACATATTTATAACTAGATACTCACTTGTGAATAAGCGTGGAGGTAGTGGGGCTCTGGAAGTCTCTGGTGATAATGTTAGAAGCCAGATCGCCCAGCTTGAAGCTGGTCGTGTGGAGCCCTAGCTGATGTTCCTCATCCCTGTGCGGATGCGGGGCGGGGGCAGGCGCGGGGGCGGGGGCGGGGGCGGGCGCGGGGGCGGGGGCGGGCCGGTCCGGGGGAGGGGCGCTCGTGTCACACTCTCTCTGGAAGTAAATAAGTTGAGTTGAAAATTGAATTGAAAGGAGACAGCGTCATCTAGTCCCAAGCTAAGCAACTTAATGCTTGTGTTATGGTGACCAGATGACTGATGTACTACATACTTACCTAGATCATTATTATTATTTTTGAATACATACCTACTTATTAAGTTAGGCTCAACTCACACCAAAAGAGCATCGAAGAGCATGGAAGCGGAGCGCAGTTTCAGTGTCATACTAATTTCAACTTTATTTTCATTCCTATAATACTTATTATCGCATGAGAAACTCGAATGAGTCGCGCGGATGCCCGCGGCGACGCGGGAATTCCGGCGAATTCGAATACGCGCGTAATGAAAATAAAGTTCAAATTCATATGACACTGAAACCGCGCTCCGCTTCGCTGCCCTTCGCCGCTCTTTTTGGGCCTTTTGAGCCTAAAAGAACTTTTGAAATCGGATGAGTAGTTTCTGAGATAACTTACCGCCGGGAACCGCTCCGAGGTCTGGCTGATCTGATGTGTGATGATGGCGTCTATGAGCGAGGCCGCCGTGAGGGTCCCCTCCGTGCGCGCGGGGCCCGGGGGGGCGGCCGCGGGGGGCGCGGGGGCGGGGGGGACAGACCTACTGCACACAACAATACTACATTCAAACACAGTTGAAGGGTTACAGTAGTACCACATTTATAAGTTACACAAATGTACCTGCGCAGATGTTTTAAAAGCAAGTTCGTATGAGCAAGTGGCCAACTCTGGTGACGGAGTTTTTAGGCCGCCTAAAAGGCCTCCGTCATGGCTTTACGACTTTAAGAGCCGGGACCGACAATTTAACGTGCCCTCCGAAGCACGGAAGCGCTCAGCTGATAATGCCACTTGTACCACCCATCCAAGTAGTGACCGCTCAGAACGTTGCTTAACTTCAAAATCTATCAAGAACGTCTTAGCAAGCTTCGCCATGAGCGCTTCAGTCTTTATTTATTTATTTATTTATTTATTGGTTTACAACAACTGTTACATCAATATAACACATCTTACAAACTAACTAAATTATGAACTAAATGCACAGTTTTCTACTGTAAACACATCACGCATAATATAAAAAAAAGTAGGTAGGTGAGTGTGATTAACACAAAAATGTTTAGTAAGTAATCTGTTACAATATAATTGAGCTTCGCTTTTGAATTTAGTGAGGGTAGTAAGAAGCTAGTGGCAATTCTGAGTGTCGCAAAAGCTAAACTAAGCTAACTAAAATTGTTGCCGTCCCTTTCATAGCGATGGGAATAAAAAGGATGGCAATAATTTTAGTTAGTTTAGTTTAGCTTTTGCGACACTCAGAATTGCCCCCAATGTCGAGACAATTACTGTGCGAGTTATAAAGTTTGCATAGTCTTGAGACGGGAGAATTAGAACCAAGGACTGTTTTACGAAACGGATAGAAAAGTTCAACAGTCTTAATGTAATACTTACATTTCCTTCTGCCTGTTGTCGGGCTGCAGTGGCGTGTGCGCACGATGCTTAGCGGCGCTATACGTCGCGGCCGCGGACCTACGCTCCTCATTAGCGGCGCTCTGTTCAACAATACACTAGAATATTAATGTTTCTCTAACCTATTGTAGTGTGAGTGCACACTCAGCATTTAGTCATCATCATCATCATCATTTTCAGCCTGTGTCAACCCACTGCTGGGTGTAGGCCTCCTCCAATGACTGCCACTCGTTTCGGTGTTGAGCCGATCGCATCCAGGTCTTGTTGGCGACCCTAACAATATCATCGACCCATCTAGCAGGTGGTCTGCCAGCAGTGCGTGTATTCCCCCTGGGATTCCATTCTGTTAAGGCCCTACTCCACCTGCCGTCACCGCGTCTTGCCAAATGTCCCGCCCACCTCCACTTCGCATTTAGTCATAGCTTTCTATACAGGGTGTTACCAGACCACTACCGAAAACTTTAGGGGGTGAAAGTACCCATCAATATGAACAACTTTTTCTAAGAAACCAACACTGTGAACGCGATAAAAAAACAGCAGTTCCATACATAAGTTCAGCTGTTTTTTTTTTCGCGTTCACAGTGTTGGTTTCTTAGAAAAAGTTGTTCATATTGATGGGTACTTTCACCCCCTAAAGTTTTCGGTAGTAGTCTTTTTACACCCTGTATAGTAATAATCATGTATTAGGACACAGCTCATTACGCCGTCAAACAATAAACACCTATCCACACCATGAAGCACTATCACTCGGTTCGTCCACTAGAAGTATAACCCAATTAAATACTTCATATATTACACTATGCTGTCCCACAGCTGGGCAAAGGTCTCGCCCATCAACTTCCAAGCATTGCGATCACCGGCTTCGTCCCACCAATCAGCCCAATAGTGTATAATCAGAATAGAATAGAAAGTAAGTAAGTTAAACTACTTACTTACTTACTTAGAATAGAAAAAGTTTTAATTTTCCATCAACATAAAGAAATAGCCACGTAATTAATGTTTTTGGTTATACTTTAGGTATTTTTATTTTAGTTGCTTATAACTTGACAATAGTGGCAATTCGGAGTGTCGCAAAAGCTAAATTAAACTAACTAAAATTAATGCCATCCTTTTTATTCCCATCGCTATGAAAGGGACGGCAACATTTTTAGTTAGTTAAGTTTAGCTTTTCCGATACTCCGAATTGCCACTAATGTACATAGTAAAATGTAATTTTGATTATGTCTGTGATAGGTTTCACAAACTGAACATTCAGCTTTTTTAAATTCCTTTGTTTTTGTGTGTGTGTGTGTAAGTATGTTTGTTCCTCCTTCACGCTCAAACGGCTGGACGGATATGAATGAAATTTGGTACCAGAGTAGCTCATACCCTGGATTAACACATAGGCTACTTTTGATCCCGGTATTCCCACGGGAACTATTCACCGTGGTAACACCGCGGGGCGCAGCTAGTAATAAAATAAAAAAGGGGGCGGCGCTAGTTTGACGCATACAGACAGACAGTACAGACAGTTTAATATACAGGGTGTAAAAAGATTACTACCGAAAACTTTAGGGGGTGAAAGTACCCATCAATATGAACAACTTTTTCTAAGAAACCAGCACTGTGAACGCGAAAAAAAAAACAGCTGTTCCATACATAAGTTCAATACCTACTTGGCTAAAGTGTATGAAACAGCTGTTTTTTTTTTCGCGTTCACAGTGTTGGTTTCTTAGAAAAAGTTGTTCATATTGATGGGTACTTTCACCCCCTAAAGTTTTCGGTAGTAGTCTTTTTACACCCTGTAGAAGTATAGAAGTATACATACATGCGCGAGCATCTGTCTCTCATGCATTATCTGCTGCTGTTCCATTTGCTGAGCGTGCCGCTCCTGGATCGCCGCCATCGCCCGCTCCCTGTAACCAACACTAATATTATAACGGTGAACGTTTGTGTGTGTGTAAATGTTTGTTAATCATTAACGCTCAAACGGCTGGACGGATTCGAATGAAATTTGGTACTAGAATTGCTAAGGGAAGTAGCGGGGGTATGTCTGCGCCTGTGTTCACTCGCTGACGAACCAATAGCACTCGCTAAATCAATGGTATGAAGTGCGGCCGCAACACCTCTCCACCAATCATCGACCACGGAGCAGTTTGACAGCCAGCGCTCTTTTTACGTGGCGCGACCTAAACCACGGGGAGTGGGGGGGGGGGGGATGAGTAAGCTATATAGATAGATAGATAGATAGATATACATTTATTCAGCACACACACATACAATAGAAAAAAACAATAATAGCAGAGAAGGACACAAGACAGGTAGGTAGGTAGGTACAGATAGAAAAACAATTACATTTTTAGAGGACGGTAGGTAGGTACCTTCCTACATTACAAAAAAAGAAGATATATACATACGTGTCCCTCCTCTGCTGCAGCTGTATCTGTCTGTCCCGCTCTAGATACTGCGCTTGTTGCGCGCGTCTCTCCAGCACTTGGTACTGCATCTGTTGCGGATACTTCTGGTGCATGTGGGACATGTCCCGCAATCTGCAACAACACAAACATTATTAGACATTTTTGTATGTTTTTATTTTAGTGTTCAACCACATTTAAGTACTACTACTAGTACTACTACTACTAGCACTACTACTAGTAGTCTTGTACCAATTATGTTTTGTGTGTGTTAAATAAAATATTTTCTTTCTTTCTTTCTTTCTTTAGTAGTACTACTACTTCTATTACTACGACTATTACTACTACTAGTTCAAATACTAGTACTACTACTAGTACTAATACTAGTAGTACTAATACTACTACTACTAATACTACTACTACTAAAACACCAATTAAACTGTTTCCTCTGGAATTCCTGTGGATGGCGCTAATCGGTGCTTTAACCGATATATCATCTTACTGATAGTTTCGGCTTTGATATCATTGATTCCGTGGCCGGGTGGTTTAAAGCAGCCCGGCTAAAGGGCGATCGCTTGTATCATCGCGGGTTCGAATGCCGTCGGAATCCGTAACTTTAGTAATATTTTTTATTTATAATGACTATAAAAAAGGTGGAAGTTTATGTTTATGTTTGTTACTCCTTCACACTCAAACGGCTGGACGGATTTTAATGAAATTTGGTACCAGGATAGCTTATATCCTGGATTAACACATAGGTTTTTACTTTTGATTCCTGTATTTCTACAGGAACGGGAGTTATATAATGTATTTCAACAAATTATCTCTTTGTTATTTTATTTAAACATACCTTATATCATGGTGGTGTGGATGTCCAGGTTGGTGAGTATTTTGATGTCCCGACTGATGCGTTGACTGATGCGTTGACTGATGCGTTGACTGATGCGTCGACTGATGCGTCGACTGATGCGTTGCTTGATGCCCCGACTGATGGCTCGGATGATTAGACTGATGACTCGGGTGGTTACTCTGATGACTCGGGTGATTCGTCTGATGACTCGGGTGGTTCTGATGTGGGTGATTCTGATGTGTAGGGTGATTCTGGTGAGGGTGGTTCTGATGTGTAGGGTGGTTTTGGTGTGGATGGTTCGTATGTGGATGGTTGGACTGGTGTGTTTGCTGGTGTGGTTGTTGGTGTGTTTGTTTGTTCTCGGGTTTGGCTTCCCCTCTTGGAACGGGTAATGCGGTCGCGGCCGATGCAACGTCCACTAAAGATGTGAATGCTTCGTGGCCTGGAAGGGAAATATAGAATTAGTTGGAAGAGAAAGATACATATTTATAAATACATGGACACGGGGTTTTATCGCCTTATTTACCTTATTTCTTTACGTCCCGACGTTTCGGCTGTTGACCATGGCTATTGCAACATAGCCGAAACATACCGAAATAAGGTAAATAACGCGATAAAACCCCGTGTCCTGTCCATAATGTATTTATAAATATGAATTGTGATCGCGAAAGTTTAAGAGAAAGATACAATTATGACGACCTCTGTGGCGCAGTGGGTGGATGCCTGAGAGGTAAAGGTTGCGGGTTCCCTGCGGGACAAATGTTTGCATGATCTGCAACTATTTGTGTCGAGTCTGGGTGTTATCTATGTATACTAAGTATGTTACAAAAAAAATTTATCTATGTAATGTAGTTTATCAGACATCTGGTTACCATAACACAAGCATTAAATTGCTTAGCTTGGGACTAGATGACGCCGTGTGGAATGTCCAAGGATATTTATATCGGGACAAATGTTTGCATGTTCTGCAAATACTTGTTCCGGGTCTAGGTGTTTTCTATGTATAATATGTACGTATTTACAAAAAAAAATATCTACCTAAAAAAAATCTATGTACTTAATGAAAGAAAGAAAGAAAGAAAAAATCATTTATTCTTGTAGGACCTCAAGGATCATTTAAGTTTCGTTTTACATGCTAGGTGATTCTAATGCCTGTTCCAATGTAGTTTATCAGTCATCTGGTTACCATAACACAAGAATTAAGTTGCTTAGCTTGGGACTAGATGACGCCGTGTAAAATGTCCAAGGATAGTAAGTGTTTTGATGGTCAAGTTACCTGGCGGCGGATGAGGGGGCGGATGCGGGGCGTAATGTCTCTGTATGACGGAGACAGCAGGCTCACGTCGGTAGTACTGCGCGGGGGGCGGTGCGGGGGCGGTGGGGGCGGCGGGGGGCGGTGAGGGGCGCTCCCGCCTCGCGCCCCCGTGCATCTGCTGGGAGGTGATGAAGTCGGTGATGATGATCTGACGCTGCTGCTCCATGCCGTACGGACTCCGGGAGTAGGCGGGGCTCCCCGTCTGAAATACAAATCATTCATCATCAATATATATACTTCTATACTATAATAATATTATAAAGAGGTAAAGTTGGTTTGTTTGTTTGTTTGTTTGTATGTTTGGGGTAATCTCCGAAACTACTTATCCGATTTCAAAAATTCTTTCACCTATTTGTAGCTTAGACTTTCCGAATGAACATAGGCTATATTTTATCAAGGTAGACCACGTGAGCGAAGCCACGGGCAAGTTAGCTAGTATAATATAAAACAATAAGCATTTTTCTGGAATCAACACAGACCAAACCGCTGAAGTTATGAGGCTGAAATTTGGAAGGTAGCTTCCTTTTAAAACAAAACTACGTACTAAGACGGGATTTTTCGAAATTCCACCCCTAAAAGGTAGAAAAGGGGTGAAAACCGGCTATAAAATATTTAACATTTCAGTATTTGGGGGTTAATTAAATCGATTAAGACGAAATGAAATTGATTAAGTTAAAAAAAGGGGGAAGTACAGGGGGTCCGTGCAAAGGTGAAAGTTTGTGTACATGCTTTCTCCTTCACGCTTAGCGGTGAATAAAAACATAGGTTACTTTTGATCCCGCTATTCTGGAACTATTCACGGTATGCTGACTATACTCACAGTTGAGAAAGAAGGTGAGTGTGGCCGTGGCTGATTGTTCGGCGAAGCATAATAAGCCCCGCCAGGACTTCGCCTCTTCAGGTAATCGAACCCCCTCTTTTCCACAGCATGGACCGGCGTCCCAGCCGTTATAGACCCGGCCTTCGGCTCCGGTGTCCGCCGGGAATCGAACCGCGACTCCACGGGCGTGCCGAGGGTGATGGAGCCTTTGGTCGCCGCTGGTTTCAGGGTGGGTCTGGGAGGGGTCGACACGGGCTTCGGTTTTGAGTTGTAAGTGGGGGATTCCCGCTCGGGTTGCGCGCGGAAGGATTGGTAGTCCGAATTTCTGTATATCTGAAAGGAGATTTTGTCATTATAGCACACGTTAAATACGTAAATTACGTTAAAGAATTACGTTACGAAATTACGTAAATTAAATTTGTTTGATACCTTTGTAATAGTTTTATTTTGTATAGTTTAGAAAGAGTAGCGAAGTTTTTTATTTTATTTTATTAAATAATTCACAAAACAGATTACAATCCCAGAAGCTTAAAATCTAAAACTAGTTATTTTGATCTAGATTGATATCAAATATGTGAATATGACAATTTTAGTGTTGCATGCATGAATGTAAAATTACCCTAAGACTAAAAAAGAGAAAAACGTACTTAAATGTTATAATTAATTATTGTTTAAAAACAAGGCTTTGCGAACGCTCCACTTAAACCTTAAACCTTAAGTTGAGCGAATACACTTTGGGAATACAGTCGTAATCAATATCAGTAGGTGTATATTGCCGGTTCGGGGACACTATAATTCCAGTATAAGTAGAGCTCTGTGTTGTATGTGTTTGGTGGTGTTTGAGGGTTCTGGTTAAATTGGTTTTTATTAGAGTGGTGAGTTAGAGCTGTGTTTCGATAGTTTCGATAGTTCACCTTATTAGGATGCGAAAATGATTCCCTAGGTATCTCGTGTCTCCTCTTCACGCTCAGATCCAACAGCGGTTCCTGTCTCTCTCTGTCCTGCCTCGGCTCTATGTGCAGCAGCATGACCCCCTCCTTGGGGGCCTCGGGGGGCTGCAGGGGGGTGATGGTGGCGGGGCGCTGGGGGGACCGGCCCCCAGGGGGCGCGGGGTGCGTGGAGCTCACCACGCTGAGGGTCGCTAACGAGTCGTTGCGGTTCGATGTTGATGATAGCACCTGGAGATGTTGGTGATATTATTTGGTGATTATTAGGAGTTCGTTCGTTCATACTTTTAAATTACAATTTACAGGATTTTATCGCGTAATTTACCTTTTATTATTTCCCAACGTTTCGGCTGTGTTGTAATTGCAACAACCGTGGTCGCGGGCGAACTTCGTCCGTTCGTTCGTATGACCAAGTGGCCAACTCTGGTGACGGAGTTTTCAGACCGTTAAAAGGCCTCCATCATGGCTTAACGACTTTAAAAGCCGGGGCCGACAATATTAGGAATATTAGAAAACACCCAGACTCGAGTCAAATATTTGCAGATCATACATTTGTCCCGCAGCGGGAATCGAACACGCAACCTCTGCGTCTCATCCACTGCGCAGACTCGAGTCAAATATTTGAAGATCATAGAAATGTCCCGCAGCGGGTAACGGGCACTACAGTGCCCCGTTAAGTGTAGGCAAAGCTTGCCTCCTGACTGTATAAATCATCTAGTAAAGATGTAAAAGGCTCGCAGCGGGCATCGAACCCGCAACCTCTGTGTCTCATTCGTCAATCAACAAAATCAAATCAACTGACCTTCAAAGGCGGCTGCGGCTGCCGTCCCTGGTCCCTCGTCAGACTAATCTCTATCAGGTTGAGGACCACGTCTCTGACTGTCTGCGGCGCGGGGCCGTTCCTGTGGGGGGCGGGGGAGGCGGCGCGGGGGGGCGCGGGCAGGGGGGAGGGGGCCGCGGGGGACGACTGCGGCGCGGGGATCGAGGTGGGGGGGAGTGCCTGTGGACGACGAAACTAGGATTAGTTTGATCATAAATAATATTCAAGGAGACAAATGACAAATTTCGAAATTTAAAAATGATGTGACCCCCCCGACAGTAATTAAGCGCTAGGAATCTTTTTTTTTTTGCATTCCACACACCATTTCCTTTCGTTTGTTAGCAAATTTGGCTATATGTGGAAACATTCGACCATTCACCCCCCATATCTTGTAAATGTCTTAATCGATTTTGTTAAAACATGTTTAAAAACCGCTGGAAAACCAGCTTTTATATAAAAAAAACACATTGAAGTCGGTCCACTCGTCGACACGAAAAGTCTATTTATGCATGTCCGGATTCGAACCCACGACTTTCAGATTTAAAGTCGAAGTCATATCCACCTGGCCAACACGGTCAATTCGATCACTCTCAGTAGATCCATTGTCCAGATCCATAATGGATTTAGTGAGATATTTATTTCTCTGTAGATCCAATTTTTGACAGTGTGGATCTGCAGAGGAGTGTTATTCTCGCTAGATCCGTTACCCAGTTCCAGCTACGAAAGTGTGGATGTACGAGAAATTTATTTCTCACTAGATCCAATAATGGATCTAATAAACATTCCATACACATATAATTCAATAGATCCAATGTTTAATATGACTATGTAAAATAAAATAAAATAAATAAATAAATATCCTTGGACATTTCACACGGCGTCATCTAGTCCCAAGCTAAGCAATTTAATGCTTGTGTTATGGTAACCAGATGACTGATAAACTACATAGTTACTTTTTTTTTTTGTAAATACATACATATTATACATAGAAAACACCCAGACACGAAACAAATATTTGCAGATCATGCAAACATTTGTCCCGCAGCGGGGATCGAACCCGCAACCTCTGCGTCTCAGGCGGGCTTTCGCCCACTGCGCCACAGAGGTCGTACTAGAACTACAGAGGTCCTACGTTTATACTAGAAGCGACTATTGAAGGTAAGTTAGCACACGTTACCTTCGCAGAGCTAGGCTCGCTCTCCTCATCTGCCGTCTCTGTCGCACTGCTATCGTACTCGTCTCTTCTAACGCCTCTCTCACCAGAGCTGGCCGTGTCCTCGGTAGAAGAACGGCCGTCACGACTTCGTTCTGATACTATGGTGTCGAGGGCGAACTTTTTTCTATAACAAAGTTAAGGATGGTTTTTCTTACTTTCGCGATCACAATTCATATTTATAAATACATGTACACGGGGTTTATCGCGTTATTTAGCTTATTTCTTTACGTCCCGACGTTTCGGCTACGTTGCAATAGCATGGCTAGTCGCGGGTAGACACCCTGTGTCCATGTATTTATAAATATTATTATTATTATTATCAGCCCTCAATGTCCCACTGCTGGGCAAAGGCCTCCCCCCACTCTTTCCATTCATCCCTTTCCTGTGCAAGAATAGTCCAGTCGGCACGGAATTTGACGAGCTCGTCTCTCCATCATAAATACCATTTATAAATATAAAGTTTAGGATATAATAGAAAATTCGAATGGAGGGAGGTAAAGTCAGGTAACAGAACATGTGCTTAGACTTAGATACCAACTGCTCCAACTATTTATATGTGTATAACACTCATCAAATAAATTTCGAACTAGTTCAATCAACACTTAGTTACTGTATACCAATCTGGGGAGGTGCTAAAACACAATGTTTGGAAAAAGAGCACAAGGATATCTCATATGAGTCACTTTGTGTGTTACAGGGGTGTCAGGATCGTAGCAATTGGAGATTCGTGGTCTCTGCCTACCCCCATGGGAAAGAGGCGTGATTTTATGTATGTATGTATGTGTGTTACAATTTTGTATCACTAGCTATCAGGCATTACAGGCATTAGAATCACCTAGCATGTAAAACGAAACTTAAGTGATCCTTGAGGTCCTACAAGAATAAATGATTTTTTCTTTCTTTTCTCTCTTTCTTTCTTTCTTATCTTTACGTTGCCCATATTTTAACGCTATATTTCCACCATTATATACTCCTATTAGTAAGTAGAATGTCCTTACCTATAGGTAAAGTAGAAGGCCTTCAAACTAATCGCCTCCTTCCCCGCCTGCGGCGCCATGGCCTCCCAGTTGGTGCCGTGTTCCCTCAACAACCCTCGAAACCTGCCGACCTCCTCCTCCGAGGGCTCGGTGCTGGGCACTCCGGCCGTCTCCAGCCGCCGGGTGATGCGCTTGAAGCAGCCTAGGCAGCATTTGCTTAGGTCGCTCGGGATTTCTAGGGGCAAAATGACTGGTTACTATTGTAAAACATAATGCAAACGGGTATTTATCACGAATTTTACCTTTAAAGTGTACAAGGCGGGTGTAAGTGGGACATCTGGAAGGGGAAGACCTAGGCGAACATATTTGGACCAAATTGGTGACATTTTCAGCATACAGCGGTCACCCATCCACTCGTTGCTTAACTTTAATAAAAGGGAGGTAAAAACTTACGAAATTCCTCCATGATAGTTCGTTTCGTCTCCACCTGTAGATCGTGCCACCTCGGCGGGAGGTGTCGGAGCCTGCGCGCGCGCACCCTCGCGCCGCTGCAGCGCGGCACGCCGCAGCGCGGGTAGCGGGACACCACGCATCGACTGTGGCACGAGTCGCACACCCGAGCACCGACCATGTCCTCCTGCACATCATTTACATTTAATGCGGGCACCTATTGAGATGTATTATAGAGCCACAATCAGACAAATAAAATGTAAACGCCGAAACTCTGCGCACAATACGTAGTGCGCAGAGTTTTTCTTTTTTGCGTACAAGCGACATTGAGCATTAAAACAAACGTACATAACGTCTACATTCAAATGTCAAATGTCATTGTAGAACATTGAATTTGCACGCACATTTTTTGAGTGTTGTCAGCTATTAGATTGTGACTCTTTAATACATCTCAATGCGGGCACCACACATATTCAACTTGGTTCCAATATTGGCTACGAATAGAATTGCCACTGGCAATGCTCCGTTCGTGTCCAAGATCGATCCCCACATTTGAGTGTTGGAACCAGAACAATCCAACACTCCAATGTGTGGTGCCCGCATAAGATAGAAAAAAGTAAGATAGATAAAAAAAGGTCCCAAACCATGGACCTAGTATAGTACCTGGACGAACAGCGAGCCTGCCGCCGAGAGGGACAAAAATTGCAATGAATCCATAGTTTCGTAGTACAAAATTCGGAGCATCAAGTTTCCGGCCATACAAAAAAACGGCACGCGATGAAGGACAAAAGATCTAAGCTTTGTCTCTTTTACTCACAAGATTGTTGTATAATATTCTTCTTTGTTTTTGTGTGACTGAGAAATAAATATACAGCGCTCTATTTCTTACTTTCTCTAAGGTAGCAGGCTATCTGGTGCTGCCTACTTTAAACTCCCGTTTTGGGCCATTTTAAGGGTTACGATTTTGTGTATGGCCTTTGTCTTTCTTCTTGGTATTCATCGTCTTTGCATGAACTAACAATGTCATACATTTGAAATACTTAACCCGGAGCGAGGATAGTTAATAATAATAATAAATAATAAATATCCTTGGACATTTCACACGGCGTCATCTAGTCCCAAGCTAAGCAACTTAATACTTTATTTATTTATTTATTTATTAAATACATACATACTATACATAGAAGAACATCCAGACCCGCAAAAAATATCTGTAGAAGATACAAACATTTGTCCCTTGGCGGGGATCGAACCCGCAACCTCCGCGTCTCAGGCGGGCCTTCGCCCACTGCCACAGAGGTCGTCATATACGCCCAGAATTAGCCCACAGTTGTTACCTTAAGTCCATAATGTGAGGCTCGTGATCTTGAAACAGTTCTGGTGGCACCAGGCGCATCACAGACCGCGCACGATGAAGATATGCTGGTGACTGTAGTGACCGGAGTGGTGACGCTGGATGGTGTCGCGGTGCGCTCTATCACCGCTGTGGACAAAATGTGGGTTTGGATTCAGTGTGGACATTCTTCGGCTTATAACTTAGGCCTTTACATCTTTACTAGATGATTTATACAGAGTCAGGAGGCAAGCTTTGCCTCCACTTAACGGGACATTGTTGAGATGTATATCAACTAAGAACTCAGTTAAAACGTTAATTTTCATGTCAATAAAGTAAGTAAGTTCGTATGAGCAAGTGGCCAACTCTGACGGAGTTTTAGGCCGCCTTAAGGCCTCCGTCCTGTGTCAATACACACAGTAAACTCCTCCTTCGCCTTCGGAAATTACTTTGAACCTTCATGTCGCTACAGGGAGGCAAAACCGATTAAAAATCCCTAACATTTTTAATATTTAATATTTAGTTCTTTACTTTATATCTCTTGTTCAAAATTTTATTGTTTAGGTTTTTTACCTATGCAAATCAGTGAAGTAGGGCACTGGTGACCCGTAACACAGGTTATTTTCTAAACCTATTTCAGGCACCAGTCTCTCACAACATTTCTTTGTAATAAGTTAGAACCGACACCTTATTTTTGGATTATTTTTTACTGCATTTATTTATTTATTTTTAATTCATTTTATTTTCCTGTATTCATACTTATTTAACTGTATGTATTGTTTGTGAGAGAAATAAATAAATGAATGATTGATTGATTGATTTATGTTTTTTTTAGGAAGCACTTCAACGATATACAGTCATTGTTATTTTTGAACTATATAGGTATTCAACGCTAATAATGTAAAGCTTGAAAATATTTAGCACAAATTCGCCGGGCGCATTAAAAATGGAACCTAGGTAGGTACTAAACTAGATTCAAAACAACCGGCCGGCTAATCCGTGCATATTAACCAGCTGGCTTAACATAACGCCTAACATTTAGACGGCTGTGTAAATCACGGCAGGGTTGCCAGATATAATGATAAATTCAAAAACTCGCAACTTTTTAATAAGCTTTCTTGATTGCCACTGATCAAATAAAATAATTGGTTAATACTTTATCTAAGCCGTTTTAGGGAATAAATATATAAAATAAATAAAATATTTAACTGAAGAGAAATTTAATGCTCTTTGTTAAGCTCAATATTGCCACAATCACAGGGTTCTTTCGAATAAAGGCAATGTTTGGAGGTGGATTTTTAAAATCCACAAATTTTTCCAATAGCGATCTGTATAGAATAGAATAGAATAGAAAAAGTTTTTATTTTCCATCAACATAAACATGGGTAACATACAAATGAAAAATACTTATTGACAATCGAGTGACAAGAAAATAAGTCTACCCCTCAGCATTTGCTCCAAGCAGCATCATGACTGTTGGAGCGCTGGTTTTCAGTGGCGCCAAAAGCAGTTACGCATCAACTGCCGTGTGACACGCGCATACAAATTTATTAGGTATAGGTACAATAAAGTTCAAGTACAATAAGTACGTTTCAATTCAACTTGGTTATAAACTTTCAGATTCAAATAAAGCTTTCGCGATCACAATTAATATTTATAAATAAGTAAGTATATGGACACGGGGTTTTATCGCGTAAAGGAAATAAGGTTAATAACGCGATGAAACCCCGTGTCCATGTATTTGTAAATATTCATAATATAGTCATAAAAAAAATAGTACGAGTAACAACCCTAAACGTTTCGTATTTAATATTCAGTGTTTGTGCTTTGGGTGGGCCGAGCTGATTACTGGATTCCCGTCGAATATTCTAGTTTGCATCAATAACTATCATTCGAATAGTTTGACTAACAAAAACAGTAGGGTTATCGGCGGTTTTTGTGTAGTATAGTAATCTATCTTCGCTCACGTATCAAGTATTATAAATGTATGGAATTTTTAGTTCATGCAAGTTACCGGGGGAGGCGCTGCACTGGTTTTTCATACATTTGCGATACTTGACTCGGTATCGAGGGCAGTACTACGGTAAACTGGCGTTAAATGACATCAAAAGTACAAAAAAACATTCAAATCGATCAAGCACTTGTGGAGAACATACAATAGAATTTCACTTGCAAAACTATCGTGAGTTGTATTAGACATTATAAAAGTACACGGTCGGAAACATTGTCGGTATCTAAATCGACGATAATTTTACGTGAGTAATTTCCCGTGTACTTTTATAATGTACAATAGAATTGTTTAATATCAGAATAAAACAATAGAAAATATGAAATACCAGGAGCGCATAAACTAGCAGAAGATGGCAGCCGTACTAACTTCGTTAGCAACTGTCTAACTAGCAACTAGCTAACTAGCAGCTATCCAAACATCCAACTGCGGTGAGCGGCAAATCAAAACTGCACAAATCAGTTTAGCCAGACGGGCGGCCGTGCCCGCGGGATGCACAGATAAATAGACAATGTTGGCAATTCTCTTGTTTACTGTATACAGGAGCCGTTTTGGCCCAGTGGGTTCGTGCCTTGATTCGAAAGGTCGTGGACTCGAATCCAGCCGTTCACCAATGGATATTTTGTTTCGAAAAATTTATATGTGTTTTAGATTTAAACGGTGAAGGAAAACATCGACGAAACCGAGCATTCTAATAGGGCATGGGCTTGCAACCTGTCACGTATGGAAAGTTAACTTCTGCAAAATGTGGGTAAGTAGCAAATAGTATCTGGACATACCGAAGAATCCCCTAAGACATCTTCAAAGGATTGATATCAAAAGGCTAGATCAAAGAGCATATAAGGGCAAATAGAGAAAAGGAGACGATCATACTTATACTTATAATATCACATTAGAGAAGGCCAGATCAAAAATGTCGAAAACCTCTGTGGCGCAGTGTATAATAGGTGCCTACTTGTTGCTGCGTGGCTAAGTGTGATTTTATTCAAAAGATTCCTATTTTAAATACGCCTTAAGACTTTTCGTTTTATAATTTATCTGGTTCGTAGCTAAGATGGTTAATTTGGCTCTAGTTAATTAGACTGTGTGCAGCAATTAGAGTTAGCAAGTTAAACCAGACGTTTATCTTTGAGGATTGAGCTTTCGCTAAGACCTAGGACTAGGACATAGGCAGACGCGGGAGCGGATTAAAAAAACCTAAACAAAGCCTGTGATACACGTAAAAAAGTACTGCTTTGATCAGCGTTGATCAGCTCAGTTTACTTTATAGCTTAGCTCGTGACAGTGTGTAACGTCAGGTGGATTAACGCCAGTTTACCGTAGTATTGGATACTGTCCTCGAAACCGAGTCAAGTAGCACAAATGTATGGAAATCCAGTGCAGCGCCTCTCCCTAACTTGCATGAACTAAAAATTCCATACATTTAGAATACTTGACACGTGAGCGAGGATAGATTACTATACACAAAAACCGCCGATAAAACTACAGAGCTAATGTTCAACTTTGGTGAGGGACTTTTAAAAATACCTGACGTAGGTACTCTTTTGGCTTAAAGACTTGTGCCTAGTACCTACGACAATAAAAAAAAATCGCCGAGCCTACATTTGATAATCGTGTAAAAACACGAGTTTTGCAGTATTTAAATCGCTGTATTTATTCAAAGCACGTCGCACAGTCAAAAGTGAATAATTTGCTCTATTCAGCCGTTTTACATCCCGTAGGATTCACTCAATTAATCCCCTCCCAATTACTGGATATTTGCATAAGAGCTAATTGGATCCGCTTCTATCGCCGTGATTAAAGTGGCGTTGAAACCGTTAGCGGTTTTGTAGTTGGCGCCCAACGTGGGGCAATAATATTTAAGAATTTCGCGAGTAATTTTCTTAGATAGTTGTAGGTCCTATGCACTAAGTCATATGATTGAATATTGAATACATAAAACAAACAGGTACTCTTAAGCTTAACACGCGGTTTGGCTTGCAGTTGTTGGAGAAAAGTAGAGCTGTGAACAACCTACGAGTAACGAAAAGAACAAAGAAACGGGATATGTAGTGAATGGAACAGGCAATAGAATCACCTAGCATGTGAGACGTTTTCTATAAGATCCTTGAGGTTCTACTCAAAACAATTACTTATTTTTTATTTATTTCTTTCTTTGGTTCTGAAGTTTTGACGTGCCTTTTAGATATCAAATGATTCGAAATATCTGAAAATTTTGATAATACAGCTAAATCAGCCATAGCAATATAAAACCACTTTATATGGCTAAATAGAGCTAAGCAAAAAATTATACAAAGATAAAATAAACGTACATAAATTTCCATCAAAGTCCATCCATTACATTAACAGTGCAAACATTCAGATCCAAGCAAAACATTTAATCTACAAGATGTCTCTTGGCAAACATGTCTGTTAGTCAGAGCTCGTTAAATTGCCACGCTCGGTGGGCACGGCAAACACGCGACAGCCCACAACTGGGACTGTTTGAGTTAGATCAAACGCTGGATGAATAAACCAGGCCGATATAATTTTGTAAGTTCGGATGGTGGATTTTTTTATGTTTTATTTGGAAGCTGTACCACGTTGGGCGCCAAAAGAGTTTTCACTATTTCTTCCCGTCTTTCGATATAACGTTCGACATAACGATCTTCATAGTATGTATGACTAACTCCTTTGTTCATATTCAAGGCAACAATGATTAAAAATAAAATAATTATAATTAAAGTTTGGTTATATTTGTAAATGTTTATAATACGTCACTCGTACCAATGAAAAATGGTCTTATTAGCATTTGCAGCTATTTGAACAATATTAATTAATTTATACCATTTAAATGACCATAAACATAGTCTTTACAACTGTACCACGTCGGGCGCTAATATTAACTTTATATATTGTTTATAATTTCACTCGCGTTTCAGGACACAATACATAAAAATCAAAAATTTTACTATGAAAAATAAAATAATCTAACTGAAGCGAATATTTGTATGGCGTTTTTTAAGGTTGTTCAAAGCATAACGTTAAAAAGAGTTTAATATGAAAGTAGGTTGAAGTACCAAGAAGATTGTATTAACTATATCCAACTAATATTATAAATGCGAAAGTTTGTGAGTATGTGGATGAATGTATGAATGTTTATTTCACTTTTCACTCTTTCACGCGAAAACTACACGGATTTAGCTGAAACTTGGAATATACATAATTTAGGTCCTGGAATAACATATTATAGGCTACCTTTATCGATGTAGATACCATGCGAGTAAGGTTCAGTGAATGTTTAATCCATGTAGTGACTGTATACAGGCTGATACCAAGCAGTCAACTGCCGCGTCACGGCTAAGCCTCACAGAGAATATTTAATCAATGGCGCCTGTACGAGCACTTTTGAAGGATTACCGGCTTACAGTCGGCACTTAGTGTAATTTATGAATTATCATTTTATGCTAATAGGTAATTGGATTTGCATGAGGTGCTTAATTAGTTATTGTATCTCTTACGGCCGATTTCAATATTAAACTTACGAATGATCGTAGATTGATCGCCATAGCAACTTTGTTTAGACAACAAAAAATGTAGGACACTTTTTGACAGATAACAATAATATTACTATGGCGACAGATCCACGGTTATTAGTAAGTTGAATATTGCAACCCGGCATAAGTGGGTAAAAAAATATGGAGCGCTTAAGACCGCCAAAGAAAACTCCGTCACCAGAATTGGTCACTACTTCATACGAACTTACTAACAAGTTAAAAAAAAAGGCTAAAACGATTGATAAGTTAACAAGGTTTTGTAGAAAATTCTCTAAAATGAGCTGCCTTGACTTCACCTGAATGTAAAGTCTATCTGTATACACATAATAATGTATTTTTGGAGAGGTGTTTTTTTTTATAAACGCAATGTTTCTGGAAATATAATATACAAAATCACATAAGACTCGGTAGTTACTAACGTTCATCGCACAAGACATCCATAAGTGAAGTAGAGGACTATGACTTTCTGATGGTATTTAGTCACAAACATCAAAAATAAAAAATTTGACGACCTCTGTGGCGCAGTGGGCGAAAGCCCGCCTGAGACGCAGAGGTTGCGGGTTCGATCCCCGCTGCGGGACAAATGCTTGCATGTTCTGCAAATATTTGTTTCGTGTCTGGGTGTTTTCTATGTATAATATGTATGTAAAAAAAAATGTATCTATGTAGTTTATCAGTCATCTGGTTACCATAACACAAGCATTAAATTGCTTAGCTTGAGACTAGATGACGCTGTGTGGAATGTCCAAGGATATTTATTATTATTATTTCTCTATGTGACGTTTTAAATCGGAATATAAAATTATTGTACCATTTAAAATACTGAAAGTAAGATAATTTTGGAGATCCTCCAGCGTCCCCGAGGACGGTTAGACGGACGCGTAGTAATACTGAGCTACGGGACCCCTCCGGTGACGGTCCCGAAAATGGTATTATGCAATATGTATTAAAAGAAAGTAACTTCTTTAAACCACCTCAAAATAAGTAAATATTCTAGGACATTTTACACAACGTCATCTAGTCCCAAGCTAAGCAACTTGTGTTATGGTAACCAGATGATTGATTAGATACTTTTTTTTTTGTAATTACTATTTTTTTTGTATATTATAGATGGAAAAAGATCCAGACTCGGAACTTGTTTTTTTTTTTTAATTTTAAACTTTCCCAAGTAAAGTGAATACACAAAATATTTATTTTTTATACATAGTTTTAGTTGAATTAAAGTAATTTCTCTACTATTATAGATGTGAAAGTAATCTGTCTGTTACGCTTTCACACCTAAACCACTGAACCGATTGTGATGAAATTTGGTACAGAGATATACTTAAATTTGGGAAAGGACATAGGCTACATTTTGTTCGGATCCCACGCGTGGGAAGCCGCAGGTAGCAGCTTATAATTTATAAATATACAAAAACCTTGTTTCAAAGAAAGAAATACCGCCCTGCCTCACTGCCGCATAAACCCATCCAAACACCGCAGGTTTCTTTGAATAGCACACTAATATTGAAGTGATTCCACAAGCACAATGATAACAATCTACGTTTATTTGCGTAATTGTCCCGCGGGACACGATCGGATGGAAATTGAAGGGAAAAACACAGAGTACACGAGATATTTGAAGTTTCAATGAATTAAGTACGATTTCTTTTAATACTAGCTTCGAGATGCGGATTTGTTCGAGTGATACCAAGATGGATGTGACCAGAGAAAAGATGGACGGATTTTGTGAAAGATTTTAATAAGAAAGGCGTAAGAAAGAAAGAAGGAAAGAAAAATCATTTATTCTTGTAGGACCTCAAGGATCACTTAAGTTTCGTTTTACATGCTAGGTGATTCTAATGCCGTGATTGTTGAGATGATAGCTGATAGAAATATGTAAGAATGCTTGTACCGGCCCCATGTTAGGTGGGACAATATTTTAAATAGCCCAGAGGTATGCCTGTTACAATCTATCTATATCTAACCCAAGTTTAAACTAAATTAGCTCACATTTTGTTATGAAATGAAGATTTTAATTTAGAATTCAATCGAGTTTCAATGTTTTTTTACCCTTTGGCAAATTGATGCACGCAAACACCCGCTTTCAACGGTAAAATGTGAAACTTCAAGTTGATTTATTTACCCAGTGAATTATTTAAGCGAATTTAAGACTTATTTTTTTATTTATAATTCGAATAGCATCATGTAATCGAGTATCATAACCATAATTTATTTAAGGAACCCGCGACGCCCTACTGTAGCTAAATCTATCCTTCCTTTCAGTCCTCGCTGATAACATATTCCTAAACTAAACAAATCAAAATATATTTTTTTCCGCTATGAAAAATAATTTAAAATCACATAATCAACTCATCAAACACACTATATAAATGCACGCACGCCGCCGCCGCGCGTCAGTCGCCACCAACCTCCGTCCGGGCATGTTGTCTCTCTACCGCGCTTGGCTCGGGCCGAGCCCTTGCGTGGCGAGGCCAGCACCGCCCCCCGGAGCTCACAGACCCGTCCCCAGACGAGCCAAAGCCCCATCACCGAACCGACAAGCCAGCCCACCACCCCCATCCCCCTCATCAACAACCTCCAGCGAACTAGACGTCGAACGAATCGAGCCAGAGGAATCAAAAAACCCATCAAACACGGTCTTAGATATCGCGTGTTGCGATGGACCGGTGCGCTTCAGCAGGGTGTTAAATTCCGCTTGGAAGGAGGAAACGGAAAGATCGTGGCCGTGCAGACATCGCAAGCAAAGATCTACTCTTCATTACTATCCGTGCAAGACGTGTGGATGCAAGTTCCCGTCTTACTACTTCGTTCATAAGCATAGGAAGAGCTGTCATGGCGAAGATACTCCAGTGAACCTGGCTATTGAGACACAGAATCTGAACGAGAGCCGAGAGCAGAATGAACGGAGCCAGGAGGAACCGAGACCTTCCACTTCCAGCGCTGCGTCTTAGACAACTTTAAGAAGTTGTATTACGACTTGTGGATTTCTTTCGCAGTTTAAGAGTTAAATAAATTGTAAACTAGTGAAAAGTGAATACTTCGACAGTTATAATTTAGCCGAGCGAGTGTTGTAGTGACAGGCGCTAAGTGGGAACGATGGCTCGGTTTTTGCAAATATATTGTAACCGCTTAACAACGGAGGGACAAACATTAATTACGTTTTATTATAAAATAGAGAACGTAGGTGTTTAAAAGTATCATAAATAAATACAAACGTAGAAGGTGTTTTAACGTGTCATAAAAATATACAAATTAAGTCTTAGCACTAACAAATAAGTGAAGCGTATAGATTTTAAAAACTTCAGCAATATTTGTGTCATATTAATTTAAGATTATAATAAAAGGGTGATTTTTTTAATCGTCAAATTTAATCAAAAGTAAAATCACATTATATTGTAAATGATAAACAATTTGATGATTAAACAAATCAGGCCTAAATAATAGCAAAGTATCATTATGTGCCAAGAGATTTACGTAGTTATAGGGATTAAGCATTATCCAGTACCTAACATTTCAGAGTGAAAGAATTAAAGAATAATCAAAAGAAAAAGCGCTTGTTTATACTCCAAGTAAAGCTCCAAATATCTTAACTGTAAGTTGAAGAGAATCACAGTTTTTACCCTCGCTAAGTACAAATGTCAGTTACTTTTTCGAGTAACATTATTAAATGACTTATTAAAACTTTACTTGGAGGTGGTTAAACAAGCCTTAAGCAATATTCAGTGAGTTTTAGGATTTTTCTCTTAAAAGCACACGAAAGACAGTAGTGATTTCAGCACATATCAGTAAAGTGATTTAACGAGCTTAAGGATAGTATTCATTTAGTTTTAATGTAAGACGTTAATAAATTAACTTAACTTAGAGACTTTTGTTTCATTTAAGTATCTATAAAAAGGTCATGGAAGATTCATCTCAATTCAAAGTTATTAAAATTGCAACGACTAGGTACGAATATTCTATTAAAATGAAAACCTTTAATTGGCTCACTATGTATTTCTATTTTGTTTTTTAAGGAACAACAAAAAGCAAAAAAAGAAAGTGTAAAAAGCTGTTATAAATAAATAAATAAATATCCTTGGACATTCCACACAACGTCATCTAGTCCCAAGCTAAGCAACTTAATGCTTGTGTTATGGTAACCAGATGACTGATATACTACTTAGATAATTTTTTTTTTTGTAAATACATACATATTATACATAGAAAAACAACCAGACCAGGAACAAATATCTGCAGAACATGCAAACATTTGTCCCGCGGCGGGGATCGAACCCGCAACCTCCGCGTCTCAGGCGGGCTTTCGCCCACTGCGCCACAGAGGTCGTCGTGTTGGTTATCCGAAGATAAATAAATAAATATAAACAGCCAGTTTCTCGAACGCAGATCATCTCAAAAATCAATGGTCAAATCACGTGACAAGTGTCAATTAATAAACTTAATTTAGAAAGTAATCAATCAACGTCATACGTCGAGACGATGAATAAACCCCGTTTTTTGGCAGTCATTGTTAGTACTTATAGTAGAGATGTCATCACTGTTTAGTTTTCGTGCTTCGGAGGGCTCGTTAAATTGTCGGTCCCGGCTTTTAAACTCGTTAAGCCATGACGGAGGCCTTTTTAGGCGGCCTAAAAACTCCGTCACCAGAGTTGGCCACTTGCTCATACTAACTTACTTTTTACTGTTTAGTTTCATGTACTTTAAGTTAGAACCAATAAAAAATTTGAATTTGAATCACTGCCAATTAATTTTATTGACTTTTCAATGTCAATCTTAACAAACAACTGTAAAAATCTACCGCTGAAATCTTCAACACAAAACTGGATATCATTGCATTTCGAGTTCTCTCAAAAAGTCCATGTAATGCTTCAGTAAAAAACCCACATCTTTACTGACGCTGATTATGACTTTGACTTGACTTTACCAACTTGAATTATAATGACATGGTAGTGGCTAAATGCGTGGCAAAAGCCGGCGAAGCCAAAATAAAGAAGAAGAATAAATCTTCAACTCACCAGCTTCAGGAGTCGGCGGCGGCTGCGTCGGCGTCGGCGGTTGCGCCGGCTGAGGCGTCGGCGGTGCGCTGCCGCCGCTGCTGGCCGCCGGCGTCACCACCGCCGTCGAGCACGGCGGCGGTGACGGTATCGTGGCCGGCATAGGCGTTGATGGTGTGGGGATCATTGATGGAGAGGGGGTTGAGGAGGTTGATGAAGTGGGGGGGAGGGTGAGGGGCATTGGCGGCGCTGATGTCTGTGAAGAAGTTGAGTATTTGAAGGCATTGTAATTACTTTCAAAACTATCGTGAGTTGTATTAGACATTATAATAGCACACGGGAAATTACTCACGTAAAATGCATTATCGTCGACGATCATTGTAATTAGTTGACGAATTAATAAGAAAAGTACTTTTATTCTGAATTAATAAAGAAGTGATATTATAAGAAAACATGAGGTTGGGAATCAAAACGACATAAAATATTGCGAGATTTGAAAGTAACTCATAACAAACTATTTTTTATAATTGATAAGAATCCTGGCGTTTTAGATTTATGATTTAATAAACAAATCAAACTTGGTTTCAGTCTAAACCATGTTTTTTAATACAGAAGTAATGTCAAATATCTAACTAACCCACTGGACAATAGAAACTGGCGGTAATCTGATTAAATCCTTACCGTAATAGCCGTAATAGTAACAGTCACGTCTGCACTCGTAACAGTCACTGTGGTCGCTTCCATCGGCGGTAGCGGCGGCGTCGGCGGCGCGGGCGACCCGACTATGCTGATCGACGTCGACGTAAACGTTGACGTCGCGGTTGACGTCGCCAACGTCGGCGGCGCGGACGATGCGGGGGGAGGGGACGGCGGTAACGGTGGCGTTCGCATTAGTTCTACCCTGGAAAATGAGGAAAATAAATATAAACTTAATAATTATATAAAAGGTATCCCAATAGAGAGGAGTGGAGAGAAGGAAGGGAGGCCTTTGCCCTGCAGTGGGATGATACGGGCTCCAAATTATAATATAATAATTATATTTATTACAATAATATTATAATTGGTGTCACGAATTATGTTAACTTCTGTAAAATGTTAGAATATATAAATGAAAAACCTTACTAAAAGTTAACAGCTCCGGCAGGATTCGAACCTGCGTAGATACAAGCGATCGCTCTAAGCCTAGCCGGGAATATACTAAATGTGTATCTGGACAGAACACCGACTACCCCATTAGACCAACGGATTATGAGTAAAAAATTTAAAAAGTAGAATGTCTAACCAATTTTTCGACACGAAAAGTCCATTGCAGGGCCGGATTCGAACTCACGACCTCTATTCACTTGGCCAACACGGCTTTTTTAATATCTACTAATATCGTAGAGAACGCTCAAATACATAATAACTATCCGATATAACGCTCCCCAGAAAACCAAAGGGGAAGTCGGGGTAATAACGGCACAAGAAAATATGGAATAATCTGTACTGTTGACAATCACTCGGCTGATTATTTGCGAAGCGCCTCGCGGGACGCGCCAATCAGCATATGTGTGACTTGCGAGCGTATCTGACTTTACCTGTTTTAAGCCCGTATCGACATAGCTTAAAACAGATTCATGAGAGAGAATACAAGCAGATAAAATTTAAACTAAATTAATTAATTCTAAACCAGTTTTGAGACTGTATTTAGTAATCCGGAAATTAAAGATTCTTTGAAGATGGTGCGTAGTCAAGGAAATATCAAATGACTTGTTATAGTTACTGGATATTTATATAATAAAACAACTGGTATTACTTTAAATACCCATTAAAACAAACGAAAAATGAAGAAAGTGCCTTAACTTCTTTCAATTTATAGTACGTATACGAGCTAATACATAAAACATTTATTTATGGGATAGAGACGTGATTTTTTTTCATAAAATCCTTACCTACCTTGTCTTTCGATCCATTCACACTCATTATATTCTTCATACAAGCTCGCCGATTTTAAAATTTGTCGTTGACCTAGTCAGTAGGTACCTATTTTCAATTACGGGTGATATTAGCATGTTGGAAAAAATAAACTGAAGAATGCATTTCTTTTTTTTTTGGGAAAATCGAAATGTTCAAATATCGGATTAAAAGGCTCAGTAGTCCGATGATCTGTATAGATCAGCATCATCGGACTAAATCATCGGACTACTGATACTAGGGGGACCCATCCATTCCATTATAATTTGTAAAAACCCAAGCAAACTCAATTATGATTCGTATGTTAGTAATACCGTTATGATTGTCGATACAAAGTCAATATTCGTACAATTTATTTTATTTTATACCGATTGATTTTGTTTATTTGTGAAACGGTAGATACAAAGTTTTTTGCAATTACATTTGATTAAAGTAGCTAGACTTCTAGTAATCAAAAGACGCAAATAGTATTATCTCTGGGTCTCTGGGTCTAGTTTAAAATAAGTTTTAGCTGTGTTGGATCAATAGTTTCAAAGATATATTGCAACAAGGTGTTAAGGTCATATTGCAACAAGTGTAAGGTCTTACTTTTTTTTGTCGAAAGGAAGTACAAATCACATATTTGTTAAAAATAAATTATATATAATATAGCAATTAAGTAACTTAGCTATAAACTTATAAAAAAAAGAGGCTTTTTGAACAAAATCTTTACAATTGAATAAGAACATAATTTAAATGTCGATAAAAGAACTATACGAAACTTACAGTCAGATTACATAAAACATTAACATTTTCTCATCTCTAATAAATTGTTTAAACTTTTATTTAGACTAAGAGTAGTGGCAATTCTGAGTGTCACAAAAGCTAAACTAAGCTAACTAAAATTGTTGCCGTCCCTTTCATAGCGATGGGAATAAAAAGGATGGCAATAGTTTTAGTTAGGTTAGTTTAGCTTTTGCGACACTCCGAATAGCCCCCAGTATGTACTTAATATTTAAAACATTATTGTCGATAAGCGTACTACACTATCATCTGTCAGTGTTCATCGAATCAGCTATCGATACATTTTCCCGTCCCTACTGCTCCGGCGGCTTGTTTAGATTTTTACGCAAACAGAGCCCAGCCATATTTCTAATTGCCTTAATTAAAAGCATTCGCCAATTGAGAAGGAAGAAAAAGAGTTTTGGCAATCGTTTTTATCCGTTTGGTGTTGGTTAAGATATTGTAGGGAAAGATGATCGTAACAGAATAGTAAAATATTAATAGTTACAATAAAAAAATCGATTATTTCCGGGTGATCGACTCGCATTATAATGGATTTACTATGCTACAACTTTTACTCTGACTTGCCCTTCTAGGTGCATTAAAATGAAACGTCTCCCTAATTAAGTATTTACTTCAAGAAATCACACTGAAAATTTAAAGATATTTACCTCACAATAATTTGTGTAGGCTGATCTCTAGCACTATGATTTAAATATATATTATTTAAAAATTTAATATGTATAATTTCTGATGGAACTAAACTACATTTTATCTCGACTAAAGGCGTGTCGCTACAACATCATAACCAGTTTAAAACCATACATTCTGCAGCACTATAACCCTTCCCCAATTAACAAAACTAAAAAAATCGTCACTGCCCAAGTTTACAAACCAGCGTGGATGAGATTAATTTGATTGTCGAGGTTACCCTTGTTTGCACCCCCTCGGAGAGAGCGGGATAATTACCGCTGGTATTAATTGGCCAAATTTTAATGATGTTCAAATAGAGGCAGCGCTGAATCGGAGGGATTTTATATTTTTAAGCTGTTACTGTAAACTGTTTTTTTTTTGCAGGATCATTTTGTAAAAAGTGGGAACCATTAATAATAGTACCATTAATAGGGAGTCGCGTTGGAACAGGCATTAGAATAACCTAGCATGTAAAACGAAACTTAAGTGATCCTTGAGGTCCTACAAGAATAAATGATTTTCTTTCTTTTTTTCTTTCAATACACGTGCCGCTGAATACTCTTTTAATCGAAAATCTAACGTTTTATATTCGATTTTGACTCCGAGCACCATTAGCATTTTAACAAAATGAAATATTAATCAGGTATGTTTTTTTTAATAAGTATATTATTTGTGTAATCTACAGAATTATTTTAGTACTTTATAATAAAATTAAGGTTACAATTATAATAAAATTAAAGTTTAAAATAACCAAGAATAGACAGAAAAAAATTACACGAAAATCTTACGAATTTAAGTCACCAGGTTACAGGTGTACAAGGCGGGTGTAAGTGGGACATCTGGAAGGGGAAGACCTAGGCAAACATATTTGGACCAAATTGGTGACATTTTGGAGAAAGGCCAGGTCCGAAGTACCCTAAACCGGAGAGCGTGTATGAAGAATGTATTGAGAGTGAATGAGGCGAAAGGAGTGTGTCAAGATCGTAGCAAGTGGAGATCCGTGGTCTCTGCCTACCCCCATGGGAAAGAGGCGTGATTTTATGTATGTATGTAGGTATGTATTAAGTCACCATTTTTATGTAATACCTACAATATTTCTTTGCAAAAATTACACGCACCCCGTTGTCAACTCGTCTGGATAATTGATAGAGACGAAAGGGTAATTATGTTTGCTTTCGCCCAACCTCCCCTTGATTGTTTTGGTTTTATAATTAGCGCGTCAATTTCTACTGATTCGTGGATTTGTTAACGAGGCTGGATCACGCAAAACTTTACCACTTTGCAAAATTAAGCAAAATATTATCTTGCAAAATATTTTTTTTGCAACTAAAAACTCAGGCCTTTACATCTTTACTAGATGGTTTATACAGAGTCAGTAGGCAAACTTTGCCTACACTTAACGGGACACTGTAGTGCCTGGGACATTGTTGAGATGGAATAGGCTTGCCCAGCACCTAAGCCATCCTCTCAGCTTAGCCGGCCATATCCACAGGAAAGACAATGGTCAATACGTCTGGGGCTGACTAGCCGCGGGTTTCCTCACGATGTTTTCCTTCACCGTTTAAAGCTCGTGTTAGAATGCATAAGACTGTTAGACCATCCTTTCACCACACTGATTCTTTCACCATCAACCATCCATTAATCATCTACTAAAACAACCGAGCTCCAAGTTATTTAAAGTAGGAAAAAGTTCAAAAATGTTCTTCAAACTGTTCTCTCAAGAAGAATCTAGCTGGAACGCGGAACTCGATAAAAGAATGGATGAATTTTAAACGATTAATCTTTGTGATGAAAAATTGAGTTTCTCGTTTTCTGAAGCTCATAAAAGCGAGTGGCGGTGCAAACATGGCCGGCAGAGATGCATTGAGGGCTAAAATTATTAACATCTTAGGTACTCCTTAATGAAATCCAAAAAAGAAAAACTCTGCGCACTACGTAGTGTGCGCCGAGTTTTGGCGTTTACATTTTATTTGTCTGATTGTGGCTCTATAATACATCTCAATGGAAATTACCTATAATTTTACACCGTGCCTAGATACGGCCCTGTGCCATAGACGATATAACAGAGGCTAGCTAGGTTAACAAAACCGACCCGTTATGGAAATTAGAATTGGTATAATGTAGCGATTTCATTACATTTCACCAAATATATATAACTTTTGGGTATTTTATTTCATTAGGGTAATTTTCATAGAAATTTTATAGGCTATTCATGATTTTATAAATTTTAAGTACCACAGCTAAATTGTTTTAAAGTTTGATTAGCTTTGAACATAAATAGAACGAGCTTCAAATAGTTTATTGATGAGTTGTTAATTAATTAAATTAATTGTGTAATTTTAACTAAAATACTGTAATACTGTAATTTTGAAGATAATTATTTTAAAGCCATGACGGAGGCCTTTAGGCGGCCTAAAAACTCCGTCACCAGAGTTGGCCACTTGCTCATACGACGAACGAACGAACGTTACATTAACTTTTCATAGTCTCGATAATATTGTACCAATATTTTTTTCAAAAGGAAAACCCATAATTCGTCCGGTATTCGCACCCACGACTTTTGGATCGAAAGGCCAGGTACACCCCACTCTGCCAACACGGCTCTCACTGCTCGCGGGCAAAAGCAATATAGTTTTTATATATTTTTGTATTATAGTGTTAAACCACACATAGGTATTTCATTATAAATAAAAAATCTTACTAAAAGTTTATGAATTCCACGGGATTCGAACCCACAACATAAACTTACAACAAGTCGTAAACTTTTTAGTAAGATTTTTCTTTCATTTATAAAAAACATGAAAAAATTCAATATGATCATGACTGTATCCCAGGGAGCGGTTTCATATATAATAAAAGCAATATAGTGAAATCTAAGAAAAAAACGCAATTCTTGTCTATGTCTCATCCACTTAAGAGCCACATTACCAAACAAGACAAAAAAGAGGAAACGGGCGCCATCGCACCGCTGTGAATAATTCAAGGCACCAATGTTGACATTATGTAATTAAAAAGCTGCTATAGGGATCCGTATTGATACTGTAGAAAAATATTAAAAGGAGCATAGGGGAAAGTGGTATTGAAAATTGTTAGACATCTCAGTTTTTCAACTTAATTTGGGGGTAAAATAGTAATAAAGAAAGAAAGAAAACTCATTTATTCTTGTAGGACCTCAAGGATCACTTAAGTTTCGTTTTACATGCTAGGTGATTCTAATGCCTGTTCCAACGCGACTCCCTACACAAGGGAAGGAATCACATACTAAATATCTTTGAACATTTCACACGGCGTCATCTAGTCCCAAGCTAAGCAACTTAATGCTTGTGTTATGGTAACCAGATGACTGATATAATACTTAGATACATTTTTTTTTTGTAAATACATACATATTATAGATAGAAAAACATCCAGGCAAGAACCTGGTGGTGTAGATTTTTTTAAAGCGATCCCATAACAATCTAAAATAATGTAAATAGTCAAGCTTTAGTGGGAAGCCAGTCGATCAAAGTAAGGCATGTAATGTAAATAAATATCCTTGTACATTTCACACACACAGCGTCATCTTGTAACCGAATGAATGATAATACTGATATACTACCTAATCTAATGTTGGAACCAAGTTGAAGCCCATGTGTGGTCAGTGGTGCCGGCATTAAACTTCGCAGTGGTTATGATAGAGGTCGCTACTGGTTTGAAAAGCCTCGAAAACACTTAAGTGTGTAAATACTGAGTGGAGAACATTTTGAACCCTTTGAAAAGCGCTACGGGGTTGGATGAGTAAAGCACGAATTTGCCACTAGATGTCGGTAGTCGTAGAAAAATGCAAAGTTTTGAAGATAGATGGCGTTAAAACTATTCCAGTTCCCCCGTTCCCACAGGAACCTTTGTGGAAGTGAGGTTCACGAATATGTGGAGAGGTTTGACAAGTTCTATGCATATTAGCTAGATGGCGCCACGCTCCTGAGTTCATGAGTCCATTTTTAGTACACCTATGTAGGTACTCGTCTTTGGTACTAGCAAGGACGATATAGGTCAGCCAAAATATGAGCTTATCCTCTCATAACTCTATAAACAATTAAGTACCCTATTCTACCTAAGTATATATACAACGTGATTCATAATTGGTATGTTATCCCGGAAGGGGGATTTTGTGACCATGAAAATGAACAGTTGTGTAGGTGCAAAGCTTGTGAATTCCAATTTTCAGTTTTTCATAAATAACAAAAATGGTTGAATATTTTCATCGCCCGCTCCCTTCGCAGTGGTTAGGGTCACCGGAAAAGTTCAGGGATCAGCTGATTATTATAGGGTTGCTCTGTGTTTATTTCTGAAGGAAACTTTGCCAGTCATTTTCTTCAATGAAAAACATCGAAATTCAAAAAGTCGTAGAACAAATCTTGTTCACATTCACACTGATGAGGTGAATGACCCCTTTTCGGGATAACATACCAATTATGAATCACGTTGTATAACGTGGTGGTGGTAATATAATATAACCTAGTCTGTATATGACTAACCTTGCGGGGTGTAGCGGCGCGCTGGGAGGGACGGGTATGCAGGTGATGGGCACTCCGTTGCTCTCCTCATCATCCTTACCCTCCGGCCCACCGGCGGGGTCGCACAGCACGCGGCCGACTGTACCTGACGATACAAATACAGGGTCCAACTTTATGTAAATAAAAGAAAAGAATAGAATAGAATAGAATTTTTTTTTATTCTATTCTATCAACATAAACATGGGTAACATACAAATGAAAAATACTTATTGACAATCGAGTGACAAGAAAATAAGGCTACCCCTCAGCATTTGCTCCAAGCAGCATGACTGTTGGAGCGCTGGTTTTCAGTGGCGCCAAAAGCAGTTGCGCATCAACTGCTGTGTGACACGCGCATACAAGTTTAAGCTTTTAAAAGCTTTGTTTAGGTCGCGCCACGTAAAGAGCGCTGGCTGTCAAACTGCGCAGTGGTCGATGATTGGTGGAGAGGTGTTGCGGCGCACTTCATACCATTGATTTAGCGAGTGCCATTGGTTCGTCAGCGAGTGAACACAGGCGCAAACATACCCCCGCTACTTCCCCGACCGCGCTCTTTTTACGTGGCGCGTAAAACCTACCCAAGTGGAGCTGGACACGGCATCTGGCGAGACTTCTTAAGGTGGCCCTTCCCGGTGCGTCTATCATCGACGCGGGCATAGCTGAAAAGCTTGTTGTTTCATCCAGCGCAATGCTAGAAGAAGAAGCAAAGCGAAAAGAGAGAGATAGCGCCTCAGCGCTCGGCATTCAGTAGGTACTTTCGCCGCTCACTCGCTCACTCAAAAAATAGTGTGCGGAAATTTCATAAACAGTGTTCCAGGAAATACATGTTTTTCAGTAAGCCTTACAAGTTTGTAAAATAAATATTAGTCATTTAGAATCTCCATAAGATTTGCAAGGTTTCTATGACAATATTTTCTTTACTTTTACAATTTATGAGTACATTATGAACGGCCAAAGTTCAGGTAAAATTTATGCTAAAAGCAGGTTTTTGGAAGCTTATACTGAATTTGTTTCTCAAAATTTAGATTTTTAGTTTCGATAGAAACCTAGATATAGTGCACAAGATACCTATTAGTCCAAAAGTTTAAAAGAAAGATCTATTACAACGGCATAATCACGTACGAGCGTTTGTATGAAGAGTGAGTCGGGTTGGCCGTTCTTAATGACACTAGGCCTCTATGACTATAACTTCAGCCAAATTTGACGTGCCAATTTTGTAATCAAACTGTCAAACAAAAGTCGAGACAACAAGGTCAATGTCTAGTATTATAAGGTATGTAAAGGTGTATTATAAGGTAGGTAAAGGTGTATTATAAGGTAGGTAAAGGTGTAGGTATTTTATGCCCCATACTGTTTTATATTGTCCATTATCTATGTCTGGTAGAGATCGTTTTTTAGCGATAAGACCGCCGATTGTATGTCATAGGAAAGTTTTTTTGTTGTTTTTTATGTATATTGATGTATTTGTAAATTATGGTGTGCAATAAAGTATTTTCTATCTTCTATCTAGGTATTATAATATAAGGTATGTAAAGGTGTATTATAATATAAGGTTTGTAAAGGTGTATTATAATATAAGGTTTGTAAAGGTGTATTATAAGGTAGGTAAAGGTGTATGTATACTGACCCTGTGACCGCTGCAGCCTAGTGGTGACCCCGGCGGGCAGGTCGGGCTCGGCGGGCGCGCGCGGCGGGTTGCGGGCCGAGCGACGCTGGCGCGGCTTGCGGAGCAGCTGCTTGTAGTTCTCAGCCTTCTTTGATAAATAGTAAAACCTGACAAAGATGCATGTGGTTATCAAATTATACACACACAAACATAGTTAGACAAAAATATAGTTCAGCCATTCAGCAAATGCGAATTTTGTAAACAAATTTTAAATTAGACATAATTACACATGTAAAATTATCGTCGATTTAGATACCTACAATGTTTCGATTCTTCCGGAGAATCTTCATCTGGGTATGAGTGTGGTCACTCCTCGCGGTCGCGTGCTATTATAATGTCTAATACAACTCACGATAGTTTTGAAAGTGAAATTTTAAATTAAAAAAATTAAGAACGTGACATGTCAAAGTGGTCTATAAACGATCGTACTGAATAAATAAATTATGAGTTTATTTCACTACACACTTGCTACGTGATTGATTAGGTAATTGACGAGGAACCGGCTGTAAACTGAGGGTTTATTGACGATGTTTTTTTAGTTTAGAGCTTGTGTTAGCTGCATACGATAGATAGATAAATAAAGACTTTATGGTACACACAAAGCTGTGAGGATGGTTTGGGTCCTAAACCATCCTCGCAGCGTAGCCGGCCATATCCACAGGAAAGACACTCAATAAGTGTGGGGCTGACAAAGCCTCACGATGGGGGTTGTCTCACGATGTTTTCCTTCACCGTTTAGTGTTAGCTGCAAACGAACGAAGGGAGTCGCATTGGAACAGGCATTAGAATCACCTAGCATGTAAAACGAAAGTGATCCTTGAGGTCCTACAAGAATAAATGATTTTTCTTTCTTTTCTTCTTTCAAGAACATCCATACATTCAGTTTCTGAATGTAATTGAACAGATACCTACCTAACACAATCCCTAACGCTCTTCCTCGGCAGAAATGATGCGATTTGTCCAAAATTCTTCGGATGCTGTAGATACTTGTCCCGGAACAGTTCTCTCTCGGCCTGAGACCACACATTTCTGAGCTGGAGTTCTTTGTGCTCCGACTCCATGTCCATGCAGCGCCCTGGGGAATAAACATTAACCATTAATATCATTACCTTACCTACCTGTAACTCTAATAGGTAAAGAGTAAAACCCTTATAACTATTAGTTTAATAAGCCTACTTTAGCTAAAACGGACATTAAATTTGTTGCTATCTCTTTTCATTGACATAAAGAGTAACAAGACAAAAACATTCTTTAAATCCATAATTGAAGAATCTTTATGAATAACAAGTATTTAACAAAACGGTGATGGATTCCAAATGGTTGTAACCTTATGAAATGCTAACAAATGCATGCCGGGTAGAAACAAAATTATTCATCTACACCAGAATTCTAGGTTAGGTTAGTAATGAATGTAGGTACCTACATATTTATATTAAAACTACTAATGGAGACATAGTTTCTGACCATCCAAGACAGTACAACACAGCAACATCAGAAGAGTACAAAATGCTTACTTCCACGCTATGCTTATGTGCTGCAACACTTCTTGGGGTATTTTTTTCAACATAACATGCAAGTCTAAGCGTGTAAGCCAAGGCTACTCACGATTAGTATCAGTATAGACTGGCGCATTGCTCTTAGGATCCCTCAGCAACGGCGGCACAACAGTGAGCGCTCTCATCTTCTTATCCTCATGTTCTTGTTCGTGCAAACCATCCGCAATCTCCTCAAGCTCTGCCTCCGACTTCACTCGCGCGCCGAGTCGGTTAAACCGCTCTCTCTCTTCGCGCTGTTTCCGAAGCTCTGGGAATACCTGGAAAGAAGGTATCAATTTAGATTTTAGAACATTAATTGATTAAAAAGCCGAAGAAAAACTCAAACTGTTCTTGAACTTTTATCGCTGACTGTACCAAGAAAGTACCTTTTCAAAGAACTCCCTATTCCGCGCGTCCTTGGCCTTCCTCTTCTGTCCCTGTTCTATCCTCTCCACCCTCCTCATCCACTCCGCCGCTCTCCGCGTGTACGCTTCCGCTAACGCATCTTCTCTCTGAAACAAATCACAAGATATTAGGTATTATTTTGTTATGTTGTTTTTTTGGAGATATTCTTTATATTTTTTCTTAATAAATGTGATCAGTAAGGCTCAACTCACACCAAAAGAGCAATGAAAATAAAGTTGAAATTCGTATGACACTGAAACTGCGCTTCGCTTCGCTGCTCTTTGATGCTCTTTTGGTGTGAGTTGAGCCTTACTGACACAGAGCGCTTATTTATTTTTTTGTATTTACAAAACAGTGGTGTAAGTAGCGCCTCAAAGGTGGCCCTGTGGCTTAATTACTTTTATTATTATATACTGCGCCCCGCGGTGAATAGGTCCCGTTCCCTTGTGAATCTTCTTCTTCTTCCGAAGATAAGATACGAGTATAATAAGTAAATTGTAAAAATTTGTATGATTGTCAATTCGTTCCTTCGTCGTATGAGCAAGTGGCCAACTCTGGTGACGGAGTTTTTAGGCCGCCTAAAGGCCTCCGTCATGGCTTAACGACTTTAAATGCCGGGACCGACAATTTAACGTGCCCTCCGAAGCACGGACTGATTGTCAATGAATAAATATATATGAACATGAATAAAGAGATGTAAATGAAGACTTATTTTTGGATTATTTCTATTTTAACTGCATTTATTTATGTTTAAATTTATTTTATTTTCCTGTATTTATATTTATTTAACTGTATGTATTGTTTGTGAGAGAAAACAAATAAGTGCTTGATTGATTGAGTATACCTTTTCCGCCTCTAGCTTCATCCGTCGGATATGCTCGGCGAGCCGGCGCCGGAAGGTGCGATGTTTCCTGATGTTCTCGTGGTACACCTCCGTGTCTTGCGGCTGGTTGTACAGCGGATACAGCACGGGCGGACCCAGGTGACCGAGCACTGCGTGAGCTGACGTGGCCTGGAAAAAACAATTTGATAAATAAGTATAAATTATATATAAATTAAAGAAAGGTGGGCGGGGATTGTCTCGCCATGGGTCCCTGCAGATGGGCGACGAAGCCGGGGCAGGCCGAGAAGACGCTGGCGAGATGACCTTGACACCTTTCAGGAGGGTTGGTGGGACATGGCAAAAGACCGAGAAACATGGAAACCATTGGGGGAGACCTTTGCCCAGCAGTAAGATAATAAAGGTTAAAAAAAAAAGTAAAATAAATATAAATATCCTTGGACATTCCACACGGCGTCATCGAGTCTCAAGCTAAGCAATTTAATGCTTGTGTTATGGTAACCAGATGACTGATAATACTACACAGATAATTTTTTTTTTGTAATTACATATCATAGAAAACACCCAGACACGAAACAAATATTTGCAGATCATGCAAACATTTGTCCCGCGGCGGGGATCGAACCCGCAACCTCTGCGTCTCAGGCGGGCTTTCGCCCACTGCGCCACAGAGGATTCATAAAGATTTGTCAATTTAATATAGATTTTAAATATGTTTTTTTCTTGTTACTCTTATGTCAATAAAAAGAGATAGCAACAGATTTAATATCCGTTTTAGCTAATATAGGTTTACTATTTATATGCGTAAGGGGGTAAGTAAGTAGGATGTATGATGATGAAGTAAATTAGTAAGTACCTTTTTCCTATTATCTTTGAGTTCAGAGTTGTCGAGTGATAGGGAAGATTGGAAGAAAAAAACATGCTGTGCCGACCCCACTTAGCGTGGGATAAGGGCAGGAGAATAAAACATGCTGTGCCGACCCCACTTAGCGTGGGATAAGGGCAGGAGAATGATGATGAAGTAAAAGTACCTTTTTCCTATTATCTGCGTACACGCACTGAGCTAGGCTTCGATGCCTCGGAACCGCCTCTTCCGGTTCCGCTGCTTCCGCCGGCTTCGACGCCGTCTGCTCCAGCTCCTCTTGCTTCTTTCGAAGCTTCGAAAGCGTTGCGTCTGAGAGCGCCATCTCCCTGTCCACCTGGAAAGAATAAGTAAGAAAGTTAGATAAGAGACGCATGCTTTTAATTTTACCTAGAAATCATCATCATCATTGGCAGCTCAAATTATAGCCCACTGCTGGGTATATATATGCACTTAATAGCGCTCGTGGCGAAGCTTGCTAAGACGTTCTTGATAGATCGTCGAAGTTAAGCAAGGTTCTGAGCAGTCACAACTTGGATGGATGACCGCAAGTGGCATCATCAGCTGAGCGCTTCCGTGCTTCGGAGGGCACGTTAAATTGTCATTTGTCGGTCCCGGTTTTTAAAGTCGTAAAGCCATGACGGAGGCCTTTAGGCGGCCTAAAAACTCCGTCACCAGAGTTGGCCACTTGCTCATACGAACTTACTTTTACTTAATAGGTAATAATATTAGTAGTGTTAATAATACTTAGGTTCGCACCCTCTGCCCCACCTCGTCCATGACCTAGAAGTCATGGTGAAAAAAAAACATTTGCAGACATACAAACATTTGTCACAGCGTGGATCTAACCGCAACCTCTGCGTCTCTTTACTTTAGACTCCATACCTTGGATATCTGCTGCAGCAGCACATCCTTGGTGGTCCGGAAGCTCTGCTCCTCCACGGTGGGCTCGGAGGGCGGGTTGGGAGACAGCACCTCCACGGTGCTGTACTGGTTCACCGGCTCCTGGAACAAACAGCGGTTGTTATTGCATATCAAATAAATAAGTAATAAGTTTTATAGAAATAGCAAAATATTTATTTACATTCACTCACACACATTACAGTACAGGTACAATTACTTGTAGGAAATATAAGTGAAGCAAATTGGTCACACTCAGCATTTGCTGTAGAAGCTGAGGTAGCAACTACAGCGCTGGTTTTCAGTGATGCCGCAGTATGTAGCAGGTTATATAGCATTTTGTTATGTTAGCAGGTCATGCATGGTTTAGACTGGCGCAGAATAGGAGGTTGGCACAAGCGAAGAGAGGCCTATGCCCAGCTGTGGGATGCGACGGGCTGCACATGATGATGATGATGATGTTATGAGCCTGTAACGTCCCACTGCAGGGCAAAGGCCTCCCTTCCTTCTTCCTTCATCCCTGTTTTCATTTGTAGCTTCTTGCTTCAACTACCTATCATTTACGTCACTGTTGAGTTGACTAATTGATTGTTTACGAAATCTGGCTGCTAAATTTCTACGTTCATCTAGGTACTCTTTGATCAACTGACAAATTAAAAATACCAGTGGTCGCCTGTGCTCACCTCCTTCTTTTTTGACTAACATGACATCGATTACCTGATGACTCTAGAGGTAAATTTGAAATATCCAGTAATCCGTTTGCGAACTAGTAAAGGTGGATAAGAGGTAGGTACTCATGGGAGTGTCATATGATAAGCCGTTGTCGGAAGCTAAATTGTAGAAGGGTTCTTCTCTGGTACCACAGAAACTCTGCTTCTGAAGCTATTCGGAACTGCAATCATCATTCTCCTAGGTGGGGTCGGCACAACATGTTTTCTTCTTCCACTCACCCCTCTCACTCGTCAACTCTGAATCCACTCCTCTAACATTCATATCCTCTTTCACACAGTCAAACCACTTTTCTTCGGCCTTCCTCTACTTGCATGCCCATCCACACTCGTATTTATAGCTCCTTTGGTGACATGCTGTTCTTCCCTCCTCATTACGTGTCCATACCATACCACAAAGAGAAGGTAAATCTAATTAAGTATACTTGCCCTGGTATCGACTCTGAGGGGCTGATGCGGCGCGTTCGTCCGTTCCGCGGTAAGCCTGATCTTCTTGAAGGGCGGCGGGTCCGCGGGGGGAGGGGGGTGCGCCGCGGGCGCGGGGGGCGGCAGGTAGCCCGTGCCCAGGATGGACATGCGAGAACCGGCGCGGTACTCCCCGACTGCGCCGCCGCTGCGGGCGTAGCTGCTGTCCCTGGAAGGAGAAAGAAATTTAAAGAAAGGTAATTTATTTTGGTAGGACCTCAAGGATCACTTCAGTTTCGTCTTACATGCTAGGTGATTCTAATGCCTGACACGCGATTCCCTACACCTCCCTACACTTAAGTTTTATTTAACCATCATAAAAACGTATTATAAAGTTAAGTAGCCATGAATAGTGGCTTAAGATACAGATACTAAAATGAAATGCAGCATCCAAACTCTACACGAGGAGCCTCCACGAGGCTCTCGCACGAGTCTTGGCGAGCGGAGGCGGCAGGAGCCATCCCACACTCTCCATTTATTCAGTTGCCTGCCGTTGATTGTCTCGCCTCGCCCCCTCGCGTACTTTGACTCGCGCCGGAAAACCGACACCAAGCGGAGCGCCAGCGAGGCGAGGCGAGGGAAGACGAGGGGACACGAGCGCACCGTCCTTACACTCGCACTCGCGTAGCCTCGTGAGCCTCGTGGAGAGTCTGGATGAGACATTAAGCATCCGGCAGCGATATGGGCAGATATTTTCGCCAGTAAATAGGCCGTAGATTAACAAGACTACGAGATGGATTGGTAAGTCCAAAAAAATAGAAACCTATAGATAGATAGAGGAAGAAATGTTGATAGATTCATAGTCACCATACTAGAATGAGAACAAAATAACGGGTTTACCTAAAAACTGTTGTTTAGGTCTGAAAAGTCAATTTTATTCCAGTAACTTCAAAACTAAGGTGGAAAATCTAAGTATGGTTTTCTGGACAGTTCCTTGTCATTAGGATAACGTAAAACAATTATTTCACTAGTTTTCAAAGGATTCTTCATCGGAAATAGTAGTTTGCAAGTAGGTAGGTAGTTTGTTTATGCAATTTTGTTTACAAAACAAACTTCAAAGTGACATTTGTTTGTGTCAGTGACAGTTTCAGCAAAAAGATTTGTTTTCACGCCGGCTGTAGAAAGGTTTAGCTAGGAACCTTTTTATAAATACAGGAATATTAGGAAATAAACATTATCATTTACTAATTGATATTTTGCAATTTAAATTACTAATAGTGATCATTCCTTTCAACAAAAACAATTATCTTTATTATCTCACAGCAAATCTATTATTATACAAACGTCCCAGTTATTCCGAGCGCACCACGCGAAGGCCAAGACCAAGTGTTTGTTTTTTAAAATTCCACGCGCCACGTGGCCACGCGAGATACGTTCCGCAACGGATAGATGGCGCTACCTGATTGAAAAATTGCATTCTGTATTTAAAATCAAGAGGTAAAAAACTCACTTTCACCGATCTCTGTGACATTAATGTTAACATTTATGTACCTACTTTGTTTGATACATTATTTGTACGAGTACTTATACATCAACAGGCATAATTTACAAGCTACATTATCTGCTATACTTATCCATAAGTTAATAATAACCTATCTTACTAAGTGGGGGGTATACTTTAATTATATTAGAAATATTTGATGTTGCTAGGCTCAAATAAATGATCAATTAGGTACTAAAAAATTTCTTGTTCGCACTATTTGTTTTTCAAAACATAGCGTTGTTAGCTTCAAAATAAAAAAGTATTCTTTATGAGTAAACTATAATATAATACAATATGGCCCGGCTAAGAGGATAAAAGGATCAATCAATAGCGGAACTTAGTCATAAGTGCCTTGCCGAGAGAGTGATGCATTGCTTACGTGCAAACCGTCACGTATAAGAACGTAAGTGACTTGCGAAATGTAGGGCATACATACTGCTAAACGCAACATTTGAAGGTGTTCTACTCGTATAACACTATGCAACCACTTCTATAAATAGATAATGGGGGCGATTCTGAGTGTCGCAAAAGCTAAACTAAGCTAACTAAAATTGTTGCCGTCCCTTTCATAGCGATGGGAATAAAAAGGATGGCAATAGTTTTAGTTAGGTTAGTTTAGCTTTTGCGACACTCAGAATCGCCACTAATGGTTCATGATGTTCATAGTATGTGATCAGTGTCAAGTCAACACAAGTGGCAAAATACAAAAATTTATAAAAGTAACTTTTATTTCGTAAGAGACCAATTTCCTGCACCCTCGAGACGCATTTCTATTCAGGAGATCATTGTCACATCCTCAATTTTTTTATGGGATACCTCGGGAGGATACTCTTTTAAACAAAAAAATTATTAAATGTAACATTAACGGAATAATCTGTAGACAAACAAAAAAAAATAAACAGAAAAGGTAACGTAGAACCACCACCTCCTTTTTTGAAGTCGGTTAAAAATGTGGATGGCATGCTATAGTTTCTCAGAAATCTGTGTCATCATTTTTGAATTACGAATATGTTTTTTTTTAATTATACACGCGATTAAAGTAACGGGAGAGGCGTATTTGGGCTATTTGGGGATAATCGTTTTGATCGGTGATGTGATGCCAGTTTATTACCCACGGATTTACCCTATAGTTTCGCAGAATCAGTGTGTCATCATTTTTAAATTCCGAATCAGTTTTTTTTTATTTTAAAAACATGCGGCGTGTGTTAGCGGATGTAACGTGACGCTATTTGGATGCCAAGACATCGCGTGATGTTATTTTTATAGTTTTGCTAATTTACGTAGTACTTACTAATTTGTTTACTTACTAATTCATAAGTTATTACGATCCCATTTATTCTAAGACATGATTGTCATTGTCAAACATTTAAATACCATTACAATAATGTAGATATAAACTACAAAATACGGGGTCAGCGCTATACACTAGCTTTACTAACATGACATTATGATTGTGTGTGACCTACATAAACACGTGGCGAGTGACGTCAGCTCCGGTATGTGCCACCCAGATTCTAAATTCAAAATGTATCAACACTATTTTTATTTTAAATTTGCATAGAGTATGTACACAATACCTCCACATCGGCATCCGAACATTTTGTAAAATTGTCGATGTATACCTAAGTATAAAGTGAAAATAGACCACATTTTTTTAATGGGAAAACCAAATGCCTTCCTGTATACAAAATGACTATTCATTAATAATTAGCATCGTATTTGTGTGCTATTACGTGACTTCATTGATAAAAAAACACGTGTTACTTTTGTACTCTGTTTAATAAAATTCTGTTTAAATGTTACGTAATCCATCATTGATCGAAATAGCGCCCGTAGCGTTCGCTTTGTAACTATGTTATTCGAATTTTGAATTTCATTCGAATCTAATATGTATGTAAGTACCCACGATGTTGTTTGACTGTGTGAAATAGGATATGAATGTGAGAGGAATGTGACTTAAGATGAAGGTCCCTATCCCTAACTAATGCATTTTTCGGTAATAGAGAAAAAAACCGTGTGAAGCTTTTGCAGTGCGTTATTCTATTAGGTTTCTATTTGGAGAATCGATCTATTTACTACGCATAAGCAAGGACGATATTGCATTAGTATTCGTATGTAATGTAGGTATAGGCGACCAAGAAATTGGTTTACCACTTTTGATGACATCTCCCAGTAACATAATTATTCGCTAAGGATTACAGGAATGACAGATTATGACGTACAGTTATTAATCTGTCAAGCTAAAATAGCCCTTGATGTTTTGGTACGTGCAAATGATATTCAGCCTTAGAGTGGTAAACCAATTTCTTGTTCGACTATACCTTAACCTATACAAATACCGAAACAATCACACTAATATTATGAGGTGAAAGTTTGTGTGTGTTTGTTACTCTTTCACGCTCAAACGACTGGACAGATTTGAATGAAATTCGGTACCAGAATTGCTTATACCCTGGATTAAAGAATAGGCTACTTTAGATCCCAGTATTCCCACGGGAACGGGAACTATTCACCGCGGGTAACACCGCGGAGCGCAGCTAGTGTAAAATAATTATTACACAAAGGACTTTGTAAATACATAACAAGGTATAGATTATAGATGCACCATTCATACTACACCTTGACCTAGTTCCCAGGCAACCTGGATCGGGGGCGTTGACCCTTCCCGATATTGACGACGCAATCGGAACTTACGATAACTTAGTAAGGTCAACGTGGGGAACACCGTCTAGGCTCTAAGTCCGTCTAGTGGCAATAACTCCCTTAATTGAATAGCTAGAGCCCTATAACTCGGTGGGTAAAACAGCATCATGGAGCTCGTTCGAACTTGGGATCATAGATGGCCTAATATCTATATTTTGGAAGAAACTTGACAGTCATTTTTTTGCGCGAATTTGGCACAAAGTTGGAGATTGACGTCTTGTCGAAAAATAAAAAAAAAAGCGGAAAATCTAAGGAAATTTACGATTGTCTTTGATAACGTAAGGCATTTGCAGATCCAAGATTTGATTTCTGCTGTTCGATTCAATAATTAGGCATTAATTTAGTAGGTAATTATTACCGATTGAAAAAATATTACATTCAAATTTTCAAGTTGGGAAGTCCGTCTACCATGGATAAGGCAAGTCCGTCATATGCCGGTCTTGCCTTTTTATCAGATTTTGTCAACCTTTTCAAAAGTTCACATTTTTTAAATTATTTTAGATAGTATGATTAGAAGTGTAGTATTTTTTTATTATACATCTGTCTACATAATTATTGAAGAATATGCACTGGAATGTTTGCAGTAGGACTAGCATTACGTTTAACTGTCCTTGCTTACAAATTGTGAATGTTTAAGCACATACCTATTTTATTTTATTTTCGATAATTTTACACAGCAAGCAGCTTGGAATTGGCACGGACTTTATAAACAATGATCGTATTATTACATAGATCTGATTCTTCTTTTATAATTTCGCCATTTTGAGTTAGGTAGTGGATAGGTTATGCCAGGATTTGAATAAAATTCGAACCCCTTTTATGATTATCATGGATTTTAAGGATGATTTTGTAGTTATCATTTCCAATTTCTTACACAAATAAAGATTCCTTTATTTTTTTATGTTTTATTTATAAAAAAAATACTGAGGGAAGTAATTCGTAAAAATGTTTGCAACCACTGAAATCACGTTGTCACCAAAAATATGCCGGTCTTGCCCTTAGTTAGATATAATTTTATTTTCCTTGAAAAGTATACCTTACTCTCAAATACTTGAAACACAAATTGCAACGGCAGTTTTTCATCTTTGTTTGATACTGTTTTCATACATATTGGCTCACAAATTACGATTTTATTGCGAGATGAAATGACTAGACGGACTTACCTCAAACTGCTTGGGAAGTCCGTCTACACGCCGAGTTTTAAAAAAAATGCTTTATCTAATGGGTTAATTACAATTAACCTTGTTTTCGGCCTATTTTGAGTAGATTAATATATTACCAATATTTTCCGCTAACTCAAGTTAGGTACTTAGAAAGCGTTTCTCGATTCATAAAATTAAATTGAAATTGAGTTGAAGAATACTATGCCGGACTTCCCCACGTTGACCTTAGGTATATTGATAAATTGATAATGCATAGGGTAGGTAGTTCAACAGTGAACCAGGCAGCCACAATTAACCATCGTTATTTCTCAGAAATCTGACGTTGCCCATTTGTGCTTCTACCTGTAAATGATAGGCACATGTGTCCCCCCTCCGCACACCTGTTTGTGCAAGTCGCCCACTAATAACGGCTGTGTGAGAAGCGTTTGTTTGAAAATTGAACCAAAAAGTATGTTTTTTCTGCTGGCATCTTTGATTTTTTGTGTGAATTGTATAAAAGATATCACTTTTTTTATTACAAATATTAAATAAACATTTAGTTAGCTTTCTCATGTACCGCACGTAAGCTAAAAATAATAAGACTAAACCGTTGAAATTTTCAGATTAGTTCAAAGTATGTGCTGTGTCTCTCATTGAACCACATCGAGGTAGTTCACAATGAACCTGGTTTTTATGCTACTTGCTAAGTGTAATTTTCTAAAAAAAAATAGAAACCTTGCTGATTTTGATTAAGGTTAATAATAAATAATAATTTTGATCTCTTTATCGTGATTTGAGTGTTTTTCCATTAGTTATTCAAATGTTGTATAGGTTAAACGTAAATTTTTGACCGATTAAATGTAGGAAAATGATAAAAAAATAGAGAAAAGTGTTTTATGCTACCAAACCATAAATATCGCAATTAAAAGCATAAAAGTACTATGTATTTTCATATATTGCCCTTTATTAATGTTTTATAATATAATTACGCTACCCAAAATAAGGTGGTTCATTGTGGAAAATACCCCGGTTCACTGTGTACACCTAAGAGTACACATTGAACCAAATCTCTTTTTTTTTTTAAAATCATGTATCTTCTAAACTAATAAAATTTGTAAAGAAATTTAAATGCAAATTGAAAGACAGATAAATTCACTAACGAACAGTGAAAAAACCGAACACAAAAACCCAAGAAACTCGAAGCTAAAGGCTTCCAAACTTTACCTGGTTCATTGTACGACAATGTACCCTACTGTTCGATGATTTATTCACGTTTTCTTTACCTAGCTGCTCCCTCTTTTCACGCGTAGCGGCGTAGCGAACAAAATGTAGCCTATGTCGTTTTAAAAGGTCTAGTGACTAGACTCTAGTCTATCTCTGTACCAAAATCCATCAAAATCGTTCGGTTTAAACGTAAATCAGTGCTTCAAAGATTATTTTTATAACAACCGTTATTTAAGGTCACTAAGGCGTCCATCTCCATACATACTCAAGCGTGTCTCATGCGGTGATTTATGAGTCAAACCCTACAGAACTGTAAAAAAATCAATACTTGAGCGAAGACTCAAGTCTGATTGCAGACTCGCAATACGAGCCTTATGGTGTTCTCATAAAGAGTTGTCAATTTATAGGTTTAGAGAAAAAAAAATCTTGTTACTCTTATATCAATGAAAAGAGATAGCAACAGATTTAATATCCGTTTTAGCTTAAGTAGGTTTACTAAACCAATATTATGCTTATGGGGGTTAGTATATCTTCTTCACAAAAACAGTCAGGTTATTTCAAAGACAAAATGTGAAATCAATATTGACATTGCCAGCATCGAAAATAAACTGAAATCGCATACTCTGTGCAATCCGTCTGTCAGACTGGCTACTGGGTTATTTCTGTGCCTTTCATAATCGCACTGGTTGGAAATGCTCCAAAAATTATTTATGAAGAATTGCTTACGGAGTGCTTCGAAGTTTGAAATTTACAATAACAAATATCTTTGGTACATTACAATATTTGAACTTCAAATATAGAACCCTTGACTGAACTATATTTTGACTGACTTTTGCAATGTCTAGAAAAAGGTACCTATTATGAAACGCGTTTTCAAAATCGGTCCTGTTAAAATACAACAGTGAAACATAGAAACTCCTCCTTTTTTGAAGTCTGTGAAAAGCTCAATTATAGCGAAACTGCGAAAGAAAACCTTGAAATTATGAATTATTCTAAATAGAAACAGAAGTCTTTAATTACCTCAGATATTATCTTTGATCCTATGAAAAGTATCCAATTTAGTATCCATTCTGAAACTGGATTTGAGTAACAAAAAATAAAGATAACACAAAAATAAAATTCGCATAAACTCGATATCAAGGAAAAACACTCGAAACGGAGTCTTATCTTCAAGTATTTACGTTTAATTCACTCTGTGCAATTTGCGCAAAAACATCTCCGCTTTCCTTCCCATGTTATGATTGTGTTAAGTTGAGTCAGCTAGGGCTGTCACTATAAGAAACGATTTTTAACTAGTAATTAATTGCACTTTATGTCCTCTACTGCAAATATGACAGTACCTACCTAATTAAGTAAGTTACTTACTAATTTACAAGCAGCGTTAAATCTGATCATTATTTTCGGGATTTACTGTGATTTTTGTTTTGATACAACTTGGATACAATCCAAGACAAGTGTTCATAATCCAGGGGCAAATCTTTTTGAAAATTTCCCGATTTATTAGTAAATTTTATATAGTCTATTTTCCGATTTTTCAGCCCATTTCACGATTTCTCTGTAAATTTCTATATAATCCAGTAAATCTCCTGATTTTTCAGTAATTCTGCCTATTTAGTTTTGGTTATCCTCTTTTTACTTTGTCAAAAAGTATGTAGGTAGGTTATATATAGGTAAGTATGCTAAAATACAGAAATATATTTCGATTATTAGTTACAACTTTTTTATCTTGTTTCAATTTATTTTAACTTGTAACCCGTATTTTATTTTATAAGACACTAAATTACATCAGGCAACACCAGCGAAAGATAACACAAGCGTTGAACCCCACGAAGACTTGCACTGCAAACAAGTGTCATGTTGTTTATTTTATTTGATGTGGTAATATTAATTTTTATTGTCGAGGTATAACTTTTCAATAGGTAGTTAAAATACCACACAATATGCCTTGATTCCATTATTTTATATTTATATAAAGTAAGTAGGTTAGTAAATCACTTTTTAATGCTATAACTTTTCAAGAGTGCTGAGATGACATCTGACAGAGGGAAATGGAAGAATACATTTTGTGCCGACGACCCTACATAGTGGGATAAGGGCAGGAAGAAAAAGAAGATAACTTTTTCAAGATTGTAATTAGTATTTCCATTTTTGTAGATAAATTTTCCGCCATGCTACTGGTATCACAACTGAGTGATCACGAGAGAGAGAGAGATAGAGGTTGAGAGTAAGAGAGAGTAGAGATGAGATAGGAAGAGAGATAGAATAGAGAATAACCAAATCATTTTTGTAGTCACAGCCTAATTAATATTTTCAGTTCCACATAAATATAAAAAAAAACATTTATCATTAATAGGTTAAATAGCATTTGAAGTTGTTTCCTGCCACAAATAGCTAATTACCATGTTTATCTCCCACACAACATGCAAAGCAAATAATAACTGGCAACATTAGGTTAAAAATGAGTCAACAAGGACGAAAGGGGCTTTTTTGGCGGGAATTTGAGAAGTCATGGTTGTCGATTTGTTTTATTTTCCGAAACTTGTGTTTTAGCGAATGTTAAATGTGTAATAATGGTGGATTATTAACTGTTGAGTGTTCGTGAAACGACATAAGTGTGGGCAAATGAAACAAAACTGGTTAACATTGCATTTCGAGTTCTCACAAAAAGTCCGTGTTATGCTTCAGTAAAGACCCACATCTTTACTGAGGCACAAGGGAATGGGTGGGATATTATGTATAAGTATGTATCTTAACATATATAATTTGTATTTGTGTACCTTTATCTCATAACTTGAATTATAATAGAACATGATAGTGGCTAAATGCACAAGCCGTGCTAAGCCAAAAACAAAAAGAAAAAAAAAAAAGGACGAAAGGTCAAACAACGGAAAATGGGACAGAACAAATAATTGATAACAAAAATGTAAATTGGTCACGCACGACTGTAGTACACAACTGTACCCAAGATGCAGTAGACATTTTCTCCGATTTTCGAGGCCGTTTAAGACAATGTTATCATGAATAGATTAGATAAAAATAGCTATAGGTACCTAAATATTCTTTACGTCACTATTTATTGTACCTAGTTCCAATCTTCATCAATTATGTTACAAATCCAAATCAAATCTATCTTACAAATCAGCATTTTCGATTGAGATTTTCATAATAGTTTAACTGATATTTTAAATATCGATTTTTGGCTTCTTTGGTCTATTAACGAGATCTGCTGGTCTTACCTAACTTGTCGCGAAATCTAGATTTGCCGCCATCATCACGAAAAAACAGACAAATATTAGTGTGTACCTACCTAGTAGGGTAAACGATCCAATTATTCGCACCCTACCAATTATTGGCACCTCTCTTATTAAGTTAAGTTAAGTTATCATAATTATGTAACTTGAGTAACACCATCCTGTAGTAGGTAGGTAGTTCAGGATTGTGTTACTCTTACTCCAGATAAGTTGCAACACCGTGATATTGTTTTTTTTTTACTATATACTTTAAATCAGATAAGTGTCAATAATTGGTACAGTGCCAAAATAAAGTCGGTTTATGTTTATGTTTAAAGAATTTTATTCTCAAAAAGACATTTGTCACTTACATGAGAAAATAATCTATAAGTAGGTAAGTTTATAAGTAAGTAAAGTAGTCGTATAAAGTCACGGAAATTATGTAACATCAATTTTATAGTAATATTAAGTATACTTAAGTAGGTACTCGTTCAAAGCATTCAAACCAAGATATGTAGATATACGTTTTAAAAGAAATTTGTAGTAACATGTTGTTGTAGTCTTGATTTGAATACATTGAACGAGCTAACATTTTTTATCAGTGCGGGTAGCTGGTTGTAAAGCTGTGCGCCTTCAAAAGTGAACATTTTTTTACCATAGTTCGTGCGGATCTTTGGTACGACCAGAAAGCTAGCACGGCGAGTATTTCGCTTTGTTATTTGTCGTGATGTGGTAAAGGATAGGCTAGTATGGAGAGAATTTTTTAGTATTTTTCGGACTAGTATGCAGGTATTGAAAATGTATAGCTGTTTAATATTCATTAGTTTTGTTTCATTGTAAATTTTTGTAGTTGATGTTAGGTAAGGATAGTGAAAGAGTAATTTAATTATTTTATTTTGCATGATTTGGATTTGTGCTAATTTAGATTTCGCCGCGCTGCCCCAGATTTCTATTAGGTATAATAAATGTGGTTTAACGAGACAATTGTAAATAGTGTAGCGTACTTGTCGTGGGACACATCGCACCATGTGACGTAGTGATCCAATGAGTGACGACAGTTTAGATTTTATGTGTTCGATTTGTTTGTTCCATCCACGACAAGTAGTTATCCATTCGTAAACCAAGATATTTTTCGTTTGTTTTCATCTGTAAGGCTATGTTGTTTATTTTTAATCCATCATGAGGCTTAATTATTTTATTTTTTGCTCTAAATATAGTATAAGACGTTTTTGATGTATTTATTGTCAGTAAGTTTTGTTGGAACCAGGTATTCAAAGCATTTAAATCTGTTTGGGCTAGTTGTATTATGTCAGCTATCGAGGATCCAAAGTAAAATAAGCAAGTATCGTCGGCATACAGAGTTATGTGGCCGTGTAAACCTAGTTCATGGATATTATTTATATAGATCAAAAATAGAAGTGGTCCTAGTATAGACCCCTGTGGGACTCCGCATGTTATGGTTGCTGGTTTGCTTTCAGTTTTATTGATTTTAACTATTTGGGATCTATTTGATAGGTATGATTTAAACATTTGGAGGGCAATTCCTTTGATACCTATAGTTTCTAGCTTTTTGCACAGTAATGTATGGCTAACGGTGTCAAAAGCTTTTTTTAAGTCGATAAATACGCCTAGAGCTATTTTTTTGTTATCTATGTTGGATTTAATGGTTGTTACAAGATCGATTGTTGCTGAAAGTGTATTACTCTGTGATCTAAAGCCGTATTGTTTATCATAAATGAAATTAATTGAGTTGAGATAGGTTATTAGTCGTTTGTGAAGGATTTTTTCAAGAACTTTGGATAATACTGGTAGAACTGAGATGGGTCTGTAATTTCCAGGATCGGTCTTATCACCTGATTTATATATGGGAGTGACTTTTGCTATTTTAAGGTTATCAGGAAATTCTCCTTTTAGTATTAATTTATTTAAAGAATGAGTTAGGTTATTTAATATCAAAGGTTTTAAACATTTTAATGATTTGGTCGTAATACCGTCTAGTCCTGTACTAGAGTTAGAGTCTAGATTTCGAATAATTAAGTCAATTTCGTCGGCACTACAAGGGTCTATGTTTGATAGGTTGGGTTGATCAGCAGCTATAGTTTGTGGTAATACATTACTGAAGTCATTATGATAGGTTTTAGGTATTTGGTCAGCTAGTTGGGATCCTATTGTAGAAAAATATTTGTTGAACACTTCACAGATGTCGGTAGTATTTGTTATAGGTTTAGAATCTATCATCAGTTTATGAGGAGTACTGCTTTGTTGAATTTTGTTCCTAGCTAAGCAATTTATTAAATTCCACATATTTTTAGGTTTTTTTGCACATATCGTAAATTTGTTGTAGAAATATGAGTCTTTAGTGTCCTGTATGAGTTTTGCTGTATTATATCTTTTTGTTTTAAACTCTTCTTCTATAGTTTCATTGTCAGGATTTTGTTTATGTTCTGTCCACAGATAGTTTCGTTTATCAATCTCAGATAGTATGTCTTTGTTTATCCAGTCTTTTTGTGGTTCATTCAGTATTTTGGTTTTAGTAGTTTTGTTGTTGTTGAGATGCAAGTTTATTTTCTTTTCGAGTGTTGTGAAATCGTCATACGTCCCTTCCAATTCTGCTTCTTTTACTGATGAGTAGAGTTTTGTGTAGTCGATAGCTTGATATTCAACTCGTATTTTCGGTGCTGGTTTAAACTTTTTTAGCTCCAGATAAATTTGTTTGTGATCTGACATCGATGAATCTATGATTGCCATGTGAAAATTGCTATTTCTAAGATTAGAACATACATGGTCGATTATTGATCTTCTAGTCTTTGAATGACGAGTACAGTAATTCACATTGATCTTGTTCAGCAGCTCAAATCCAGCCTCATTGACAAGTGCTTTGTATTGTTTTACTTCTTTTTGATTTGTCAGCAAGTCGATGTTAAAGTCTCCTAATACTACTGCTCTAGGTTTCAGTTGTAGTTGTGAGTCATATGCTTCGAGAAACTTTCCGTAGTTCGTATCTCCGGGGTTGTAAACCACACCGATCTCCAGAGAAAAGTTTTCAAGATATACCCACAAGTAGTTATTTCCATCTAGGTATTTGGACTCCACCAAACTATGCTTTAAATTGTTGTGGACGAACGCTGAGACTCCACCTCCTCTTTTATCTGTGCGAAAATTGTAGTAGTGTGTGTAATTAGGGATTGTTAATTCTAGTGCTTGAGCTTCATTGGCTATCCAGGTTTCAGTCATTGCAATTATGTGAGTAGTTGCTGGAATCGCGCGTATAATACATTTTAATTCATCTAATTTTCCTTGTTTTCGGATGCTGCGAGCATTTAGGTAGAGAAAGGATAAGCGAGATTTGATGATTTGGAGATTCTGATAGTTATTAGTTATTTGATATGTAGTGGACTTCATTGTTGTGGTCGTAGTGACGTAGGATGTTCGGAGTTTTTTGGTGTAGATTTGATGATGCTAGGTTTTCCATTGTTATATTTGATTGTGATATCATTTTCTCCTGAGGCCTGGCGGCGTGCTAGTTCATCTTTGAGACTTTGTAGGTACTTCTGTTGTGAAGGAGTTTCATCGGAATATATTTTAATATGTTCAGGTAATTTGTCTTTGTTACGAAGTAACAGCTTAGCTGGCTCCGGCGCAGCGTAACAGATCTTGATTTTGCGATTTTTTCCAGCATGATATTTGCCAATTTACCCTACTTAATGTAAATGTTTTCATTAGAGTGGAAACATGATACCTATCGCGTTCAAGTGTCCAAAGTTGACACAACCACACTAATTGATACGAAATGTCAAACGAAGGTTCATCGTTATTTTCAGTACCTACGTACCTACCTAATCAATGTGTGAGTCGCACTTTATGTAAAAAGTGTGTTTTCCTTCATCGTTTCTCGGCCAAGACGACTGTCTGGCTAATTAATACTGCAAACCTGCTAAGATTCCTAAAATTTTACAAACCAATGTGAATATGATAAAATTTATTTTATATGAGACAGCCCTAACGAAACAATGGTTGCTTATCTAATGAGATGTTTCACATGACACATCACCAGATCACATTATTGTTGTAGTTCGTATTCGTTCTAGATTCTAGACATTCTAGAATCTAGAATCTAGAATGTTTATTTCTCCAGACCGGTATTTCCGTAGACTAAATAAATAACAAAAGAATAAATTCTACTAATATTATACAGGGTGTAAAAAGACTACTACCGAAAACTTTAGGGGGTGAAAGTACCCATCAATATGAACAACTTTTTCTAAGAAACCAACACTGTGAACGCGAAAAAAAAAACAGCTGTTTCATACACTTTAGCCAAGTAGGTATTGAACTTATGTATGGAACAGCTGTTTTTTTTTCGCGTTCACAGTGTTGGTTTCTTAGAAAAAGTTGTTCATATTGATGGGTACTTTCACCCCCTAAAGTTTTCGGTAGTAGTCTTTTTACACCCTGTATAGGTGAAAATTTGTGAGTAAGTGTGTTTGTTACTCTTTCACACTGAAACGGCTGGACGGATTTGGATGAAATTTGGTACCAGAATTGATTATACCCTGGATTAAAAAATAGGCTTCTGATCTCGGTATACCCACGGGTACTGGAACTATTTACCGCGGGTAACACCGCGAGGCGCAGCTATTAATAGACAAAACGCTCTTAGGCCTTTCCATCTTGACTACAGCGTCAGGAGGCAATCTTTGCCTCTGTAGTGTCTGCGACATTTATGAGATGGAATAGGCTTGCCCAGCGCCTAAATCATAAAGGCTAAACGAGCCTTACGAAGCCAGCCAAACTTCTTCCAGAAGCACATAATTTTCTTGGGATCACCCGCTTTGAGGATCGACCGCGTGAGATACTGACCTGTATGACAGCGCAGCGGATCCATAGCCAGGCTGGTGCAGCCGCATGGGGGGGTACGGCTGCGGGGCGTAGGGGGCGGCGGGCGGCGGCCGCGGCTGCGGGGGCACCACGCCCCCAGGCTTGCCCCCGTACAGCGCGCCGCCACCGTGCCCGTGATCCGTTTGCCCCGGCCTGGGGACAAAAACACAGGTAAGTAAGTTCGTATGAGCAAGTGGCCAACTCTGGTGACGGAGTTTTTAGGCCGCCTAAAGGCCTCCGTCATGGCTTAACGACTTTAAAAGCCGGGACCGACAATTTTTGTGTGTATGTAAGTGTGTTTGTTACTCTTTCAAAAATACAGGTTAAAATCCTGGATCACCACACTTATTTTGTAAACCGGCGAAAAATAGGGGTGTTATAAGTTTGTTAGATGAGGCTAGCACAAGACCTATTACAAACAGGATTCATTATTAAATTATTACAAAGCGCGCAATTTAGAACATTTTAAACATCGTGTGTCCGATGGTTACTAACCTAATTAAAACATTTTTTCCTCATATTTAATCAACCACAATACCTACTGCCTAACTAGTTTCTACAATCCTTCCTCTTTTTGACTAGGTAGGTAAGTACCAATATTATTGTAAACTAAGTATAGGTACCTACCTACTTAATTAAACGAGTTTTTAAAAGTAGCTAATGTAAATGTCTAGTTACTCCATTGCCCAACCAGAGCGTTCCGTTAAGTAAAGGCATAGTTCTACATACAGAAGTCCAAACAATATAGGAAAAATAAATCAATTCATGCAAACATTTTCAAGTCTAGTCACGAAAAAAATGGCCGACAAAACGTTATAATTCTATTCCTTCTAGAACGTCGTTATTATCATAACAAGTTTTTATTGCAAGATCAAAGTTTATGTTGACTTCTAACTATTTTATTTGGGTAGTTTGTTTGTTTAGTGATGTCATAAAAAACTTTTAAATGATAGATAGAGAAGGGTGCAATTTGGAAACACAGGCACAGCAGCTTACGATCGTAATTTACGTAAAGGGTGTCCAGCGGGAAATTTTCAAGTTTAAAGTAAAATTACTCAACAACAAAAGAAGCTAGCTTAATGGGAGTGGTATTGTTCGATGCGCATGACTTGCGGATTTTTCAGTCGCCATGAGTCACTGGTCGGGAGCGCACCGTGCATTTGCAGTCGAGCAATACCTAAAGTGCGAAGAATCACTAGTTCGAGCGCGTCGGGCTTTTTGTAATCACTTTAATATTCGACAACTTAGTGATGGAACAAGCAGGCAAATTATCTGGTCGTGTGTGCAAAAGTTCAGGAAAGAAGGCACAACGCTCAATAGACCTATTCCTGGTTCATCAACGTCAGCAGCGACGCCAGAACATGTGGCTCAAGTCGGACATGAAATTATGCGAAATCCACGCAAATCAATAAGATAAAGATTGCGGCCTGTACTGGAATAAAAAAGTCAACAGTGCATGTTATTTCGAAGAAAAAAATAAAGTTCCATCCATACAAAATGCAAATCGTGCAGGTTCTCAACGAAAGTGATTATCCATTACGAGAAACTTATGCAAGAACAATTTTGGAGCGTTTTCGCATAGCAAGAACGTTTGGAAACATATTGTTCAGTGTTAAAGCACATTTTCATATCGATGGGTATCTGGACAAACAAAACATGCGTAACTGGTCGGCCAACAACCCCAGAGAACGCCATCAAAAACGTTTACATTGTCCAAAAACGACAAGAAATTGCCAGCATTGAGCCAGCTGTTTGCTCTCGTGAATTAGCAAATGTAAGAGGTCGAGTGCAAGAGTGCCTAGCAAAAAACGGGCGTCATTTGGATGATACTCTTTATAAAACGTGAAATCCGCATAATTAAACTAAATATTGAAATAATTAAACTTATGATTAACAAGCACATTTATTTTTTATTTAGTTTTGAACTTGAAAATTTCCCGCTGGACACCCTTTATATATAAGTACCTTACCTACTTAAACTCAGCTTTGTACAAAAACACCTATGAATATTATTTACCTTGTAGGTAATGACGGATTTTATTGACGGTCTATTTGACTGGCATTAGAATCACCTAGCATGACGTAAAACGAAACTCAAGTGATCCTTGAGGTCCTACAAGAATAAATGATTTTTCTTTCTTTCTTTGTATCCAATAAAGATGACAACTTCATGACCAATCAAATCATAACTATAATCACTTAATTTAACACTAGAGTGCACGCGCGCTCTACTATAGTAGAACGCACTTACTTTTTTTGGCGCCATTCATTCATTCTTTCACCTGACCCCTCGCGCTCCTAGATAAGCCTCGTCAACAAAATTGCGGAAAGGATTAGTACGGTGCCCACTTGCAGCGTAAGTGCATGTTTTTGTAATAAGGTGTCAAACTTCGGCTTCTACCATAGTAGTACATGCGAGTATTGGCGTAATAAAACTGAATGTAAGTAAACATTTTTGTTGTTGCCTTTTTTTATTCACGATGTATAAAAATTGAAAGTTTATGTCTATAATAAGTAACAATATGTATAGTAATTACTATTTAGCATGTTATTGTGTATATAATAATTATTATTACTTTGTTTCAGCGAAAAAATGGACCCAGACAATTTTCTTTACGATCTTTCGTACGAGCTGGTAAAACCCCTCATGGCAAGAAGATTGACCTTTGAAAATCTCCCCCGTGAATTAAAAAATAAAACAAAATGGCTTTTGGGACACAACAGATGAGGCGCCTCGCAATGATCCTCAAAGAATGGGAAGAGTAGGCAAATTTTGTATGTGCTCTCGAGCCCGAAATCGGTCCACGAAAAAGTGGTGTAAGCAATGTGCCAGGTGGATTTGTCCTGATCACCAAGTTGTGGTCTGTATCGAATGCGAGAATGGTGACCAATAAGACAGTCATCGCTTATTAGATATATTTTTTTTTTGAGCTGATCCCAAACATGGCAAAAATTTTGATTATTTTCTTGATCTCGTAAATTGTTCCTAAGTTAGGTATATTTTATTAAAATTGTGATTTTTTGTAATAATTGTGTTTAATAATAAATAGATGACAAATGTTATTCAGTTTTATCATTTAAAAACCAACCATTTTATAAATATCCTAAATACTGTTTTCTACTCTGGTAGAGCATGCGAGCACCCATGTAAAAAAAAGGGGCGCGTGTACTGTAGTGTTAACTGTAGCGTTGGACAAACACTCATTTATATAAAATTACAGTAAAGAATTGAACCAATGTCAACCAAGGTCACGCGCAGCTTGGGGTAAACATGTGGCGACAAAACATTGTGGCGATCTGGGATCACTGTAGTGTAGTCGAAGTCAATATAGCCATTTATAAAATGACTTATAGATCGCGCCACGTAAAAAAAACATTGTGAGGAAGTAGTGGGGGTATTTTTGCGCCTGTGTTCACTCGCTGACGAACCAATACCACCACCATTTCCAAATTTTTGAGTTGTATTTGACACTTAAAAACCCGGAGTTAGGTAAGTACTAAGTACCTAAATATGTCGATTTAGATACTGACAAGGTTAAGATTCATCTGGCTAAGATAAACTCGCAGTACGGTAACTCTTTTAAGGCATACATTTTAAGATGACATGGTGATAACAATACAATTCAATCCGTGTTTTTGCAAAATACCTTGCCACTAGCAAGACAAATCATAACTTTGTAATTGATTAGAACACTTCAAAATGTGAATTATGTAACTACAAGTTTTAAATTTTTAGAGCTTAAAAATTAAAGCAAGCTCGTAAGTTTTAAATAAGTAAGTAATTAAATGCGTTTACTTTTAACAATAACTATTAAATTCTTAATAAACGAGCAGAGTAAATGCAGCGAACTTTCTATTTTTGCAGAACGGCAGACGCCTTTTATTGCTGTCCATGACGGAAGATCGACTTCCGCCACAAGTCATGATAACTGTTTCCTTTTTGATTTCCATAATCAATAAATTAAATTATTATATTCCTAAACACGAGAGATGTCAGTCATGTCATGTCAGTATAAACCATGGGCTTTCAATCTGTTACGTGGAATGCTAAATATTTTGGTAAATTTTATAGGTAAGTACAATAAATAATGCTTATGGCTGTGAAATTTTTCCATGTTTCGGGAAATAAATTTAATAATCTTAATTTTAAGATTGGTAGACCAAGTGCTTGGAAAATAATAGGTATATAGGTAGGTATAGGTACTACTAATCCAGGACTAATAAACTAGATAATGTTGCGTACGAGGCGAGTGGATTAGTAAAACATTAATTTAAAACCATTAGTTGATTACCTACCTAACTTACAAAGAATTATGAAAAATTTAAGTAAGGATCAGAAGAAGAGACAACTTTGTCAATAGTTGGGTAAGGATTTATTGGTAACTTGAAATAGGACCAAACTTGTATGCATGACAGAAAAGTAAGCCAATTATTGGCAACGTTGTTTCTGACAATAATTGGGTTAATGTGTTGTAAACCAAAATCAATATTCATCTAAGTATGTTATTTACGTTTTGCGATTTTAGAATGTAATTTGGCAAACAATATAAATAAGTCAGTCAGCCAACTCCCACATATTTCCAAATTCCTCGTGTGAATGTGTGTCACGGGCGCTTCAGTGTCACAAAATCGATATCGCTGGAATATTGTTGCAGAAATAGAATTGACATGGTGCTAATTAGGTATCTAATTGTAATTTGACTAGATACTTCTGCAGTTTAGACTCTATAGAGGTAGGTACTCTACATACCTACCTAGAATAGGAACCTATAAAATTAGAGGTACCTAGGTACTAGTTTGTAAGTGAACGAAATATTCCACGCCCTCGTTTATCAAAACAACAAGTCAGTTAAAATTGCCGATGAAGCAACGCAATGCATAAACAAATATCGCAAATTCATCTCATCAGTGGAGAAATCCACTCAGCAACTCAAACATTAGCAACTTTACAGAACGACACTCCCTACGTACAGTTGTGTATCTGCAAAACACAAATTTTACAGGAGAGCGCTTTTAAGATTTGAAAAAGTTGAAATGCCTATAACTGTAGCCCTTTTTGAGATATTGCTGTGAAAATTGGTGAGACACTCTTACTGTTGATCACGTTTAAGATGGATACTATGTTGTATTTTAATATTTATTGGTTTAGATTTTATTACACGTACATATTTTTACGTGGTGCTTACGATGATGTATGTGGCACATACATACTTTTTCGTCGATGCTTAATAGAAAGGCAATATTGTAACTGCCTGTTACACGGATATACTTAGAGAATTTTTCTGTTTAATTGGTACTTACATGGTTTAACGTTAGAAAGTATGATCTAATAATATTATGCTTCTACATGTGTTTTGACCCTAATTGACGAATTGTCACTTGGTTTTACGTAACTAAGCTTATTCTAAGGTAGTTAGTTTTTTGTAGAATATAACAGAACCATATTCGTGAATTGGAATTTCTTATTTTTTTTATTACTGAAATTGGACGTAGTTACTTAAGTATATATTATTATAAAAAATAAAACCTAAAAAATATACAATAAAATAATTGTTTATTTTATTAAAATAACATGAAAAAACAAACGCAGAACTATGTAAGTGCATGGGTCCATACATTTAATTAAATAACTTTCCGATGTAAAATTATGTAAAGGTAAGTTACCGAATTATGATTTAACATCTTTCCGAAGCATAAATATGTAAGTGCCTAGATACACTTAAATGATCATACTGAACCCCGATGCATAAATATGTAAGTGCGTAGATACACTTATGATCATACTGAACCCCGATGCATAAATATGTAAGTGCGTAGATACACTTATGATCATACTGAACCCCGATGCATAAATATGTAAGTGCGTAGATACACTTTATTATCATACTAAACCCCGATGCATAAATATGTAAGTGCGTAGATACACTTATGATCATACTGAACCCCGATGCATAAATATGTAAGTGCGTAGTTACATATTTGTACGTAGATAATACAAAAAATTATGAAAGTAACAAAAATTACTAATAATATCCATAATAGTTAAGGTAACCATGAAGGAAATAAAACACAACTGACTAAAAAAGCCCAATAACTATGATTGGACATCAAAAAGTACAAAACATTGGTAAATAATTAATTATAATTTACTTATCTGGTCTTAAGGTAGATATTATCAGGGTCTGATATATCTATTTTTTGTTTTTTAATAGCGTTAGCTTTCAAGTTGTTTAAGAATAGAAACGTTCACATGTCATAGTTGCGGCAATAAAATATTTACAAATCGCACACGCATTGTACTCGCTGTCCGCGCAAGAACTAAGTAAGTGGCAGTTACCCGCCACCTGGACCTCATTCCCCCCGCGTCAAAGTGTGTATGAGGAAGATAGAACATTGTACGGCGGGCAAATAATGAAGTTAGACAGTTACACGATTGAGAAAAAAGTACTTAGAGTAGACTTTTTTATTTTTTTGTAAGTTATAATGATAGATTGACACGTGTAGATGCCAAAAATGCAATAAACGTATAAGTGTGTATCCGGCAGTTACACAAGTGTACGTAGGGAGTGTCGAGAAATAATGTAGCAAAAACTAAGTTTCTCTCCCGAACACGACTCGAGACAAGTGACCTTCGTGCACAGCCGGCTGGTAACAGCGTAACGTAAAACTTGTCTATCTATACCCATACCTACAGTACCTACAGATCGGATCAAACAACAGCAAACAAGCTACACCTACAACGTATATGTATGGCCAGCACGATGACCCGCGCGCCACCCGCCGCCATTCCGTGACGCATCGCATAATACCAATCTAAACGACGTAACTCACAATACGACCACTTCAAACACGACTCTAAAGCAGACGTTCTAAGCTTGCATATTCTATGAAGCTAATTTGTAGGTTAGTTTGTGAGCAAGATAGAGTCGTGAAAGCATTCATTGTATTTTTATTTTTGTACACACCACACCAGGCGCACGCAGCGCTGTCGGACACAAGTGCAGTGTTCCGAGAAACGTTCAAATTCAGATATTGTGTTGTTTAGCTCAGAACGGACGGGATGCGAAATGCAGCTGCATTCTCGCCTTACATCGAACGCAGGACTCCATTACTTGTTTGATGTTCACTTAACGGACCAACCTCCACAAAATGCATTTTCCGTTCGCTACGAGTAACCTAACATGTTTGAAATCTTGATGCTATTCTCTGGAAGGAAACGGCTCGAGTTTCTTTTCAGAAACTTCACACCAGATACAATGCGAAACTCGACGAACGGGTTTGAATTGAAGTCGACGCTCGCAAAACAAAGACGTATGCAAAAAGTGCATTAGGTATTTCATGGGACGCGGAATTTTAATTTGTAGCGCGAAAAAGGAATGTTCATTAGGGCATTGGTTGACGCCACGCGGCACAGACAATGACAAACGGTCGCGTAATTATTTAAAGCAAGCTCTCGTGGCTCGGCCGAATTTAAATTATGGATCAATTTATATTACTTATCATCAACATTACAATACTTACCTACAATATAAAATATAAAAATATTGTACATAAGTACCTAGGTACATTATTATTATTATTTATCATTTGCAAATAAAATATTTTTTGGGACAATTTTCCGAGTTTTTGAGAGCAGTTGCAAAAATTTTATTTACGAATGCAAATTGCAAATTCAGCAGCACGTGCTGAAAGTAATGACATAACAATAAGGTACCAGAAAAACCTAATTTTAAGCACTATTTGCCATAAAAGCCAAATTTTAAGCACAAGTGGGACTTTCAATTACTATATGTAAGTAGGTAGGATTACATTTAATTTTGTAACCTTTATCGTGTCAACTGTCACCACACCAAATCTCTTCTTCTTCTTCTTCTTTATTTTGGCTTCGCCGGCTTTTGCCACGCATTTAGCCACTACCATGTGGTGTATAATATATTTTCGTTTCGTTAGTCAAGGTCGAGTCAAAGTCATAGTCAGCGTCAGTAAAGATGTGGGTTCTTTACTGCAGCTTTACACGGACTTTTTGAGAGAACTCGAAATGCCATGATATACAGTTTTGTTTCATTTGCCTACACTTATGTACGTTCACGAACACTTAACAGTTAATAATCCACCATTATTACACATTAACATTCGCCAAAACACAAATTTCGGAAAATAACGCAAAAAAGACAACATGCCATCTTGAATTCCCGTCAAAAAGCCCCAGCCACCAAATCTCATTCACCCTACTACATACTTATTCCCTTCCCTTTAACGACAGCTGTCTGATAGACCGCCACTCGCTGTCACTGTCATTTTGTTTTTCCGAAACTGTCAAATTGAATTAACCCAGAGCTGTCAACACATCTCACCGAAACCGTTAAAACTGGACTTGCTTTTGTTTTTCACAAAACAGGAAACGTTTTAAAAGTCAATTCGGTTTTCGTGCGGCTCGCTATAACGGAACTGTGTGAATGAGAGAATATCCATTAGTAGTGGTTAAATACAGGTCATTCGTTCGCGTAAATAAGATGGTGGTGGATGGTGGTGGTGGAATGTGCTTTTCAATTTAAGTCAGAAAAGTTGGTACTTACATAAAAATCTACCTATAAGTACATAGGTACCTAAAAAATTATAATAGGTAGGTAGTTAAGGTACTACGTCTAAGATATTGATAATGTACAATATCAGTTACATCGAGACTCAATTAGATTGTTGATTCCACAAAAAAAGTTTAACAACAAAACAAATAAACAATTTGAATTTGAATTTGAATTTGAATTTGAATTTGAACTTACAAGTAAAATCCAAATACATAGTACAACTTGGTGTATATTCTCTTAATTTTTTAAAGAAAACAAGAAATTGAAAGTACGACTGTTGAATGGAACGATCAGATTACCATCATCGTATTTGATTTCAATTTGAGGAAATTGCTTCTGGCGACTTTAGGAACTCTCAAAGACACTAAGGAACTGCAAAACAAAACGATAAACCGAACAGTTATGTTTCTTTGAAGTGTTTCTAAGAACCAAAGTATTATTAGCTATACGCCTGTAAGAAATAACTCCACGGAAATCAGAAAGATAAGCACAAATCTTCGAAGTTCCAAACTACTTTAGACTTCCGGTTGAATTTGAATCCCTAAAAGTTCGAATTGCTAAAGTTTTTTTTAATTTAGTGAGCGGCATGGTTTGTTTATTCAGCCAGCAAAAAAAAACAGAAATATTGGCTAGGCACGGTAGTGGAGTGGACGCTGCCAATTATCGGAAGCTCACCAACTTTCTTTTTTTTGCACCGAGCGGAGCGAGCGGCCAATGCATCATTTTAACTTCCCGTTCATGCGCAATTTGTCTCTATATTTTACTTAGCCCAGCTACTGTTAATACGAAAGTAGGTATTAATATCGTAGGGAACGATAATAAATTATTGTACCAATATACGTTTCAAATTAGTACATTTTTATGATAAACAATTACAATACTTACTTGCAAGTTTCAATATCAGTAATTTTATTGTTAAATTGCAACAGCTCTTGTTCCTATCTCCGGTTACAGCTGCTGCTGTCATTTAACTGCTCATGCATGGAGTATGTAGTTGGTACAGCTCCACATATTTCTTTCTACAATCGCGTCAGCTATTGAATCATAAAAAAAAGTAAAGGAATTGGCATTTAATTGACGAAGTAATGTGGTCAGATGTGTCTGAACAAAGGATTAGCAACAATAGATAATAGAAAATAGGCTCCGCTGTCATTTGTAGGAGGTACTGATTACATTTACCTACATGCTGAGGGCGTAACTAAAATATATAGGTAGGTATGTGTGATGATGATGTCATAAGCCCTTAACCTAAAACTAAAACTCCTTTTAGGGTAGGGTTCCCATTACCATCCACTTTCTCTGACAGACTGCAAACAATATAGGTAGGTAGCGTCGTTGCTATACCTACGTATTGCAACGCGTGGCGCCGCCATTTCCTAGAACCCTCGCTACGATCTAAATTACTTTTACTTTCCCGCGCAAGTTTACAAGGGCGTAGGATTGACCTAATTGAATGAAACTATTCGCTTTACAGTGCAGAAGTTTTGATTGAATTTATAGAATGAAAATGGTAGAATATAAATACCACATTTGTATTTAGAAGGAGTAGGTAGGTATAAGTCGCGTCACGTAAAAAGAGCGCTGGCTGTCAAACTGCGCAGTGGTTGATGATTGGTGGAGAGGTAACGCGGCGCACTTCATAGGTATTCATACCATTGATTTAGCGAGTGCTATTGGTTCGTCAGCGAGTGAACACAGGCTCAAACATACTCCCGCTACTTCCAATCAGTGCTCTTTTTACGTGGCGCGACCTTTATGTAAGTTCGTATGAGAAAGTGGCCATCTCTGGGCGGCAGTAAGGAGTAAGTTAGTGCCTTATCTCTCGTTCGGGGCGGCTAGATTACAATTTGCCACGTATGGAATGTTAACTTCTGTATTACTTGAAAATGGTAACTCGATGTGATAACTCTCCGAGTTACTTATCTTCCTAATTATGATCAATCAATTCCTAATTATGATTTGGACAATGGACAACACCATGTAATGGACCAAGCTTCAGAGGTACTCCTATCTCTAAAAGTTACCTTTAGCAACCTTTATTTTAGACATCATTATAATGTACCTAGTAGTATTCAACACACATTAGTGGCAATTCGGAGTGTCGCAAAAGATAAACTAAACTAACTAAAAATGTTGCCGTCCCTTTCATAGCGATTTGAATTAAAAGGATGGCATTAATTTTAGTTACTTTTGTTTAGTTCTTGCGACACTTCGAATCGCCACTATTGTAAACTCATGACAAAATCCATGAGACCTAGAAACTTCGTCACCAGAGTTGGTTGGCTACTTGCTCATACGAACGAACGAACGAATCAACTTGGTGAATTGAAAACGAAGGTACGTACCTACCTAAACCCAAAAATCTTAGGTTTTTGTGATCAGACATGACAAACAGACACAAATAAAGGAATTTGTCATTGAATTCCAAAGTAAATATTTTCTTAGTCACTCAATTATTATTTTCTTTTGAACTAAACAAGTCAACAGTAGTGGCAATTCTGAGTGTCGCAAAAGCTAAACTAAGCTAACTAAAATTGTTGCCGTCCCTTTCATAGCGATGGAAATAAAAAGGATGGCAATAATTTTAGTTAGCTTAGTTTAGCTTTCGCGACACTCAGAATTGCCCCCAGTGATTGTTGTATTTAGCAGCTAATAGTGTAACAAACTTGTAAAACTTTTGAAAATAAATTTATTTTTATTTTATTTTATTATTATTATTTATTTCTGTCATAAATAACACACTTACATGTTATGCTTGACATGTTTTAGAGTTTGTTATGATGCATGTGGTTAAATACATTTTCCTTATTTGCTTTGACTACACCCTAAACATTTTTCTAAAGTCTGTACTGTAATGTCTAGTACCTACTTACTAGTAATGTAGGTAAGTACATTATTTCAAGAGCATCAGAAATTGTCCTTTTTGGCCAAGCAAGAAAGCTTAATAATAATAGGTCGTAGATTCGAAAATAATCAATGGTTTTTTGGTTGGAAGCTGGTAAGGGAAAGTATTGTAAGTTTAGTTGGTACCTTATTTAAATAGGTTAGTACCTATGTTTTGACCATGTCTTTCTCTGAGAGGATTCTTTAGTTAGGTGCAAGACAAGCCTGCTCCATTAAACTATCAGAACTAACAGCATTAGAGCTGTTGAGCGAATAAAGTGCTAGATGAAGTGTTTTTGACAAGGTTCTTGAATGGGAGCCCTTAAAAGTCTGACAGACTGTATCAAGTCGATAAGATTTACAATTTATAACCTACGTATAACCTACAATGATCTTTCTACTAATCGTTTGCTTGTGAAGAGAAGGGTGTATCTCAAAAATTTCAAAAAACTCGTAGATACCTATGTAACTGGATGTACAAAATAAAAGTTGTTTAAGTTTCAAATTGTCGATATCAAAGAGATCTCACTCGTATCGATGATGTAACTATTGACTACAATCCTAAGTAATAAAAGATAATCATAGCGAAGATAGGCACACAGGAGTCAGACATGTGTTTTGTATCTGATGTCAATGACCTTAGATAATGGAACTTGCTAAATATTGTATTATTTATCAATTACTGCTTGGGTCACCACCACCACAGCACTATAATAGTTCTAGGTCGAAATGTGACGCAATGTTACTCATGTATATCCTATTTTGGTGCAAGTAGGCAAACTATTTAAATCTGTGTAAAGATAAGTAGGTCAGTGAGATAAAATTCAGAATGAACGCTAGATAAAGGCCGATCGAAACCGCGTTATCACGCCTTTTCAACGAGGACCGCGCCATCACATGACTCAGCCGTTCCTTTCAGCCAAAATAGCAAGTTTCTAACCTCGTAACGATGTCAATCAACACCTCGCACGCTGGAGTGGACCACACCATAATATCACAAACACAGAACACTAGTCCACCTGCCTACGAACATTTCACGGATAAGGATATAAGCGCTCGGTGATGATAACGCGGCCAAACAAAAAAAAAAAACCGGGGGTCCTAAGAAGGTCGAATCTGGTATTTTTTCTGGAGAGCTGGCAACGTCGCCAACGGACGCGCGTTCAGCTTCAGCACCGTTCATTGGCCGAGTGTGGCAGCGGCCATCATTGCGAGCCCGTCGGCTGCCCAATGACGTCGCGTCCCGCACGCCCCGCCCACATCTTCGCCGCTTGTTGAATGAATTCCGCGGCAGTCGTGTTCCAGACTTCAGATGTGGTGCACGCGTTTATCGACTTAGAATGATTGTTGAAGCAGCGAGATTGTGTTCGTCGTAGTGACATTTTAGAGTCGTGATCGAAGTCGTTGAATAAAAAAAGGGCAAATAGATTTGATAATTCATGTTAGTTTGATACCAGTGGTTAGCTTAAAAATAAAAAAAATCAGTCTGAACTATCGACTTCATCTTGAACAAAGAGCATGAAAAATACATGATTATTTATAAAAATCATCACAATCAGTGCAATAATGACATCAGTGCTAAAATATGCAATTTAAAATCATTATTCATTGTAATTTATGCAATTCCTTAATCGAATCTGAGTGTCAATTTTGACTAAGTTCCTAATCCAAAATTATTTTTTAAAATTGTTATTTTGCACTTATGGCGTTACAGTAACTGGTGTGTGACATGCATGACTACTGGTAACAACCACAGATTCCGTATGAAAATTAAAAAACAAGTAAGTAGACTCTACTTTGATTGAAAACAAGTGTTCGTAGAAAAATATTTTTGGAACAAACCCTGATGAGTTTTCCCTCTCATTTCTCCTGTCTTGAGTTGAATTACCTGCAACAACAATAAAAATTATGAGTGTTTTATTTCTGGTGTTGACTTACGAAAACTTATGAGCTTACAAAAGAATTGATTAAATTTGCAATTTTTTAAAAAAATATGATGGTAAGAATAACATAAATTAATGGAGTAGATACAAAAACATCGTAAATGGAGTTTCCAATATGTCACAACACAAGCCACAAGTAATGAGTGAAGGGAGCCAGATCAGCCGAAATGATCTCATTGCAACTTTTATCGAAAAAGCAGTTAATTAGGTACTTATTGAATACAGGGGCGTGTTGTTTTTTCTTGATTGTTCAGTTTAAAGACTCGAGGCATTTATGGCGACACTGCAAAATAATTTAGGTAGGTACCCTTTAAAATTAAGAAAAACGAATGAGTTGAATGGTTACCTACTTGCGCATTGCGCATGGTGAAAGTAGCGAGGTAGTACCTAACCTACCCTGCCTTGCATGTAGCTTTCATTAAGTTCTGTGAAAAGAAAAATCTAAATGTTAAACCTCGTGACGTGAAAGATCAAACCTTAACCGTTTCGGAATGGATTGTTCTGTAAATAATTTTACCTACGAAAAAACATCGATTTTGGACTTGTCACATTTTTTGAGTGAGGTTCCGAGTAGGTACCTAGTTAGACCTACCTTAGTTAGACATGGTTAGACTATTCATTCAATTTGAATGAAGTCATACCTACCTATAAAGTTAGAAGGTGTATAAATATATTGCTTTATATTTATATATAAGGTAACCAAATTTACCATAACAAACCTCTGGAATGCAAAAATATGCTCATTATTTGGTTCCATTAAACTACCTTTTAATAAATGGCTACTGTAGCACAAAAAAGATTTCTTTATGTCAGGTAGGTACCGTGCTAGACAAGTGACAGAAATAACTTGAGACCTATGAGGTATGCGATGTCGTCAGTCTATTGGGGGCCTACCACGAGCTCTTAGCGCGATCCAGTTTAGGACCTAAACTGAATTGTTCTTCTTATGACTTCAGTTTTACGATTCAATTTAGCACATGACATCTGAAAGCGATTGAGTTTGATAAGGTCATGGTACGGGTCCTGAGCTTGCAACGCTGGCCTTTAGTCTAGCGACTCGCCCACACCAGGCCAAGACGAATTCATTTTTCTGACACTGGTTTATGCAAATTCTATCCTACTCATTACTACATAAATATTAAAGGTGCCTGCCTACTGTATTGCTTATTTGATACCTACAGATTTGCCTGAAACTATTTAGGTAGGATTGAATAAAAATCACATCTGAAAAAGTACTTGGGCTTAATGTAAGTATTTAATCAGTATACATGTAACCTACAACTGATTAATAAGGTACAATGGTGGTTTAATTAAATTAAAATAATAGAATTTCCTAAGTAAGTAGTGTGGGGTACAGGTTTTATGTTTTTTCGCATTAGAATCACCTAGCATGTAGATAAAACGAAACTAAAGTGATCCTTGAGGTCCTACCAAAATAAACGATTTTTCTTTCTTTCGAACTGTTATTTTGTGAACTGTCACGTCATCTACTATTTTGTAAATTCCTTTTTTCTAATCAATTTTCAGTCTTACAGCCTCTCCTTATCGGCTGTAAGACTCCAAAATTCTACAAAATTAACTAATCAATTTTCAACGACGGCTGTTATTCAGTCGAATATCTGTGACTAAAATAATAAATTATTTTCATAGTACTTTTCTAGAATAAAGTCGTTTCAGCAGCAGTAACAATAGCTTAAGAATAAATTACACTTCTCCAAGATTTAATGTTGACATTGACAAGTGACAACTACACAAACAGGCGAGGCATGCCTGATGCCGCGCCCGCCGTCAGGCTCGGTCTCACCCACGCGTCCGTACACCTGTGTTGGTCCAACCGTTCACTTGAGTAAATTATTTATTTTGTTCTAATTCAATGTACCTACCTAGCTTACTCCTTAGTCCTTACTTGATCCGTATTAAACCAAATTGAATGCGTTTGAAATGCACAATAGTGATTATATTATAACCACAGATAAAAGAATACTTATAATTATAACACAGTAAGAAATTAGAAATTTTGAAATTGTGAAAATTTGTAGTTATAAACTAAACCTTATTTAAAATTTCCTTCCATTAAATTAAGTAAGTAAGTATATCAACAAAGAGTGTCACATTTCGAGTTAGGTCTCTTTTATTTGAATGTAGGTAAAACTGACTCCATTGACTGGTTTTCCTGTAGTTATATTTAAATTGACACGTAATAGGTGCAAGAAGGTAGGTATAAGCGATCTTGTCATATCTGCTGCCTAGTCAAATAGAGATGTAGTCGTAAAGCTCCTAACCCATATCTAGGCCAGTTTAGGGCAAAAATCAGAAACATTTAAGTAGGTAGGTACACAACTTCTATAAAATCAGATGTGCGAAATGTGCTTGCAAAATGAAGATAAGAACTTAGTACCTACCTTCCTGCCATCTGCCAGTATTCTATTAAGTTTTGACAGCTGTCAAATATTTTTTTACTAAAAAAAATGTGCCACTATAGCAAAAGGTGTTTGAATAGAACCTATTTTCATTGTTCGCTTTTACCTGTTACCTGGGCCTTTACGAACATGTATTTTACAGGTAAAATTATAACATAGGTATAATAAGGTAGGTGCTAAACCGTATGTAGGTAAGTACAAAGGAAATAAGAGTAACTTTTGAATTTAGCAAAATTCGCCGATAACAAAAATGGTGGTTAGTTCACACAGCGCTATTAGAGCCATTACATTAGAGAGGTGTAGGTCCTACACCTCTCCATAGATTTTTTTTCTAATTGCACCCATGGTAAAACTATTGGAAAATTTTGCGTGGAGTTATCGTACCTACGTAACTGAGTATCCAAACCGACGTTTTATGCCTTACAAATCAATATTTCATTGCATTTCATTTTTGTCTGAGTGACTTGAAAGTGGAAAATTCCAGTCGGACATAACGGCGCGTCATGAAAGTTAAATGTCTTTGTAATTTTGTATTCATGGCGCCGTAAAGCGTATAAACTGTGTATAAGTCATGTTTATCAACTTCCTAGAGTGCAGGTCAAACTTCCGACTTTCCCAGTCGAATTTCCTAAAGTTCATTTTATTTAGGTGGGTAAGTAGATACTACAAATGAGAAACCAACCAAGTCTGGGCGTCTACTCTGTAAAACGAAAAACGAAGTTTCGTGACAATTTTCGGGTTCTAATTATGTTGGTGAACTATTACGAATTCAGTATCCACCAACATAAGCTGACCCCGAAAATTGTCACGAAACTTCGTTTTTCGTTTTGCAGAGTAGACGCCCTGTACTGTAGGGTTTTTGTGTAGGTATTATTGTACTCTATCCTCGCCTCGCTCACGTGTCAAGTTCTAAAAATGTATGGAATTTTTAGTTCATGAAAGTTACCGGGGGAGGCGCTGCACTGGATTTTCATACATTTGTGATACATAATAATACTATAATAAACTGGCGTTAACCCCCCTGACGAGCCGTTCTAGAAGCTGATTTTATCAGTATATCTAATATTTTTATTTAGATCCAGATACTTTCGTATTTTATCTAACAGAAACCAGATGAGCGATAACAAATTTATTTGAAAATAAAAACAGCTGATTTTCCCTAAGGCTTATTTCAAGGTCCTCAAAACCTCCCAGAGGAGGGCGACGCGGGCAGAATCTAATTTCGCATCTCTCTGCCTTCCCCTCACTCACCCTCCCTTTCCCTCCCTCTCCCGGGTGGAACCACAGAGAAAATAATAGTAGGTATAAGTACCTATCCTCGATATTTTCCCTCCAGGGTAAACAGCTTTTATAAATGTGAGGGTTTTTTTTCTTTTATAGTCGCTAAAATTATATTGTTTAGAAATATGTAGGTACTTACCTACGTACCTAAAGTAATAAAAAAAGATAGCTTTAATGAGGGCCAGTTAAGAATAGTACCTACCTACCTAGGTAAGTACCTACGTCTTACCTCTACTTACCTACCTACCTACTCATTTTAATACTTACCTAGGTACCTACCTCCTCGTATTATGGAACTAAACCAAACGTATAAAACACTGGGCCTTTATTCTTTGAGATTCGTAATTATAACATATTTTTTCTTGTTATTCTTATGGCAATGAAAGGCAGGATATCAACAGATTTAATAATTATCCTTTTTAGCTAAAATAAGTTTAGCTACCTACCTACTTACTAGTCCAATATGAAATAACGGGGTTATTATGCGCAGTGATATTACTGTGTTAGATGTTTTATTGCTTACAAAAAATGTGTGCTCCTTTTTCAAATTCCTATTTTTTTAATAAGGATATGTGGAAGCAGGCATTAGTAAACCGAAATGACGCCATATTGATTCTAAACTCAAATTTATAGGTAAGTACAAATTCGAATTTCAAACAGAGTTGAATAAGTCTGGCAACGCCGCGTCGTCGTTCGTATTGTCGTTCTAATAACAAAGTCGTTATCTCGCCAATTTGAAATTCACTGTTTGCCGACTGTATCATGGTAGGTATGGTGCAATAATTAGAAACAATAAACTTGTATTGTTTATTTGTTTATAAGAACAATGCAGAGATACATTTGATGAACTGTACTGTACCTAATGAAATGATAATGATGACTAACTGCAGTAGGTACCTAGAGTTGTTTGAAAAAAAAAATAGGTAGGTACCTACTTACATACAATTGATGTAAGTAGGTAAGTTAGGTTAGGTTAGGTACCTACCTTTAATGAAGTCGATAATATTATACTTAAGTAATAATATTACAATAATCTAATGATAAGTATTGATTTAAGTAGGAGTTGAAGTTATAATAAGTATATAAGTAAACAATGTTGGTAGGTAAGGTAGGTAGAGATAAGTAGGTACCTACTTAGGTAAGTACTGAAAACTTATCATTTTAACGAAGAGTTTTGCAACGGATCCAGGTCGTCTTAGTTAGTTGTAGGTAGGTAGGTAACTTATCAGTCGAGATGATGTAAGTAGCTACTTTTCTAAATAAGACTGCAATCGGCATATCTATATAAATAGGTACCTACCTAGGTTAGGTAGGTAAGGTACTTACCTAAGTACCTACTAGACATGTGCGCCGATCGGCGTGGCGCACGCCGCCGATCATTTTACCCACGCCGACGCCGCCGAATTTTTCATCGGCGTCATCGGCGTCTACAAACAAACAATATTCTACATTAAATAAATCACTTTATTTAACAAATTTCTTCTATTTTATTTGCAAAAAGTAGTATTTTTTTTATTTCGCTATCTGGCAACACTGTTTGTAAACATTAAAGTAATTTGCATTTCGTTTAAAGATAATTTGGGGTCTCTATTTTGTCTCCGAAATGTTATCCTCCTAAAATAAAAATCTATAAATTGGGTTTTCATAATCATCGATTGCCCATATGATCAGGATCTATAATAATAAAATAATATAAGGATCCCTAATATAGTTATGGCTAATATCGGCATCCCTAATGTTTAAAATACATAAAATCATTCTCAATAAATAACATAATCCTTAATGTAACTAACTCATAACTTTATTTTCATTATAGTTTATGAGAATAATGTACCTAAGTATTCATAAATTTTTTGAACACTTTATTTTGAATAAGAGCATTGTGTCTCAAGCACAAGGCAGCATAGGGAATGTAAATGTAACTGATTTTGATCTGGGTGGCTGATTACTTTTATTCCACATTTTATTGGGGCTTCGGCGGCCGCTACCGCGGCACGCTCGCTACGCTCGCTCGCCTCGCGCGTTAGTGGTCACTGTTCAAACCTAACCTAACCAACTGATTTCGATCTGGGTGGATACAACCTAAGTAATTTATGTTTTACATAATTATAAACGTTCGAAAACATGATTATTCGGAAGTGGAAGTATTATGATTCTTTATTATTATGACACGTTTTTTATAACGATAAAAATTTGGGATTATAATATTAGGTAACATCAATTTATGCATTAGGAGCGGATGAACAATATCTTATTATAAACTATAGTTATGGGACATAATATTATGGATTCCTATGTTTCGGAGACACTTGTTATTGATTGTGATTTACGGACAATCGATTTTCGGAGACGAAATGGGTTCCCGTTTTGTTGTTATTGAAGTTTTGATTTTATAATTGTTTTAACACAAATAGGTAAGTCTGTCATAAATAATGAATAAAAAGTTTAGTAAGGATTAAGGCGTCTTTTACTTAATATCACATCCACGCCGATTACGCCGATGACGCCGCCGCCGCCGACAAATTGGACGCCAGACGCCGCCGCCGGTCAAATGAGCATCGGCGCACATGTCTAGTACCTACCTATATGTTTACCAGGGTAGAGGAGTTTGAAGTCGAAGATACGAATAAACAGCAACATATTATTTGCGTCACTAACAAACAAGAAGCCATTTCATAAATCTAAATATCCCCGTTACATAACAACTATAGGTACCTAGCTAGAGAAATCCGCCAAGAACCGCCTCTTCGTTGTTCCGACGAATACATTTTCTAGCCAAGAAATAACATAAATCGTACAGCAAAGGCGTATTCTACCAACAATAGTAATATCCTGATAAAAGATAAGAGCGATGCGTTGATAAAAATACGCATGAAGCGACGCGGCGGCGACGTTGCCGCTCCGTGCGCCCGCCATTTGCAATTTTGATGAGCACCTAGTCAGTTGCGCCACACACTCAAAATAAAAACAATGTTTTATAAGTAATGGCGCTGGCAATGTAGCTAATGCGATCAGGCGTCAATGCACTCAGAAGATTATTATTCGCGACATGTACCAACGACATATTAATCCAGCTACAACGCTGTAAGTAGGTAGGTACCTAAGTAAGTAACAAATTATTTTATAAATCACACGGGACAGTTTCTAAAGTTTATTACTTACAGATTTACCCATGCTCGCAGATTTTCTGAATCGGTTTTTAAATAACAAGAGACCTTTGGAATAAAACCTGTTCAGCTTTCGCCGGAGTATAGAATTTCATTACTTAACGTAAGAAGTTGTAGGTACTAACTGCAAGCCCTACAAGGTTTTATCTATTTATTAGTGATCTGTTACAGCATAAAAACCGGCAAGGCCATGTTCCGTGTCTGTCAAGCTTGACCAAGATGGCGGACTTTTTCAAGAACTTTCTACATTTACCGATCCCCGACTCGGAATATCCCAAAATCAATGAAATTACTCGATTAGATATTTCTCATGATTTTAAACTTGTTTTGTCTAGGACTGGACGGACACACGTCATGTTGAAAACATGTTGTAGTAAGGATTATGTTTCAGATGAGGTGAGCGGACGTGTCAACTTTCACATGCGAATTCGATATCTAAATTGACAACAATATTGCATGCGATGCTGCTCGGCTGGACGGTCCGATTATCAATATTGAAAACTAGCAAATTTTTTAAACTCTTTCCTAATTACCAACTAAAAAAGTCATGACCTCTCTATATTCTAGGGACATAGACCATGTCCCTAGAATATAGTAGGTACTTAGAGAGGTTCTATATTCTAAAGTCTTTCTATATTCTGTATGTCACACATCACATAGATAAATGAGGTAACACTACCTTGTTGTACAAAATATCATGTTAGTTAATTTTTGTAAAGCTCGTATCTTTAATAATAGTAGCATAAATAGTGTCATGTGCTAGTAGGTAATTATGGCGAGTTGCCGATGTTCTTTTATCAAATGCATTTGTTTTTTTTTTCACATTGCCTAGAATAATTTCATCCACTATAATTTTTTCAAAAACAGTCTGGGGACTATTATAGGCAGATACTAATTAACACAAAAATTATTCAATTCAGATACTTAAGTAATTGTATAAAAGAACTAAAAATACAAAATTTTCACTTCGAAGTTTATACAAAGGGCGTTTAATTAAATCAAATAGTTATGAATGGAAGGAACTGAAGTAAATATAAAGCGGAATGAAAAACGAAAACAACGCACTAATGAGAAAGACGGGAATAACGCAAAAGAAGAATAAAACAGAACAATTAAGTAGGTATCCAGAAAAAAAATGATTTCCTTTTGGCTCGCTACTGCGAAAGTTTCAAAAGAATATTAATAATATTGAGAGATCGTTGAAGTTAAGCAATGCTCTGAGCGGTCAGAACTTGGATGGGCGACTGCAAAAGGTATAATAAACAGGTACCTACGTGTGCGTGGTACTATACAGGTGAGCGCTTCTATGCTTAGGAGGGCACGTTAAATTGCCGGTCCGGCCATGAGGGATGCCTTTAGGTGGCCTACAAACTCCGTCACCAGAGTTGGCCACTTGCTCATACGAACTTTACTTAGAGAAGTTTCGACATAATAGTACCTACCTACACAAGATGGATGCTACAAATAATGTAACGCGTAAACAAGTCGGCGGCAGTGCCAAGAATATTATATGATGCCTCTGGCATAGGCCAATCGTTTGAAATAGACGGTATTTCTATCTTGCTTTGATATTTAAATTTATTTGTACCTATCTTGTTTTAGATTTTTATTTGGCTATAAATTACAGCAAGTACCTACACTTAGCTATTTTCGTACGGATGAGATTGATCAACAGAATCTGAATTCATATTGAAAATCTGAAAACAAAATTGATTTTTTTAAATTGGAGCTAAGGTTTATTGAAATGTTTTTATGGAAACCCAAAATAACAAACTCAGCCGATCTTATACACGTAAGTGGACTCGAAGCTGGGCCCTTACTCTGCAAAACGAAAAACGAAGTTTCGTGACAATTTTCGGGGTCAGCTTATGTTGGTGAACTTTTACGAATTCAGTATCCACCAACATAAGCTGACCCCGAAAATTGTCACGAAACTTCGTTTTTCGTTTTGCAGAGTAAGGGCCCTGAGGCTCTCAAAAGCAATTCTCTGAATACCTAGAAGGTTTTTGTTTTAACTGAGTCAGCAATTTCATCTTATTCTCTTTTTCTTAGTCGAGGTTTTTTTATTTACGATGCTTTAAAAGTAATGGCACTTGTAAAATTCGTTGGCTATTCTGAAAGACAAAATTATGTTTTGTGGTTTCTTTAGAAATCTCGATAAAATATTTGAAACAGTGACATGACTGATAGCTGATTAGATTAGGAACCTAGCTAACCTACTACATATTTATAGCTATACTAAGTAAGTACTAACCTAAGTTCTACTACTAAGTACCTACCTACCTACTATTTGTTAATATCGTATGTAAAGAATGGTGGGTAGGTACGAAATGGACTCGGAGAATCACTTTTTCTTTCTATAACTCTAGACCTACTTTCTTGAAAGACATTCAAATAATCATCAACTACACGCCAGCGCCATCATAATAAGCATTCTCCATGACAACCAATTAAAAATCCAAGCCTACACGCCCACGTAGGTACCGTACAGTTCTGAGAAAATAACAAATGACTCAAATAAAAAGGTTTATTTCTCGAAGTTTTTTAGTAGTGGTTTCATTTGGTGTGGTTATGGTTGGTTAAGAGTCCGGCGACGTGGCTCGGCAAAATTCAATTACTCGCGCGTTCAAACATCGACACACGACAAAATCTTAGTGTGATTGTCATTTTGCATCTGTGTGCGTGAGCGTGCGTGACACACGCACACAAACGCACTGTTAGAAAAGGTTAAAAATGTATTAAATGTAAATGCATGGCTATTTTGCAAGGAATTTGCTTGTCTCCCGTAGTCCCAAAAATTATGACTGAAAATTGTTTTTATTCTTCACACAGTGTTGTTTTTCTGATACTAGACCATATAAGCTATGTTTCTTACAGAAGGAAACTTAAAATATCCTAGTGTTTAATACTATATAAATATTAAGAAAACATGTCTTCTATGATGTAAAAATATGCAAAATGCGATTCGGTTTAATTTCACTTTAGCTAAGTATTTTGAAAAAAGCTTCTGGCAGAAACCTAGATAAATGCTATCCTAATACGAATAATAGCATACTATGCTAAAGATATGCTCAAATTTCAAATGGTTATGGTATTACGTTTGTATGGGGAAGTCGTACAGCGCAGAAGCCTTAAGGTCATTAGTTCGCACTTCGCCTACTTTACTTGCTACAAACAAGTTTGGATTCATGATTTTAAATATTACTTTGTTCCATTACCTACTAATGCAATGAAGAGTTTTTTTTATTATAAATAGTAGGTAGGTACATTAGTAGGCTATACCTACATACTACTTAATGTACTATTTATAATTATAAAAAAACTCTGTAAGGTTCTCGTTCATCATTCATAGTTTATCATTGCAAAGTCCTACCATTCTTCATAGCAGTTAGTAGGTGAGTTATTAAGTAGGTACCTAGGTTAAATTAATGCTGGCTTCCACTATGCCGACAGCGTTTCATCACGACTTCACGAGCCAAGATTCAGAGTAAATTGTGAAGGGTACGGAAATCGTGCAATCAACGATGTTTCATGCCATTGGTTGTGAACGCTTTGCCGACGAAAGCTTTGCCAAGGGTTGCTTTTATGGAAAATTCTTGTTTTTTCCCTTTTTACAGGAGTTTTTGGGTTGCTTGTCTTTACTTAATAATCTAGAGCAGAATCTAATGGGGTCCTATCCTACGTTTACTTACGTAGATTCTTATTTAAGTAGGTACTATGTTTTACAACATCATAAGGTTTTTACCTAGAATCCTTTTCATTTTTTCCTTACAATAACTTAAAATTTTTATTCGCTGTCATAACTGTAAAAAGACCGTGATACATTCTCAATTTAAATTCGCATTTACAAGTTCACTATAATTGAATGAATGTTATTTTACGGTTTTTTAGACGTTCAGATCGGCAACGTCGCTCGGCGCCTGGATGAAGCGAGCTGGCAACGCCTCGCGGCGCCAACCGCGCTACTTACGTAGCACACACAGCAACGCCTCGACGGAGCGGCAACGTCGCCTGATTCAGCACATCGCATTCAACTTCGGAGTTTCGAAAGCAGAATGTTTGGGGTAGTGTAGCTACGTTATAATCTATGGTGTTGTTTTGATAAAGATAGGTTAAGTTTGGAGTTGTTCTGGAAAAGCTGTTTGTTAGGTTTTAGAATGGAATAATAACTATATCAGGTATAATGGGTAGGTATATTTCAAAATGCAAAGTAAATTCAGCTCTACAATATTTCTAATAGGTAAGTACTTATTACCTATAATAAGTACAGCCTAGAAATCGAAAATTATAAACGATAACCTTAGTTGATGAGCTAGAAATTTTGAATAAGTGTTTAGTAAGTATACTTACTAATGTCTAATGTTTGTTAGAGCTAAAATAAATCTAGTTTATTTTAAAGGGCACCCGAAGGCCTCCATGGTTGAACGACTAGCCTGGACAGAAATCATAAAATGCGATAAAAAAAGATTTTTCTTTCACGACACAGGTAGGTACCTAGCGCTCACTTGTATTAAACTTACATTAGCGGCCACCCCTCCATTTTAACAAGCGGATGCTATGTATTTAAATGACAGATAACTTGCACTGTCACATGTCGCTCGCGATCTATTAATTACCTACCGATATCCATTAATGATACCTAACTACCTAAAACCAAGTTTGTTATAAAGGCCAGTTTCAAGATTTATCTATCGGCGGTGTTGCTTAGGTACCTACCTACTATAAATAGTAAGGTAAGCTGTTTGACATTGCTTACTAGTAGTTCTAAGCAAATCTAAGTACTGATAGATAGATTATTAAAACGGGCCGAAAACAAGCTTCACGTTTCGTTTTGGTACTTACCTATACAAGAAATTCTAAGCTACGTCCTAGAGATAATTATTGCACCTAGGTGTGCAATTATCTACAAGATATAAAGTAAGTGCCTACCTACCTACCTACTTAAATCTTTGCCATTGAGTCACAGTAGGTAATGTATTGTATTGTATTCCATGTTTTATTGTATTTGCATAGCAAAGGACCGTAAATATGAATCAGCGGATGACGAGCATCGTGACAACTTGCGCATGCACCTGTCTTTTCATGAAGGTCAGGAGGTTATTGACTTCAATGAGTTTTTACTACAGGAACACATATTCAAGTATATCTACAATGTAAAACAAAGTAGCTTTCCTGTCTCTGCTTAGATCTTTGCTGTTTTCATCAATTAGTCAGAGATTTCAATCGGAAGGTTCAGATTATCACTAATTACCGTAGTATTGAATACTATTCTCGATACAGAGTCTAGTATTTCAAATGTATGAGAATTTTGTGCAGCGCCGCTTACCGTGACTGAAAACTGATGATACGCCCACAGAGAAAGTTCGGGTAGAGAGAACACCCGCGTGAAGTCAGGGCGGATCTATAATATAATTAAGTTTGTATAAGCTAGTGTAGCTAAAATGGAATTGGGCTGGACACTTGGCTAGACGAGGTGGTGAAAGGTGGAGCTAAGTCCTGACCGAATGGTGGCCGAGGACCGGCCAAAGAAGTCGTGGTCGTCCGTTGGTGCGGTGGGTCGACGACATAAGACAAGTCGCGGGCAATTCCTGGCTTGGCACAGCGCAGGACCGGATTATGTGGCGTTTACGAAGGGAGGCCTACACCCAGCAGCCCATAGGTACCCATACCTATGGGCTGTGGCTGTGGATGATGATGAGCTAGTGGCAAACTCTGGTGACGGAGTTTTTATGCCTTCAGGCCGTAAAAATAATAAATAAATAAATAAATATCCTTGGACATTTCACACGGCGTCATCTAGTCCCAAGCTAAGCAATTTAATACGGTTTACGGTTTAAGAAGCTTTATTTCTCATATAATTTACAAATAAATCACTTACTGAGAAACACATATAAACTATACTCTGCGAGTATTTACACAATTTTGTTCAAATACAGTGGGAGAATGAGTAGACATGCACACATAAATCTTATCAAACTAATATTAAAAGTGGGTAGATTTAAAAAGATCAATTACCAGACACAGCCAAAGCAGATTGCAACTTGTTCGATGCGGGCAGGCAGGCCCACTTGCACCGGTTGTGGATAACTAATCACGGTTGTACCTACTAATCTACAGTTAAAAGATTACTGTTGAGTATTGTAGGCATCCTAGTAGTCTGTGATTGTAGGTATTATGTCTTTTAGTTGCTTGGAATATTTGTAATTGCAAAGGGGTAGGAAATATTTTAATGCTTGTGTTATGGTAACCAGATGACTGATAAACTACATAGATACATTTTTTTTTTGTAAATACATACATATTATACATAGAAAACACCCAGACACGAAATAAATATTTGCAGATCATGCAAACATTTGTCCCGCAGCGGGGATCGAACCCGCAACCTCTGCGTCTCAGGCGGGCTTTCGTCCACTGCGCCACAGTGGACGAAAGTCCACTGCGCCACAGAGGTCTCCAAAAAGAAGTCTCTTTCCATACAAATTGTAAGCGCTTAAAACGTAGCTTAAATTAATTCAACTAACTCGTAATGCGTCTTATCCACTACAGGATTTATGATTGGATAACGACAGGAGACGAATAACATTTTTGAGTAGGTATACCTATCTTCATAACATGAAATGAAACCATTTTGTACACGACACAATTTTAATTCGAATAGATAGGTACTTAGCTTGAAAAGTTAAAATAAGTAAGTAAGTACAAACATTTTTATTCTTAACAAGGTACAGACAGGCAATTAAGTTAAACAAAATAACACCCACATGACATTGTTTTATAGGTAGTGGTAACTTGAACAGCAAAGCGAACAAAATAGCATTTAAGTATTAATATTACCGTTAGTGTACACTAGTGGCAATTCTGAGTGTCGCAAAAGCTAAACTTAGCTAACTAAAAATATTGCCGTCCCTTTCATAGCGATGGAAATAAAAAGGATGGCATTAATTTTAGTTAGTTTAGTTAAGCTTTTGCAACACTCAGAATAGCCACTATTATGTACCTATTACCTATTTTCGGCTTGCTGTCGATTCAGACAAAACATATTGAATGGAACGCAATGTCCCACCCAATTTACACTTTTGATTTAATTTTTTTGTTACTGTACATACGCATAAGACCCTTAAAAATAGCTGCATTGTACAGTCAGATAAAAAACGGAAACGAGATGGATATAAGTAAGATTTTTTAACACGAAAAACATTTTTTTTTTACCTGACTGTAACAGCTCCAATAATTAGATGGTGTCCGGAAAGTCCGAATAGACAGTAAAAAAATATTAAAATCAAGTGTCAATTGGGACACTGTGTCCTAATAAATATTGTCCGAATCGTCAGCAAGTCTTTATTACAACACAATTATTTTGCTAGAAATGAACGACATTACGTCTCAGTTAACGTTAAACAGGCCGTTTTTAAACCTAAGAATTAATAGACACCTGTAAATGAACCTATTACATAAATAAGTCTGAGACACCTCCAAATGTACAAAGAAAATAATGCCTAATACATACCTACATAAATATAGTAGGTAATTATAACAGCTTGTTATGCCACTTGAGAAAGTAGGTATAATTTTTTTCATATATTCATTCATACCTATAATTTAGATAAGGATACCTCTATTTTGATTTATAATATTGTATTCTGGTCTCCAAATACAATTCCGCAACTGCCTTGACCAACTCCACGATATGGTTACAAGTACCGTCTGTATCATACTGATGATGGAGTATACCCTCAAACAACGCCCTGTTTACATACTCCTTCATCACTTTGATCACCAAACAGGGCACACTGAAATGAGGACTAACATTCCTTTGGCTGTTACAGGTATTCTTGAAAATTGCTTCAGCTTTTTTGCAAATGTTTATAACCTCAGGCGAAGGTTCCTCTAATTTCACAGCAAAACGACTCACCGTTTTCGGCTTAGCAATTAAATTGGATCGCAACGCTCGAATACACAACTCGCATTGTAAACGTCTGCTTAGACTATAAGTGACGAAACGAGCCACGTAAACTACAATCATATCTTCATATTCGGTGTATCTATATCCAAATATGATCTTCAAATCATCAACAACTTGCAAAACGCTATTACCGTTGGAAAGGTAAGTGGTTATGTTGATTCTGTCGACAGGAGACTTGCATTTCAACAGAGGAATGTTTTTCTGAGGACAATACCATGAAGCATCCAGTACAATTGCCTTGTATTCTTTCTGGAAGTTAAGAGGAGTGGGGTTCCTCCTATTTTGACCGAGAGGTGTCAAATTCGCCAGGAAGTACGAACTCCTAACGAATTTACCGAACTGAAAACGTAGGTTATTAAATTTGGAGATAAACAATAATGAACTATCGATTAAAGCACATAATCCTAATATACAGTTTCTCATCGATAAGTCCTTTATTTGGAGACTTTTAAAATACTTTCCAACTTCTTTCAAAGTCACAGCTGACAAATTATTTATCTCGTAGTTATCGCAAGTTTTCTTAAAATGTCCGCCCATTTGGGAAGCAAACACGTCAAGAACAATATGTAGCCGTCTGAAGAATTTGATTGTGCTTTGTGTTGCAATATCTGAGCAGTCATTCTTGAACAGTTCTGTTGCAATCGTCTTTCTCAGCAACTGCTGAGGAGCTGTATCGGGGAATTTATTCTGTAATAACGTTTGGTTCAAGAATACTGTTTGATGATCCTCATCAACTATGTTGTTAATATTTCCCGCGTCTCCATACATCACTTCTAGAATCCCGCGAGGGTCAGGAAACAACAAAATTTCCTTACCTTTCTCAGTCAGAAAGACTGAATGACGTTCATTATCACACAAAATATTGCTACCCAATTGCGTGCACATTTGCAAACTGTCATCGTTGTAATCGAATGAGACTGCGACTGCTTCAACACCGACCTTTTCAAGAATACTGATAGCTGCTTGAACTAAGGTCGCTCTATTTCTAACGATGTCGGTCCAGAAGTGGGCAATTGGGAGTTTCCAGTTTGCATTGATACCTACAGCTGTAAATACAAGTGCACTGGTTGATTTAGCTATCGACCAATCTAAAGAGATGCCATCGCGCTTCGGACCTTGGTAAGCTCTGGATTGCGCTAATTGCATCTCCCTTATATCAATACAAACTAAAAGAGGTGAGTTTGTTTTTTTAGCCTTTTTGTGGATCTCTACTAAAGTATTTACTTGTGAAACCTAAATGCCCTGGCGGTTTGACTAGCCACTCTCTCACAATGGTTTTGTCTGGGAGCGTCGTATTGTAAATCGATCGGATATACTCGTAAGCTTCATGGGAATAAACATAGATAGAAATAGCAAATGCTAGCAGCCTTCCATGCAAAGGGGAATGGCGAGGCACACCATCTTTTAAAAGACTGATTGTTAATTTATGACGAGCTAGTACATTTTTATCGGTTGTGCTTATAAATTGACGATTAACTAAATCTTGTAACAATTCATCGAATGTCGAATGGATGACTTCTGAAGGCTCGGGATTGTCATCGAAGCTAGATACTTGCTCTTTAACTTGGTATAATAAGATGGGGTCAATTTTAGAGTCTTCGTCGATATTATCTTCCAAATCCTCACTTACGTTTTCTGTTTTTATTGCTATTTCTAAATCTTTAACATCCTCTTTGCAATTAGTGCGGTCTTCTATTTTTACTTCTGAGGTTGTTACATTGAAATCATTATCTTGACATGTCATCGGTTCAGAGGCAACAAAGGATTGGTTGTGTACATCTGAATTCATATTTCCTTCTGGGTCTAACGTTTCTACTTTAATCTTGATATCTTCAGGGATATACGGCAGTACCACTGCTTCGATAGGATCAGGATCATCTTTTATCATCACCTCAGATGTTATGACATCGGAATTTTTTTGCATCTGTAATGAATATTTAAATCAGACACAAAAATATTGTTTTTGATTAATAGTATACATAATGATAGATAAAACCTGGTGCTTTTGTAGCTAAAACCGATAAGTATCTTGAAATTTTTTGTGGTTTATCTTTTAGGTACTTAAATCATAAACTTAATACGTACTTTGGCATTTGTTGAGTATGCTGCAGGTTTTTTTGATACTTTATAAGTTTTTAAACCTTCGGGGCGTTGAACGACCTCTAAAGTTTTTGGTGTAACCATGTTATCGTTGGCGATATTCACTTTTGTTTTAATTGAACGCCTTTTTGATACTTTATTTGAAACGCTGACAGTCTGGACTTCTTTATCAGGTTCAGGCATATCCTCGTCATCATCCGTAACATCTTTAGGTATTGATACAAACTCGAACTCTTTGTCAACCTGTTCATGAGAATCAGGAGCTGAATTATCTTTAGGGTAGGTTGTTCTAGAGTGAACCAGGCAGCCACAATTAACCATCGGTTTTTCTCAGAAATCTGACGTTGCCCATTTGTGCTTCTACCTGTAAATGATAGGCGCATGTGTCCCCCTTCCGCACACCAGCTTGTGAAAGGCACCCACTAATAACGGTTGTGTGAGAAGCGTTTGTTTGAAAATTGAACCAAAAAGTAAGTTTTTTCAGCAGGCATCTTTGATTTTTAGTGTGAATTGTATAATAGATAGCATTTTTTTTCTTACAATTATTAAATAACCATTTAGTTAGCTTTCTCATGTACCAAACATAGGCTTGAAATAATAAGACTAAACCGTTGAAATTTTCAGATTAGTTCAAAATATGTGCTGTCTCTCATCGAACCACATCAAATAGTTCACATTGAACCTGGTTTTTATGCTACTTGCTTAGAGTAATTTCCTAAAAAAATATAAAACTTGCTGATTTTGATTAAGGTTAAGACAATAAATAATAATTTTGATCTCTTTATCGTGATTTGAGTGTTTTTCTGTTAGATACTCATATTTTGTATAGGTTAAATGTTAATTTTAAACCGATTAAATTTAGGAAAATGATAAAAAAATAGAGAAAAATGTTTTATGCTATCAAACCACAAATATTGCAATAAAAAGCATAAAACTATATGTATTTTCATATATTGCCCTTTATTAATGTATTTTATTATAATTACGGTACCCAAAATAAGGTGGTTCATTGTGGAAAATACCCCGGTTCATTATGTACACCTAAGAGTACACAATGAACCAAATCTCATTTTTTCTTAAAAACCATGTATCGACTAAACCAATGAAAAATGTAAAGAAATTTAAATGCAAAATGAAAGACAGATAAATTCACTAACGAACAGTGAAAAAATCGAACTTAAAAACCCAAGAAACTCGAAGATAATGGCTTTCAAAATTTACCTGGTTCATTGTACGACAACGTACCCTACTCAATTGTTTTGAATTTTTTTTATACAGTTTAATACCACTATTAGCTCTTGTTTTAGGAAGGCCACGCTTCCTTGTATTTTTAGTATTATCATCTTTAGATTCCACTGAAGGCCCCGGACTAGGATCTGGTGATGTCAATCTGGAATGGTCAATTTAGTAAAACAATTGTTTGATTTAAAATTATTCAAAAACCTATTAAACAATGTTTATAAAATTCATACACTTTCATTATGCTCCGAAGCTCCGATGCAAATGTTGCCATTAAGGTAGGTTTATCCAAAAGCAGGACAATAACCTCTTTTTCAACAAATTTTTAAAAAGGTAGGTAACAAGCAAGGTAGCTTAGGTACCTACCTACTTAAAATTACCCCCATGGTGATAGTCCTTTTTCATAGTCTTCTGACCTACTTACCGAATATGTTTGTAGTTCGATTTTGCCTTCACAATCCTCAAAAACTCAGGATCCGTATGGATTTCGCAGACCGTTTGACAACCTGGATTATTCACTCCGATATCACCGAAGGTTTTGTTCAGCCATTTTGAATGTCTGAAATTGGTTTGAAATTAGAATTCTAGATTTGGCGGCCAAACCAAGTATTTTTATCTGTGGCGAAAACTTTTAATATGCATGACGTACCCACAGACGTGCTGTTAAATATAACTCGTGGTTAGATAAGGTAATTAAATATTAATTATTAAATCACTTTAGATAAATAATTAACTTAACATGTACCTGCTTAGGTAAATATAGGTACTTACCTACATAATATTAAAAAAAAAAATGCAGTGTAACAAAAAAGTTAGTCGAGTAGACTTTTTGCCTATTTATAAACTTGTATCATACCTACCTAACCTACACTTTTATAATTTTCAGAAAATAATAAGTAGGTACCTACCTACCTACCCATAGTTTTGTAAATTAAATAAAAACTGTTTTATATTATGCATCGATCGTTTAATTACTATGTAGGTATATTTCAGAAAAATGCATTATCATCAAGCTATTCATTATAATATTGCTTCACATATTTTTTTAAGAAATGTAATATTTAATATTAAGTACAGGTGAATGCCAACAAATCAAGATATTAAATACACCATTATGTCCTAGGTGAGGTGCTTATATTTTTATGAATCACGTTATTTAGAAATATCAGATTGTCCTATTAAAATTATTCAGGCTAAGGTACGTCTTCGAACATTATTCAGGCTTACAAATTTATACAATTTATAAAAAACTGTAAGTACAAGATAAGTGTGACTTATAAAAAGCAAAATAGGCCAATCATGCCAAAATAGCATCAGGAGAGATATTGCACTGCACAAAAACAGTTTCCTTCGTATCCATCTCCTCATCAGAAGAACTATCTTCATCCTGTTCAACATCAGACGCAGAATCGTCAGTCCCAAAATCAGATTCATTATCACTGACGTGTATTGTAACGTCTTCTGTCAATTGGTCAATTACTACATCGTTCAGTCTATATTCCGTTTCGATTTCATGAATCTGTTGACAGATCAAGCTAAATTCGTCTTTCATCGCTTTCACTTTTTGTTTTACAGCTTTATTGACTGTTTCTACTGTTTTCCCGCCATTTTGTTCGAAGACGTATTCTCTGATAGCTGTCCAAGCCATCTCTAACGGGTTGAGCTCGGGATGGTTAGCTGGAAATCGAAGTACTGAGTGATTTTCCTCAGCTAAAACACCATCTATCTGGTATTTCTTGAAACAGTCTCTGTAAGCGCAGACAGTTTTGTACAGCTGCGGCTTGGCCTTATTCGGAGTGAACGGTATTCCTTTCTCAGAAAGCCATGTTTCCATTTCTTCTCTTTTAGACGTTGAATTAGGTATTGGTTCTTCTAGTCTGTTGAAGAACGGCGCGTTTCCAACTACAACAACGGCGTTCTCAGGAAGATTAGGTATCAGTTTCGTATCTAACCACTTATCATAATGCTTGTTATCCTCGTTTTTCGAACCGGCTTTGAACATCAACAGTGTTTCAGGTAAGAACCCGACATCGGTTGCGGCGTGAACAATCACCACGCTGTCTTTGATCTTGTGTTTCTGCAGTCCCATCCTTACGTCTGATTTCGTTTGAGTATCAAAATAGCATGAATCTACAAACACAACCGGTCTTCCTTCCTCTCGGTAAATTGTTATCCCTTGCAAGTATTCAATCCGTTTTAATCGTATATTACTGTGTTCGATTAAAACTTGACGTTTATCTTCCGTCCTCCTCCATCTGAAGCCCAATTCCTTCAAAATCCTTCTAAGACTGGACGGAGAACCTTGGAAATTTACTGTTTGTTTCAATTTTCGCGATAGTTTATCGAGAGTGGGTAGTTCTTTCTCAGTGTTATGGAAATTGTGGATACACCGCTTTATGACTCCCTGCTGGAAGCTGTTCATAGCTGTTACTTTTTTTGTTCCCTTCCTCTTCTTCCCGGGCGTTCGGAAGGCTGCTTGTAAGCCTGGACAATTTGCAACACGAGCGATGCTCTGTACGGTCCTGAGTGAGACGCCGGTGGCCGCTGCCGTTCGTTTCTGTGCAGCTTTGATGTCGTAAAGTAAACCCTGCGTTGCTTCGTTCTTCATGAATGTCATGACGTCATGGATCATTTGACGCGCTTGGGAACGTAAAACATTTCGGCGAGGCATTTTTTCTGACGCGGTAAGCCGTCCGGAGGTGGGGCGCAAACTAAGTTGGTGCGGAAGCGTCCCCCTTTCGCGCCAAAGTTTATGGCCGGCTGGTTGGCTTGAGTGTGACAAGCCCCGCCCACAGCGCTCTCGCGCCAAACATAATTGCGTCTCACTCAGCCCCGATCGCTTAGTCAGAATAGTGACAAGTTATCTACTGTACAAACTATTGGGTTTATATTTTTTTACTTTGTTTAAAAAAATTTGCAAGAAAATTTTACAAATCAGGTTTTCCCGTCTGGTGTTGTTTAATATTTGGTTTTATAATTTAAGACATTAAGCGACTGTATCAGACCAATTAATTAAATCTGTAATTTATTTTAAGTATTTAAGTACACATTTTAATAACATCATATTCAAAGAATCCCAAGTAATCAGAAATAATTAAATGTTAAGTTTCAAACAATACTCACAACTTTATCTAAAAATAGACCCATAAATCATAACAATAGATAGGACTACACTAAACGACCCTCCTATATTATTTTTATTCAGGTAAATACCCGGTATTTTTAATACCATTGTTGTTGGAAATGAGTATGTTTTAATACAATAGCTGTAAGTAAAGCAGCTTTAAATGTATTGTAGAATGTCTGACACCTCAATTCCTAGATACAGCTCTGTAAATAGGTAACTGGGTCACCCTAAAGTTAGCCTTTGTCCTGCACAATCGGTCTGACTGAACTAAAGCTATCTTTGTACAGCCATACTAAATGAAAATAGGATTTAGTTAACTAATTGTCTACTTTTAGAATTTGAGACAGTAGCATTAAGATAGATAAGGCAGCTTACTTATATGTGAATAAAACATTTTTAGTTTACATAAAATTTTATGAAGAAACTATTCACGAGCGGACAAAAAGATTGGCGGGAATTCCGACCTATATTGTACCGGAATGGGCGGGGCGAGGCCAACCAACCGGCCTTAAAGTTTTGCGCGCTCGAGGGAGGGAGGTGGGAGGGGGTCTCGTCCGTCTCCCGCGCCAGTCAGTGTGTATTTGAGCTCCGGACAGAACGCATCACGTTTATTCAAAAGTTTGAAATAATGCCTCGACGTAATGTTCTCCGCTCGCAAGCAAGACAAATGGTACACGATGTACTAACTTTCATGAAGAACGAAGCCGCTAAAGGTCTGCGCTTCGATCTGAGGGCTGTCCAGAAACGTACTGCAGCCGCCACGGGAGTCTCAGAACGAACCGTGCGGAGGATCGCAGTTCTAGCCAACGCCCCTGGTGTGAGCATGCACGAAGTCTTCCGAACGCCCGGAAAGAAACGAACAGGCAAAAAAAAAGTAACAGCGCTGAGCAGCACCCACCTCGGAGAAATCAAGCGATTTATCCACAACTACCACAAAACTGAAAAAGAATTGCCAACAGTGAAAATACTCCTAAAACGGCTGAAAGAAATCGCTCACTTCCAAGGCCAGGCGTCCAGTATGAGAAGAATTCTGACAGATCTAGGGTTCAGATGGAGGAAAACAGAGGACAACCGCAAGATTTTGATAGAGCACGCCAATATTCGTCAAAAACGCATCGAATACTTACAAGCTATCACGAAGTACCGCGTGGAAGGAAGGCCGGTTGTTTTCGTTGACAGTTCCTTTGTTAACACCGCACTAGCTAGCGAGGTTACATCAAAAGGACTGAGGAAATGTGAACGAATTAATATAGTCCTCGCTGTTTCCGATACCGGGTTTATACCTAACACTCTGCTAACATTCAATGCCTGCTCGAAAAGCGACGAAAACAAACAATACGATAAGTGGTTGCGAACTCAATTGATGCCAAATCTCCCCGAAAATTCTGTTGTTGTAGTCGGAAAGGCGCCATTTTTCCACAAATCAGAAGATGCAGCTCCGGCGTCTACCTCCAAAAGAATCACCATGGAAACCTGGCTTCTAGAAAAAGGCATACCATACACCACAACAATGCTAAAACCGCAATTGTACAAACTGGTTTGTACCTACAAATGTGGATTCAGACAGTACAAAATTGATATTATTTTAAGTGAAAATGATCATCCCGTTTTACGCTTCCCGCCATTCCATCCTGATTTGAATCCGCTGGAGATAGCTTGGACGCTAATCAAAAGTCATGTTGAGAAAAATAATACGCGTAGCGTCGAAAAAGCGATGCAATTTGTTAAATATAAAGTCGCCGATATTGATGGAGAAATGAGAAAACTTTGCAAGAAAACTGAGGATATAGAAAAAGAGTATAGTAAAAGCGATTTAGCGATTGACTCTTTGACTGACGAAGTCACGATCCATATCAGTGATAACGAGTCTGGTGAAGAAACTGACGAGGAGTCGGGGTCTGATGATGAGCAGCAGGACGACAGCTCCTCGGACGAGGACGAGAATGAAGTAGAAATAATGGAGGTCAATATTTCTCCGGATGCTATTATAATTTAGAAATATCTTATTTTTGTAACTTAAATTACCGAAATTCATGTTAAATAATAAATAATGATGATAATGAACCATTCTGAAATAAAGTACCTAAGTAATTTGAAATTAATCTAGAATTATTTTGTTTCTTTTCTATAAAAGTAACCTAATTGATCAATATTTTGTAAGCCAAGGTACTTTTAAGTTTGCAACTTGGATTGGATGGAATATACCTACTCGTATCGTAGATAACACCACTCTATAAAATATTATAGGTAGTTGTTAAAAATATAGATGTACAAATATAATGATTATGATGATGATTGATGCACAGTTGGCAGCTGATCTAAGTAGGTAGGTACAATCGGCAAGAAAAGTTCAGCATTTCTAGTTTTTACTAAGTATAGGTAGGTAGCATACTTTTTTTTGACATAGGTATTTAATAGTGATTATGGAAATTAAATAAATATTCTTGGACATTCCACAGTGTCATCTAGTCTTGCCATGCATGTGTCAAGTTCGAATTCTCGCATGAAAAAGTCAACCTTATCGACAGTCAGATCTCACAGAAACTTGTCAAAACAAAAAATGGTAGACCACTTTCTTGGCCGACCGTACACTTGTGACATCATTCTAAAAATTTTGTAAAATGTATAGGTAGGTGATTGTGATGAATGAACATCTTATTGCAATAATGTAGGTAGATGTTTAATGCATGATAATTTTTACGTGGCAAATGGTTATGAATATGAATAAATAAATAAATAAATATCCTTGGACATTCCACACGGCGTCATCTAGTCCCAAGCTAAGCAATTTAATGCTTGTGTTATGGTAACCAGATGACTGATAAACTACATAGATACATTTTTTTTTGTAAATACATACCGTGAAACATGCCAACTTTGCCACCAAGGGTATCTTTGCCCGAAAATCAATTTTTAAGCAAATGTTTAAATTCCAAAAGTATCGGAATACTATAGTAACATTTATTGACTTAGATAGAAAGTAGGTTATGTGTCTAGTAACACAGTCTATCAGGTTTGTCGCTAACTTCACTCAGTCACTTTTTAGAACTTGTAGAATGTGGTGCGTATTTTCGCGGGCAAATTTTAGTACAAGTTCTAAAGTTAATTGTGCGTGATGGCGAAAACACAGGTTAGTTTAATTTATATTAAGTTATGCAAAAACACTTTAAGAGTATTATATTTTATTATCATTGCTAAAGGTCTTTTAAAACTAAAGTTATAATGGTGGGTAAAGTTACCCAGTGATGTTGCGATCTACTACTGACAACATTACCCGCCATCAAAAAAAGCTTAGGGTTGGCACTTACGAAACTTATTATTTTTATTATTCTATAGTACCTATTATAGTATTACCAGTGATCGGAATAGGTAGATTATATTGGCCTAAACTTCAAGGAAGTAGGTAAAATGTGAATTCCTGCCTAAAATTTAAAGCGAATTACAATACTTTGCAGAAAAAGAAGAAAAATACGTTAAGATCAGTTTACTGAGATGTGCCAACCCTAGTACTTTTAAAAAGCGAAATGCGGTTTGTATGAAAAAGAGGAAAAAAGTTAGGGTAACTTTGCCCAGCCACTTTGCTAGGAAACCTTTCATGGTATCGTTTTCATTTATAAAGTAAACGCCATTTTTGCCAAAATTCTTGTATTGGACTTTGTGCCATCTGTATAGAGGCCTTAGTTGCGTCAAAAATCAATGTGGGTAATGTTGGCAAAAAGTCCAGATAACTTTGCCCGCCATCAAAATGAATAAAATACTTAATTAAATATTGATGAATAATAAAATCTGATAAAATAATACATGCTCATTATCTTTTAATTGCAGATGCTAAAAGAAAATACTTACGTTCCCATAGAAAAATTATCCAAAAATTGAAATTATTCGAAAAATGTTGGCAAAGTTGGCATGTTTCACGGTACATATTATACCTACATAGAAAACACCCAAACACGAAACAAGTATTTGCAGATCATGCAAACATTTGTCCCGCAGCGGGGATCGAACCCGCAACCTCTGCGTCTCAGTCGGGCTTTCGCCCACTGCGCCACAGAGGTCGATGAAATAACAATACATCTTGTCAAATGGGGCCGGACCGCCCCGCCGGGGATCCAGCTACGATCGGTTGAATTTATTAATATTAAGTAAGTAGGTACCTATATTACTGACTTCGATCGGTCAGGGAACATTATTTTTAAAGAACATGGAACATGGAAACTAATATTTTAGTAAAATAAACTACTTACTCCCGTCGATCGGCCGGTAATGAAAAAAATAATAAATCGGTGTTGGTATTTTGATTCAAACATCCCTGGACATCACATTTTTTTACCGCCATTTTGACACGCGTGTTTCCTTAGAGCTTGTCCAGTCCCAACTGAGACAGGTGAGTGAGACGGCAATAGCAAGCAGTAAGTGCGTGAACGAGACGGATAGATAAATGGTGAAACTGGGAGGAGCAACTGATTCGACGCACGCAACTTTAGAAAACTATGTAGGTGTAGGTTTTACTTAGGTAAGTACCTGTAATAATAGAAATAAAATAAATCAGCCAAGTGCGAGTCAGACTGACACATGAAGGGTTCCGTGTACCATTCTGTGAATATTTGAAGCGTCTACATGTTGTCCTTATTAATATCGATCAAAATACGGCAAATAAATCACGTTTGGTTGCATGGGAGCCCCACTTAAATATTTATTTTATTCTGTTTTAAACTTTTAAGTACTTATCTGTTATCTTTGAATTAGGTACTTAAGCAATCTATACTAATATACTAGAAAGCTACATTATCACTGAATGAATAGAATAGAATGAACGAGAACGGGAACTACGCAGGTGAAACCGCGAAGCACTGCTAGTAAATAATAAAATACAGCGATTAAAAACTTGATCACTGCTAGGTACCTACTGTTAGTTACTTAGTGATAAATAACCCATTGGTACTTTACCTACCTATTCAGTGCATATCATTATCAAGGTCAAGTTGAGACTCAAAATTCGACTCATCTAGTCGATTGAATTAAAAACATAAAAGATTGTATTAGGTATTAGGTACATATCTACCTACTTAGGTAAGTACCTACCTACCTACAGAGTTGGCCACTTGCTCATACGAACGAACGAACACGGTACACTAAAATAACTTCACGCTACTTTTTGTCTAGGTAGTCCCCAAATTAAAAATATACATAAGTACTTAAGTACCTACCTAACTATTGTTGATGCAGGGCTAAGTCAACGCATAAATCTACGCATAAATTTGCGTATTGAAGGTATCAAATCAAAATGATAAATCGCTTTGCGCAACAAAACAGTCAATCAATATTTAGGAGATATTTTTGCAGTTTTGTTTTCGATGTGGGTCGGCCGGCAACGCCTCATAGCGGGACACAACAAATCTGCGCATCGGAGCGGCAACGTCGCCCTCGCCTCTCATAATAGACGGTGCCGGTGTAGGTATCATGATTTCTTTGACGAACTATTTGCGGTGAGGCTCGTAAATTGTTGTACCTACATATTTTGTTTGAAGAATGTTCGATGATTCGAAATTGATTATTTTCAACTTGAACGAAAACTGTTGGTTATGTTGAGAGATACCTTTCTAGGTAGGTAGGTAGGTACTTGGGTTATATCAGTATCTGGCTAAAATCTAATAGAAATTAAAACTTACATGCCAAGCACGATCTGTTTGAAGCTTATTCCAGAAATAGTCCTTAGGTTAAATAAGACTATTATTAAAATATCTTTAGAATATTAAGGTCTGTTAGGTTATTAAGCTAAGTATATTCTTCAATAGCTTACCTAATTAGTGGCCGTAAATTACAATACTTACTTAAGTAAGTACTTAGGTACTTAAAATACTGTGCAGCTAGAAATAAATAGGTAGGTACCATTTGTAGCTTAAAATAACGAAATAACAAAATATAGCTAGTATGGAAAATCTCAAATACCTACTTAAGTACTTTAAATGTACCAAACTTTTCTTACCTACCTACCTTCTTCCAACAAAGTTTCGGCATGTCGTTTTAACACCAAAAGTGCATTCCAAATTACAGTGTTATGTTTATGGTTGAGCGGTCTGGCAACGTCGCGCACCAAGCGGGCTCGCAACGTCGCAGTACAATTTCAAAGGCATTGCAGACTTTGCGGTCACTTCACGAAGGACTAGTTTGAATTACGAATATAGGTAGACGGATGTAAATTCACGTTGAATAATCGTTACTTTTTGTATTGTAACCTTTCGTGTTACTCTTTTGTAACTCACGTCCAGTCTTAATATCATATCTATCAGTGTTTCTTACTGTGGTTAGATATTTGTAATAGGTAAAGAACAACAAAGCTATTGCGATAGTTTTCGTATAGGTACTTACTTACTATTTTGTTCTATCATGGAACTTATCAACTAACCAACTAACGGAATTACTTTGAATACCTACTTAATGTTAGATTTAAAATACGTTTAGAATACCTATTGCGGAAAATTCATATAGGTACACGCCTTGTGTCTTACAGTTAGGTACCTACCTAGTCGGAGAGGGCACGATCAATTTTGACGCTCTTGTCTTTATACTTACCTACCTAGTCTTTACGTTATTAATGCTGTCTGTACGACTAAAAACTTAACTCACACGAGTTAGTCACTACTTAGCTGCTCATAATATGAACTTACTCTTCAGTTAACTATGTAATCATAATCACAGTTTGGCAACTAAACCAACTGAAATAAAAAAGTAATAAATTGCCAGGCCAACTAGTGTCATGAATTCATCAAAGTACAATCCTCGAATTGTCACAAACATTTTATATAATACAATGACGTAATTCAAAGTAAATAGGTCGCCACGCACGACACGACACGGGTCAGCGCATGGCCCCGAGTCGAAGTCGCGACCAGCTGTCTCTGTCGCGCGTCGCAGTCTCGCTGTCTGTCGCAATGCGACCAATCGGCGTGCGCCGACCGCGATCTAGCGTCAGTCCTGTCGCGCTTCCCCGTCGCTCGGTCGCGTCTCCCATTGACACTGACATACACTATACGTTTTGACATTGACAGCGTTCAAAATTGCTTCAAGGTCGCGGAAAATGTCTACGCTAGTTTTCAATCCGGTGAGATTGATAGAGGAGGTAAAAGCGCGGCCGGGTTTGTATGCCGCTGAGCGCTGGGACCGTACGGAGCGACTTGATCTATGGAAGGAGGTGGGGGCCGCGCTTTTCCCCGATTGGGGGGAATGCAACAAATCTACAGTGTACGGGCGAGGTAAATTCATGCAACAAGGCACCAACACAAAAACAACACACTACGCAAAGCTTGTTAACTATAAATATTCAACCTAATATAATAAGACACAGCATGTTTATCGATTCCAGGCATTAGAATCACCTAGCATGTAAAACGATACTTAAGTGATCCTTGAGGTCCTACAAGAATAAATGATTTTTCTTTCTTTCTTTCTTTCTTTCCAGTTGTTTTTCGAAAGCATCATTTTTATCGTCAAGCAAGAGACCCAAAGAAGTTTTAAAGTTTTTGACCTCTTGTTTGACAGATGCTAAGAGGCGCACGTAACAATGACATTAAACTTCTAAAACCTTCCGATTAGGGAATTTACATAGGTTACTTGTACCTAGGCACTAGGTATGGTAGGTATTCAATAGATAGAACAAATATTTGGCTGTAATATGCTAAATGATTTTCAATTGTTTGAAGTAGGTAGTTATTTCATTTAGACAGCTGCTAATAAATCGCGTGCATAATATCAAGATTTATAAAATGAAAAAAAAAATGCAACATTTATTATCATTTAACCTTGACATTGTCAGTGAATATCATTCATTGTTGAATGTCCGTAGGTACCTACCTACTTCAATAAGAATATAAATAAGGCTGATTCTTATCGTAAAAACATGCCTTTTAAATTACGTTTTAGCATTTCTTGGGCAGGTTATCATGCGGCGAACCAATATAATCAACACAAAGTATGACACAAAAAGTCGATATTTTTTACGAGATTAACTTGAAGTCTCGCAATAAGGATTTGTAAAACATAATTTACTCAGAAGTCTAAATAGCGTGGTGTGGCCAGAACTAAGTACATAGGTACTTAACTGTCAAGTGTTTTCTTTTGTTTGAATAAGTAGGTACCTGCTTTTCTTTCTCAGTTCTACAAATACAAAAGAAATGGAAATCACTCCGAGACGCGTACAACCGAGAGCTGCGCTTCCGCAAGAGCGACACCAAACGCTCCAGAATCGTGTACCGGTACTTCAAACGGATGTCCTTTCTCGGAGGCTTCGAGGGAACTGTCAGTTCTGATGAGTAGGTTTCATAAGTCTTCTTCTTCTTTATTTTGGCTTTACACGGCTTGTGCCACGCATTTAGCCACTATCATGTCATATTATAATTCAAGTTATGAGTCTATTTTCTGCTCAAGAAAATATTATAATGATTGTAATGTCCATAATGTCAAACAAAAAAAAAGTTAAATAATAAGTTGTTGTTCAATAGACATCAAAGGAAAACTCTCGTATTGTAGTTTCCTGTTTTTTTCGCTGTCTTTCATTCGAGTATTTCGCAACATTTGTAATGATATTTTTAAACATTCCTTTTACAATTTCAATGTTGTGCGATGAAAAATAAAAATTCTGAATACAAAACGAGTTCCAAGTGAATAATTACACATTCCCTGTCATGGCAACCCTCTTTTTACGCTCTAATTACTACCCCAAACCGTCCTATTGTACTGTCCGTAAAAATTACATGCCTAATGCACCTTTCAGTCATTACATTACTCATCTTTTTCAGAGCGTCTAGCGTACAAGATGTCACCGAACAAGATTTGGAAGAAATACATAAAAAGTTTAAAGAGGAATCCGTGGACGAGATACCAGTTCTTAAAAAGGTGAAGAAAATGAGGAGGAAACGTCGCAAACGCAAAGTCTCAGAAGACGCTGAAGAATTGCAGCCTATGGAGGACGCGGAGGAAATGGAAATGCCTATGTTTCCCATGGAATTTTCCGCGGAAGGGGAGAATGACAGTGACAGATTGTTTCTACTGTCATTCGTGCCAGAAATGAGGCAACTGCCCGTCCATATAAAGATGTGGACGCGGGCCCAGATAGCTAAAATCATGCAGGAAGCTGTCAACAGTCAATATAATAACACAAAACCGGGAACTTCAACCGAATATGTAGATGTCAAAAGATATAAACATGACAGCCCTGAATCTTAAATACAATATTAACTTTTATTTTATAGAACATCATCATCATAATCTCAGCCGTAGGACGGTCCACTGCTGGACATAGGCCTCTCTCATAGATCTCCAGTTGTTTCGGTTAGAAGCGGCCTGCATCCACCGTGAACCTGCGGCCTTTACCTTTTCCATTATAGAATATATTTAGGTTATTTTAAATTTTAACTAGTTGAACATAATTCTAATTAGTAAATATTAAAGTAAGTAAATACACAAAGCTAATTAAAACATTGTTTCTGAACACGTTTGTTTTCGTACCTCGGTAGTACTTATCTCTATAAATTGATATTTACTCCTCGTCACCCCACGCCCTGTCTAGCTATATCTAAGCTAGTCTAGCTAGGCATCCAAGCCCGCAGGCTCATCGGCTCATTGCTATTTGAAACACGGAGAGGACACGTCGTGCTTTGCTCTCACTATTGCAAAGTGATCGAGTTTAAACTCGACTAAGTACATAAATTATATTTTTATTTATAGCTAAATTGGACCTTGAATGTCTAGCCGATTTATCTTAGTCTGGGTTTAATTTATTTAAACGTTTATCTTTGAGACTATTTAAATTAGACGATATTTTATCCATATCAAATTTGGTTTTAAAAATTGATAATTATGACGATAACATTTCAATAAATGCACATAATGCAACTTAGAAAAATATTAAAATTAAAACAATTGGTACAAAAACTTAACTTCGTGAAATAAGATGTCAGCTGTATGTATTTAAGTACCTGAAACAAAAACAGTTGTTATTAATATTGATCTAGAAATTTTTAAAAAATTAGTACCTACTAAGTAAAACTAGGTGTACAAGGCGGGTGTAAGTGGGACATCTGGAAGGGGAAGACCTAGGCGAACATATTTGGACCAAATTGGTGACATTTTGGAGGGCTTATTCCACTAATCCCCGTTGACAATCCCCGTTAACGGGGATTAGTGAACTTTTTGTTCATATTTCCCCGTTGACGGCGATGCGAGCTCGTAACGGGGATTAGTGAACTAATAAGTTCATAAATCCCCATTACGTTAAGAATAAAATACTAAGACTATTAAGAATCATGTTATCCAGAAAAAACGATTTTTAATTATTATTAATTTTTCTTTAATAAAAATCACAGAGCAATAAAAAAGAAAACATGAAACCTTAAAATAAAATAAATACCTACTTTATGTAGTTGCATTTCTTTATTTTACATTTCTGAATTCCTACAATTAATATTAATATTAATCTAACCTGATCAAATCACAGTTTGTTACAATTATTAATTAAAAATATAGCATCAAAAATTAATATAGATTTTTAATCAATAAAAATAAGTAATAGTTAAAAATCGTTTTTTTTCTGGATAACATGATTCTTAATAGTCTTAGGACTTCGTTCACCATCCTCAAGTAAAGTGTTGATTAGTTACTTAACAAGTAACGTTAATTGGCAAGTAAAACTTACGAGTATCATAATTTAGTTTCACCAACAAAATCCAATATTAATTAGAGTAGGTAATAATAGAGGTAAGTACCTACATATTTATTAACACACGTGTCTATCATCATAACCTTAGGTATTTACATAGACCAAATTATACGTATTTATAAAAATAGCACTTACCTTAGCGAATTAGGTTTTATTCTATGTTTTATTAAATTATGCTCTTTGTTCGCCGCAAATTTAGTCAGGCGAAATCTAGCAAAAAAGTCAGTTTCATCTAGGTTTGTAAAATAATCAACACGAAATTTAAAAACCCGTGGTGTCGGAATTCGCATTGAATAATCTTCAAGCTCATCTAATTGACTATCTATCAAATCAAATCCATTATTAATATAAATTAACAAACATAAAGATATAAATAAATAAAATAGGTTAGGTTTCCGTAATAATGACAACTATCCAACTGTCTAATCATTTTACACGTCAAGTAAATACGCTACTGGGCAGATGATGTTCAAAGTAATTTACTGGCCAGTTTTACTTACGAGTAGTGTTACTTGAACGTCGTGAAATGCGACTAGAGGTTACTCGACAATTTACTTGGTGACTAGCCTACTCGGAACTTTACTTGAAGATCGTGAAAGAGGCACTCAGTATTTTATTTTTAACGTAATGGGGATTTATGAACTTTTTTAGTTCACTAATCCCCGTTACCAGCTCGCATCGCCGTCAACGGGGAAATATGAACAAAAAGTTCACTAATCCCCGTTAACGGGGATTGTCAACGGGGATTAGTGGAATAAGCCTTTTGGAGAAAGGCCAGGTCCGAAGTACCTTAAACCGGAGAGCGTGTATGAAGAATGTTATGAGAGTGAATGAGGCGAAAGAAGTGTGTCAGGATCGTAGCAAGTGGAGATCCGTGGTCTCTGCCTACCCCCATGGGAAAGAGGCGTGATTTTATGTATGTATGTATGTAAGTAAAACTAACCTATAACATACAATGGACGATTCTTTAAAATGCAAAAAAGTATTTAATCTACCCTACATGCAACATCAAGGCAGGTGCAAAAAGCACGATGGGGTATTTTACATTTATAATTAGCGAAGTAAAAAAAAAAATTATAAGTAAATTTTATACCTATAACATACAATAAACATCATTTATATGAACCTACTTTCTTTATTAAAATACAATGTTACTGTTACATTAAATACTTATTACTAAAACAGCTTTTTTGTCAACTTTTGTTATGGAGACCAGTGCTGTAGGTAGTACAGTCTTTGTGCCCTAGCTTAGACTTCTGGTCACTTTTTTATTAACCGACCCATTGACGCTATTAGAAAACTAACTGGTTTCCTCACGATGTTTTCCTTCACCGTTTTAAGCTCGTGTTATAAGCGCATATAAAATTTACGACACGAAAGTCGAAAAGTCCATTGATGCACGGGGAACCCACGCATCGAAAGTCGCAGTGCTAATCAACTTGGCCAAGACGGCTTTTTAAAATTAAATAAAAATTTTCGTCTTCTCAATTTAAAAAAAAGGAAATAATATCTACCTACCTGCTACATACTTGCATGCAGTAGGTAGTTCTAAAAAATACTCCGTTAATTCCGTAAAACAAACGCGAATTTTATCATGATTGGTTTTTATTTTTTACCTAATACAGTTAGTACGAGCAAGTGCCCGACTCTGGTGACGGAGTTTTTAGGTCGCCTTAAGACCTCCGTAACGACTTTAAAATAGACCGACAATTTAACGTGCTCTCCGAAGCACGAAGTTTTTTTACCCATACAAAGAAACATTGAATTCTACCCCGAATAAAATCATTGCAAGCGTGCGAGACGTTGCCAGCTCGCAGCGAGCTCGCGCGGGAGCGCTGCGTCGCGTCGTCACCGCGTGTCGTTCACGTCGTTCCACCGCGCACGGTCGCTCGTGCAGTCTCGTAAACGCAGCGGAAACGCAAACGCAATGTCGTATTCTCTCGACGTGGAATTATTTATCAGTGAAGTGCAGAAGTACCCTGAACTGTGGGATATCAATTGCGAAGAATACAGGCACAAGAGCAGGAAGACCAGAGCGTGGGGAGAAGTAGCTAAAGTATTCATTGATGACTTTGATGATCTTTCTGTTAGAGAAAAGAATGATATCTGTAAGTATTTGAGAGCGTTCGACGCCATCTTGTGAAAAAAAATGTGAAGTAGACAGACAGTTGCTAGGCGGAAAAAAAGAACAAGAAAATGTATCAAAGACTAGGCTACTATTGTACAGACAAGACTAGCATAGCAAGCCTATTATTACAGGTAGGTATAATGTCACGATAGAGATAGACGCTAATGATGTTATGCTATTGAACCTTTGATAAGACGATAGAGAAACTACAAATTCTTAGTATTTTCTTTTGTTACGACTTAAATAAACAGTCGTAGGTATATTTTTTTACTAAGTCTACCGTCGAAATAAGTTTTTTCGAAGATAAAACTTGTCGAAAAAAAAAATTGTCAAGGTTCAGACCTACAGTCATAATTAAATAAATTACTTAGGTACATAACATTTCTTGGAAACAATAAAAGGTGGTGCAATAAGCGTTATGGTTTTGACATTGACAAGTCATTCAATAAAAAAAACGAATCGAATCGTATTGACTAGTAGGTACCTACCTAAGTAGTAGGTTATAAAAGTGAAGGTTATCTAATTCATAAATATAATTGCAGGAATGGCTAAATCGAGCATAGCCGTAATTTATAATTAGACCTACCTTGAGACCGCCCGCCACTTAGATAGGTTTTATACGATCCACGCTTGGGTAAATCTTGCAGAACATGTGATTATTTACTTACATCCCGTTCACTTCTTCGGGTCAAATCCTCAACCTTCAGAAGGTTATATAATATGATACTAGCTGCGCCCCGCGGCGTTACTGGCGAAGAATAGGTAGATCCCGTTTCCGTGGGAATACCGGGATCAAAAGTAGACTATATATGTTAATCCAGGATATAAGCTATCCTGGAACCAAACATTCAAATCCGTCTAGCCGTTTGAGCGTGAAGAAGTAACAAACATTCACAATTACACACACAGTCTTTCATCATTAAGTGATTTACAAATGAATTAATTGTCTGTTCGTATTCTAGACGTTACTTTATTCAATCACGAGTGTTAAGTGAGTTTTCCAATAATATCGTAATCATCATCTAGGTATAAATATTGTAAAAAATATTATGAACATCTAGCTGTTATTAAAACTTATAACTTTACTCTGTTATTAAAACAATGACCGTTAGTTTTTTTTTATAATGGCTTCTGGGGTTTCCATTGCTGTAATTTCAAACAATGTACCTAATTCTAACTTTATCAGAAAAACAAGTTGAAATTAAGCAATGAAAATAGGATTATTTAGGTATAACAAATATTTCGAGGATGTAAATACTACAATACAACCCGTTCGTATGTGACAAAGACAAATTACACAAACTAATATCAGATTATTTGTAATCGTTATCTACTGTAGGTACAATCAGTTTAGGAATTTGGGAACTGAGGAATGAATAAGTCGAAAATAGTAGCGAATTATGATTTTTTATTCATCATAGACTTTGTAGCGTATCAAAGTATTAGCAAGTGGCATCTAGTAATTTGCGTGACTGGCGAAAATTACAAGACAGCTGTTGTTTTTATCTGCTACTAGCTGCGCTCCGCGGTGTTACCCGCGGTAGTTAAAAGTAGGCTTATTATACATTATAAACCTTCCTTTTCAATCTTTTTTCAAAATCTTTTTTCAATTCTTTTCAAAAAAAACCGCATCAAAATCCGTTGCGTAGTTTTAAAGATTTAAGCATACATAGGGATATAGGGACAGAGAAAGCGACTTTGTTTTAATACTATGTAGTGATAGTGATAGTGATGCTATGCCATGAATCATGGGGTCTTACGTAGGTACTTATTTGTTATGGTACAGTCGTTTCAAATTTTAACTCTACTTTCCTATTAATTTCGAATTATTTAGTAATCCAAGTTTTTTTACAGATAAAAAATTGTTTAACAAATGGCGGAACATCAGAGACTCTTACGTGCGACACGTGAAAAGAAAGTACGGCAAGAAAAGTTATTTGTACGCGACACATCTGTCGTTTCTCAGTGACATCTACAAACAGAATACCCTATCAGGCAGCGATGGAGAAGAGAACGAAAATACCTGGGCGAGTGATGACGAAAGTAAATTAAAAAACATTTTCTTCAAATCCGGCTGCTTTGAAAATAAAGACGAAGCCATGTGGCAGAATGATGATGAAACAATAGACTTGCAGAGAAAAAAAAGAAAAACAGGCATAGAGTTTGTAGAAACGAATTATTCAGAGACGATAATGGATGAAGACAGATCGTTTTTCGATTCCCTCTTGCCGGCTGTGAAGGATTTCACGATCGATCAAAAGCTAGAATTCCGTAGTGATGTGTTAAAATTAATAAAACAATACAGAAAAGAGGTTCGCTCGGTGCGTTTGAAAACTGAAGCCGACTGATTTGGAGAGTTGTTAGACACTGTAGTGTAGGTATCATTCCGATTATTAACACTAATAAATTTTGTGCTTATAAACTTGTCTGGTTTAGAGTAGCTTACGTCGCGTCGTAGGCAGAAATTAATGGGTTTATTTGTTGACTCATCTGTCCAAATAATCTGTGTCTTTTTTGTACCAACTCATCATTCTTTCATTGCTCTTTTTTTTGAGAATTTTATAGGTAGGTACCTAGGTACTTACCTAAATATTTAATTTTTCTTGCGTAAGTAGAAAATTATAAATTTATTACTTATTATTAAGTAGTAGGTATATCACATTCTATTACTTATGTGTTAAAATTCTCGTCATTTGGACTTACTTTTGAACAATTCAATGTTACGTAATCTTATGGTGGTAAGCCACCGGAACTAGTAGCACTTGACCCTAACATTTCTAACGGTTCTGTCCATAACAAATCGAAGGTCGTAAAAGTTGCCAATGGATTTCAAAGAGATTCTTACCTGTGATGTGTTAACGGCTTTTAACATTTAACGACTTTTCAATGGCATCCGAATTTGTAATTGAAGGTAATATTGAATTCGAAGAATATAAATAAAAAATAGAAGTAGTGTTTTAGAGAACGTCGCAATATTATACTTTCAAAAACCGTCAATCATGTCCGTTTCCGCTATTGGGAAAACACTGAAAAATGCTTTTTTTTTCGTTGTTCTTGTTACTAATAATGGCAATGTTACGTCACTGAAAATACATGCAAAAGTACCTACAACACTAATGACATTAAATAAAATAATTGAAATATTTTCGACGCTTTGTTCTCATAAAATACTACTTAAGTAAGTATGTTAAATTAAACTAGTTAAGTACAGAGGCTTTAGATAAAATGATCGGCCATTTTGGATTCTAAAAGTTTACGATATGAGCAAAAAATAGTTACTTATACTTAATGAAAATAATACAGACAGATGTGAATATAATTTCGCTTGATATGATAATGAACATACCTACCTGAATAGGTCGTTAAAAGTTAGACACTGAAATGGCAGGGAGCCTAACAGTTATGGCACTAAATCGTGAATAACTATCTAACTTACAAGTTCTACTGTTAGATCAGGCTCATTACGTTGAAATCCGTTGAATGCTTCGTCTAAAGCTTTACCTAAAAGCTATCTTATCTCTAAATACGAGCAGGATAATGATAAATCTATATTTTCCAACGAATTCCATGATTTCAAGATGTTTTGCGCATTTTCAAACAAAAATTATTTTATCAACTTCATTGATCTCAAAGTGTGATCCCAGTGATAAATAAATTTCAGGGATAAGTGATGCTTTACATTTTTTTAAGAATAAATGCCTGATAAAAGGATTGAAATAAAATCCTTAACTATTTTAAGTCGTCATACAGTAATTAAATAATGTAAAATATGTAGGTACCTACTGCTCCAGATTACATTATTTAATTAAGTAGTTATTAGGTAGGTACTATAGGTAGGTACCATTTATTTTATGGATAAAATTATATTAGGTCTGTTTTGTAGATAGACATGATTAGGTAGGTAAGTAGGTACTTACCTATATTATCCACATTTCAGTAGGTACTTACTTAAGTTAATTTATTTAAACTAACAAACGACCTTTTTAACGATCCTTAGGTGGCTCAACTGGTTCTAATTGTATTATGGTACAGTTATGTAAATATGTAGTAGGTAGGTAGTTTAGTTTCTGTAAATAAACAAACGACCAAAATTCTAAAGAATATGAACAAATACAGTACCTACAGAATAACGATTGTTTCTTAATAAAATAATACTTACTTATCAAAAATATCTGCAAAGATAAACATACGTTTGCAACAAGTCAATAATCTATTGTGGTGACTAAAGAGCGGTCTGGCAACGTCGCGCCACTTTCTCGCGGTGTTGCCAGCTCGCCGATCGATAGAACGAGGGGCGAAGTGGGGTAGGGTGACCCTACAATCTACTTTACTACCTACCCGAATATACCTACGTACAAACACGTGTTTTGAAACTTGATACGAAATATTGAGAACAGGTTTTAAGTTGAAATGACATTTACACTTTGCAATCGTAAAGTTTGATGCGACATTCTTTTAGTGTTGATGTGATACGAATTGAAGAATGTTTTGTTTTTTTATTCATTTGACTAGAGGCTAGTGGTACCTAGTACCAAGATCCTATGATTATTCAGGAATACTTTTAGCTCTACACCATAGATAAGTCCAACCGTTACAGCGGTGGTAAAAGGTACTTAAAAATTACACAAATTATTATTTCCCGCAATAAGAACCTTAATTTTGAAGCCTGCTTACAGAATGGTCTAAGGCACGTTCAATGTTACACTCCTTTCCAAAATAATGTTTACTTTTTTGCACGTGCAACACTTTTTATCGCTTTTTATACCCAATCTCATAAAAATTAGCTTAACCTGCATTTCAAGATTTTTAACCGCCATCTTGAATCTTAAGAATTACCAAAATTGGTTTTTAAATTACTCTTAAGTTTACGGGAAAGATAGCAAGTTGGAGTCGGAGCTTATCGATTTAACTTTATGGACTTCAATTGGGAGCTATTAAGGACTAAACTTAAACTCGCTAAGCTTAAGTTTGACGTAAGTAAGTTAGGCCCTTGTTTAGCATTTGACTAGACTTTTAAGCCTTTTACATCTTTTCAAAAAGATTAACGGCTTTTAACCATTTCTTAGTAAAGTTTTAATTAATTGTGTTCTTGAGTACCTACGTACTCAGCATTATTATTTTCAATGAAGATGATCAGATTATCTCCATTTTGAATATCGGGAAAAGACTAATATTAACTTTTATGATAATATTATCGTGCTAAACCTCGTTCCAATCGTTTGTAGGTCAAGCATACCCATTCCCAATTTGCTCCGAAGCTATAAAGACCCTGATTTAGATGTTATGTTAGTATCGCATGTCTTAAAGCAATAGTCAACTCTTATGTTTCCGTAGAAGCTGTGGACGCCTGTCCTTTTGTTCCGAAGGTCATAGAATTCCAGCAGTGTACCAGATAATTTCGAATTGATATGTCACACGTTGACATTTTGGAGAAAGGCCACGTCAGAAGTACCCTAAACCGGAGAGCGCACAGTGTATGAAAAATGTAATGATAGGCGAAAGATGTGATGTGTCAGGATCGTAGCAAGTGGAGATCCGATCCGTGTCTGCCTACCCCCATGGGTAAAAGGCGTGATTTTATGTATGTCACACGTGCTGAAACATCGTGGAGCAACGCGTGTTTCAATTATTTGCGTGGGTAGATTAATAAACATGGAATCTCGCTTAGGAATTAATTAAAGACATTTCACAACATGAGACGACACTTGGCAAGCGATACTTTCGTAAAATGATAATACTGTTTTTAAAACTACATCCATAATAAAATCTTACTCAACTTTATTTTCAGTCAGTCAAACTTACACTGTTACCGAGCTGATCTGACTTGACTATTTTTAGGATATGACTGACTTACAAAACTTTACTAAAATAAGTAGGTACCAACGTAGGTATGAGCAAAATTAAAATGTCCCGGAAACATAACAAAAAAGTTATAAAAAAATTATATAGAGAACTCGGATCAGCTCATTTTAATGAGTGGTTCGTCAACTGGTCACTTTTCAAACTGGGCCTTTCTGACCAGTTGACGAAAACAAAAATAAATATTATTTCCATTCGTCAACTGGTCCTCTGTCTGAATTGCGGTTTGATTAGTACAGTCAAGATAAAAACTGTTAGCGAAAATATTAAAGAAAGACCAGAGGGCCTAGCCAACCGGCATTCGCTATGAAGCGATTCGATTTCTATCATCGCTACACCTTTGATTTGACATTTCCGATCGCTCGAGTTTTCGTCATCGAATGTCAATTCCTATACATTTTTTTTAGTTTCTAATCGAAAGCGATTGTCGAAATGTAACATGGCTAGGGCCTCAGATTAGATATAAAAATATATATTTGAATGTCAGTCTGGTTAAATAATTACACAATAATCAACAATGGGTAACTTTCAAACATCTATATCAAAGAATAAAGCAATAATAAATAGACTATTACTACTAAGGTATACAAACACACAAGTAATCAACATTTAAAATAACAAAGAATTAAGGTCAAACATTTTAAGTTTAATGCAAAATCAGTCTTAACATCGGTCTTTATACAATTATTTCTATCTAGATTACCAAATATTCTAGACACAATTCAACACCTATCAAGCAGCTTGTAAAATCGGTTATGATATTATCTATGTAATCGTCAACTTCTCGAGTCTCTTTTTTTTTGGATGAATATTATTACCTTTTCTCATAAGGAAATCAAAGTAATTGTCTTCTTTTAATAGAAGTGTCAAGAAATGTGCTAGGCTTTTTGGTTTGCTTTTAATTTTTCTATTGATTGTAGAGTGCCATGACTCAACCATGTTTGTTGTGCGGTGTGTCCGATTAAAGCAACACCAGGTTTTTGCGAAAAATGCAGTTTCACTCAGCCACGTTTCAACAAAATAATCATTAAATTAGGTCACTTTAGGGTCATTGGGGCTACGCGACATAATATTAGCCAAGCATCACCAGTGGCATCATGGGGTAGGTGCGCTAAAGCAGTGCATCGTCGTAATATCGAAATATCGATCTTCCAAGATCTTATATATGAAATTGTATCCAATCAGTGTGCAAATTCAAAGTCCAAGTATCAGTTTATCACAGGTATCACAGAAGTCCAAAATTACAGCCAAAATTCACAACGTAGGTAACAACACAGGAGCACTTTATTACTTGTCACAGGTAAAAAGGAAACTAAAGTTATTTGAAATTTTTAGTTGATTGCATATTATAACAACATATTGTGGTAAAATTTTACTGCTACTACGGCTTAGATTTATGAAACAGAAAAAGCGGTGATCTTTAAAGAATTGACAGTTTTTAAAACAAAAGGCACTTAATCTTCTAAAATGCAAGCGCAATACCATCGCGCACTTTTTACTGCCTAACCTATTGTTAAAAATCGGCTTATCGCTATCCTTTACTCAGATTATCCGATGCCATATTTTTGTATTAAGTATTTAACACGTGCAATAATCCTTTTACTTCTTACCGAGCCATGATTATAATCCTGCTTGAAAATCAATAGATGATTTATTGCCCGCCCTATAATACAATGTTGTTTGTACCTACTTAAAATCAAACAAAATCCGCCAAAAATTAAAATTAAAATTATCCCATGATAAGCGTATGCTAGTATTACACGTAACACTTTTTTCAATGAGTGTACTTCATGCTTTTTAAGGCTAATTAAAATAATCGGACGAGTTGACGAATGGAAATAATATTTATTTTTGGTTTCGTCAGCTGGTCAGAAAGGCCCAGTTTGAAGAGTGACCAGTTGGCGAACCACTCATTTTAATTCTCTAACACGGAATAAATAAATCAATGCATCTGACGCATGCATTGACTTGACAAGTGACAGATGCACAAGGACAAAGCAATTGACAGCTCCAAGCTCCAACTGAGTCTAAGCATGTTATTTTGAAGATTTCATAAAAATAAAAAGTTATATCTAGGCCAACTTGTATGTTTTTAATTTAAACAAAGAATGTTCTTAAGGTGTCTGCTGTATGTGTCAAATTAGCGCCGCCGCCTATTTTATTTTATTTTTACGTTTATCAAAGGAATTAAATAAAACAGAATGTTCAGTTTGTGAAACCTATCATAAGCTTTTTTTAATATCTCTGTAATAGTTTAATTTTGTATAGTTTAGGAGGAGTAGCGAAGTTGCACTTGGTGGCCTTTAATCTCTGTTTTCGCTACTCTGCTAGATTAGTGTAAGTACGAGTACCTACCGACGTAGTAGAGGCATGACAGTAGAAGGGACCTATTGAAAATGCCACCACATTTACTTTGACATTTTAAAATCTCTTACTATAGAACTATAAAAATCTAGGAAAGTAGGTAGGTACTTATAGGTACCTTTTTTTACTCAGGAGATAGGTACATAACATTTAATGAAGTAGTTTTCTTGAAAGGATCATTACATTAGGTTCGTACCTACTCATTAAGATTAAAAAGCCTTGGGTTGTTTCATTTTATCTTGCCTACAAAAGAAATTACATAGGTATTTAAATAAAAAAATATAATTCTCGGCCTTCATCGCTCTGTCAAACATCAATCATCTGACTCACTAGGATGTTTTGAATCCGGTTTTCTCTATAAGTCTATACGAACGTTATAATCAACCATTACAGTTTATACGTTAGTAAAATATGTAGTAATTACGAAAGTGATCTTTAGACAGTGGTGTCTTTCACAAATAACCATTTAGAATTATTAACGATGCCATTAGCTAATAGGTAGGTATCTACAGTAAATATAAGTAATTAATTACGAACCTAACTAATAACATTATCAAGTTTATGAAATTCTGAACTAAAATAGCTACTTATCTAATATTTAATCTCATTTACTTGTTTGATTTCATACAATCAAAAACTTCCTCGATTTGCTATCATTCAACCCAAAAAAAAATCCATAGATAATAAATAATTGTCAGACATAGTACTTATAAAACGCCCAAGCCCACCATTGAAGCCGGGCAATGCTCGAATGACGTAAACATGCAACTTAGTAAGCGTAGTAATAATAAATAATAGCGCACGGAGCGGCAACTCCGCGGCTAGCAGAGCGGCAACGCTCGATCGATCGTGCGCTATTTATCTCCGCTGTTTCTGAACTCGAATTGTACTGTCAGCCACGTAAGCTTCGTGGTAGATACAGAATAGAATATAAATAGTTTATTTAGCACACAGAGAAAGTTCCAGAACAGTAAAGCTATTCTGTAAACTCTTTTAGAATAGGTAGGTGTACATATCTGAAACAATTAAGAAAAGAAAAATGCTCCTAATCTAATGGTATAGACATGGAAAAATCTCTACCTGTCAGAAACATGGAAATAGAAAACCGCGTGCTGCTTGCAGCACGCGCACCACGCAAACTAGTCCCTATTATAAATGCGAAAGTAACTCTGTATATCTGTCTGTTACGCTTTCTCGCCTAAACCACTGAACAAATTTTGATGAAATTTGGTATTGAAATAGACTAGACCATGGGAAAGACATAGGCTACATTGTGTTTGTTTCCCACGAGTGGGAAGCTCAAAATTCCGATGATTCTAGATAGTTCGTTGAAGTTAAACGACGTTCTGAGCGGTCACAATTTGGATCGGTGACTGCAAGTCTCTTAACAGCTGAGCATTTCCGTGCCGGGACATTTTATTTTGTCGGTCCAAGCTTTAAAGGCGTTAAGCGCTGACAGAGGGTTTGGGCCTAAAAACTCCGTTTCCAAAGGCCACTAGCTCATACGAACTTAAGTACCTTATTAGAAATAGCATCAGAAAAATGTATGATTAATTAAGTTGTGTAACTTGTGTATGTAAATACTAAGTTGGCTAACACGCATAAAAATGACTCATATATATACGTGTCAAGAAAATATTGTATTGCGGAAAATTGTTAAAGGCAAATAACACCACATAAGTGCTTATTGTAATTAGGTTGTTTGAATAACAATAATTTTATTAAGTAATTATAATGTTTAGTGGAATTTATTATTAATTCAAATTGCATGGTTTTAAACCAAGTATTCTGCATAGAATAAATATCTTGTATTGAATGTTTTGACAAGAGTAGGTATCTTTATTGGTGTGGTGTTATGTGTTGGCAGATACTAAAATTATCACACAGTCTATCCACCTTTTCTTTGCTCTACCTCTACCCATATATCCACCCACATGCATATCAAGCACTCTTCTATTTACATGCCATTCTTCTCTTCTCACATGGCCATACCATGCCAACCCGTTACTTCTCATCTTTTTATTTATTGATTTATTTATTCACTCTTAACGAGTATTTTTCTCATTCGTCAAGTGGTCCTCTGACGTCCTCTGTCTGTTTCTCTCATTCTATTATTCTGTCATTATAGCTTTTAGGCGGCCTAAAAACTCCGTCACCAGAGTTGCCAGTCACTTGCTCATACGAACGGACGAACGAAGTAATATAGTGGCGACAGTATTGAGGCTTACTTTACTTTACAATGATGGTAAGTACCTAGTTGATTTTCAAATGTATCACGTAGGTAGGTACCTACCTACTTGTAATACCTACTTTATTTATTCTGTGATTACACTGTCTTTATTCAAAGTCCTTATTGACATTTGTGGAGAGTATTGATTGACCGTCCACGATCGAATGATGTATGTGGCGTTTACGAAGGGAGTGGGTACCTACCTACCCATGTGCTGTAGATGATGATAATTGACGAATCTTTAAAATATCGAAGATGCCTGTAGGTACTGAAATGTCTATCGCGCTTGGAGATAGAGTCGTGAACGCTTTACTGTTTTTTTATATTACATAATGTTAGTGAATCGCTACTCAAGGTAACAATAATTGCATTTACTTAATGGCTTGTAGTGTAGGTAATTGCGTTCTAAATTAGTGGACTTCGGTCAAGAACATTAAAATCGTAAAGATAACGAGGTCATTGTTCTATCATTATAACAATTTAAAACATCGAATGCAACTTACAAAAACCAATAAACCTGTTTGCAATTAAGTTAAAAACCGTTATAGAATATCTAATTATGGCGGACATGCACTCCGTTTTAGGGATGTGAAAAAATAATCGATTATTAGAAAAATCGATTAATAATCGATTTTTTTAAAGTAAAAATCGATTTTAATACGCGATTTTTTTTTTATAAATAATCGATTAATAATCGATTTTTTTTATAATCAATAATTTAATCAATACCGATTTTTTTTCTTAAATCCTACTTTACTTTTCGTGGATATTCAAAGGTTAGAAAGGTTAGAAAATAATTCTATTATATACGGTCTTTCTGAAAAGTCTGTGTTTTGAAAAAAAGTTCCTTCTTCGCGACCTTTGTCCCGCGCCGAGCGATACTTCGCACGCAGTGTGAGACGCGACCGCGAGGAGTGACCACACTCATACCCAGATGAAAATTCTCCGGAAGAATCGAAACATTGTCGGTATCTAAATCGACGATAATTTTACGTGAGTAATTTCCCGTGTGCTATTATAATGTCTAATACAACTTACGGCAGATTTGAAAGTGAATATTTATTTTTGTTAATTTATGTGAAAAACATTTTCATTTGAACTAATTTGTTTGCTAAAACTTTAATTTGTTATGATTATAATAAGCTTGCTGTTTCTGTTGTTTATTTTTGATAAAAAAAAAGTTATTTTTAATTAATAAATCTATTGATATAATATTTTTGGCGTTTATTTTGAACTTAATTGACAAATTAGAAAAAAATCGATTAATATAACAAAATCGATTATTTTCTACAGAAAAATCGATTATTTATTAATCGATTTTTCATGCTTCAAAAAAAATCGATTAATGAAAAATCGATTTTTTAGGTACAATGTCACATCCCTACTCCGTTTACGTCGCAAAACAAGAAATTCGAAATTCGAATTACTCGTGTCGTGCACAAAGCGGCAACACCGCGCCACAGAATATGGAATAAGTAGAGCGCGAGCTGGCAACGCCGCGCGCCTCCCGTCTCGATGTTGAGAAAATCAGCTGGGTTGCTATAATTTATACCTAAACCTGCGTTGGAAAGGATGTGTTTTATTTATAAAGTTTATATTTAAGTGCTTTCGGGCTGAGGGTGAACTTTATACATTTTAGCATGCACTTAATTTTAGGTTAAGTTAGAAAACCACTCATGTTACCGTGCGTTGCTTTAGTAGAGCCTCTCATTAAATACTATTAATCTTTTAAAGCACGTTATTAAACACATTCACTATTTTAAACAAAGATACCTACCTACTTAACTAAATACAGAGCGCGAGTTAATTTTATCCGCTCCAGTTGAACCAGATAGGTAACTAACATCTAGGTTTAGTTAAATAAAAATATAATACCTACCCACCAATAAATTACCCGAAAAATAAAACCTTTTTCCTGGAATGGTTTGCTCATGCTCTTGGTATTAAGGTAGTAGGTAAGGTACCTACCTACCTTGTAGGTACTACCTTGTTAAACAAGTTTCACAAGCGCGAGGATACCTACTGTGCACGGTCACAGCAGTTTGCTGCCTACATTTTGTATCGATACAAACGCGCAGTCACTGTGCGTTTCATTTACGTTGTATCGATACAATAAAAACGTTAAGAGCAAGTTTTAGTAAGTTGTTATAAAAAAAAAATCAACTGTACGACTCATGAGTTACCTACAGCTTGGTGACAGAAAGACAGACGGACAGCGCGAATTCTGAGTCATACATAGGGTCCCGTTATACCCTTTGGGCACGAAATCCTAAAAAAAAATATTTTAGTCTGTCTACTGTTTTTCGTAGTACTACTAGTACTGTTACTGTACTAGTACTGTCTACTCAATCGTATAAATTTTGTTTTATTTTTCACGCGAAAAACTAAGTTGAAACAGAAATGCAGGTTTAGGGGACAACGACACGTGAAATGTTTACTTCCCGTTGTCCCCATTAGCTGAATCTACGTTATGGGGACAACGGGAAAGAAAAATAATGACTTCCCGCTGTCCCCGTCACGGGGACACGTACTACGGGGACAACGGGAATAGACGCTATCATAGGTATACGATTAAAGTAGGTAAGTATTTGGTAAGTAATTTACTGAACATTTCAAAATTATTTATCCAGTTCAACCCCAGTGCGCCATGTTCCAAGAAACTCCTAGGTACTCCTAGCCATGTAGGTCAGCTGCTGTACGAAATCGGATCCGAGATCGGAGCCCCCGGATATTTCATATTGCCTAGATATCTGCCACCCCATGTATGTGTAGGTTGTAATAATATAATAATAATATATAAATAATAATATAAGCCTTTATTCAGAGGTTTACAATTTATATATACCTACTTAGTTAAGTTACTTTAATCCTACTTAGTTAATTCCTCTGTTTGCCCTAATTTGGCATAGGCCTCTTCCAATTCCTTCCATTTGCTTCGATCCCGGGCAGTTCTCGACCATAGTTTCCCAGCCACATCTCGGAAGTCATCTTCCCATCTCTTAAATGGTCTTCCACTTTTCCTCTTTCCGTTTCTAGGTTGCCAGTTTGTTAAAGTTTTGCTCCACCTCTCGGTTCCTCTTAAAATATGACCTGCCCACCTCCATTTGTTCTTCCTTACTACCAGTGTTACATTTTCTATTTTGGTTGTTTCTCTGATTGTTGTGTTCCTCACTCTGTCCGATTTCTTTATGCTGAGCATACTTCTTTCCATTGACTTCTGGCACACTTCTAGCTTGTTATTGTGCGCTTTAGTAAGGGCCCATGTTTGGCAACCGTAAGTCAATACTGGGAGAATACATGTATTGTATAGTTTCTTTTTGACTTTAATACTAACCTCTTTATTTTTCATAATTTCTTTAAAAGTCCAGTATCTCTTCCAAGCATTCCCTATTCTTGTTTCAATTTCTTTTGTAGTTAGGTCGATTGGTGAAATAACTTGTCCGAGGTATGTGTATTTTTGAACATACTCTATTGGGTTTCCATTTAGTGTTATTGGTTCTTCCTTTCTGTTAGTCATAACTTTAGTTTTAAGAGAGTTCATCGATAGCCCCACTTTCCTGCTTTCCTTGTCTAGGTCTTGTATCATAACAGTGAGTTCGCCAGGCGTGTTGGACATAATTATCAGGTCGTCAGCAAATCTTAGATGAGTAAGTTTTTCTCCATTTATGTTTAGGCCGTAGGTTCTCCAATCTAGCTGTCTAAATATTTCTTCGAGAACTGCTGAAAATAGTTTTGGAGATAGAGGGTCCCCTTGGCGCACTCCTCTTTCTATTTTTATAGCTTTACCTTCTCTTTCTAGTTTGACGCTTGCAGTAGTGTTTCTGTAGATGTTTCTAATTATCCTAGTGTATTTATCTTCGATTCCTTGATTGCTAAGAGCTTTCCATATTTTTTCATGCTCGAGGGAGTCGAAGGCTTTGCAGTAGTCTACGAAGCAGCAGTATAAGGGCATATTAAATTCTTTGCTTTTTTCCATGAGTTGCTTGATAACATGGATGTGGTCGAGTGTTGAATAGCCACTTCTAAAGCCAGCTTGTTCTCTAGGTTGATTTATATCTAGTGTTTTTGTGATACGGCTAAGAATTATTTTTGAAAATATTTTATAAATGTTTGACATTAGGCTGATTGGCCGATAGTTGCCTATATCATTTTTATCCCCTTTCTTATGTATTAATATAATAGTAGATGACAACCATTGTTTCGGGATAATTTCGCTTCTTAAGATTTCATTAAACATTATTGTGAGAACATTGGCAATGGCATCTTTGGCAGCAATTAAGAACTCATTAGTAAAGAGGTCTGGTCCGGGTGCTTTGTCTTTTTTTTGAGTTTCGATAGCTCTTTCTACTTCTCTCGGTAGTATATCCGGCACCTCATTTTCACCTGGCAGATGTGTTTCTGGTATACTATTTTGACTAGTATAAAGATCTCGGTAGAACTCAGTTGCTGTGGCGAGTATATCTGGTCGTTTGCTTATGCATTTGCCTCGTTTGTTCATAATCTGTGGAATCCAGTCTCGTTTGTCTGTTAGGGTCTTTAACGCTTTCTTTATACCGCCAGTTTTATTTATGTGCATTTCAAATGTTCTCAATCTGTGTGCTTGTCGTTCTTTCCTCATAATTTCTTTTATCTGTTTGCTAAGATTGGTTATCTCTTTTCTTGTTCCTTTAGTTTTTTCCCTTATATTTATCAGCTCTAGTCTTTTTTCTAGTAGTTGTTTAACTCTGTCTGAAATTGAATTGCTGTTTCTTTTTGTGCTATTCATATTTTGTTTTGCTATTTTGTTGAGGATTTCGTTAAGTTTGTCGTATTTATCCTGAAGATTAAAATGTTTCGTTGTTTCTAAGAAGGCTTCTAGTTGAGAGTAAATTTCATCTATGTTTATGTTTTCTTCGTTATTATGTGCTTGAGTATTAATATGAATATGAAATGGTCTTCGTTTATTGATTTGTTTCGATGTTAGTTTTGCACGGACCATTCTGTGGTTGGTGTTAAAATTAATATGTTTGATGTTTCTGCAGTCTTCGAATAGTTTGCTCTTGTTAGTAAGGATGTAGTCTATTTCATTTTTATGTATTCCGTCAGGAGATTCCCATGTCCATCTACTACTGTTTTTGTATTCGGTGTTAAGTATTTTAAGGTTGTGTTCGAAAGCTAGTTCCATTAGTTTCCTGCCATTCCGTGTTCTTTTCCCATAGCAATAGCGTCCTAAGATCGAATCTTCTCCTCCGTTTCTCTCACCTATTCTGGCGTTAAAGTCTCCCATTACTATTATATTTTTATGTGCATGTTCTATTAAAGAAGTGTAGGTTGTAGGGGTAAATAATATAATAATAAATAAATATCCTTGTACATTCCACACAGCGTCATTAGTCCCAAGCTAAGAAGGTAGGTACTATGCTGTTTTTGAGCAACTTGTTTTATGGCTTTGAAAAATGGTTAAAGATTGAATATTTTTTGTTTAGAATTGTGAAAGTTAATAGTGAAGTGAAGTCTAGGTCATCAACGATCGTTTTTGTGTTTCATTGCATAAAGAAACCTAAGTGGCAACCTAGGTTTCTTTTTCTTTTAGCAAACACACTGTCTGAGTAGGCAAGTATCGCATTTCGTCATCCTATCTCCACCATTTTGTTTAAGTTAGTATGACAATCTGATTTTTAGACGTTTCCTTTCCGTTGATAGGGTACCTAGTTATTACTTACCAGTCTTTTTTAAACTTTCGCGATCAGAACACAATCATGTCATGCATGATAAAACATAATTATACATTTACGGGTATTTAAACGTCGGGATAAAATTAAAATTAAATAAAGGTAATAGCGATAAATACCCGTAAATGTGTAGGTATATGTTTTATCATACCTAGTTATTATTATTATTTGCAAAATGGGCATGTACGAATCGTATCTTTCGTTTGGTCTGAAGACTCACCTAGATTCTTATATTCTTAATTGAGTTCACAGATGATATCTAACGTATTAGTTTCAGCTCTCCCAGACCTTAGCATAAATAAATCGTTATCGCTATCTACAAATAGGTATTTATTGTAGTAACGAGGTCAGGTCAACGCTCCTGCAGACGTCACGTGGCTCAGGTATTCTGGCTCGTGGACAGTTATGGAATAATCGATAGTGGCTTCGAAGAGCATTGTGTTACCTTTGACTGTTTGGTTTTATTTTTTTATTCTAACGCCTAGTTGCATTCTATCTGTGGTTCTGCATAATGGGGTTAGATTTTGACATTGACATATCTTCTTAAGATGACAAAAACCATAAGAAAACCTTAATTATGTTAGGTATGTTTAATAGAACTTTTTGTTCTTTTGTTTAATGTGTAATAATGGTGGATTATTAACTGTCAATGTTCGTGAACGTAAAAAAGTGTGGGCAGATGAAACAAAACTGGATATCATTGCTATTCGAGTTGTCATAAAAAGTCCGTTTTAACCTACCTGATGCTTCAGTAAAGACTCACATCTTTACTAAGTCTGACTTTGAATTGACTTCTTTACTGACTTGAATTATAATATGACATGGTAGTGGCTAAATGCGTGGTTTGCCACGCATTGCAGTTATTAGCAGTGCGAAGCTAAAATAAAGAAAAGAAGATGTCTGTTGTGACAAAACAACAAACGTGATTTTTTCCCCCAATATTAAGCTCGATATTAATCACGAAAACTTGAAATATTCACAAAACAGTACGGAACTCTTCGTCCGCGAGTCCGACTCGCACTTGGCAAATTCATTGTTATTTCTATCTGTAAGTCGATTAGGCGTCTTACTTATCTAATGATCTCTAGATAATTTATAACATGCTTGAGAATACACGAGCCAGTTTCGTCTCGTTAACTTACATTGTTGCAAGCTATATCCAGATAATCTTTAGCAATTTTGTAGAATGGAACAACAAGAAATGGCATAACAAAACTGGCTCCGATCTAAGCCACATTTTGATCATAAAACATTGTAGAACGTTTGGCACAACTCGGCACAAGCAATGCGCCATTTTATCCCACGCATTCGGAAGGCTGGCTCCAAATGTCGACACTCGATACAATACAGTTAATCACTTTGTACTGGGCATTTTGAGTAATTAATGACTGAAAAACAATGTACGATAATATTATGTAGGTAATGTACCTATATACTTACTTACTTCATTTTCATTTCATTTCATTTAATATACTTACCGTGACGTGAGCAAGTCTTTTCAGTAAAACTTTCTAACGTCGGCCATTTTTGTCACGTGACAATTGAAAATGTAACTTTCTACAGTAAGTTCCCACCTAAGCTAGCAACAAGCGTAAACTCAAGTTACATCAAAATCAAATTCATTTTGATCCCCTCCAATGTGTGTCTAGAAAGTACTTCAAAAGAGAGTTTCTGCGAATTTATACTAATCCCAGTACATTCCGCGTATTTTGGGAAGACTTCAATCTTAACTCAATCCTCGGTTTAATATCTATCGTTTGGTTTCTTACCGTTTTTATCTATACATTTCGGACTTCGGACTTACATCATCGTGGGGTTTTATTTTATTTTATACCTATATTAGTAGGTACAAAATTATTTATAATTTTAAGCAATTTAAGAATAGCAGCGATAGGCTAGGCTAGTCTTTTCAGAAAGTTTTTTATATCTCACTCGTATTTAATACGTATCGTAGGTAGATTTATATTTTTTACTTTATTATCTCATACGAAAGAAGTCTCGCAAATGCACACTGAATCCTTTCATATGCTAGGTACTATAACCGTAAAACCCTGTCTAGGCCGCTTTAGGTCACTAATAGTGCACAAAGAAAAAAAAAACTTAACAAAATTCCAAAGCTTTCAATGAAGCTTTGGTATTTTGCTATTTTTTTTTTTGCTTCAAAAATAAATTCAGTATCGCATATGCAAAGTAATCAAACTCAATGTTAATTTTTAACAAGTGCTATGACAAAAAAGTCTGTGGAAACAAACAGAAAGTGTATTCATCGTTGAGTCGTAACTTTATAGCAACCTTGACTCGTAGTCATGGCCGACGAATAAATGAGAATCGTGGCGTTGTGTAACACGACTTTTCGTCCAGCAATTACCGGATGCGTCCGGCTGGAACGCGTCGGTACCACAGAGGATGACAGATTGACAGTGACAGTTGTTAACTATTTGAGTCGGCATTAGCCTTGCTTGTGTTTGTCGGCATGTCTACTGTAATACTTACCAGTTATTATACCATGGAGCTAAAATGTCATAGTTACATTGCTTAACGTAACATTTTATGCGAAAAGTAATTTACTTATTATTAGAAACACTTGACCTAGAAGTTACTAAGTTAGAAGTTACTCGCTAGTCTCATAGATAATATAGATCTTAATAAAATACGTTTTGCTAAAAGCAGTTAGTAATTTATAGAAAAAAACAGCTATTTTAGTACAACGTATATATCAGTAATGGCCAACAATATTGTTGTGGGCGTTTCTAATAACAGACCGAACAGATACGTGCACTAGGTACAAACTGACCTCCACTCCAGCGCAAATTAATTACTACTGTCATCTATGAATAATGAACTAAAGTGAACGCCTCCTAATCTAACTAGCAATTTAGCTGAAAATTTACATGCAAACATAGGATTTTTGTACGTGGTTCCAAGGTTGGGCTTGAGTTCAATGATATTACGTTTGTTTTTTTTTATTAGCTATAATTTATCGCCTTGTTATTTGAGTACTAGGAAGACATGGATTAACAAGGAAATTGTCAAATCAAGCTATTTCAGATAGTATCAAAATATGAAAGAACCGAGCTTCGTACCTACTTCAAAAATAGGTGATTATGTGCCTTGGTAATGAATACTAAGAGGTATCTAAGCTAAGGCATTGCAGTCAGTCTCTTAATAGGTTTCTAAATACCACGACTAGAAAACAACAAGATATGACACTTTAGGAGACAGATAAATCTTATCTTATGACCTCTGTGGCGCAGTGGGTAAAAGCCCGCCTGAGACGCAGAGACAAATGTTTTGTATGATCTGCAAAAAATTGTCACCTCCGAATCTGGGTGTTTGTATAAAATTATGTGAGTACCTACCTACTTCAAAAAAAATTGTTACGGAGTTTTTAGAGTTGGCAACTTTGTTCATACGAACGAAGTCATCTGGTTACCATGATACAAGAATTAAGAAGACTTGGGACTAGATGGCGTTGCGTGGAATGTCCAAGAATATTTATTTTTACCTGCGACGGGCGGAACGGACACAGTAGGTATCATGCGTTTGGGGTGAGAGGCTGTTTGTTTGTGCAATTTTTTATCCAAAGTTGGCCACTTGCTCACACGAACTTGCTTACTTTTTAATCTAAATTATATCAGAGCTCCAATTACAGTGAGCTTATGTATGAGTCATTGCATCCGATTGGATTGAGTTCAAGCCACAATCAATACAATAGTATCACACATGTTCAACTTACTCATTCGACCAACACCGAATATATCTCTACAAAATGTTGTGTTCCAATTTAATTTAAAACCAAATCGAGTGCTGATTAATAATTTAACATCGCATTTATTAAACCGTTGGATAAACGGTGTTTTGGTGGATATTTTCGAGAATACATTTAATAATTATGCTTATGTAGGTATCTAGGTACCTACCTAAAATAAAAGTTTGCAGGGGCATCTCGTGATCCAAAAGGAAGCAGTTAGTCTTGAAATGGACCTAGAGCGGTCCTATAACTTAAGCTCGTATTCAGTCTTCGCTTTTTTATAGTTATCAATGAAAACTGAGTGTGAGTGATGATGAATAACCGCTTGAGACACGACACGATTGACGCTTGAGAATGGACTCTAAATATGAGCCCTAGATGCTAATAAATCTGTTCTATAATTTTTTCATAAGCTGACACTAGGTACTTCCATTAAGATTAAAACAACGAAGAAAAAACAATTTTCCAAACAAAATCATTTTGCTTGAGTTTAGAAATACAAGTTTCTAAGATATGTACATACATGAGTGTCTGGATTAATAATATGAATTTCGACTCAAATTCAGAAGTAATGTGGCTGCTTAGGCCCGCATAAACAATAAAATCAAAGAGAATATAACCACTACGTTTAATTAAAATGGAAGGTGGTGTGGTGAGACAGATCTTATGTCTGCCAAAAGTACTTTGGTCGGCTGTTTGACTTGTACTTATGTCAATGTCACCTTTGTCTTTATGCCATTTTATCGTACTTTTTTACTAGACGTTGGCTACCACCAGCTGATTATTACCGAGAGGAAAGGTAGACCGTAAAAACTGGTATATATACCTATTGATTGATCCAGATCTTCGCATTGGAAATCGACAATCGATTCAAGAGGTATAAATATTACTATTTATAATCCGTAAGCTGTCTGTGAATTAATCGAGTGGAATAAATTATCCTACCTAATGAAAGTAAAAACCATAGAATAATAATAGTACGTCTACCTACCTACAACTATAACGTAAAATGAGCTAAACATTTAAATGTTTATGAGCAAAAACGCATGATACCTATAACTACCTAGAACCTAGGTACTGTACAGAGATGCAGAGCTATATTAACCTGAATTTACGACTTAGGTTGAAGTTATACGATCTAAGTAGAATTTAGGTTAGTTTGTTGTGAAGACGTGAATAGTTACAGTGATTTAGAGATTTGAGAAAGAATTTCTTTAGTTCGTTATCTTAATGTTGCAAAAACAACATAAATCTTGCCTGAATGGATTCTTGGAAGCAAGGCGCCCCTAAGTCGTAGGTAGGTAAGGAACCTACCTACTTACTGTTGTTTGATCTCTGATAATTTGATGAATCTTTGTGACAGATATTAGTAGATTGGTAAACATTTTCATGATAACCTAAAAAATACATTATTAGATACCTACCCTACCTAGTATAAAAATGACCAGTGACACAACAGACTTGATTATTATTAGTTACCAACTATGTAGGTACCTTATATCTTGACACTAGTGGCAATTCGGAGTGTCGCAAAAGCTAAACTAAACTAACTAAAATTAATGCCATCCTTTTTATTCCCATCGCTATGAAAGGGACGGCAACATTTTTAGTTAGTTAAGTTTAGCTTTTGCGATAGGTAGGTACTCAGAATTGACACTAATGGCAGAATAATTTTGTCAGCATAAATTCTACTAAAATTATATACCTACACGAACGAAAGGATGTCTTCGTTTTTTGTTATTCTGTCCAAAAACTACTTAAAATAATTATCTGGCTGAAACTTGGAATAGTTTATGACCTATGCACATACGCTACTTTATAACCGAATAAGTACCTACCACGCGAGCGAAGCCGCGGACTGGTACCAGTAAATATAAATTTAAATACGAAATAAGGCTGGCATTTTTACGGATCCGTGCCCAAAGGGTGTCAACGGTACCCTATTACTGGTCCTTCAATGTCCGTCCATCTGTCACAATCACAGCCCACAGACCGGAATCTATTAGTTATATTTTTGGTCTGATTTGTCATTTAATATAGATTTAAAGAATGTATGTTTGTCCTCGTAGCCAAATCAGTTAGGCGAAATAGTTTGGCCACGAGGAACAACCCGTTTTTTTCTTGTTACTCTTATGTCAATGAAAAGAGATAGTAACAGATTTAATATCCGTTTTAGCTAATAGGTTCACTAAAATGCACACTAAACCAATACCTAAGCAATATGTATTAGTGTGTATTACTACAATAGCCACAAGAAGAAATAAAAATTTAATGATTTATGTAGTACCTACAGTGGGCCAAGAAAATGGTGTACCTACCAGTTTTGATTAGTCGCTAGTCGCCACGAATCTGCAAGCGACATTCGACCTAAGGTGGTATGGTAAACTAATTTTTTTGACAACTGTATTACATAGCTTAAAAATGAGAATCATTACCTACATGAAGCGCTCGTGGCGAAGCTTGCTATGACGTTCTCGATAGATCGTCAAAGTTAAAGCATAGTTCTGAGCGGTCACGACTTGGATGGGTGACGCAAGTGGCATTATCAGCTGAGCGCTTCCGTGCTTCGGAGAGCACGTTAAATTGTCGGTCCGGGCTTTTAAAGTTGTTAAGCCGTGACGGAGGCCTTTAAGCGGCCTGACAACTCCGTCACCAGAGTTGGCCACTTGCTCATACGAACTTACTTACTTTAGTACCTACATAATCAAAAATAAGGCTACAGTGACAAATTGTACACCTTGAAGGTTTAATTACAAAACGCACGCAATTTGACAATTTCGAAAAAGCTGAGTTGATAAATAGGTAGGTTATGTGTACCTACCTACACTACATTACATTTTTCGAACATACAAATATTTTATTTTAAACTAGGTGTATCAAATTTAATGGAACAGGCATAAATCACCTAGCATGTAAAACGAAACTTAAGTGATCCTTGAGGTCCTACAAGAATAAATGATTTTTCTTTCTTTCTTTCTGAATAGGAACAATTTTGTAAGTAGATTTTACTTAGACACCTTACACATAAAATAATTTTTTTTTTCTCAATTTAATAAAATACGAATTATTTGGATAAGTAACAAATAGATAAACACTGTATGTATTTTTACATATTATTTTAATTTAAGTTTAATCATTACTTTCCACGTGATCTGAGGTCTGGCACTTATTTGGCTCAAAGGATCAGCATCGACATTCAGCGCGGCAATGCCCACTGGCAAGACACTTCTTGGGCACGCTTCTGACAGTGGCTTGGATCAGATGAGCTACCTATAGAACGTTTGTAACGATCCTTAGGCTCAACTGGTTCTAATTGTATTTTAAACAGTAAGTAATGTAAAAAATGTAGTTTCTGTAAATAAATGTTTCCTAGTAATAAAAAACTAATACGAAATGGAAATAGTACCACTTAGTCACAGTGAGTCATGGAATGCAACATAAAACTTTATTACGCATGTGGTTAGTAATTACTTAATTATTATAGAACAATCTAAAACAATAAACTATGGCAACACCATGCAAATCACACTATCACAATAATAAAGGTGGAAGTTTGTGTGTGTATGTTTGTTACTCCTTCACGCTCAAACGGCTGGACGGATTTGTTTGAAATTTGGTACTAGGATAGCTTACATCCTGGATTAACACATAAGCTACTTTTGATCCCGGTATTACCACGGAACCGGGAGGCGCAGCTGATAGTAAAACATGAAAACGTCTGGGTAAAGGTATTCTTTCCAGGTAACTTCAAATGGACAGGATTATAATATTCTGAGGAGAAAGGATAATCTTGAGGAAGGATCTGGAGGGTTCTTGGAGTCAGGATCAGGATACTGTAAAGGAATTCATAGAGTTAATATAAGTAGGAAAAATGGTTTAAAAAACTTTACTTAAAACAATAAATTGAAAATTTAAATAACCCCGGATAATGATCAGTAGTTGGATGACAGAGCTTCGCTCGGTATTTTATTAAATTTTAAATCGTGATTTTTAAAAAAAACGTCATTTTCTTAAAAAAAATTCTAGATAGATCGATTTATCGCCCCCGAAACCCCCAGCATATTAAATGTCATGAAAATCGTTGGAGCCGTTTCCGATATTCAGATTATAAGGTAAAAGAAAAAGGTAAGATAGATAGATTAGCTAAGAACACTTTCCATTAAGAGACAGTTCATGAGCTAGGATGTCACGGACAGACACATATACATTCCACAAACTTATAACTCAATTTCGTCATGGGTTAAAAATACCATGTTAGACAAAAATGTTACGTCGAGTAAAGCGGCAGGCGATTGGTAGTCTATGGATAAAACTAAGTTTAGCTTTTTATCTAAATCATTTTATGGGTAACACGTTACCCGCACGATAAACCAAGGTTAAGGTCAGGTCAAATGTTAGGTTATAAAATGTAGTGCAATATTGTTGATTTATTGCTTCAGTCAATACTTTCTAGTTTTGAAAAAGAAACGTAGGCCTTTACATCTTTACTAGATGATTTATACAGAGTCAGGGCAAGCTTTGTCTACACTTAACGGGACACTAGTTTTAAAAAGAATAGTTAGTAAAACCAATAGTAGTGGCAATTCGGAGTAACGCAAAAGCTAAACTTAACTATCTAAAAATGTTGCCGTCCCTTTCATGATGGGAATAAAAAAGGATGGCATTAATTTTAGTTAGTTTAGCTTTTGCGACACTTCGAATTGCCACTAGTATGTGTACCTATCAGGTTAGTTAGATAGATAGATAGATAGAACGAGTTAGCACGAATTCAATGCTTGATTCTTTCCCTGTTGTTGGTTGCATGCAATGCAAGTAATGTTAATATTTGACTTAGTTCTGTAATGTTGTAGTTAATTTTTGTAAATAAAGAATTTAAATTTATAAATAGTCGAGCTCCAGTAGTACTGCATCAATGCACTAGAAAGGCTGCGGTACGCTACGCGACGAATGGCGCAGAATCGTCAAGATTGCCACAACACCTTCGTCAAGAGTAAAACGAAAAGGAAAGGAGTTCCAGTGGGAAGCATACAAAGTGAGGCCTTACCTGTGCATCGGCTGTGACCGCTGTGTGTACTGCGCCATTGCGACCAGCTCATGGCTGCCAGCGCATCCCGCGCGGCTAGCGACGCGCCATCACTCACAACACACACAACACACACTACCGCTCACTGCCCAGCGCGCGGACCTGGAACAATACACACACTTACAACGCATTCTGGGAAAAGGCACGATGACAAATGAAAAACCATTCTAAGTTCTGGGCGCGTAGACAAGTGACAAATGTTTCGTAAATTCTCTTTCTTTTCTATCATCGCTATCCTTTGATATGATATTACACACCACACGTATTGACCATTGTCTTTCCTGTGGATGTGGCGGGTAAGCTGAGAGGATGGTTTAGGTGCTGGGCAAGCCTATTCCATCTCAACAATGTCCCAGGCACTACAGTGTCCCGTTAAGTGTAGGCAAAGCTTGCCTCCTGACTCTGTATAAATCATCTAGTAAAGATGTAAAGGCCTATGTTTATATAATCTATCCTCGCTCACGTGTCAAGTATTCTAAATGTATGGAATTTTTTGTTTATGCAAGTTACCGCGGGAGGCGCTGCACTGGATTTTCATACATTTGTGATACTTGACTCGGTATCGAGGACAGTATCCAATACTACGGTAAACTGGCGTTAACCCCCGATGAATCGATACATTGTAACTAAATCCACGATAGTTTTTACGTGAGTAATATGTTAACGTGGGCGTAACATTACTGCGCAGTTTGGCATTTTCAAATCAAGGACACATTAAACAAGTTACTGTAAGCTGTGTTAACACTAGAGTTGAATTAACATGTTCACGACTATATCTAAGTACGGTGGACATCCGTACAGATCTTCAATACGAAAGCCTATGAAGATATCTAGTCGGAAGCAAGTCCAAATCCTACTAATATTATAAAGGTGAAAGTTTGTGTGTGTTAGTGGGTAAGTATGTAAGTGTGTTTGTTACTCTTTCACGCTAAAACTACTGAACGGATTTGGCTGAAACTTGGAATATACATAGTTTATGACCGGGAATAACACATAGGCTACTTTTGATTCCGGTATTCCCACGGGAACGGAAACTACAGCGGGTAACACCGCGAGGCGCAGCTAGTACACCATATGCAATGCATTGGTAGAAAAAGTGTATTAGAGTTTGAGAGAGGACCTTGCCAGTGGGACGAAAGAGGTTGAAAAAAGTAGCTAAGCAGTTATCTGGGTATACCGTATTGCGGGCACCACACATTGGAGGACTGGAACGTGTTGGTTCCAACACTCCAATGTGGGGATCGATCTTGGACGGTTATAGGACACAAACGGAACATTGTCATTCTCTATTATGGCCAATGTTGGAACCAAGTTGACGCCAATGTGTGGTGCCCGCATGACACATGGATTGAGTTGATTAGCTTGGATGACAAATTCGAAATCACTAGATGGTCACTGGTGTGATTAACAGGAAATTATTTTACTGTGTAATGTGAAGATATGGATACTACATGGGTGGATCAACTATTTTATGTAAAATCGTGTCCCTGATATAAAAAAAATCTTGAAATGTACTGTGTTTGTTCAATTGCTGGTTTAACTATTTGATAATTAAATCAGATCCTATGTAGTTATAGCTATTTATCATTGTGTTTAAAATTTTAGATAAAATATATAAAAAAAAGTTGTGACCCAGTAGACCAAAATTGAGTTTCATACAAATTCTAGTTGTCCCTAAGGCACTTTGTCTATTTATGTTTGGATGTTGTGTAAAATTTTTCCTTGACATGTCTTTATATTTTAAATTAATAAAAATCTACAATATACCAACATTCTAAATATTGATTTGCAATAAAAATGGTTTAGTTTTAAGTAAAAAAAACACAGTTTGAATAGTTGTCCCTAACATATACAGAAAACGCGTTGTCTCCAGGGAGACGACAAAAATAGTACCATAAAGTGTGAGTAATTAGACAGTGGACGGCTAGGCTAATAAGGAACTGATCTGGTAGTCGAATGATTGCATTTAACCTCACCTTACCATCATAATGGACGTGGCCAATTCGTTCGTGGCTCGGCGCGTGAGTCGGTTTTTTTATTGTGGATCCGCTGACTCACGGTTATTATCCGGTAAATTTCGGTTAACAATCAACTTTTTGAAGGAATTTCGTTTTTATGCTGTGAAATTGAGTTATGAAATGCTTTGCATGCATGTATTTCGTAATATTTATAGTGTTTGTTGAAGAAAACATTAAAAAAACCGTAGTTTTTCTCATGGGTCACAGTTCCACTGCCTCACAAAAAACAGTGACCCAAGAGACAATTTTTGTGACCCAAGAGATATTCTGCACAAAACTATGCATAAAATCCGAGCGACATAATATGCAGAATAAATTAAGTGTTTTATGCAAAGAGGATCATTGCAGATTTTTAATTTAGAATAGTAAAACTTTTGAATTTGAGTCTAAAATTAGTCAAATTATGATTTAGGAGTATGTCTTATGTGGGTTCGACACAACCTGAACTTGCATCAATTTGACTGTATTAGTCATCAAACACTTACTATTTTCGATTCATCTTACACGGATTTCACGTTTACATGGTTTTTAGCCTACTAATAGTCAGAATTCTATATTAAGCAATCAACTGGAGATCTGGGAAGTGGCCTAGGGACTGGTAAGAGTCACTTTTATAATATCCTTAGTCTAACTCAAGAAAGGTTTAACGAAAACATGCGGGAACTAACGGACAGTGGCACTTATTTCTCATGCTCTACTCTACTAAGTATTCAATGGACGCTTAGAATCTTATACAATACGGCAGATATCGTACCGAGGCTCGTTTCCATAAAAGGCCGAGGGACCAGAGAGCAAACTGCCAACGTCAGAAAATAAATAAATAATTAAATAAATATCCTTGGACATTCCACACGGCGTCATCTAGTCCCAAGCTAAGCAATTGAATGCTTGTGTTATGGTACCCAGATGACTGATATACTACATAGATACATTTTTTTTTTGTAAATACCATACATAATTATACATAGAAAAACAACCAGACCCGGAACAAATATCTGCAGAACATGCAAACATTTGTCCCGCGGCGGGGATCGAACCCGCAACCTCCGCGTCTCAGGCAGGCTTTCGCCCACTGCGCCACAGAGGTGGTAATAGAGAAGAACAAAGAGTTTAATGATCATTATTTTACTTTTGTGTTTCATTGACTACTGAGAGGCATTTGATTGTGTAAGATAGGACTGTTTGTGAAGAATACTCCATGAGATGGACGTTATTTGGCACTTAATTACTGTAATCGCATCTGTATGAAGTCGGAGAGTCAATGGCTAAGGTGAATTATGTAGTGTCAGGATCAGGACCTTGCAAACATCAAAAAGGAGTTTGACAGGGTTGTATTCTTTCACCTCTTCTTTTTAACATCTATGACGAATACATAGTGAGGAAAGCTTTAAGAGTGGGAAGGACGTCTCTGTTGGGGCAATGCATAACCTTCTATAGTAGACGTCACTATGTTTGCTGCATCGGAGCGGGAACTAGCTGATGTATTTGTAAGAGTGCAACAGGCAAGCGAGATGGTAGGTCTATTTGGTCAACACAACAAGTCAAAGACTTAAGCCATGATCATCGATCGAGCTGGAGTTCTACTACGCGCAGCGCAAGAGAACTCCCAGATCTGTTTGTCAGCGAATTTGTGTTCCTACTGGAGTCTCCGATCAGCAACAAAGGAGGCTGTGATAAGGAGATCCGAAGACGTACACAGATGGCCAAAGCATCCATGAGCAGTATGACCAAAATTGGCAAGACGAAGGATTCTTAATAGAAACCTCCCTGTTTTGTCAAATCTCGTCACAAAAAGGCAAGGCTCGTACGGTTCTTGGTGTTCTAGATTTTTTTTACGGCTCAGAATCAAGGTAAATTTGCGAAACATACAAAAAAAAGAGCGAGGCTTAAGAAATGTGGCGTTGGCGGAGAATTTCAAACTCAAGATCAAGAGAGAGAGAGAGAACCCGACTGTCCACAATCCTAAGGATTTTTGGTCATATCGCCCGGAGACACGCAGATATTACAAAGCTGATTGCGTAGGGATGTCGAGGGAAAACTCCTTGCGGGTGTTTTCCCATTAAACCTACCCATTGAAACGGTTAAACCAAATTAAAACAATAATGGAACTCAATATACCTGCTACCCTGAGACAAACCTGGAATAGAGCAATGTGGTAGAAACTTGTCAAAATTTCAGTCAAACCGTTTCGGAATGGGCCCGACTTTGATTGAAAATTAACGAATAAAGATTACGTCGAAGAATAATGTTTAACAAATTGTACTTTGCCTATATCGTAATACCATTGTGTCTCTGGAGTCACAAAATATGTCTTCGGGCTCACAACGTTGTCCCCAACTTTTATGACATTGATAGTAAGATATTAAAATAATTATAGGCTATTTCACAATTATTTGTATGAGAATATATTTAAGAACGTTTAACAGTAGTTATGTAAAAATTGCGTCTTTATTGCATTTCAGGTAACAGAAATATAAGGAAAGTTAAGACAATTTATTTGATTTTGTGAGCCCAGAGACACAATGTGGTATATTTAAAAAAAAATGAGAAGGTTAACTTTACCTTTAACAGTTTAATATTGCTCCAATTGACTGTTAGTTGCCATTAAAGCAGAAAAACTGTTTTAAAAGTTGTTTTTTATTTGCTTTTTACCGCGATTTATACTTGTCAGCTAAGAGACATTATTGGGAGCCACTTTTAGAATATACGCTTAAAAATCTATGAAAACCAAAATAATGTTCGGTGCACGCTATAGATTTATAAACTACATGAATTTATTTAGCAATATTAGGTGAAATTAAAGCGAAATTACGATAAAAAAAAAATTACACAAAAAGTTGACTCATGACAGAAAATAGTTGATCCACCCACATAAGACTCGTGCTTGTGACTAGATGACGTGTGTGTGTCCAAGGATAGTTATTTATTTAATTTGGCGAGACTTCACTTATAGGCTAGATTGAATAAATTAAAGATTAGATTGGCTGACTAAAAATAGAGCTTTCAAATCGTGTTTTTTCCGTTCTTCACGGTTATTGTTCTCGAAAATACAGAAGCTACACAATAGTGGCAATTCGGTGTCACAAAAGCTAAACTAAACTAACTAAAATTAATGCCATCCTTTTTATTCCAATCGCTATGAAAGGGACGGCAACATTTTTGGTTAGTTAAGTTTAGCTTTTGCGATACTCCGAATTGCCACTAATAGCTGCTTAGAAAATTCTAAGTGATTCCATGGAATTGGCCTATTCAATTTTAATTGGTTATTGATTTTGACTTACCTACGCTCCAAAAATTTTCGTCATCACCTACCGATATTTTCGCGATATATTCGATATTTGAAAAGCTGCCGTAAAAAGTGTTTCGTTCTTTGATTCGGAGTCTGAGCTGAGACTACGTTACATTGTCAGTCTCGTCTTTGAATGCGGTAGGTATGATACTACCAGTTTCAGCTATTTATAATCTAGCTAGAGAATTGTATCTAGTCTAGATTATAATAGAGATTCTAGATCTAGACAGTTTGAAATTTAAATGGGTGCTAGTGCGGCGACCAGGCAAGGCGACAAAGGACTTAGAAAATTTTCGACAAAAATAATTTTAATAAAATACGATTTCGTTTTTTACATTTATCATTTAGAACTTTATCCTACGTAGCGACTTCGGCACTTCATAAATAATAACAATAACGGTTGACTATAATTCCTATCCACCTACATTAACAAAGTTACTTTTTTTGTAAAATCAAACAAATGAAATAGGTACCTACCTACTTAGGTAAAAGAGTGATGCAGGGATGCTAGTTGATTTGATTTACATTTCGAACACGATATTTTTTTTCTTTTCGTTTCGTACTTTTGGGGAGTGGCCAGATAGCGAAAATACTAAAATATGGATTTATGTTCTGTCTGATGGGGAATTCAATTTTGTTTCTAGGTGATAGAATAACTAGGTTACTGACTTAAAAAAAAATCAAGTTTTTACATTGCTGTCTGAGAAAATTTAAAGTAATTTAAATAATAGAAAAACTAATAAAATTAAAACATGCTATCGCTGATGTTAGCGGAACAATCTCACTGAATAAAACCTGCTTGGAGTATCGCAGCAAGTCAATAGGCCTACGTCTACGCTACGAGCTTTCGAAGTTTCGAGGCTGGCCGTTCACTCACATTCCAAGAAGTGGACGGTCCACGGCTATTTCTAAGTCTGGCCAAAGGGCACGGGGACGAAAATAACGTGTCTCCAACTGACTACGATAACCTTATCTCGCCTTACATAAGCTGGTCACCACGTGTACCTACTGCACTATTTTGACACCGCAACACTCATTAGACTGCTTCGACACCACGCCATTGAATACCCAAGTTTATTTGCGCAGTTTGGAAACGAATTCAAGAAGGAAAGGTTAAAATCCAAAAATGAGTTTTCTTTAACAAAACCTACATCAGAAGATAGCTTACGTGAAACTGAATACAACTGACTAGTTTTTTATAAAAGTAACACTTACCTTTTAGCTGTAAACCGACTTAGAAGCTCCCAACGGGACTCTGTTCACGAACACGCACGGACACGAAACTCTCACTCGATTTTATCACAATATCATACAGAAATAACCGTTTTACAACACTGCCTACAATACACCAAGTGCCATGATGCTTTTTACGCTAGATGAAGTTATTTGAAATTACGAGAAAAGTACATTGAACTGTTTCAGTAGAAATTTACGTCCAGCGAAATTATAGGTACGGAATGGCAACGCTGTATAGGCGACGTGTACATTCGCGGGCCGCCCGCTACGCGGCGCTGCAGTCGGAGGGGGGCGGGGCCGGGGCGCGCGGGAGCGAGACAGCGACAGCGCGGTGCCACCATGCCACGTCGCTAAATTATATTTTTTTACGGTGTGCTTATGGGATTCTATGTCGAAACTGCGATTGTTTAGATCGCGAAGACATTAGCGGATGGTAAATAGCTGCGGCTGCGACTGACCTTTCGCGTATCGCGTCACCGCGGGTGGCGATAAGGCGAGGTCGTCGGTCGAGCGCGCGACGTTGCCAGCTCGTCGCGGCATTCGAGCTGGGCCCACGTTCGGATTACGAAAGCCGCAGCGAAATCCCTCGCTGGCCCTTTGATACCCTAGCAGCCACCCTAGCCTAGACACGCAGTATCTATACTGCTAGTTATGTAGCTATATACCGCTACAATGTTTGCTAGCAGCCTACTCGCCAAGTTTTACATTTCCATGAGAATATAGCGAAATGAGAGTTATTACGGCCCCTATGGCGTCGTTCCAGGTTGAACAATTTTTGTGAAATAGCTCTCTCTCGGGAGATATTAGGTGGTAGGTACAATGCAGTCAGGAATAATAAATTCCTTTAGCCCTACCTCGCTATTAGGTGACGGTGGGTGACCTAGGCTATACTTTATCGCTTAGATAAGCTATTATTACAGGGGGACGGAAGGGGGAGACATAATCATTAGGTAGGTACGTTGCATGGCACCTGCCTACCCTGCCATGATAATATTGCATGCCTACGTAGGTAGGTTAGGTACCTACCTACCTAATTATGAGACACCTAGATAGATAGGCCTGCCTCTAGCATAGCACCATTAAGTAGGTAGAGCTATTATTATGCTAGGGAGGAAATAACCTACTTAGAAAACAGCCTCCTAGAAGAAACAGGAATGTGCTACTGAAAAAACATAGGTAACACAGGTAAGTAGGTACCCACTTACTATTATTATATCTGTGGTAAGTATACCTACCTACCTATACTACCTACAAGCGTTAAAAAATTATAGGGTGGGTGACCATAAATTTCGTAAATTGGCGGGATATAATTTGACAGTTTACCGTGTCATGTCAGTCGTGTGTGATTTGATTACGATTACCAACTACATTGGATTGTCGTGTAGCGAATAATATGTCCTTTAAACACAGACTAGACTTGTGTAGGTTAGTTGTAAGATCTGTATCTGGATTGAAGCCGCTTCTGAAAATAGCTGTCTGGCGTTTATGAGATAAATTTACCTTGTATTAGGTTCAGGCTTTGGATCGTAAGAGAATAATAATAGGTAAGTACCTAGGTACCTATACCTAATAGGTTAGCTGTTTTAGTGGTACTTATCTAATCTAATACATAAGTACCTAGGTACCTACCTAGTCTGAATATAATTTAGTTTAGTAGGCAGGTTAGGTAAGTACCTACCTATATAAAACTACAACGTGAACCTAATTTAATTGAAGCAGAGAAAACAAAGCAAAGCAAAGCGTTTTACTATTATTTCTCAATTAAATTTTTAAAAGTCACTAGGTTGGACTGGAACCCACAACGTTTTGAATATAAAACAGATCACCACTGAGCCGATAGCGAGATGCACACACAAGTATGTTTATCTAAAACAAATCCAAATGAGTTGGCGGACTGCCATGCCCGCTGCGTTGGAACTAACGATACCCGTGACGTTACCCGTAGGTATGTATTAGTATTACCAAAGACGATTATTACCAAGTAGACAGACAAAGGCCATACACAAAATCGTAACCCTGAAAATGGCTCAAAACGGGAGTTTAAAGTAGCAGCACCAGATAGCCTGGAAACTTTAAAACATCAATTTTATCCAAGAAATTTAAATTACTTTCTAGTTAAAATTACCTAATTTTTTTTTATGTAGGCTAAGGAAATGAATGATTCATTTTATATTTTCATCATTTCATTCCGACGTAACAGGGGTCCGTGACCGAGTAAAGGCAATCCGGCTTGAGGACGATCGCTGTATCATCGCGGGTCCGATTGTCCGTAATAAAATAAATTGATAATAGTTTCCAATTTCATGGAAACATATTTTCGTGCAGGACTCGAACCTGCACCATTCAGACCATAGCCCGCCATAGGACCGGGAACATTCTAGCAATTTAGTGTAACCTACCTAAAGACTGAAAATTGCTTCCGCGATCTAGCTTTTAGACTTACAGGTTAGCTACCTCCACTTTTAGTATCTAGGTCACAGAGTATCGACTGCCGACCTGCCGTAGGTATTTACTCAACCATACACCTATAGGTACTTAGTATAGCTGTGCTGGTATAGCGTGTTCACTCTTGAGTCTCGACTTTCATTCGAATGTTGGTTCGAATCCTCTTCAAAGTATCAAAATATGATTTGAGTAAGAAGAAAAAGATATCTAGTTGACGTTCCATCCATCTTCTTGTATCGATCGGGGCTTCTGGTCGAAGGGACGCGTGATCCGAGGACTGGGTCTTGGACAATGCTGCCAGTGCCTTGGGCACGCTTCCGTCTGGCTTGAATCAGTTGAGCTGCCTATAGATCGTATCTTACAAACGATCTATCCTTAGGTTGCTCAATTGGTTCTAATTGAGGTATTTTGTACAGTTAGGTATGACACTAGTTAATATTCTAATAGGTTGGAAACACGAGGTTCGTATTCAGAGACCATACTCAAGCGTGGATCGTATCCCAAGCTGTGATTCATCACTCAGGTTTCATAGGGAACTGTAAAAAATATTTACTCGAGCTACTAGTATTCTTTTATCTGTGCTTGAGCGAAGACTCAAGTATAAGTGCAGACTCTTATTATAAGCCTTTATGTATAGTCAAGTCAACGTCAAGTCAAAAATTATTCTGTTTTCCAAATAAATTGTTACGTTTTTTCTCTATCATTTTTTAAACGTAAACCTAGCGAGACTAGGTATCATCGATAGAATGGGACAAAGAGCATGTAATAGTACTCATGGAATAGGACTCAAAGAGCATGTAGATAAGACTAAGGACACCTCGCCTCACCGGAAGCTATAGGTCGCGCCACGTAAAAAGAGCGCTGGCTATCAAACTGCGCAGTGGTCGATGATTGGTGGAGAGGTAACGCGGCGCACTTCATACCATTGATTTAGCGAGTGCTATTGGTTCGTCAGCGAGTGAACACAGGCGCAAACAAACCCCCGTTTTTTACGTGGCGCGACCTATAATATTTTAAGCTAGTTCCTAACCAATGTTCTAAGAGGAAATAACGGTATATAAATAAGGTTTTGAAGGAGACTCTTCCAGGCATTTATGCTCGCATTTTTACAAGATATTTTTTTATTTTTGTTCTACAACGAGCCGAGCTGTAATTAACGACGCTGTGGGCACAGCATGACTGGAATCACAATGAAAGGATTTTGGTTCTCGATTTTTACAGACTTCAAAAAATTGAGGTTTTTCAATTCGACCGTAATATACCTACCTAAGTACTTATATCTTATAAAATGTGTGTTCCCAGATAACTTCGTCGTTTATGAACAGATTTTGATGCACAGATAGTAACAGTTATCTGTCTAAGATAACTTTAATAATATTATACTACTTAACTATGTCATTTATTCTGTGGAGCACGGCAGACCAAAAATCCCACTCTTAACCTGAAATCCCTAAGCTATTAAAGCCTAAAAACTTCATCACGAAATGGCCACTAGCTCTTACGAACTTAGCTGCTCTTAGGTAGGTAGTGGGGGCAATTCGGAGTGTCGCAAAAGCTAAACTAAACTAACTAAAATTATTGCCATCCTTTTTATTCCCATCGCTATGAAAGGGACGGCAACAATTTTAGTTAGCTTAGTTTAGCTTTTGCGACACTCAGAATTGCCACTAGTTACCTACTATAAAAGTAGGTAGGTACTTGAGTTGCGGCTAACGGCCCGCCCGTGGTATCGATCCAGTCTTCCGAGTAGGTAAGGTACTTACATCCAGCCACATAAGTTTATAAACACTAAGTTCGGGTCGTGGCTAGTTCGGGTAGGTACTAGTAGGAAAGAGCACAGATAATTATAACACTATCATGGACGAAACTCTACTATTTTCGTCCATGATACTATACTAGGATAGGAACGAGGCAGGGATAGCTAGCTAACATCTTGCAAGCGAAACTACTGTAGGGTTACGGGCGGTTTTTGTGTAGTTAGTATAGGTCTATCGTTGCTCACGTGTCAATTATTCTAAACATATGGAATTTTTAGTTTATGCAAGTTACCGGGGGAGGCACTGCACTGGATTTCCATACATTTGTGATAGGTACTTGACTCGGTATCGAGGACAGTATCCAATACTACGGTAAGGTAGCGTTTCAAGATTGGTAAAGCGACGCTTTTGGTGACAGTGCTCACTACTTTGACCTCCGGCTCCGAACGTCACTGCTAAAGTCGCCTAATAAAAATTTAAGCATTCACAAAGCAAGAATGTAACCTCACGTTATGCTACAGAGCTTTGTTACCCAAAAGCCACTTTAAGAATGAAGATAAAATATTGTGGAGTCACGACTGTATTCCCAGTGGATATTCAGGTGCCTGTAACAACGTAATAATAAAATAAAATTGGCAGTGGCGCTAGTTTCACCCACACCACAGGCATCTCTGATCAGATCAGATATTAGAATAAAATAAGTAGAACAATTTTTATTTTCCATCAACATAAACATGGGTAAGTAACAGATATGAGAAATATTGACAATCGAGTAACAAAAAAAGGCTACCCCTCAGCATTTGCTTAGCAGAGCAACATCATGACTGTTGGTAGTGTTCAGTGGCGCCAAAAGGAGTGTATGTCAGACAGGAAGATGAGCCAAGCTGCCCTAGCCATGTTACATTTCTACAATCGCTTTTGAGTAGAAACTAAAAAAAATGTTTAGGAATCGATATTCGATGACGAAAACTCAAGCGATCAGAAATGTTTTCTTCTTCTTTATTATCAAAGGTATAAGGATGATAGATAGAGAATAGATACGAAACATTTGTCACTTATCTACGAGCCCAGCTGATGTTTATAGTAGCAGTGAAAACAGTCGTTCGTAAGCCGGTTCAAATGTCATGGTATCGTTTCAGCGATTATTTAATTTTGACAGGTATGTAGAGTAGGTACTTACAAGATTTAGTATACCTACTTATTATAGTGATAGTAATGATAATCCCACTGCAGGGCAAAAGCCTCCCCCCACTCTTTCCACACCTCACGATCCTCGGCAACTACCCTCCAGTCCGGCAAAAACTAGAGCCGTAGCACCACCTAAAAGTAACATTACTGTAATGTTATTTCATGACAGTTTACTAGGTAAATAAGAATTTCTTAGAAGAAGAAAACTGTACCTACCAGTAATATTACTTTTAAGTGGCCCTTGGTCAATTCGTGTCACGTAAAATCGATTGAATTTAAAACGCTGTTCTTCTAAATCAATTCGTACGAAATGTCGATCCTCACACGTTTCAGTAATTACAAGTTGCGAGTGGAACTTCCGCAAGGTCACCCCGTGGCCCTCTCACCCCACTGGGGGTTACCCACCCCTACTACCCCACTATAGGGTTACCAGAGGGTTGATATTGCCACCTATCTACTAACACTGTTTGTTGTACGTACCTACCTAAGTTTGTGCAGATATTTTTTTATAAACTTTCGCATATTTTTATTTATGTTTCATATGAGTTTAATATAAGTAGGTAGGTATGTATTTATATTTTATATGACTACCTACTAGCTGAGCCCCGCGGTGTTACCCGCGGTGAATAGTTCCCGTTCCCGTTCGAATACCGGGATCAAAAGTAGCCAATTTTTTAATCCAGGGTAGGTAAAGCAAGTTCGTCCAGGTACTATACTAGGTCCATGGAGTTGGGTAACGGAATTAAAAAACGACAAACCGCTTATTATTATATTTTATCTGTGGTCACAGATAAAATAATACTAGTACTACTTATGTGGCTAATAAAGTTCTTGCAATGCGTCTTTGATTAAATTTTCTTACAAATTATCTATTTTATTGAAATAACTTAAAATAATATAAACCTAAATTTAAACATTTGTCCCACTTTTTATCACGAATGATACCTCACGCAAGTTACCGCAGATAACAACGATAGTAAGTAGGTACGTATTAAATTTTTTCTAAATTAGAAGAATTTTTGAGCAATGGCAACACCCGCTCCAGGTTTGCCAACATAATTTAAACAAATTCGCCATATTGTTTTCTGTGTTAGACTATTTTACATGCTCTTTGGTTAGTTAGTGATCGTCAAGTGATCGTCAAGGAGGTCGGCGCTTTTGTCTCGTTACTATTTCCTATTTTTGAGTGAGAATATTCAAGGTAAGAATGCAAACTTATTGTATTATTTTTAATTGAGTGTACCTATAGATAGATAGACTATTTTTTTAACAAATCGAACAAAGTTACAGTGGCATGTTAAAACTATAATATAACCTACACAAATATATTTGTTTTAGGTTACTTTCACAGTTGTTTTTATTCAGGAATGATACCGTGTGTTACTAATTTATTACGTTACGATCGTATTAAGTATTAAGCATAGTATTCACTACAGAATTTAAAATAAGAAGCTTTAACATAATGTTTTTTAAATTTGCACAGTAGATAAGAACTTTAATTTTTTCTTTTTTAGATGGTATTAACGGCGGCAGAAAAACAGAAGAGGTACAGAGAGCGAATGCGAGCTAACCATCCCGAAAAGTTCGAAGAAGCCAAACTTAAGAATGCAGCGCGTAATAAACAAAGAAGAAAAATTAGCGAATATACGGAAAAGGAACAAGAAATCTTAAGAAAGCAATGGAGAGATAGAAAAAATAAGGTAGAAGAAAATGTTGCAGAAAACAGTTATCTTAATCACAATGATAATAATTTATATATTTTAATATTAAATGTTGGTGTTAAATGTAGTTCGATATGAAAATTCAGGTACCTACACCTAGATGACGCCGTGTAAAATGTCCAAGGATATTTATTTATTTAATAATCATACAGATTTATATGATTGAACTGTGATTTGTCCGAACTGGAGTAGCTTAATAATCTGAACATGTTTATGGCTATTGCCTAAATTGTCACGAAATGAAATTCATCGTCATCAACTGTCATAATTTGACAGATCCTTCTTCTGAGATTTTACCAAGTGGGTGAGGCCGCCAATTTTTGCAGATTTCGAAAAATAAAATCTCCCCCCTCAGTATTTTAAAAAGTATAGTAACTATCTGATTTTCGATAACCGTGTTGGATTAAGCATCTAAAGGGCTCGGAGAGACATTACAATTACTTCAGTTTACACAGTAAACTATACGTATATTAAATACTACCTACTATAAGTATATTTCCAATAAAACTTGAAAAATGGTAGAAAAAGAACTATTATTCTTCATGTCTAACAGGGCTGAGAGTCAGGGAGTTTAAAATCGGGAGGTGGCAACACTGAGTTTCTATAATCTATGGACAGAGAAATAGCAGCCGCCACGCCACTTTTTTGACAGTTTAGCATGTGAATCGTCAGAGTAGGCAGGTGCACACAGTTTTTATAAAGGAAGATTTTTGTGCATAGAAATGTAAGTATATGTGTTTCACTAAAAACAGTCAGTGCATCATGTGAGTAGAAGTAAAAGCCGTGTTTGGATCTATAATTCAACTCAAATCGTGCATTATTTACAGAGATTTTTAACGTTTATTTCAACGTACCTACCGGTGGCGTACAAGTAAATATTTGCTACCGTTTGGTGCTTCAACGCTATTGGTAGCGTCGATATTCGTCACCTCTTCTAACGCTACCAAATAAAGGTGAGTATCCACTCGTTTTTTACACACATTTAAATTTAAAACAAAATTTATACTAACAAAAATATATAAGTACCTACCTATAATAATCATATCGGTGGGCATGAACGTCATGGTATGTATCTACATGGAAGCAAAGTTTTATCCAACCTTTTGTCTACTTATAGGAAATTGATTGTATAGGTATTATTATTATTTATTACAGATGCCACTGACACAAGCTGAAAAATCAAAAAGATACAGGGAGCGGCTTAAAAGCAACCCGAAAAAACTTTTAGTTTCAAAAGCAAAAAGCAGAGCAAGATCGGCTAAACATTATAAGGAAAAAATAAAGGCGTTAGACGAAAATGAAAAAAAGGAGATGAGATTAAAATGGCGCCAAACATACGCTTCAAAGAAGGCATCACAAAGTGAGGTAGGTAACTCAGTTTACCTACTCAGTACTCACCTCATTATGATGTGTTAGACAATGTAGCGGAGAAGGGGGTACCTACTTTTGAACTTAATTTTCTAAACCAAAACGTTTTATGACATATTTCACTATTGTACCTACCTACCTACTAAGTTTCTATTATATTAATAGGTATAATAATAATAATAAATTTTTTTATTATTTTACAGTGTTAAACCACACTTAGGTATTGGAAATTTCATTATACTTAAATGAAAAATCTTACTAAATCCTGCCGGAGCCTTTAACTTTTAGTAAGATTTTTCATTTATAATGAAATAATAATAAATCTTTATTTCACATACAAATGATCCATATTTTTTTAAAAACACGTTTAGAATCTAAAATTCTAAAAATTTTATTATGATCAGGCTATGCTTTGAATAAGTAGGTATCTTTTTATTTTAATACAAAGTCTTGTCACAGCATCAAATGTGCCCCCCATTTGAATCAGGCTGGGGCAGTTTTTAAAAAAGGGCAGTTTTTAAAAACGGAAATTACGTGCATTACAAAGCAATAATAGGTACCGTGAAGGCCCCAATCATGGACACTTTAAGGATTTAGTTGTAATATTTTGACTATAACTTTTTTATTGTTCAAGTGACAATATTGAGGTAAACATTATACAATAGCAGGATATTTACTCTACTTAATACATACGTAAAACATAAATCATCATTTACCGTGTCATTTTAATTTAAGTATTTCTAAAATACCTACAAAAACACCAGTGATGGACACCCAAACACCAGTGCTCGACAACCAATAATGGACACCTCTCCAGTAATGGACACCTAATGATGGACATCGTGTGGGTACCTAATTAGCTATGAATGCAACGTTTTACTGGCATAATAGTTATGATTATTTCCGTTCTAAGATAGGTAGGTATTCAGTAGGGTGCTATAGGTAATAATAATATTATTATTATTATGTTTGTCAACTTTCGTATCTCGGAACTATGGAGTCCCGGACCTTTGATAGGCATGCATGGGGCCGAAGCCAACACACAGAGGCCCTTTTGACATTTTTGATCTTATTGTGATGGACACACATACCGGCGGCTACCCTGAATAACACTATAAAAATGCATCCAAAAGCAGCGTCCGGTCTGTGCAGGACTATTACAGATGTGGAAAACTACTACTGGGCTATGGGAGTGTGATGGTAGTGGACTGGTTACTGGGTAACTATGGGGACTATGGCACCCGCCGACACAATGTTAACGAACATGTATAAAATGGCGGGCGGAGACTCGCCAACTCACAACTGGGCCCCCCAAAATAGTTGCAAATGTCGCAACAAGGGGGCAACATGACGTGAGTAGCTAGAGGGTGGTTGTGATGTTACCGGGTTTTAAACGACGTTCACGAGCTCCCTGAGGGTCCAGCTTCACGTGCCCTGCCCACTCACCACTTACGTAACACCGCCAGCCCCCGAGCAATGCTCTAGCGACTCCACTCCGTCCGGCCGGTGAAGGCAACACGGAGGTGGGGGACCTGTTCCTCGTCAGTGTTCACTCCGGCCGGCCAGTGAAGGCAAGCGGAGGTGAAGAACGGTGACCTCCCCCGGGAGCACTCGGGTCCGCGGGGTCGCTACTCCCCGACACCTCGCCTCAAAGGTGTCCTGCGCCCTTATTATTATTATTATTATTAGGGGCCCGTATCATCCCACTGCAGGGCAAAGGCCTCCCTTCCTTCTCTCCACTCCTCTCTATTGTGAGCTAGTGTAGTCCATTGTGGACAGTAGGAGTCAACCTCGTCTCTAATAATAATATTACTTAAATAAAACCAATATAGGTAGGTAGGTATGTAGTTCTTTTTATTTTTTTAAATTAAATATCTAGCCTTCGTAGACTACACTAAAGTGTTCAGAACAGCACTATTGACAGTGACAACAACCAGCGAGCAAAACGTCATCTGTCAACGTCAGCTGTCAACGTCAGCGGTCAACGTCAGCTGTCAACATTTCAAGAAGACGTTACGGATCTTGCCTCTCTCTCTCTCTTCTTACGCGGCGAAAACCACATCGCATCCATCCGCACAGAGTACTATTGTATAACTGAAATAGAGGTCTATCTCATAGACAAAATTGGGTAAGACGATTAGCGCCGTCTGTACGCGGGTTTTGGCAACAATCCATCGATAGCTATAGATATATATGACATAGCATAGGTAGGTAGCTATAGATATAGAGACATAGAATAGGTAGGTTGCTATAGTTATATAGATAGCTATAGTTATATAGACATACATCGGCCTCTAGCATTCTACCTACAGAATTGTAATACTGGGTGACTACTATAAAAACTACTGAGAAAAGTAAAGTAAACACTGTTTTCCTTGAATTAAATCCATTTATTTCTTTCTTCTATAACATTTCAGTTTTTTGGCTTTTGCTATACAAATCTGTAGGTATGATCCATTCATCACATTATTATATTTTATTGGTCCAACACAAGCAAAAAGTCGACACGGCCGGAGGAGGCTCAACGGACTTAGGTGGAAAAAGCACATTATTATCTAACTTAGGTAAAAATCTAGAAAACAAACAAAATACCAAAACACTCGCGCGCACACCGGTATTGTGTTTTTTAAAGTAGGGTTGCCATGCCATACCAATGCCTTGCCTTTTATCAAATTCCCCAATTTGGGGAGTAAAATCTGCTGATTCCCTTACAAGTTGCCCAGAAAATATAATTAGTAGGTATAAACGGCCAAATAGGGAATAGGCATTATAAAATATAAATCTATAAATAAATAAATCTTGATACTCATGTTTCTAAAAAATATAGTAGGTATAGGTACCTACCTAGTTTATGGACTACTGCAAATTATATTGAACACAATTTATAATTATCTACATCCAATCCATGTTATACAACTAAATAAAGTTACAGTACGTACACATACAATTTCACCGATAAATAGCTGGATAACTGGATGGTTATTAACAAGGAGTAGGTACCTATTATCTAATCTACTCTTTATTTTAGTTAAGTTAGGTAGGTACTCTGTGATTTGACATTTGAAAAATGTTGCCGAGAATAATTTATTTTCTTCACAATAAACAATATTTTTTTTAATGTTGGGATTTAGTTTCAATTTTAAAAACTACATTTAGGGGAAAATGCAAAAAATTACAAAAATCGAGTTATAGTGGGCCACACTAAAGTCCCAATACAGCACTCCCGCCATCTTACGTACCATTTTATAACTACGTATTAAATACCGCCATCTCTGTGTAGGTTTTGGAGACTTTATGCATTATAATGACACCAAATTAAAAAGCTAGTAATATGGACAAAATGTAATACTTTTCAGTGTCCAACCAAATTTTGTATACTTATGTTTGTACGATTACCCATTTTTTAGTTCTAAGATTGTCAACCCTGTCCATCCGTTACAATAATTTTAAAATATACGTAAAGACTTTGTAAAAAGAAAAATAAATCATCTCTAACAGCAGTAAAATAAAAATATCATTGGAGTCCTCCGTTCCTACCCAAACATTGGACCTTCGAGACGGATCAAGATACCAGACGAAAACACGTGGCGCGTGGAGTGGAGTCATCAAGCGAACGGTCAGGACATCCATCCTTTTACCAATCAAAACCTTGAACTGTGTTACATTATTGTGTTGTAAATTCCAGCTGTGCGTGGCCTAGCGGGTGCCAGGCGATCGGTGCCGGGTCGTACGGTGTAGCTGAAACGTGAGTACTTTCCTTTGTCTGTTAACCCACCAATATGTCCGAGGAACAATCGAAATTATCCGTGCCATCATCTCGTTCACCTAGTAGGAGATCTCACGATGATAATCTTTCCGAACTAAAGAAACAAAGGGGTCATATAAAGGGACGGTTAACACAATTTAAAAAATACGTTGATTCTTTTAGTGGTGCTAGTCTAACGAATTTACAAGTAACAGAAATGAAATTACGATTAGAATCAGCTAGCGAGTATTACAGTAAATTCAATAGTATAGGAAGCGATATAGAATTGTATTCTGCACCCGAAGATATACCAAGTCATTTCGACTACATTGACTCGGTAGAATCTTTGTATTTCACCACAATGGCTATGGCTAAATGTTTGATCGAAAGTTGTGAGACTAGTGATAGTTCCAAGCCTTCTAAATGTAATCATGCAGCCACGGAAAGTTCAGCACAAACGAATATTAAATTGCCGTACATTAAATTAGCCACCTTCAGTGGAAAATACGATGAATGGTTAGAATATAGAAATTCTTACATTACAATGATTCACGAACGTACGGATCTAGACGCAATTCATAAATTCCATTATTTGAAATCGTCACTCAGCGGGAGTGCATTGCAGGTGATTAGTGCATTAGAGTTCACTGCATCCAATTACACTCATGCATGGGAGCTGATAGAAAATAGGTTTCATAATCATAGGCTTCTAATACATAATCACATACAATCATTATTTAATATTTCAAATATAAAGCAGGAATCGTCAGTTCATATTCGGAAACTTATAGACACAGTTTTAAGAAATTTAAGAGCTCTAAAAACATTAAATGAACCTACTGAATCATGGGATACGTTGATTATTTATTTAGTTGTTTCCAAGTTAGATTCATCCACTGAACGTGAGTGGGAGAACTACAAAGGAACCCTAGATTCAAACGCGCGAGGTTTTAAGTTGGAACAACTTCTTACTTTTTTACGAAACAGAGCGGATATGTTAGAGATGATAGACGCGAATCATACAAAGTCTCAAGGCAGGTCTAGTAGTAACGACACTACTAAGAACGTTCATCAAGTCCATAGCTACGTATCGACTTCCAACGATGACGCTTCTAAGGGCAAGCCACACTATATAAGTAATAAAGCGAAACAAAGTTGTGTTAAATGTAACGGTAAACACAAACTTTATGCGTGCTTTAAATTTTTAAATCTATCAGTTAAAGATAGGATCATATGCGTAAAGGAGAATAAGTTATGTGTAAATTGCTTACGGCTTGGACACGCAATTGAAGATTGTCGCTTCGGTCCTTGCATGCAATGTAAACGAAAACATAATTCTTTACTCCACCTAGACGAGCAGGGCGAGAGTAGTAGCTATGCGAATGTGTGTGTGGAGCAGCCTCCTACATGCGCTACTACATCTACAGCTTTGTATTCATCAGCTGACCGCGCCGCGACCGACACAGTCAGCTCAGGCTTAGCTTTAAATCAGGTCTTGCTTTCCACCGCTTTAATTGAAGTTGCTGATCAAAACAACAAATTTCATGTTGCACGCGCGCTTCTTGATAACGGCAGTCAGCATAGCATTGTTACTGAAAAGTTAGCTAAATTATTAAATGCGCCTTATTTACAGTCCACAGTGTGTATAGCGGGAGTGGGGCGTAACCTCACACATGCGAATAATTCATGCGATATATTGATGCGCTCTAAAACAAGTACCTATAGTACGCGATTAACTTGTTTAGTGCTTCCATTGATAACTCCTTGTTTGCCTTCAGTAAACATAGATTTTAACGTAACTATACCTGACAATTTACGACTTGCTGATCCTCAGTTTACCACGCCAGCAGAAATAGATTTGCTGATCGGCGCTGATAAATTCTGGGAACTTTTAAGCGAAAATAGGATTAAATTAGCTAATGGAACCTATATGCAAAATTCTAAGTTAGGTTGGTTAATTTCCGGTCCTATAAATACAAAGTATATCACGCAAGGTCAGGTGCATTGTAACTTCACTGAGACAATAGACGTAGGGTTACGTAAATTTTGGGAAATCGAAGATTTACCTCATTACAATCAGAAAGATAGGGTTTTCACTGCCGACGAAAGTAAGTGTGAAGAACTATTTATTTCAAGTACTAAACGTGATAATGAGGGAAGGTTTTCGGTTAGTATTCCGCTAAGGGAACCCTCTGAAACATTAGGTGATTCCTATACGTTAGCGAATAAGCGATTTTTGGCATTAGAACGAAAACTCGAGCGTTTGCCATTATATAAGCGAATGTACTGTGATTTTATGCGTGAGTATGAAGCACTTGGTCACATGACCCGCGTAGATACCTATAGCAATCCTAATTACTTTTTACCGCATCACGGAGTGTATAGGGAGCATAGTAGTACGACGAAACTACGCGTAGTGTTTGATGGCAGTGCTAATACTACATCACAGAAATCGCTAAATGATATACAATACGCAGGGCCTCCTCTACAAAACGACATATTTTCTATATTATTACGATTCAGACAATATAGGTATGTAGCATGCGCAGATGTAGAAAAACTTTTTAGGCAAGTACTTATTCAGCCTGAATTTAGGTCATTGCAGTATATTATTTGGCGAGAAAACCCTAACGATGCGATAGGTATTTATCAGCTAAACACAGTTACCTACGGAACGGCATCCGCACCTTATCTTAGCATGCGCTGCATTCGACAATTGGCATTAGAATGTAAAGATGAAGAAATTGCTCGTATAATCAAAGATGATTTTTTCGTGGACGATTTACTGACTGGGCACGATAATTATCATAGCTTAATGCGTTTATGTGAACATATATCACAAATAATGTTATCGGGATGTTTCCCTTTGCGTAAGTGGACTTTTAATTTCGATCCAGTAAACCGTAGTAAAGATTTATGTATAACTGATGACCTTACGCAAAATAAAACACTCGGCTTAGGCTGGTCTAACGATAGTGATCAATTTCATTTTACATCTAAAATCAACACAGCTTGTGACGCATCTACTTTGACCAAGCGCACAATGTTATCAATAATCTCACAAATATACGATCCGTTAGGTATATTAGCCCCAGCTGTTATTATCTCTAAAATTTTATTGCAAAAGTTATGGCTTTGTAAAACTGATTGGGATACTCCTGTGTCAACAGAAATCGCGTTGAACTGGAGTTATTTTATAAAGTCATTGCATTGTTTAAGCGAATTAAGAATTCCTCGTCAAATAAGAGGTCCGAACGATGATAATTTAGAATTACATATTTTTTCTGATGCGAGTCAACACGCCTACGGTGCGTGCGCATACTTACGTACTTATAGCGATGGTACGGAGATAACGGTACGACTAATATGCGCTAAAAGTAAGGTCGCGCCTTTAAAAACAATTAGTATTCCACGTCTCGAACTATGCGGTGCACTCATAGGAGCTAGGTTGTATAGGAAAATTATAAATTCATTACGTTTGACCTTTACAAAAATATATTTTTGGACAGACTCCACAATAGTTATGGGATGGGTTCGTATGTCACCTCATTTACTCAAAACCTTTGTTCAGAACCGGGTTACTGAAATAAACGAATTAACCGGTGATTCTGTGTGGCTTCATGTAAATAGTGTAGATAACCCAGCAGATTTATTGTCAAGGGGACAGTATTTAGATTCATTAAATAATTCTGAACTGTGGTGGACTGGTCCTAGTTATCTAAAATGTCATGATTTTAATTCTATAAACGAAAATTATAATTGTAAAATAAATAATTCTAATTTACCCGACTTACGAACTGCAAAGGTAAGCAATGTTTTTCATATATCTGCATTGGGACACGAACTGTTTTCTTTTGAAAGGTATTCGTCATTTGATAAGTTAAAACGTATAGCTGCCTACGCACTGCGTTTTATTCATAACTCACGCTCGGTGCGCGAGCACTCGATAAATAAACGTAGTGGTCTGTTATCAGTTGACGAATTGCAAGACGCACAGCGTGCTTTAATTAGATGCGCTCAGATACAATCCTTTCCTGAGGTGTATTTGTGTTTAAAAAATAACTTGCCTTTCAAAGATAAAACAAAGTTTAAGCGTGTGTTAGGTCTTAATGTTTTTATGGATAAGCATGAGTTAATTAGAGTTGGTGGTCGAATAGAAAATGCCTCTAGTTTTGATTACAATAAAAAACATCCAGTTTTATTATGCGGTAAACACCATTTAACACTTTTATTATTCAGATCTGAACACATAAGGTTATTACATGGCGGACCTTTGCTACTTCTGTCTAACATACGTGAGTGTTGGTGGCCACTGGGTGCAAGAAACTTGGCTAAAAAAGTTACTTATGAATGCGTATCTTGTAATCGATTTAAAGGCAAAACTTTATCACCTATAATGGGTAACTTACCGAATGAGCGTTTAGAACCGGGTTTCCCATTCATTCGTACAGGTGTAGATTACGCGGGACCAATTTCGATTTTAAACCGAAAAGGCAGAGGTGCTCAACTTTCAAAAGGCTATATTGCATTATTTGTTTGTTTAGTCACACGCGCGATTCATTTAGAGTTAGTGACTAGTCTCACAACTAACGATTATCTTCTTACTTTAAAGCGATTTATAGCTCGGCGAGGTAAACCAGAAATTATTTTATCAGATAATGGCACTAATTTCGTGGGTTCTAAAAAAGAACTTTCATCATTTTTAAATAAAACCTCGCAGCAAAATGTCATAGATTCCCTCTCTAGTGACGGAATTAAATTATTATTTACTCCTCCCTATTCCCCTCATATTGGTGGTTTAATGGAACGGGGAGTACGCTCATGTAAGCATCATCTACGGCGAGTAGTAGGTACTGCTAGGTTGACGTACGAGGAGTTCAGCACAGTGTTGACACAGATCGAGGCTGTCCTGAATTCCCGTCCTTTATCACCTCTGTCCACAGACCCTACCGACCTGTCTCCGCTTACCCCTTCTCACTTCCTGATCGGACGCCCACTGATGGCTCCTGCATGCGAGGACTTGACGGCCAGACCGACGACTACTACTCTAACGCGATACCAGCGAGTTGAACAACTGCGACAGCAATTCTGGCGGCGCTGGTCTAAGGAGTACGTGGCGGAGTTACAGACCAGGACGAAGTGGAAATCCAACCAAGGTGATCTAGCAGTTGATACAATGGTCCTTATTAAAGAAGACAACATGCCACCTCTCAAATGGAAACTGGGTCGCATCATACGCGTTTTCCCAGGCAAGGACGGCGTTTCCCGTGTTGCTGATATACGGACTACAACTGGCGTCATTCGGAGATCATTTGCGAAGATCTGCCCGCTACCTACGCAGCCGGAGACTGCGACAATCTAATAACGAAGAAGAAGAAGAAGCTTTGATTGAAACCTGAAGATTTCAAGGCCGGCGGTATGTTCAGAACAGCACTATTGACAGTGACAACAACCAGCGAGCAAAACGTCATCTGTCAACGTCAGCTGTCAACGTCAGCGGTCAACGTCAGCTGTCAACATTTCAAGAAGACGTTACGGATCTTGCCTCTCTCTCTCTCTTCTTACGCGGCGAAAACCACATCGCATCCATCCGTTACAATAATTTTAAAATATACGTAAAGACTTTGTAAAAAGAAAAATAAATCATCTCTAACAGCAGTAAAATAAAAATATCATTGGAGTCCTCCGTTCCTACCCAAACAAAAGCTTTCGATAGCATTAAACATTCCGCAATTTTTGAAGCCCTTGAAAAACAAAATATTAATAAAACTTACATAGACCTCATCAAGCTTATTTACAGTAACAGTACAGCGAACATAAAATTAACAACATCAGGACCTCATTTCACAATTGATAAAGGAGTGAAACAAGGTGACCCGCTCTCTCCCAAATTATTCACAAGCACCCTAGAAGGCATTTTTAAAACACTAACACGATCTTGGGAGTCAAAGGGTATCACAATCGGAAACAAGAAACTTACAAACTTGCGGTTTGCCGATGACATTATTCTCTTTGCCTCGACCGCTGCAGAACTTCAGAATATGCTCGAAGAACTGAGCACTGCAGGCCTGGAGGTTGAACTGATGATGAATCGGTTAAAGACACAAATCATGACTAACGGCACCAAACATAAGATCGAGGTTGATGGGCAAGAATTACACTATGTCGATGAGTACACTTACTTAGGCCAGATAGTCTCCTTCAATAACAGGCAGGACAAAGAAGTCGATCGTCGCGTTGAAAATGCCTGGAGGAACTTCTGGTCTATGAAACCGCTAATGAAGGGAAACCTTCCACTGTCTCTAAAGCGAAAACTCATTGACATGTGTATTCTGCCCATTCTTACCTATGGTGCCCAAACATGGTCTTTAACCGAGGCTCAAAAGTCCAAACTCAAGGTCTGCCAAAGAGCCATGGAACGCAGCGTGCTAGGGGTAAAGAGAACGGATAGAGTCAGGAATACTAATCTTCGCGCAAAGACCGGGATCGAAGACGTCGGCGAAAAAACTGCCAAGTTAAAGTGGAACTGGGCGGGCCATGTAAGCCGTATGGATGGTGAAAGGTGGGCGGGGATTGTCACGCCATGGGTCCCTGCAGATGGGCGACGAAGCCGGGGCAGGCCGAGAAGACGCTGGCGAGATGACCTTGACACCTTTCAGGAAGGTTGGTGGGACATGGCAAAAGACCGAGAAAGATGGAAACCATTGGGGGAGACCTTTGCCCAGCAGTGGGATGATATAGGTTAAAAAAAAAAAAAAAAAAATTAAAACTATTTAAGAACTAAACACAGTCCGCAAGTTAGGAGAGAGATCAATATTATTTGAGATCATTGCATGGGGATTTCACCTGATATTTTGTTGTATAAAATGATCCGCGGAACCCTAAAGCTCTTTGCTGCAGCCTCTACAGATTCTCCACCTCGTACCACCTCAAAGGCATATCTCCCATTTGCTTAGGAATACTTTTTTTTGGATGCCATCTAAACAAAATAAGAAAACCAGTTATGGACCCCCAATTATGGACATAGTGTACATTATTGGTAGTTTATGTCCATCACTGGTTTACAGTAAAATATACGTACCAGTGATGTACACCCCTTCTAAAATGGTTCCAACAAATTCTAGCTTTCATCTTTCTTTAAAACTATCTGTTAAATTTCAGTTTATTTCCGTAAAATCATAGTAAAACATAATAAATCTTGAGAAATACTTTTCATAAATAAAAATGTACCCTTACCTCCTTAACGATTAGCACAATAAATCACGAAAAACTTGAAAAATAACTCCGCACAAGTTTTTTTACTTCGCCATTTTTAATTGATAAGACTAATACTGAATGTTATTTGTCAATATGTCAAATCGAAGTTTCTGCTTTCAAATTGTGGGGTTGTCATTTCCATAAAACTATTTTTAGCATTATTTTTATGCCATTGAAATTTCATGTGTCCATGATTGGGTCTTTGTCCATTACCGGTACGTTCACGGTACCTACGTTAGAAATTATAATTATCAAGAATGAAACAAGCTTATTCAAGATGTAATTAAATAATAATACACTAATAAAATAATAATTAAATAATGTAATTAAATAATGATTACACTTACAACAACTATAATACAAGCTCTGCTTACCTTGGGGCTAGATGATGCTGTGTGGATTGCCAGCATTATTTGTTACCTACATCGAATGTAGACAGTTTTTAACAATTATTTACTAGCACACCTCAAAAACAACGAACACTGTTTATTTACTTTGACGTTTAGAATTAACGAATAGGTAGGTAGGTACTTAACTGAATTGATAGATCTCAAGTGCAAAGCCACCTAACCGATATTTGTTTGACCTTGTTTTTGTCTTTACTCATTTATAAATGAGTAAGAAATACCTACTGAAGAAGATAAACAAAAATTGAGGCAAAAATGGAAGGAAGATCGAAGAAGAGCAAAAGAGCTACAAATGACATCACAAAATGAACCATCTGCGTCACAATCGCAAGCTTCAAATTCAAATCAAACCCGTAATATGCATCGCCGCGTTGTATACAGACAGACTGAAACAAGAAATCGAACAACATTATTGATCCTAGTAAACATTTGTGTCAATTCAGATGTCGCAAAAACGAAACTAAATTAATTTGACAGCACAAAAATTGATGCCATCCTTTTTAATTCTTTGAAATCTATCATAAGCTAGGAAGACTAGCGAACTTGCACAAACTTGATAGCCATCAATCTCTGTTTTCGCTACTCTTCCTAAACTAGTTTGACGCATACAACCACCTTAAAATTGCATGAAATTTAAAGCTTAGAAAACTTTCAAAACCTAACAATAGCGCGATCTAGCAAAAATGAGCGACAGTAGTTCTGTTATTGGTAATTAATTTACTAAAATAGCCTGACTACGAAAACATCGTAACTCGAAATGGTAGTAGGGTAAGGACCAAATTTTTTGCATCGTTGCACAACGGAAATCACAGCTGAAAGTGTCACAACGGAGCAAATGTAGCACAACGGAATTTGTTAAGGATAGTGTACATAGGTCTAAAAATGATCACAATGTTTAGCATAATTAATTACATTCATATTTTTCTCAACCTTGGAAAAATAAATTAGGTACCTACTTACTTAAAACCCTAAGTTATGATTTATAGTTTAATTATTCTATTACTTACCTATTACTTTATAGATTGGGATGTTGTGTGTGGGTAAAAAAAAAACAGCGGACATTAGTGTAATATATTATTTTGCTATTATTATATATTGAAAAAAAATATTTAAATAGGTACCTACCACTATTTATTAATTTTAATATCACAGATAATACATATTGTACTACCTAAACAAAATTAATATATAAAAAACTACTAAAAGAAGACCTACATGAAGTAATATTGTGTACCTATCTTTACAATGTTCTGTTGTGACACGTCACACAATTTCGTGACGTTCGTCGCATACAGGAGTAAAAATCTCCACGACCCAGCAATAAAAAATTCTCACTGCAAAGAATAAACACCTATAAGAATACTCATCAGAGTTGTTCAATAGTAGACAAAATAAGCTCATAGAATCAATAATGCAAAGTAGCAAAAGTTAACACAAAACACTTTAAGGGTAAGGACCAAATTTTTTGCATCGTTGCACAACGGAAATAACAGCTGAAAGTGTCACAACGGAGCAAATGTAGCACAACGGAATTTGTTAAGGATAGTGTACATAGGTCTAAAAATGATCACAATGTTTAGCATAATTAATTACATTCATATTTTTCTCAACCTTGGAAAAATAAATTAGGTACCTACTTACTTAAAACCCTAAGTTATGATTTATAGTTTAATTATTCTATTACTTACCTATTACTTTATAGATTGGGATGTTGTGGGTAAAAAAAAAACAGCGGACATTAGTGTAATATATTATTTTGCTATTATTATATATTGAAAAAAAATATTTAAATAGGTACCTACCACTATTTATTAATTTTAATATCACAGATAATACATATTGTTTGTACTACCTAAACAAAATTAATATATAAAAAACTACTAAAAGAAGACCTACATGAAGTAATATTGTGTACCTATCTTTACAATGTTCCGTTGTGACACGTCACACAATTTCGTGACGTTCGTCGCATACAGGAGTAAAAATCTCCACGACCCAGCAATAAAAAATTCTCACTGCAAAGAATAAACACCTATAAGAATACTCATCAGAGTTGTTCAATAGTAGACAAAATAAGCTCATAGAATCAATAATGCAAAGTAGCAAAAGTTAACACAAAACACTTTAAAAGTCTTACTGAAAATCCGGATTTTTAATGGTACGCATGCACTTCAAATACGTTTTTTCAACTGAGTGAAAAACAACATGGCGGAAATGGCCTGAATTTAGTCACAAGTCAGATGACGGTGTTGCCATTGCAATAAAGCATTATTTGTTATCCAATATTGCAAAGTTCTCGAGTTATGCTGTTGCACAACTGAATCGCACAACGGAACGAAATTTGTGACACTCATTATGATTATTATTATTAATAAACTATAATGTTTAACGAGATCCTAATAATAAAAACGTAAAGATAATTATATATTGGTGACTAAATAAAACAGAAAGTCCGCGAGAAAGTTTTTATTTTTAGAATAAAATTGCAATAACCTAGAGGAGTCGGAGATGTGACATTCACATTTTGTATGAAAATCGAAAATGGATGCAGTATCTTGATTTTCCTAAAATGAATTTTACAGAAATCTAGTGAAAGAAATCTTTATTTGAATTAGGCACAGGGTGCACAATAAGTTAAACTTTAGTAATCAAGTCTTAAAACTCACCTAAGTTAACAACTTTTTTTTATGTTATGATTTCAAAGTAATGTGACATCGTTCCCTCGCACAAAATGCAAAAAATTTGGTCCTTACCCTTAAAAGTCTTACTGAAAATCCGGATTTTTAATGGTACGCATGCACTTCAAATACGTTTTTTCAACCGAGTGAAAAACAACATGGCGGAAATGGCCTGAATTTAGTCACAAGTCAGATGACGGTGTTGCCATTGCAATAAAGCATTATTTGTTATCCAATATTGCAAAGTTCTCGAGTTATGCTGTTGCACAACTGAAATGCACAACGGAACGAAATTTGTGACACTCATTATGATTATTATTATTAATAAACTATAATGTTTAACGAGATCCTAATAATAAAAACGTAAAGATAATTATATATTGGTGACTAAATAAAACAGAAAGTCCGCGAGAAAGTTTTTATTTTTAGAATAAAATTGCAATAACCTAGAGGAGTCGGAGATGTGACATTCACATTTTGTATGAAAATCGAAAATGGATGCAGTATCTTGATTTTCCTAAAATGAATTTTACAGAAATCTAGTGAAAGAAATCTTTATTTGAATTAGGCACAGGGTGCACAATAAGTTAAACTTTAGTAATCAAGTCTTAAAACTCACCTAAGTTAACAACTTTTTTTTATGTTATGATTTCAAAGTAATGTGACATCGTTCCCTCGCACAAAATGCAAAAAATTTGGTCCTTACCCAGTACTTATTGTATGTACTGTCCTCGATACCGAGTCAAATATAATGTAACGAACGAACGAATGTATGTAAATCCAGTGCAGCGCCTCCCCCGGTAACTTGCATGAACTAAAAGTTCCATACATTTAGAATACCTATTTGACACCAGCGAGGATAGATTACTTACTATAATATTATTACCTATTCTATTACACAAAAAGTGCCGGTAACAAGCTACAATTCTGTAGGTAGGGTTACCGGCAGTAGGTACCTACAGCAGATCAGTGCAATGATGATCATCATAGAGCTACTAGCATTAGTATAGGATCCCGATATAAAACGACCTTCGCCGAGATGTTTATTTGATGAAACGTATTTTATATTTAATTTAATAAGTACTTAGGTATATTCATAAATATATTGTTTATGGGTTGTCTAACAAAGTTCAGCCAAATATGATTAAATTAATAAGTAGGTAATTAAAAAAAAAATTTTTTAAAAACATTTGAAGACCTCTGTGGCGCAGTGGGCGAAAGCCCGCCTGAGACGCAGAAGTTGCGGGTTCGATCCCCGCCGCGGGACAAATGTTTGCATGTTCTGCAAATATTTGTTTCGTGTCTGGTTATTTTCTATGTATTATATTATTACTTATGTATTTACAAAACAAAATGTACTTATCTATGTAGTATATCAGTCATCTGGTTACCTTACACAAGCATTAAGTTGCTTAGCTTGGGACTAGATGACGCCGTGTGGAATGTCTACAGATATTTTATTATTTATTATTATTTTAATTTCACTGGTTTGATTATTAGACAAATTCTATACCAATCGAAAGTATAAATAAAGCCATTGAAGTTCTATACTTAATAATAGTACCTACCTCAACCACCTCAATGTATGAAGCCCATAGAATATGCAAACGTTGGTTGTATATTCTTTTCCAGTCACAAGTCTCGGGTAGCCAGGTATAAACAGGTAAATCGATACACTAGCATTTTGTACCGGTCTGATTATTGAATCAAATTAAATTAAAATAAAGATTAGGTATTTCATTATGGGTGGTATAGGGTTGCCTGCGAAAAATCAGTCCCGAATTCCGGTTGTCAAAGAAAAGATAATATATTGGTGCGAGTGAATATATTATGTGCGACTGAGAGGTCCCAACCATTCCATGAAAAGGATAGCGATAGACTCGTACGTACCAGACTGGCTTGGTTGGACTGTGTTGTCTAAAATTTTGGAGCAGATTGACGCTATTCAAAAACGTGCTACTATTTATTGTTGAAAAAAATGGCAAAAAAGTGTTTTTTGTGTGATTCGGATAATCGTGTGATTGATTTTAATGATGAAACTTTTAAAAACTGTGTATTAAAGTTAGCTTTTCGTAAAAGAAAAAACTTTAAATACAATGCTATTGAGCTACCCAGTGCGTCACTTGAATTTGTAGGTTATCATACCACGTGTTACAAAAAAGTGACAGTTTTGGGTAAAAAATATAACGAAGAATTTTATAATTTTTGTGCTGAATATACAGATTATACAGTAAGTAAATAATAATTGAATTTTTAAAAGTAGTACTAGTACTATTAGTAGTATTAGTACTATTAATAGTAGTAGTAGTAGTAGTAGTAAAATTCACCATTGACGACCTCTGTAGTGAGTGGGCGAAGGCCCGCCTGTGATACAGAGGTTGCGGGTTGGAATTCTGGCGATAATTTTTTACAATAAACAGCAGTTTTTTTTATTTTTGTTTTTAACTTGTTCAAGGGTACCTAGTTAGTAACCTACCAACCTACTAAACAAGTAGTAGTGGCAATTCGGAGTGTCGCAAAAGCTAAACTAAACTAACTAAAATTAATGCCATCCTTTTTATCGCTATGAAAGGGACGGCAACATTTTTAGTTAGTTAAATCACAGATAAAACAATACGTTAAGTTTAGCTTTTGCGGTAGGTACCTACCTATTCCGAATTGCCACTACTTATTATGAACAACAATAAATTAGGTAGGTACCTACTTACCTCTACCGCCTTCTATGCTCATTTAAAACCCTGTTTGTAAAAATATTTTTTAAATAAACTTACCAAACAAAATATTGCAGTAGGTACCTACCTACCTAACCTAGCAATTTTGGTTCTTGGTACTTAGGTATTATAGGAGAGCTTTTTGGCTTATTTGCCCCAGTCTCCACTCAGCTTTTTTGGCAAGCATCATTGTGTACTAAAGTATGTAGGTAGTAGGTAGGTACTTATAGTAAAGTTTAGGATAGAGAGGTTTTATATGTAGGTACCTATTCTATGTACTTAAGTACCTACCTACCTAGGAGGTACTTACCTACCGTAGCGTAGGCAGCATTCTACGCTTTCATTTTAACATTTGTTTTTTACATTATTTTTAAGTAGGTAGGTACTAGGTACTTACTTACGTACTTTTAGGTAAGGTCAACGTGGGGAACACCGTCTAGGCTCTAAGTCCGTCTAGTGGCAATAACTCCTATATTTGAATAGCTAGAGCCCTATAACTCGGTGGGTAAAACAGCATCATGGAGCTCGTTCGAACTTGGGATCATAGATGGCCTAATATCTATATTTTGTAAGAAACTTGACAGTTATTTTTTTGCGCGAATTTGGCACAAAGTTGGAGATTGACGTCTTGTCGAAAAATAAAAAAAAAAGCGGAAAATCTAACGAAATTTACGATTGTCTTTGATAACGTAAGGCATTTACAGATCCAAGATTTGATTTCTGCTGTTCGATTCAATAATTAGGCATTAATTTAGTAATTATTACCGATTGAAAAAATATTACATTCAAATTTTCAAGTTGGGAAGTCCGTCTACCATGGATAAGGTAAGTCCGTCATATGCCGGTCTTGCCTTTTTATCAGATTTTGTCAACCTTTTCAATAATAGTTCACATTTTTTAAATTATTTTAGACAGTAGGTATGATTAGAAGTGTAGTTTTTTTTATTATACACCTGTCTACGTAATGATTGAAAAATATGCACTGGAATGTTTGCAGTAGGACTAGCATTACGTTTAACTGTCCTTTAAACGCTTACAAATTGTGAATGTTTAAGCACAAACCTATTTTATTTTATTTTCGATAATTTTACACGGCAATCAGCTTGGAATTGGCACGGACTTTATAGACAATGATCGTTTTATTACATAGATCTGATTCTTCTTTTATAATTTCGCCATTTTGAGTTAGGTAGTGGATAGGTTATGCCAGGATTTGAATAAAATTCTAACCCCGTTTATGATTATCATGGATTTTAAGGATGATTTGTAGTTATCATTTCTAATTTCTTACACAAAATAAAGATTCGTTTATTTTTTTATGTTTTATTTATAAAAAAAATACTGAGGGAAGTAATTCGTAAAAATGTTTGCAACCTCTGAAATCACGTTGTCACCAAAAATATGCCGGTCTTGCCCTTAGTTAGATATAATTTTATTTTCCTTGAAAAGTATACCTTACAATCAAATATTTAAAACACAAATTGCAACGGCAGTTTTTTATCTTTGATTTGGTACTGTTTTCATACATATTGGCTCACAAATTACGATTTTATTGCGAGATGAAATGACTAGACGGACTTACCTCAAACTGCTTGGGAAGTCCGTCTACACGCCGAGTTTAAAAAAAAATGCTATAACTAATGGGTTAATTACAATTAACCTTGTTTGCGGACTATTTTAAGTAGATTAATATATTACCAATATTTTCCGCTAACTCAGGTTACTTAGAAAGCGTTTCTCGATTAAAAAAATTAAATTGAAATTGAATTCAAGAATACTATGCCGGACTTCCCCACGTTGACCTTAAGTAGGTACTTAGTAGGTAGGTAGGTTAAAGAAACGGCTCAAAGTAGGTAGGTAAGTATATTTTTAACAGACTTCTAAAAAGGAGGTTTATAGTTTATGTACGTAACGTACACAATAGGTAGGTACCTATACCTACCTATACCTAGGTATAGGTACTTAAGTAGGTAAGTACCTACCTAAGTAAGTACCTACATTATGTTTTTTCTAATGGATTCTGGGACTGAGTAGGTAGTCAAAGGAAATTTCTCTCTTAGATTAGAAAGGTACCTACTAAATTGAAGTCGGTAGGTAAGTACTATTTTATTTTTCCACCTGTTTCCTGTCTCGCAAAAGTTCAATGACCTATAACAATGCGACCTTGTTGTAGGTACCTACCTAATCTAACCCCATAAAAGATACAATATTTTAGGTCTCAGACTCTATGATCGTAATCTTTTAGAACTTTTTCTACTAGGTACCTACCGATACCGAGCCACTACATCACAAAACCTTTGAATGAATCAGAATATTCAGAATAACAAAACCGCGAGATAAATATACCTACCGCTAGCACAGATTACTAAATAGTAACCACTTGAACAGCGAGCTGGCAACGTCGCTCGCTTGACACAGCTTACAATAAAGTGTATGTGGGTGTGGGGTGGCGCCATAGATTATAAAATACGTAGTACTGTGGTGTGGCTGTGGTTCGTATTTTTTTTCCTTTTTGAAGTAGGCTAACTAAACACGGTAGGTATATATACCTACGGTTTTACATAGCAACAATGTAAAAATGTGTGGTTATTAACCAGACCAGTGCAAATTTCGAGTAGGTAGGTAAGTATCGATTTAACCTGTTTATAAGTAGGTAGGTGCCTAGCCTACTTATAAACAGGTTAATCGATAGGTACCTACCTACTAGAATCATTTTCTTTTCACTTCTCATTGGTCAACTCTCGGAAGAGACGGGGAAAATAGTCAACCTAACGTTTGCAATTTGCATCTTCTTAAATCTATTAAGTACTGTATAGACTTCATACTTTCGATTGGTATCGAACTAAACCAAACCAGTGAAATGTTATTTTTTTTTTAACTGTTCATTTTTTATGATCAATATTTACTGACAAAAGATGAATCCGGTAAAGCACCGATTAGTGATAGGTATCTATCAAGGAACTATTAGAGAACACTAGGTAGTGATAATTTCATTCTGGCAGTCAGGCGACGACGATGGCTTGTATCATCGTGGGTTTGAATCCCGCCAGAATTAAAAGTATTAGTAAGATTTTTCATGTCTAATTAAAAATACCTAAGTAAGTGAGGTGAGGTGTAACACTACAAAATAAAAAAGTACCTAAGCAGGTAATGTAGGTTAGGTACAATAGAACGGCAATGCGATGCGACCTAACCTAAATAACAATGTTGCATGCATTGCATTGCATAGATGTAGTATTATTGATATTATTAAGGTAAACTCACACTACCCGAGTGGTCCCCGACTCTACTCCCCGAGTTCAATTGACGAGCGTCTCGCAGCGAGATATAGCCATCCCTTTCTTTCCTTCATCTTTCTCGCGCTAGAAAGGGGCAGCTATACTTATTGACGTTCCGGCTTGAACTTGTTGGCATTGAATTGACAGTAGCTCGCTTCAATCGCGTCATGGCGGACGATATAATGTCCGACGAGAGAAATTGCGACAACAAAGAGCGAGAATTTTCATTATTAACTATTTCATTATATAAAGACCATCCAGAGCTTTGGAATCCGCAATGTGTTACATATTCAAATAAATTTAAGCGAAAAAGAGCTCTTTGCGCCATTACAGAGGCCTTGAAGGAATTCAAGCCGTTTTATAATGAACAAATGTTGAGGAGAAAGATCAATATTTTACGGACAAACTTTAACAAGGAGTATAGAAAGAGAGAGCAGATGAAACTTAATGGACTCGAGTATGATGACCACGCAACTTTATGGTATTACAATTCGTTATTGTTTTTGAAAGACGAATCGTATGCTAAGGTCGCGACTGAGCCGGCTGAAGGGGGACTTTACAAGGTAAGTCCTTCCCGCATAGAACTAGGGCGTTTACTTGTGCACTATCCAGTTTTATCAGTATTCTCTAGGATGAATTTAACAATCTTCCTAGAGTATTCCGATTTTTGTCCCCTTCTAACCTATCGGAAATATATGTCATCATGTCAACGGACCTTTAAAAAATCGGACTGGCTGCCTGCTGACAGTAGAAATCCTTGTAGTGCACAAATTTAATCTTGGTTTATTTTGCACATCGTTACCTACTCGTACCTAAAATAATTTATTTTGAAGACGTCATCAATGACGAAATGGGGTGTCTCGTATCAGTCTGCCTTAGAGCATTAAACCAGTCTGCCTACGAACTTCCTGAACACGACACCCTTCGGACAAAAAGCGCCGTCCATGTAGGTGTGTGGACTGTGGAGGGAGAGCCGATCAGTAATAGTGTAGTGTACCTACCTGGTATATTCATGGTTACCTATACAAATAAGGCCGCTGGTATTATTTTGCCGTCCGAATTCTCTAGTCTTCCTATAAATAAATTTAAGCAGGTATTGAAAAAAATCCTTCAACCTCATCCCTTCTATCATATTGATGCATACATACATGTGTTGTTCATTTTCAAATTTGTATTCTTAGAGTCCTAAAGCTTATATTTTGTTAAATAGTTTTTTTTTTTTTTTTTTTATCTAACCTATGCTGTCCCACTGCTGGGCAAAGGTCTCCCCCATCAACTTCCAAGCTTTGCGATCGCCGGCTTCGTCCCACCAATCAGCCCTGAATGCATCGAGATCATCACGCCAGCGTCTTCGAGGCCTGCCCCGGCGTCGCCGCCCATCTTCAGGCACCCACTTTGTGATGATCTTAGCCCACCTGTCTGGGTGCATACGACTCACGTGGCCCGCCCATTCCCACTTGAGCCTAGCGGATTTATCTCCTACATCGGCAATTCCAGTCTCTGATCGCAGTGTGGTGTTACGGACTCTGTCGGTCCTCTTGACTCCAACCAAGCACACTGCGCTCCATCGCCCTTTGGCAAACCTTGAGTTTGGACTTTTGAGACTCAGTTAAAGACCACGTTTGCGCACCATAGGTGAGGACGGGCTATATATAAATATATTATATTATAAATAGTTATAATATAATATATTTAAGTACCTAAACGTAACTGTGTGTGTGTAAAAAATGAACTTGACCTGCCAATGTTATGCAATGTATGTAACTTTATGGTAAATAAATAATTGAAATTGAAATTTAATTTCACAATTGACATTGGACTTGGGTTGGGTTAAGAATTCGACGTACGTAGAGATCCAGCAGCCAGATGTCGATATAGGATGTAGGATATTTAGGTTTAGGTATGCACCTTTTTAATAAATTGGTGTGGATTGTTTTGTGATAAGTACTTAGGTCTATCTACCTACATAGAAAAAAAAACCTATTAATAGTACAGCAGGTTGAGAGTACGTAAGTATGTAGGTTCCTGCAATCATCAATTAAAATATACTTTTTCTTCCAGATAAAACCCTCACCACGACCCAAAAAAAGAAAAACCGATGCTGACGAAGACGCAGTTGAAGAAGAAGACATTAAAATAGAGATAGAAGAACATCCAGTCCACGACTCATTTGAGAAATCCGATTCCTCGAATGAGTCATACCCTTCAGAACCTCTTATAGTTTACGAAAACGATCCATTAGTACAACCGTCAAAATCAGGGATATATCAAAATGTTACGGAATATGACGCAGTGGGCATAAATGTTGCCAAAAAGCTGGCTAAAATGGATTCAAGTCAAGCTATACTAGCAGAGTCTATTATTAACAACGTGCTACGACGGGGATTGCTTGATAAACTGACAGAGGACACAGACTTGTGTGCTAATGGATGCGATCGGGTCAAATATACACTGGACAACAGAATTTTACTAAAAAAAAGTTAAGTTATTGAATCACGTTTCACCAAAATCTGTGTTATTTTATTTGTAGGTAGGTAGGTACTATAAAAGTATTGTAAAAGTGATTTCATAATATATCTCTAAGAATTATACCTACTTGTTTCGAATTAAGTATTTAAATTTGCCAAGCAGAAGGAAGTCAAAAGCGAGCGAGACTCGGCAAACCCCATCAAATACCTAGGAATGCGACTTAAATAGTAAAATACCAACGACTGACAAATATATATATTATAGCTGCGTGTGTATTTGTATAGATATAGCAAGGCACATAGCGTCGTATCCTACGAAAAAGGAAACAGTTGCAAAACACCAACTTTACAGGAGGCGGTTTTTTCTTAATATTTCGATGAGTTTTCAACTTTTTAATGAAATTTTTTTTTTATTTTTTTTTATAACATCCTATTCATCATTCCAAGTACTTTTAATTAATTTAACACTGCTATTTCCCCCATTTTTGTCGCTTGTTTCCTTAATCCGTGTAATATTTTCTGGTTGGCTTGGTCCAAAGCGCCTTAGTAACCTTTCTCCACGGTGATTTTTGTTGACGCTAACCTTTGTTGCCTTGTTCACCCGGAGTTGGCAGGGTACTGATGACAATTAATGTGGGCATATGCCAAAATATGATATGTTTGAACGTGCTTCTAACTAGGTACCTACTTCGACAACAACAAACAATGTTTTTATGATTTTGCGAATAAACTTAATAAGGGTGAAATGCAGTGCCAAAGCTTTATATTAATGGTAGGTGTTTTGAACTCTGATGGATAGTTACTATAGATAGATCAATAATTAAATCTACTATTAAAAAGAGGTAAGTTAGTTTGTTTGTTTGTTTGTTTGTATGTTTAGAGTAGGTAATCTCCGAAACTATTCATCCGATTTCAAAAATTCTTTCACCAATGTGTAGGCATGGACTTTCCGAATGAACATAGGCTATATTTTATCAAAGCAGGCACCACGCGAGCGAAGCCGCGGGTAAGTGATCCATACTAATATTATATTATAATACCAAATAAATGTTATTCTATTCTATTCTATAAAGGGGTAAAGTTGGTTTGATTGTGTTTTATATGTTTAGGGCTATCTCCGAAACTACTCATTCTATTTCAAAAATTCTTTCACCGATGTGTAGGATGGACATTCCGAATATACATATTTTATATAGGTACATATTTTTTCATAGGCTATATTTTATCAAGGTGGGTACCGAAGCGAGCGAATCCGCAGGTGTGTAAGCTAGTACAAAATAAATCGACACAAACATTGTTTCGGAGTTCTTCGACAAAACTATTAAAAAAGGTGAAATGCGGTGTCAATGTTTAAGCGTTCAAGTATAAAAAGCTCTCTACGCTGGCATGATTCATTTGATTCGAAGTCAGCTTAAATATATTGCAAGAAAATTTAAATGTTTCAGACCATAGAATAGAAACCGACCAACAGCCAGCCACAACAACAAGCATCATAAGCAAAATCAAGTGTCACATGACGCATCTGTCCTAAAAAACTTCGATCTATGAATCTTGCTGCGCTCGCTTGGTTCAAAGCTCACTTTTCTCGCACGGTAACTTTTGAATAGTTTTCCAGCAAATTTAACTGTGTCAGACTCTATGGTCTGACACAGTTAAAAGGAACCTACCAGCAGTCAGCCTTTTCTATAAGCACCATATTAAGCAAAATCCAGTGTTACATCATGATGCAATTGTATTAAAAAAAAATCTGCTCGCTGCGCTTTCTTGGTTCGAAGAACGCTTAGCTCGTAAGGTAGCTTCGCTCGCACGGTATCTTCTTGAATATTTTGCAAGCAAATTGAACTGTGTCAGACCATAATTATAATAGAAACCGACCAAAAGTCAACCTCTAAGAACACAGTAAGCAAAATCAAGTGTCACACTACGCATTTGTCTTTAAACAAATCGGGTAATGTCTAAGAAACTTGCACGGTAGCTTTTTGAATATTGTGCAAGCAAATTGAACTGTGTTAGACCATTTTATAAAGAGCACAGCAAGTCAGCTTTTTTTAAGAACACCGTAAGCTAAATCAAGTGTCACATGACACATTTATTCTAAATGTCTTTAAGCTTTAAAAAGCTCGTTGCGCTCGCTTCATGAAAGCTTCTTCAATATTTCGCAAGTAAATTTTACTCTGAGACCATAGATTAGCAACCGGCCATCAGTCAGCCTTTTCTATAAACACCATTTATGCAAAATTAAGTTTCACATGACGCATATGCCTTAAACAAGCCTATTTAAAAACTTTTTAGAAACAAGATTTAATAAATAATAAAGAGAACTAAATAATACAGACTGAATAATAAAGAGAACTAAACTTTTAAAAATCCAGCACCAAAGTAGGTAGGTACTCGTCAAGACCAATCAAATGAGCTGAAACTCGATGGGGTTGTGTAGTTTCTTTGAGTTCCTATGACCACCTTCTAGTTCCATCATCAGATCAGACCCTGGTAGCCATCTAAAAATAAAATACTCGCCAAGACGAAACAAACAAGCCGTAACTCGAAGGAGTTGCGTCGTTTCATTACAGAGTTCCTATGACCACCTTCCAGTTCCATCATCAGATCAGACCCGGTAACCATCTAAAAATAAAATACTCGCCAAGACGAAACAAACGAGCCGTAACTCGAAGGAGTTGCGTCGTTTCATTACAGAGTTCCTATGACCACCTTCCAGTTCCATCATCAGATCAGACCCTGGTAACCATCTAAAAATAAAATACTCGCCAAGACGAATCAAACGAGCCGTAACTCGATGGAGTTGCGTCGTTTCATTACAGAGTTCCTATGACCACCTTCCAGTTCCATCATCAGATCAGACCCTGGTAACCATCTAAAAATAAAATACTCGCCAAGACGAAACAAACGAGCCGTAACTCGATGGAGTTGCGTCGTTTCATTACAGAGGTCCTATGACCACCTTCCAGTTCCATCATCAGATCAGACCCTGGTAACCATCTAAAAGTAAAATACTCGCCAAGACGAAACAAATGAGCCGAAATTCGATGGTGTTGCGTCGTTTCATTACATAGTTCCTATGACCACCATCCAGCTCCATCATCAGACCCTGGTTAACATTGAAAGACAAACTACTCGTCAAGACGATTCAAATGAGCCCAAACTCGATGAGGTTGGGTCGTTTCATGGCGAAGTTCCTTTGCCCACCTTCACCTTCCAGCTCCATTATCAAATCAGCACCATCTCATCATAATATTGCATTGTCACGCGATTTACACGTGTATGCAAAATTTCAGCTCAATCAGTAACCGGGAAGTGGATTCAATTTAATTAGCAAGATTTAATAACAAACATCGGGCAGGTGAAACTAAATAAAAGCTTGTAAAAATAATAACTTATGAGCTCGCTTCATTGTAAATTAATGATACTCCACTCACGCATGTCCGCACTCCACAGTTATCTTGGATGAGTAAAGCGACAGTTGCGTTTATCACCCGTGCTCCGCCCGTCACACTCGATTTCGCGCGTGGAACACAGCTACCAGAGCGTTTGTTTCCGTATTCGCCGAGAGAAATTCAGCAATGTAATTGTAACCGAATTTTAAAACTTTAATAACTTATTGAAATAAATTTATTTTTGATTTTTTTTTGAACTGATTAGATGTAAATGATAGTGAAGATTCCAAAAATGCAATAAAAATAAAAGGTGACAGTGGCGTCTGTTTCCTTATTCGTAGGATACGACGATAGAGTAACTTATATAATTATGTATAGGTACCTACTTATTATAGCTAAGCTAGGTGTGCCTTAATTTTGCTAATTTGACTGGAGTGATTTGTTTGACTCCCAACTCCATGCATGACAGAGATTTATTCGAAATTTCCTCATAATCGTTCATGAGGAAATTTCGAATAAATCTCTGTCCCAGTCCCAGGTAATATTTGGCCACCACATGTCATTGGAAAAATAAAAAAACCAGGTAAAGTATTAAAAAGTTAGGTAATTATTGTATAAAGGGGGCAAAGATCCACTATTTCTATGGATGATAGACGACATCAGAAAGGGGCACGCACGCGGCGAATAGACCTACAAGATCCGTTGATTTTTTTTCTATGAATCCTAAATTTCTAAACGAATGTATAGATTATTCAGCCGTAGGAAGTAAGTAGGTACCTGCTTAAATGCAAATATCTTACTCTATTTCCGGTTTTATAGCGGGCTGTGTAGTACCTAGCTTTATTTTTATGTTGCAATTGCAAAACATAAAAAGCTACCCCGCTGGTAGTTAGTTTTACACAAGTTTCTCGTTGGATGGAGTTTTCCATTCCACTCGCATTGGAATACGAGTAGATAGATGCCTAGGTAGGTAGGTACCTAATATTATACCTATTATAGTTATATCACAGTTATGTTATAAGTAGGTCCCTAGATACCTACCTAAGTAACTAACTACTCTCTGCAGACAGCCAATGCTATAGGTACTTATTTAAATATATTCTAAAATTTAACTGTAGCACGTCATTCCCGGTAAGTAAAAAAACCTACCTACTTACAGCCCAGTTGATGACTTACCTACCTACCTATATCTAAAATGTGCCGTGCTATGCATGTCCCACTGTGCAGTAGGTTACCTACTTAGACTATAGTTAGTAGGTACTTACCTACCCAAGTACCTAGGTACATACTTGTCTTTTCTCTTACTATTTTTTTACTCAGGCTGGTTAGGAACTAAGTATAGGAACTCTTTTCTAGTTAGGCAGGAAGGGTTAAAATTTTTGAAACTATCATTGAGTGTAGGTAGAGCTTCCGACTGCTAAAACGTTCGTTATATAATATTGAAGTGCTACAGCAGAATTTCAATGAAAGCATTGAAAGCCAAGCCTATTCAAAACGTTGAATTTTATATCTACCTACAATACCTACCTAGCGAACGAAACGAATGCCTTTCACGAACTTGTACTATGTATTAAGCTGTGTCGGGATCGATCGCGCGACGTTGCCGCTCTGCTACCATGTTGGGTGGACTATTATTTTATTCTGTGGTGATGGGAACTTGCCGCGCTATCTATGGAAGAACGGCTTAACCGCCTTTTGAGAAAATTTTGCGAAACAATGTTGAAATTACAAAAACAGGTTTCTTCACGATGTTTTTGTAGGTACCGCATTTTGAAACGCGAAATCCATTTATGCACTCCCTTAGAATCGAAAGTCTAGGCAATGTAGGTACCAACTCCACTCGGCAAATAAGGCTCTTATAATCTCTCTCTCTCTCATTCTCTTTTAAGAAACATTATTTTTTTATGTAGGTAGGACCTACCTAGGTAGGTATTTCAGCCTAATTCGAAGTGAAATGTTTGTAAAAAAACTGTCACTGCTTTTAAATTGCTTTGTTATTTTATTTCGACCGAGTTGATACTGATTTGGTAGGTACCTACCTACCTACTTACCTATACCTACCTAAAGCCCCTGATCGACGAGCGAGTAAAATCGCGGTCTTATGGCTCGTCGTTAAAGCTCGCCGGTGTATCATTGCAATACCGCGGTTTTGTGAGTTGACGAGCCTGGCTCGCGGAGTCGCGGCTCGCCATGTTTGCTTCATTTTTTACTCGGCTCGTCGTTCAAAACCGCGTGTCGATCACGGCCGGCGCGCCAAATCGTCAGTTATCTCTCGCTTCTCGCATTGTAGTGTTTTGCTTTTGTATCATAGGTGTTACTAAAGACAATAATTCGTTGTCCAATTCTTCAGACATTCTTTTCTGTAATCGTGTGGTTCTGCTGACAATTCTCGAATTAAATGTGTACTTATGCGATAACGCTTGCCTTTTCTCAATCCAACTTTTAACCCAAACTCTTGGGCGCTTTCGCTTTTTTTTCTTAATTTCGTGGTATGCTATAATACCAAGATAACACAAAGCTTCCGACTCCGAACAAGACATGTTAATCTTAATTCGACTACGATACGACTGTTTTCTCGCTAGTCGATCAGCACCAGGGTGGATCTACAGAAATTGTTATTTTTGACGATTTTTTTGGCACTTTTTATATATCGAGTTTTGGGCTGTTTTTGCATGCTGGGATGGTTTGTATGTTAAAAATAAGTTATTTCACGAGGGGTATCAATCTAAATAACTGCTACTTTACGAGATAATCAAAATTGCTGGTTGCTAACAATGACGAAATGTGAGAATAGTGATAAAATTAGAGAGGACAATTACGGTGTGTTGCTAACAATGATAAATACAAAGGGATCACAATTTTTTTATTAAAAATCCTAAATTAAAACTTCGTTAATGTAAAGAAGATTATGTTTTTTATTAAATAAAACACGAAATTAAATAAGAAATCAACTTTTATATATATTTATTCAAAAAGTGTTGAGAACAGCACACATCAAATTCTTATAAATTATTATGTATTCTTTTTTTTTTTTCTAACCTTATGTTGTACCACTGCTGGGCAAAGGTCTCCCATGTTTTCTCATTATAAAAATATTCAACGACGACATGATATAATATGTATTATAAGTCCGAAGATTATATAGGATTATTTATAGGATAGGTATATATAAGATTATATTAAGTACTTATATATTATTATATTATTATATTATTAGGATTATATATTATAAGATATTATAGGTCCGAAGCTGGCGTCACTGGCGAGTTCAATGTGGCAGTAGGTTTGCACCAGGGATCGGCTTTAAGCCCTTATTTGTTCCTCCTGGTAATGGATGCTTTGACATCTTTTTCATCATCATACAGGAAGAAGCACCCTGGTGCATGCTGTTCGCCGACGACATTGTCCTCGTTGGAGAGGAGGCAGCCGAGGTACAGATCAGACTGGGAAAATGGCAAGAGAAGCTTGAGAGGGTGGGCCTTAAGATCAGCCGCACTAAAACAGAACATCTGTTCTGAAACTTTAGTGGCTCCTCTAGTTTCTCACGAATTGCCTTAAATGGTGTAACCCTACCAGTCTGCTCCAATTTTAAATACCTTGGTTCGCTTCTCCATAACGACGGAAATATTGACCGAGATGTTAAAAATAGGATGAATGTGGGATGGATGAGTGGCGGGCGACAGGTCTCAGGAACAATATGTGATCCGCGAATGCCCCTTAAACTTAGGGGGAAAATTTACAAGACGGGATTAAGACCTGTCGCGTTGTATGGATCAGAGTGTTGGGCAATGTAGAAGACTGATGAAAGGAGAGTGCATGCTACTGAGATGCGAATGTTAAGATGGATGTGTGGCGTGACGCGTTTAGATAAAATAAGAAATGTGTATGTAAGGGGAAGTTTGAAAGTGGCATCTGTAGCTGAAAAGGTGAGGAGTGCCAGATTAGCATGGTATGGTCATGTAATGAGGAGGGATGAAAGACATATTACCAAAAGAGTTATGAGTATGAATGTGGATGGGTTGGGTATACAAGTAGAGGAAGGCCGAAGAAGAAGTGGATAGATTGTGTGAAAGAGGATATGAATGTAAGAGGAGTGAGTTCAGAGTTGACGAGTGATAGAGGAGAGTGGAAGAGAAAAACATGTTGTGCCGACTCCACTTAGCGTGGGATAAGGGCAGGAGAATGATGAGTCAATAACTCATTAAATTGACCGAAAGTTCCAACATCGCTTCCATAAATAACTATCCGATCCGCCGTTCTTTTTAATGTTGCTCCAACTCCATCAGGGGCACCCTTTCCATGGCTTACTTCGCTATAATTCCAAGTTCAATGTAAATATTAGTTTCTTCTTTTTGTTACTTTTTAATGTTACCTACTTCTTTATCCTTTAGGTACTTTTCCCTTCTTTTATCTTTTGCTATTGCCAGACGTTCAGGGTCGTTTATTTCAGCATAGGTACTTTCGTTTTTACACAATCTTTGTTTAGCCCTCCGATCACTATTGATTGTTTTAATTTAAAAGGAGGCATTTTAAATAATTAGTATTGAATTATCTGTAAAAATATGTTTAAATAAATTAATAATGTACCTATAGGTATACCTAATATACAGCACAATAATGAATTATTAATAAGTTAGTACTTAATATATAAAAATCTTACCTGAAATTGTCTTTTTTATATAAATAGTAATAAGTACCTAGGTACTTACTTTTGAGAAAACTTGCTTGATTCGTTATTATCTTCTTATCTGAAAAAATAGGTGAGGATTTTAATAAATTAGAGCTACTCTATAAACTAAAACATCATACTTAGTTATTACTTATCATTATTATCTATCATATCGTACATGTTTATTTGCATTTCATAATTACATTATTATTACTATTACAAATTTATCATAATAAATATATAATACGTATTTTATATCCAAAATCGTTAAATATAATATATTTTTTCAAGCTACATCATCATTGTTAGCAACACTTGTCATTGTCTTCTCTTGTGTTTTTGCTGACAATGACGTTACGAATGATGATGGATTCCAGAAAAAAAATCGTAACTGTGCAACCGAATGCTTAATACAAACAAAAATATATGCCATCGATAGCTGCAAGTTCTATTTAGATACGATAAAATATAATGTAAATTAAACTCACGAATTTCTTAGTAAAAGTAATAAATAACAATGACGAAAAAAGTGACACACTTTGTAGAATCATTTTCAATAACTCACCTTTCCAAAATGCGACACGTCTTGCCTCCGTGAAGTGTTCTGGCCGACTGGGAGGAGGGACGCGGGTCATTTGGTGTCCAACACAAAGTTTAAATGCGTTTCCTTTTACGTAAATGATAAAAACAAAAGCTGGCGTAGACAATGACGTATATTTTGTGACACGTTTTTGATTAATCATATCATTGATTTCTAGTCAAATAAATAAAAATTTTTTTATTGCATAATATAACAGAGTTTCTTAGCTATAAATATCAGTCATTACAAATAAATATCCGCAATAAATAAATATTTTATGACAACAAACTCCTTTGTGCAGGTCAATTTTACATGTCCAAAATGCCGATTTTCAGTTGTTTTTTGGAAATATTTTTTTTCTGCATAATTTAAATTAAATTTTATTGTTGATACCTTTTTCGAATTATATCTAGACATTAAAATCAATGTTTGTTTTTACAAAAATATGACCGGTTTAAGAATAATCTTGAAGAACTTAAATTTTGCGCCTCCAGTAGAATGACCCACCAACGAGCCGCGAGTAAAACCGACGTTCTTTAAAACCGCGGTATAGGCTCGCACGTCGATCACCCACTTAAGTGCTTACTTAATACTATTTCACAGGTTACTACCTACTGGATATTACTTAGCTCATCAATTTAGGTAAAACTAAAATGATATCTTAATTTTTTTTTATTAGGTAAGTATAATAATAATAATAATAAACCGAATGTTATTTAAACTAATCACTAATGGATGAAATAGGTACCTACTTAAAGTAGGTGAAGTTTCTACCTTAATAATTAAATAAGTATTACAATTCATTACAAAATAAATCTACATTTTATTACTAACTAACTAGCTGTGTTACCCGGGGTAGTTAAAAGTAGCCTTATTAAAGGTACATATAAACCTTTCTTTTCAATCACTCTTATCTATTAAAAAAAAAACCGCATCAAAATCCGTTGCGTAGTTTTAAATATTTAAGCATACATAGGAATATAGAGGGACAGAGAAAGCGACTTTGTTTTATACCTACTATGTAGTGATAGTGATACATAGTAGGTATATGTATCACTATCACTACCTATCCACATAGTAGGACTAGGTATCCTTAAATTTGTGTAAGTGCCTGGAAGACTACTTACAAAATAGCTTCATTAATGGCCTACTTAGTATATGTTTGACCTTCAGAGTTTTTTAAACGCCTAAAAGACTACTTAGGTACTGGCTTAATTTGGCCCATAAAATATATTAAGTATACCTACACAAGCTATATCCTATTAGTTTACATTCACAACATTGTATTCTATGACCTTAGTTTACTATCACGTTTCGCATTTCAGCGAGTATTGACCACGTTGGTGGCCCGAGGGGTGGTTCTGACATACACAGAGGGGTGGTCGTGTGGGGGGCGCTGGAGGCGGCCGGGGGGTGGCGGGGGCGGAGGCCTGACCTGCTCGACCCGGATCACTTGCGGCTGAGCCACTATGTCCTGGCGAGGCGGCATCTGTAATTTTTTTTTTTTTTAGCAGGGAAATGGGCTTGCTATTAGTAATCTGATAGGTTATAGTAGGTACCTACCGAGTAAAATATTACGTAAGTACTTAGGTTGGTACTAGAATGTGGCTGTCCAGACATTTAAGATCTCTCTAAAGGTACCTATATCTATTTGATATGCTTGCAAGTGCAACCTTTCACAGTGCAGAGTAGGATTCAATGTTTCTTAAAAGACTCACGCAGAATAATTATTTATCGTAATTTCGCTAACTAAAACACATTTAGGTAGGTACTGGGGGCAATTCGGAGTGTCGCAAAAGCTAAACTAACCTAACTAAAATTATTGCCATCCTTTTTATTTCCATCGCTATGAAAGGGACGGCAACAATTTTAGTTAGCTTAGTTTAGCTTTTGCGACACTCAGAATTGCCACTACTTTCTTACTAAGGTAGGTACCTAAAAATGGTAAATGACGTCTTACTCCAAAATAGTTTGTTATTTCTTATGGTTGTATCTTGTTATACTAGGCACTATCTTAGTTTATCATTGCTTCAGTCTATTTTATCAAGCCTCGTAATATTTTTCTTTACAAAACAACAATCCGCATGACGTCACAAACAATGTAGGTAAGTAACTGATCTGTCAATAACAAGATCAAAGATTCAATCACAGTTATTGTTGCTTTGATAAAAAAAAAATCCCTGGACATTCCACACGGCGTCATCTAGTCCCAAGCTAAGCAACTTAATGCTTGTGTTATGGTAACCAGATGACTGATATAATACTTAGATACTTACTTACATTTTTTTTTTGTAAATAGGTACCTAAGTACATACCTACATATTATAAAATAGAAAACACCCAGACCCGGAACAAATATCTGCAGAACATGCAAACATTTATCCCGTGGCGGGGATCGAACCCGCAACCTCCGCGTCTCAGGCGGGCCTTCGCCCACTGCGCCACAGAGGTCGAAATGAAAAATCTTACTAAAAATTAACGGCTCCGACAGGATTCGAACCTGCGTAGATAGGTACAAGCTATATTATTGTTTCTATATAATTTAAGGCTATTTTCAAATCTCCTCCATAGCGTAGTGAAACAGTTACCAACGAGAGATCGTGCTTAGACCTCTTAAAAAATAAAAAGACAATTATAAAGTTGATAGGATAGAAGCACGATGCCTCATCAGGTTAATAGTCTCAGAGGTAGAGAAGCGATTGTGGCATAGCTTAAAGAGGTTCTTGATGATCACGTTGAAGTTCTGAGTGGTCGCAATTTGGATGAGTGACCGCATATGACATTAACCAGCTGAGCGCTTCCGTGCTTTGTAGGGCACGTTGCCGTAGGGCATGTTGCCGTCCCTTTCATAGCGATCGAAATAAAAATGATGGCATCAATTTTAGTGCTGTTAAATTAGTTTAAGTAGTTCAGTTTTTACGACATCTGAATCTGAATTAACACCAAATAGCTGTCTAATTTTTTTTATAAATATTTAGAAAATACAATTAGGTACTTACAGTTTATTAGGGAGAGTCTCTCCTCTCAGTGTGTAATACTTGTTAACTTTAATAATAAATTGAAAGGTCTTAGCACAAAACAGCAATTCGAGATATCCAGCAGAGAAAAATATTATGAAATGAAAATAAGGCGTAGGTACCTTTTGCTAAAGCTGGTTTATCTGAGTGATAGGTGCTATCGCGAGTGTTAGTTATCACTGTTATCAAGATATAACTATCTAAATATCATAACCAATGTAGGTATTACTTAGCGACCCAAGTGTTCCTACTAATATTAATTTATTTGTGCATTACCTACCTACGGTAAGCCATACAATCATAGGCATTTTTGCTTATAATACCTACCTACCTATAATTATAAGTATTGTGTCTTACCTACCAGTAGAGATCGTATACCTACCTACCTACTTCAGCCAAATTCGATGTGACATGTTTCTAAAAAAACTGTCCAGAAAAAAAAATTAATTCTTAGGGGTTTGTTTTTCGACCGAGTTGATACTAATTTTTAGTGAAGGGAGTGGTCAGAAATCCCCAATGATAGAAATCGATTTTTAGGTAAGAAGTAGTAAGAAGAAGTAGTAAGTACCTAATATAAATTGAGCATAAAATCGATAAGCATATTACGAGTAGGTAAGTATATAGGTAGGTATTAGTGGCGATTCTGAGTGTCGCAAAAGCTAAACTAACCTAACTAAAACTATTGCCATCCTTCTTATTCCCATCGCTATGAAAGGGACGGCAACAATTTTAGTTAGCTTAGTTTAGCTTTTGCGACACTCAGAATCGCCACTATTACTTACCTACCTATAAAAGTATGGAAACATTTTTGTTTCATTACATTGAACGCTAATTTGTGGAGAGTTGCTCTATTTTGTAAAATTTTATACATGTTTCATTGTTACATCTAACCAACAAAACGCCACGAAACGAGATTTCCTTTTCTTCGATTCGAGAGAGAAGTTTGTTCGAGATCAATGAAATGAATGCAATTCGGCAGGTAGCGCCATCTAGTTTAGTGCGGTGCGACTAATTTGACATTTTTCAATGAGTACTGACTGACTGTCATTGTCAATTTTGCAATATTTGTAATTCTGTTCGGACATCGATTGCGTTACGATTCTTACCTAGGATTCTTAGCATGTTAAAAAAGAGAGAAACAGAACATTATCTCGGTTCAGTGTTGCCACTTGAGTGAAGCGCTCTTGGCGAAGCTAATATTACATTGTTTATGATGCTAGCTTGACAAAGAAGCATCATTCTGAGAGGTCACCACTACTTGGATGGATGACATTAATATCTGAGCTGAGCGCTTCCGTGCTTCAGAGGGCACGATAAATTGTCGCTCCCTCCCGACTTCATAAGTTATATGAGCAAGGGGCAAACTCTGGTGATGTGATTTTTAGGCCACCTTATGGCCTCCGTTGTGGCCTAACGACTTTTTTGAAAATTCGAGATAACATGCTAGAGAGTTCACGAAAATGATTGTAACAGAGATTGACATTGACAGACAATCATCTTGCTTGCTTCCATAAAAACAACCAACCATACCATCATTCATTGTTTTTGTGAACGGTGAACGAAACGAGCATGAAAGGCTAAAAAAAAGGCTTTTTGACGGGAATTTGAGATGTCAAGTTGTCTTTTTCTTTTATTTTCCAAAACTTGTGATAAAGCGAATGTTAATGTGTTATAATGGTGGATTATTAACTGTTAAGTGTTCGTTCGTGAACGTACATAGTGTGGACAAATGAAACAAAACAGAATATCATTGCATTTCGAGTTCTCTCAATATGTCCATTTTATTGCTTCATTAAAGAACCCACATCTTTACTGACGCTGACTATGACATGACTTTGACTTGACTTTACTAACTTGAATTATTTTGACATGGTAGTGGCTAAATGCGTGGCAAAAGCCGGCGAACTCGGCGAAGCCAAAATAAAGAAGAAGAAGAAGAGCATGAAAAAGTTTTCTCGTGAATTCTATGTTTTTCTAGAAAAAATATTGAACTAAAATCAGCGTGAATCATCCATTTCTCTAATAAAACTAGTAACAGTGAGCGCAAAAGCGTAATACTACACGTGCTTTGTGTGTACAAACGTCTTCGTCATAAAAAAATTGTGGGTAACCGTGTGAGTGAAATAACCTGCGAAAATGGCTGAAAATAATGGAAATAATTCAAATGAGAATGCGGGAAGGAATAACGCGCTACTACCAGCGCAGCCGAGACAGCCGCAGAATTTACAAGTAAGATAAACACCTTATCAAGCCTGGCGCTAGGATGTATAACATGTAACATGTAACACTATTTAATTAAATTTTAATGTTTAAAACGTATAAAAGACTGTATATAATCGTGTAACTTTGTGATACAAATAAGTCAAAGTGTTATGTGTGTAATATTCGACTATCTAGACTCGAAAAGTTTAAAACTATCCAATCCAACGGACAGTACGGACACTACAATTTGAACAATTTGAAGACTTGAAAACGGCAACGCAACGATATATCCATGCACAAAGCGGAATAGGGCTTCTATACTGCTCATAAGCTGACGAATTGGAAATCTTCGATAAACCCGGGGAGTATTTATGTTCTTTTTAACATCAACTAGGTACTAACGTAAGTACGAACTGAACACAACATTTTTCACACGCTCAACGGTCGGCATCGATGAGTCACTTCCACAACTTCACAGGCACCGTTTTCAACTCTTTCAGCTTGACAATTAGTGGAAGCTTGAATTGATGTACTAAACATTTGCCTCACACACAATAAAACTACATTAACACTTTACAATCCTCACTAACACAACCAACACAAACAACCTTTGTTTGCCTGCCTGTCTACCAAGCTAATAGCTGTTTGCTGACCAGCTGATGTAAATCTTTATATTTGTCTGGTAATGTAATTTAATGTAATAAGTAATAAGTTTCCTTTTGGCCTAAATTGTTGTGTAATCTATTTAGTTACACAGTAGGTATAATATTACATTGAAATAATAATATAAGTACCTACATAGTGAGAAATAAGTATTGTTTTTAAAACTTCATTAATTGACATAAAAGAAATTAATAATAGCAAGCCTATATTTTCATTTCCACATTGTTCTATTGCTATTGCTTCTTGTTTTCTATTGTTACTAATTCACCCCTATTTTTTTTTTTTTCTACCAAAACTTGTACCTGCCTACCTCTAGCTCAACTTCCATCTAATTATTCACTCTCTCCTTAAATTACTATCTGCTCACCTTCCTTAATCTTCTACTCCATACTCACTTGCTGGACGTTCATTTCAGATCAACCAAAATGACCATGACTCGGAAAGCATGCGATTTGGAAGCAAAACTGAAGATGGCTACAGCGGAGCTCAAGGAATCTAAGGAGATTCAAAGACAGCTGCTACAGGAGCAAGAGGAGAGTGAGTCCGAGATGCTGGTGATCCTTGGTCAGAATCAGACTCTCAAGAAACAACTTGCCGAGCTTCATTCAAAATATGAAGATGTACTGGAAGAGATGGAACACCTGAAGTCATCGCTGCAGTCGGTGGACCACTGCCATGACACATATGAGGCGGCTCTGCAGCTGAACAAGGACTTACAACAAGAGTTATCCGAGTGTAGATTGAAAATAGACAATTTAGAAGCCAAACAAGTGCCATTACCAAACAATTTCAGCAGTCTGGATTTGCAGACTGAGCTTCAGAATAGTGTGCCTAACCTTTCAATGTTAGATCTCACTACACCAAACTACAAAAATAATTCTGTAATAAAAGGGAGCAACAAAATTAGGAAGTATGTAAAATTAAATAATTTCATTAAAAAATCAGAAAAAAAGTTAAAAAAACATAGGAAAGTATTTGACCATGCGAAACTTTGTAAGGAGAAGTGTAATTTAAAACAGGAGTTAAACTCCTGCTATAACTTGATAGGCCGCAACTCCTTAGAGTTGGATCACTTGACTGACAAAATTATAGGTCTAGAAAGATCACTACATGACATGACTTGTAAATTTAAAAAGGCAGAACAGGAAGTATTAGACAGCCTTAAAAAGATGGACAACATTGTAGATGTAGTAAATAATGACAGTATATATGTACAAGTATGTAACAGTAGTTCTCAGACAGATCCACCCATTTGTAAAAATTTTCCTTTGGAAATCACACCTCCATCGGTACCAACTTTGTCCTGTGCACCTGTAGTACAGAAAAGGCAGGAAACACAGTCCCCAGTTAGACAGCATAAATTCTGTCGACAGACCCGGAGGACTGTTATTTACTCAGATAAAATAGGGATGGGAATGGGTCTACTACTTGGAAGTAAATTAAATCAAACTGTAGTAAATAATTGTTTCCCAAATGCCCCCATAAACCAATTTTCAAAATGTATCAAGTCTGATACATCACTTGACAGCAATACCACTATGGTGTTGCATTTAGGTGACAGTAGCAACTTAAAACGTTTAGACATAATAAACCTTGTTGACATTTTGTTAGAGAAGGTAAATCTAGGGTTGAGCAAATTAATCATTTGTGCCTTCCCTTACTCCAAGTCTCTGAGTGAACTTGAAAACCAGAGACTATATAAAATCAATTTATTACTTTACAACTTGACATGTCGTCATAGTGACGTTTTGTATTTTGACACTAATAATTTTATTAGTGACTTTAGTTTAAGTAGAGGTACAATGTACCATAGTAGCTGTAGTAAATTGATAATTGCTAAATTGTTAGCATATAATATTTTTGATTGTGTTATAAGTAGTATAACATATTTAACTGACGAGCCTGTACTTAGTAGTAGTACTAATAGGGTTATTAATGTACTGGGGACTGCTGGTCAGCATTTAAACTGACCGCTTCGACAATGGGTAAGCTAGGCACTTTGCATGTTGTACATCAGAACATGCAAAGCCTCCCCAGCAAATTACTAGCATTAGAGTTATTTTTAAAGGAATGTAATGTAGACATTATGTGTGTGACTGAACACTGGATTGTAGATAATCAGTTGCTCCCTTATATTGAACAATTTAATATAGTAAGTTCATACAAACGTAAGATCGCCACTAGAGGCGGTTCTCTTATTATTGTAAAAAATCATTTAAAATGCAAGGAACGTAAAGATGTTGTTAATCTCTCTATTGAGAGGACCATTGAGCTGTCGTGCGTTGAGCTAGAGCGACATATCATAGTGAGTGTTTACCGTCCACCTGACGCGGATTACGGGCGGTTTGAGTCCACTATGGAAGAAGTTTTGCTTAAGATTTTTACTAGTAGTAAAGTTTTAATAATCTGTGGGGATTTTAATATAGACATTATTTTAGATTCTCTGTCTGAAAGGTTCATTAACTTGTTCAAATGTTTTAATCTGACGCATCTCTTCAATGAACCAACTAGGGTAACTTTAACAACAGCCACATGTCTAGACAATATTTTTAGTAGTTGTGAACCAATTAGTAAGAACTTAATAAAAAAGTTTGGATCAGATCATTATGGTCAAAGCGTTAAATTTCCTAATAGCTTATTAAATGAACCACATAAATTCACTTACCGACCTATCACAGCGAGTCGTATTACAAAGTTTCAGGGTTGTATAGAACTTAAAATGTCACTTTTACCTTGTATAGAAGACCCAAATGAGCTGTTTAACTGTTTATCTAATTTAATTACTGAGGAGCATAAGAAAATATTTAAATTAAAGACTTGTATAGCTAAAACTAGTGCAAGCTTTGCAGACTGGGCAACACCGGGTATTTATAGAAGTAGAAATAAACTTTATGACCTGTATTCTACAAGGGAATTAATGCTCCACGATCCATCACATAACCTTTACATTAAGAATTATTCTAAAACATTTAAAAAAGTATGTCAGGTAGCTAAAGCAATGTTTTTAAAAAACAAAATTGAAACAGCACCTAACAAAATTAAAGCCACTTGGAAATTAATCAACAATGAGACTGGTAAAGCAAAACGTGGCCACAAACAGATTAATCTAAAAGTCAATGATCATTTTCTTACTAAAAGCGATGAGGTCGCTCACGCATTTGATAATTTTTTCTCTAATATACCACATGTGGTGACTCAGTCATTAAATTCATCTGCCACTAAAGCATTCGGCTTTTTGGAATCCAGTGTTGCTCAGGGTGATCATGAATTTAGGTTTAGTTATGTTAGCGCAGACAATATTGTCAAAATATTTAAATCACTGAATATTAAAAACACTGAGGATTTATGGGGAATTTCAACTAAGATATTAGCTACTATTGTTGGTGATATTGCTCCATGTTTAGCTTATATCTTTAACAATTGTGTTGACGAGGGAATTTTTCCCAATCTAATGAAGATAAGTAAAGTTATTCCTTTATTTAAATCTGGTAATGAAACTGACCCCGCTAATTATAGACCAATTTCGATTCTGCCTGCGTTAAGTAAAATATTTGAAAAACTTATTCTTAATCAACTGCTCTCTTACTTTAATCATAACGGACTTTTACACCAGCATCAATTTGGATTTACGAGAGGTAGATCAACAACCGATGCAGGTACATTACTTCTAAAGCATATTTATGAGGCCTTTGAGAACTCTCAAGACGTAGTCGGAGTTTTCTGCGATCTGTCGAAAGCATTCGACTGCGTATGTCATGCGACTCTAATCTCCAAATTAAGGTACTATGGCGTCGTAAACCAAGCCATTGACTTGATTCAATCTTATCTTTCCGAGCGAGTCCTTAAAGTTGAAGTAGGTGGTGAAAGGTCCTCAGGGTCAGTTATTGATATGGGTGTGCCACAGGGCTCGATACTAGGCCCTTTCCTGTTTTTAGTGTACATAAACGACCTTCCATCCTTTGTAAAGGACATATGTGACATTGTTCTTTTCGCTGATGATACATCTCTGCTTTTCAAAGTTGATAGGTCTAAAGATAACTATGATGATGTTAATGCCTCTCTATCCCAAGTCTCAAACTGGTTCACTGCTAATAATCTTTTACTTAATGCTAAAAAAACTAAATGTATTAAATTCACTTTGCCTAACGTGATTCAGAGACCTACAAAAATTGAATTAAATGGTGAAATACTTAATCTTATTGGTTCAACTATTTTCTTAGGTCTCACAATTGATTCTAAAGTGCAGTGGGGTCCGCATATTGACACACTTGCAGGTAGGCTTAGCTCCGCTGCCTACGCAGTGCGTACGATTAGGCAACTTACTGATGAAGGAACAGCTAAGTTAGTATATTTTAGTTACTTCCATAGTGTGATGTCTTATGGTATATTTCTTTGGGGTAAAGCAGCAGATATTCAAACGATATTCGTTTTACAAAAGCGTGCTGTCCGCGCCATTTACAAATTGAAACGTCGGGACTCTTTAAGAGAACGTTTTAAAGAAATAAATATTCTTACTGTTTTTTCGCAATATATTTATGTAAACTTATTGCACACTCACAAATACATAAACAACTTTAAGAAAAAAAGTGATGCGCATAAAATTAACACTAGAAATAAGAATAAACTATGTGTGCCTAAATTTAGACTAGAAAAAGTAAACGGTTCTTTTATGGGAAATACTGTACGTTTTTACAATAAACTACCAATCAACGTAACTAACCTTCCGATTCGAAGGTTTAAAACGTACATAAAGAATATTCTTGTAAAGAAAGCGTATTATTCTATTGATGCTTTTATTATTGATAAAATTGCGTGGCCTGATGTCGCTCTGCCCCTCGACGGTTGATGGTATACAATATCTTTACTACCTTGATAAGTAGGTACCACTTAAGTCAGCCAAGTGTAGCGTGTGATGCCAGACAACATTTTGTTGAGGTGTTATCTTGTTAACTTTACAATTACTTTTAATTTCTTTGACATGCCTTACTTTGTTCGACTGGCTTCCCACTAAAGCTTGACTATTTCGATTATTTTAGATTGTTAAGGGATCGCTTTTAAAAAAAAGCTAGGCCCACACCACCAGGTTCTTGCCTGATTCTTTCCCTGGTGTAGGGAGTCGCGTTGGAACAGGCATTAGAATCACCTAGCATGTAAAACGAAACTTAAGTGATCCTTGAGGTCCTACAAGAATAAATGATTTTTTCTTTCTTTTCTTTCTTTCTGTAATGTATGTAACTAACAAACAACCTAGGTATCATTGTTTTTCCCATAACTTAGCTAGCTTTAATGAAAAACCTAGTGATGATTAGGTAGGATTACCAAGTAAGACTTAACCAAGTTTGAGGTAGATAGCCACCACACAAAGTTGTACAACATGTAACTAGTTATTGTAAAATAACCACCATACTTACCTACCCATATTGATAAGAAATAAAACTGCACACCTGCCTAATTTTGAGCTCATAAATTGTATTCATGATGCAATATTGTGTCCAGGGTCTTCTCCGCTTTGCCATGGAGGCGAGGGAGCCCGACGCGCCGCCGGTCCAAGAACTGCACCCTATGGATAATGAGGTGATCATATTTTTAATTTACAAATTTATTTTTTTATTTTTTATTTATTTATTAGATGATAGACGAGCAGCTATAGCTGGAATGTCTATATCACACAGTGTTGGAACAGTCATTGGTAATTTATGATTGGTTAATCTTTTTGAGCACTGTTTTGTTAGTTTGTAGCCAGATGTCGAGCTTGTTTTTAAACGCATTGATAGAAGTAGCTGTAACAATGTCATCTTGTAGTGGATTCCAGTTATGGACCACCCTGTTGCTGAAGAAGTGATAAGAAGTGACAAATGAGCTGTTCTATTTTTTAGACTTTCAAAGTCATTGTAGTACTTTGATATGATATTTGCCTATCAATCTATACAGGCTTATGTATTCATTCATTTGTTCATTATGAGCAAGTGGCCAACTCTGGTGACGGAGTTTTTAGGCCGCCTAAAGGCCTTCATCATGGCTTAACAACTTGGGAACACAGTTGTTGTGTTAAATTTTATTTTAATATTTATTTTCTCCACAGAGACGAGCATTCTTAGCCAGGGCTCTTGAGGAGATGGTTACTGATGCTGTGGTGATCCTCCGTGCTGGCATCCCGGTGCTGACAGACGCAGCAAAGATCCGGGAGCTGGACGGCAAGGAGGAACTGACTCCGGAGATCAAAGCTGTGTTTGAGAGTGTGCTTGATATTATTGAGGACCTTGATGTTGCTAATGGTGAGATTAACACATTAATGCCTGAATCCTGAAACTTAAATAATATAATATTATCATCAGAAACTACTCGTTCATTCGTCTGTCATTCGTTCATATGAATAGAATCTACTAATGGCTAGTCTCAATAACCTATCTATCATTGCTTTTGTTTACTGCAGGTATAGGTTATTAGGACTGGTAAGTAGTAAAGTTTAGTCTTTCTTAAACTTTCGTGATCACAATTCATACTTTTAAGCTGAACAGTTTGCTCACAACCACGGTTGTTGCATCACAGCCGAAACGTCGGCAAATAATATTAAAAGGTGAATTACGCGATAAAATCCTGTAAGTTCAATTTAATAGTAATGTTTTAATGATGTAATGTTAAAATAATGTTTTTAAAATTATGATATATTTTTATTTATGTTTGTGAGAGAAACAAATAAACAATTTGATTTTGATTTGATTTTGATGTTTCCAGATTTTTGCAAATTGGGCGGTTTCGATACATTCATGCTTTGCTACAACACCAAGAATACAGAGCTGTGGGTGAACACCAACAATCTGCTAGCCGGAGTGTGCCAGGTAACTACAGCCATGGGGTACCATCTCCTTATAAAACGCTTGCGGTTCCAAAAAATAATAATAGATAGCGTTAAATGTTGCGATTTTCGAAAGAATGTCTCTGGAAATTCATGTAAACACCCAAATTATGCCAGAATCATACATTTTCTGTTTTAAATATATTTTTTTCATTATAACGAAATAAAATAACCCATTATTATATTTCCTAGATCAATTTCTACAAAATAAAATAAAATTACATGACCTGAACGCTAGATGGCGCTGACTCAGAAACACAGGTAAAACGGGATAGCCCGACGAATTGCCCGCAAATTCAGGATTGTTTTCAATGTTCTACATGAGGCATCTGTACAAGTGTATTATACAATCTGTGCTACAGCATCTTGTGTTACCCAGGGCTGGACTGGCCGCGCCATCAGGCCTGTGGGGAGACCCATACAAAAAGGCGTTATATCAATTTTACCACTGTGTGTGTCTGTCTGGGCACCGTAGCTTTTAAACAAGTGGACCGATTTGAATGCAGTTTTTTAATTCAAAAGGTTTTCTAGTGGTGGTTCTTAAACATTAAACAACCTCTGTGGCGCAGTGGGTAAAAGCTTGCTTGAGATAAGGAGGTTGAGGGTTGATCCCCGCTGCGGGACAAATGTTTGTATGATCTGCAAATATTTGTCTCAAGTCTGGGTGTTTTCTATGTATAATATGTATGTACAAAAAAATAATGTAGTTATCAGTCATCTGGTTACCATAACACAACCATTACATTGCTTAGCTTGGGACTAGATGACGCTGTGTGGAATGTCCAAAATATTTTATTTTTAATCAAAATCGGTCAGTTGGGTTGAGATGAACAATCAAAATGATTCCAAAACTACCCGAGTTTGGTATCAAATAAAGAAATGGTATAGTATTACATTACTGAAACTTTTTAATTCTACAAAATTAGTGGCTATTCGGGAAGTCGCCTAAACTAATCTGACAGCACTAAAAATGTTGCCGTCCCTTTCATAACGATCGAAATAAAAAGGATGGCATCAATTTTAGTGCTGTCAAATTAGTTAAGTTTAGCTTTGGCGACATCCTGAATAACCACCATTGTATACCTAGTAGAGATTTAACTATTTATTACCTACTTCCAGAACTTCCCAGCAGCCCAGGCGCTGGCGCTGGAGCGAGGCTTGCTGAACAAACAGCTGGAACTACTGCGGCACCCGGAGACTAAGTACAAGGAGAAATTCATCTATGCTATATCCTGTAAGTACCTAGTGTACCTACTGACTAACAAGCAAATACTGAAACGCGCCTGTAAGTGTTGCTTATCTTTAATGCGGGCACCACACATTGGAGTGTTTTATTTTATTTTATTGATTAATTCACAAAACAAATTAAGTACGTTTAAGTTTCCAGGCTATGCTTGTGCTGCCACCTACTTTAAACTCCCGTTTTGGGCCATTTTCAGATACGATTTTGTGTATGGCATTTGTCTGTCTTCTTGATATTAATCGTCTTGGTCAAACTAACGCCGCCGCCTATTTTATTTCATTATTATAAGGAATAGCGAAAACAGAGTTTGGAGGCCAAGTGACCAAGTGCAACTTCGCTACTCCTAAACTATACAAGATGAAAATATTAGGTATTAAAAAAAAGCTTATGATAGGTTTCACAAACTGTACATTCAGTTTTTTTTAATTTCTTTGTTCAACGTAATAATAAAATAAAATAGGCGGTGGCGCTTTTCACCCATTATAACAATAATATAACATTGACCAAGTGTTTTGGCGATTTGACTCAGATATTTCTTTGTTGAATATCCCTAGGTAGTGTCCGTGAGTACTCTCCTGGTTGTGTTGCCCTGGTGTCTCAGGGCGGATGCGAAGCCCTGGCCGGGCTGGTGGCGGCGCCCGAGCCTCGTCTGCAGACGAAGGCGGCCTGTCTGCTGCATCATCTACTGCAGCACTATCCGCAGGCACAGGGTAAGCTATGACGGACATTTTAAGCCAGAAGCTAGTATTTTGCGACGCAAGTTTATGAAAGAAAAAACGGAGGTGCTTATCTTGATATTATCGATGCTTTAACCGAAATCATCTTATTGACTTCTAGTGTTGAGGTTCCGTGGCCGATTGGTAAGGCAGTCCGGCTTATAGACGGTCATGAACGAAGTAGCTCGTTCATGGATTTTTCATTTATAAAGTAAGAACGTTTCGAAATAGTTAATACGCTCTCAAATATGCATAAATGAATTGGAAGCGCTCGTGGCGAAGCTTGCTAAGAAGTTCTTGATAGATCGTTGAAGTTAAGCAACGTTCTGAGCGGTCACTACTTGGATGGGTGACCGCAAGTGGCATTATCAGCTGAGCGCTTCCGTGCTTTGGAGGGCACGTGAAATTGTCGGTCAGTTCGAGTTGTTAAGCCATGACGGAGGCTTTAAGGCAGCCTAAAAACTCCGTGTCCAGAGTTGGCCACTTGCTCATACGAACTTACTTACTTTAATGAACTGATACATCGACTCGAATGAAGAAGAATAATTGATTGTTTTTGTCCCTCAGAGCGTATATCTGCATTGAACCTGCCGTCTCTCCTGGTCCCGACGCTGCAGCCCGCGCCGAGCTCGGCCACGGAACATCTCCTGCTGCTGCTGAAGACCAGCGTCCAGACATGTCCACAGATCCTCGAACAAGCTCGGACTCCAGGTATACACGATAACATAACACAACCCTGCTTATAGATCGCGCCACGTAGAAAGAGCACGGTCGGGGAAGTAGCGGGGGTATGTTTGCGCCTGTGTTCACTCGCTGACGAACCAATAGCACTCGCTAAATCAATGGTATGAAGTGCGCCGCGTCACCTCTCCACCAATCATCGACCACGGAGCAGTTTGACAGCCAGCGCTTTTTTTACGCGCTTTTTTTTTATAGAAAAACATCCAGACCCGATAGACAAACATTCGTCCCGTGGCGGGAATCAAACCCGCAACCTCCGCGTCTCAGGCGAGCCTTCGCCCACTGCGCCACAGAGGTCGTCATTTTTAATTTATTTAATTTATGTCCAGGTTTGGGATTGAAGGAGGCGTTGGACAAGATAGTATTGACACAAAGCGACGAGCAAACTGAAGCGCTTGAAGAAATCATCGCGTACAGCACAGAGACGTTACGACACGTATTCGGGAGGAATGTATATGACTGTTCAGAGGAGGCTGATAGATAACTTGAGAGGTATTAAGAGCTAAGAATACATAAAACTTAAGAGCTCAGCTTTTGTCGGTGTAATGATGCAATTTCCTCCATATACTTCTTTCCAATGCGATCTCTTTTACTTCTTGATACGACATGACAGTGAGCTAAGAATATTTGTTTGAAAATCTGAGAGGTATTAAGAGAACTGCTAAGGATAATTTGTTTGAAAATCAAGGGCTTTATCACTATAGAAGGCCTAAGATTTTGCCACTAGCTCATACGAGCTTACTTTACTTATAAATTCGGTAATTACCCGCCTTCAAAAAGAGAAGGTTCTATGTTTCACTGTTTGTTTGCAAGAGTATAATCCAGAGGTCCCATTAAAAAATGTTGAGGATCTCATGCACCACGAGAGTGCAAGAAATTGAATAATTATGGTTAAATATTTTTTTTAATTTTGCTACTATTAAAGATAGTGATGGGCCCTCCCATGTGGGATGTATGTTTTAAAAGAAAATAGACATTCTAGTCAATAGGTTTGTACGTCTCAAACTGTGTTTTTTGTAGTTTTGTCTATCATTCTGTTTTTAGAACCGCCTCAAGTAAAACATTCTTAAAAAAGTGTGATTTTCTTCTCAATTAATGTTTGTAAGATATTTTATGCAAAATTGACCAAAATCCGGTATTTTAAAGTGTCAATCCGTACTAAGTTTGTAAGTCATGACGGAGTCCTAATGACTGTCAATAAAGTAGCTCTTGCGTAGGCACTTATATCTATCCTAATATTATAAAGAGGTAATTTTGGTTTGTTTGTATGTTTGGGGTAATCTTCGAAACTACTCATCCGATTTCAAAAATTCGTTCACCAATTTGTAGCTTAGACTTTCCGAATGAACATAGGCTATATTTTATCAAGGTAGGTACCACGTGAGCGAAGCCACAGGCAAGTTAGCTAGTATGTGTATAAATGTTTAGAATCCTGTACTCAAATTTAGGTATTGTATTAAAGGTCGCGCCACGTAAAAAGAGCGCGGTCGGGGAAGTAGCGGGGGTATGTTTGCGCCTGTGTTCGATGACTCGATGACGAATAGCACTCGCTACATCAATGGTATGAAGTGCGCCGCGTTACCTCTCCACCAATCATCCACCACTGCGCAGTTTGACAGCCAGCGCTCTTTTTACGTGGCGCGACCTACCCTTCTTTTTCTTAATAAAATGTGCGGTTAGCGCCATCTAGTGTATATCTTTCGAAACTAAAACTTTTAAAAATGTATCGACTATTGCTTGAGTGCATGAAGTTCGGTTTTGTATGTCATTTGAACGATTTTTGCGATGTGGGTGACCGTTAGTGTTAGAATTAAAAAAATGTAATGGATGTATGTATAATTAAACAAATTAAATAGTATGTAGTTTTGTACTATGTATAAATAAACACGAAGCATTTAACACTTTTGTAATTGAAATTCGAATCTAAGTTGACACAATTAAGATTGTATTACGCTTCATTAACCTTTGGTATGCGGCAAGGGGTCGCACATCTGTATCCGTCATTTGCGGCAAAGATGGCGCGTTTTTGAACGGCAATGTATAGTACTCGCATTTTATTGAATATTTTAAATAAAATGTTTGGTAGTAATCATAATATTGGTATAATTTGGTAGTTAGATAACCAATACATCTATTTACGTTCAATTTTATTATCAATTCATTCCTAAATTTAATTTATTTACGGGCAAATGTTACCCAAGGCGATTCCTGTACCAGTCATGGAAAAAATCAATATTATTCAAAATTCTGAGACATAATCTGTATTTATCTTTTACTCACTATAAATTTAATATTCAGGTTCTATTTATCCATCAAAATCAATCAAATTCTAGTAATACATCACTCTGATAAACTATTCCGAAAATCACATATCACTTCAAACAAATCAGCTGTGTAACTTCATTTCAACCAACTTTCATTTCACTTTTCAACAACTATGGAAGTAATATTTTGTTTGAACAAGTGTGTTTTTAGTTGAACATATATTTATTTCGACTTGAAAACTGATATTTTTACATAATTAGTAAAATTATCCCTAAATTTCAGCCAAAAACCAAAACAACAAGTAGTTTGCTAGGCTAGTTTTCTATTACAAAATTCAAGATGCTAAACGATCTTTACTCTATGGAAAGAACTGTGTGATGAAATATAAAAAACAGGCTTTCGATTGGAGGACAGACGGTGGTACCACCCTATAGTAAATAATTTAGTAAAATGTAAAAGAAAACAAAGATAAAATTTCACACATCGTTCACTAAGGCATGTATGTGTGTGTGTGAACGGTCAAGTGTCATCTGCGGAAGCACTTATCAATGCTCTCTTAATGTCACTTCAACTGCGTAAGCACTGATCAGGATCTCTATACAGGACGTTTTATTTTCTGTTCTTAGTATTTCTAGTTCTACATAATTTTAGATTTAGTACATCCTACTAATATTATAATCACGCTTTCATCGGTTGGCCTCTTCAATCGGACCTCTCAGTGCAATTGTTTCTACAATTTTAAAGAAAAAAAAACGTCATAATAAATTTAATATTCCATGTCCAAATAGTTTGCGTAGCAATTCTTCCGTAATATCACAATTATAACAAGTAGCAGAAAAAGGTTAGTCAGTAAAGGCGTCGATGTCACCAGCGGTCAAACACAAACTAAGTTAAAATTACTATGCAGAACTGATAAGTGCTTCCGCAGACAACCAATGAAAATAAAACAACAACATCCTGTAAATGTTCTGAACACCTACGTGGAAAGACGCCATGTTGGCTTGTGTATGTGTGTGTGCGATTAGGCTCGTTGTTCAAAATATTACGTTTTTTTGTAATAATTTACTACTTTTCACTTATAACTACTGTAATTCTATATTCTCAGATAAATTGTTGTTATAATGAACACCTGCTGACATTATGAAATAGGTAAAAAACCACCAAAATAGCATATTCAAAAAAACCGTTACGTACGACAAAACTTTTAGTGATAGATAATTCAAATCTGGTGAGGTAGTAATAGTCATAGTATACATAAAACAGCTTGGTATTGCGTACAGAAAAATAAAATGTATAATAACTTAAGGTTTTACTGGTTATTTCACAAAAAAACGCAAAATTTACGGAGCACTGTGAGTCCACCGGCGCCGAAATTCAAAGTGGTCGTCATTCAGTTTCTAAAGGTTTTATTTACGAGTGAATGTCTCTATCTCTTCGTTCGATTTGTTCGGTATAGGAAAATATAGAAATTAAGACCTTATTTTCAGTAGTTTATTGTCAAAATCGAGTATAAGTGGTGTAGGTGCAATGAGCACTTATCAGTTCTTGCGCAGACAACCTAGGGCGCACTGATCAGAGCTTGCGCATATCAAAGGTTAAATCATTACATATTTATTGTAATAAAATAATGTAGACTGAAACAGTCAAATAAACCTTTGGTGTTAATCTACTTTCTTTTACTTGATTCCTATTAAGCCATTCCCGGTCGTCCGCTCGCATCTAGCCCATGTGCTTCATGGGCAGTGAACGCGAGTGTCGTTTACTTTACTAGAGAGAAAGAGTGACTTTAGACTTTTGCTACATTCAACCAGTTGCTGTTGTGCCTAGGGCATTGTTGAGAATCTCAACTTTATCATAGATTTAGATTTTTAATCTTCTATCCTATCTCAGTTTAGCGTTAGTAGGCCTTATCCAGAGGCAAAACATGATCAACACGTAAAGAGTTTACTAGTCAGGTTTTCACAAGATGTATTCATTCACTATTTTCGCAAAACAAAAAAAATAATTCAAGTTTAATTAATCTGTTGAACTTAATTGATAACTTTCCTTGAATTTTGTCGACTGTTTTTTGGTTACCTCTGTAAATTGCAAATAATTCAATCACATTACAAGGTAGGGTAGGTACCTACTAGTAAAACAAAATAAGGAAAAGGATGGAGATGTATTCCACTCAAAATTCACACAGAGTGTGATTATCACTAACTGATCACGATGGGAAAAACGGTTTAAGAATTCCTGTTCCTAGTAGGCAAAGATAATAAAATCACTACCTACGTTCTAGTAGTACGTACGTATTTAGTAAAAAAAATCATTCAGGGCAAGAACGGATATGAGCGTAGCAATCCGTAGGAGGGTTGTGTACCAGGCAATCATAAATGCAAAGGAGTTGCACAGATTCGAGCGAGATGAGCGCTTTTTGTGCCTCGCTCGCACGAGTGTGACGTCAGCCAGACGCAGTGAAGTGGCGTTTCTGTAAAGCCTGCAATACATGTTGGCCGAGCTAAGGCCAATGCGAGCGAAGGCAAATCTGTGCAAGCTAAGTGCTACCGTCCAGACGTTCGGCAAGTCTACGCAAACTATTGCAAACGGCCAATGTAGACGAGTTTTCTGTGAAGCTGCCCACACGTTGGTAGCCGTCAGTTCTTGTTGTGCATTCGAACTAAGTGGTCATCAAGCAAGAAGTTGAAGTTGAACAACCGATGTTTTGTTTATTTGATTTTGATTCTTACGTAGGTACATAGTACCTATTGTATACCTACTCATTGATTTTGATTTGATTTGAACCTGTTCGAACAATATGGACGTAGAAGTTGTTGCAGCTGCTGCTATTTATTTGATGTGCACGCATCACGCACACACACTACCACAAACAGGTTAAATAAATACGTGCGTGCGTGCGACGGTGACCGACACTAACCGCATAATGGCGGGCTGGCAAACATGTGGACACGATTGGCCGAGCGCTGACAAGCGCCTTTGATTTGTGCACAAAAACCGACACGGCTCCGAAGTGAGGCGAGTGGCGGCGAGCGACAACGAGTGGTGACAAGTCACTGCAAATGACCTCTATACACGTTGGCGCTTGTATTCACTCGGCCAGCTAGGCGAGCGACACCGAGCGATGGCAAAGCAAGGCAAATATGCTGTCCATACGTTGGTATTGGCGTTCACTCGCCTACGCTCGGCCAACATGTATTGCAGGCTTAAGAAATCGGTTTTGAGCTGGTTGTGTACCAGGCTAGCATACGTACAGAGGAGTTGTACTTGCCGAGGAGCGGGATGCACGTTGCTTACGTCTCACTCGCGCAACTATGTGATTGGCGGGCGCTGGTGACGTATGCTACAATCGATGAATGGGCTCGGTGGTTGGAGCGAGATGGCTCTTCTTATGTCTCACTCGCACGAGTGTGTCGTAGGTTTTCGTAGTACGCACATCAACCAATGGTGCGATGAGCGTGCGCAGGTGACGTATGCTCAAAGCAATGAATGGCTTTACTCACACACCGGCAACGAAAATATTTTTGTGAGCGATGTGCAGCGCGAGTGTCGATCTTTCTTTCACAAGATACCCTCCTGTTTATTTATGCACTGTTTGTGCTATTTATTTTAATTAACGTAACAAAAAGTTTGAAAAGTTCCTCCTAAACGGATGAACCGACTATGTTTTTTTTTGTTTGAAAGGTGTTCATCGAGTGATCTTAGTTATTTTTCAAGAAACCTAAGCTATTTCCTGTGTAGGTACGCTGGCATATATAACCGTCCGTATTATAACCGTGTACGGTTATCTTGAGTTTTAGGTTGTTAAGAAATAAAATCACAGTTTTGTTGTGTTCAAAACACATTTTTTAACTTTTTTATTGAAAAATGTCCGACAAAGGTGTTATGCCGTTACATACAATTGTAATAAAATTGTGCCATTTGGCACTCCTATAGGCCCGAGGGCGTGAAGCTTTCACAAAAGTTTTCAAGCAAAATGCGCAAAGCGAGGGTAGCTACATTATTTCCGTAAACAACGCAATTCATTTTGAAGATTTTTTAAAACACACGTTCTCAAGTGCACGATCACTGAATGACATTGATAAAACAATCTAGGAAAATGCATTTCTTAAAAAGAACATTCTAGATTTTTTAGTTATACGAAAATAATATTGCTACCCATACAATTTGTATAACAGCATTTTTAAATCATTCACTAGACGGCAGAACATTGCTCTGTCGTCCTTTGCCACACATTTGCACTGGAAAGGCAAATAAATGCCATTTTTTCATTATTTCAAAGTATAAAATGTGTAGCTAGAGTATTCATGTTCTAATGATATTAGGCTCTGTATTTCCTATCCACTTCATAAATTATATGTTAACACTCATTCCATCAGTCTTTTTATACATTCAAATAGGTTTTTGTCGAATTTCAGAACATTTGCCATACGAGTTCATTCAATATGATTACAAATCAATAAATATTTAATAATTTCGTTGCGAGGGACTTTTATTAGATAAAAGCAGTAAAATGGCTCAGTAATTAATGACGATATGCGCATTTGTTAGTTACAGAGGGTCGTCAATGGACTCGTTTGCTAATTTATAAATGCAGTTGAAAATATTTTTGAACACAGCAATTGTTACACTTCACGCGCTGCATGGACATTTAAAAAAAAGAGAGCTTTCATTTACTGAAGTTAATTTTTACGTGGACAATATTTGAAGAACTTTTAAGCCATGTTTTTAAATTTGCATGATATTTTTCACAAGTAACTCGAATTTCGACAAAAACCCATTATGTATCCGATGGTAACGCTACCATTCGCCCCTGTTGGGGCGCCAATGTTAAGGCATTTTCTCGAAAATTCTATACAAATAGGGGTAAGAAAAACATCAGCTCTTACAAGCTAAGTGCCATTGGAGGTATAAAAGAAATTAAGCTGCACTTTTTTACATTTCCAATTTAGTTCGTAAATAGATAACATCGTTCACCAACCTCAATAGACATAAATTGAATTATCAACCGTATACAGTACGGAATAACTATTACATTTGGTTTACACGGGCCTCCTAATTTTTCAAGGCACAAGGAATTTTCCTTTATGAAGCAATGATGGTAATTAAACAATTTAATTTTAAAAAAATTACATTTCGATCTCATTTGGCTATCGCCAAATATTATCATTCCTCTGAACAAAACCGAAATGCTATCTACAATGTGCGTTGGCGATGTAATTTCGTAATGATCAAGATGCATCTTCATATATCAGTTCAATTTCCTATAACATACACCACAACCTTCAACATACAGGAACATTCAACATTCGAAACCATACAACTCAAACCCGTGACTTACTTTGCAAAGAAAGACGCGTCACGAAAAATAGTGTTGTGACACTCCTTCAAACAATATCGATACTATTATATTCATCTCATAAATCTAAAAGGCGCATAACGATTAACACTCGCGCTCAATATACCGTTCTCTCATTAACAAACATACAAGCATTCGTACATCACGCGATTTATAAAATTTAAATCAAAACAAAAATGAAGAGAAGAGAAAACAATTATATACGTCGGACCTGCACCAAGTTCTCGAAACGTCTTCACGAACGTGGTACGGGTCTGGTAGGCCCCTTCCGGATTTTTTTGTGATTTTTTTAAAGTTATATTCTCATTAAAAAACTTATCACAATATTCGTTCTCGGAATAGGGAAACCTATCTAATGTTATATACATTTATGTACACCATGGACTTACTTATATTCGTAATCGAAATTGCGATTACATTATTTTAATGTCTATGTATTTTTATTGCATACATGTCTTATCTGAGAATTTTTTTTTGCCTTCTGCGAAATAATAAAATCTACTTCGTTTCGATTGCCACCTAGTTTGTAATAGATTAACCCCGTCTATTGCAATTTTAGGACATTAATTTAAAAAGCTTCATCAAGAATAAGGATCAACGCAACGGGTTATCTACGGGCGTCTGGATTGTCTGCCTTCTTAGCGCGAGTCATAGACAATTTTTTTTGAAAAAAACTTGTATAACGGCGTCCATTTTGGCGCTACCCAGGGAGCACCGCGCGGAGGTCATGGACTAAGCTCCCCTTTGCCATAATCTTTATTAAAAAAATTCAGCAATTGAGCGTCAGAAACCTTAATAATATTTCACTAAATTGTGCATTTTGATGAAAACCGACGAGGATCAATAGTCAGCTTTCTCGTTTCCTACACTACCTACCCTTATTGTCTGTCCTACACGCACCAGCACACATTCCACTCAATTAGCACAATTTAAATTTTATAATTTAAGGCAGTTTAATTTGATAAACTATTATCTATAGCTATACATTCGATTTGGTTGTTTGTCAACTATCCTACAGGACCTATACGGTCCGATAAAATATAGCAAGAGAATTGAGAGATTATCGATAAATTATAATATTTCTACAGCACTAATTTTGTAGCGAAATATATTCATCTCTTTGGATGGATTTTCGTTGATAGAAACTGGGCAAATTATACTAAAAGCAACCTAGTATGCAATTAAAACCACAGTGTAACATAGCCATCGTAACGATTCTAAAATAAGAAAACTACGAAGCCTTAAAGTAGCTTTACTACTTCAAATCAAACGATAATTGACATGTAATACCGCAAACATTTTTTAAAGATTACGTTACGTTACGATGCCTGTTCTAAAACCCCGTTTTCGGCAACAACTCCTAACTTCAAGAGATATCCTACTAAGTTCTATAAAAGACAATTTCCTTGTCAGTTTGTGTAAAATGTAATCGAAATAGTTTTGGGTATTAAAATCCCTACTAAACAAGTTTGCAAAATTAAAAAGTGTGGGGTACGGATATAATTGGACCGTTTGGGTCTTAAACACGTGCTTCAAAACGCCTAATGTTTACCTACTCTCACTTAAGGGGGTATTCAGTACGTCCAACCTACATTATTAGGATTAATAAGAGTTTCTAGACTTTTCTAGGATATGTAGGACATCACCTCAAACTAGGAGTTGTTGGTGAAAACGACAATAATAGCACGCACTACGATTCGAATGCTTCAAACCTTTCACACAATGGTTCTGTTTACGTCCATTCCATACCTCTTTGGGTAAAAGGTTAATATACTTACATTGATTATATAGCATCAATTTCTTACTGTGCTTTGATAGTGGCACAAAATAAATAAGTAGTTAAGAGCGATCACAATCAACCGTAACAATATGGCGATTATGTTAAAATGGTGTTGATTGCTAATAAAATTATTTTATCTTCAAAGATATTTTTACCGAAATAAACCGAAATTTATAAATCAATCGTTATCGAGACTGTAGTGCGTGCTTAGCCTAAAAAATACAAAATGGCAGCAAAAAGTCCATAGATTATAACGGAGGGTACATGAATTTAACAATAGACTAAATAAGGCAGGGACTCAAACACCGCGGCATGGCGGTGATTTGAGCAAGATGGAATCGGCCGGAAAAAGTCGTGTTGATTTAAAAATAGGCTCTTGATTTTCATTGGCTTAGCTATTTGAATGGATCATAGGAAAGTTAGATACAAAGTACACAGAACAGGCCTTTACACTAGAATATTTATAGGTACAGCGTCAGGTAATCGTTGCGTACTTGTGACGGGACATTGTTGAGATGGAATAGGATTGCCTTGCTAGGCCTAAACCATACTCTTTTACTCTTAGCTTTAATTCGCGAAAGAACAGGAGTATCACCCTCTAATGACGATTTTAAAAAGCTTCAAGTGGTCGTATTGAAAAAATATTCTTTGACTATGCATTTCACTACGAAAATGGTAATCAGCTCATTTTGTAATAATTATGAAATTTTTCGATTTAAAATGCTACTTATTATAAATGCAAAAGAGTGTTTGAATGTATAAATAGATGGATATTTGTTTATCTTTGACGCAAAAACTACTGAACAGATTTGACTGAATCTTGGAATACAAAGCTTAGTGCCTGGAATAACACATAGGCATATTTATCCAGGTATGTACCACGCAAGCGAAGCTGCGGGTCCAAACTTGTTTTAAATAGGTTCACTGACTGTTTAGCTGGGACAGTTACTAAAAGATAATATAAGCAATACACTGTTATCTATCAGTGAATTGTTTTTCGATAATCGCCATTTAAAAAGTCTAGCCATCCTCCGCATGGCTAATCTAAATTTGACGTGTTCTGAAGAATCATGCATCTATCCTTAAAAGGGGTTAAACAGAGGCAAGTCCATACTTGCCATTGAATCAACACGACTCTTTCCGACCGTTTTAAGATCACTAAACCTAACTATACAACTGCTCGCGACTTCACGAGCACATTATCCTTACATACAAATATATCCATATTTATATGTTATTTTAATATATTTCTCAACGGAATACTTCTGCATGTGAACTTTGCAAAACATCACGACGTTTTACTTTTGTTGGTATAAAAAGTTTTCTTACAGTATTTAGAATATTGTTTATGTTTTATCATTAATGATGTTCGACTGAATTATATTTTTAAACGCATAAAAACGTATGTTGTTCATAAAAAACTTGTTGCTCAAAGGGTACCTAATCAAAAATAAGTACCTAATCATGTTTTATAATTTTGTCACTCATCATTCATTCATCTCATTCATGTGGTGTCTAAATACTTACCCCGACATCAATTATTGAATTAAATCTTTAATTTATCAATTCAATAATTATTGCCAGTTATTCAGAATTCCTATATCCATTACAGTATTTAAACTTATCACCATAGCTTTGTTTATAAATAAAAATATATTGCTATTTGCTACTTTTGCCGCTAAATGTGCTATAGTGTTATTTTAGTCAATTGATTATGAAAACGTACTATAAGACGCGTTTCCTATTTAGTTTCAATACAGGATTGAACTTATAAATAGTGGCTGCAATAACTTACATGAGTATTACAATCGGTAGTTACAAAAATCCCTCATTAATTGCACTAAAATGGTAGATAAAGATGTTATAAAATCTGTTTTCTTATGTATGAAAGAGACAAAGATAACATAAGATTGGTAGGGTAGGTTATTTTAAATCCACAGTGAGCACAGTTAAGTTAAACAATATGATTACATTTTGAAATAACTAACAAAATTTCAGAGCATTTGCTACGCTGTAGTATATTAAACTAATTTTATGCATAAATAACATAATATAAACTTTGTTAAATAGCGAAAGAAAATATGAATTTGGTTACAACTATGAAAATCAATATTAATGATACTATTTTCGTCATTATTTCAATGAATTTCACAGCTATTAACCAAATCTTGAAGAGTATAGCGTGGCAAGTGCATAAGAATAAGTTTCGCACCTCTTAATATACTTAATACGTTCCTTAATTTTTTTATACATTTAAACTGAAACAAGAATATCTAAGAAAAGGCACCGCATACCAACGGTATTATAGCCAATGATAGCACTATTAAACCAGCTGCCATATCACGTCGACAGTAAGACATTTCTTTAGCTATAAAATCCGCCAGGCTGCGCCAAAATTACATATATGTGGTCATTTTTAGTACCTATTAACAAATAATGCTTAGTAACGTCAAGTGTATACTTGCTTAAACAATAAGAATTATCTGCAAATACATTATAAAATATGACCGTGGCTGCGCCAAATTATAAAGTAAAATGTCGTATAATATATTTTACAAGTTCACACACATAAACACTTATTATTAACTTATTGTAGCTTACCTAATGCGACTATTCATCCCGTTCTGACTGTCAAGTCTGATGTAGTTTTAACTAGACCTTTTTTAAAAAACCTTTTAAATTATAAATTTAGAAATATGTGCATTGAAAGATTTATTTGAAGGATAAATAAGATACATTGTGTGTGATTTTTGTCACATGATGTAAAAGGATTTATATTGTATCTATGGTTTAAAACTATTGCTTTAGGGCCTAAAGCAATAATAAGCCTAAAGTTTAGGCTTTTTTGGTTAGATAGAAGTAAAAAATTGTCTATTCTTAAAAAAATAATAACATAATTAGCTATTTGGATATCGTCAAAACTATAATTTAAGAAGGCATAGTCGATAAGGTCTAGTAGATTTAGCAAATCTAACATCAGCCAGCTTAGGATAGTAGACTTTCAACCGAGACATCGGCTCTCAAAGAGCTTATAGTGGACAGTATTTCAGTGTCTAAGGTATAGTGAAACAATGATGAGCATCTCATATTTTGCTTGTTGGATATAGCAAGGTAAAGTGTTTATCAAAATTTCTAACAAAATATTATGAGAACTCATCAACGGAACACTACGACTTAAAGTACACAAATACTGTGTGCTTTCAGTCATTGATAACTGATGTCGCTCTGATCTTAGAAACAGTTGTAGGAGTGTCAAGACCCAAAAAACACAGTAATATACAAGCCCCTACACAACACACAAAGGCCTTATGAAGACCTATGATTCATAAATCATAATACACAACATTCATAATACGCAAAAAACAGATTCTTTGCATATTTCTTTTTCCGTAAACCAAGATGTTTTATTCCCTAATAAGTTATATTCGCTAATAACTCAGATTCGCTTTTGTTTCATGAATCACATTTCTCCTAACATTTACGAATCAATCCCAAGCTTACTATAAGTAACTGTGTTTTACAAGTCATTTTTGCTTCCACCATTATAACCAGGTGTTTACCGTTTCCAAAACCTACGTGTGTTTTATCAGTCACACAATACAAACCATAATATCTCAAATCTTGAGCCAGTGACCCGTAAGTCACAGCACACAATGACTCGCAAACCACAGCATCTTATAACTATACACTGATTAAAAATGTGTTGTAGAGACATCATTTAAGATCACACAAACCTTTCATAGCTCAAATTCCTCTGGGGCTTAAAACAGTACATATCTGTGTTCATTGAGTAATTTCATTAAATTTACACTTAGATACATCTTCTTCTAAGCAAAGCCACAATAAGTTAGACAAAACGGTTACAGACTGCATTTCTGATCGGGGTACCTAATGACGTCACATTATCACAACAACAATACAAACACAAGCCAAACATTTCCTGATCTTTCAAAAATGTGTGTAGACTTGAGCAACGATAAAAAAACCTAGATCAGTCACTCTATGGTCTTCCACTGATTAGCAACCACATTCAAGCAACCAAGACTACCAAGGCAAAATGCCAGGAATGTCCACTACCCCAACCAGTCATAACTGTCCACTATAAGACAATGAGTGCTATCATTTCAGTACGAGCTCAAGGATCACATAGAAAACGTAATGCTAAGTAGTTTAGTGCCCGTTCCAACATAATGGACCAAGAAAAAGAATCCGGCAAGAACACAGGTGTGAGCTTAGCTTAAATAATTTGTTCACTATGCAGTCTACCATCCCAGACAGTTCTTCAGTCTCACACTACCAGAGCCAGTTGGTATTAATTTTACTTGCAATACTAAGATCCATCACAAAGAACACAAGACCAGACGATTGCATCAGTTACGAGTACTGAGTTAGCCGCAACTGGTACATTTTGGTCAACTTAACGCTAACACTAGTGTCCAGCCCGATCGGACACTCAAATGAGCCCAGCCCGGTCGGTATTATAGTGTAAAACGTTTTTATACTCACTAAAACCAGAGTCCACCAGCCTCAGTCCATTCAGTCGCACTTAACAGCTAGTTTAGCATCCCATTGTGGAATGAATTAGCCGCATATTAACACTACAGTTCAGACCGGTTACTCGTGAATTCCAGTGGAACTGAGCTACTTAGCTTCAGCCGCACACTAGCACTGACCAACCTATTAACACTAGTAAAGTTCGGCCGCACACTTTGACTTAATCGCAACAGTGAATAAGGGCCCTTACAATGCAATACAGTCTGGTCAGCGGAACATGGAACACTGGAGTCCAGGCTGGTCACATATACAGTGCAGTGGAGGTTGGTACATTGGCCAATCATGTGATAGAGGGTCACCAGCCAATCACACAGTCCAGACCAGTCACTTGGACAATGCAAATCAGTCCTTTGTATAGTGTAACTTAGGCTATGCTGGGTTCTGCTTTATCTTTAGTTATGGATGTGAGTTCGGGTCGGCCGGAACAGTGATGTGCTAATCACTAGAGTCACTTGTCACTTGTGTTATGTAACACTTAAATTCAAGGCGGGAACAATCACCAGATATGAATCACTGTCACCGGTCCGTAGAAACTTCCTAAGCCAGTGATAGAGACAGGTATAGAGCACGTAAAGTCTGGACTGGTCACTTGTGCTTAACCGCACTATTACACAAACGCAACATAAAGTCCAGGACTATCACTAGAAACCGCTCCGCTACACTGGCCGTATACAGTGTCCGGTATCACTATGAGTGCAGGGGCCTATATCGCCGTGCACTATCACTAGAAACCGGTCTGCACACTTAGCCCGCTCCGCATTTCCCGGCTGTATGCATTATTGCAGGCACTGTCATCCCGCAACTTAGGAATGCACTAGTCCAAGGGTATATATATACGCAACGCACACTTCAGCCGGTCAGCACTAGTTGCAGGCACAAGTCCAAGGGCCGTATATCGCGCACTAACACTAGAAACCGGTCCGCACACTTCGCACAGTTTGGGCGTATAGTTGAGGCTGCACTATCCTCTCGCTATGCACTAGTGTTGTCAGTCGCGGAGATGCGGCAGGCCCAGCACAAGTAGCCTCGGGCGGGGCCGCGCCGCGCGCTAGGGATGTCCCGCGCCCAGCACGCCGGGTGTTGACGACCCGCCGGACGCGTGGGAAGGCGGCATTAGCACTTGCTGGGAAATTATTTTAAAACATATAAGTCATGGTTGTAAACTTTCATTAATAGAAAATCATCATCATCATCATCAGCCCTTCTCATCCCACTGCTGGGCATAGGCCTCTCTTTGCTTCCGCCGCTCGACCCTGTCTCGCGCGGTTAAATAATTGCCTATATTTATTTTATATTATAACAAATGATAACTGAAACAGCTAAGCAGGTTTCATGAAACATAGCCTAGTCGCCTAAGATGACCGATTTAGATGTAAGAAAACATCTTTTGTCAAAAATTGGCCTCTATAAAGATACCCTTTTTCGTTGAGGAAAGAATAATCTATACCACCAATCTATACTAATATTAACTTATCTAAGTTGGTTTGTTTAGGGTAATCTCTGAAACTACTCATCCAATTTCAAAAATTCTTTCACCGATGTGTAGCATGGACTTTCCGAATGAACATAGGCTATATTTTATCAAGGTATCACACGAGCGAAGCTGCGGGCGAGTAAGAAAGTGGAGGAAGCATTATGTCTTAGAGAAAATGTCAGAAACGAGTCAGACGACAAAGCGTAGTATGTCATAAACCCAGGAGACACAGTCACCCAGGTGACTCAGGTGTTACCTGCAGATGGTGAGGGTGGTGGTCGGGCGGCGCGTGCTGGCCGTGAGGGTTGGCAGACTGCACGCCGCCCGCCGGGTTCAAGTAGGCCACGTGGTGGCCGTGCCCGTGACCGTGACCACTCATCAGGGGACACAATACCTGGAAATAAATAGAAGGGGGTTAATACGGGGGGTTGTACAGTCAGCGTTTTTCAGATCATTTTGACTACTCTAGACGCACATATCAATTTGACGCTGACTGTACCACGACGGCATTCGGGCATTCGGGTCGAACTTGTTCTCTTCTGCTTAACATAGAGCGCCATCTGGAGCGCGATTATGACAATATTTGAATCACGGTTCCTAGTATAAACATTGGCAGTCCTTACCTATATCGTCCTTGGTACAGGTCGCGACACGTAAAAAGAGCGCTGGCTGTCAAACTGCTCCGTGGTCGATGATTGGTGGAGAGGTAACGCGGCGCACTTCATACCATTGATTTAGCGAGTGCTATTGGTTCGTCATCGAGTGAACACAGGCGCAAACATACCCCCGCTCCTTCCCCGACCAAGCTCTTTTTACGTGGCGCGACCTATACAACTGGTACAACTAGGCTATGGGTTCCCTCCATTGAGGTAGTATTAAAGAGTCACAATCTAATAGCTCAAAAAATGTGCGTGCAAATTCAATGTTCTACAATGACATTTGACATTTGAATGTAGACGTTATATCGTTTGTTTAAATGTTCAATGTCGCTTGTACGCAAAAAAGAAAAACTCTGCGCACTCCATAGCGTGCGCCGAGTTTTGGCGTTTACATTTTATTTGTCTGATTGTGGCTCTATAATACTAGCTCGATGGTTCCCTCACGATGTTTCCCTTGATGGTACTGTGGGTACCACACTCACCTGGAAGGGCTGGTGGTGGTAGTGCGGGTGCTGATGCGGGTGCGGCGTGTGCGCGGGGGAGGGGGGCGGGTAGAGGGCGGGCGAGGCGGCGGGGGAGGCGGCGGGCGCGGGGGCGTACCCCTCGCCCACGCCCCCGCCTCCTACACCACCGTGGTACATTCGCACCTGGAATAAAACACAACATGGTCAATCCTAGAAAGTAAGAAGTAGAGCGCTGTATATACCTTTCTCAGTCACACAAAAACAAAGAAGAATATACACAACATTCTTGTGAGTAAAAAAGACAAAGCATTATATCTTTTGTCCATCATCGCGTGCCGCTTTATTGTATGGCCGGAAACTTGATGCTCCGAATTTTGTACTACGAAACTATGGATTCACTGCATTTTTTGTCCCTCTCGACGGCAAGCTCGCTGTTCGTCCAGGCACTATACTAGATCCATGGTTTGGACACCAACGACCAGTCTCAATAACCTATTTATCTTTGGTTTTGCTTACTGCTGGTAAATAAATATCGTTGGACATTCCACACAACGTTATTGTAACCAGATGACTCATATACTACTCGTATATACCTTTTTCTTTGTGAATACATTCATACAGGGTGTTACCAGACCACTACCGAAAACTTAAGGGGATGAAAGTACCCATCAATATGAACAACTTTTTCTAAGAAACCAACACTGTGAACGCGATAAAAAAACAGCAGTTCCATACATAAGTTCAATACCTACTTGGCTAAAGTGTATGAAACTGCTGTTTTTTTATCGCGTTCACAGTGTTGGTTTCTTAGAAAAAGTTGTTCATATTGATGGGTACTTTCACCCCCTAAAGTTTTCGGTAGTGGTCTGGTAACACCCTGTATAATAAAAAACACACAGACTCGAGAAAAATATTTGCAGATCATGCAAACATTTGTCCCGCAGCGGGGATTGAACCCACTGCGCCACAGAGTATGTAGATAGCTCACCATCTGATGATGCACTTTAACACGAGCTTTAAACGATGAAGGAAAACATTGTGAGGAAACCCGCGGCTAGTCAGCCCCACACGTATCGACCATTGTCTTTCCTGTGCATATGGCCGGCAGCTGAGAGGATTGTTTAGCTGCTACAAGCCTATTCCATCTCAACAATGTCCCATGCACTACAGTCTCCCGTTAAGTGTAGGCGAAGCTTGCCTCCTGACTCTGCATAAATCATCTAGTAAATCCCCACGCATAAAGGACCACCTTTGAGTCTAAATGCGGAAAAGGGAGTCCTCATACATACATACATCATCTAGTAAAGATGTAAAGGCCTAAGTAAGTTCTCACCATCGTCTAAATGCGGAAGAGGGAGTCCCCATACATACATCATCTAGTAAAGATGTAAAGGCCTAAGTAAGTTCTCACCATCTGATGGTAATGCGGGTGTACGGCGTGCGGGTTGGGATGCGGGTGCGGATGCGGGTAGGGCACGAACTGCTGCATGGGCGCCGGGGCCAGCAGGGGCTGCCCCGTCGCCGTCGCCACCTGCACGCCGGATCCCACGCCCACTGGGGAACATTACAAACACAATATTATAAAGGTGAAATGAAAAGAAAGAAAAAACAAAATCATTTATTCTTGTAGGACCTCAAGGATCGCATCAGTTTCGTCTTACATGCTAGGGGATTATAATGCCTGTTCCAACGCGACTCCCTATACACAGGGAAATAATCAGGCAAGAACCTGGTGGTGTGAGCCTAGCTTTTTCTTAAAAGCGATCCCTTAACAATCTAAATAATCAAGCTTCAGTGGGAAGCCAGTCAAACAAAGTAAGGCATGTTGACGCAAGTAAAAGTAATTGTAAAATTAACAAGATAACACCTTAACAAAATGTAGAAAGTTTTTTTCTCCTTCACGGCTGGACGGATTTGAATGAAATTTTGTACCAGGATAGCTTATATCCTGTAGAAACCGATATGATTATACTGAATGTGATATTTTAACCTTTGGTATGCGGCAAGGGGTCGCACATCTGTATCCGTCGTTTGCGGCAAAGATGGCGCGTTTTTGAACGGCAATGTATAGTACTCGCATTTTATTGAATATTTTAAATAAAATGTTTGGTAGTAATCATAATATTGGTATAATTTGGTAGTTAGATAACCAATACATCTATTTACGTTCAATTTTATTATCAATTCATTCCTAAATTTAATTTATTTACGGGCAAATGTTACCCAAGGCGATTCCTGTACCAGTCATGGAAAAAATCAATATTATTCAAAATTCTGAGACATAATCTGTATTTATCTTTTACTCACTATAAATTTAATATTCAGGTTCTATTTATCCATCAAAATCAATCAAATTCTAGTAATACATCACTCTGATAAACTATTCCGAAAATCACATATCACTTCAAACAAATCAGCTGTGTAACTTCATTTCAACCAACTTTCATTTCACTTTTCAACAACTATGGAAGTAATATTTTGTTTGAACAAGTGTGTTTTTAGTTGAACATATATTTATTTCGACTTGAAAACTGATATTTTTACATAATTAGTAAAATTATCCCTAAATTTCAGCCAAAAACCAAAACAACAAGTAGTTTGCTAGGCTAGTTTTCATTTACAAAATTCAAGATGCTAAACGATCTTTACTCTATGGAAAGAACTGTGTGATGAAATATAAAAAACAGGCTTTCGATTGGAGGACAGACGGTGGTACCACCCTATAGTAAATAATTTAGTAAAATGTAAAAGAAAACAAAGATAAAATTTCACACATCGTTCACTAAGGCATGTATGTGTGTGTGTGAACGGTCAAGTGTCATCTGCGGAAGCACTTATCAATGCTCTCTTAATGTCACTTCAACTGCGTAAGCACTGATCAGGATCTCTATACAGGACGTTTTATTTTCTGTTCTTAGTATTTCTAGTTCTACATAATTTTAGATTTAGTACATCCTACTAATATTATAATCACGCTTTCATCGGTTGGCCTCTTCAATCGGACCTCTCAGTGCAATTGTTTCTACAATTTTAAAGAAAAAAAAACGTCATAATAAATTTAATATTCTATGTCCAAATAGTTTGCGTAGCAATTCTTCCGTAATATCACAATTATAACAAGTAGCAGAAAAAGGTTAGTCAGTAAAGGCGTCGATGTCACCAGCGGTCAAACACAAACTAAGTTAAAATTACTATGCAGAACTGATAAGTGCTTCCGCAGACAACCAATGAAAATAAAACAACAACATCCTGTAAATGTTCTGAACACCTACGTGGAAAGACGCCATGTTGGCTTGTGTATGTGTGTGTGCGATTAGCTCGTTGTTCAAAATATTACGTTTTTTTGTAATAATTTACTACTTTTCACTTATAACTACTGTAAATTTATATTCTCAGATAAATTGTTGTTATAATGAACACCTGCTGACATTATGAAATAGGTAAAAAACCACCAAAATAGCATATTCAAAAAAACCGTTACGTACGACAAAACTTTTAGTGATAGATAATTCAAATCTGGTGAGGTAGTAATAGTCATAGTATACATAAAACAGCTTGGTATTGCGTACAGAATAATAAAATGTATAATAACTTAAGGTTTTACTGGTTATTTCACAAAAAAACGCAAAATTTACGGAGCACTGTGAGTCCACCGGCGCCGAAATTCAAAGTGGTCGTCATTCAGTTTCTAAAGGTTTTATTTACGAGTGAATGTCTCTATCTCTTCGTTCGATTTGTTCGGTATAGGAAAATAAAGAAATTAAGACCTTATTTTCAGTAGTTTATTGTCAAAATCGAGTATAAGTGGTGTAGGTGCAATGAGCACTTATCAGTTCTTGCGCAGACAACCTAGGGCGCACTGATCAGAGCTTGCGCATATCAAAGGTTAATAGTTGCACGACATACCTTTTCTGAAGTTCCTCTGCTGCTGCGTCGGGATTGGTCCGTGCTGGCCACCTCCCCCGACCCCGCTCACACCGGCTTGGCTCATATTGTAAGCCAACTGTAACACACAAAAACACAATAAATTGGTTGTAACTAATACTCAAACACTCAGGGGGCATATCAGTTTTCGAGTGGTACAGTAAAAATCCTCTTTCACGTGTCAAGTATTCTAAATGTACCTAGGCAATTTTTAGTTTATGCAAGTTACCGGGGGAGGCGCTGCACTGGATTTTCATACATTTGTGATACTTGACTCGGTATCGAGGACAGTATCCAATACTACGGTAAACTGGTGTTAACCCCTAGGATGTTCAAACCATGCTTAATGTTGATAGATTAGCACAGAAAACAGTTAAATTATAAAGGTACGCGTCCACTGGATCGGAATCGGAGCGTTGGGAAAGGAATTGTTGATTTTTATGGTACAGTCGACCAAGACAGTGGTTTAAAACAAGTTTCTTCCACTTTATCATTCGTCGTAGGTGACACTGTATAAATCATCTAGTAAAGATGTAAAGGCCTAAATGTTTATTTATCCATCCTTTCACACATCAATCTATATCTAAGGCCTTCCTCTACTTGTATACCCATCCACACTCATATTTATGTATATCTAAACCCTATGCTTCAGTGTTAAACACATACATACAATAAGAACGATTATTATTTTTATTCCTTACCACCGGATTTAGAGATTATGCATAGAGTTTATCATCGTGATTAGGTCACGTGCAGTGCAATAAACTTATAGGTGTGGTAATCTATTGGCGAGTAATACCGCTGGTATAGGTCCCGCCACGTAAAAAGAGCGCTGGCTGTCAAACTGCGCAGTGGTCGATGATTGGTGGAGAGGTAACGCGGCGCACTTCATACCATTGATTAAGCTAATGCTATTGGTTCGTCAGCGAGCGAACACAGGCGCAAACATAGCACCGCTACCTCCCCTCAGCGCTCTTTTTACGGGGCGCGACCTATACCTCCGCTAAACTGATTGATGTAAATCGTTAGACGCAATGATGACAAAAACGCACGAAAGTTCGATAATATTTCACTCCTCTGGCTGTTTAATGTGATTTCATCTTTTGTGTCTGCATTGCTGTCTGTATTTTAATTTTTGTTTTTGTGCATCACCTAAGTTTACAGCGCGTTTTACAAACGCGCGGATAGTGTGCATGGGTCACAGTTTGCCGACTGCCTGTACGCCGCGCGTTTGTATCGATACAAACGAGCAGATGCATTGCGTTTGCAGTGACTGCGCGTTCAAAAACGTGGTGTGCTAAGGCTTGTAAATATTGAAATCAGTGTTTTTATGTGTCATATTCAAATGGCAATGAGTCTTATTTCTTTTGACATACATACATTCATAAAATCACGCCTCTTTCCCATGGGGGTAGGCAGAGACCACGGATCTCCAGTCACTCACGTCACTCAAAGTTAGCGGCGTTGTACAAAAAACGAATTCAATGTCTGTTTAAAATGTTAGCTGGCCGTCTCGCAAATGGATGCCCTCCTTAACAGTTGTACAAATAGGTAAGTGCCGAAGTTCGACCGATAAACTGTATCGGGTCGCGATTAAGTTTTAATTGGTCGTGATAAGAAATTGTAGTATCTGTCAGTTTGTTTGTACATGACGGATGACACAGTATTGTCGCAAATGTAATCTTTGTAAGAAAATTTTAAATACATAATTTTAACTTGAGCGTTTTAATCACATGAAATTGAAAAACCGTTATAATCACATGAAATTAAATAACACTGTACAGAATAAAAGATTTAAAGTATGACAAAGTAAGGGGCTTGGATCAGCTGAGCTATCTATGGATTGTTTATAACGACACTTCACTAATTCTAATATTTTACCCAGAGGCATATAACAAATGCTGAGTTGGATTATTTTTTGTATTGTTCTTTATTTTTACTGTGTTCTTTTTTTTGTGTTTGTTTTTTTCTATTATAATTATCTGTATGTTTTGTGACGCAAATTATATTAATTGTTATTCTTATTTTATTCTAATGAATTAAGTACGTGTTGAGCCATGTTAAGTTATAAGATATAGTAGATTCGTTTCTGTACAGAATACTGTCTGCGCTAAAAGTTCAAGGAAATTGTTTTTCATTACGTTCAAAGTATCTCAAGTTATAAAATCATATAGTTATATTTCCCGTGCAAACTAGTTAAGTAAATGTCTATAATTTATGCAAATAAATTTTAACGAATTTCAATAAAATTGCCAAGGTCGCTATCACTTTATAGAAGAATTTTCTTTGCAAAATTATATTCTCGATTATTTTAATATCTAAAAAAATTACTTATTATTTAGGACCATTAAACTTGGAAGTAGATTTTTTTATATTTTCTAAACATTGTGAGAACAGTATTATTACGTTCGCTTTTTTTTTGTTATTATTAAATATTTCAAAAATCATATTACGCGAGTGGAACGGTAGCCCGTCGTTAGATCAAAAAGCAATCTTAGCTAAGTCAAAAACCTATATCAAAATTATAAACTAGATTGTTATAATCGGAAAAGCCGTGTGAATAAACTAACACCGGCCAAGATTACACATGACATTGAAAGTACTATCAGTCATTCTTCAACAGAGAACCGGATTGGTGCTACAAAATGTGGTATATTTGGTTAATTCTAACTCTGTTCCTCATAAAGGCATACAACAAATGGAGCACGGGGAAGTTCTACGACGACAGTGTGATGAGTGGAAAGGTGGTTATTGTGACAGGAGGCAACAGTGGTATAGGATATGCAACAGCGTTGGAACTAGCGAAACGCGGGGCCAAAGTAATCCTCGGCTGCAGAGATAATAATAGAGGAGTGAAGGCGGCTGACAGGATTAAGAAGAAATCGAAGAACAACAGCGTTAGACACATCTTCTTGGACCTGGCGTCTTTGACGTCCATACGAGAGTTTGTCGAAGAGTTCAAGAAATCAGAAGCGAGATTAGACGTTTTGGTAAACAATGCGGGAACGAGTGGAATCAGTCAAGGTTACACAGAAGATGGGATAGTCAGAGATATGCAGATCAATCACTTCGGACCGTTTCTACTAACTCTACTGCTCTTGCCGTTGCTTAAAAAATCAGCACCAAGTAGAGTGATTATCGTGTCATCGGTTCTCCATCGTTTCGGATGTATAGAAGACTTGAATGAGATGAACCGGTATTCGTATGTCCAAGCGTTTTGCAACAGCAAGCTTTGCAACTTACTTTTTGCGACGGAGTTATCAAAAAAGCTGGAGGGGACCGGTGTGGTCGTGAATAGCGCTCATCCAGGTCAAGTGAACACGTCTTTGTATAAATCGACTATTTTTGAGAAGATACGAAGTTTGATTCTGTACTCGTTCTTCAAGAGCCCGTACGATGGAGCGCAGACTAGTGTCTATTTAGCGGTGTCTGATGATTGTGATCAAGTTACCGGAAAATACTTCGCTGACTGCGAAGAGAGTAAGACGAGTTTGAAAGTTAACGAAGAGAATGCTAAGCGATTGTGGAATTATTCTGTGAATCTTGTCAAGTTGCGGCCGGGGGAAGCTATTTAGTTTTTATTTAGATTTAGAAACTATATTGGTAATTCGAAAGATTGTTATTTTCTAAATTTATTTTAGTAATTACGAGTATATTCCATGACTATTAATTCATGTAAAAATACATCGCGACTCGAGTGGTTTGAATAGGATTTATGAAAAGCTATCTCTATTATTTCTATACAATTGTACAAATATAAATATATACGATGGTAAAGGCAATGCCTTTATTCAGAAGAAGTTTTATAAATGATATGCTTTTTCCATTTTCTTCAAATTTTAAAAGAACCAGAAACTATGTACAACATGGTATTTCAAGCAATAAATATTACTTTTCTGAATGAAAGCAAAAATACTTCACTAATATGAATATGGAATTTTAATTCAGTGATTAGAAGAATATACCGCTGTAAACTTTCGGTATAAATTGCTAAATTAGCAACAGCCTATACCAATATTTATTTTTAGAGTAATTATAAAATTAAAATTACAAATTTGCGCAATGTATAGGTATTATCTGCCATGGAAACAAGTGATAATATTGATAAGAGTATATTATATAAGATTAAATTATCGTTTACGAATGCAAGTGGTTATCTCAAAACCACATCCGATTCTTAATAAATCATTGGAGTCAATTCCTAACTAACCTAACCTAACCTAACTAAAACTATATTGCCATCCTTTTTATTCCCATCGCTATGAAAGGGACGGCAACAATTTTAGTTAGCTTAGTTTAGCGTTTTGCGACACTCAGAATTGCCACTATTCTCTAAAATCTTTAGACTCTTTAAATATAGGGTAATCAGAGGCACATCCAAATTAAGACTATGCCTACATTTTGTAGAAATAAGCAGTGATAGGTTGTATTGTATATAGCTTTGTTAAATATTAAGTTGTAAATAATAATTACTGAATAAGAAAAACTGAATGTTTGATAAAATCGATTTGTGAAGGTGATTGAAACTTGCCTAGTTTACAATAAAGATGATAAATAATTTGTAAATAAACATGTAACATACATTTAAAGTAGTATTATTTAGGTAGTATCTCATCATCATCATTTTCGGCCTGTGTCTTCTAGGTGTAGGCCTACTCCATTCATTGACACACGTATCTATGCCGCTCGAGCCGCCATATTGAAAAAAAAGCGCCTTACAGCAGATTTTTTACTATAATCTCCTTTCCGATAAATTTTAGGATAAAAAGAATTTTCCTACATATTTTATTGCATAATCAATAGATTTGGCGTACGAGCGCCATCTATATTATTCATTCACACTACCAACGCATATTGAAGTATACTTAGAAGATTAATCTAAATCAAGATGTAACATCTAAATCGTCGATTTTAAGTGGGTAAGTAAGTTCGTATGAGCAAGTGGCCAACTCTGGTGATGGAGTTTTTAGGCCGCCTTAAGCCCTCCGTCATAGCTTAACGACTTTAAAAGCCGGGACTTTAAGTGGGTATTTCCATGTTATAGTGTAAACAAGTGGTTGTTAGAGGCACGTGTTTGGCCCAATAAAAAGTTAGTCACAAAAAAATCAAGAAAAACTATACACAATTAGTTACATTAAATAAATCAAACAGGTGGATTTTCATTCGGGTTTGTTCGCCAAAAGGGAGGTTATTGTTTCAAGCGCTAGTTTATTTTTTGGAGAAACAAAACTCGAACACAGCACGCATTTACAAAGATTCTAGAAAGATACAAGTTACTCAATTATCCCCATTAGGTTTGTCTCAATGGGCAGAAGGATTTCAACCTGCACAAACGACTAAGAGCTATAGGTCGCGTAAAAAGAGCGCTGGCTGTCAAACTGCGCAGTGGTCGATGATTGGTGGAGAGGTAACGCGGCGCACTTCATACCATTGATTTAGCGAGTGCTATTGGTTCGTCAGCGAGTGAACACAGGCGCAAACATACCTCCGCTACTTCCCCGACCAAGCTCTTTTTACTTTACGCGACCTATACAAGCTGACTATACAACGTTTTTCGAAAGAGCAGTCACTGGGCGTCAAAAAACGTCAACGAAATGGCATCATACTCGTTATGATTTTTAAATTATATCTTTCTAGAACCTAGGATGTGGAATATCTTAAACTGTATGTGAGTTGTGTAATACTTGTATGTCCTATTAGGTATTTTATGATAATTTAAGTGACTTACTGTTATAATCAAAGATTTAAAACAAATGAAATGTGTCTTTAAAGAGTAAAAAAACATTTTCAGTTTTATATTCTCGTGCTACATTAGAGACTTCATTTTGTAACTTGTGAAACTTTAAATTAAATTCAAAGAGTAAAGATGTTTAATTGTGAGTAAACTGTACAATGTATGTGTGAGTAGGATGCAAGATATTCCACACTCGCTCACCGCTTCGGGCCGTTCGCGTTTCTCCATCACGAATATAGGGGGCGCGTACTGACGGCACTCGCAACTCATTTCCATCTGTCACAGCGTTTAGTATCAGTTATATCGACGAATATTATAAATTTGTGGTTTCAAAATGTCCTGTGGTTAATTCTGGGCTCTAATCGGAGGCCAATTTCAATAATACCTTACTACGTCCGTCCACCTTGGTAAGTATAGCCTAACAAAAAAATGTATAAAATTGGTCCACTATTTTTTTTTTAATAATATCCTTGGACATTCCACACAGCGTCATCTAATCCCAAGCTAAGCAATTTAATGCTTGTGTTATGGTAACCAGATGACTGATATACTACAATTTTTTTTTGTGTACACCACTATTTTGTAACTACCAAAAAAAGAATAATCAGCGTCATAAATAATAAATTACGTAAATTTCCATGGTCATTCCACATACCATCATCTAGCCCCAAGCTAAGCATCTTAATGCTTGTGTTATGGTAACCAGATGACTGATATTATACTACTTAGATACAATTTTTGTAAATACACACATTATAGATAGAAAAACATCCAGATCCAGAACAAATATCTTCAGAACATGCAAACATTTGCCCCTTGGCGGGGATCGAACCCGCAACCTCCTCGTCTAAGGCGGGCCTTTGCCCACTGCACCACAGAGGTCGTCAATAAGTTTACAAGCTAGTGTAATGCCGGCACCACACATGGGCTTCAACTTGGGGCCAATATTAAAATGGCCAATGGCAATGCTCCGTTTGTGTCGAAAAACCGTAAACGGAGCATTGCCATTGGTCATTCTAATGTTGGAACCAAGTTGAAGCCCATGTGTGGTGCTGGCATAGGCTCAAATCACACCAAAAGAGCGGCGAAGCGGAGTGCGGTTTCAGTGTCATATGCATTTTAACTTTATTTTCATTACTATAATACTTATTATCGCATGAGAATGCCAATATAATGCCCGCGGCGCAGAGGGAATTCCGAATTAGAATACGCGCGCCTTCTCTGCGATAATAAGTATTATAGTAATGAAATAAAGTTGAAATTCGTATGACACTGAAACTGCGCTTCGCCTCGCTACCCTTCGCCGCTCCTTTGGTGTTAGTTGAGCCATAAAGGCATGCCTGCGGGCCTAGCATGTGCAACACGAGAAATCATCTCGTCGTCGACAAAATATTCTCTCCTTCTCTAACATAGTACGTCAGAGCAGTTTGACATTATCGAGATATTGAATTTGTCGTCTCGACGCGTTGCACACGTTAGTCCGTATACAGAAAGAAAGCTGGAAACTTATAAGCGCTTACCAGCTTTGGAAAATATATGAACGCGCGCCGATAAGCACTGAACGATGCCGACAAGTTCCGACAAGCTTCAACACGCACTGGTCAACGCTGGGGACAGTTTTTTATTTAAAATTAATAAAAAACTGTCCGACATTTTGCTTGGTCTGCTTCAACATGCTTCCTTTGTTGTTCCTTTGTTTGTTTGGCGCTTGTCAACGGACCAGCGTTGACAAGCGCCGGTAAGCGCTTATAAGTTTAAAGCTTCCTTTCTGTATACGGCCTTAGGCGTACTGGTACTCACGGCGGGGTGTGGATGCGGCAGATAGGCGGGCGGCTGCTGCGCGGCCGCGGCGGCCGCCGCCACCATCGCGTACGGCACGGCCGCCACCTGCGGAAGATACGCCTATAAAGAATAGTCTATGTTCTCTTCTCAATACATACATAGAAATCATTGAGATGTATTATAGAGCCACAAACAGACGAATAAAATGTAAACGCCAAAACTCGGCGCACGCTACGTAGTGCGCAGTTTTTCTTTTTTGCGTACAAGCGACATTGAACATTAAAGCAAACGACATAACGTCTACATTCAAATGTCATTGTAGAACATTGAATTTGCACGCACATTTTTGAGTGTTGTCAGCTATTAGATTGTGACTCTTTAATACGTCTCAATGATAGAAATAAATAAAAGAAATATGATCACTACTGTATCCCAGTGAGCGGTAGACATTTCTTTCAGATCATTAGTTGATCATTGGTCAATGTTGAAATCAAAGGAGTGCCAATCAAAAAATCCGAGAACCTCTTCGAAATCATTGACAAGATTGGTCAACGCATCAACTACAAGGTTACTAAGTCCCAGATCAACTACGTAAGCCGAATCCCGTCTTTCAACAATCAGGATAAAGCTATAGTAGTCAGCTTCCTAAACCGCTATGTAAAAGAAGATTTTGTTGCATCGGCACGCTCACTAAAATCACTTTCATCATCTGATATTGGCTACGCAGTTAGTCAGAGGATTTACGTGAATGATCATCTGTCACCTGATTACAAGAAGCTACTGACGCGAACCAAGCAGCTAGCCAAGGAGAAAAACTACCAATTCATCTGGGTCAAGTTCTCTAAAATCCACGTGCGGAAGAATGATACGACACACGTTATTACAGTGAAATCTGAGTCCGATTTAAACAAAATAGCTTAGAGTGTAGCATATCCCGTGTTATTTTTATTCACGTTACGTTGAACTCATGTTTACATATCCTAACTAAAAACTTTTCGTTTGAACATTTACCTCTCTTTACGAGAAACATATCTATTTCGTACCTTTCTGTTTTACAGATAAATATTAAGTATTTTTTGCTAAACATTTTCATTGTCTCTGTATCATTCGCACTATCGATCACACTTCATAAACATTTACTTTACTCCGTTATTCATGAACACAGTAAGGAGGGATTACTTCATTCTGATCACATTATACTTTTTACTTCAACAGCTACAACTAACTGCGAAGCTCGCTGGAATGTCAAGGTTATGCTTTATCTACGTTTATGCATTGCACTCGCTCGCATTACAAATGCTATGCTATTTCACTTGCACCCATTGGTGCTTATAAACTTTATTTATTGCTACACAACACTTGCATACTTATTATCAACCCGAGCTGCTACTGTGATTGTTTTCGTAACTACTCTGATGTTGTTTACAGTTAATAATGGATAAGAAAAAGCTCGAATGCTATTATCAGAATGTCCGTGGTCTGCGTACTAAAGTAGCTACGTTTCGCCGTAATTTACTATTAAATTGCTATGATGTTTTAGCTATAAGTGAAACTTGGTTGCTTGAGAGTATATCAGACGCAGAATTATTTGATGACAGGTACTCAGTTTGGCGTCGGGACCGTAGGTATGATCTGACTGACCAAGCGAGGGGAGGTGGGGTGCTATTGGCTGTTCGTAAGGACTACCAGGTTTTAGCTAGGCCAGAATGGCACTCGACTGCAGAGGACCTATGGCTAACTATAAAGTCTTCTAATGTCCGAGCCCCTGATCATGTGCATGTCTGTGTACTATATCTATGTTCAGAAAACAAAGGTCTGAGTTTTAGCCAACAGCTTTCGAATTTTATGACTAACTTACGTGATATAATGGTGGCCAATCCTTTGGATAAATTCGTAATAATGGGAGACTTCAACATGAAAGCTATTCAGTGGGCCTGTGTGGATGGTTTAAATTATTTGAGACCTGTCGGCTCATTGGGCAGGATGGAATTAGAATTCTTGGATGAACTGGCGGTGGTCGATCTTTATCAATTTAATAATATACATAATCAAAATAATGTTATTTTAGATTTAATTTTATCCAATATAGATCTATCCGTGTCTAGCTGCATTAACCCTATTGTACCATTAGATAAACAACATCACGGCGCATTGATTGTATCAATCAATATATGTATTAAAGAACATCTAAAACCAGCGCCAAGAATAAAATATTGCTACAATAAAGGTAACTACGTTGCCTTCAATAGGGATCTTTCAATGGTTGACTGGAATGAATGTCTGATGAGTGGCTCGCTAGAGGAAGCAACTGGTACCTTCTACAAATTGTTAAACTCCTTGAGAGACAAATATGTACCTACCAAGTCTGTCCGTCAGAATGTATTCCCGCCATGGTACTCCCCGGCCCTTAAAAAAGTACTCAAAGAAAAGTTCAAATTTTTTACTAAATTTAAGCGCTACGGTTTAGTAGCTGACAAAAATACAGTTGACTTCCTTGGAAGGAGAGCTAGTATTCTGGAAGTCGGGTGCTATAAGCAGTTTATCTCATCCGTTGAAGATTCGATTAAGGATAATCCTAGGTTTTTTTGGTCCTATCTAAAGTCATTATCTAAGTCAACCTCATTACCGAATACCATGACCCATAATAATATAACTGCAAGCTCTGGAACCGAAATTTGTAATTTATTCGCTGATTATTTCAATTCTAATTTCCTTGTGCCCCAGAATCAAAGTATCCAACGTTGTAACCTTGCTGCTGCTGCTCAACCTTGTCGTATGCCTATCGATTGTAACTTATCAACTATTGAGCTTTCGGTTCCATTAATTCATAATAAGCTATTGAAACTTGATAAAAATAAATCAGCTGGCCCGGATTCCATTTCACCGTTACTACTGATCAAGTGTGCAGAGTATGTAGCGATTCCACTATTTATACTATTTAGTAGGTCTATTAGTGAAGGTTATGTTCCTACTATTTGGAAATCAGCGTTCATAACACCCGTCCACAAGAAAGGCCCGAAAGATAAGATCCTCAACTACCGGCCTATATCCAAACTTTGTATTGTTGCTAAATTGTTTGAAAAGTTGGTATACGACCAAGTCTATGGTTCTCTAAAGAGCTCTCTCCCGGCTACCCAGCATGGGTTTCTCCTCGGTCGGTCAACTGTCTCGAACCTAATACTTTTTAACCAATCTCTTACTGATGCGATGAGTGACCGCCACCAAACGGATGTGATCTATACGGACTATAGCAAAGCCTTTGACCGTATAGATCACAGCCGTCTTATTTTTAAGCTATCCTCAGCTGGCATTAGGGGTGACCTTCTGCGGTGGTTTGCCTCATATATTGATAATAGATCCCAGGTGGTGGTGCTGGGTAATTACTCATCTAAATGGATGGGTGTTCCTAGTGGCGTTCCCCAGGGTTCGCTACTGGGACCACTTCTATTTCTGATATTTGTTGCCGATATTGACTCATGCTTCCTAAACTCCTCTATCCTTACTTTTGCTGACGATATGAAGATAATGAAAGCAATCACCTGTCAGTATGATGCTATACTTCTACAGGAAGATCTTGACCGCCTGGACTCATATTGCCTAGATAATAAACTTGATCTCAATGCCAGTAAATGTAATGTCATAACATATACTAGGAAAACCAATGTAATTAACTTCAATTACACCTTGAAGGGACATGTTCTCCATAGATTGAATGAAGTAAGGGATTTAGGAGTAATTCATGACTCTAAGCTTATTTTTGATTCGCATGTATCGTCCATTGTTAGCAAAGCTTCTAAAGCCTTAGGGTTTATAATGCGATCCTCAAAAGACTTTGCAAATGTGAAAACAATTAAAATCCTTTACAGCACTTATGTGCGATGTCACTTGGAATATGCTTCCCAGGTGTGGAATCCAGCCTATGAAATATATATTGATAGACTTGAAGCCATCCAAAGAAAATTTTTGCGCTTTCTTAATTTTAGATTAAAAAGTTATCACACTGATTATCTGTCTAACTGTGCCCGGCAACATCTTCTTCCTCTTCATCTAAGAAGGGACTTCGCGGATGTAGTCTACCTATCACGTATTATAAACTCTGCAGTGGATTGCCCACCCCTCCTCAACAAAATACTGTTCTATACACCTACACGGACATTTAGAAAGAGTAGCCTTTTTTATCTTCCCTCAGTGCCCTCAAACTATTGTCAAAATACCTTTGTTTATCGAGCAACCAAAACATTCAACGATCTTGACAGGGAGCATGACCTTGATCCATTTTGCTGCAGTGTAGCATCTCTTAAAAAAAAGCTCAATGACACGTTTTTTGATCGGTATAAGCCGACCCATGAGCGTCCTATTGAGTTTGATAAAGCAGCATAAATATTCAATAATATTTCCCTTATTGGTGTTGTTCATGTTAGCGACGTGATTGCGTGTGATTTGAATATAGTGACAATGTGTGCATTTTTTATTTTTATTGTGTAATTTGTAGGTGGGTAATGTATCCATGTTATGTATTTGTTTAAGTTTATTTCTTTTGTTGTCTTTTTGTTACCTATTTTGCCACTATTCGTGGAGACCTTTAAATGGCCTTTTAGTAGTCTTAGCTTAAGTTATTATCTCGTTACTTTGTGCCGATGGTCTTCCTAAAATAAATAAATAAATAAATAAATAAATAAATTAGGCAATTTTTTTACATCTTTTTGAAGATATCTAAGGGGGTAGTCAGAGGTATGTCTAAATACATACATATTTGCTACATGCCAGCAAGCCCATCGACGCTATTAGAAAGCTAACCGGTACAGTCTAGAATCTAGACTGTACCGATGACGTAATCATCATCTAGACTCTAAATGATGATTACGTCATCGGTAGTTATTTACTTTTTTTACAGATTTAATATTTTTATCCCTTACTCTATGTTGAATACTGTATCGGTAAGATCTAATCTCTATCCTAAATCTACAAGGATGACAAGGATAGGGGGGGGGGGGGGGGGGGGGTAAATAATAGTAATAAATCTGCTTATGTAATATTTGAACGGTCCCATTTGCTATGAATCAAACAAGTAAGGTATAGTTACCATGTGCTGCGGCGGCGGGTGCGGCGCGGGCACGTAGCTGACGCCCGGCCCCATGACGCCCAGTCCCACGCCGCCCACGCCCACGCTCACGCCCACCTGGCCAGAGGGCGTGCCCGGCGTGTGAGGACTGGAAACAACAACAATATTACTTAATAATCAATCTAATCCATTGAGATGTATTATAGAGCCACAATCAGACAAATAAAATGTAAACGCCAAAAATCTGCGCACATTACGTAGTGCGCCGAGTTTTTCTTTTTTGCGTACAAGCGACATTGAACATCGTCTACATTCAAATGTCAAATGTCATTGTAGAACATTGAATTTGCTCGCACATTTTTTGAGTGTTGTCAGCTATTAGATTGTGACTCTTTAATACATCTCAACGATCTAATCTTAATAATTTAACTGACGACCTCTGTGGGACGGTTCGGCGTGTCCTCCGTGTTGCGGGTTGCGAGGTTGCGGGTTCGAATCCCGCCGCGGGAAAAGTGTTTGTACGTTCTGCAGATATTTGTTCCGGATCTGGACGTTTTTCTATTTATAATTATATGTATTTACCAAAGACGATTAATATCTAGATATTAATATCTAGATATTAATCGTCTTTGGTATTTACAAAGAAAATTATTTATAGTCGGCGAAAAGCTACAAGAAAATGAATTGAATTTTTTTTTAATGAAATATGATCATCATCATCAGCCACTTTTTACCCACTGCTGGGCATAGGCCTCCCTTCGTGAATGCCATTCGCCTCTATCCTGCGCTAGTCTTAGCCACGAAATATGATCACGACTGTATATTTCCAAAAGGCGGTAGACATTATTTTATGGTATCTTTTTTTTAAAGCATTTTTATTATTGGCGGGGATCGAACCCGCAACCTCCGCGTCCCAGGCGACTAATAGGTAAATGGCAACTCACCGGCTGTGGTTCGGTGTGGAGGGGCTGCGTGGCTGGAAGGGCTTGGCCGCGGGGTTGAACTCCTTCGCGTTGGGGTTGAGAGTGGACTTCTTCAGCGTAGCGGTGGCGCGGTCCACGCCGGGGGACGCGGGCGGCGGGGACAGGGGGGAGGGGGCCTCGCGGCCGGGGGGCGACGCGCCTTTAGGGGGCATGGGGGGCTGGAAACAAACATTCAATTATAGCAACCTTTTTTTCTATGTCAATATAAGAAAGAGAAAGAGTCTGCTCGTTTGTATAAAAGTTCTTGATTAACAAGCGGGTGAAACCGCCAGGCACAGCTAGTAATAGTAAGTACATAAAATCAAGCCCCTTTTCCATAGAGGTAGGTAGAGACAGATTTCTCTCTCATTACATTCCTGTCCAACTTTTGAGCAAAAACATAAAAAAAACACTACACATATTCAATATTTTAATTGAATGAGGTCTTATAAAAATAGGTTGCTTGGAGTCGCTTTCGTTTTAAGTTTCTCTAGCGATACTATGTATTATGGTAATGAAGATAAAGTTTAAAATTATATGACTGTAAACATGCTCGCCGCTTCCCTGCCATCTCGGTGTGTGTTGAGTCTTTAGCAAGCTTCGCCACGACCTCAAGAGTTCTAGTCTCTCTCTCTTTGCTTCAAGTTTCTCTCGCATTACCTAACTTCCACTTTACTAATCTAATTGCGATTTTCCGACTAAAACTTATGGTCTTATTCATAAAAATATGCCAATTTAATATTAAAAAAAGATTTTTGTCTTGTAATCTTATGTCAATGAAAAGAGATAGCAACAGAATTAATATCCGTTTTAGCTAAAGTAGGTTTACTAATGCTGGGTTCCTATATCCAACTAACGGATGTCCGTAGGTCGGTCGTCATAGCAACGTTGTTATCTGTCAAAAAGTCTCATACATTTTGTGTTGTATAAACAACGTTGCTATGACGACCGACCTACGGACATCCGTTAGTTGGCTATAGGAACCCGGCATTAACCAATATGCGTAAGGTTAGGTTATATTATAAAGTTACCTTGTGCGCCGAGGGCGGGGTGTGCTGTTTGGGCGGGCGGTCCCGCTTGTGCTGCGGCTCCGAGGGCGCGCCCACGTTAGCCGACACCTCCGGGGGGGAGGCGGGGGGGGAGGGGGGCTTCTGTAACTAGACATACAAAAACAATATTAATACTATCACGACTGTAATGTCTCAAGATGCGATAGACATACTCTTTCAGATCTTTTCGCCATATTTAGATTCTATGAAAATGACTGACAAAAGTCAGAGGTAAGTCTAAATTAAAATGAAAAATCTTACTAAAAGCTTTACGGCTTCGATGGGATTCCAGCCCGCGAGATACAAGCGATCACCCTTAAGCCGGGCTGCCTTACCACTCGGCCACGAAACTATCAGTAAGATGATATTTCGGTTAAAGCACCGAAACAAGTCTAAATTTACTTCATTTAAAGTAAATACTCACAGCGGGTTGTGGAATGATAGGCGGCTGCATCTGCATCGGCTGAGGCATCTGCTGCGGGGCGTGCGGGTTGTGCGGGGCGTGCGGGGCGTGCGGGGCCGCGGGGGGGAGGTGCGGGGGCGCGGGGGGCGGGGGCAGGTGCGGGGGGGGAGGCACGGGGGAGGACACCAGCTTGAACTCGTGACCGAACTTTCGCAGCTCCTGGAACAAATACCATGTTATATATTATTCAATTATTGTCACTATTGACAGCTAAAATATTGGCCTGAAAACTCCGTCACCAGAGTTGGCCACTTGCTCATACGAACAAACGAACTATTGACAGCTCAATTAACGCTAATTGTCTATCCTAAAATGACAGAAACTGAAGTTATATTGGTTTCAATTCAGATGTCGCATTAACTAATTCGACAGCCACTCAGCTGATAATGACACTTGCAGTCACCCATCCAAGTAGTGACCGCTCTGAGCGTTGCTTAACTTCAACGACCTATCAAAAACGTGTTAGCAAGCTTCGCCAAGAGCGCTCTTACTAATACTGTAATGTATAGGTAGCGCCACGTAAAAAGAGCGCTGTCTGTCAAACTGCGCAGTGGTCTATAATTGGTGGAGAGGTGTTGCGGCGCACTTCATACCATTGATTTAGCGAGTGCTATTGGTTTGTCAGCGAGTGAACTGAACACAGGCGCAAACATACCCCCGCTACTTCCAATCAGCGCTCTTTATACGTGGCGCGACCTATAAACACTTTGTGAGTATGTGAGTGTGGATTGCTGACAGTTTAGTGGCGCAAACCACAACGCAAAGATTAAATAGGCTATCAGTGAGGAATCTTTCTTTAATTGTTTTATTTTAGCTGTAAGTTTTCCTAAAATTGTAAAAATTAAATAAAATAAACATTTAAAATAATAACACTAGTTGGTACCTGTACTTCGTCTCTTCTTGGCTCGGGCGGCGCGTGGTGACGCGGGGGTCGGCCGTGGTTCTCTTGACTCGGTGGTGGGTTCTAAACAGACACAATTTCATGTTACTTTACTTAAATATGTCAGAAGGGACAGAGGTTAATTTTTGGAGTTTTACTAATGAAGATTATAATTGTTTTTCTATTCTTTTCACAAGCTCTAAGGATTATACGGGTTGATGAATTCTGAGATGAATATAAAGGAGTGACATAGACATTAAATTTATTTAAATAGTTAAACCCAAGCAGTTAAACCCTGCTTGGGTTGAACTATTTATTTTACCAAGTTTTTATTTATTTTTAGTTTTTTTAACAAAAACAAAAACATTCAACGCAGTCAAATTTTTAAAGTTTCATTTATTTTTCATTAGTGTTTGAGCAAAAAAACAATCAAGGCAGTCAGATTTTTTCTTCAAAAAGGATCTAAAAATTGCCTAAAAAGATCTGAAAGAAATGTCTACCGATCCCTGGGATACAGTCGTGATCATATTTAATGATTTTCTTAGATTCTATACTTGTTTTTGCATTAATAAATACTTGTAGGAAACAGTACTAAACGCGCCGGAAATTCATGTACTCACACCAAAAGAGCGGCGAAGAGCAGCCAAGCGGAGCGCAGTTTCAGTGTCATACGAATTTCAACTTTGTTTTCATTACTTTAATACTTATTATCGCAGAGAAGACGCGCGTATTCGAATTCGCCGGATATTCGCGACTCGTTCGCGTTTCTCATGCAATAATAAGTATTATAGTAATGAAAATAAAGTTAAAATTTATATGACACTGAAGCTGCACTCCGCTTCGCTGCTCTTTGCCGCTCTTTTGGTGTGAGTTGAGCCTAATGGTACTCACATGGTGGTGATGAGGTGGGAAGCCTTGTCGTGAATGTTGAGGACCGCGGGGTTCCCCGTTCACTTTGCTTGCAACTTGAGCAGCCCTGCAAGTTACAAAAGCAGGTGAAAATTAAGGGTTTAATCATTGACCTAGTATAGTACCTGGACGAACAGTGAGCATGCCGCCGAAAGGGACAAAAAATACAGTGAATCCGTAGTCTCGTAGTACAAAATTCAGAGCATCAAGTTTCCGGCCATACAAAAAAGCGGCACGCGATGAGGGACAAAAGATAATTCAATTCAATTCAATTTCATTTATTTTAGACTTATAAAATTACATAAAAACAGTCTATAATAAAACGCTTTGCCTCATTTACTCACATGAGTGTTGTATATATTCTTCTCTGTTTTTGTGTGAACGAGAAAGGAATATACAGCGCTCCATTTCTTACTTTCTCTAAGGTCCAAGGATATTTATTTATAGATGAATGAGAGTACTCACTGCTGCGACTGATGCGGTGGGAAGGGCGGTACATGGTAGCCGCCCGCTTGGGCAGCGTAGCTTTTACCGCCCGTGCCGGGACCCGGGAGCGGCTGTTGCTGCAGACAAATCATTTAATATTTATGGTCTTCCATTGAGATGTATTATAGAGCCACAATCAGACAAATAAAATGTAAACGCCAAAACTCGGCGCACGCTACGTAGTCCGCAGTTTTTCTTTTTTGCGTACAACATTGAACATTAAAACAAACGACATAACGTCTCCATTCAAATGTCAAATGTCATTGTAGAACATTGAATTTGCTCGCATATTTTTTTAGTGTTGTCAGCTATTAGAAGAACAGGCTATTTGACTAGTTTCTAAAATCCATCTCATATTGTTTATTTGTGATGTATGATACAAACAATGTTTATTTTAATTTATAATAAGTATTTGTTTGTGAAATTATTCAATACTATTGATGTTTTAATGCAGATTGCTCTTCAGTCTATCTACGCAAATGGCAATAAAAAAATTTATTTTTCATAATGTCAAATAGCCTTTTAACAAAATAATCTTACCGGCGAGTCATCTTGCCTCCGCCTAACATCGTCAGTGTGCGGCGGCGTATAGTTGCTGCGGGGGCGGTGCTCCTTCTCCTTATTGTCACGGGGATAGGGGGCGGGGGCGGGGGCGGGGGGCGCGGGGGCGGGGGCGGAGGGGGCGGGCGCGGGGGCGGCGGGGGGAGGGGGGCCGGCGCCGCGCGAGGACGCGGGGGGGGAGCTGTTGTTGGGGGTCGTGGGCTTCACTAGCTTGCCGGTCTGGAACAAACAGCATTGTGGTAAAAAATAATTTATATCATGGACCTAGTATAGTACATGGACGAACAGCGAGCGTGCCGCTGAGGGACAAAAAATGTGCAGTAATCCACAGTTTCGTAGTACGAAATTCGGAGCATCAAGTTTCCGGCCATACAAAAAAACGGCACGATGATAGGCAAAAGATCTAATACTTTGTCTCTTTTACTCACAAGAGTGTTGTATATATTCTTCTTTGTTGTGTGACTGAGAAAGGAATATACAGCTAAAAAAACAAAATTAAAAATGTATTTATTCAGTACGATCGTTTATAGACCACTTTGACATGTCACGTTCTTAAAACTAGGTGATTCTACTGCCTGTTCCAACGCGACTCCCTACACCAGGGAAAGAATCAGGCAAGAACCTGCTGGTGTGAGCCTAGCTTTTTTTTCAGCGGTCCAATCTTAATACTAAGTAAATATAAACTGAGTCGGAGCACGTTTAGTCCCAAGCGTTTTTGTCATCAAAGTAATCTGATATTCTCTATTTCTTACTTTCCCTAAGGATTATATACATTTCAAACTCAAAATAGACTATATCAAGGTAGGTATAATATAAGATTGTATGTACCTGCATATTCTTCCCCCGTTTATTAGGTATGACGTATTTCCCGGGCGCGGGCGCGTCCTGCGGGCGTGCGACAGCAGCGAACCGCTCCTCCTCGTCCCCGTTCTCTAGCTCGATGCGTGCTTTGTATGTGGCTGTGCCCTCTATCTCGGCGGCTATCTCCTCGGCCTTCGCCTCTGCGTCTCTGTTGGGTGGATAAGTTTGATTGACAAGCTGACACATCATGACATCTGATAAAACCAATATGTCCCATCCAGACTCTCCTCGAGGCTACACGAGGGAAGCGAGTGCGAGAGTGAGGACGATGCGCTCGTGTCCGCTCGCCTCGCCTCGCTGGCGCTCCGCTTGGTGTCGATTTTCGGGCGCGAGTCAAAGGACGCGAGGGGGCGAGGCGAGACAATCAACGGCGGGCAACTGAATAAATGGAGAGTGTGGATGGCTGACACTCCTGCCGCCTCCGCTCGCCAAGACTCGTGCGAGAGCCTCGTTCGAGAGGTGTTACCAGACCACTACCGAAAACTTAAGGGGATGAAAGTACCCATCAATATGAACAACTTTTTCTAAGAAACCAACACTGTGAACGCGAAAAAAAAAACAGCTGTTTCATACACTTTAGCCAAGTAGGTATTGAACTTATGTATGGAACTGCTGTTTTTTTATCGCGTTCACAGTGTTGGTTTCTTAGAAAAAGTTGTTCATATTGATGGGTACTTTCACCCCCTAAAGTTTTCGGTAGTGGTCTGGTAACACCCTGTATACTGTTATATAAGCTTATGATTATGTATACTGTTAAATTGTCGGTCCCGGCTTTTAAAGTCGTTAAGCCATGACAGCCTTTAGGCGGCCTAAAATCTCCGTCGCCAGAGTTGGCCACTTGCTCATACGAACTTTTTAATTCCCTTGTTCAACGTAATAAGAAAAATAGGTGGCGGCGCTAGTATGTATGACGCATACAACCACCTTAACATTACTTATTTCTATTCTAAATCTCACCTGTAATCTTGAGTATCCTTACGCTGCAGCTGCAGAGTATATCCAGTCAGAGAATTATCATACGTACTGTGTACTCCATACACCTGAAACAAAAAATAAATAAATAAAAAATCTTACAAAATTTTCAAATCCGGCGGGATTCGAAACAGCCTTAAGCCGGACTGCCTTTACCTCTCGGCCACGGAACCCCTAATGCCAGAATTCAATTTATCAGTAAGATGATTTCGGTTACAGCACCGATTAATATAATTTATTCACTGTAAAGACTAGCTGCTCCATGCTTTCACGCCAAAACCACTGACCCGTTTTTAAAGAAATTTGGTACATAATATAGATAAGATCTTGTGAATATTTTTCTTTAAAATCGCTTCAGTGGTTTACTTTAACCTAGACAGAAGGAAACCCTTAAAAGAAGAAGAGGTGCACGAGTCTCCCGTATCACCGCTAGATGGCGCTATTAACAACTTTACCTCTTCGTTCTTGCGGAACATATCGTTCGCGTCCCAGCCGTTAGCGCGGTGGTCGAGGCTGAGCTCCTCGATGCCTGCGTCTCCGTTCAACGAGCGCGAGTCCCCCGTGTCCCCGTCGCAGCCATCCCACGGCTCTAAATGCCGTTCCTCGCCCGATCTGCCGTTACCTGTAGAAAGACATTTTTATAATAGCACACGGGAAATTACTAACGTAAAATTATCGTCGATTTAGATACCGACTATGTTTCGATTCTTCCGGAGAATCCTCATCTGGGTATGAGTGTGGTCACTCCTCGCGGTCGCGTCTCACACTGAGTGTGAGACGCGACACACTTAACGGGACACTGTAGTGCCTGGGACATTGTTGAGATGGAACAGGCTTGTAGCACCTAAACCATCCTCAGCTAAGTCGGCCATATCCACAGGAAAGACAATGGTCAACACGTGTGGGGCTAACTAGCTCCATCTTTACTCACCATTAAACTTCCCCGCAGTAATAGCACTGTCCGTCTGAAAGACATCATGCGTGGCGTACTCCAGGTCACTGTCCTTGGCGCGGATGGAGACCACATCCTGGGGCTTGAAGATAAGCTTCTCAACCACGGAGTCCACGGCGACCACGCCCTCTTGGTCCACTCGGTGGGCCACTTCTAACACCACCTGGAGACAAGGAAGTTTTTTAGTTGATTGGATTTCGAATGAATGAACAGTATTGTACGCTAACAAAATACCCTTGGTGGCAAAGTTGGCATGTTTCACGGTATGTAAGTAGTTAGTAATTTTAGTGCCTACCTATATTTTTTTTTTTTTTTTGAAATTGTTTAAATTTTAGTATTAGGCACACCGCCTTCCTGCAAATTTTCCGTAACCCTAATGGTTGCCTGGAAGAAATTGCTTTTAGCAATAAGGCCGCCAGTTGGTTTCACAATTTGTTCTTTAAAATTGTTACTAAGTATTATAGTTTAAAGAAATCAATAAAGAATTATCTATCTATCTATCTATCTATCTAACAGCCGGTTTTCCGAACGTAGATCAACTCCAAAATTAACTAATGATCAAATCACGTAACAAGTGTCAAATCAGGAACAAATTCGAACATTGATTGGCTGTGAGATAAGTAGAAGATAATGCAAAAAAACACGGGAACGGGAACTACCGCGGGTAACACCACGGGGCGCAGCTAGTATTAACAATAAATACAAAAACAGACTGCAGTTTCGTAAGTAGAGCAATTTCTTCCCCTCGAGGTACATTTCTGTTCAAAACTCCAAAAGTCCTTTTCAGTTCCTCACCAATTTTTAATGACACAACCTCAGGAATATTATTCTTTTAAACTACTTTTTTTTTAATATGTCCTCAATTGACGGAGTAATTAGTAAGCATACATAAAAAGAAAAAAAGAATCTAACATCATTAAATTGGAAAATGAAAAATCTTACGAAAAGTTACGACTTCGACGGGAAGTCGTAACTTTTCGTAAGATTTTTCATTTTCTAATGAAATACCTAAGTGTGGTTTAACACTATCATAAAAATATATAAAATCATTAAATTGCTTAGCTTGGGACTAGATGACGCTGTGTGGAATGTCCAAGGATATTTATTTATTATCTTAAGATTACGATTAATTTAAGATTAGGCTGCGGAGCTTTCTTAAAAATAGACATCTATAGCCACACAAAAAGCATAATCCTTCTGACGCACACGGGTAAAAAATTCAACCTTTATCATAACATAACTTGTAACATGACTCCGTAGTTTGTTGAGACTGCAGTTTTTGCCTACGCAAGCTAGGTGTTGAGTGACTTACTATGTACCACTTAACTATACCCTTATATTCCACTTAAGGTGTAAGCGTCAATATAGCGCCGCCTCCTATTTTATTTTATTATTACGTTGAACAAAGGAATTTTAAAAAACTAAATTATTTTATTATTACGTTGAACAAAGGAATTTTAAAAAACTAAATGTTTATTTTGTGAAACCTATCATAATCTTTTTTTTACTACCTAAGTAAGTATGTACTTAACAGTTTAATTTTGTATAGTTTAGGAGGAATAGCGAAAACAGAGTTTGGTGGCCACCAAGTGCAACTTAGCTATTCATTTATCTTTTTCTTATTTTAATTAAAAGACGGGAATTTTGTTAAGACAAATTATTTAGTAATTATAGATTTTTAGCAATTTATAGAAGGTTTGATGATGACTAAGGGGGTAGTCGGCAGCCTAGCCCACGAAAATTATAAATAAGAAAGTTTGTGAGGATGGATGTTTCAGCCAGATCCGTTCAGTAGTATTTGTGAGTAACAAACATCCATACAAACTTATTATATTGTAATGTGGTTCGTTGGTAGAGTTCTCTGGAGGACGTGTGCAATGGTACAGAGACATGATGTAGGTTGTCGGAGTAAATAACACGACTGAGCTTGGTTATGTACTGATGTCAATACCAACACGAGCTTCGCATATTAATACTAGTTACACAAGCTATAAAACCATATACTGCATTAACATTCTATGTAGTTTATCAGTCATCTGGTTACCATAACACAAGCATTAAATTACTTAGCTTGGGACTAGATGACGCCGTGTGAAATGTCCAAGGATATTTATTATTATTATTATTATTTTATTACTTACTAATGTATAAAAACACCAGGAAGCACTCGCTGCCCACAAAGCGCAAACTTATCTAAATAATTGGTTCTCTGCATCACGTTCAATTTACATTGTAATACTAAGGAAATATGATTCACATTGCAATAACATTATAGATGATATAGTTAAAGCTGTTTAGAAATACGCTACGGAAGTCCGTTTAAGCATTAAGTAACATGATAGTAAAATAATAATAACAAAAAGTTATCAGGCTCACTGCTAATATGGATAGATGAATTTTGAATTGAATTAAGGTATCGCCAGGAAAGGTAGAAAGTTTTAAAGATACATAAAAATAAACAAATATACTTGGACATTCCACACATCGTCATCTAGTCCCAAGCTAAGCAAGTTAATGCTTGTGTTATGGTAACCAGATGACTGATATTACAATAGATACATTTTTTGTAAATACATACATATACAATACATAGAAAACACCCAGACTCGCGACAAATATTTGCAGATCATGCAAACATTTGTCCCGCAGCGGGGATCGAACCCGCAAGGGTAACCATCAAGAAGAAAGTCTTTTCTCAGCACGCTTCGGTAACAATAATTACAAGCAAATAACACAAGATCCGTTGTCCATAAAATATACTTATCGATAAAAGATCAAAGGTCGTGGGGTGTTCCTCGAATTTACGTTGTCATAATATCAGGGTTATTTTTGTTGTAAATTAGTAGTTACGACGACCTCTGTGGCGCAGTGGGCGAAGGCCCGCCTGAAACGCGGAGGTTGCGGGTTCGATCCCCGCCAGGGGCAAATAGTTGTATGTTCTGCAGATATTTGTTCCGGGTCTGGATGTTTTTTTATCTACAAATGTATGTATTTAAAAAATACTTAACTAAGTAGTATATCAGTCGTTTGGTTACCATAACACAGCATTAAGTTGCTTAGCTTGGGACTAGATGGAGCCGTGTAAAATGTCCAAGGATATTTATTTTTATAGTTATTTTTGAAATGCCTGGGACTCTCTTATAAGAACGTCGACAAGGGCACAAATATTGTACGTTTTAATAGCAAAAGAATAGTGGCAATTCGGAGTGTCGCAAAAGCTAAACTAAACTAACTAAAATTAATGCCATCCTTTTTATTCCCATCGCTATGAAAGGGACTGCAACATTTTTAGTTAGTTAAGTTTAGCTTTTGCGATACTCCGAATTGCCACTATTGTAAACTAAATGCGTCCTAGCGGTACTCGCGTAATTAGAGACCTTAATTAATTAATTAAGGTATTAGATTCAGAACTATTCAAACAAAAAAACAAACTCTACCGTTTCTATAGAAGTTTAGATTCTAGAAAGTAGAGATTTACTCGTACGACAGCATTAAGTTTTATTGTTTTTAATTATAATTTATAAGCCGCTTTACAAATCACAAGTTACGAAAAGAAAGTTATCTGGTTTATCATAATAAGTATTAAACGGCTAAGCGCTTGTTACCTCTTCAAGTTATGTTAAGTTAATATTATTAGAATAAATCGGTAACTAACAGTATCCAATAACACCTTTATGCTATTTAGCGATTGTGAAAGTTGAATGAATTTATATTTAATTTAATCTCTACATATAATAAAACTGTAAAACGTCGATGTCTGTACATTAGAGATATTAATGAAAAACGCGTTTTTAAAATTCTATAGGGACGTCTGGTCGAAGCGACGCGTGATCCGAGGGCTGGCACTTATTTGGCTCAAAAGATCAGCATTGCCATCCAGCGCGGCAATGCTGCCAGTGTCTTGGGCACGCTTCCGTCTGGCAGTGGTTTAATTAAGTTAAGCTACCTACAGATCGTTTGTAACGATCCTTAGGTGGCTCAACTGGGTCTAATTGTATTTTGTACAGTTATGTAAATATGTAGTAGTTTAGTTTATGAAAAACTAATATGGAGACCCCCTAAATTAATAGAGCAGCAGAAGAAAAAAAAATTGTTTTTAAAATTTTTGTCTGTCTGTATGTATGTTTCTTACCGCCTCGCGCAAAAACTACCAAATCGTCTCACAGATGAAGATTCTCCGGAAGAATCGAAACATTGTCGGTATCTAAATCGACGATATTTTTACGCGAGTAATTTCCCGCGTGCTAATATAACGTCTAATACAACTCACGATAGTTTTGAAAGTGAAATATTTCATTTATTTCTAACTTACGGCTCAAAAACCTTCATTTACCGACCTATTACCGAAGTTAAGCAGCGTTCTGAGCGGTCACAACTTGGATGGGTGACCGCAAGTGGCATTATCAGCTGAGCGCTTCCGTGCTTAGGCACGTTAAATAGTCGGCTTTTAAAAGTCGTTAAGCCATGACGGAGGCCTTAGGCGGCCTAAAAACTTCGTCACCAGAGTTGGCCACTTGCTCATACGAACGTAACGTACGTACCGACCTATTTCAGTTTTCCCTACGAACTTACAAGACACAGAAAGTGCAGCGTCCGAATTCGGGTTATCTACCCGGCAGCCGGAACAGAATCTAGGTCAAATCAATAACGCATCAGTCGCACCGCCTAGCCTGGATGCTAACCTTTGTAACACTAGTGTAGTTTAAACACGCATTTATTGCTTACTTATTACGATTGCATTTATAAAATCAAGCCTCGTAACACTTATTATGACCAATTACATGGCTTTCCGTAAGGGTTTACGGAAAGCCATGTAATTGGTCACCGAAGTTAATTCACCGAAGTCATAATAAACTGATTTCCACTTGCTGCAATATATATTTTTCGTCTCAACAACTCTTATACATGTTTTATAGAAGTTAGTTTTTCGAGTATTTTTGACTTTACGCATTTCGTAACAGGATAAATAGCTACGAATATATATAAAGATTGAATTTCAGCGTCATTTAAATTTTTGTAACATAATCATAGAATTATAGTCTAATCTATGAGTTAGAACAGGCAGTTCCGTTAGTGATCTTCTACATTTGACAAGACATGGCATAATTACTGCTTTTCTAATTCTATTTACTTACTAGATGCAAAAGCCCAATGATGATGACATAAAACTTAGGACCTTTCTAAGCTAAGCCTCCTTTTCAAAAGAAACCTATGCCAACAATAAACGAGTCTCTCTCTATAATCTGTTCCAAAAAAAGCAGCATTTTTAACAATAGTTATTCGTAGCAGTGACGCAATACCTGTGATGAATGAAACTCTGCACGTGTCTAGATGTATAATACTAGTCTATGAATATTCAGTGGGATATAGGGTCAGAACGGTTTAGTACGAATTGTAGTATTTTTAACCGACTTCAAAAAAGGAGGAGGTTCTATGTTTTACCGTGTGAAATATTTTTTAAGCTATTGCATAGCTTCTATCGCGGGCCTTGAGCGTGGAGACCGAATCCAGAAATTCCGTAACGAAAATAACCTAACACCCCCCATGCAATAGCTTTACCGCGGCAGTCTCCGAGTGCCACACGGCTTTTTTTTATCAGTCCTTGCCCGTGGTTCACCTACGATTATTCCGTCACTAGAGGACCCATTTTGACTTATTTCTTGTTTGTAAGGGACCATGGTGATCCCATAATAAAATTTTGAGGATCTGATGAGCATCTTCCGAGTTATAAACAGAAATACACCTCGAGAGTGGTAATTACTCTTTTCTTAGGAAATTGGAGTCTGTTTTATATATTTTAATTAATTTGCTACTTCTATCTAATATGAAGTGTATGAAATGTCCAAGGGTATTATTTATTATTATTTTGAGGAGCCTTACTTTGTTTGACTGGTTTCCCACTGGAGCTTGACTATTTAAATTGGGGGATCGCCGTAAAAAATGCTAGGTCCACACCTGTCGTGTATCCTTGTCTGATTCTTTTCCTTGGTGGTGTCGCGGTTGAAACAGGCAATAGAATCACCTAGCATGTAAGACGTGTTCTATGTATTTTAATATCTATACATGTACATATTTACAAAAAAAAATATCTAAGTAGTATATAGTCATCTGGTTACCATAACACAAGCATTATATTGCTTAGCTTGTTACTAGATGACGCTGTGTACAATGTTCAAGGTTATTTATATATTTATTACCTAGTATAATGTGATCCTTGAGATCCTACTGAAATTGTTTTCGTTTCTTTATCTTAGTACAAGCTCGCCAATATAGTCAAAAGCCGAGGCATTCTTCCACTAGGCCGACGCATATCAAATAACGGGCCCTCGAAGCTTTTTCTAACTTGCACGATAACGCAAGTGTTTTAAGCGGAACTAAGTTTTTACAATAATTAATCATGTATTTTACGGCACAGGCCTTAAGTGCAATGTTACAAGTGACAGCAACCTTGCCTTTTCTTTAAACGCATGTTTAGAAGCCGTTTCGTTTTGTTGAAATATACAGTTTGGAGAAACTGAAGTTTAATTTAATATCAGATTAGATTTTAAGTTATTATTATTCTAAACCGATGGATTTGCAAATTGGGTTAATGTAAAAAGAGGAGTACTTTTTTTTTAATTCTAATTTTATTTAGGGACTTTGAGTCTTACAATAAAACTATGTTAGTTCCATAGGAAAATCGAAAAATGACAGTATAGTTCATAATTGAAGAATCTTGTATGTGAGAAATACTTGAAATGTATGGGAAGGTAGCATCAGATCAATAGTAATGTATTTGCCTATGACTTCAGAAATAAATATCATAAATCGGAGTACCTTAGTGTATTTTAAAATAACTGGCTTGAACATTTATGATGATTATATTTGTGATTATTAAATATTCTGGATATGTTTAAACTATAATTAAATAATAAAATAAACCTTTAATTTAATTATAAGTTGATTTAACTGTATCTATTCCAAAGGACTTCACCGTTAATGTTGTAATTCAGTACATACTTTGTACGGAATGGACTTCGCACACAACAAAATCTGGACAATAAAAAGTTTAAAATGCGCAAAGCAAGATCAATGAGACTCGACAAAAAATGATGCAGTTCGTAGCCAAATGTCAAGGGCGCGACACGGATATGACGTTTATCAGATTAGTACAGAAAAACCTGCATATCTATTTGAATAAATTTTCAGCAACCGCAGCATGACGACGGTATACGTAGAGAATGTGATTAGTTTGGTGCATGATTTTAGGTCGAAGTTAATTAAAAAAAATATATTTTCCTCCTCATTTCGATCATGATTGACAATGTAAAGTTTTGCATAAATATTGCTTCAAAAGAAGTAGTGTTCTTTTGACACTTTACTATTTTTTGACTTTTTTAAATTTGTGAATTTTCAGCAAATCTGAATCAACCAAATCTAATAAAACATGTTGTTTTTTTTTTTTTTATTCAAAATATATTGATGCTCAACTTGAATACTTCTAAATCTGGTATGTAAAACAGTTAAAAAAAAAAAATCCAGCGACCGTAAGTGGCACCGAGAGCACTTCTCAAAGTACCTTAATACTATGCATTATGCAGGCCTAGTATAGTAAGTACCTGGCTTAGACTTGGTTCCAACATTGCCTACGAATAGAATGGCCAATGCTCCGTTTGTGTTGATACCAACACGTTCCAACCCTCCAATGTGTTGTGCCCGCATTATGCCGGCACCACACAGGCTTCAACTTAGGGCCAAAATTAAAATGGCCAATGGCAATTAATTATGTTGGCCCCAATTTGAAGCCCATATTGTGTGGTGCCGGCATTACAGTAATAAAGATAAAGTTGAAAATTATGACACTGCAACCGCTGCGCAGTTTCGGTGTTTTTTAACCTAAATCTAGAAACTTACCTCAAATTGTGCGCTGAAGGTCTTGAAGACGCCTTCCCAGAGGCTGCCAGACTGCGTGAGCACCTGCACTATATCCCCCACGTGGGTGGTGGCGGCGTGCATGAAGTGCGCGTTGTTGTACACACCCTCGGCCACCACTCGGCCACGCGGTGACCTGCCGACAACAACAACTGTCAGTATCTATCTACTAACCCTTAGAGAAAGTAAGAAATAGAGCGCTGTTTATTTCTTTCGCAGTCACACAAAAACAAAGAAGAATATATACAACATTCTTGTGAGTAAAAGAGACAAAGCATTAGATCTTTTGTCCCTCATCGCGTGCCGTTTTTTTGTATGGCCAGCAACTTGATGCGCGGAATGTTGTACTACGAAACTATGGATTCATTGCAATTTTTGTCCCTCTCGGCGGCACGCTCACTGTTTGTCCAGGTACTATACTGGGTCCATGATCTAACCCATCACCTCTTTCTACAGAGTGATGAGTACATTTTTCTGAATTATCGATAAGCTCAGAAAAGTCGTAAAGTATGTTTTGTACGTTCAGGTTCAGAAGATTACTTAGTAAGATGAATGTTCTCCTGTTCCTGGGGCGACAGCAAAACAACTGTTATGCCGGCACCCACACATGGGCTTCAACTTGGTTCCAACATTAGAATGGCCAATGGCAATGCTCCGTTTACGATTGTTCGACACAAACGGAGCATTGACATTGGCCATGCTAATGTGTAACCAAGTTGAAGCCAATGTGTGGTGCCGGCATTAGGACAAGATTTAGACATGCATACTGATTCAATAAAAAAAACTTAGGCTTACATCTTTACTAGATGATTTATACAGAGTCAGGAGGCAAGCTTTGCCTACACTTAACGGGACAGTGTAGACCTGGGACATTGTGATGGAATAGGCTTGCCCAGCACCTAAACCATCCTCTCAGCTTAGCCAATTATGAATGACAATGGTCAATAAGTGTGGGGCTGACTAGACACGGGTTTCCTCACGATGTTTTCCTTCACCGTTTAAAGCTGGTATTAATGAACATATACATTTTTCGACACGAAAAGTCCATTGATGCACGGCCGGATTCGAACTATTTTTAAGTTGGTTGAAAGTTAGCAGTCTTATATAGGAAGCTATAAATAACAATATAAAAGATGCTCACATAAAATCATACCAAGCTCAATAACAAATGATGTGATTCAGTATAATGTGTTTACATTTTAGTGATTTGTTTGTTAATAGTGTGGGTTTCTCCTGATTGGGAGAGCTATTGATTGGCTATACACTTCCACTTTAGACGTCTTATCTTCTGTGAAGATAAGACGTCTAAAGTGGAAGTGTATAGTGTGGCAGGCCACACTATAAGAGGCAGAAACACATGGTGCAAACTGTGACAGAATGGTATCCAAGAGAAGGCCAACGAAAAAGAGGCAGACTACTCAACAGATGGGCCGACAACATAAGCCAGATCGCTGGAAAAACATGGAACAGAGTAGCGAGAAATAGATGGGAATGGAGAAGGCTAGAGGAGGCTTTTGACAAAGGGCAACCGGACTTACAACGAATAAGCAAGAGAAGCATAATAGAATACTAGACAAAACTCCGAAAAATTCAAAGAAAAGGCTTAATAATAAAATTCACTTTGGGACCTAACTTTCACAAAACCGGTGATTTTGTTAATTTAAATAGTAGATTTCCTTATTTTTGCTAAAACGGATAATAAAAGTTGCTATCTCTTTTTATTGCCATAAGAGTAACAAGGAAAAAACACTATTTAAATCTATATTTAATTGACAAATCTTTATTTATGGCTTAAGTTTTGGACAGCTTTAGTTAGATAGTAGATAACTTTTATCATAAATCACATTCTTTCAGAACTTATCACATTTAGATCACTTTTATTGATAAGATCCACTGTTTTATCCGTAATTTATTAGAATCGTTTCTGCTTTGTTTTAAATTACAATATTCTCAAGTAAATCTAGAAATAAAATCACAATGCAGAACACTCACGAAACGGCCCAGATAGTAGTCGTCTAATCCTATGTTAAATTGATAAATGCCAATGTAGATTTATAACTAAAGGGATAGTGTCTCAGTTAGATATATGCTAAGCTTACCAGTGGATAAATCACTACACAGCCAATAAAAATACTTCACAAACTCTCAACTTCTGCTACGAGTAAATCACCAACAATCACCCCCTGATTAATTATACTACACCAGTTAACTGTACCGTTAGAAAAGAGACCATTCTAATTGAGAACTTTGGATTACTGCCAGGTATTATCTTGACGTTAGATTCTATGGAGTGAAAGTGCTATAAACCAACTTCCTACAAAATGTTTGTGACAGTGCTTGTTAAATCTCAGCTGAGTGAAAGTGAGATTATGCAGGGGCCTGACGTCGGATGGGTGTATCACTATTCGCGGTGGAGACAGGACTAGGATCGCGAACAGCTGATCTCGTGGCTATATTCATCGACTTGAGCACGCAGCAAAAGTAGGCCAAACACCCCGCGCGAGGCGGCTAGCCGCACGCGCCGCCCGCGCCTTCGCTTCTCACAAAACATACCAACACTTTTTGTTTACGTTCACAACACTGCACCGCCCACTGAGACTCTTCAGAGAGACCGCGACAAATTCGCAATGCACCCAACATCGATCGCCAACAACAAAGACATGTCATCCCAAAACTAAAAGTTAGCAGTTACCTCGGTGGTCCTTGGCGACTTTTGCGTTTGTTGTTCATCTCTTCGCCCGACTGCCCCGGTGGGTAGGCACCTTCTCGTCTACGCGTAGGGACCGGAATTTTGGCTAATTATCACGTCTTCTTTTACAACACAGTCCTTTCAACTTTCGCGGATGCACTAAACTGCAGTTTGTATTAGGACTTAGCACTCAAATTGCGACAACAGGGATGCATCGATTCCACTGAAGTCCTTTGACATTTGCCAACAAATATAAATTAAAATATATTTGGGTACAAAATCGCGATTCGTTAAATTAACGGGAACTAATCCCGGAAAATAAACGGGTTGGCAGATTTCTCGTGCCTGCAATCAGCGCAGGAATACAACATGGCGCTGTGACATATCCAGCAGACAAATTGCAAAACTGCAAATACAAGTTCGATAAAACTTTAATCACTTTGATGAAGTCACTAAATACTTTGATTATTTTATAAATAACTTTTTAGCCTTATATTGCAGTGCAATAAATAGAAATAACTAATAAGGTCAGCGTTTGACCGACTTCCCACATTAGAACTTTCAATATGGCGGATTGGTATTTGACTTTAATTGTTGCCAGTTAAATAAATTTTTGAATCAGGTCGGGTCCAATAAAATAAAAACATAGTGGGTCCTTCAACAAGGGACACTGGGCTAAATAAAATAAATTAAACATTTTATTAGAATTATGAAAAAATCCTATTTGTGTAGCATGCTAATAGCTAATTTAAGCATGTTTTTATTTTTTCATTCATTTTTCTAAATGAAATGAAAAAATGAAATGAAAAATCTGATCAGACTGTCTGCCATACATTGGATGGTTTTTAAGCCATATAAAACATTTGATTGAACACCAATACACAGTTATTAAAAAAAAACAGTCGTGTCGGGTCGGACTGTCGGATGAAAAAAATCGGTCGTCTATTCCCAGCCTAAACGTAGTGGATATTTCTCTTTGATTGTGGTCTTTGAATATCTCAATTTAAATTATTAAATATTATTATTGTACATACTTTTATTTAAATAAACAATTAATAATTGTGTGGTGTTCTTGTGATTACTTGAGTAAAAGTATTTTTACGTCTTACGTATGACTTCCGCAGACTTCCGCTGATTGAGACATTCCGCGCGCGCGCGAATTTTCATTATCGATAAGCCACGCCGCAACTTTATTATTGATCGCATTGTGCGAGAGTAGGTCATTGTGCAAAATGACTCTCAAAAACGGGGCAATCATGTCCCAGCGTGAAAAATTCGAGCTGATCAACTCCGAAGTACGTTCCTTCTACGAGTATTGCAAAGAAGCGGGAATCAGTGATGAGGAAATGGATATTATCTGTCGTCCACTTACAAACGCAGTGAGAAAAGCGTCTTTCAAATGGTGGACCAGGGTGTTTCTTTTTCTCGTTATGGTTCTGGCTATTGGGTTTACCGTGAGCCAGACTGACACGTTCCAATGGCACGTTTCGGCTGTAACGAGGACTTTGTTGATAAAGGTACTCCCAGTTTGGGACTGGACCCCTTTGTACCACAACAAATGTTTGATTGAGAAGTCTCGCCCTCCGAACTTGGACGGAAATATAGTATCTCCTGCGGATTGTATTGCTTGTGAAGCTATAAGTAAGTACCTAACCTAGGTACCTACTTACCTACCACTTTTCTTTTAATTATTTTAATTTGTCGGATTGCACTTTATTGTCTACCATTTCTATAATTTAATTACCTACCTACCTATTTGTAATTATTACGCTTGCGCTAATATTTATTTGCTTTAGCGATCATCTATGCGATTTAGTATGCCTACTTATTCTTTATTTTATTTTAATTAATTTAGCACACATCTTCATATTTTATTTCATTGTTTCAGTTAAAAAAAATAATTGTAGGTACCTAGGTACCTAAGTGGGTAAGTCAATAATTTGTTTGTTTCTATCAATAACTCATTGTGTAATATTTTATGAATGAGTGGATCTCATTGTTTATGTTTAGGATGTTGTTGTTATTTCAATTATTTTTGTGTTTCATTAACCTAATCAAATTCGTGTAGTCAGCTTGTATTTTTGATTAGTTAAACTCATCTCTAGATAAGTAGATAGATCCCTATAGCTACCTACCATCATCAACATCCTAAATAAGTGGCAAAAAACAATATCTTAGTTCTGTAAGAATTCAGTTCTGGCGTCACAGCGCAGGGCTATAAAACCACAAACATAGTTGGACTTGTGATATTCAAGATATCGACCTAAACCTAGGCCGATATCTATTACATGTAGGTAGACCTTTTCTACATACCTGTATGTAGAAAAGGATCTTAAAACTGTTTTTTAAAAGTAATTCTTTTCCAGGCAGTCTCTTCCGCGTTGTTCAGTTCAACACTAATCAATGTTATTCAATTTCCAGAATCCATCGAGCGCGTATCAGACTCCAACTACAACGAAGTTTTCAACCACCATCTCTCCCGCGGCGCTCCCGTCATCGTCTCCGATGCTTACTACGACTGGTCTGTTTCCCGATCAGAGCTGAATCTAACCAATCTAATCAGCGATGACGACCGCTTACGAGTTTCCGTTCCTTGCAGAATCCTCTCCAACATCCGAATAGGTCGTCAGCCTATGGATCTTGAAGAAATAGTGACGAGAATCACGAATAATGATATTCCTAGTTGGTTTGTCCATTTCCAGAATTGCGATTTGAGAGCAGTTAAAGCTTTTCGCGTTCTTGCACCAAGACCTTACTTTTTATCACCGCATATACCTCCTTCTCATTTTAACTGGCTGTTACTATCAAAGAATTACGACACACATAGATATAAATATCTAGAACTGGACGTGGGATTAATTGTCATGTCGCAGTTGAAAGGGAATAATCACATCCAGTTGAAGCCAAGAACTCCTTGTGAAGATGATTGTTACACACTCAACTTTGAGCTTCTAGAAGGAGAAACGCTGGTTCTAGGGAACTCACTTTGGGAGTTCGAATATTTGCCAGGAAAAGGGGAAAATGTTGCAATGATCACTGAAACCGATTGGGTCGAATCTTAGAATATTAATATTGCTAAATGTGACTTGTGTTAGAATAATCTGTTAGATAAATGGAAATATAAAAATATTTTATCGACAAGCTTGAGCAGAGAATATTGGAATTTTCCTGGTCTTTACCAGTAGGTATGTGATGAAGCAAATCGTAACGCATGGATTTGAACGGGCACTACATATCAATAATACGACATTTCACAAAAGCTTAGATAAATGATAGAATTACACAAATAAATGTAACTGCACAATGAATTAAATGTAAGTTTACGATTCCTTTGTTGATAATGTACCTCAGTATTACGTACCTATATTATATTAATGAGCAAATATTATGTTTATTTATTTATCTCCAAACCTAATTGATAACCTAACAAAACAACAATTAATCGTAAATTCCATCCTTGTAATAAAACAAATTTAGACTAGAGTTACCAAAATATTATTTTTAAAATACGAGTACCTAAGTAGCAAATCAACGATGGATCATTAAGGTTAAACTTTGTTTAAATTAGTAGGTAGAAGTATTCCGTTGTTACTGTAAATAAAAAAAACATGATTACAAAAAATCCCGTGCTTGGGGCTTTGTGTCTATCAACAAAATTAGGTAAGTACCTACGTTTAGTTAGCGTATACCTAGCACTTTCCCTTTCTGTGTGATGTATTTGCTACGAATAAGAAATACAACAATATCTTCCATTAGTCTTTATTCACACAAAATGCTAATACTGCATCATTCAGTCTTTTCCTTATAAACTGGCTTCCCTCGGAACCAAAGAATTAGGTTCTTCAAAGAAAGAATCACTGGGAACATGATGGGCAGGAACAGTGGAATGTAAATTGCGTACCTGGAACAAAGAACAAGGTTAGAATGGGCCAAAGTTACTAATCACTAGTTAAATCTACGGCGATCTTTTTATTACCATCTCATTGAAATATCATGGATCACCAACAAGTTTCAATATAGGTAAGTACCTATTATCTATGGTTCTGTTGACTGTGGTTAATATAATTTGTCATTTTAAATTAATTTATAATTTAATAATAGGTATTTATAATTTTTTGTCACTTAGGTAGGTACTCATACGAACGTACTTACTTACTTATTAGTATGAAAGTAATCTAAAATATTATAGATAATCTAACCACAGTACCTAAACAAAATCGAACCCGCGTGACACAAGCGATTACCCTTCAGCCGGGTTGCCATTGACCACTCGGCCACGAAGCCTACGACGCCGAAGACTAAACTATCAAGATGATATTTCGGTTAGAGCACCGATTATCGTTACCGTTTGTTGTCGGTATTATGTTATACGTCTGCCCGCGACCACGGCTGGTGCAATCCAGTCGAAACGTCGGGATAAAATTAAAATTAAATAAAGGTAAATAGCGATAAATACCCGTAAATATATGTTTAATCATATGTTATACGTAGGTACGTATAAGTATGTACGTATATGTATATATGTTATTATACTACAGTGTCCCGTTAAGTGTAGGCAAAGCTCTTGACTCTGTATAAATCATCTAGTAAAGATGTAAAGGCATAAGTATGTTATATAGGTAATCTGCCAATAACAGAAAAATAGCCGCGCAAGAAGCACCGAAGCACCCTTACTTCTGGTCATCAGGGAAGTACAGAAGCGCGAGTAGACTGGGCTCGGTGAAGGCGAGCTCGGCCGCCGCCGCGCCTGTCCTCGCCGCCGCCGCCGCCCCCGCCAGCGCGCCCGACCGCATCAGAGAAGAGGCGATGTGTGAGGAGTCTACCGCCAGCTTTATAGACGCTCCGACATCGTCGTTGATTACTATGTTCGATATCTCACCTGGAAATGAATGAATGTATGAAAATTCTTTAAAATTTTAAATTCAGAATGTATGAATAAATAAATATAAATATCCTTGGACATTCCACACGACGTCATCCAGTCCCAAGCTAAGCAACTTAATGCTTGTGTTATGGTAACCAGATGACTGATATAATAGATTTTTTTTTTGTAAATACATACATATTATACATAGAAAAACCACCAGACCCGGAACAAATATCTACAGAACATGCAAACATTTGTCCCGCGGCGGGGATCGAACCCGAAACCTCTGCGTCTCAGGCGGGCCTTCGCCCACTGCGCCACAGAGGTCGTATTTATTCAGTACGATCTTTTATAGACCACTTTGACATGTCACATTCTTAAAATATAATAGGTGATTCTACTGCCTGTTCCAACGCGACTCCCCACAACCTACTCCACTTTGTTGCACATCTTAATTTCTATGACATAATACCCATTCATTTGTAATACCCAGTAGTTGTGCCAGTGACTGCAAGGTCCTCTGAGCCGCCGTCAGCTGTTCCAGGGTCCTGATGCGGAGCAGGGTGTCCACCTCCCACGCACGAGGCGCCACTGATCTTAGCGGTTCAAGGTGAGCACCGGTTATATTCTCCTGGAAATATTTAAATGGTACTTTAAGACCTGGATAAAAAAATAGGCTACTTTTGATCCCGGTATTCCCGCGGAAACGAGAACTATTCACCGCGGGTAACACTGCGGGGCGCAGGTAGGTAATCAATAAATATACTTTTATTCAAACTAACACTAACATTATAAAGGTGCTAGTTTGTGTGTGTAAGTGTGTTTGTTAATCCGTTTCACCAATAAAAATTATGTGTAGGTACCTACTTATAAAAAAGTTAAAATTTTCTTACCATATCAGCAATACCCAGGAGCTTCCTCAGCTGTGATATGAACGTGCCCATAACAAGTCTCGTGTCCGGCGTCCACGTGCCCCCCTCAGCCTCGCAGTCGCTCGCCGAGGGGCTGGATAGTACCACGCCCCCCCATTTGGGGGACATGAAGGCTTGTACGGGGGACGCGATGGGCTTGCCTGAGAAAAATGATATAACTCAAACTAGAGAACCATTTATTCATTAGGACCTCAAAGGAAAAGGATCACATTATTTTTTTAAATTCTTAAACTGTTTTTTTTTCCTTTGTCTTTTTACGTGTGGCTTTAGTTTTTTGCTGTAATTTACATGTGTATGTGTGTGTCGAATAAACTTATTTATATCCATTCTATTCTTCTTTCGACGACCTCTGTGGCGCAGTGGGCGAATGCCGGCCTGAGAAGCGGAGGTTGCGGGTTCGATCCCCGCCACGGGACCGATGTTTGCATGTTCTGTAGATATTTGTTCCGGGTCTGGTGGAGCCCCACGTTGGGCGATTATTTTTACATCTAATATATTTTTTATATCAAGTGTTTTAGTGAAATTAGTATAAGTGTATCGTTTCGTAATCATCAAAAATCATCCTGTTAACTCGATCATTGTTTCGATTTTTTTTTTCAAGCCTTCTATCTGCGACACGAGAGTAGTGGTTAATAGCAACCCGGCTAAAGGGTGATCGCTTGTATCACGCGGGTTCGAATCCCGTTGAAGTCATCACCTTTTAGTAAGATTTTTCATTAAAACCGGTAACCATGCGCGGATCAAGTGTGAAGCCGGGTAGAATATGCGAATGGAATCCACACTTCTGTGTTCGCGGATTGTTAATCGAATTTATGTTACCAGAGAAGGCAACTAACCCTTACGAACTAAAGCAAGTCTTAGCAGCAAACCTTTACGACGTTAGTCGCGCCACGTAAAAAGAGCTTGGTCAGGGAAGTAGCAGGGGTATGTTCGCGCCTGTGTTCACTCGCTGACGACCAATAGCACTCGCTAAATCAATGGTATGAAGTGCGCCGCAACACCTCTCCACCAATCATCGACCACGGAGCAGTTTGACAGCCAGCGCTCTTTTTACGTGGCGCGACCTATAACACCTACCGTAATGTATTTAAGACCACTTTATTGTAACACATGTGTTCGTGCAAATAAATGTCATTTATCATTTATCATTTACCATCATTGGAGTAGATGACAAGGGGTGTGACTGAGCAGGGAACAGCATAAAGCGCCAGGTTGAGGGTCGGCTGCGGGGCGCCGCCGCCAGCACGCTCCTCCAGCCGCGTCAGCAGCAAGTGAAGCCTGTCTTGACGGACAGCGAAGTGATGGTTCTGGGGGTCTTTCACCTGGAAATTGTGTGGAACAGGTCTAGAGAATTGGACCTGGAATCATGGACCTGAAAAGTAGGTCGTCCGCCTGCTCTATGGGTCGACGATATTGTCAAAATAGCAGGTCGTAGGTATATGGCTTAGACTGTCGCAGAATAGGGGAGGTTGGCACAAGCGAATAGAGGCCTATGCCCAGCAGTGGGATGAGATGACACTTGATGATGATGATGAAGTACCGTCCTGGAGTCTTTTAATACTTTTTAGACAATCCTAGATTATTGGATTTGCACACGAAGGGCTAACTCACCTCCTGGGCTTGGAAGTCGAAGTTCAGCATGTAAAGGAACTGAGACTTTAAAGTGAAATTGTGCAGCTCGCTTAGCTCGTCCACGAATGAGCCAATATAATCTGAAAAAGAAATAGTTTCATTACTAGGGGGGAAGCGCTCGTGGCGAAGCTTGCATAGACGTTCTTGATAGATCGTCGGAGCGGTCACAACTTGGATGGGTGACCGCAAGTGGCATTTTCATCTGAGCGCTTCCGTGCTTCGGAGGGCACGTTAAATTGTCGGTCCTGGCTTTTAAAGTCGTTAAGCCACGACGGAGGCCTTTAGGCGGCCTAAAAACTCCGTCACCAGAGTTGGCCACTTGCTCATACGAACGAACGACTAGGGAGTGGTAGGGGGACACTCATGACTCTAACGAAAATTAGGACTTTATCCTATCCTACTAATCCTACTTTCCTATCCTACTAGTTTGATGAAGGTGAAAAATTGAGTGTGTGTTTGTTACTCTTTCACGCTCAAACAGCTGGACGGATTTGAATGAAATTTGGTACCAGAATTGCTTATACCCTGGATTAAAGAATAGGCTACTTTTGATCCCGGTATTCCCACGGGAACTATTAACCGCGGGTATATTTCTTAGAGAAAGTAAGAAATAGAGCGCTGTATATTTCTTTCTCAGAATTGTGAGTAAAAGAGACAAAACATTTTATCCTTTGTCTCTCATCGCGTGCCGTTTTTTTTATGGCCGGAAACTTGATGCTCCGAATTTTGTACTACGAAACTGTGGATTCACTGCATTTTTCTCCTCTCGGCGGTATGCTCGCTGTTCATCCAGGTACTATACTAGGTCCATGGAGATTTACTAAAGCCTGTAAAAACGTACCTTCAACAGCTTGCTCAGCGTCGAAACTAGCTGGTTCTGGTTGCACCACACTTAGAAGCACGTGGTAGCCATCCGAGGATGGGAACCTGGTCTGCCGCGCTACATCAGCGACTTCCGACCTCGCACCTTCGAGAACTGACGTCTGGTAGACCCAACTCCTCAACGCATCTACCACTGTTGTTGCCGCTGTAACACATAAGTGTAAATAATAGATAGATAGATAAGATAGATAAAACATTTATTTAGCACACACACACACACACACAATAGAAAAAACAATATCAGAGAAGGACACAAGACAGGTAATATAGGTAGGTAGGTAGGTACAAGTAGGAAAACAAGCAAACAAACCAACATTTTTAAAGGACGGTAGGAGTACCTACACTAGGAAGCTACACTAAAAATAATAAAACAGAGATTAGCCTTAGAGATGAATGATAAGAGCCTATGCATCATGTACACCACGATCTTCGAACGAGCAGTCACTGCGCGTATGCAGGAAGATGATGATTTTAATTAATAATAATATAGAAGGTTTCACTTTAAAAGCTATCGTGAGTTGTATTAGACATTATAATAGCACACGGGAAATTACTCACGTAAAATTATCGTCGGCCGGCGACCGCGAGGAGTGACCACACTCAATACCCAGATCATGAAGATTCTCCGGAAGAATCGAAACATTGTCGGTGTCTAAATCGACGATAATTTTACGTCAGTAATTTCCCGTGTGCTATTATAATTTCCAATATAGAAGGTGGTTTTTGAAGATCATTTCGACTCACCAGTAGCATCTTTGAAGAACATGACCCGGTCTTTTCCCAACCACACGGACTGCATCATCGACGTCTTCTGGACCACGTAGAACACGTTCCTCTCATCCAGATCAAGCTCCGAAGACAGTTCCCTGATGGCTGATAGCTCGTTTACTGCCTTGTCAACAGCTGTGCGAAGGTGGGACGTGGAGATGTTGAGCTTTATCACTTCTGGAATATCAGTAAAAAAATACGTTGAGTTGGCCACTTGCTCATACGAGCGAACGAACGAAAGAAGTAAAAAAATCGTATAAGCTAGTGGCTAACTCTGTCATGGCTTAACGACTTTAAAGCCGGTACCGACAATTTATAATGCCCTCAGCTGTTAATGCCACTTGCGGTCACCCATCGAAATTTTGACCACACTTTGCAAGCTATGCCACGCGCTTTAGAACATAATAATAGCAGTGGTTCTTGAAAGGCAAATTAAAAAGAAGTCACCCGATTTTTGTTTATTGACTTGAATATGTTAAGTGTTCAGAATCAGAATCAGAATCAGAAATATTTTATTGCAAAACTGTTGTACAAGGGTAGGTCTTAAATGATAAGTAGGTACAAGCTTATACAGCTATCCATTTCGGATGTGCAACATTATGATAATTGGTTACCTAGTGATAAAATAACCTAGGCTTAAGTATGCGTATGTTCATTATGTTTGTAATTTGCAAGTATACCTGAGTCCTCGAAGCACTTCTCAATGAGGCCAGCCACCTCAGCCGCTGCAGCATCATCGTTGGAGACCACCACCAGCCTCGCCGTGGTCTTGTAGTTCAGGGTATCGAAAGCAGCTATTTCATCTGTGGGGATCGCCACTCTACAAACAAACACAGAACCCTTTAGTTCAAAAGATATTTGTATTTGTTTGCAGTGCATATTTACATACACACGTCACACATACGAAAATACATAAAATCACGGCTCTTTCCCATAGAAGTAGGCAGAGACCATAGATTTCCAGTTGCTACGTTCCTGACATACCCCTTTCGCCTCATTGATTCGCATAGTTTAAATATCGTTTCCGAAAATTTTATACTATCAAAGTATCGTAATTAAAAATGTTAGTAGGTCCTACTCCCCGACTTATGCCAAATAGTATTTGGACCTCTACATCCTCAGCTAACTTCAAAATATTTTGAAAACCTAAAGAACTTGAAGAATGACATTGTTAAGTTTGACCTCTATAAATCATCTTGCATCGATGATAGCCTACTCTAGTGCTAACTGCCAACCATAATCTATTATCAGCTCGTAAAACTTTGTTTACAAAACGTTATTGCAAAGGTCATGTTGACAAAATAAAATGAATATAAGTCACGTGAATGATTAGAGATATTTCAGTTCGAAACGAGAGAAGCATTAAAAAAAAAACTCAGGCCTTTACATCTTTCACTAGATGATTTATACAGAGTCAGGAGGCAAGCTTTGCCTACACTTAACGGGACACTGTAGTGCCTGGGACATTGTTGAGATGGAATAGGCTTGAAATTGCAAGCATTAAGCTGTAATTATGCAAACAAGCATGGGATTGGCATGGGACGATATCAAGTACGTAGATTCATATTATTATAGATTACTAGCTGCGCCTCGCGGTGTTACCCGCGGTAGTTTTCGTTCCTGTTGGAATACCGGAATAAAAAATAGCCTATTTGTTATTCCCGGTCATAAACTATGTATATTCCAAGTTTCAGCCAAATCCGTTCAGTAGTTTTAGCGTGAAAGAGTAACAAAACACTCTTACACACGCACAAACTTTCACCTTTATAATATTAGTAGGATATTATTAGGATAGTAGGATTATTAATAATTATGAAATAGTGCTGTGCATGCCTGTATTGGGTACACATAATCATAGTATTTTTATATGAATGTTTTTTACAATGTGTAATCATGTGTACCTACTGTTGGCGTAAATAAATAAGTATTAGTAAATGTCAGTAGGTAAGAACTGGCAAAAAATAAAATATGGAAGGTGGAGCAATGTGCTGCAATCTCTATGTGCATTTCTGTTCATAACTAAGTACGAAGGTCCTAATCAGATCCTCACCAAACTTTTACCTAGATATCTGTCCATTGATGGAAAAATCGGTAAAATTAAAAACTTAAATAAATATCTTTGAACATTCCACACGGGGCGTCATCTAGTCCCAAGCTAAGCAACTTAATGCTTGTGTTATGGTAACCAGATGACTGATATAATACTTAGATACTTATTTTTTTTCTAAATACATATATATTATAGATAGAAAAACATCCAGACCCGGAACAAATATCTGCAGAACATACAAACATTTGTCCCGGGGCGGGATTCGAACCCGCAACCTCCGCGTCTCAGTCGGGCCTTCGCCCACTGCGCCACAGAGGTCGTCAAAAAAAACATAGGTACTCATACACTGGAACAAAGTTCCTCTTTCTTTTTTGAAGTGGTTAAAAAGTATAGGCGTTTCATCATTCGAAGACTTTAACATTTTTTTAATTGCAAATTGAAGTAAGGATTGAAGTTCTGGACAACTGGTCTATTTCATTCAAACATCACATGATTAGTGCCTGAGATGTTTCAAGGAAAGAAAGAAAGAAAAATCATTTAATCTTGTAGGACCTTAAGGATCACTTAAGTTTCGTTTTACATGCTAGGTGATACTAATGCCTGTTCCAACGCGACTCCCTACACAGAGTAAACGGTTTAACCCACCTGTAAACTTCAGTAGTCTTCCACCATAATGGCAATCCGATGATGATGAGAACACCAACGAAGGATGCACTGGCCCACATCCGATTCGACTCTGAAAAGAAATAAATAGGTCACACCTTATTTTAACAAAGTGATTTGCACAGGACCAAGCTTCCTGCCTTGAGGCATCCCTGAAAATAAACTATGCGAGTATAATTTATATTTACAATACACTTGCTTATTGCTTTACACATTTCATGTTTACCTAAAGAATTCAAATATCAATGTCAAGACCATAATATTATTCAGAGTTGATTTGTTTAAACTCAACGCTATTCTATCGAAAGAATTACATAAAACCAAGTAGGGTTTATCTATAGGAATATCCAGTTTTTTGACCATTGATTAATTAATTCTTGAAATTTTGCGTTCGAGAAACCGTTATCGCGGTACTTTAGCGAATACTTCAGATGTAGTAAGACTAAGATCAACTTGGTCTTTTGTATCAATGACTAAAAAAAACGTAAAAATTAAGCGCTTTCAAGCTTCAAAGGGACTCTAATGATGTCACATTAGGATAAAAGATGTTCAGCCACGACAGAAGACTTGAACTTGAAATATTTGGTTAATACGAGTACATAACAGAGATTAGCCATCTTCTAATTCGTCTGTTTAGCCACGACAGAAGACTTGAACTTGAAATATTTGGTTAATACATAACAGAGATTAGCCATCTTCTAATTCGTCATTAGAGTTCACTAGGACAATGACTTTATCCTATTTTTATTTGTACATCGAAGGTATTAGATTTCCAAAAACACCTTTGACACCTCAGAATACAATACAATCGCCAATTGAAATTCATTGTCTCACAGCGCCAGTATTCATTACCACCATCACACGAAGACCTATCAATGCAAACTTATTCTACCACTTCAGAGCTTTTGCAATCTTGTCTGCTGAAATGCGTACTACAACCGCAACCAGATCCTCAAGATCTGTACCATCCGTGTCGCTTTTCCTAGTTAGGGGTCTTGTAGAGCTGGTTGCTCGTGACGTAGAAGGGTCAGGTGTTAAATGTTGCGGTTAGCAGTAATTGAGAACAATTTACACGCCCCTTTAATAGAAGTGCGGAATATATCCGCATTGAGCCTTGAATATAATGTCACTGACCTTTGAAATATAGAACACTAGAATATTTATTGACGAATATTAATTGACGACCTATGTGGCGCAGTGGGCGAAGGCCCGCCTGAGACGCGGAGGTTGTGGGTTCCCCTGGCGGGGACAAATGTTTGCATGTTCTGCAGATATTTGTTCCGAGTCTGGATGTTTTTCTATTTATAATAAATAATAATGTATGTATTTACAAAAAAATATATGTATCTAAGTAGTATATCAGTCATCTGGTTACCATAACACAAGCATTAGGTTGCTTAGCTTGGGACTAGATGACGCCGTGTAAAATGTTCAAGGATATTAATTTATTATTTTTTAAACCCGATCTACTGCGATATATGTAATTCAGCTCTCATATTTTGTTTTCTTGTGTTTGCTCTGTTGCGTTGTCTAGCATTGTGTATTGTGATAGTAACCGTGTCTGTAGGTACGTCACCTTTTAAACAACAACTTAATTCAAATCGATTCATCCGTTTTGGGAGCTACGATGTCACGTTACATAGGTACTTACACAGATAAGTACACAAAAACCTTAAACTTATAACACCCCTCGTTTTGGTCGGAGATGAATAAGCAAATCCTGTACAATAAAAATCATATGAGCTAGTGGTCAACTCTGGTGATGGATTATAAAACATATACAAAAGGGTATTTATATTCACCCGACGTGACGTGAGTCTTCCCGCGACCACGGCTGGTGCAATCCGGTCGAAACGTCGGGCGAATATTAAAGGTAAAATTCGTGATAAATACCTACTCGTTTGTATATGTTTTATAATGTGTTCTGGTGATGGAGTTTTTAAACCACCTAGAAATATCTGCTTTGCCGTATAAAAAAGAAATTGCATCACAAATGCGTCATGGCTTACGATAACGTCCCCTATAGGTCTAGAATGCTAGATATCTAGATAGTGAAGTGGTGTGACCTGAATGCAAGGCGCTCTATGATTTCTTATCTAATTGGTACAGTCACCAACATAAGCACTATTTTGAAGCCTTGTCTATCTGTAAACATTAGGTTAAAAAGATTTTTAGTAAAAAAATATTAAATACTTTTCTAAGTATATTGTGGTAGGTAGTCGTGAGCTGATTTAACAACTCTTTCAAAGAACCAGATTTATCATGATTTCAACATAGATCGTGACCACACAATATTTTCGAATACTTGGATCAAACAACCAAATTAAAGATTAGTACGTTTAGCACAAATTTGTCAGTAGCCTCGAAAATATTGACTTTTATTGTTAGGTTGCTATACTCGTACTGAAGTTTTAATGTAAGTACATTAATGTATACAGGGTGTCCCGACGATAAGCGAAATGCCTACTTCTGATGGCACTATAAACTTATGTTCGTTTCAGTAATGCAGATTGATGCCCAAAATTCAAACTGGCATCAACTGAGCATATAGGGCTCATCTAGGTCTATTTTAGACATCAGCAGGGCTATTGCCTAACGTGTCGCGAAGCGAAATTCATCGCCATCACGGATAAACTGTCAAAACAATTGTCAGATTTGACAGTAAAACCATTTCAAAAATGGTAAAATCGCTGCCGTAGAAGGAGAATTAGACAACTAGCCTTTTTTTGCGAAATCGACTTTATTGCTTTTGCGTAGAGTGTAGAACAGGCAGCATCGTTTGTTTTGACTCACATCCTGATATCTCTATCAGTCACAGTAATATTGGTCAGTTTAGTCGTGATAGCGCCAAATTTCGATTTCCCGAGTTGGCCAATATCCCTGCTGGCACCAGCCCAGGCCACTTTCTGTGTGTAGTTAGTATTCCACAGGTTGCATACCAATCGTCGAGATAGGAATACTAAGTAGTTTCCTTTTGATATTTTCCTGGTCTTAACCACTCAAAACATTTATATTACCGATATTTTTCTTCACCTAACGGGTATGGATTTTATATATTCAGGCTGCATCAGATCAAGGAGAACAGGATGTTTTCTTTCACCGTTTAAAGCTTGTGCTAAAGAGCAATACATTTTTCCAATTAACGAACTTAGATTTTAAATATTCGGGCTGCATCTAAACAGATCATGGAGAACAGATTTGCAAAATTGTAGATTGGATAATTTGTGTTTGGATAATTATCCAACTGTATGAGGAATTGAGGACTACAAAGCAACCAAAAGAGGACTGCGCAGATGCGACTGGCACAGGATCGGAAAAAATGGCGTGAAAATGAGGAGGCCTATACTCAGCAGTGGGTAGATGTGGGCTGATTAGATAGATAGATAGATCGACGAAAACTCGAGTGATCGGAAATGTCAAATCAAACGAATATAGATGAAGCGTTTGTCACTTGGCTACAGCATGAGGTGTCGTCGTGAACGACCCCTCCGTCTGACCGTCTGTAATGGCGTTCTTCCAGCCATCACAGTCTTGTGGTCTATGAAATAAAAAATAAAATGATCATGAATGTATTCCCAAGTTGCGGTAGACAAATTCTTTCTCATCTTTTTAGTAATTTTAGATCCTTTGAAGGTGTCTAAGGGGTAGTAGTATGTCCAAATACATATTTGATGCATACCCACATTTTGCAGAAGTTAACATTCCATACGTGACGGGTTGCAAGCCCATCGACGCTATTAGAAAGCTAATTGGTTTCCTCACGATTATTTTTTTGATATAGATCACATAATGCATCCATAGGCGTTCCCATATAGGTCATCATCATTCTCCTGCCCTTATCCCACGCTAAGTGGGGTCGGCACAACATGTTTTCTTCTTCCACTAACTCTTACTTATCACTCATCAATTCTAAATCCACTCCTCTAACATTCCTATTCCCATATAGGTACATCTCAAAATAATTGAGAAACGTTTGTGTGTTTGAAGCGCGTGTTTCTTGGCAGTTATCTGACACCGCGGTCATGGTCAAGATCATGCGCAATTTCCACTAGTTTTACTATGGCTGTACAGTCAGCTACGATATTGATTGAGAAGGATCAAAAGTATAATCAGCTAGCTCCTGCGTCTCAGGCGGGCTCTTCACCTACTGCGTGCGCCACATAGGTCGTCAAAATTTAGAAGTCTGCTTCAATAAAACCAACTCTCCCTCACAGCTCTTAATTATAATAGGTAAATTCTTTATATGGAATATATGGAAAGTTAACTTCTGCAAGATGTGGGCATGTACCAAATATGTATTTGGACATACCTCTGACTACCCCCTTTGACATCTTCAAAAGGATCTAAAAATTGCCTCAAAAGATCTGAAAGAAATTCATTTCATTTTTTTTTTTGCATTTCATTTCAAATTCTTTATAAACTATAAACTTATAAATCTGCTATTCAACATTTCAGAATATCTAGTACTTCTCTACTAATTTAATCTAAACCGAAAAAGTTTCCTCACGATGTTTTCACAAAGACCACCCAACCACCCAGAACAGAACTCAAGTAACAATAAAAAAGCGCATCAGTTGTCAGAAACACAATGTTATAATACATCATCGATTTAAACAATGACTTACTATACTTGCTCACCTAAATAGTAGGTGGACTGTTCGTAAATACCATCCATTTATCATTATTTAATTCCTTAGCTGCTTAGGTAATCTAGCGATCAACAATGAAGACAATTATGTCAATGAGTAAGTCAGTCAGTCAGTGAGTGAATGAGTGGTAGTCTAAGGCCGGTATTCAGAGACCTGACTCAAGCGTCGATTTGAACTCGGTTCAGCGGAACTCTGCTTAAGCATTGATTCGTTGCTTAAGTATCGTTTGTATTCAAGAACGTTGCTTGAGTAAATGCTCAGCTAAATCGAGTCTCAAGTGTCGATTCCTTTTTGTTTATGAATTCAGTCTGTTCTCATTTACATTTTTAATTTATTTTGTACTTCCATTCCGTTATACCAAAGACGATTAATATCTAGAAGACAGACAAAGGCCATACACAAAATCGTAACCCTAAAAAATAGCCTGAAAACTCAAAAACATCAATTTTATCCAAGAAATTTCAATTACTTTCTAGTTAAAAATGTTTAAATATTGAATATTGTTGCTACCTACTACTAAGTATTGAAATTTCTTGGATAAAATTGATGTTTTAAAGTTTTCAGGCTATCTGGTACTGCGGGATCGGGTTACGATTTTGTGTATGGCCTTTGTCTGTCTTCTAGATATTAATCGTCTTTGGTTATACGCAGAAATTCAAAATGCCTGGATGAAAAATTAATGGCGACTCTCGAAGTGAAGTAAAAATAACGTGTAACGGAACGACTTTAGAAAACTGACAAATTCATTCATTCATACGTCAGTCGTCAAGCAAGTCAATCAAATTTCAACAATCGCCAAATCGCGGGATGAAATGTGAAATCAATGAATTTATTTTTACGCTTTGACCAAAGACAGGTAAT